>OX346275.1:3354230-4756880 GCA_947049275.1 Epinotia bilunana | reverse complement strand
ACTCTGTTAGATTGTCTCCTAGCTGAAGAGGGACATAATAACTAACGATTAACAACTAGAAACTCTGTTAGATTGTCTCCTAGCTGAAGAGGGACATAATAACTAACGATTAACAACTAGAAACTCTGTTAGATTGTCTCCTAGCTGAAGAGGGACATAATAACTAACGATTAACAACTAGAAACTCTGTTAGATTGTCTCCTAGCTGAAGAGGGACATAATAACTAACGATTAACAACTAGAAACGGTGATTAACCAAAATACATTACAACTAAGAGGATTATTGCTTTGGGGTTGTACAGTAACTAATACATAGTAAGAACTTTATTTAGGGCTCAGAACAAGAATGACCGCATCCTTACGTCAGGAACGTTTGCAAGATAGATATTTTCAATTAATTTCCTTCAAAAGAGACTAAGGACGGGCAAACAATTTGTAAATAATATGGTGAATGTGATACCGCTTCCTACTAGACATGACTCACTATAAATATAGAACTTATAGAGATCTCAATGCAGTTACATGATAGCATATTAAGAAAACTGTAAAGTGTAATTTCATATTTGACATTTTCGATAATATTGAAATAATTCTATTACCTATTACTATAATTAATTATATCATTGTTGTATTTATATCCATACCAATATACCTATTGATAACATATTTTTTTACTTGTCAGCATATCATATAAATTCTTTATTTTATCATAATGCTAGTCTACAGCTTCATAAATTCATCGTAGCTGTAGTGTACTACGTATAATTTTGTCATAGGTAAGCCATTACAAATAAGATGGTACACACATCACCATCAGAAGCATTTGGTAGGACTGATGAGCGCAGACCTCCTCCGCTGGATGAGAGGAAAATAAATGGCGTTTTCAGTACCTAATCTTGTATTCTTATAAAACGTTTCTTATAAATTTTGTATAAGAACAAGTACAAAATGGTATAACGGTGTTTTTAATTCCTCTAAACATCTACAAGTATACTACGAACTGAATAAGAAATATAATTACAGGATTAAACGAACTTACCTGAAGTGAAGTTCTATCCTGATTATATGAATTATTCAGTTCGTAGTAGGAATTTCCCTCCCTCCCAAACATTACCATGATACATACGTGTTAATATTTTCCCTTATTGATTTCTTTATTTCGCTCTAAACACTAATGAATTTGACATCTGGTAGTGTTGCTAGTGCTGCCTGTTTTATTTTTTTTATCTAGATTTTAGACTATGAATTCGCGACGTTCCGGCGTGATACATCACTGTTACTACAAGTGTACTACGAACTGAATAGGAAATATAATCAGGATAGAACTTCACTTCAGGTAAGTTCGTTTAATCCTGTAATTGTACCACACCCAAGCTTGAAACATACGCCTAACCTCCCCATGAGCCTCACTAACATACTTTTTTCAAACGATAAGTTTTCTTTTTACAAGCTTTATATTAACTTGACTTGTTCGTATGTAAGTATAAAAGTAGTAGTATTTTTCCTAAATCTCGTAATACTTATTATTTTGAAAATACCCGATCAACAACAAGCAAAATCTTGCTAAATTATTGCGGAACACATGAATTCCTTGAATTCCGACCTTTTAGCTTTTTATGACAATATAAGAACCACAAGGAATCAATGGACACTATACAGTATTTTTTCGAGGATACGTTACAAGATCTGTGTACGGAACTATAATTATCGTCTGACGGAACACTCACATGGAAAGTTAATTATCTACTTTTAACGATACTTCGAGTACGTCAGCCGCGACTTCAGCGCGTCCGGCTGGAAACACATCGAAAAAGAAGAAACTTGCTGCGCCCCCCGACCCCCGACACGACGGAGCCCTGACAGCGACGTCAAACTGAAAGATATTTTTATTTGTTGTGTTGATAATTTGTGTTTACATTTAAAATTCAGTGTACCTATGTTATGATTACCAATGCGCATGCCGATAGCCAGCGGAGCAGCTGTAACCTAGCCGTGTCGTTGGATGAATATATTCAATGCCCCCATTGTCCGGCCCCAAAACTTTTAAAAGGACGCCGAGGCCTGCACATTCATCTAGGCAAGTGCCATAAACTCTCATCTAGCCAAAACATCCCTGTTTCTCACACCTCATCAGCAGCCAGACACACGGCATCCATTCATACAGACCTATCAGCCAAACTAAGCTCTAAAAAATTCTAAACCAATTATTAAACGCATCCCAAGAGGCGCGAGGATCTCCGTCGCAACCCATCTTACAAAGGCAATAGATAACTGTATTTCTGATAATTCTATCACAAGCTGGGAATACCTTTTTTCTTTCGCTTATAACATCCTACATGTCGATAAAACCGACACTAATAAATCTTTAACCTCCAAAATCAAGATAAATTGCTCTCGACCCTACAACATCGACATAAGAAACCCAACATGTCTTATCAAACCTAGTAAAATCTATAAAATTGTAGAATCCAAAATCAACGATGGGGATCTCAAAGGTGCTGCTCAACTTCTTTTTTCCAGCGATACGTCAGCCCCGGACACTCCAGAAACTTTGATTGCTTTACAAAGCAAACACCCACCGGCGCCCTCTGTACCTGATCTTCCGGACCCACCCAGCTCGGCTTTACCATACATGCAATGCTCGGAAGACGCAGTCCAGTTGGCCATTGCTTCCTTTAAAAATGGCTCCGCAGGCGGTCTTGATGGTTTGACACCTCAACATTTAAAAGATCTGACCACAGGCATGCCTGGAGGCCAGAACGTTAGTCTAGTGTCCAGCATTACCCGTCTGGCCAATCTAATGCTTGCGGGCAAAGTAAATTCTTCGGTCGTACCCACTCTCTACGGCGCACATCTGTGCTTTAAAAAAAAAGATGGCGGAATTCGACCCATAGCTGTGGATTCTACATTTCGCCGTCTAGTCTCAAAAAATTGTTGTAAATATATAATCTCAGACTTGGAAACTAAATTTCAACCAACTCAACTCGGATTCGGCAGTAAAGGTGGATGTGAAGCAGCCGTCCACGCATGCCGAACGTTCCTGCACAGCCCGGAAGGTCAGGTACTGCTTAAGGTGGACGTGAAAAACGCCTTTAATTCCGTCGATAGAAGTGCACTGTTAACAGAAATCCAAAACAGTAGCCCTGGAATATATCCTTACATCTGCCAATGTTATGGCGCTTCCACAAACTTAGTCTACAGAAAAAACAACATCTTGTCTTCTGTCGGCTGTCAACAGGGTGACCCTCTGGGGCCGGCTATGTTTAGCCTCGCTATCCATCCAATTATTTCGACACTAAATTCAAAATTTTACGTTTGGTACCTCGACGACGGAAGTTTGGGTGGTGATGCTAGTTCAGTCATGAACGACCTTTCGACAATAGTAAGTAAATTTAAATTAATTGGTTTGGAATTAAATACAAGCAAGTGTGAACTTTTCATCAACGTTGACACACCAAACCAATCACAAATTCAACAAAATTTCGAGAATATCTGCCCCGGCATCAAAGTTCTGCAAAAAAACTCACTTCACCTCCTAGGTGCACCTGTATTCGAGGAATCAATTCCCGATTTCATTAACTCCAAAATTAATCGTTTCTCCGAATTTTCAGACCGTTTACTTGAAATTAATGCCCATATGGCCATTTGCATCCTCCGATTCTGCATGTTTGTTCCGAAATTTACCTATGCTATGCGCTGCAGCCCCCTTTGGAAATTTAAAAATTATTCCGAATCCATAGACTCCATGCTTCATCTTCAGCTCCAAAATATCATTAACGTCAAAATCAACGATAGGCAATTCCTACACGCCACTCTACCAATCAGATTCGGAGGTCTTGGTATCCGTCAAATTTCCAGCGTTGCCCTGCCCGCGTTCCTCTCCTCGGCACATAGTACGCTCACCCTCGTAGGTAAAATCCTTAGACCATCACTACGTGATTTCGAGGTGACGTACTTGTCCGAGGCAGAGGACGCGTGGAAGATGTCGGGTGTCGACTTGCCAAATAACAAACATATTCAAAAGATCTGGGACCAACCCATTTGTAAGCAAATCCACTCCCATCTGTTGGACTCCTGCTCCACCAGCCAGGAAAAAGCAAGACTACTGGCTGTGTCGGAAAGGGAGGCCGGCTTAGGCTCCATGCTCTTCCCTCTACAAACTACACTCCTTACTGTACACTCCTTGACTGCAACACCTTGAGATTGGCTGTCGGTCTACGCATTGGGGCCGACATTGTTTCTCGACATCGTTGCCCCTGCGGAACCTTGGTGGGAAGCCTGGGGCACCATGGCCTATCTTGCGCAAAGAGTGCTGGTCGCCTGTCTCGCCACGCCTGCCTCAATGATATCATCCGTCGGGCCTTCGTCAGCGCCAACGTGCCGGCCGTACTGGAACCGCCGGGGTTGGCGCGGGACGACGGCAAGAGGCCAGACGGTATGACCCTAGTGCCTTGGAAACTGGGACGGCCCATTATTTGGGATGCCACATGGGTAGACACCCTGGCGCCGTCCCACCTTAGCACTACATCTTTGAGAGCAGGTGGGGCAGCTGCAGCGGCCGAGGCAGCAAAGTGCCGCAAATACATCGGCCTCACAGACCGGCATGTTTTTGCGGCTTTTGCTGTTGAAACGCTCGGACCTTGGAGCCCAGGCGCACACCAATTATTCGGCCAAATCTCAAAAAAATTGGTCAGAGTATCCGGAGACCATAGGGCTGGCTCGTTTCTTGCCCAACGGATCGGCATAGCTATCCAAAGGGGGAACGCAGCCAGTCTTATGGGAACCCTTCCGCAGGGGTCCGACCTTGGGGACCTTCTTTAAATTAATTTTTATTTTAATAATTTTAGGTTACTTTTAGTCTATTTATATTTTTAATTTAAGATCATTCGATGTGTTCTTCGATCTACCATTCTCCATAGTATAAAAGTATGTATGTAAGTAAGTTGTCCGTCAAAATTTGCAATCAATTTTTCAGTCGCTTGCCGTTATCCGATTGATGACACCAAACTTACATAATGTAAGTTTGGTGACAATGCAATACTTTGTCACCATTTACCTGATCTGATGCTGGAGCCGGAAGATGGCCACTGGAACTCTACGATGGAACGTGATATATGAGAAGTTGCAGAAGCGTTGGGATATATATGTGCGTTGAACTTCGGGGGGATTACGTAGAAAAATAAAATATATACAACACCTATAAAACTTTTTTATCATATCAAACCAAATTACTTTTCAAACCACCCTCGTAAATTCTGTTTTACTCCTACAGAAAAAGGCTAAGTATTCGACTTATTTCTGGATGCAAATATGCATTTGTGGATTTGGTATGCACCTGACACCCATCGAAACTTGTTTATAGATCACAAAATCCTCACCATTTTTTCAATGTACTTGTATCACATATGTATAGGTAATTAAATTAAAATATGTCTATTTAAATAAGAATCTCTATCCTAAAGCTGGAGAAATGCATTATTTTAATCTTAGGAATAATAGTCAACTGTCTCTAGCTAAGCCTAAATTTGTCCATTTCAATAACAGCTTTTAATGGCAATGTTGTTATGCCATTAAAATGTTTAATAAAATAAGTCAGGATATCAAACAATGTACAGACATGAGAACTTTAGATAAAAGAATATACCATAAGAATATACCATATAGACCATTTTATACAATTAAATATTATTTCGCCAATGCCCTTGACATCACAAATGACATCTATTAAATATTGCAACCAATAAAATCTAATGTATTGTGTTGTGTCCTTTTATGAATGTGCACCTAGAATAAGTAATTAATTTTAAAATGTATTATTGGTTGTACCTAAACTTGTATAATTGTATTTGCATGTACTTGTACGACTAGCAAAAAAAATGTGCGTCAATTGCTGCAGAAAATTCTGAAAGGGCAAGAAAATTTAGTTTGATGAGGCTATCGATTCATAATTATAGCAGATATCAGGCGCCTCTATTGCGCAACCACCAACAAACGACGAAATAAGCGCTGCATTCACGGCTTGAGAAGCGGGTCACAACTTGTTGCATCCAGTCGACAACTCCGCCGGGCTAGGCGAGTCGCATTCAACGACTGCAATTTTATACTTCGATCGGGTGTGAGTACACAACCTAAGTGTTACTGGCTGAAATTTCACTTGGAGTGAAAAACTGAAATTTTCTTCGTTTGACAATGTCAAACGAAGAAAACGCACACACGCGATTTTTCTAAGAAATTTTACAAATTTTACAAGCTTCGTGTTAGTTTTTACGGATTTGGTTTTTATAGTGGATTTTAAGTGACAGTGTACAAAATAAGCTAAGCTAATCATATAGCTATATGTGGATTTAATTTTAATGCATTAGGTACGCAAGATAAAACATATTTTAAGTATTGATATACTCATGTTTATGTTGTGCCTGACTAAATGTAATGTAACACATAGTTTCGTTCTGCAAAGCTTGTGAACTCATATTAAGATATACTTACTGTACTCTTTGATTAAGATTTAAGGTTCTGATTTAGACCAATACCCCAATTTCCAATCCAACTGGCATTTTATTTCACCAAGATCCGAGGAAGACGATGAACACGCCATCGACCAGATAAGACTGGGAGGCTCATTGGCCTTCATTGGCCGTCCAGAGAGGAGTCTTCAGAGCTATATTATCCAGGGTGGAAGTGTTAAAGGGCATAACGCCGCGAGTTACTTCGGAGAAAGCGCAGCACCACCTCTCGACACCTCTGATCCGCTCACCCCGGTGTTGCTCCAGACCATCTTTACAACGGCAATTTCAGGGGTCCATCTAATGAGGGGCTAGTCACCGCCTGCCTCGATAACTTTCTGCGCAACAATGTTATGGCAGGTGTCCGGACCTCTTTGTAATAGCTCAGTTTCATAATCCACCCATATCTCATCACCATAGACCCAGTTCTCTATCCATATTACCCACAATAGCCCCAACGCCTGTTAGAACCGGTCTACGAGTATCTACCGATGTACTCGTGAATGGGTTCTAGCAGGTGTATTACTGATGTAATACACCAATGTGATCATTAAACTTCGTCTGCAAAGGGCCTCGGGACGTGTTGGATCTATATCCCTACGCACGCCTTTCAAATGACCGGGTTTCACCCCGTGAATTTGAATCGGAGATACATAATAATAAAGCCTTTTATTTCTCATCACTTAGTGTTACATGTATGTGTTATATATTAATTTTTAATGTAAGACGACCATGCTTGGGGGCGGGGGCGGGCGGGCTGACTAGGGGCAGATAGTTCTGCAGGAGGAAATACTAGACATATTCGAATATATTGTTGCATGTGCAAAATTAATGAAGCACGGTTCTAGGGGTGTATAATTTGGAGCTGGTTGTTGTAAGAACTTTAGTTGATTTTTTATAGCGCGTTGGACAGCGGCCACACAGGGTAATTAATTGTACAGTATCACCAGGAACATATAGATTAATGTTAATATTAGAAGTACACCTAGTTTTGTGTATATGTGAGTATCGCGTAAGTGCATGTGTGAGAGAGTGAGGTAATGAGCTTGTAAAAGAGAAGCATTGAGTTTCGACTAGGTCGGATCATTGTACTAGGAGCGCATATCTTGCACGTATTTATTTTTAGGTATGACTTGAAATATAGATTAAGTAAAGAAATTATCCTACTGTAACTAGGAACGCATGAGGGTGCAGGAGCATATAGGTAGTGACACTATTCATTTAAAAATACTGAGTTGCTAACCATAAAGGATTTGTTAGCTGTTAGGCCAATACGCTCTTCGTCCAAATCGCGTTTGGCCGATTGTCTACTACGCAGTTAGTCCATGATATGATTGGTCTATTACGCTGTTCGTCCATTCGCGACTGGTCTATTACGCTGTTCGCCCATTTCGCAATTGGTCTATTACGCTGTTCGTCCATTCGCGACTGGTAAATGATTTTTTGTTTTCTTTGAACTTGTTTTCTGTGTAAGGTGTGCAAAGAGGATTTTTATTATTTTGTATTGTATTGAAGGTAATTGCAATAAAAAAATACCGTCACTGGGTTTATGACATATGCAAAGAAAGGATTTTGAAAGAATTATCATAAACATATAAATTTCTTATGAAAAAATGCATGAATAAAACAACAAATAAAGTTATTGAATGTATTACCAAAACTTAAACAGCTTAACCACTAAGGAAAGAAAAAATGATGTCCTTCAAATAAACTAAACCTAAACAACTAGTTCACCTAGAAATCCTTCATTTATGGACCGATTCGTTTATTGAGTATAATTTTTTTTTGATTTAATAACTTTTTGAAAAAATTCTATGGCGCTTATTTCACACTTCCTTAGCAATTTTAGTTTTTTGCGTAAGAATTCGTTGAATTTCAAATCTTGCAATCGTTTCTTTCGACTCATAGGCTCCTTCTGATCAATATATCGAAGTGTCGCCCTTCTTTCTTAAGTATGTCGACCAGAAAGAGTAAATTTGGGTTGACTGGAATTTTCTTGTTTATTCGACTGTGCCACCCTTCAACCGCGTTCGTTGTCCGGTGATTCTCATCGGCTACGCTTAGCATTGCAAAAAAAGGGAGCCACTGCTTTTCAAAATAGTTACAAAATTGAACAGCCTAGAGTTAAGGGTGCAAATCAGCAGAGCATGAAATTCAAAATTTAATATTAGAAAATTGTAGTTTGAAGAAAATCATACAAGAAGATGGACAAACAATAAATAAACTTACCCATATATGTTCAACTACTTCCAAGAAAAAAAAACGCAAATTACATACAAAAAGCTCGAACCATTTAAAATTTGAACTTAATCAGTCACAAGCAAAAGTAACTAGCAAGACAAATACATCGCCCTCCAACGATCTCTCAGCCGGCAATCGTAACCGGGAGCTGCCACAGAAGTCTCCAGTGCATCTACGCCACACACCATCAGGTCACGCTGCTACAGCTGCCATGGACGAGTCACCAATCAAACTGTGTGTTCTAAGTAAAAGGAAAAATAGCGGCATTTTGAGTGCCATGGAATGCACTTTTGAACATGATGTTAAGTATTGTCATTATAACGCACCAAATAGGAGTGTTCGAGGTCCAAAATTAATAACACCACTTGCTATTGCTATTGCTACTACTTTTATTTAACTTTTACACTTTTGCTTTGTACTGTTTTGGAACGAACTGTGTCAGGCAGCTTTGGCCACCCTATGAATTTGAGAAAAAATCTTAATAGCGCCTTTTATCAGACGGTTCAGCGCCATCTATTGTTCAATATTGTAACTATTGTGACTCAACGTTTTATGGATAAAATAATGGTTACGCTGCGTGGCACTTCGATACATAGTTTCTAATATTTTTTAGAAGTCTATTGGCGTTGATTCCATATAAAAACGATAATACTAAATTACCTAAATTAGGACAGCCAACGCCATCTGTTAACAAACATCTTGCAACTTCAAATAATTAAACTAAACTATACAAATAATTAACCGAGATTGGACATTCCGCCCAGCGAGGACAAAATTAAAGAATTTTTCCTTAATTCTGCCCACCATGGAACATACACATAAAATAAAATAAATTTTATACTGTCTAAAATATTATGTGTATGGGAAACACAAATACATAGCAAGACACTTATTGTGCATTTGGCTAAAACAAACCTTTATTATAATTCTGTTAATGTACAGGCAAAAAACATAACTTATTTACAGCTCGCTTAATGATGTTACCTTTACACTTTAAACTGACTCTGACTCGTGTGATATTGTCCGCACCTGGATGTTTCTGCACTATAATGCCATATAACCATCTAGATGGAGAAAGATCATCTTCCTTGACCAAGACCACGTCCCCAACAGCTGGTTCTGGAGTTTGATGAGCCCACTTGTATCTATGGTAAAATTGCGTCAGATACTCACTCGACCAACGACGCCAAAAGTTCTGAACAAGCTTCTGAGTCAACTGCCATCTTCGAAGACTTCTTACAGTTGCTGTCTTGTAATTGGAGTCAGGAACTAGCACAAGAGGCTCTGTTACCAGAAAATGGCCTGGGGTTAATGGTTCGGGTGCGTCAGTCGTACCTTTACAAATTGGCCTCGAATTGAGACACGCTTCTATCTGGGATAGAACTGTTGACAATTCCTCGTAGGTCAGAGTTGTGTTACCTATTATTCTCCTCAAGTGATGTTTTGTTGATTTTACACCCGCTTCCCACAGACCTTTTGCGTTAGTTGCTAGTTGATCGGCTATTTCAATTGCTATACTCGACCTTTCTTCCGCATACAGCTGCCTTAGCTTCCGGGTAGCACCAACAAGGTGCCATTATCACTCCACAAGTCTGAGCAATGGCCACGCCTAGCCACGAACCGCCTAAATGCTGCTAAAAATCCCTGAGCTTTCATGTCGCTCACTGCTTCCAAATGGATTGCTCGTGTGGACATGCAGATGAACAGGCATATGTAGCCCTTATAGGAGCGGTGTCCTCTACCCTTTGAAGTTCTGATATGTATAGGGCCGGCATAATCTACACCGCTATAATGAAAGGGTCGGTTTGAGATCCCTCTGGCAGCAGGCAATGGCCCCATCAATGACGCTGCATAGCGGATGCATTTGACACACTTTCGCACATAAAACTTTACTAAATTCTTGACACCGAGTATAAAATACTTGGTCCCCAAGTAGTTAAGCATTAAATTAGGACCACCGTGCAACGTTCTTTCGTGCGCATCAGAGATGACCAGATTTGTGAAATGCGATTTTTCAGGAATGATAATTGGATGCTTCATCTGCTCACTGACATATGCGTGCTGCAGGCGTCCACCCACTCTCAACATTCCGGTGCCATCGATATAGGGGTTTAACGAGGTAATTTTGCTTTTCTTGAGTTCTTCATTATTCTTTAGATTCTTTATTTCAGCTTCGAAACTAGATCACTGGACTATCATAATGCATGTGGTAAGACTCTCTTGAATTTCCATAGCAGTGAGCCACCGTTCAGATGTTTCTTCTCGCATTCGTTTTATAAACCTTTTGCAGTATGCTACTACACGTATAAGTCGCCTAAGACTAGAGAATCTTACGATGATGTCCATTCCTTCGATCGGAACACAGGTACTTACCAAACAGACCTTATTCGTCTTCAGTTCTATTTCTGTTTGATAATGTGTATTCTTTTTATACACAATATGATTTTCTTTCAGCCACGTTGGACCCTCCTTCCACAGATGAAATTCCTTAGATGAAACGTGCGTCCATAGCTCAGGATCAAGTGTACATAAAATCCGAAGCGTCTGTCACCAAAGCGAGCTTCGCGTGGCAGTCTGGGTGTGCCAGCATAGTTGCCTGGCAAAGACTATCCTTACAAGCCTGAAACGCATCTGCCTCCTGTGTGGAAAAATTTACGGGATTGGAACCTTTCACTGATCCTACCAGCAGAGCGTTAAGGGGTGCCTGATGCCTAGCCGCACCTGGAATAAACCTGCGGTAAAAATTGAGAATCCCCAAAAAACGTCGCAACTCTTTTACCGTCTTTGGCGTAGGGAAGCTCTGGATAGCATCAACCTTGGAAGGCAGTGGTGTGGTTCCTTCGGCTGTTATACGGTACCCGAGGAAGGTAACCTCAGGTACGCCGAAGACACACTTTGCTGCGTTCACCACCATTCCAAAATCTTTGAGTCTGCGGAACAGCTGATGTAGGTGTTGTTCGTACGTCTCCCGATCCTGCGAAAAGACTAAAAAGTCATCGAGGTAGGCGTACACAAAGTCTAGTCCCCTGACCATCTCATCGACGAAGCGCTGAAACCTCTGATCGGCATTACGAAGTCCGAACGTCATGTAAGGAAATTCGTAAAGGCCAAAGGGCGTCGTAATGGCGGTCTTCGCGATGTCGTCAGGGTTCAGGGGAATCTGGTTGTACGCCTTGACTAGATCAATGGTTGAAAAAATTGTACAACCGGAAAGACTGTGTGCAAAGTCCTGGATGTGACGGATTGGGTACATGTCCGGTATGGTTCTCGAATTCAGCATGCGATAATCGCCACACGGACGCCATCCATCATTCTTCTTCGGGGCCAGGTGTAGTGGAGAAGACCAAGGGGACTCAGATGGCCGGCAGATGCCGCTCTTCAACATAGCGTCAAACTCTGCCTTGGCTATCTTCAATTTGTCCGGCGCCAGGCGACGAGGTGTACTCGATACAGGTGGCCCAGTTGTAGTACGTATGTGGTGTACTGTACTATGTGTAGGTGTGTGGTGTATACCATGTGGGCGTGTTATTTCGGGATAGTGTTCGAGTATGGTATGATATGTAGAATCACTAGACATTACCTTCACCGAAGTGACGTCCACCGATTTTCGCGCAAGCAACGCCGGGGTCGCAAGCGATGTCGTGCCGTCGATGAGGCGTTGATTCCTCACGTCGACGACGAGACCATAATGCGATAAAAAATCCACACCTATTATCGCCCTCGTCACATCTGCAACAATAAATCGCCAAGCATAGTCACGCCGCAAGTCTAGGTTTAAAATAAAATTTACGTAACCGTACGTGTCAATTTTAGTGCCGTTCGCTGCGCTTAAAACTAAATCAGTTTTTAGACATCGCGTTTTTAATTGTGAACGAGGGAACACAAAGGTCACTACCGGTGTCTACTAAAAACTGTGTTTTTGAGTTCTGGTCCGTAATAATTAGGCGAGCTGTGCTCGGGCAGTCGTCGGCCGCCAATAAAGAGTGCCCCGGCCGTTACCCGCGAAATCACAGGGCTGCACGCACCGAGTAGCCTTATCCCCGAACTTATGGTGGTACCAGCACGTCGGAAACTTTCTATAATTGGAGTTCGACCTTCGTGCTGATGATGAGCGTCCACGTCCATTTTGTCTCTGAGGCGTCTTCGAACGCCCGCGCTGGCGCGACATTCTGCCTACCTTTAACATCAGTGTTTGCATCTGCTGGGATAATGCCGCTACCTCCTGGCTCATAGAATGTGGTGCTGATGATGACGTTGATGCTGGTGCCATCGATGCTGCTGCTATTTGCGGTCGAGGTGGGACGACTTCGTGGATGCGGTCGGCCAGCTCGGCTACTTCGTCCAACGGCAGCCTCGACTGGGATGCGATGATGGTCTGCGTACTTGTGGGTAACCTGCTGGTCCATATGGAACGCATGAAGTCTTCAGGCACGCCCGCACCAGCCAAACTCTTCAAATGCCGAAGGAACTGCGTCGGCTTCCGGTCTCCCAACTCTTCGTTGGTAAGAAGCTGGTGGATCCTTCTCTCCCGCGAAACGGATAACCGCTTGATGAGTTCGGTTTTTAACTGCTGGTACTTATCTGCCGCTGCCGGTGAGGTAATGATATCCTCCACGATTGATGCTGTAGCCGAATCCAGCTGGGCCAAAACCTAATGAAATTTGGTGGCATCCGTTGTTATATTGGCCAACACAAATGGACTCTCCAGCTGCATAAACCACAGCGCTGGTTTATCAGGGTAAAATGGCGGTACCCGCACACCAACTCTGCTTATTTCGGGCTTGTTATCTGGCATGATGTGCTCTTTCTCGGGGTCACCACTGTAGTTGTCGTGTATTGGCTCGGACGTAGGCATTAATTAAACGTCCGAATGATCCAACAATCACTTTTAATTTGCACAAACACGGTACAAGGATAGAAGGAGAAAGTTTATAATTTTGCCATAGAATATCCGAAAGCACAGAAGAAAGTCACAAGCAGTACAAGCACAAAGCACAATAATTAAATGCTAATATGAGCGCAAGCGTATAGCGGGAGCGAGTACAATAATTTGCATACGAGCGGCGTGCGCACAGCGGCGAAGCGACATAAGTACTGGCGCGGGCGCGCGACCGGCCACCGGCCGCCGTCGTCCGCGCAGATAACGGGTCGCCGCATCTAATATGAAATTAGGTTTGCTTGTCCGCGTGTACAAAATATTACATGTAAATATTAAGTTTAGTTATTTAGTTAGTATTAATATTACATATTTCAATGCATGTTGTAAATACCTAATCATAGATTTGTTTATATAATAATACGTTTTTAGTATTAAGTTTAGTTTTAAGTTTTATATTAAGTTAACACATTTAATCAATAAAACTTATTTAATAATTATTATAGCTAAAAGTAGGTATTAAGTACACTATAACCTAACTGTAATAATACCAATAGGTATTAATTTATCAAAAGAGAATGTATTCAAGAATAAAGATAAATTAGGTGTGCAAAAATATGCATGTACTAGCTGTGCCCACCACTCCGTTCACGTGGAAATAGTTATTAGCCGTGCTTGATAAAACGGATTAAAAAAATAATGAAAGCAACCACACAAATAAAAGGAATGCAATATTTTATAATGTTTAGTATTCTGGCAAGGCTGTTGTTTTCCCGACACGGCAAGAGGATCAACCAGGTATAATTGACCTGGGGTTTCTTTTTACGCGGAAGACTAGTTTGACGAAATGCGTTTTGGACGAATTGACTGTTGGACAAAACGCGAGGACGGTAGACGTTTCAGACCAAATGCGTGCTGGACGAAATTCGACTTGGACGAAATAAGTGTTGGACAAAATGAGTGTTGAAATCCAATTTGGACGAAGAGCCTAACAGCTAACAAATCCACTGACACTTCGGAGATCACTGCTACTGGTGTGGCGAGGGAACAATCTTCTTGCCGTCTTCCTCGGGGATTTTCATTCCCGAGCAGAGTTATTTGAGCTTCGCTGGACACTAATATCCAAAGGTCACGTGACCGTGAGATTCGTAAGACGTGAGATTCGAGACAGGTCACGTGACTGTAAGATTCGACAGATTGAAAATTCATAAGCCGGACACGTGACCTGATCGAAAAACTTTTACAATGTCATTGACTTTTCACTTCTGCCGGCACTCCCGGAGTGCAACCGGGTCTTTTTTATTTTATTATAACATGTATGTATGTAAAGTGTAAATATATGTAAACACAAAATGATTTGACATCGACAACGTAGAAAAATAAGTCACCAACCCAAATTAAATGTAAAGCCAAATTCGTTGTTTGGCACGTTACACTGGCTGTTATAAATGTTATATGACATAGTGTAACAAGGATAGCGCTATGTAACACTAAGATGTTGAAAGGAAATAGTTGATGTTATCCACTCACTTGCTTGTGGCAACCACAGTTGCCAATTTCGCAGACTCCTAAACTGATGGTGGCAACTGTGGTTGCCAATCAAAGTATGGGCTGCCTTGATAATGAAAAATTAGAAGCAGTTTAGGCTACCTTTTTTAGAATATGAAAGCAAAGCAAGTGAGTGGTTATATAACATTTATAATAGCCAGTGTAGGAGCACCATAAAGCCACAGTATAGAAGAATAATACAGTAGGTAATCTGAGGCGGTTTAGGAGCGTTCGTTACCTACTGTCGCTCGATGCGCAGGGCTGTGTCAAGTTTGAGGCTTGGCATACCTATAATACTAATGTTGCTTTTAAGTATGCAAAGTATTTCTGTTACAGTTTAATAGACAATGTTGTATACCGTAAAATGGGGCTATTTAAGAACCACGAGGCTATTTGGAATAAAAAAAATATAAGTTTTGAGCCCACATATTTTTTGTTCTGGCAAAGGTAGAAACTTAGATTTTTATCTGTCCACCCCAAGTCTAACGAGAAGTTGGTTAGTGGTCGCAGCGACGCCGACTAGTTCGTACGCGTCCTTTAAATAAATCGGGAGTGTGACCGTGGAAAATCACTGTAACTGAACACCGTCTTACTTCTGTCCAGATGTTTGTTGTTTGTGGAGTAACTTTTTTGACTGTACATACCTACAAGTACACATTGTCGTGATTTTTTAAGCTATGACACGTATTTTTAACCGTTTATTTTGAATTAGATTTTAACGGTTTTCTTAAATGGGGCTTCCTGGGACGGTTTTTGGGGCTATTTGGTTACTAGTACCAAATATTCTACAAGCTACCTACCTTATAGCGTCTATTCTTCTTAATAATTTAGTGCTAGGAATTCTCATTCCATTCTGTTTATTTAATAAATGGAACGTAGAGTTAATTGGTGAAAGTTAAAGACTGTTTATTGATACTGCAATTTATGTTTGTTGTAATTTAAATAACCTGTGTATTTGCCAAATACAGTGAGTGATTTTTATATAAAGATTATAAAGATAAGAAAATAAAGCCGAAACATATTCTCGGTAAATTTGACATGCATGTTATAATTTTTTTGATACTTTTTTATATTTTACTGCTGCCAAGGGCTTTAATTTTATGTTTATATATAAGAGCACATCTATATTTCATGTATACGTGACTATCTTTAATTACAAGTGAGTTGTAGCTAGAAAGATATTTCAATAAATCATGGTTCTTCATGTAAAACTGTGATTTTTTTGTCTCCAAAATTCTTACAAAAATATGGTTACTCTGCTTTTAATACCTAATGCGGTTGTCCCTTAAGCGTTTTAAATAGCCCCAGTTAGATTTTAAGCAACACAAGCTTAAAAATTCAAGAAAAACCAGAGCGTTACCCCTTGATTACTATAAAACCCCAAGTACGAGGAAATTTGGGACACCTGTTAAAAAAAAAACTCGGTCTGTGTTAACAAGCCAGACATGTGTGTAACATGAAATGATGGATGGATGATTATCAATTAAAAATATAAAACGTTTGTTAATGATATTAAATATGGAGTTATTGATGTTTTACCCCAAAAATTGTACCGAATAGCCCCATTTTACGGTACACAAAGTAATTATATTATAGATAGTTGGGTATGTGTTTTTAGTTTCCCACTTCATGGAATATTTTAATACCACTATACTATGCCTAAAATATTTCCTGGTAAGTATAATAGTTGCTAAACTGCACTAGGTTGGTAGGTGCTTAGTTACAAGCCTATTCGGCTCCTTTTGATATCGTGGCACTGGCGGCTCGCTGTCTTCATACCTACGAGGCGGCTTCCTTTGACGTAGTGAGTGAGAACGAGGGAACACCGCAACGGCGCGGCCCCGATTGAAGCATTCTCCATCATTCCCGAAGGCTATGTGTGTGTGCGTACCGAACACGCGCGCATGTGTGCAGCCGTGCGATGAACCTTGGTCGAAGTTTATCTACTGTTCATACACTGTGTCACTGATGTTAATTTCGTCACATAAGTAGGCATTTAAAAATAAATCCATTGTTCTTCGTCTTTCTACGGTGTAATTTAGCGTTACAGGAATTTAAAGATGTTACAACTTTTTTCGTTTGGAAAACCGGCCAAGTGCGTGTCGAGCCACGCGCAGTGTAGGGTTCCGTATATGCCTGTCTATCTTAGTTACATCGACGTGCGGTGCGGTTGCGTCGGCCGAATTTGTACGAAAATTGGCCTTTCCAAGTACACATTAAGTGGGTCGACTATTATTAGGTCGGTAACTACTTATGCCTCCTTGTTCGTGATAGTTTTCCTTTTAAATTCATTATATGTACTACTAAAACGATTTTTTTCACATCCCCAGTAGTAGCCTTTTAGCCGGCCGGGGGGGGGGGGGGGGGGGGGGCTTTAAACCCCAATATGTCGCAAACGAATTCCTGATTAGAATAATGGCTTTAGGAAACCCATAATATTTTTGAACGAGCTATCCAACAATACCATCGGTTCAACGAGAAAAAAAAAACATCCCCGCTTAGGTGTAGAGGAGGGAAGCCACCCTAAAAAAAAAATTATCGAGATTTTGAACTGTTTTCTCGGCGTGATTGATTTATATACCCATGCCGAATCACAGTTTTCTAGTAGTAATAGTTACTGAGATAAACTGAAGACGGACAGATAGACAGACGGACATGTCGAATCTATAAGGGTTCCTTGTTGACAACGGAACCCTAAAAAACCACCGTGTATAGTAAGTAAGTACCTAGTTAAAACAATATGGGTCGGAACATAGTTCAAGATCGTTTGGTATTTCAATTTTTTGCGGTAATTTCGCATTTTTTGCGTCTGCCTACGAAAGTTTTATATTTAGCAGGTATGTGACATTAGTAGAAGACTTGTTCTCTGGGTATACATATAGGATTAATATGTCATGTAAATATAAGTCTCATATATCTGTACTCTGGTACCAGTACAATAATAATAAAATTCTTTATTGCTCAAAAACACATTTGATACAAAACAAAGGGGTGGAGACACTAAATAAAATAATCAATAATTTGTTTTTTTTCGAAAAAGGATTAAAAATGTAGTCTTATGGAGAAAATTACCGGCCAAGTGCGAGACGGACTCACGCACGAACCTTTATCTATAAGAACGGCAAAAAAATCACGTTTGTTGTATGGGAGCCCCCTTAAATATTTATTTTATTCTGTTTTTTGGTACTTTTTGTTATAGCGGCATCAGAAATACATCACCTGTGAAAATTTCAACTGTCTACCTATCACGGTTCATGAGATACAGCCTGGTGACAGACGGACAGACATACAGACGGACGGACAGCGGAGTCTTAGTAATAGGGTCCCGTTTTACCCTTTGGGTACGGAACCCTAAAAATCAACGCAAGAGGTTAAATAATCACAAAGTTATAAGTGTCCAAAGCTTTAAGTTAAGAGGGGGTACCTATATTCTATCCCTTTTCCGCTAAACGCACCTGTGATGTCACTATCTGCGAACGTTTTCTCTCTCTGTGTTTTCTCTCGTGTTCAGATATTAAAATCATTAGAAAGTTATTTAAAAGGTAGACAGCAAGCTGATATTATTGATAAGTATGATACGAAAACTAAGACCATACAGCAATTTAAACATATAAAAGTTGGAATACCCCAAGGCAGCAACCTTGGCCTCTTCTATTTTTACTGTATGTTAATGATCTATCTAGACGAACTTTGCGTAATGTTTGCTGACGACGCCACCATCTTATTCTCTGGAGAAAACTTAGATTCAAATTTTCAGGCAAAAATAAACAATACCCTTAAAACTGAAGTCAACTGGCTTAAATCGATTAACTTAAAGGTAGGCAAATAAAACTAAAACAACATAATTTAGAAATTACAAAACGAACCCAATAAACTTGAATTTAAAACACGGAGGAGCTGTTATTCAAAATGTAAATAGTAATAGCTTTTTAGGCGTCCCTGTAGATTCACATTTAAATAGGAAATCACGCATAAATAAAAAAATATCCAGTCAATGCTATGCCTTATCCGTATTATCAAGTACCTACTTGCTCGGAAGATGTTGTCAGAAATGCCTATTATGGTAATATTCATATATGTACCGTTTATACAACGTTTTTTTTAGTTTGTTAGAAATATTTCAAGGGAAAATAAATTTCTTACCTAAACTAGACTATTCATTTTAGAGTTGTGTTCATTTATTATCAACCATAAATATAAATTTAATTTCTGTTCAGATCAGCGTGACAATTTACGATCACAATATAAATACAACATATCACTGCCGGTGATCAGAAACTCAACCTATTACAGGAGCTTCTTTAATCACCGCAATCAAAGTATTCAACCATCTCCCCATTAGCCTACATTGTTGAGCAGACATCAATTTAAGCGCCAACTAAAGCGATGGTTGACACAATAGTTATTTGTTATACAAGGGTGCAAAGTTGTATTTTAGCCGCGAGTGTGGAATTGAAACACGAGCAAGCGAAAGGATGCTATAGTTGAACCACGAGCGAAGCGAGTGGTTCTAAAATAGAATCCTGAGCGTAGCGAGTGTTTCAACACACGAGAAGTAAAATACATTTGCGCCCCTGTGTAACACAAAACTTTTCTCCACACTGTAGCAAGGAAAGTGCAACATGCTAAACAACTTTATTTAATTTAAATAATATATTTTTATTTTTTTAACAGTAATACTCATACTCATTTATTTATAATGCACAAATACATTAAACGTCAAAAGGTTAATATTAGATTAAATTTAATTAATTCTAATTTATTTATGTTGTAAGAGTTATTTCAAAAATGTATACACATGTGAAAAGAAATAAAATTGGTAATAGTCATATTGATAATAAAGTTAATAACAACGTTAAGTAATATCAAGTAATATTTTGATCAAGTGCGAGTCGGATTTTAGTTTTCCCATACATTTCGAGACCCAGCGCCTGATGATTTGATGAAGGCAATAAGCAATTATTTAAAAGTTCTTAAATATTTATTTTATTCTGTTTTTTAGTATATTTTTAGTAGTGTTATTATAGCGGAATCTATGCTTTTTTGTATTATGAGCGGTTTACGTTTTGTTATACTGTCAAAAGCTACTTGAACACGCTCCAAGGTCAAATTACTTTCCCCACTAGTGGATAAAATGCGTTTTTGCTAACTCGTTTTAAAGGATAAAAGACGGCTTTTCGAGGCAATGAGGGGAAAAATGTATTTTATGATTTAAGGGGCTCCCATACGCCAATGACCTTCGATCTGAATCCCTTAGTTTTATAATGTTTTTTTTAGCTTATTATAATAACAACAACGACTAAGTAATATAGTATCCCATATTTACTTCAAAGTTCATTGTTTTCGAGATATTTGGCATCAAAGTTGAACAATTTTAGGCCAAAAAACTGGTTTTCTGCCCAAGACTTTTGTGTTCCTTGGTTTTAAATGATAGACACGTTTTTAAACGTCAAAGACGAACCCAAATATGTAGATTTCGTATAAGTATGTTAGATCTTTCACGTCAATAGAGATACGAAATAAGTGTTTTTTTAATCATTTTTTTTAAATCATACAAAATTAAGTATTCATTTCCTTAAAATCCGGTAGACAAAAATGGAGATTAAAGATTGAAGAACCGATAGCCGTTTGACTTATAATTCTATATGTAGTGCAAAAGTAGGAGATACGGTTCAAAACATGTCAAAATCGATGAAAACCTCGGGTAGCCCCTTAAAAGATTACTTTCAGTTGAAATAATGTCACAGTCCTTGACCAAACTATTTAGATACCGTTGTAACTTAATTGATATTGTATGCCCGAACTGGGTTGCCATTGTTACTCACATAGTTGTTAATGTTGTTATTAAGACCTAATTGTACATTGTTAACAATAAATGTTTTCTTTTTTTCTTTCTAACAAGCAATATTGAAACAGTTGTAGCTTCGTAATTTTTTGAGATACTTATCTGAATGGGATTTTCGGTTGTGCTGTGGATTTTCGTCACCAGCGGGCGTAGCATGGTTGCCATTTTATCACTTGTCGTTGTGGATTAAGGCATCCGTCACTCTCGCACTTGTAAGAGTGTGATGGGCGTCTTTACCACAACGATAAGTGATAAAATGGAAACCATGCTACGCCCACTGCTCGTCTATCATGAGACGGCCGCGACATACTCTCAATTTTTCTCGCACTATACCTCTTGTTCTAAGTGTTCTAATAAGAAAGAGATGGATAGTGAGAAAAAATCGAGACTATGTCGCGGCCGTCTCATGATAGACGTGGAGGCATATTTTTTGCGTTCTTTTTTTTGGAGTAATAATAGTTTTCGAGTCTACACCCGTATTTGAGCCCTCGAGACTGCGTTAGTTTTCACTGTGTTGCAGCCAATATAGGGAAAGTTATAAAAGGATAGGCATGGGCTTTATTTTATCCTGCATCTCCACTTGGGTTCTCTTTAATACGCGAGTGGGGCCGCGCGGCTGGGTAGTATTTGTACCAGGATAACCTCCATGCATTTTCACTAATAGATATAACTAATCTATGCCTACTTAATAAATTCTCTACTAACTCGACTAATATTCCTCCTAGCCTAGTCGGTAGTGACCCTGCCTACGAAGGGACCTTGAGGCAGGGGCTTACGAAGCAGAAGGTCCCGCGTTTGAATCTCGGTAAGGGCACGGTTTTATTTGTTCCTGAGTCATGGATGTATTCTATGTATTTGAGTATTTATTTATCTACTAGCTGTTGCCCGCGACTTCGTCCGCGTAGAACTTGTGTCTTAGAAAAATGTTTGCTATTAAATGATTATAGGCGGAACCTTAATTATCGCTGCCCTTAAAAAATTCTACCACATTAAGGGATGATTTCCGAGATAAAAACTACCCTATATCCTCAAATTATGGTCTCAAATTATCTGTACGGAAAATTTCATCTAAATCCGTTCAGGGATTAAGCGTAATAGGTAACAGTGCGATGAGTTCAGTAGTTTAAATTGAAAACTCTGTTTTTACACATATAAGTATCTTAAAAATCATCAACAGACGTTTCAGCTTAAATTGTATATTTTTCATAATGTATTAAAGAAAGCTACATTACTGAAAATAGTTTTGAATGCAAACGTAATCTAATGCTAAAAGACGTAGTACTTTTCATCCTCTTCCGCCGTCCTCATTTAACGGTGTTAGAGAATAATGTTATTCTGATTCACCAAAAAAAAAAATTATTAACAAAATAATCCGCACCTACTTACTACTACTACTTACCCACCTTTCGGTTCTGGGAGCATCCCAGTTCTAACATAACCTAACCTACATTTCTGGTAGCTGTTCGGTTCTCTAAGGGTCGTGGTTCTAACTTAACCTAACCTACTTTTCTGCTAGCAGTCGGATTATGTATGACCTATACATACTTCCAACCCTTTTTAACCTCCGTAGAGGATGAATTTTAAGAAACGCTGTAATTAGTTTCCTAGTTTTTAACCGAAGTTACAGATCCCTTACTTTAAAATTGTCTTGTTCCCCGTACAAACATCCAACTTCCCCGTACAAAAATCCCCCCATTTAGGGGATGAATGTGTCCCCCTTGTGGAATCAATTTAAAACAGTCTAAAACAGAAGTTACAAATCCCTTACTTTAAAAATGTTTTGCTCTCCATACAAACTTTGTACCCCCTTTAACCCTTTTAGGGAATGAATTTCAAAAAACTGAAATCAGTTTTGTAGTCTTTTAACATACAGGCTAAGACCGAAGTTAAAAATCTCTTCCTATAACATTTTCTTGGTTTCCATATAATAGACCTTGAATCCCGTTTTAAACCCTTAGGGGTGGAATTTTTCCGAAACGCTAAAACAACTTTTATTTATTCTGATAAGAAATCTTTATACAACGCTTTAAGTCTCCAGCTCAAAAATGAGTGTTTCTCATCCAAAGCTTGCACCCCTTTTTAAACCTCTTAGGGATAGAATTTTTTAAAACGCTGGAATAATTGGTTATATTATAATAAGTAATCTTTCTACAAAGTCAAATCTATAGCTCAAAAAAAAGTGTTTCCCATACAAAACTTGCAACCCTTTTTAACCCCCTTGGGGGTGGATGTTTCCAAAACGATTAAAGTTTTTCTTGTATTCAAATACGTAATCTGGCTACAAAGTTTCAAGTTTCTAGCTCAAACGGAAAAGTTTTCCTCATACAACTTTTGCACCCCTATTTTAACCTTTTAGGGGTGGAATTTTCTAAAACGCTAATATATATTTTTTGTATTCATATAAGTAATCTTTCTACAAAGTTTCAAGTTTCTAGCTGAAATAATTAAGTTCCCTCCATACGAACCTTGCACCCCTTTTTTAACCCCCTTAGGGGTGAAAATTGCTGAATTGCAGAAATTACTTCTTTTATATTCTAATAAGTAATTTTTCTAGAAAGTTTCAAGTCTAGTTCTAAAAATAATGTTTTTGCCCAATACAACATTGCACCCCTACTTAATCCCCTTAGGGGTGGAATTTTCTGAAACGCTGAAAGATTTTTTCGTGTTTTTTAATAAGTAATCTTTCTATAAAGTTTCAAATTTCTAGCTCAAAAAATAAAGTTCCCTCCATACAAAACTTGCACCCCTTTTTAACCACCTTAGGGGTGAAAATTGCTGAAACGCAGAAATAACTATTTTGTATTCTAATAAGTAGCCTTTCTAAAATGTTTCAAATTTCTAGCTCAAAAAATAAAGTTCCCTCCATTACAAACCTTTCACTCCTTTTAAACCCCCTTAGGGGTGAAATTTTCTAAAACGCAGATTTTTTTTTGTATTCTAATAAGTAATCTTTCTAGAAAGCTTCAAGTCTCTAGTTCTAAAAATAATGTTTTGCCCATACAAACATTGCACCGCTATTTAACCCCCTTAGGGGTGGAATTTTCTATGACGCTGAAAGTACTTTTCGTGTTTTTTAATAAGTAATCTTTGTATAAAGTTTCAAGTCTCTGGCTCAAAAATAAAGTTACCTCCATACAAAACTTGCACCCCTTTTTATCTCCCTTAGGGGTGAAAATTGCTAAAAGGCTGAAAGGACTTTTTGTGTTTTTTAGTAAGTAATCTTTCTATAAAGTTTCAAGTCCCTAGCTCGAAAAATAAAGTTCCCTCCATACAAACCTTGCACCCCTTTTAAACCCCCGTAGGGGTGAAATTTACTAAAACGAGTTTTTTTTTGTATTCTAATAAGTAATCTTTCCAGAAAGCTTCAAGTCTCTAGTTCTAAAAATAATGTTTTCCCCAAACAAACATTACACCCCTATTTAACCCCCTTAGGGGTGGAATTTTCTATAACGCTGAAAGTACTTTTCGTGTTTTTTAATAAGTAATCTTTGTATAAAGTTTCAAGACTCTAGCTCAAAAAATAATGTTTTTGCCCATACAAACATTGCACCCCTACTTAACCCCTTTAGGGGTGGAATTTTCTGAAACGCTGAAAGATTTTTTCGTGTTTTTTAATAAGTAATCTTTTTATAAAGTTTCAAGTCTCTAGCTAAAAAAATAAGTTTCCCCCATACAAACTTTGCACCCCTATTTAACCCCCTTAGGGGTGGAATTTCCAAAAATCCCGTCTTATCCCTTGCCTACGCCATAAAAGGAAGTCCTAGTGTAAGTTTCAAGTTTCTAGTCCCAGTAGTTTCGGCTGTGCGATGATGAATCAATCAGGTCTTCTTTTATATATATATATATATATATATATATAATATAATAAATATTTAAATATTTACGAATATCGTCACCTGATACCTCTAATACAGTCGCCATCAGATATATCGAAGCGGCCAAAGTGGTCACAAATATCTGAACACGTCTCTAATGCCTCGACAATAGAGACGTGTTCGAAGATATTAGTGGCCACTTTGGCCGCTCCGATATATCTGATGGCAAATGATGTAGAAGCTTTGCTTATTTTGGGAGTAGGTCGATTTGTGTAAGATAGTGCCCAATTTTTTTTTTATTATAGGTATAGATGTTTTTTTCATCTTTACTGATATTATAAAGAGCAAGATTCTGTGAGATTCAAGCTTTGAGCTTTGAGTCCTGGTATTTTTGTAGACAAAGGCCTGAAAAAGGAATTTTAAAGAACTACTGTGCGCTGACGACGTGACTTTGGCCGCGTAACGTCACTTGACGTGCCTCCTGTTTTGACTTGACATAACACAGTAAAAAATAATCAATAATTGAACTCAAACCTGTAGTAAGTTCTTCAGCATGAGAAAATATAATATATGTTTTGAGTCGGCTACATATACCCACAAGACCAAAAAAAGAACAAAATACAAAATAAACTATCTAACTACAATGTTTACAATTATTGACAGACGTACTGTGTCAACATTTAATTTATTTTTAGTGCTCTTTTATGTCGATATTAAATCTCTGTCCTTTTACTTAAAAAAAGATATATATACAAACTCATTTTTACATAATCAAGATTTTGAGAGAAGAAAGAGGTTTATCTTACCCATTTATTGTCGTGGACGTTTACGCCTGTCTTTTTTGACCGTAACACAGTGCCTTTGGCGCCGATGAAAAATGTATGGGGCCTGTTACTCGGTGATTATTATCACAATACTCGGATGTCAATATTATTGCAGTTTTCAAAATTGTATGGATTTTGTTTCAATATTCATCAATATTCACGTATTGTGATATGAGTGTATCGTGTGATAAGAATCACCG
Source organism: Epinotia bilunana (assembly GCA_947049275.1). NCBI lineage: Eukaryota > Metazoa > Arthropoda > Insecta > Lepidoptera > Tortricidae > Epinotia > Epinotia bilunana. The sequence continues at coordinate 4,731,028 of OX346275.1, read as the reverse complement.
TGTAACAGGCCCGTAGGGGAATGTGACCGATATCGTGTCGTGCAATGTGAACAGTGAGTAGTTTTCCATACATTTTTATCGGTGTCGGCTCCGGAACAGATCGGATAATCTGAACAGGGCCTAACAGTAAGCTAGCTCATTGAATTTCTCTTTTTGCAACACTTGCGTAAATTTTAACAACTTTTTAAGGTTCAGTACAGTCAAATATAGCATTGAAAAAAAAACTGTAGAACTACGAACTAGGGATTTTGTGGCTTTACGGCGATCTGCTGAATTCTACGGGATTTTAAGTCATGCCCTACAGATTTTCCAAAAATTTCACCTGGCAACACTGCTCTTCTGTCAGTCACTATTTCTATGAAAGAGTGGTGAACTTAGAGTAACTCCACTTGACATTGGCAAAGTGCCTAAATAGCAAAAAGCCACAAAATACGGGAAAAAAACGGAGTGAGGATTTTTCTAGAGATCTTATACGAGTTCCAACCTAGAGGGACGGATAAGCACTTATTGCAGCTAAATTGAGAACTGGCGGCTTACCATGGACAAGCTACGTTTACACATCACACTGATATTATCTAGCCTTAGTAGGTCATTCTTCAGATTTTTGTCGGCGTCTAAACTCCGTCAAACCATAAGAAACGTGTAATAAAGTTTGATGGAGTGAAGGTCACCCCGCAGACGAAATTTGAGCATAACCGATTGGATAAATTCGTGTCATCTTTTGTTGTCAAGTGGACGCCGCGTGGCAGCGATGACAACCAGTATATTTTTGGTGACAAATTTTAGCAAAAACTACTCAACCAATTTTGATGAAACTTTCCAATATTGTAGTTTAGACTTTTATTTTGTTTTATTTTAATGGTATTCAATATAACAGCAGCCGTAAATATAACTGAGACATATTCATGCTTACTTAAAATAAGGCCTATAACGCTATAACAGTCATCAATTGAATTACATTAAGTGAAGATTAAAAATAACAAAAATTTGAAAACAATGACACGCATGTACAATACACACAAATTCTCCATACACTAGAAGTTCTAAATACATACCGGTTGTAAAATGTTTAAGTACTTAATCTGGGGTTCTGCCTTTTCTCCGAATTTGTTATGTCCGAATTTCACTAGCCAACCAACTTTTCGGCGATGGTTCATTTTGACAACTAAATAATGGCAATTTTTTGTATGACAACGTGTCATTTGGTATACTTAATTATTTTAAAGTCGATAATAATTTATGACTTCAAATTTTTGGCATCCCTATCATTTGGCACATCTTTCAGTTGGACAAACAACTATTAACCGAATAACGTTTCGTCAGTGCATCAGTTCCCTTTTCTTACATAAGCCAAATTTTTCACTTCAAAGAACAAGACAGCATAATATAGTCACTTTTGTTCAACGTGTATATAAGTTACAAGGATGGAGGGGGGATGGGGGGGCGAAGCCACCCACAAAGGGGGCTCGGGGGGCGAAGCGACCCACAAAGGGGGCTCGGGGGCGAAGCACCCCGCAGTAAAAAAAAACAACAAATAATCGTAACAGTGGTATTATTTACTTAGATAAATTGTAATAAGATATATGTAAGTACCTATTTAACGAACGAGTTATTTATTAATAGTACTGAAATTAAATGTAAATTTATATTACAAGAACAATTAAAACAGAAACTGATTGTATTAAGTTTAGTTTTCACTCAACGAAAACGGAATATAAGTATATCATTTTTAAATTTATATTTAGACCCTACAAAAGGATCAGCAGTGCAGAATTCAGTGTTATACAAGTGAGGTATACGTGATAACACGGCGTTAGAGCCATAGTTAGTGAAGTGGAAGGGAACATGAAACAAAATTGTGTGCCGAGTTCGACGTCTTGGGACTAGTAATAGGTGCGTCATCGCAATGAAAAAGTAACAAAGTAACCCTTATACCTATCTAATGATGTTTAGGGTTTATTCTGATAGCTGCTTCAATCTCTTCTTTTGTCTGATCGCTGTCGCCCCACCCCCACAGAGAGCGCGAGCCGTCTCCGGTCCTGGCCGCTCGCTTCTCGATGATCTCTTCAGACACGGTCTTCAAGTCGTAAGCCCAGCCAAATCTCGCGCAACAATTGATAAAATACGCAGTAAAATTAAACGCACTACATAACTCGGCCGTTTTATAATCCCAGGGGAAGGTGTGATGGTAGTTGTGAAAGCCTTCTCCCAATGTAAACAAACTCCACAACCGACTCTCCGAAGGCAAAATGGCTTTGTCGTATGGTTTGCTTCCCCATAAGTGGGCCGCGGAGTTGATCAGGAATGTGACGTTGAGGTTGAAGGCTAAACGGAGGATTACGGGAACATAAAAAGTGTTTGTCCAGGACTCTTCCCAGCAATAGACCGGGATTATAGTGGGGATGACAAAGCAAGCCAGAGTTGCCCAGACTGGGTAATACCTGGAACAAATTGAAATGGTTTAAAATCATTGATTTTTACTTGTCATACCACCACGGCGGCATTGACACACGACCTGTCTAGCGGTGAGCAGACATTTTAATCTATGGACGTTTGCTACTAAGCGTGTGCGGACCCGTTCTCGATTTGCGTATTAATTGTGTTGTCAGTTAGAGACTAATGATAGGTCCCTCGATCTCCATCCTCGGAAGCTCTGGCGACCTCACTCACCACCATGAGCTGCGAAGTCATGAGCCAAGTTTCAGGGCCCCGGTAATTTTTAAGTTTGTATATTTTGTTTATTAAATAAATAAGTACCTATGAACTTATAGAGCAATTAAAGGGGTGGCTGAGGTATTGTTAACGGTCGGGTACTTCTCCGGATGGCACCATGCAACATGACACTCCGCTGCGCCCTATTCATCTCTTTGCGATGTTTTCCACAGATTACTCACTTGTCCTGGTACCGCGGTATGGGGTCATTGTAGATGTCGAACACAGTAAAAAATAATCAATAATTGAACTCAAACGTAGTAAGTTCTTCAGCATGAGAAAATATAATATATATTTTGAGCCGGCTACATATACCCACAATACCAAAAAAATAACAAAATACAAAATAAACTATCTAACTACAATGTTTACAATGATTGACAGACGTATTGTGTCAACATTTAATTTATTTTTATTGGACTCGTTTACGTCGATATTAAATCTTTGTCCTTTTACTTAAAAAAATATATATACACAAACTCATTTTTACATAATCAAGATTTTGAGAGAAGAAAGAGGTTTATCTTACCCATTTATTCTCGTGGACGTTTACGCCTGTCTTTGTTGACCGTAACACAGTGCCCTTGGCGCCGATGAAAAATTTATGGGGCCTGTTACACGGTGATTATTATCACAATACTCGGATGTCAATATTATTGCAGTTTTCAAAATTGTATGGATTTTGTTTCAATATTCATCAATATTCACGTATTGTGATATGAGTGTATCGTGTGATAAGAATCACCGTGTAACAGGCCCGTAGGGGAATGTGACCGATATCGTGTCGTGCAATGTGAACAGTGAGTAGTTTTCCATACATTTTTATTGGTGTCGGCTCCGGAACAGATCGGATAATCTGAACAGGGCCTAACAGTAAGCTAGCTTATTGAATTTCTCTTTTTGCAACACTTACGTAAATTTTAACAACTTTTTAAGGTTCAGTACAGTCGAATATAGCATTGAAAAAAAAAACTGTAGAACTACGAACTAGGGATTTTGTGGCTTTACGGTGATCTGCTGAATTCTACAGTATTTTAAGTCATGCCCTACAAATTTTCCAAAAATTTCACCTGGCAACACTGCTCTTCTGTCAGTCACTAATGTCACTATTTCTATGAAAGACTGGTGAACTTAGAGTAACTCCACTTGACATTGGCAAAGTGCCTAAATAGCAAAAAGCCACAAAATACGGGAAAAAAACGGAGTGAGGATTTCTCTAGAGATCTTATACGAGTTCCAACCAAGAGGGACGGATAAGCACTTATTGCAGCTAAATTGAGAACTGGCGGCTTACCATGGCCAAGCTACGTTTACACATCACACTGATATTATCTAGCCTTAGTAGGTCATTCTTCAGATTTTTGTCGGCGTCTAAACTCCGTCAATCCATAAGAAACGTATAAAAAAGTTTGATGGAGTTAAGGTCACCCGCAGACGAAATTTGAGGATAATCGATTGGATAAAGTCGTGTACGTAACAGCGCCATCTTTTGTTGTCAAGTGGACGCCGCGTGGCGGCGATGACAACCAGTATATTTTTGGTGACGAATTTTAGCAAAAACTACTGAACCTATCTTGGTGAAACTTTCCGATATTGTATTTAGACTTTTATTTTATTTTATTTGGTATTCAATACAACAACAGCCGTAAATATAACTTAGACATATTCATGCTTACTTAAAATAAGGCCTATAACAGTCATCCATTGAATTACATTGAGTGAAGATTAAAAATAACAAAAATAAGAAAACAATGACACACGTACAATACACACAAATGCTCCATACACTAGAAGTTCTAAATACATACCGGTTGTAAAATGATTAAGTACCTACTTAAGGCTGTGCATTGGAAAATATCGCGTGCTTTGAAACGCCGTTGACTAGATTAAGAAACAATAAGGTCTGATTTTCAGATATATGATTCTTGACTAATATGATTGTTTATCTGATTTTATCGATACATGATTGCTTAAGATTTCCTCGATAGAAAAAAAATCCAAAGTTGGGTCTGTATTTTCCTTTTTTTACTCAGCCTACTCAAACGATACATTATTTTACGACACAACCTAGTTAATGCTATAGTATTCTGTCTCATCTATAATCTCACCTTATGAAATTGAAATAAAACATCTCTAAGGTAGGTATTTATCGAAATTAATCCAAAAAAGCCATTCCCGAAGAGTGTTACATCTCTTTTCCTCGTGCACCCGCATCTAGCGGACTCCCGCGACCTCTATCAGGTCATCAGTCCACCTTGTTGGGGGCCCCGTACGTGGTCGCCACTCGAGAACCTTACCGCCCCAACAGCCATCGGTTCTACGTGCAATGTGCCCCGCCCACTGCCATTTAAGTTTTGCGATTCGAAGGGCTATATCGGTAACCCTGGTTCTGCAGAATCCAAATACGAGTACCTTGATAAAAAATAATTGTAATACGCTTCATGTTCTTATCTATTCATGCCTCAAATAGATAAACCTTACACATAATCAAATGAAATTAAATCGAAGTCAACGCGAACGAAGTAGTATTGAAGAAAAAGTAGTATTAAGTAAAAAATTACTACTCTTAGTCTATTTCTTGTCGAAGCCTTGACCAAAAACCCCGTGGCAGTTTATTTTTAGCCTATGCCGATAAAAAAACATTGAGCGCACAAAACTGAGCACTTGTCCGTAAAAACCCAAGCACATTAGTCGACAGGTAAGTAATTTGTTCCGTGTACAATATTGTGTACGTTTTTTGTTCCTTTTGGTATGTCTGTTTAACCTTTTTTTTATTAACACTTTTGTCATACAATTTGCAAAATGACAATCGTTTTTCAGTCCATAGTAGTCATCATCACCATCATCATCATCATATCAGCCGAAAGACGTCCACTGCTGGACTTAGGCCTCCCCCAAAGAGTGCCACAATGACCGGTCCTGCGCCACCCGCATCCAGCGGACTCCCGCGACCTTTACCAGGTCATCAGTCCACCTTGTGGGGGGCCTACCCACACTGCGCCTTCGGGTACGTGGTCGCCACTCGAGAACCTTTCCACCCCAACGGCCATCGGTTCTACGTGCAATGTGCCCCGCCCACTGCCACTTAAGTTTAAGATATCGGTTACCTTGGTCCATAGTAGTAAAGGGATCAAAACCACCAAAAATTAATTCGAGATCCCAAGCTTTCTTCCCTAAAAAATATACTACATGTAGTAACTGATCACCAAACGTATAATAACTAGGGTACGATAACTTTTTTTATTACGAAAACAACTATAGCAGTAAAACTTTCTTATGTTTTTTTTTCTTTCTTATGCACGGGCCTATGCCCGTGCATAAGTCTATACTGACGTCCCAATTCATATTCTGGGCGTGTGTATACTATGCAGTTAGTCATTAATTAGCAATTATCTCCTTAAAATTTGCGTCGAAGAGTAAGATAGTTGTTATACAAAATATTATTTCTAATTCAATATTCTGTCTAACTGTTATGTCATTTTATAGAAAAAATATTTTATTTGTAATTTTCACGATATAAAACTGATACAATAGATGCTTTTTTATATTCCTTTTGTATGATATTTATACGTATGTCCGCATCGATTGAGTGCAATCTATTCAAAATGTAAGCCCCATGCATATTCCCTATTACGTACCTAGTAGCTGATCACTAAATTTGAACTTACACGCATAATATATGGATATTAAATCTTTCTTTTTGAATTTGCCATTAGTATGGTTAAAAATAAGAATATCATGTGAACAATAATTTATAGGCGTAAGAAGTCGCGGGCAGAAGCTAATTTAAATAATATTATAATGTTTTGATTAAGAAGTCATGTCTGCATCGAAACATATATTTATTAAGAATTGTAAAAAATGTATGGCTTCGAGCCGCATTTGAACCGGTGACCACAGCAATGGCTGGGATATCGGTTCGAATCCGACTTTTAGCGATAGATTTTTGAAAAAAAACCCTTTAATTTGAAATTTAAAATAATTATTATAGAAATGGTGCCGAATCCCGTGAAGGATATTCGACAGCGAGAAGAGGACGAGCAATCGGACTCAACGGTAGCGCTACAGGCAGCACCGCGGGAGTACACTATAGTGTACCCCATGGTATTGGTCTTGGCGTACTGGCACATCGGAGCGCTATACGGGCTGTACCTCGCCTTCACTTCCGCTAAATGGGAAACTATAATATTCCGTACGTTTACCTTCTTAATGTAGCACCAACATACATTTAAAATAACTGACCGCATCATAGGGCCCAGTTACCCAGGGATCCTGTTCTTAAAGGGTACACTAACGGAACACCGGATGCCGCCGGACTCAGCATTGCTGAAGCGAAGTTATCCTTCGACTAGCGGGACTGCATAGCGCGCGAACCAACTCCACCAAATAACGGGATTTAAGTATTGCATCACGCGGGCGCTCACGCCAACGCAATCGTCCCTGGGAGACCCACGTCGCCTGATGGTATAATAAAGGATAGGCTGTTGGCTGGAACAGTCAAATGAATCGTCGCTCAACAAAATAAATAGGGTCCATAGTCGTAGTGAAGTGAACTAGTGTTCAATGAACAATGCACAATATATTCTATGATGTGATCGAAAATTATCGATAGGTAATACGTTAAATAACCGACTGATTAGAACTTGTTTTGTTTTTCTGTTAGCTAGGTTCTGCCGTTAGTATGAAGCGTTTCGGCTGCCGCCAGCGAGGTCCGTCTTTAACGATTTTTTTAGGGTATTTTTATGTTCTTTAATTGTAGTTGGTCCCATCCAAGTAATTGTCCCTGTCCAAAAACTGGCTTGAATGGCGTCGTAAATAAATCTTAGGTAACAATCAAAATGTTTATTGCTGGTTATATGTGCGTAATACAGGTGTTCAATAAATAATAATAGTTCAGTATAACCTGCCTCTAAGGCGTACAATATTCCTAAAATCTAACATATTTGAAAAATTACATGCAATCCGAATAATTACTTAATTTAGAGATGTGTCAACTCGGTTTGCCAACCCGGTCCAAACCGAGTCAAGCTAAAGTCGAACCGACCCGGTTTGTTAGTCCACTAACTCGATTCTATAACGAGCAGCGAACCGCAACATTCGAGCCCGCTCGCCGACAGCGGCCCGAGCGAACGAAACCGAACCGACGCGCGCGATTCGCGCGAGCGGGCTGGGCCGGAGCGGGCAAACCGAATGAGTAGCCGAATAAACCCGATTTCTCCCGAACAGGTGGGCGGGTGACGACGACGACCATTAGTAGACCTTATCTCGTTGCAACAAAGTTTGTAGTTTTGTTTTGCAATTTAATTTTGAATGAAATATAGTGAGCAATTTATAATTACTTATTAATCTATGGCGCTACCGAGGTAACGCTCACAAATGTAACAATAACCTATAAACAGTTTAGTTTAGGTTTAAAACCCGAACATGTAGGTGTTTAAATTCACGGATCGACTCGGACAGGTCAAACCGAATACCACATTAATATTAATACGTTTAGGACCGTCATAGCAACTCGGTTCGATCAACCCGGGTTGAAACCGGTTTACATAGAAGGTCGAACCGTTCAATTCGGTTTGAGATATTTTCGGGTTGGCACATCTCTAACTTAATTAATGCTTAAAATTACGTACACATTGAAAGTCATAAGTATTACATAGAATTCATCAAACCACATGAAAAATGAAAAATCAAGTTGGATGTCAATATTATCATTAAAAAAATCTTTCATGTCATTAGGTCTTTCTGATTAGCAGTTTTTGTAGTTTTCGTTTAAATGATGGTATTGGCAGTGACTTTAGGTTGTCCGGTAAGTGATTAAATATTTTTGGTCCCATAGCAAAAAAAGAATTGTGACAGAAACTGGTTTTAGGGTCATTGCTAGGCAAGATTGTAACCTCGTTTTTGGTTTTTCTAAGGAATTTGCTTTTGTGATTCTTAAATTCATACCTATGTTCGTGAACAAATACGCAGGCTTCTAATATATACATCGAAGTAAGTCAGTATTTTTAATTTGGGTAAGGCCCCCGACATTGTTAATTTTGGCCTGAACAAAATTTTCCAGTTCGTTTTCTCCAAATATGTAAGCACTACTGCCGTTGTTGTTAGTTAATTATATAAAGCAATTATTGAGCTTGTTTCCTTATTTCGCAAACTGAATAAAAGTTGTTGTTTCTATAAAATACTTGCATTTATGTTCATCAAACCCCCCTAATTTTGGTTGAAAATGCCGTGTCGCTTTTTTCCGAGTACTTTTAAACTATGAATTATTTCATATTTAAAAGTTTACAAAGAAACGTTTAAATACGTTTGAAAGATTAGACACATAACTTTCTGTTAGTACAAGAACGGTGTTCAAATACTTTGTTTTGCGTATTTTATAGATCTTTATATTAGTGGGCAGAGTTTTGGCTTTCGTGACACAAATTTTTGTGTTATGCATAATTACCCAGAACACTGGGGAAAAACGTATTTTGGCACAGCACCACCGTAAGGAGTCAATCAATATATTAATATTAAGAAACTGCCATTTTTAGTTTGTCCATGAGAACCGTTTATGGTGAGTGGCATATTTTCGTCATAATTTGTGTTTATGCATATCTCAAGTTTACTGCGTTTCAGCTTCAGAAGTTCACTTTACTAGGGTGGTTTTCGTTTATGTTTAAAGCTTACATGAAACATGTACATTTGTGTCTAGTTTAACTTATTTTGGTTTTATAACCTAAAACGTTTGCAAAAAACCTGCTTTTGTGTTATATAATGGCGCTTTTGTGTTACTTTTGTGTTAAACATAACACGAATTTTGTGTTGAGTAACACAAAACAAGTGTAAAGAGTCATGCAGATTGAGAATACTGTATTAGTAAAGAAAAACATTTTACTATATCGTGAGATTTATTCGAATTGTTATTTTGAATAGTAGGTACTTACAGTCTAAACGTATTATTCCTACAGTATGGTCGTCGGGTGACAACCAACACTCACTAATTAGTGCATTTGCAAAAACAAACAAATATCAACTGTGTTAACGTAGTAATAAGGTCGAGTTTTCATGTACTATTTACGTGTTATTAGAAAGTTTAGGTTATAACCGGACGATGTACACCAGTGATGCCGCAATCGATCAAACTTCGATCGATCGATCGCGTGCGTTATGAGCCCAAACTGATTGATCTCATTAATTATTTTGTTCTTAGTTTATATTTTATATTTTTGGTATTCTTTTTACGTTTGCAAGACGCAATGAAACTTTATTCTAAGTAACTAAGAGCTATGCTCAATTGCCTTTGATGAATGTGATTTTTATTACATAAAGAAATAAAATAAAATAAAATACCACAGGACCATACATTTAAAGTGTTAGTTATGTCACTTAATATCATGTCAAAAACCAGGTCACTCACGTATACGAGGCCTCTATCGAGTGTACGCTCGTCCAATGTACGAGAAGCTGAAATAAAAATGCTGCCATTGAATTTAAAATGTCAACTTATTTTTTTTTATTCTTTTATGTTTGCACGAATTCTTAAAACTTATTTTGTTTCCTAGTACTGTGCTCAATTTGTTATATGTTTTTACGATGATCTGTTTTTTATACAGAAAAGGTAATTATCTTTTCTGTATAAAAGAACAGATCATCATAAAAAATACTGATTTAATCAAATACCCCGATCGATCACGATCTAAAATGTTGTCATTATAAATATATTAAAAATACGTAAAAAAAACATCCTTTTTCCTTACCCTCTATTTTAACACTAGTATGAAACAACCTTTACAAAAAAAGCGTTACTTTTGTGTTACGGTATCACAAAAGTGATTGTGTTATTTTTGTTTTATAGGTGATAATCTCAACGGCCTTACCCATTTACTAAAGTGGGGTCTACAGGATTCGGTCCGTTTTATAAAATACATAGCCCTTATATATTTTTTGTGCTCTGAATAAGGGTAATATCCGCGGCATTTCCCCAGTGTATTATCCCATATCTTAGGTTTGAGGCTACGAATGCATGATAGTATGCATTCAGAGCCGTTCCTATCGACACTGTCATGGTTAAGTTTCTTAAAACGTAAACATAGCGACTTACTTTCTTACAAAGATGTATTAAATGTGTTTTCCAGCTAATATGAGAATCAATCGTAATTCCCAGGAACTTAATTTCGTTAACTTGCTCTATTATATGTTCATTATACATTAATGTAATATCCTTTTTATGTGACTTGAGGTAGATAGAATTGCAATACTTTTGTCTTGCTTAAGTTTATTTTTAAATTGTTTGTATCAAACCATTCTATTATGTTATTCACTGTGTTATTTGATATAATGGTATAATAACATAATAATAGTACATTGTGATACAAGTGAGGTATGTTGATAATTGTATCAGAGGCGGAATTATCACGCGAGCCGCAGGTGAGCGTGATAAGAGAGCCGAGGATGTAATTATCAAAGCTCACGCGTTTCATACGACGTTTTTCAACACATTTTGCGAGGAAAAAATCCTTTTCATAAGACGAAAATTTTATAGGCCTGCCAAGTTATTTTCTTTAGTTATTTAGGGCAACAGGTTTTTACTCACATGTTGTATACATCGCCAAGAATTTCCAGTGGCGTCCATTCTTTTTATCACTTTTCTAGTCACCACGAGTCAACATTTATATTAAAACCAAACACGCATTAACAATGTTTACAAATATCTGTGAAATAATGTATAATGGCGCGCAACAGTTTTTTTTTCGTGATGTTTGCGCAGTGCGCCGCGCGCATTAGATGAAATCTAAACAGCCAATACAAAATTAAATAAATATTTTCGTTTTAAAATGTTATCTTTATTAATTAATGTTAAGATGTTATCAAAAGTGAATAGTTTTACTAAATTAAACGTTTCTATATCATATTCACAAAGAAATTGACAATTAAATTACAAAAGGGTTTTTTTTTTAGTCGAGTAAGAATCCATTTGCCGAGAATTAAAAAAAAAGCTGTACAACCTGTACAACCCGGTTAATTTAAGAATGCATTGTGTGCATGCATACTTCTTGCTGCAAGGTGCCAACCTGACTTAATCGGGATATAACCATAACACACAAGTGTCGTAATGTTATAAAACACGCGTGTTTAATATCCGGGATTATGAGCCTAAAAGCGACACAATAAGAGGTACGTTACAAGCAATTGTGTTGAAAAATACCTAACGTTATACTTTTCAGAACAAAAGCCGGGTAAAGCACAGCGTAGGGTTCCGTAGTTGCCCATCTTCCACATTGTGCAGCTTTAAAAGGAGGCTTTTTGTGAGCAACCATGGTCATATTGAATTCACGGTCTACGCTCAGTTTGATTCTCCAATTTTCTGTTTTTGTTACTATTTTATCTTTTTGGGGCCTTATTGTAATGAGGTGTTGTAGCATACCAGACTTCAACTGCTTTGTTCCAAAAATATTTACACATAATTTTATCAACGCATTCCAGAGAATAATATTTCACATAATCATAATCATAATATCGTTCAATCAAACACATTATCTCGAGTAGTGATTACGCTATTTATGACAATACAAACTTAATTGGTTATTGTTCCTTAGTAAACAAAAGACATTTTACCCAAAATTTAACTTTATTAAAAAGCTTTAAAGACTAGAATATTTGTACGTTGTAACGACGGCATTTTTATTATGTAAATTATTACTTGGCGACAAAATGTTTCTTAAGTATTGAAACATCAACTACAATAAAACTAATCGATAATGGTCTTTCACATCGTGAGATAGATTTTTTACAAATTTAAATAAAGTTGTTGATTGTTTGTTGGTCGTATTTGATCAGTGGCGTGCCTAGGGTTTCAGAATAGGGCAAGCCGAGACATACGTTTTTGTAATTTCCTCGGATAATTGGCGCGATAAATTTTTATTAAGACATCTGTCTCAATTAGCTGTTTACCAAAATTACAAAAAGAAATCACAGCGTTCATAGTTATGCTTTTGGAAATTAAGCTGAGAAGTACACAAATCAGGCGTAGGTTTTGGCGAAGAAATTAGTTGTTTCTTCTGAGCAAAGTTAAAGTGTTTACCTTTCCTTCGCCAAGCAATACTTGTCCACACTTTAAATAATCACAATCCGAAGGCACTACTTCAATCCGATTAAACCACAACACAGCAAACAAAATACTTAATGACCGCACTGACCGGTCTAACAAACAACAAACAAAAGTAATTGCAAACGCAGATTACTAATATGTAGCTACTGCAAATTAAAATTGCAACTAAACTAATAGCAATGAAGTGAAGTCGGCCGTCGGCACGCGCGAATTTCGCATTTCACTAGACTTGTGTACAACTTCATACGCATGCCCGGCTTAAAATCTCGTACTATTTGCTATATGAACCTGTTAAGAAGAGGTTCTAATACTTATTTCAATATTGTATCGAACTGTCTTTCTATCCTTTACTGTCAATTATATTTCAATGCAAAACACACGGTCTTATATAATTTAACAGAACCTATAATAGTTATATCTCATTATTAGGCAGTCTCGATGGGTAAGAAAGATAAAGATAGCTAGAATAGAAGCCCGCTTGCAAGCCAACGCGTGCGGGCGTGATGACTAGCTGTGTCTCCAGCGAGGTCGGCTCGTCATCACAGCGACAGTGCTGCCAGCGGCGCCGCGCGCGCCGCGGCGGTGCGTAGTCGAATTTTGTACTACGATGTTGTTAATTTGAAAAATGTAATGAGAGCGCGAAGCGCGAATTGAAATAGTTTTTTTGATCGAGAATTAGTTTGGAATGCAAGCCCGGCTTGTATGGCAGTACCGCCACTGTATTTGATGTAGGGAATAGTAGGTCATACTTATACGTAATTGATAACTTTGCATTTAATTTCAGTCGCTAGTTTCACAGGGGTACGAGGGGAGGTTCTTGAACTCCGAGAGTCGGGTAGCGTGTTTTGGTGGGATTCTGACTTTGGGCGTAGGACGTTTCGGACGAATTCTCTTAGCTGGGTAAATAGGTTTCAAGATTGAAACCTATTTACCCAGGTAAGGTATTGTTTTAGGTAACATAGATATGTTACCTAAGTTATGTTACCTAGGTTCGAATATTATATATGGTACAAACGACAACACTGTTAACTGAACATCCTGTGTTTATATAGAACCTTATTACAGTGCACTTAACGTGCACCGATGGTCAGTTAGCTGTGTTGTCGATAGTACATTAAATGGGGTTTTTCAGTGTGTTTTTTTGTGTGGGTTATTTTTCTATATTGCGATTGATAGCTCTAGACAAGACGTTTGTCTGAATCATATTTAATGTTTATACTATGATTGTATTATGGTGTTCCTCATTAAACAGCTGGTTCCATAGCCTACCTGGTTTAATTATCAGCACAGGCCTTGTTTGGCCTGCTGAGGGGCCAACAATAGAAAACAAACTCCATGTCAAAATTCAATGAAACTTCTTCTGTTTTGCTACCTAGATTGGGCAATACACGTTGCAAGAGGATGGGGCGTCACTGCGGGAGCGCACCGGCTCTGGTCGCATCGCACCTACAAGGCCAAGCTGCCGCTGCAGATCTTACTCATGCTGTGCCAGACAATGGCGAGTCAGCAAACCGTTATCAACTGGGCCAGGGACCACAGGTACCTACCGCACTGAATTTTGAACCATTTAACCTCAACCGATTGAGCTGATATTTTGGGTATATTCGTATGTATAGTTTGGATGACAATTCAATATTATGGTCCCATCGAGCTGATCTGATGATGGGGACAGGTGGCATTGGTAATTCAGTGGGTACTTAACCGAGGTAACCCCGTTGAGTTTGGGCTTGTCATGGTGTTTTCAGTCCCTTATAAATCTTATAATCCTTATAAACGTCTAAATCGCAGCGTGTTTGAGAATAACTATCGTAGGTTTCTGAGGATGTTTCGCCAGGTGACAGCCCAAAGCGAAAGTGGAAGCGGGGCTGACTAAGAATCACATTCAGGCAAATTCCATTATTCCCTTAGTATATTCGTTATACAATTGATTTGGCTACAAACACATACTATTTATAGATAATTATTATTAAAACTAAACTGAAATTCCGGTTAGAGAATTTTACATGGAATGGTACGTAAGCAACCCAACCTTCCGTCATCGTCCGTCAGACTGTCGCTGTTACTTTGAAGATTGTTTCATATTTGCCTTTAATTATTATTTATCGTCTGTTACCGTATGCAAACGAGTGCAACGAGTGCTCTGATCGGTTGGACCTGGTGTTTTCTCATCTGAACCTTGATTTGGTTATTGACGATATCAGTAATGCGCTTATTTCGTGTTTGTAATTGGCTGTGCCACCTGGAATAAAAGATGTTATAATTCAAATTGTGTTTTTATTATTTTCGGTTCATAAATTAAACAGTTTGTGTTATGTAAGCGCAATCAAAGTGCGAGGATTCCAAATTTCCAGTTCTAAATATTGTGCTATGCAAAAAAATAAGTTTCTGTCAAAAAATTCATTTTTGGTACAAGCTTTTATTGGCGACTGTACTTTTCTGTATACCATCATCTGCTGCTGCTGCTCATTGAGACGATTCTAACGAGCCCAAACTCGATGGGATTATGTGGTTTTATTACGGAGTTCCTATGGCCACCTTCTGTCTCTATCATCAGATCAGCTCGATGTACCATAATATTGAATTGTCATCCAAACTATAGTTATACCCAAAATTTCAGCTCAATCGGTCACCGGGAAGCGGGTCAAATTTAACTTGCAAGATTTGACGGACAACTTACTTACAAACATACTTTTATACTTACATACGAACAAGTCAAGTTAATATAAAGCTTGTAAAAAGGATATAAATATGTATGCATGTATAGGTAAAGCGTATACGGCTATAGCTCGCTCTTGGGCTGTTGACGAGACTTAAATCGAGATGGCGCTCGGCATTCATTTCCTTGATTGACGTATCTCTATATATTCATAGTACTCTTTGGGGCTCGTTAGAATAGTCTCAAGAAGTAGTTAATGACGGTATACAGAAAAGTACAGTTGGCAATAAAAAAATGTGCAAAAAATGATATTTTAGATCTATTGTATCTATATAATCTATAATATATATATAATCTATATCTCTATAATCTGTATAATCTATTGTACCTATAAATGTATGAATACACAATACTTTAATTCATGAACACAGATTGCACCACAAGTACTGTGACACCGACGCCGACCCGCACAATTCAACCCGAGGATTTTTTTTCTCCCACATCGGCTGGCTGATGGTGAAGAAACACACGGATGTCATCAAAGAGGGGAGGACCATAGACTTATCGGATTTGTTGAACAATCCCGTGTTGCAGTTTCAAAAGAAGTAAGTACCTATAGAAAGGCTAATTTTTGTACTAAGCAGTAACGCTGCTAACGAAATTATATTTTTTTAAATTAAAGGAAAAATTCAATGCTCCGAGCCGGATTCGAACCGGCGACCACAGGCATTCATGGCCCGTCGCTACTAACCAACTGAGCTATCGGAACAATCCGGTTCGGCCACCAAATCTTTCAATCAGTTCCTTCCTACAAACGCCTTAGGAAGGCGTGTAGCTACATCTACCAGAAGACTTAGGCTTCTTTAACGGCACCAACGTCTCAAATTATGTTGAGAAATCGTCAGTTGGCGTCGTCGTTAGTTAGTAGCGACGGGCCATGACTGCCTGTGGTCGCCGGTTCGAATCCGGCTCGGAGCATTAAATTTTTAATTTTTTCCTTTAATTTAAACAATTATAGAAAGGCTTGTTTAATTATTATTGTCATGACGTCATTCGAGCCAGTTTATGAAGTTGGCTAAGTAGCACAACCCGCTGCCAAGCCGCGTCTCGAGCGACACAGCGACTACTGACTCACTTGCACTACTAGAAAGAGGGGATATTTACACGCCTCACGTGGCGTTAGTTCTAACAGCTCAAATTTCTAAATGGCCAACTACTATACCGGTAGTATTGAGTGTAATGGGAACACCCATATACGTACTTACTTCCCCAACACCGGCACTTAACATTAGCCCTCTCGTTGGTGTATTGTCAAAAGTGACAAAATTAGCCAGGAGTCACTAAGTAAGAATACTTTCTGCCGCGCCATAATAGTTGGCACCTTCAGTCTTAATACACTGTCTACAGCTATCCTATGATGGAATTCGAACCATAGTTCGTATTGCTCTTTTTTGTGGTATTCCTTCGTTTGCCCGAATTTACTTTGCCCGAATTTAATTTGCCATCATATTCACAGGCCATAATTGTATTTACCATAATTTCATGTGCCATAACTGTTATTCATAAGACACAATTGTTATTTTCCATAATATTCATATGCAATAAAATCATTTACCATATCTTTCAAAAGCCTTACTATATAGGGGTCTCAATATTCTGCCAAATATCGTGATTGTAATGTATAGTGTATGGTAGCATTGGTAGCAAGCAGTGTTCCAATCGGTTGAAGTATAAGGGGCCAATTTTTGGAGTTTCTTTTCCTATCGTAAAAAATGCGTAAAAATAGGCACGTTTTATTCTTTATACTTTTTCTCTCAGAACGATATGAACCGAGATATTTGGGTTCAAATCAAAGGACAGTCTGACTCGGATGGCGGAAAGGTTAGAAGACTGCGGCTCCCGCCGCCGTCTTAGTGATTTTTTTTTTATAAAAGAGCAGGATAAAACTTATTTAGAGATAAGTTTTGCAAGTAAAAGATGCTTATTTTGACGTGTTCTGTACGTAACAATCATTCAAAATAGGTGTTATAATTCAAAATATGCGCCAGAACCGAACATTCGTACCATATGAACGGCTCGCAGAAATGTAGTTTGTTATGGCAAATGAATATTCTATCAAGTAAAATTATTGCATATAAAATCATGTCAATAATATGTCAAATGAATATTATGGAAAATTAAACGTTATGGAATATAAAATTCGGGCAAACGATATATAACCCTTTTTTGTGAGACAAAAGCACGTTGAAGAAGCTTCATGCTGTATCTTAACTTAGATTCGACAAGGGCAAAGTAAACCATCTGCAGTTGCTCAATTGTCAGTTCATCCCTTTAGCAGCGAAGAGCGTAACAAGCTGAGCCAAGTGAACTTTCGATTCCACTTAATTCTTCTTTCCAGTATAAAAGGGCGTCAATATGCTATGCACACCAAGCATTTTAGTTACTTCTGCATTCTGAATTTTTTCACACTAAGTGTATATCTAGTAAATCTTTGTTCTTTGTAGTTGTCTTAAAGAGCATGACTAGCGTTTTACTACTGTTTATTTTGAGATGATTTACAGAGAGCCACTTGTCTTTAATTACCTACAAATAAGTCACTTACTACACTTTGCAGATAGTCAATGGTCTTTAAGATTAGTTACTCGTATTAAAAATATTGGACCAAGTATAGAACCCCGAGGGACGCCTTGCCTTATAGTGGTAAACTTAGATCTATGCAGCTTTTTTATGGCTCTGTCATCCTAGGTCCTTTATTTCTACGAATTGCTTGCGATTACTTAAGTATGATTTCATTAAACTTAGGGCATTCCCTTTGACACCGTAAAACTCAAGCTTCTTCAGTAGTATTCCATGGCTGATTGTATCAAAGAAGACTTTTGGTAGAGAAAAATGCCTGCTACTTTTAAGTTAATATAATAATGGTGTCGATAGCCTCTGATGTCCCAATTTTCTGTTGATATGCGAATTGTCTTAGATTTAGAATCCTTTTCGAAGATAAGTGTCTCGTTAATCTCGCTTTAATTATCTTTTCAAATATCTTCGATAAAATCGGAAGTAAATATATTGGTCTGTAGTTAATGGCGTCGGTCTTTACAGTGCAACACAAAAGAGTAGAAAATAAAAAAGGGCGCCAATTTCTACGTACCTGTCACATTATTTGACGTAAAATGCTTAAACATGGCAACAATTTAGTATGTTTTTTTTAGTTCCGTTTTATTTAATTTCTACCCTTTTGTGACGCACTTTTGCCGCACACGAAACCTTTTTTTGAATATTGGTGATATTTTTGCGATTTTGATCAGGAAAAATCACTTGATCAAAGCATTGATTATAAAAGGAAGATAAAGGCTCTGCAAGAATGGAGATGTTGCTTTTGATTATGCTGATTGGAATCTCATCAAAACCAAAAGATGCTTTATGCGTGCTTGATTTATTTCGCCCGTAGTGAGATTTAATGTGAACTTAACCGTATAATTATAAGCATAATAAGATCAGTTTACGCCGGTTTTACAACAACTTTTATTTAATAGAATCTGTATGTTTACGTATTTGTTTCAGATTTTACTTCATCCTCAGTCCCTTACTGGCATTCACTCTACCGGCCCTAATACCAGTCTACTGCTGGCAAGAAACCTTAAACAACTCACATCACGTTGCCCTTGTAATTCTAGTCCTGGGGTCCCACATATTCTTCTCAATCAATAGTGTCGCGCACATGTTTGGCAACAAGCCCTATGACCAGACTATATCGCCCACACAAAACCTAACACTGTCATTTATTGGTTTCGGAGAGGGCTTCCACAACTATCACCACGTTTTTCCATTCGATTACCGAGTCTCTGAATTCGGTAATAATTACTTAAATTTTTCAACCCAATTTATCGATTTCTTTGCGTGGATCGGATGGGCGTATGACTTGAAGCATGCCTCTGATGATATCATCGAGAAAAGAGCCAAGAGAACAGGCGACGGAACTGATCTGTGGGGGCGAATTAAAGAGGATACTGAGAGTGAAGGCACCGGCAACGTTTGGAGCCGAAGCGAAAAATTGATGACGGAGTAAAAAAGAGGGAATGCAGGGTCTTTTAAGTCAGAGGCAAAGACCTGCCTGTGTCTCCTATTCGCTTATACGGTACTACAATTAATACAAAATAAAGTATTGAATATATTGAAAGACGACGCAGATGTTGATATTGTTTGTGATAATGTTTATTAAAGGCATATGTTTAACGGATCACCAGATATAGTAAAATATAACGCACCAGAATGTGACAGATACTTTTTGAAAACTGCATCAAAATCGGTTCAGCCAATCGTGAGATAATCGCGGGCAAACATACATGCATACATACAAACATACAGAATAGGGGTGGAGATACCTACTAAATAAAATAATCAATAAAGTCATATTTTCTCGAAAATGGATTAAAAATGTAGTCAAATGGAGAAAAAATCAATGTAAAAGGTTAAATAATCACGAAGTTATAAGTGTCCAAACTTTTAAGAAGGGGTATGATCTGTCCCTTTTTCGCAAAACGCAACTTCATATGAAACGATGACGCTAGAAGATTGTGACGACTAATAGACTGCAACTTGCCGCGCCCCATCGTGTTCGACACGGCACCCCGGAAGCATCCTGTAATGTGACGTCACACACTGTTTGCGTTTTCTCTCTCTAACAAGCAATATTAAAACGGTTGTAGCTTCGTTATTCTTTGCGATATCTGAATAGGATTTTCATCACTAGGCATATTTTTTTGCCTTTTTTCATTTGTAGTAATAATAATTTTCGAGTCTTTTGATGCCGCGAATAATGTGCTAGATCTTTTGGGAGGCGATTTTCATCGCTCCCGTGTTTTTCGTGTTCTGGCCGCTGGGGTGGAATCAAACGCTGGTATCACTAGTCAGGATTGTATTTACTTCCATGGTTAAATTAACATAACATTAATCAATATAATTCCGGACATTCTTTTCGTCACAACTTGTCAAAGGTGTATATGAAAACAATTGCAGCTCGTACGTAGCTGCTAGAAAATAAATAATAACCAAGGAGTTTTGCTTCTAGGCAAAACGCCACACCACCCCCCCCCCACGGAGAAAGAAAAAGCACAACAAAAAATAACAAACTTAAAAGCTAAAAATAACAATAATCATTGCAAACGTTGAATTTTACGTGGCGACCAGAACGAGTGGTATAAGGTCGATTTAAAAGGGTAGTGGTAGTGGTTGGGTTAATAGTATCCGCAGGCTTAGGCTTAGGTGAAAGTCCAGCTGGCTGCGCTTGGGGTAAATCCTGAGGCGGCGAAGCGGAAGGAATTTTTGAGTTAGTTGACCTAGGAAAACTTTCCAAGTCAACAAAAGCTGGCTTGACTCTGTCAATGCTCACAACAACCTCTGTTCTTGATAGCGAAGGAGTTTTGCTTCTAGGCAAAACGCCACAATCTCACGCCCTTCAAATTGTTAAACCTTCTTGTTTGCTTTTGTAATACTGACACCCTGCAATCTTTTGATATTTGTTTTTTCTATATTCTATATGTCATTCCACTTTTGTTATTCATTGTGAGCAAAACTAATATACTTTTCTTCAAGTAATCCACTGATTTTATTTCCCGACTTCTAGTTAAATCTCGTCAAAAAAGGACAACTTTGAGGGGTGATTTCTTAAAGCTTGTATGGTGGAACGGATGGGGCACACTGCAATGAAATCAGACAATGGACATGAACAACAAGAATCAGTGACAATGAAATGGATGAATGACGAGGATTGATTGGTGTTTACTGTAGGATATTGTAAAGGAGCACCCAAATAAATCTAGACACGGTGGCGATCTACAGCCTTTTTGAATTTTCGGGTGTTATTGCGTGCAGCTCATGAAGTCCCAGTCAAAAGTTGAGCTTGTCAAATAAAGTTTCGCGTAAGGAAAGAAAAACACGTACGTGTTTGGAATTTATTGTGTGATCAATTCTCCCCAATCCCAAATGCTGAATCCTCCATATTATTTAAAACTAAGAAGTTAGTACAGAAGCTGAATAGTTAAATCTACAGCCAATCTCGAGCAACCTCAACCAATTTCAGCGAGGAAATGCCACCAGCATCCTCGGTACAATATCTGGAGCTTAACCTTGTTTTAGATTAAAGTAGTTTTCATTTACTTCAGTTAATGTTAATGTAATTATCATCTGTATATACATTTGAAAATAAAATGACTACGTACTAAGTCAACGTAGCTTTTTGCTTCCGTGAAATATTGCGTGTCTTTCAATTAATTTTAGTTAAATTAAAATGCGCCTTATAGGGTCATCGCATTTTGGCTAATTTTCGAGGGTTGGTTAGTTAGTTAGATAGGTAGTAGTTATCATACGTGGTACCTACCCTGTAACAGGCAGTGCGGAAGAGGGACAAGTACTCGGGCCTCTCAAATTATTTATTCGTTCCTCTTGCGGTGGAGGTTACTGGGTGTTGGTGCTCGGAGGCCAAAATCTTTTTTAGGGAAGTGGGGCGCCGCTTACAAGAGAGAGGTCTCGATCCTCGAGCAGAGGTTGGTCATAGCAATTCAGCGCGGCAATGCGGCTAGTGCGTAACGCTAGTATTTTCGTGGTTTTTCGTTACAAATTTTAATTAAACTAAAGTGCTAAAATACAATATTAAATATCCCCAGAATGCGCTATTATTAGTCTCAGGGTGTGAGGTCTAGACTACCCGGTTCATATTATACATAGAATGAGCTGTGAACACTTACCAATGTCTCACTGGACAGCCACTTCCCTGTAGTGCAGCGCGCGTGGTTGGTCATGCGCGAACGATGACGTCACAGGCAAGGGGTAGATCCGGCAGTGTACAGAAATAGAAATAGAAATAGAAATAGAAAACGTTTATTCGTGACACATAACAAAAGTGACATAAAACACTAACAAAAGTGAACACAGAAACAAAAACAACAGGTATGCCACGAAAAGGCCCCGACTCAGCATGGTGCAGGCCTGTTGGCCAGCGCTGGTCTTCCGTCGAAGCCTTTAAGCGAGTGGGTGGGAGGGCAACACAAACAGTATACATCGCAAACATGAAAACGGAAATAAAATATATATATATAAAACAAAAAAAATATATAAACAGAATCAAAAAGACGATCGGTTGACAGTTGCGCGACATCAGCTGTGAACGCGACCATAACTCGCTCTGTCAATGTCACAGCCATAGACAGCGCGAGCCGGGCGACGCCAGGAACAGCAATGTCAACCGAATGCACAGTTTGTGAGTTTGATCATAGTAACATACAAATACAAGCTTAAAACTAATACATTATGGCGTTAAACTATACGGCAACAAGCACAGCGGATGGGACATTACATGATGGTGAGTTAATTTCTCAGGCTACTAACATTTCTTGAGTGGCATTGGCGAGTGTTTTTAAGCCTTTACACTAGAAATAATGTAATAATTAATTACTCCCTTACAGACACACTATAACATAATACAATAGAAAAACGAGCACAGATGAACAATATATACAAGTGTTATTATATATACTATGCAAATATGCATGGCAATGCGGAAGGGACGAAAAACACGACAGTAAGTTTGTTAAGACCAATATGAGTTTGTTCAGAAATAAGCAATTGTAATATTAGGTAATTATAATGTAGTAGTCTAATTAAATTATATTGTATTCAAAATTTAGGAATGTATAATTAGGGAATAACCTGTAGCCAATAAGTAAGTAAGTAAGTAAATGAGTAAAAATTGCATGCTTCTTCAAGCAAAATGACCCCACTACATTTTTGCAAATAAATATTCTTATTCTTATTCTTAAGCATACAAACAGTTAGTCTGCGGTCTTAAATATAACTGGTTTCTAGTATCAGAGCTTCCTCACTTTTTTGATGTTTCAGCATGAACATTTTGAGCTGAAATTTGAAACTATAAATGTTTTGCAGGTTCCTGACAGGAGGGGGGATGTTATTCCAGCATTTAGAGGCGACATAACGGAAGCTACCCCTAAATGCTGCACTAGCATGCCTTGGTGTTAACAGTTGAGTCGCACACCGCCGACCACCACGGGACCTGCTGACAGACAACTTCTCAAAGAGATATGCTGGAGCCTTATGGTTGATTACTCCGAAGAGTAATGAAGCTAAGTGAAGTTTACGTCTGTGGTGTATCTTCAGAATGTTGTGCTTATTAAGGAATGGGGTCACATGAGCACGCAGGGGTACATTAAAACAAAAACGTGCACACGCATTCTGAACACGCTGAATAAGTTTTTTAGTTTTAGCAAGGATACGAGGCCCATACACTACATCAACATAATTTAGCTTGGACAATACCAGCGCCTCCACTAATCTAATTCGTAACGTCTCATTAATGAATGGCCTAATTCTATACAGCACCTTAAGCTTGTAGAAACAACCCCGAACAGCATTGGCAACATGCTTCTCAAAGCGGAGCCCAACATCCATTATGAGACCTAAGTTCCGTGCCTCTGACACCTGTTCTATGGGCTCATCTGCTAGTGTAACCTTAATGGAGGGACTAATACTACCCAGACGTTGTTTGCTACCAAAAATGAGATATTTGGATTTACTTGGGTTAAGCAAAAGGCAGTTTTCTGCCGCCCAGGAAGCCATGCTATGAAGATCTGCATTAAGTTTTATTATAGCATCGTCAATCTCACATGGTTTACATGAAATGTAAACCTGTAGATCGTCCGCATAGATGTGGTACTTGCAATGGGTGATGCGTAACCCAATGTCAGCAGTGTAAAGGATGAACAGAATTGGACCAATAACTGATCCCTGTGGTACACCTCTGGATAGGCTAATTGGCTCTGAGCAGCAATAGGAACCATCACTGAGGCCGATCTTTACGTACTGACTTCGGTAATTAAGGTAACTGTCAAACCATTTTCGAGTATTGCTGTCAAATCCATAGAAAGCTAACTTAGAAATTAGGAGGTTAATATTTAGGCAATCGAAAGCCCTAGAAAAATCTAGGAGCACTAACAAGGTGCACATACCATTGTCATGAGACTGCAAGATGTTGTCGGTGACATCGAGCAGGGCAGTTGCAGTGCCTCTTCCTTTTCTGAAGCCTGACTGCATATCCGGCAAAATCCCACTCATCTCAAGATAATTTGTAAGTTGGAAGCATACTGCTTTTTCAATTATCTTAGAGATGCATGGTAAGATGCTGATAGGTCTTAAGTCCTTAAGCTCAGTTGGGTTAGAGTTTTTTGGTAAGGGATGAACTATGGCCATCTTCCATTTATCTGGAAAAGTGGATGTTAAGATAGAGATATTAATTATGTCTGTGAGTAAATCAATTGTATGTGGGAATGTCATAATAAGCAGACAGGACATCGGGGACGGTATTACCGCGTCTCAGTAGGCGACCACCTCAGCCCGTAGCAAAAACCCTGAAAGTTGTCAGATTGGACACTTAGCGAAAAGTCCGGTTTCACGTTACTGACTGCAACATCCGACGCAAGTGAAGATTGAAGCACTAAAAAGCGGGCGGGCTACCAAAAGCATTAAATAGTGATCCATCAATGATTTAAGATGGAATATAGTAGTATTTAAGATGGAATATAGATCATAATTAGGCAATCGTCTGAAAGTGCTACAATTCAGTATGTAAGCAAAATAAATATAATTACAACTAAGATTTTATCAAGAAACACTCGTATGAAATAGCTGGGGTTTTAGAATGCATTATGAGACCAAAATTACAGCTAAATCTAAATCTAGGTATATCTTTTTTACAAGGGGGTAGGTATATATATCACGAGAACAGAGACTCCACTTCTTATACCTATTTAGCTGAAAATAAAACATATCTGGTGAAATGATGCTAGCTACATGATAAGCGTTATTAAAATTAGGCATTGCCATTATTGCCAACACTACTGATTCACATTAGTAGGTAATCGGTATAACTAATAAATTATTCTGAAATACTCACCCAGTCCGGGGAAACACATTTCACTTTTAAATTATTTAATTTGAAGTACTTATAGTTATAATCAATATTAAAATACTGACCAGCGCACAGTCAGGTAGAAAAATGTTTAATTTACATTATAATAACAATCAGTAGTATGATTGGTATCGCTGCTCCGTGTCAAATGCGGAGTGCTCTGTTTCCCTCGGCCCTCTCAGCTCGTGCCTCCTCCCGCGCACAAGCGATGACAAAGCGATTGCAAGTATCTAAGCGCCTGAAGGAATTCATTAGCAACAAGAATCTTAAATGGAAGATATTCGTTTAGGTTAAGGAACTTTAGTATTTAGGTTTTGTAAATAGTCGTTTTAAGTTTGATGTTGTAGATTATTAATAGGCTTGTAAATACTATATTAGGTAAAACTTCACTCAGTAACCGTTAAAACGTTTACGTGACACACCCCCCTTTTTTTGGGTAGAATTTTCCTAAGAAAATTCTCTATCATTTTACTAAGAAAATTCTCTATCATTTTACTGACTCTTGAGATCAGTTTCACATACAGTCTTCAACTACATAGTTCACTCATTCATAATCCATTCATTCTTCATCTTTCACATTAGCTCTAGTACCTTCAGTTTTGGTCATACAGCCTCTTTCATACTGAGTATTTGTTTCTGTATACAATATACTCAACAATAACTCAAGATGGATGGTGGTAGCATACGGTCTCATATAATAATTAAGAAATACGATTTAGAGCAAGTAATGCCGTTAACAGTTTTTACATTCAGAACGGATGTAGAACAAACTGTGGTGAATCTGGTAGAAGATTCCACACAATGGTAGCTTTTTTTTTGTATAAATGAAGTATAATATATATGAGACTATAGCTGGAAATTATATTAATGATAGGCTCATTTTAGTTAGGCTTTATAGTTAGTCAGTTTTATATCTTTAATGTGCCAGTCACCGATGTTATTGCCTTGCATGTCCTTTAAAACGAAAACTGGTGGTGATTTTTTAGCAACTATTCGACACTTTATAACTTTCGGTGCTAATTTTTTGTTAAATAGTTTATCCTTATCGCTTAGGTAGTCCGTGCGTTTCCAGACAACGTCACCAATATTAAAATCAGCGTGTTTCCTACGAAGATTATTATATCCACTGTTCCTAGAATGTGCCTTTGTTAGTAAACTTTGGATTTGGTCAAATATGTTTCTAAGCATGCCTAGGTTTTCTGCATATTCTTCCCGAGGCGAGAATACGAGCTCATTAATGCTGTCATTATGTAGGTAATGAGAGCCACATGTTACCAACTCTCGGCCGTAGAGCAAGGAAGCTGGTGTGAAGCCTGTAACTTCGTTGGTAGACGTATTGATAGTAAACTATATTTTAGATAAGTTTGAGTCCCAGGATCTGTGATCATTGTTCTCAATAAACGATGAGATAGCAGTGACGATAACTTTATGGAAACGCTCTACGCTGTTTACCTGTGGAGTGTACTTTGGTGTCAGTTGGACGTTAGGCACATTATACTTTTTGAACAATTGCTTAACAGTATTGCTAACAAACTGTCTTCCATTGTCCATCAGAACTGTGCTAGGTATACCATGAACCAGGAATACTTCATCCTCTAGAATGCGAGCAAGAATGTCAGCCGTAGCACGTCGA
This sequence comes from Epinotia bilunana, assembly GCA_947049275.1. Classification (NCBI taxonomy): domain Eukaryota; kingdom Metazoa; phylum Arthropoda; class Insecta; order Lepidoptera; family Tortricidae; genus Epinotia; species Epinotia bilunana. The sequence goes on along the minus strand of OX346275.1, from coordinate 4,703,964 downwards.
ATGGGAAATAAAAGACAGAATTTAGTGAAACAGCAGGAAACTGCGATTAAAAACGTATTCTGTTTTCTAGACGGCGGTAGCGGACCAACTAGATCCATGCTGATCATTTAGAAAGGCCTAGAGCATTTTTTCGGACGTCCCTTAGTCCCTAATGTAGTATGGTTAGCATGTTTGTAGGTATAGGCAATACTGCTGGTTAGGCTATACTGGTAGCTATGGGGAATATTGCCTAAGAAAATATGTTGTAGATCGAAGATCGTTTATTGTAATAGCGGATACAATAATAACACAGTCGTAGTGGGTAGCTAGGAGGTGACAACTCGACTAGACTAGAGTGACTGCTTGATTGCGAGTGACTGAACTAAGTGGAATGAACTGAATGACTAGAATGACTGTCTATACCGACGTGCCCTATTATATCAGAGGCACGCCCGGATAACGGTATAAGATACCTGACTGTCTAGCGAGGCAGTTCTCACGATTCACAAAATAAGCAGATTAACAATAGGTAAACAATAGTTGTACAAAGTGAATAGAGAATGGCTGTTAAACAATAGCTCTGAATATGCCGATAACCGACAAAGGTTATAGACAATACTTAACGGTCTCGGCCCAACTCGGGGTAATAAACATTGCGAAATATTTTATGCTTTTACAATATCTCTTAGCGCTAACGTAATATACTTAATTGCTAGGCCGTAACGGGAAAATACATTTGGGTCTAACGGTAAAATATTAGCTGGTAGTTGACGGGACTCGTCGGCTACATAGGCTTTACATATGTCTCAATCGCCTACAAAATTAGTCACGTCACGGTGCATGTCTGGCCACTAGTATTTAAATACTAGTGGCCATTTTTAGAATACCAAAATGACCAGCGGTAGGACAGGAATGGTTCTGTTCAATAGTCTTTAGTCTAAATTCGAGAGGAACGACCTCTTTCCACTCAAATTCCCTAGTAAGTGGATTCAAGCTTTTTTTGAAGCGGTAGAGTTTATTATTTAGAATTTGGTAGTCCAAAAACGATGAAGGTGTGTTCTGGCAAGCGTTATATACATTTAAGTACCAAGAATCGGTAGTAGCTGGAGGTAAGTTACGCGTGGGTGTTGGATTTATGACGGAAACAGGTATACGAGAATGTCAGGAACAACGTTGTCAGAATCACGCCGATGTCTCATTTCGCAGTCAAACGCAGAAAGTCTTACACCCCTCCTAGCTAAGCGACCTGTTGGATTGTTAAGGTTGAAAAACCATTTCAGTGCCGCGTAAGTAGTGTATTATTGAGCGTTTCAGAACAGAAATCTATCGATTTCTGTTCCGAAACGCTCAATCGTATATACAGTATCATATCATGGTTAACTTGTTTTCTGTTCTGAAATGCTCAATCGTGACTATGAAACCGTATACCGTCACGATACCTTGTTTTCGGTTTATAAATAGATTCCCATGCTTCAACGCTTACAATCTTTAAGTTTGTCGGTTAGTACAGACGCATTTACAGTTTTAATAATGAAGTTTGTAAAACAATCTCACAGGCTGAAGTTGGATGTCGTTTGTTCTACTCGCAATCGCAATTTTCGGCATGGCCAACTTTTACCCGACACCATTCGCTGTATAATTTGTGGTCCGTCTAATTGTGGAAAAACAAATTTAATTGTTGGTTTGCTGCTTCATGAACAAGGCCTACGCTTCCAAAATGTTTATATTTATTCTAAAACTTTATTCCAGCCTATATATAAATTTTTAGAACAAGTTTTAACAATGGTCCCCTCAATTTATTTTCGAAAATATTGTGAGAATGATGAAGTATTAAGCCCTCATGAGGCTAATATTAATTCAATAATGATATTTGACGATGTTGCATGTGAAAATCAAAATAATATACGGGAGAAATTATTTAAAGAAATAGTACTCCGATCTGCTGAAGCCGTAAGAAAAAAAGTTAAACTTATTCGTGATGTTAAAACAAACGATAATATGATGTTGGAAACAATGCTAAAACCAATTATAGATCCTCTCAATGAAATGGCAAAACAATAATCATGGTTCGAATAATAATGACACTGATCGTGACAACGAAGAATTAAAATGGGATTCTAAGACAGTAAAAACATTAAAATATAGTCCGTCTGAACAGGAAGATAAGGAAAGTTTCGTTGATAAAACATTTCTGAGAAAATCATCAGAATCTAGTTCAAATACTACCGATGCTGAATTAAATGACAGTAACGCTAACCTAGATGATGCCTTATCTCATGAAAGTGTCAATCAAAATGATTCTGATACAACCAACAATGCTTCGTTTAGAACATCTGATTCGTATGCTTCTCCTCGTGAAGACCCCGTTTGGCAAAAACAATATTCGTACACAAATATTCCTTTTGGTGTACGAATGGAGCGTGGCAAGCTAATGTTTGGATCTTATCCGATTTCAGTGAATGACCAAAAACTCAAAATATGTGGGGAAAGTATTCATTTAACGCCAGGTTTAAACGATGTATTATTTAAGAAAATACCTGATTTAAGTCTCGTTACTGAAGACGATAAACGATTTTATAAAACTTTGTTATTAAAAACAAATGCTCATAGACGTGATTTTGATCCAAATAAACCAATAAAAAGCAATAAGGGCATGAAATATTTATATGTGATAAAACCACTTTTCAAATTATCTAAACAACGATCAGTAAGTGAAGAAATTCATGTATCCGGCCATGGACTACCATCAATGAAAAAAGTAAAGAAAGACATTGCGTATGTGTATTGGGATGACCCGAACGAATTAGTAGAGAGATTAAAATTGCTTATAGCAGCACGCGATGCTGGTAATACAGGGTTAGGTAACGAAATTATATCTATTATTGAAGAACTGCGTGAAGCTGGCATAGTCAAATAATATATAAATAAATAAAGTTTATTTTTTTAACAGTCTTACTTTGACTTTCAACTAAACAAAACAAAAAATGAATATAGACAAATTTGGTCACCATGTTCATAAGCGCTTGCGTGCTGGAGAGATTTATGATCTCAAGTACAAGGCTTTGCTTCGAACAGAAGCGGGACATTTTGATTTACAATCATTGCGATTAAAAGGTGTTGTGAAACCTTTAGCACCTGATGATGCAGTAAATAAACAGTACGTTGACGAATATATTCAGAACATGTACGATAAGAAGCACATAGACTCGTTATTTCAAATTATAAATAGTCAACTTGCATCTCAGTTAAAACTCAACTTTTACGCAAAGAAGGAGATAGATAATATTTTGAAAATAATAAATGACGGCAAAGGAACAAATAGTGGACGAGATCCATAGATCTGCGCGAAAAAGATTTAAGCGGCGATCAGTATAAAGGGATTGATGATTTATGGCAAGCCGATTTGATCGATTTACAGAAATTTCATAAGGTTAACAAGGGATATAAGTATATTTTGACTGTCATTGATGCCTTTTCGAAGTACGCATGGTGTTATCTTATAAAATCTAAGACAAAAACGGAAGTAAAACATGCATTTGAATTTATTATAAAATCGTCAAAACGACAACCTAAAAACTTACAGACAGACTTTGGAAGAGAGTTTTACAATAACGATCTATGTTGCTAATTAAAGTCTTTGAATATAAATCATTATTCGACGTATTCAATTATGAAGGCATCTATTGTTGAAAGACTGATAAAGACAATTAAGCTTAAACTGTACAAATATTTTAGTTTGATTGGTAACTATAAATGGGTTGGAAATCCTTTAAATGACATTATTAAGTCTTATAATCAAACTATACATCGTAGCTATACAAGGAGATTGTGTGCGTATTAGCAAGTATAAAAGCTGCTTTCATAAAGGTTATACACCTAATTGGTCAACAGAACTTTTCACTATTAAACGTGTGAATCACACTCAACCTGTTACATACCATATTGAAGACCAACGAAAAAATATGATACTAGGTACATTTTACGAAAAAGAACTTCAGAAAACTAAGTATCCAGATGTTTACTTGGTAGAAAAGGTACTTAAAAAAAAGGGTAGGAAGTTGTACGTTAAGTGGTTAGAAATGATTGATAGAAATGCTGTCCTATAATATTTATATACCTTCTATAAACTAAACTTTCTCATTGTCATATGAGATATGAAAGGAAGAGGACTTTTAAATAGTGCTATTAATCACTTACCATTCGAACTACACTTACCTGGTTATAACTATTTTGGGCCGGGAACGAAATTACACAAACGGCTAAAAAGAGGTGACAAAGGAATTAATGCGTTAGACACTACGTGTATGAAACACGATATTGCTTACGATACATATCCTGACTTAGCGGAAAGACACCAGGCAGACTTAGAACTTTATAAAATGGCCAAGCAAAGAAAGAGATCGAAAGATGCAGGGAAAGGAGAAAGAATAGCTTCATGGTTAGTTAGTAAAGTGATGAAATCTAATCTTAAAGCTGGTGCGGGAATGAAAACATTTAAGCGTTTTGTGTCTAAAATACGCACTGAAATGAAAAAGAAAGCTAAAACGAAAGGCTCTATAGTAGATCGTGCACTTGTTGCCGCAAAAAAAGTTTTTTCTAACGATACTATGGTTCGAATACCACGTTTAATACCAATTCCAAAAACTGGTGGTTTACTACCGCTAATACCAATTTTCGCTGGACTATCCGCATTAGGATCATTAGCAGGTGGAGCTGCTGGAATCGCTAAAGCTGTGGGTGATTACGAAGCTGCTCGAAAAAACTTAGCTGAATCAGAACGGCATAACAAGATGATGGAATCTATTGCATTGGGAAAAGGGTTACATATTAAGCCATATAAAAATGGGAAAGGTTTATGTATTAAAACTTCAAAAAACTAAATCAGAGGTTACCCAGACGTGCTCTTACGAATATTGATATTTTAAAACACTCCTCTATTATCCCCCATTTTCGAGGAGTTTATATGAGGGATAGCTTACCAAAGCGTCCCAAAAAAGTTGAATGTGGAATCCTTAATTTGGATAGTTCTGAAAACAATGGAACTCACTGGGTAGCCTATGTGAAAGATAATAGTTATTGTGAATATTTTAATAGTTATGGTGACCTTCCACCTCCGATAGAATTACAGAGGTATTTAAACAATTATAACATATGTTATAACTACAATAGATATCAAAAGTTTGACACTGTAAATTGCGGTCATTTATGCTTAAAATACTTAAATAATTATTGGTGTAACCGTTTAAATTGCATAATAAACAGCTTATCAGTAACACGATGTCTTTCACTTTGTCTATAACTGGAAACTCCGCCAATTTAATAACGAACCATTCACCACCTTTACAACTAGATGGTGAATATGAATGTGGACTGTTGTATATGTCATCGTTTAATTCAATAGCTAATATAGACTATAGAAATAATAAGTTTTATCATGGAGAAAACGAAGTAATTGAAATTCCTGAAGGATCATATGAACTTCAAGATATTGAAGATTACCTTAAAGAACACCTTCAAGGATGCACATTTACCTTGAAATGCAATAATAATACCTTGAAAACATCAATTTTGTGCACTAAAAATATTTATTTCGACAAAGAAAATTCTATTGGAAGTTTACTTGGTTTCGGAAAAGAATCTATTCAGGCGAATATATTAACAGAATCTCTCTTTCCTGTGTCCATTCTGTCTACAACTACTTATAGTCCGAATCGAATGTGACATAGTGAGCGGTTCATTTGTTAACAGAAAACCTAGTCACATAATACACGAGCTGATACCGTCCGTACCCCCCGGCTATAGGATAATAGAGACACCTAGAAACGTTATCTATTTCCCTGTAACCCAAAATAGTTTAAGTTCAATTACAATAAGAATATTGGATGGTAACCATAATTTGGTTAATTTACGGGGTGAAGAGATTCAAATATATTTACACCTTAGAAAAAAATGATAGACTTTAATAAAAGTTCAGTAACATTTAAAAGTAGTACTAGTATGCATCAAGCAATCAAGAAAAGAAGCCGTAAAGTGAAACTTTCAAAAGAGAATAAACAATTTCTCCAATACCTAGGTCTCTTAAAATGAGTATATTAAATTTAACAGAGCCTTTTACCTTCGATAACTCAATTGAGAGTTTCGAATATCATTCGTATAAGCCGTACGTAACCAGTTTTAATTTCAATGATGAAATACGGATACCTATTAACCAACAAGACCTTAACGTTTTACCATCAGCGAGTGCTATATACATAGAGGGTACTATAACTGTATTCAACAGAGAAACGAAAGCAAAGGTGAACAGTGTTCTATTTACCAATAACCCCAAACTTCACCTATTTCAAGATATTCGATATGAACTTAATGGAATCGAAATAGATAAAATTAAAAACGCAGGGGTTACAACAACTATGAAATCTCTCGTATCCATGAATGAACTTGAAGCCTCGATGTCCAAATTATGGGGTTGGGATATGGACGGTACAAAAAATGTACATGGAACATTCTCTGTATCTATTCCTTTAAATAAGGTTCTTGGATTTGCTGAGGATTATAACAAAATTATTATTAATTGCAAACATGAACTTATTCTTTTAAGGTCCAATACTAACTTAAATAGTGTTAAATTAAATGTAAATGAATACATAGACCATATCACCATATCTAAAATAGTATGGCGTATGCCTCACATTAAGGTTTCTGACCGAGAAAGATTAGGTCTACTGAAATATTTGGAAAGAGATCGCGCTATTCAGATAGCATTCAGGAATTGGGATTTGTATGAATATCCACTTCTACCTGAAACGTCAAAGCATTCTTGGGCTATCAAAACTTCATCTCAAATTGAAAAACCACGTTACATCATAGTTGGATTAAAAACAGCGCGAAAAAACGACGCTGATAAAGACATGACAGGCTTTGATCACTGTAATTTGAGAGATGTTAAAGTTTTTTTAAACTCGTTACTTTCCTTATGAAAGTTTTGATGTCAGTTTTTCGTCTGAGAAGTTTGCTATATTATACGACAAGTATGCTAAATTTCAACAGTCTTACTACATAGGCCACACTGAAAGTTTTGCACTCCTGGCTATTCGCACTCATTCCAATTTCGAATTGATTATTTAAAAAAAATATAGACCTTTGTTTATGGAATGTTCTAAATATTGGCGGGAAATCGATAGTCATTTGTTTTATTTGTCAGTTCGAAATAAACCGATTGCATTCAAAATGGATTTGACGCGTAAAGATTTTAGAGCAATGATTTTTTATGGTTTTAAAAGTTCTCTTTCTCCGCATGAGTGTAGTACTCGCCTTCAAAATGCATTTGGTGTTGAAGCACCACATCTGAGCACCGTGAGACGTTGGTACGCTGAATTTAATAGGGGCCGTGTTAGTCTCGATGACGAGTTTCGTGAAGGTCGACCGTCAACCGCGGTCACTGAAGAAAACGTTGCTGCTGTGAGACGACTGATAGAAGAAAACCGACGAATCACTTACGACGAAATTCGAGGACAATTAGGGATTGGTATGAGTCAAATACAAAAGATTTTACACGAAAATTTAAAAGTCAGGAAACTTTGTTGTCGGTGGATTCCTCATGAACTAACTTCAGGCCAAAAACGGGCACGTGTGCCAAGAAATGCTGCGGAAATATAAGAACGGATGTTCAAATGGTGTATATAACATCGTAACAGGAGATGAAACATGGATTTATTGTTACGATCCAGAAAAGAAACAACAGTCTAGTGAATGGGTCTTTGAAGCTGACAGTAGGCCAACAAAAATTCAACAAGCCAAAAGCGTTGCCAAACAAATGATCGCTTGTTTTTTTTCAAAAAGTGGCCATGTCTGCACAGTCCTTCTAAATAATAAAAGAACTGTAAATGCCGAGTGGTACACCACAACTTGTTTGCCCACAGTCTTTGAAAAAGTTCGCGAGACACGACCACGAAGCCGCATACTCCTGCATCATGATAATGCGTCCCCCCACACTGCAAAAAAAACAAAAGCATTTTTGAGTTCCGAAAATGTGGAGGCCGTGGCTCATCCGCCTTATAGTCCAGATCTTGCACCCTGTGACTTTTACCTTTTCCCGAAAATCAAGGATTTGATGAGAGGTTTAACATTTAAGACGCCCGAAGATGCAGTGGCGACATTTAACCAACACGTCGAAAATATGCAGTCAAGCGACTGGGTATCATGCTTTGAAAAATGGTTCGAGCGGATGAATAAATGTATAAAATGCAAGGGAGAATATTTTGAGAAGCAGTAAATGTATTAGTTTTGTTTTAAATTGTTTTATTTAAAAGTTACGCAAAACTTTCAGTGTGGCCCTCGTATAACCGTGTTCAAGCACCTTTGCTGAGCCCGGAAGAATTTAGAAATAAAGCCCCACTATTTGTCATTGACTGTTCTCGACAAAACGAAACCTTGAAAACAGGATCAGTTGATGTACGGATTGACATAGAGTGTGAGTCAGATATACCTAAACAAACCTCAGCTTATTGCCTTATTTTAAATGATAGTATTATTGAATATAAGCCTCTAAGTGGTATTACGAAAAAGATTTCGTAATGACGGACTACATATTCGTAGACCTTCAAGGGTTTAAAATAAATGAAAACATGTTTATTGTAAAGGAATTTGTATATAGTACACTACTGTATCAATCAATCATATCAGCCGAAAGACGTCCACTGCTGGACATAGGCCTCCCCCAAAGAGTGCCACAATGACCGGTCCTGCGCCACCCGCATCCAGCGGACTCCCGCGACCTTTACCAGGTCATCAGTCCACCTTGTGGGGGGCCTACCCACGCTGCGCCTTCCGGTACGTGGTCGCCACTCGAGAACCTTTCCGCCCCAACGGCCATCGGTTCTACGTGCAATGTGCCCCGCCCACTGCCACTTAAGTTTAGCGATTCGGAGGGCTATATCGGTTACCTTGGTTCTGCTGCGGATAGCCTCATTTCTGATGCGATCGCGCAGAGAAACTCCCAACATAGCCCTCTCCATTGCCCTTTGGGTGACTTTGAGCCTTCTTATGAGGCCCATAGTAAGCGACCACGTTTCCGTGCCATATGTCATCACTGGCAACACACACTGGTCAAAGACTCTCGTCTTGAGACACTGCGGAATATTGGACGAAAAGATGTGCCGTAGCCTCCCGAATGCTGCCCAGCCGAGTCGGATTCGACGATTGACCTCTTTCTCAAAGTTGGACCTACCTAACTGAACAGTCTGTCCTAGGTATATATAATCGTCTACAACTTCGAGCGTAAAGTGTCCGATTGAAATGGGGGTTGGTACTACATGGAGGTTTGACATGATCTTTGTCTTATCCATGTTCATCCTTAGACCTACTCGCTCGGAGGCTTTACTAAGGTCATCGAGCATCGTGCTTAAGTCCTCCATGGTCTCAGCCAAGACTACTATATCGTCAGCAAACCGAAGGTGAGTGATGTACTCGCCGTTGATGTTGATGCCTAGCCTTCTCCAGTCTAGAGTCTTGAACACGTCCTCCAGTGCAGCGGTGAACAGTTTTGGGGAAATGACATCCCCTTGTCTGACACCCCGCTGCAGCGGAATAGGCTTCGAACTCTGATCCTGGAGTCGGACTGACATAGTGGCGTTCTCGTACAAACACTTCAGCACTTCGATGTAGCGGCAGTCTACTTGGCACCGTTGGAGAGACTGTAGTACAGCCCAGGTTTCGATCGAATCGAAGGCTTTCTCGTAGTCCACGAACGCTAAGCAGAGAGGCAGGTTATACTCCTCAGTCTTCTGTATAACCTGGCGGAGCGTATGAATGTGGTCTACGGTACTAAAACCTCTTCGGAAACCGGCTTGTTCGGGAGGCTGGAAGTCATCAAGCCTGCGTGCGAGACGATTCGTAATGACCCTTGAAAACAGCTTATAGACATGGCTCAGAAGTGAGATGGGTCGGTAGTTCTTCAGCAGAGTGTTGTCACCCTTTTTGAAGAACAGCACCACCTCACCTCTGTTCCACGCCTTTGGAGTTCTCCCTTCCAGTAGGACGGTGTTGAATAACTTCTGAAGGGCCGTAAGGATCGGTTTTCCACCCGCCTTCAGGAGTTCGGCTGTAATTCCGTCTTCACCGGGTGCCTTGCTATTCTTAAGCTGTTTCAGAGCCATTCTAATCTCGTACAGGCTGATGTCCGGGATGTCGTCGGTGTAGTGTCGGGTAAGTCTAGCTCTAGGGTCTTCTGCCGGACCAACTTCGGGTTTGCGAGTTGACGTGTATAGCTGTCCGTAAAAACGCTCTATCTCACTCAAAAGCTCAGGTTTGGAAGAAACGACTCTGCCGTCCTCAGTTTTCAACCTTGCGAGCTGGCTCTGCCCAATAGACAGATCTCGTGCGAATACTTTCGAGCCCTTATTTCGCTCGATGGCCTCTTCGATACGGTTCGTATTGAATTGGCGCAGATCGCGAGTAAGGGACTTGGAGATCCGTTTATTGAGCCGCCGGTATAAAGTCGCATCGGCTGAAGACTGCAGAATCATTTCACTCCTTTCCTTCATGAGCTTCTGAGTGGAGCTAGAGACCCTTTTAGTTCTGTTGGGCCGCTGGGCCTTGAAGAACTTAGACCCAGTGGCACGGACAGCTTCCACAAACCCGTCGTTGAGTTCGTCCACATCGCCACCTAGGCAATCGAAACGGTTTTGGAGTTCCAGCTGAAAGCTCTCGGGGGTTTGGATTTGGGTGGATACTGGACGGAGCGTAGACTTCATCAGGCGAGAGCGCTCTCGCTTGACACATATATTCAATATGCCTCTTACCAGGCGGTGATCACTCCCGGTTTTAAACGTATTGATTACAGAGACATCATTGAATACATGCTTCCTCGTCGACATGATGAAGTCAATCTCGTTTTTAGTCACACCATCGGGACTCATCCAGGTCCACTTTCTGTGCTCGCGTTTCTTGAAGAAGGAATTCATCATGTAGAGTCCCTCCTTCTCCAAGAAACCAGCCAGTAGTTGGCCCCGGTGGTTCCGACTTCCGACTCCGAATTGCCCCACTATCAGCTCCTCACCATCTCTCTTGCCTAGTTTAGCGTTGAAGTCCCCCATGACAACGGTGAAGTAGGTTTTGGAACTATGCATGGCCTTAGATATATCTTCATACATAGCCTCCACCTCGTCGTCGGAATGTGTCGAGGTCGGCGCGTAAACCTGTATGACCTTCAACGAGTACCTGCTGGATACTCTGAGTATAAGATACGCCACCCTAGTCGACACACTCTCGATCTTCACCACGTTGTTCACTAGGGACTTGTGGACGATGAACCCGACACCTCCCTGGGACTGTTGGTCGCCCTCCCGGAAATAGAGCAAGTTGCCCGATTTAAGGGTTATCGTGTCCTCCCCCTCTCTTCGGACTTCCGATAACCCTATGACGTCCCACCGCAACTTGCTCAATCCTTCCTCCACTACTGTATACTCAAGTTTTTTTAATAAAGCCCCCGTTTACATTTTCTAAATTATCCGAAAATGAAAAAAGGCATACAAGATGGTTAGAAAAACACTTCGGGTTGTTCTGGCAAGAAGGGTATGTTGATTTTAGAGAATTTAAAAGACTTATTGTAAACCACATCAAAGGCAAAACGATTTTTGTGAAAGGCATGGAAAAAAGTCTATGGGTTAAAAAATTGTATGCTCGTAATCATATTTCGATATATTGTCATCAGTTAACGAGTGGTAAAAGTAATGATGCTGAGGTAAAGATTGCTCTTCATAGCGACTCCAACTATCCATATACTGATACGGGTACACACCTTTACGCTTCAGTAGGTCAAAGTGCTCTTTTAACGGATAAAAATGTGAAAGGTGTTTAAAATCTTTCGTGTTTAATGTACTTACAAGTTCTTCTAAACTAGCGCCTAAAAATTTGTACGAGTCCACAAAACGGACAGGCATAAATTTATTTTGATTATTGATAAAGTATTTGGTAAACGATATATAATTCTCTTTGTTTTTCGCTATAACGTTCATATGACCACGCATTTCTCCCAATTGACGTATAAACAAATGACTGTCGTATCCTGATAAGTTATGAAAAAATACGGGAACGAATTCAGGTAACCGGTAACGTATATTGCAATAAGAATGGGCTGCACCTCTGTAACGCCCTGTTAAATGACAATGATCCCTTACGGAATCGCCGAGCAACAACTTGCGACAAATAAAACAATGTTGAGCATTTGAAAAATCATTTTCATCGTTTTCCGTCATAATTAATGGCATAGGGTTTGAATAAATATCGTGTATTGTACAGATATCCCTTTGCAGATATTCGATAAATTTTGCTATACAGTCTTTTCCCCGATATGAAACATATTTATTGAGAGAACTGTCATATGAACAAACAATATAGTACGCAAATGCAGCTGGTACATGTTCCTGTAATTTAGTAGTACTCTGATTGCTGCTTTTTTCCGTATTTGGTATCAATAAACATCCGAAATCCGAATAAATTATAAATTGCAGATCTTGCAAACGCTCATAATTTTTAAATTGTATATGTTCATTTTGATCGGGTAAAATAGTCTTTACACCTCCACATACATGAGCACCAAACTTTATTTTACTGTTAAAAAATATCAAACATTCCTCGCACAGAAACAATGATCCGTTGTGTTTTGTCAATTGGCTTTTAAGTAATCGGCCTATATTCTTAATAAGACAGTAATGCGTTTGTCGACCGTTTTCTAACAATAATAAATTAACATGATGTTGCTTGCGACGTGCGGTTTTATACAACGGACCGACAACTTCAATTTTATTCTTCAGTGCGTACACATTAACACTTATATTTTGGTTATTTTTTTCGAATATTTTGATGTCATTCAATCCCACCGGAAAGGTCATGTTCTTTTTATTGAGATTGTCTTCAAAATGCGGATATGAAGTTACCCTATGAGCATTATTTTTAGCGGGAAATAAAGAAGCCATTATGCACCATAAAAAACAGAACGCATCATTGTTTTGAATATTAATGCACGCTCGTTTAAGTTTTATATTTTTAGGTAAGTCTATGAAACCTGACGCTCTCAGCGGATTATACTTACAGATGTTTAGTTCTAGGTATAAATTTCGCATGAAAGCCCAGCCACTATCTCTGTCTTGAAAGTCATCAATTTTTTGGCAAATCAATTGTAAAAGATTTGAAAAGATTTCATTGAAATCATAATTAGGGTGTAGAATCATATTTTGTGTCGCAAATGATTTTATTTCACATGTATCGTTTTTGAGTAAAGAAAATTCTGCAAATAATTCAAAATTTACTTTGATGCTATTGAAAACTGATTGTTTTGCATCCAAAATTTTATGAACGCGTTTACGAAGACTGCGAATAAACTCTGCAGGAGGACTCGAACATGCTAGTTCGCCTTCGTGTCCGCGCACGCGGTACGACGCTATTTTATTACGGAAGGCGCTCGCAATTTTTTCTATACCGTCGCCCTTATCGATACCAGTATTATTTTTGTGCATTGTACTTCTTAAATGCGCGGAAAATGCTCGACTAGCAACAGATGTTTCGCAAACTGAACAAAATATCGATTTACTACTCATTTTTATTTTAAATTCTAATTTAACCAATTTATGGGGCCAAAAATTAATATACAGCCTTGGGCAGAAGTATTGAGCACCTTATATTTTCCTTCGTAGCTTTATATACTGCAATGTGTTTAAAATTCTAATATTAAAAACGATGCGCAATTTAATAAGGTATTTATGACACCAGAAAACTTTTATTCATAAGACTAAAGTACCGTTTAACTAAAGCATGGGTGCTCAACGCTTCTTGCCAATCTATTGGTCTACAATTAATTTAGTCGCGGTAAAACACTCCTTCTTCGGTGAAACGTTCCCGACACAATTTTAACGCTTTATTTATAATTGAAACCTTCGGTGAATTCGAATCAAGGCAAATTTTTAGCGTAACAAGAGCTTTTTCCCATCTATCTTTTGATGAAACGGATTTTATGTCGGCAAAATTATATAATTTCAAATCAAGATAGAGGTCGCCCGACAACTGGCTATTTCGACGCACTTTACCTTGGGGAACTTTGCGTATCAGCGTAGACTGAAGCGCCGCTTTGTCTTCTCGGAACGACGCACGAAATCTTCGTCTTCGCTTTCACCGCCAATTAACCATCCCGATTGCTCGCCACTATGCTTGTGCGCTGGTTTTTCATGCCTGAAAATCATAAAACATGTATTTTAATACTTATCAGATTCATCCTACTTAACGCATAAATGTTAACAAAATTCAAGGTTAATGTGAAAAAAAAAATTGGTGTAGGTATGTAATTACCGTTGTATAGGAGTTTCGATCTCGGATTCAGAAAGCACGTTCTCTTTTTTCGACGATTTCAGCTTCTTAGTCCTATAAAGATAAAAAGGGTAACTAAAAATAGAGCTCATCAAGGACATGTATTTATTAAAATAATAATGACATGTCTAAGGGCCTCTATGCGTTGGCTTCGGCTCCGCGCATGCCTTCCAAACGTCCGGGATACTATTGTCCCGTGATTGAAAACGACACAAATAATAAATAATAAAAATGCATTATTTACCTCGTATTGTTGACTGACTCGATCGATTTCGTAGAAGTTATCGAAGGCACGATACTTTCTTTCGATTTTTTTGTCTTGTTCAACCTAAAATAAAATGTTACATTTAGTAAATCTCATTTCATTCAAATTCAGTAAAACTGGTTGGAAATATCAAAACTAGTAAATTACTTACCCCGGTTCAGGACGATCTTCGGATTCCGAAGGCACGATTCTCTTTTTTGATGTTTTTGGCTTCCTGTAAATGCAAGAAAAAATATTAAGTACACAATTATTTTAGCGTTACGAATTAAATAAATCATGTCATAGATATTTAATTGAATTACCATGAAGTTGGTTGGTTGTTTTCCAGCTCCTTATTCTTGCTAATAGGCTTAATGACTACTTGTTCGTCAGACGAGTACTCAGAATCATACCTGTAAATAACAAGGATATTAAAAATAATAATCATACATGATTAAGAATGAACAAAAATAATTATCATACCTACAAGTTAGGTACATAAAAACTAAGTTAAATTATTAAAAACTTACGAACATGATTAATGCAGTGTTGTGTTGCTGGCCCGTCGAAAGCAAAAGTAAAAATGATCGTTTTAACAAGTGAGATCCTGTCGGAGAAAATCGTTCCCAGTAGTTCTCAACCTTTCAACGTTGTCACAATTCGTTTCTAATAACAGTATTGTTACAGAATATAGCGCCTGCGCTAATTTCAAAGGCACGGCTCTTATTACAAACGGACGCCGACCGCGTACCTATCGCAAACTGTCTTTTGTCTCGCACATCATATAATATTTCCTTCGTGCAAGAGTAACCCAATGGTAATAACTTATCAATGCGATTAAGTTTGAACTACACTGAATGCGATGATTTGATACACATGTTTATTTATTGAAATCGTGTCGGAACCTGTATGCAATGAAAATACCTATATGATGTCTTATGCATGATTATATGATCCGAAATCAAGTTATAACTTGTGTTGATTGCATCAGAGTAATTATATAGGTACTTAATAAATAAATCGATTTGTAGTAAACCATTTCTACTCCAATTCATTAGACCGACACACGTTGCCATCGTGATCGCTGATAATTGCAATGGAAAATAATAAAATGGTAAGTCCTCCTTATTTCAAATATAATATTTTGGGAACAAAAAATGTACTTTTTGTAAGTGTGCCTAATATTAATGATAATGTTTAATTATTTTTTTCCTTTACAGATTAAATCCAGTTCGCAGCCGATAGACATTTTCAAAGACGTTGAAGGGCCAAATTTTTACTCTCAAGTTACACATGATGACCCATTGTTGTGCTGTTCTCAAGATATAAACGCCTACTTGAAGTACCAAAACGATTATTTAAATCACGAACAAGATGTTCCTTTACCAAAAGTTTCTAAACGCTCGAAGGAAACCTCGAAGAAAACGGGAAATAGCAAACATAAAACCCCCGACAATGGATTAAATTCGTACATCATTAAAAAGGTTAAGAAAGGCAGGCGAATGATAAAAATAAGTATATCAAGTCTTGAAGTGGACAACGAGTCTAAAGAGGTGGCAGTGCAATATGTTGTAGAAGATAATTTTGATGAAATGCTGAACGCTACGGAACAATTGGTCGATAAAATTGTTAAAAGATTAAGCAATGTTAGTTATTAACTATCTTGAAATATTATAATTCATGAAGAAAATAATATTTAAGTCCGTGTATGTTAAATGTAGCAAATTGCGTACCATTAATATTTTGTTACTTTGTTTTATAATAAATGTACTGTTGTAAGTAAAATAAAAATAAAAGGATAAATTGTTCAGACATTTCTTTCATTTAATTAGTTTTATATCAAATGCAAAACATTTCTTTAATTTAGTTAATTTTATATCAAACGCAAAACGACAAAAAATTAAAATCAAATCATTGCAATCAGTGTAGTTCAATCTTAATCGCATGTAGTGTTGAATTTGGGATTAGCTGTACTTGTGCGGTCGATAAGTATCTATAGATGTCCTACCGAAGCTCGAAGCACAAATTTGATCACTTCGTCTGAAGTGGAGTGCAAATATCGTAGTCAAACAGGGTCCTAAGACGAGGGGTCTCTGTAAAGCATAGAGCCAAGTATAATTCCATCTACGTTGTAATTATTTGATGTTGATTAGTATCTTTTTAACAATAAAAACACGCGCTCGCTCGATAAACAAATGCAATGAGCAGCCAAGTAGAATGACTCAAATTTCAATGAAATGCGTGATGGCAATTTAATTACAATGTTCAATGTAGCTACGTTTTATAATGCAATATGATCCAAAATTTCCATTCTAATGTCAACCTTATATCTTTATTAAAGATTCTGATTCACAAAAACTAATCTGGGACATAAGTTGTAGCTGTAGTTTTTATTACAAACTTTATTATTAGAATCAAGAACATGTATTTTAAAAATGTATTCTTAAAGTCTATATTACTAAGTAATTTTAAAAGATGACGTGCGAGTACGTCACATGCATTAGCCAATCAACGGGTCAGGTCTACATCACGCTTATGAAGTTTTTTGTATCGTTTGTATAAATACAATTTCAGTTTAATTGTTTGTCGGGAAGTTGACGACCGAACGACCCCAACACGTAAATCTTGCATCTTGGACTTGGCCACCCGGGGTGCGAGTAGTGTTGACTGTGAATGCGAAACATGGGGTATACTCTATACCTACGCGGTCGATAGCGTATAGATACCATACCCGGAGGGGGTTCACTCAGAGCACCGCAATCTTATGCCAGAAACTGCTTTCTGGGGGTTGCGAACATATCTGGCGAACTTGATCAACTCGTCAGATATTGTGCGGTAAACACCATAGTTAACCCAAATCGGGAGCGCTATGAGGGTTCTTAGGACCTAGGACCCTTGCATGCAAACCGAGTTGGCCGCCTCGGAATGCGTGTTGTGTTCAAGCTTTTGCTTTTTGAAATCACGACTTACGACTTGTATTTGCTTGCTCATTAAACTTTAATCCAGTTGTAAAGTTTCAAAGATGATTAGTGCGGCACCCAGATGCGTTTCAGAATAGAAAACAAAGTTAGCCATGATTGCGTAGATACGATTGAGTTTCAGAACAGAAAACAAGTTAACCATGATACTGTATATGCGATTGAGCGTTTCGGAACAGAAAATAAGTTAGCCATGATTGCGTAGATACGATTGAGTTTCAGAACAGAAAACAAGTTAACCATGATACTGTATATGCGTTTGAGCGTTTCGGAACAGAAAATAAGTTAGCCATGATTGTGTATATACGATTGAGCGTTTCAGAACAGAAAACAAGTTAATCATGATACTGTATATGCGATTGAGCGTTTCGGAACAGAAAATAAGTTAGCCATGATTGTGTATATACGATTGAGCGTTTCAGAACAGAAAACAAGTTAACCATGATTGTGTATATACGATTGAGCGTTTCAG
The DNA here is from genome assembly GCA_947049275.1 of Epinotia bilunana. Lineage (NCBI taxonomy): Eukaryota > Metazoa > Arthropoda > Insecta > Lepidoptera > Tortricidae > Epinotia > Epinotia bilunana. The sequence continues at coordinate 4,685,933 of OX346275.1, read as the reverse complement.
AACAGAAAACAAGTTAACCATGATATGATACTGTATATACGCGAACAAGCAGTGAAATATGTTAATCGAATGTTGGTGACAATAATTATGTCATCGATATAGACGAATACTTTATGTTCGAATTCGGGACGTAGACTAAACGATCAACGAGGCGTTACTGCGTAGCAGGAGCATTTGTCAAGCCAAACGCCATAGATTTAAATTGGAAAGTACAACGCGATGGTATATAGAAGGCCGTCTTGCACCTGTCTTCTTCTTTAATTAGAATCTGCCAGAAGCTCTTCGAAAGATCTAGGCTTGTTAAGTATTTGGCGTTGCGAAGATTGTCTAAGATCTCCGATATACAGGGCGTCCCAAACTTATGGGACATGAAGGGGAAGTACCTTAAATATCGTAGATAGTGAATTTTGCTCAAAGAAGACTTTATGTTATTTTTAAAAGTTAGTAATTCTACATTCATAGATTTTTTTTTTTTTTTTTCAAATTTAAGAACAACATTTAAAAATATCACTTCTTTTTAAAATATCTTAAAAAGTATGCATTCAAACAAACGCTGTCATAAACTGTTCCATTTTCAAATTTAACAATTATTTATTTTTGTTTTAAATTTGCCTTCTGTCTAGCTTACAGAGGACGTATTGAAATACTAAGTTTTATCAAATTATCATTTTATCCACACGTGCACTTATAATAAGGAAAACTTATGCCAGTACCTATTTTATGAAGTGGGTACTTATTTACGAATAATCAATGCTATCTTTGGAATGATAATATTGCTACTTTTCGAACGTCGTCTTCGGCAATAAATAACTTTCTTGAAATTTGACTCAATCATTTTATGGTGTTCCTTTATTTTAAAATACTATGTTACTTAAGCTGAGTTATTATTTTTTAGCTGTTCTTTCGATTGGCATCATAAAAAAGGGTGATTTTTTTTTCACATTTTAGTCGGTTCGATTCCCAGACGAAGCAAGTAATTTTTAGAAAATCTATGAATGCAGAATTACTAACTTTTAAAAATAACATAAAGTCTTCTTTGAGCAAAATTCACTATCTACGATATTTAAGGTACTTCCCCTTCATGTCCCATAAGTTTGGGACGCCCTGTATATGGTAGACTGTACGCATCCTTTTTAGTGACAGCATTGAGCTTCCGGCTATCCAAGCAAAGGTCACCGTTTTTTTTAGGAGTTAGCAGAACGGGAAAACACCACTCACTTTCACTGGCTTCTACCACGTCTTCGTTCAGCACCTCGTCAAGCTGTGCATTCAAAATGCGTTGTCTTTTTAATGACGTTCGGTAGTAGCGTTGACGAACTGGGGCAGCATCACCAGTGTCAATAGCATGTGAGATTAGTTCTGCCTAAGCCTCGTTCTTCATGAGATATATCACGGAACTGCGAAATCATGTGGTCAGCTGTAATCTTTTGTTCTGTAGTTAGGTGGTTATAGCAACATAGACTCGCATTCTCATTTATAGTTAAATTAGCCAGTGGAACTTCAGATTCAGGGCGCATAATGACGGCACTAAGATGTTTAGGGAATAGATCAAAGGTATTCCAAAAATCCATACCTAGTATCAGTGTGTTTTGGATTTCAGAAACAACGTGAATTTCCAGTGTGTGTTTGGTTCAAAACTGTTACGGGTAAATACATAAGTCTGTCATACTGTGTAGTTTTTGTCACCCAGCAGCTATGAATTGTCTACGTTCGCCTTCATGCAGTACAAAACCGTGGCTAGTAAAGTATTTATACGCATTGTTGGCCAAAATACTGACTGGACAGCCCGTATCAAGAAGACCAATTAATGATTTGTCGAGTAATTGAACAGAGATACGAGGACGTGAATTATTTAGTTCAGAATTGTGGATTGTGGCGACGGTGTAGCATGAAAAGAAATTTGAAATAAATTTTAACCAATCAGTCCATTCAGACCTCTTAGATTTAGTAGATGTAGTATCCTCGTGCTCACCGACACAACAATCCACCACATTTAGTTTTTTTGGTAGGATTTAGTTTTGCAGTCTGAGCAAGCTGGGTAACGCACACCCTTCTTGGCACATCGAAAACATATCGGAAAATGGGGTTGCTGACATTGACCTAGCGATTGAGTATCCGTGCGACATCTCGGGTAGTATGATTTCTTTGTGTTTGTGTTTGGCAGAGTGCTCAGAGAGTTAATATCTAAGTTTTTAGCCTGTTCGTCATTAGTTTTGTAGTTATGGTTAGAATTCTGATATGATTTAAAGTTTCTAAATTTGTCATTGTAGTCGCGTCTGTAATTAGTGTTGTAGTTAGTGTTGTGGTTCCTACTGTATGAAGTACCAGGAGATTGACGATTGTACACAAATTCCTGAGCTAAGGTGTCAGAGTTTATTTTAGGCAGTTCGTGGAATCGAACCATTCGAGACTGAATATTCTCGTAGCAGCTCTCTCGTAGTTCTTAAGAGCGTCAATGTTATTAATATTCGGAGAGGCTGCTAGTGTGCTGGCATAAATGTGTCGAATATTGTGTAGCAATATTTCAAGCTTGTCCTCCTCTGAAAGTTGTTTAGTAAGGCGAGAGAACATGCCGTGCATAATGGAGATGTAGATAGAAATATTCTCGTGTTCACCTTGTGTACGCATCCTAATCTCCGACAAAAGGCGATAGTCGTAATCACTTTGACTAAAATCTTGTTTGAGTAGTTTTACAAGATCCTCCCATGACTCAACCTTATCCTTGATGCAACGATACCAATGGAGAGCATCATCAGTAAAAATTTCGAAAGCGTACGTGAGCAGCTTATCCGTGGACATGCTCCTAGAGAATGCCAGTTCCTCAGCTTTTTGAAAAAAAAAGACCTAACGCACGTCTTACCGGAATATTTAAGCTTGCCAACGACATCTGACACAAGTTTCTTTTCACAAGTGACTGTAATAAGGTCTGACCAGGGTTCAGAGTTCATTCAGGTCGACGATGCGCCTAATTTAGTTTTTTTAGCTCAACAAAGTTCTGTTGAAAAGTCTGTGAGATTTCTATATAAGTAGGATCAATGGCAGCAGATCTTTTAATCCTAATCAGTCTGTAGTAGACATGGTGCAACATTGTCTCCGTGCAAGAGTGAACATTTTTATCCAATTTAGATTTTAAGTTGTCTAAATTTTCTTTGATTTTACCTAAAGTGTCCTCAACCTGCTCCAGGTCCACGATTGGATCTAAGTGTGATTCAAGAATATCTTCAGGCGGCAGAATTTGAGACAGTTTAACTATTTGCTTTCTAAGCTCAACGACAGATTCATCCCCAGTAGCACCGCCTCTAACAGCAACCTCGTACTCAAGCTCGGCTTTTAGCAGCGAAAAATATTTAATTTGATAGGACATTTTGGATGTGTGTTGCAATTTTACAATTTATAAAGAAAAAAATAGATGATCAGAAGCAGAAAATTCAACCACCAGCGCAATAATCAACTTAAATTTATAGCAGTCACCAAAAATTCTTACCTTATTTTTAGTACAAAAATATATAGTTACTGAGACAATTTGTAATAATGGAAAACAATTTCTATAGTGAATTACACAAAATTTTGATGACTATCAGCTGATAGTCATCAAAATTTTGTGTAATTCACTAGAACACGAATAGCGTTTGAAAGCTTATAAGCACTTACAGCTAAAGCAACCAACACCAATGATAACTACAAAATGCAGAAAAACAAGTCTGTAAACACAGCTCAATGAAAAACCTACCACAGGGCGCCAATGTAACGCTAGTATTTTCGTGGGGAAATTAGAAACACCAATGTACAGCCACATGCATAGGCCGTATACCTGGATTCTTAATGGACTGAATAATATAGAATGGAATAATACTCAAGCGTTGCATGTGCCTGTACAGACTTTGTAAGATAGGGTGGGTAATGATAGCAAGTGATCCTACCAGCCTAAGTCCCTGCTTCCCTAGCCCTAACTTATCCTAGTACAAGGATATCTGTCACCGGGAGACCTATCAGTGACAGATGGATTCTTACGGGTGAGGAATAAGGTAAGTGGATGGATACTTGTTGCCAATCACTCAGACTCAAGTGACCGATTAGTAGTGAAACACCAACGGACAATTGGTATCTGATTTATTTACAAATGCTTCTACCTTATATACCGTTATTCACCTATATCACACATACGTAAAACCTAGTAAATTATCTTTGTATTCTATACATGTAAAGTGCAAGTAAGTAAAATATATTCGTGCAGGCTAATGAACTAGTTAAATTTGGAGTGGTCAGCGGCTCAGCGTTATCGTGACCGCGGTGATGAAATCTGTTGTCTAAACAACCACTTATCGATTAATACAAAATTTAATTAATAATAAATAATAATAATAATAATAATAATAATCTTAAAAACTGCATGCGCGCCTACTATGGGGCGACAGAGGGAGGAACTAATCTGTCTGCGTACCGTGTCCGGATGCTGCCTCTGTTCCAGGCGCTTGAACCGACCATCACCGTGTCTGCGCAGCGCCTATCGGATCAGGTGCGCGTCATCCAGCGGCACAAGCGGTTGGATGACGCTACGCTTGATCGGCTACGCCTGGAAGCACTCTCTGTTCGTGCGGCCTCTACCTCGGCGCGGGATCCGCCCGCCTTGTTGCCGGCTCCGATGCCTGCTCCCGACCTGGCACCGGGGGCACCGCGTGTTGATCACAGTGCCGACGAGGAGGACCGTGCGAATCAGAGCGTGAATACCCAGACCAATGAGCAACTGAGGAGGGCTTTGGAAGATGCGATTACGGGGTATCGTTCCACAAACAACTCTAGGCCACGACTACCACGCCTGCCCGTAAATAGACGCAATCTAGCGTTAATGGGAGCTCTAAACGGTCTGCTAGACCCGTATATACGGGCTAGTGAAGACTTACTTGATACACACTCAATCATGTACTGCGGGGCCATCGCGGCGTGCCGTGTTGCTCGCGTCAAGTTTCCGGACGCTGACCGTGCACCTAGGACCGCCGGGGGTGTCCCTGCATGGCAAGTACGGATTGAGCGTCGTATCAATACGTGTAGGACTCTCATTGCAAAGCTGATCTGCTTCAGGGGGGGCAACAACCGCCCCCGAGTCATGCGCTTTGTGAACCAGGCCTTCGCGGGAACTGGTATCAGACCCCGTGACTACATGGCCTGTGTCACAGAGCGCATTGACTTTCTGAAGCAGAAAGTCTATGCATGGGCAGGCCATATTCGCCGCTACAGAGAGCGAGTGGATCGATACCAGCAGAATTGCCTTTTCCAGAGCGATCAAAGGAAGGTATACCGAGAGTGGGAGGGAACCGACCTTCGTGTGTCCGACGGACAGCAACCGGATGCTACTGCCATGGTTGACTTCTGGCGTAGTATCTGGTCAGTGCCAGTCGAACACACCGAAGGCGGGTGGATAAGTGTTGTTGAACGTGAGTGTGGGTTCATCGAACCCATGGGGACTGTTACCATCAGCCCCGAGGACGTTAGTTGTGCCATCCGTTTGGCTCCGAACTGGAAAAGTCCTGGACCGGATGGATTACACAACTTCTGGCTGAAATGGTTTCGATGCTCACACCTGCGGTTGGCAACACAGTTCCAGCAAGCCCTTGAGCTCGGTTCCCTGCCTTCTTTCTTGACAACTGGTATCACCTCCCTGCTCTATAAGTCCGGTAGTACCACGGAAGCGAAAAACTACAGACCCATCACGTGCTTGCCTACGCTGTACAAGCTCATTACATCCATTTTGAGAGCAAAAATTAACGCACACATAGTTGCAAACAACGTTTTGGCCTCTGCTCAAAATGGATGTAGGGTTGGGTCTCGTGGTACTAAAGAGCTCCTCCTCATAGACATGGCCATTTGCCAACGAGTCCGGCGGAAGAGAGGGGCCCTTTCGACTGCCTGGATTGACTACAAGAAGGCCTATGATTCGGTGCCTCATTCATGGCTGAGGAGGATCTTAGAGTTGTATAAAGTTGATGCAGCTCTGAGATCCTTCTTAGGCGCTTGCATGGGGCAGTGGACCACAGTCCTTCGTCAACCGGGGGGAGGAGATTGCCCTTCTGGTCCGCAGGACTCTATAAGGATTGAACGTGGGATCTTCCAGGGCGACAGTCTGAGTCCTTTGTGGTTCTGCCTAGCGCTGAATCCGCTTAGCACCATGCTGAAGGATTCAGGACTAGGTTGCCGACTTCGGAGAGAGGGTGAGGTCATTTCTCATCTGCTCTATATGGACGACCTTAAGCTATTTGCACCGAATGGACATGACCTGATGGAACTACTGAAAACAACAGAAGTCTTCAGTAGCGCCATCAAAATGGAATTTGGTGTCGATAAGTGTGCGGTCATGCATGTACAGCGGGGGAAAGTTGTAAATTCAGCAAATTTGCAACTTTCTGAGACAATGTCCCTCAAATCTATCTCCGAAGCAGAAACCTATAAGTATCTTGGTATGTCACAGTCATTGGGTATTGAGGGTGAGGGCGTAAAGCGGGCGGTGAAGGAGCGCTTCTTTTGTCGCCTGACCAAAGTACTTAATAGTCTTTTGTCGGGCGGCAACAAGGTGCGCGCCTTCAACGCCTGGGTGATGCCCTTGCTTACTTACTCCTTTGGGGTACTAAGGTGGACTCAGACTGAGCTGGATGCCCTGGACCGAAGAGTCCGAGTACTGCTCGCATGCGATGCGCAGTAGCGCATCGCATGCTACACCCACGCTCGTCTGTTATGAGACTGTACATCTCGCGGAAGTGTGGAGGTCGCGGCTTTTTAAATGCCAAGGACCTTCACAACCGTGAGGTGTGCAGTCTCAGGGATTATTTCCTAAAGAACGTGTGTGGGATGCATCGCGACGTAGTGGCAGTAGACGGAAACTTCACCCCGCTCTCCTTGGCAAACGAGAACTGGCGCAGACTTAAAGTAATGAGCGTCGAGGACCGCAGGGCGGTGTGGAGGAGCAAGGAGCTACACGGGCGGTTCTACAAGGCCCTCACAGGACCCGATGTAGATCTGCTCGCGTCGGTGAACTGGCTACGTTTCGGGGATCTCTTCGGGGAAACCGAAGGTTTTGTCTGTGCAATTGCGGACGAAGTTATCATGACGAACAATTACCGGAGGTATATCTTGAAGGACGGTACGGTCGACATTTGTCGGGCATGCCGCCGTCCCGGGGAGTCACTCAGGCATATTATCTCCGGTTGTGGTCATCTTGCTAACGGCGAGTACTTGCACAGACATAACCTTGTAGCCAGAATTATTCACCAGCAACTTGCTCTGCTATACGGTCTTGTGGCCTCCGAAGTGCCTTACTATAAGTACACACCTGCGCCAGTTCTCGAAAATGGTCGCGCCACGCTCTATTGGGATCGAACTGTCATCACGGACAGGACTATTCTTGCCAATAGGCCTGATATCGTGCTGACAGATCGATCGAAACGCCAGGCAGTGCTCGTCGACATCACCATCCCCCATGACGAGAACCTCGTGAAGGCCGAGAAGGACAAAGCCAGCAAGTACCTAGACCTGGCTCACGAGGTAACCGCCATGTGGGATGTTGATTCGTCGATCATCGTCCCGATAGTCGTTTCAGCGAACGGTTTAATAGCGAAGAGTCTCGACCATCACCTCAAGAGACTCTCGCTAGATGGCTGGATCAAGGGTCAGATACAGAAGGCGGTACTCCTGGATACTGCGCGGATAGTCAGGAGGTTCCTGTCTCTGGCGCCCTGACCACCGGCAGCTTAGGCCCCGCCTCGCTGCCGGCGGTACCCTACCCCTACCTACTACGTAAAGCTAGGCGATCTAAGTACTAGTATGGCTATAATTTGAATAAGTAGGTTCAATCCGGTAGGTTAGGTTCTTGTAAAAAACTTAATATAACTTCCAAATAGATTAAAACACCCGCCAATTAATGGCATCCTTAGACGCCTTCATAGTCAATCGAATTGAACTAAATTGAATTGAATTAAACTAAAGTACTAAAATACAATATTAAATATCCCCAGAATGCGCTATTATTAGTCTCAGGGAGTGAGGTCTAGACTACCCGGTTCATATTATACATAGAATGAGCTGTGAACACTTAGCAATGTCTCACTGGACAGCCACTTCCCTGTAGTGCAGCGCGCGTGGTTGGTCATGCGCGGACGATGACGTCACAGACACGGGGTAGATCCGGCAGTGTACAGGACATCGGGGACGGTATTACGGCGTCTCAGTAGGCGACCACCTCAGCCCGTAGCAAAAACCCTGAAAGTTGTCAGATTGGACACTTAGCGAAAAGTCCGGTTTCACGTTACTGACTGCAACATCCGACGCAAGTGAAGATTGAAGCACTAAAAAGCGGGCGGGCTACCAAAAGCATTAAATAGTGATGAATTATGTTGCAGTAGCATTTAAGATGGAATATATATAGATCATAATTAGGCAATCGTATGAAAGTGCTAAAATTCAGTATGTAAGCAAAATAAATATAATTACAACTAAGATTTTATCAAGAAACACTCGTATGAAATAGCTGGGGTTTTAGAATGCATTATGAGACCAAAATTACAGCTAAATCTAAATCTAGCAACCCTTCAAATCTCTTCTTAAAGAACATTATTTGTCTTTCCCCTAACCCTGATTGTCTTACTATTATTATTATTGGCTGACTGTTTATGTATTATATATTTTTATTTGTGTTATTTGTATATATGTATGATTGTGTATGTATGTTTATGTATAGAGCTATTTATGTACGTGCATTAATATAATTATTGTGATTTTTGGCTTATTATAATCTCTGCACCGCCTACTACATAATCTAGTTTTATCTCTTTCTCCGATACCCAAAGGTTGTCTGGAAGAGATCGCTCTTCTGCGATAAGACCGCCTGTTGTCTACCTCTACCTACATGTTGTTGTATTGTTTTTCTTTTTAACTGCTTTCTTTGTGTGAGGTGTGCAATAAAGAGTATTTGTATTGTATCTAGGTATATCTTTTTTACAAGGGGGTAGGTATATATATCACGAGAACAAAGAGACTCCACTTCTTATACCTATTTAGCTGAAAATAAAACATATCTAGGGAAATGATGCTAGCTACATGATAAGCGTTATTAAAATTAGGCATTGCCAACACTACTGATTCACATTAGTAGGTAATCGGTATAAGCAATAAATTATTCTGCAACACTCACCCAGTCCGGGGAAACACATCACTTTTAAATTATTTAATTTGAAGTACTTATAGTTATAATCAATATTAAAATACTGGCTAGCGCACAGTCAGGTAGAAAAATGTTTAACTTACATTATAGTAACAATCAGTAGTATGATTGGTATCGCTGCTCCGTGTCAAATGCGGAGTGCTCTGTTCCCCTCGGCCCTCTCAGCTCGTGCCTCCTCCCGCGCACAAGCGATGACAAAGCGATTGCAAGTATCTAAGCGCCTGAAGGAATTCATTAGCAACAAGAATCTTAAATGGAAGATATTCGTTTAGGTTAAGGAACTTTAGTATTTAGGTTTTTTAAATAGTCGTTTTAAGTTTGATTTCGTAGATTATTAATAGGCTTGTAAATACTATATTAGGTAAAACTGTTCACTCAGTAACCGTTAAAACGTTTACGTGACAAGTGTTATGGGTACCTTTGCACCTGGAGTGACGCGGGCGGGCTTTTCGATACTTAGTTACAGTTACCTTAGTTTAATTGTAATTTTTATTTAATGTAGTTGTTAGATTGTTTTTTAAATAAAAATAAATATATTTTAATGATATTATATTATTATTAGAAATATTTTGTTTGTAAGATGTTTCTCTCCTGTTGTGGTGCAATAAAGAGTATTTATTATTATTATTATTATATTAAGATTAATAATTTTTTTTATTAGTAAGGAAGTATTCTAGTTATTATCATGGTCACCTACCCCACCTTGAATATTAAAGTCGTTATAATAAAACTTGTAGCCAAATTGTTTGTTTTTACCACTACCTGTTAGTGGGCGGTGACTATCTTGACATACGTCAATTTGTACCACCTCTCCACTGACAACGGTGGTCAACTTTACTAATACCGCTGGAAAGTCAATGACAATCAAAAATCGCATTTAATCCGCTTTTAACAAGGGTCAAGTTATTTATTCTTTATCAGCAAAGCTGTAATCCGTGAGTGGCACAAAGGACAAATCGAACGCTTACTTATAACACCTCGTATCTGTGTTTCACGCTGCAATTGAGTTTGAACTTTATGCAACAATAAAAAAAAACAAAAATCTAAAAGTATAAATTATTTCAGGCAATAAACCCACATCACATACACAATGACAATAAAATAAAATAATATAATAAGATAGAATACAAATTCTTAACAAAAATTAGCTACCAATAGTTAGTCATATTATATTATATATGTATATATATACAGCGGGTTCGTACGTTTCTTTCCTATTTTGTAAGCGGTGCACGCTCACCCAGTACTTCATGATGGAACAGTCCGGACGCTCAGACAAGGTACGGAGGATCTCGTTATCTGAAGATGTGATACGATCCCGGAACAACGCTATTCGTGTTCTAATGATTGCATAGAACTCGGGGACCCTGGCCTCCGCAAACATGCTCGAAGCACTGCAATAACGAGGCAGCTTCATAAGGATACGAAATGCAATATTGTATTGTACTCTTATGGTGCTCATTGCACGTTTGGTGCAGTTCACCCAAAGCTGGCATGTGTAGAAACATTGACAAAATGCCCTAAACAGTGTCAACTTCACCGGGTCGCTGCACCCAGCAAATGTTATTAGCATTTTGTTACGATTATTTTATAGTAAAACGGTTTCCATCAAATGAGTCAGTTATTGGGTAAATAAAAGAGTGAAATATGGCTTCCGTGGGCTGAACAGAATTAAAAGCATTGTGTAAACAGAATGTTGGATGACTAGTAACGAATTATACTCAGCTCTTCCATACCTATAGTATTATGAGGAAACATATTTATTCAAAACGAATTTTATCTGAATCATAAATTATCGATAAATACGTACATTGGGCATGGTAGGTACCAGTCTTGTCCTACTGGCAATCGCCGCGACAAAATGAAAAGCGCGAGTAACGAGATACATTCCCGTGACATTACGATAGTTCCTTATTTGCGGAAATCGCTAGCAAGTAATGTGAAGCATGGTGAATGTCATAATCAATTGCTGTTTTTTTCAAGAAGCAGTTTTTGTCACCCGCATTCAAATGACAATTGAGCTGCGTTTTGACTTCGCTTGACAGTTTTATGCAGATCTCATCATGAACCCGGCTACACGAACCCCGCCCACTACCGTTTCTAAAGTATCTATGTTCTGTGATGTATACTAAATTATTACTGTCGTACTATCGACAACACAGCTAACTGACCATCGGTGCACCTTAAGTGCATTGTAATAAGGTTCTAAATAGACACAGGATGGTCAGTTAACAGTGTTGCCGTTTGTACGTAATGAAATGACATTCAATGTCTTATGATGTATATATTTTCTGCAGTGTCTATTATTTTCAAAGAGGTGGGCGGACTTAATGCCTTCATGCATTTTTATTGACGCAAATATTATTATTGTTCCAAGTGGATAGAAGTACTTCTCGAAGATGGTACGAACCACGGCCGATAATGTTATGGACAGGTATTGGACTCGTGGTGGGGCATTCCAAATTAAATCGTTTCGATAGCTACTGTGTGTAAATACAAGAAAACAAATTTCAGCGTTTTTGCCAGTTCACACCCTCAGGAGGTCAAAAATAAGTCGAAAATTTGTATGGGAATTAGTTTATTTTTTAAGATAGAGACTTGAAACTTTGTAAAAAGGCTCTTTAATGAAATACAAGAAAACAAATTTCAGCGTTTTGGCCAGTTCACATCCTAAGGAGGTCAAGACTGAGTCGAAATTTTGTTTGAAAAATGAATATATTTTGTGCTAGGGACTTGAAACTTCGTAGTATGATTCCATATTAAAACACAAGAAAACCAATTTAAGCGTTCTTGAAAATTCATCCTCTAAAGGGATTAAAACTTGGTTGAAAGTTTGTACTAAGAAACCCTAATTACCACAACTTTATCTACCCGCCAGCGTCACTAGATGGCATATGCTGTACACGTTTTTGTGGAAAAAATAGTTGATGTTGCTTAAATTTTTTGATCACAAAACCACTAAACGCATTTTTATATAACTTCCCTTAAAGCTTTGTAAAATTTTACCTGATGATAGTCTACTATTTATAAAGATAAAAAAAAATCATGACAATTATACAATTACCTAGAATACAATACTTGTGCAATACTCTTTATGCACTTCACATATACAAAACACAGTTTCAATAAAATAAAGTACCTAAGTTTTTTTTTTTTTTTTAAATCACATTTTAAGGAGCTTAGTCGTTTAACGATTATGTCGCTCCATACGTACTCTGAAGCGTACGTTTTACATTTATGTACCTAAACACATTTTGTAACACTTATAAAGCAGTTTTGCTTGCTCTGACTCAGGGTCAGCAAGCACAACATTACATAATCCGGTGTTAAAAGCTGCACGAAGAGGCTCCCCTCGTAAAAAAAGTACCTAAGTTAAAGCCCTATAAACTATCTTCGTGTAAAATTTCATTTAAGTCCGTTGAGCCGTTTAAGCGTCATTGAGTAACAAAGATCTAAATATCCCACCATCCAAACTTTCACACTTATAATATTGGTAGGATTACCCTTTACTTTATATTTTATCAACGGATTTTTCACTTTTTTGGTAAACTTCAGCACAATTCTATCACCGTAGCGAAAATCGTGGATAAACCTCATTCATTAAACTATTTAATCGTATGGCATACATTATTTTTTTTTGGCCTTTAAAGTTTGTCACTCTTTAGTACCACCCAGGGGACACGTACAGGGTTGTGGTAGGTAGCTCCTGCGACCGCGAGTAACAGTTGTCCCCCCTTTGTCAAGTGAGTGGGCAACTCGACTGTTAGAAGTTCTTAAGCCGCCCGAAGGCCTCTAAATCGGCTTAAGGATTACTGTCATAGACAGCAGCCGGGATCAACCGCATAGCGTGCCTTCCAAAGCACGGAAGCGCTCATTTATATTAACCGCTCAAACATCAGGCGGTCACCCAAGACAGACCGCTGCCATTTTTGCTTAACCTGCGTTATCGTTTCCGACTCGCAGGCGCCGGCTATGAGCGCATCGAAATTAAATAAATTCATCAAACATAAAATGCCTGTTCGAGTCTGTCAATAGCAAGTCGTGTTCCTGGAAATTTTGCAAATCCTACTAATATTATGAATATAGTGTATAACCTGGATTGATATACAAGTATATAATACTTTTTATTCCGGGAATCATCGTCTAAGGGGGCGAAAGTTTTTAATGAGCTACCATATACAAGAGTTCCACGCGGATGAAGTCGCGGGCAGAAGCTAGTCGCCAATAATAACTGTGTGGTGTACATACAGAAATCGGTCTGCAACTTCTAATTTTATTCCTGTTCTGTGTGATATTGATGTCTAAGTTATCTCATAAAATATAACTGTCTCTGCCTGCCGTGCTTGTGATAAGTGCAATAACTTCATTCGAAATATGAATTAAATATTTACTTTATTATATTACATTTATGCACACATTTGAATTACATTTCGATTGAAAGTTATTGCACTTTACGTTAGGAGGGCAGTCTCTCCCTCTAGGCTGTGTGAAACCTTTCTTTCAATACCGAACGCCGCTATACTATTTGTATCAAACATCATACTCTGCGCCTCTATTCTACATTCCAGGTTTCGGAGGCAAGCAGTTCTCTTGCACCTACCAACACAACTTGAGAGGCCCAGCGGTGCACCGTGGGACACGGCCGTGGCAGGATGGCGGAGTGTTAGCACCCCCTAGCGTGCCAGGGCCGAAGCCACCATTAGTCTGTCGCTATGACAGCGCCATCTACTGTCATGACTCGCGGAACTTACTTTTTTAAACGAATTCATATGCAGTATATACTTGCATTGATGATTGTAATAAATTAATTCATAATTTTTCATGTCGTAATAATATTGTATGTACATACATACATACATACATTCACGCCTTTATTACCAAAAGGTGGTAGGCAGAGCACATGAAACTTATGTTCCAGTGCCACTTTTAGCATAAATATGTGGGTATAAAAAAGATCGAGAAATGAAGTGTGTTGTGGCCCATCGCCCACAACACACTTCAACCCTGCTCCCTTAGTCCACTTTTACGACACCCACGGGAAGAAAGGGGGTGGTGATATTCTAACCCGACACCACACGGGGGCATATTGTATGTAATAATGAGTAAAGTGATTGATACCTATCATGGAAGGAGTAGGTAGTCAGCGTATTGATGATGATGATAACGCCGCCCGCGCACTATAAACACAAGCAGTGGACATATCGCTCGCACGTGACGGACGTGAATGAATTGGAAAAACAAGGCACCAGCAGTTTTGAGTCACTTAAAAAAAAGCTATAGATAAAGTAGATATGATTCCAGCTGGACGTGATCCACACCAAGCCACGAAAAGTTTAATTAGGAAAGAATTTAATATTTATGAGTCTACAAACGTACTCCTAATTTTGAGATGTTGTATCAAGCCCTTACGACCGTCAAGCCCACTTCTACAGAAAACGAGCATGTTTTCAGTCTGGCTGGCAACATAGTAACCAAGATAAGAAACCGGCTTTCGGACAAATCGATTAACGCTTTAATATTCTTAAAGGCCTACTTTTTAAGACAAAAATAACTTTTTAATAATTATACTGAATTATAAAAATGATTAACACTCACACAGGAATGATGAATGATCAGATCATACAAATTATTAATATATATCTCAGATCATTAAAATACTGTTAAATATGATTGTTGAAACTCCTCAATTTTATGTCACGTCATTGTAGTTAAATCGTTTGTTTGTGATGATTATTGTATTATTTTCATTTGATTCCTAGTCCTAATCTTATTTAAATTTAAGTCTAGCCTTGCTTGTTAGAAGAAAAGATCTCTAAAATTCCAGTTTACCTACATATGTCTGATCAAAAGACTGAAAAAGTAGATTAGGTATATTGTTTTTATTTGAATTGTTCATTTTTTGTAAAATTTTAGTTTTTGTATGTTTGTAAGAAGAGTTTTTAATTTTGTTATGTTGGATTTCTAATTTGTAGTGCAAAGTGCAATAAAAGAATTGTGATCGTTATTTGTTTTTCATTTTATTCTTAGCAATAATTTACAATTTCTTACCAAAGACTCGAGAGTCGAGACAACTCGAGAAATTGGAGTCAAGAATTCTCGAAACTCGAGAAAAGAAATGAGGCGAGAAACCAGAAACCCTAGTGGCAACACGCGGGACTGAGCTAATGTAACCACGTTCATACAAAATGTATGTAACTGATTGTGTTGCGACACGCGGCGTGGCTCTAATATAACCCCGGCTTTATGCAAATGCTTGGCTACATTACAGCATAGTATTATGGGGATATAGTAGGTAGCGTAGGGGGTAGTAAAACTAGTTAGGTTCTTAGGCTTCCAACTTGACAACACTATTAGGGAAACCACACGTTGAACTAGTGTGCAACAAGTTGGCTACCTCGATATACGCACTGCGTGAGCTGAGCCAACTAGTGTCATCAGAAACCATCCTGCAAGTGTATTACGCCTATATACATTCTATCATACTCATGGCGTTGTCCTTTGGGGAAACTCGACGGATAGAAGAAGGGTTTTAATTCTCCAAAAGAGGGCTCTTCGCGTTTTAACGGGAGTGTCAAGGAAGACATCTTGTCGAGCCTCGACCGTCTGCTCATTGTACATACACGACACAGTGATGCATGTCAAACGGAATCTAAACACTTTTCAACGAGCCGATGAAGTTAACTTTAACACTCGAAATGCACATCGGCTCATATTTGTTAGAAAAAGGCTAACGTTGTGTGCCAAAGACCCCGAAGTGATAGGGCCTACCCTATATGAAAAACTACCGAAGGGACTGAAAGACGTGGTATGGGTATCGGAATTCCAAACCCAATTAAAAAAAATTTTTTTGGATAATTTACTTTAAAAACAAAGTTTTAACCGACTTCAATTTAGTACTCCGCCAAGCCATGAGAACATTTCTTTTCCAATTTACCTCATGAACTGATTTCTGAGAGCAAATGCGTTGATTATTATAGAAAAAAACCCAATCGCTGTATGTGACCCGATAATATTTGAGGACTTCCGTCAATTCCACAAGGATCACCCTTGGCACTTCATTAGTTGCTATTTCAACGGAATCTTATCAGAATCTGTAATATACTTTTGTACTTTTAAGTACATAATTGAGGAATTCCATAAGTCATCTGTGGTCTTCATCATCAATTCCACTCCACCAATTTATGATTTCCGGATGTAAATACACGAGTTATAATAGAAAATACCAAAATCACTACACGCGTGCCTAATATAATTGAGGAGTTCCCTCAATTCCTCATGGATCCCATCATCCAATTGAATTTTCAAAAAAATGGGACCCACCTGGAAGTACAAACTTACAAACAAAAAAAAAATTATGAATCAGCTCATCAATGACGGAGTTCTGAGGTAGCAAACATTGAAAAAAAAAAAAATTACAACCGAATTGAGACCCTCCTCCTTTTTTTTGAAGTCGGTTAGAAATACAATATATCGTGTATAGTCAAGCAGTGTTATTTGTGTTTTTTATGTAATATTATGAGACAAATAAATGTCAATATATCAATTTTGATATATTATTCATTGTTCCGATACATCAAAATTATTCGTAGGTACTCCAAAAACGACGCCTAAGAATTATTGCCAACGTAAATTACATGACAATGACATGCTGCAGAACACATTTTATTAAGAATAATATTTTGTCTACCATAGATTTATATTTTAGATGTAAGCATTTTTGTTAAAAATATTATGTTTCTTTTCCAAAAAAGGACGATTCGCAGCGGAATATTTAACTAACTCCTTTCGATTATCATACTCGTATGTTACGAAAGCCGTGGCCGTGCCAGGATAAGTCCTGGCACGGGCTTTGAATTTGAAAACTTAGAAACAGACGGATAGTGCGAGATAGCTCCCGCGCGTCTTATGCTAACCGTGCTGGAATGTTTGCGGACACCACGTAGATGATTTTTTTGCGATCGTACGTAAAACAACTGCATTAGTAATAGGCCGATTTTTGACTTTCGAGCGCTCGAAAATTAAATAAAAGTAAATGCTATTGTAGTGTCATAATCACAGGCACTTACTTTCTACCGCTAGAATTGAATACGAGTGATCAATACCGCACGTTTTGAAATTTTCTATCGTCACTTTAAAATAGCATTTCATAATTTTTGTCAGTTTTCGAGTGAAAGAGTCGAGCGCTCGAAAGTCAAAAATCGGTCCCCTGGTATATCGACTTAGTTATTTCTTTATTTTGCTACTTTTCACTTTTTCTTGTTTCTCTCATTCTATAACTTCTCTGTGTTGTTTAGTGAGAGCCCAAGTTTAACAGATAATAAACAAAATTTAAAAAAAGTCAACGCGAACCACGTAGTAATTGAAGTAAAAGCTGAAAAATTAGACTACTCTTAGTCTATGTATTTCTTGTCGGAATGTAACGACCAAAAGTAAATATAAAGTCTGTTGTAGCAGAGTCCTGCCTGTGCTGAGCAAAGAACGTTGAGCGTACAAAACGTATTTCGGCTAGCAATACATTTACAATTTATGTTCTTCTATTCTTTCTAAAACTAAGCACTTGTTCGTAAAAACTGACACACAGTAGTCGACAGGTAAGTGATTTGTTCCGTGTACAATATAGTATATATTTTTTGTTCCTTTTGGTATGTCGGTTCCACCTTTGTTTTATTAACACTTGTCATACAATTTACAAAATGATGATGGATTTTCAGTCGAAAGTAGTAAAGGGATCAAAATCACCAAAAATTAATTCAATATCCTAAGCTTTCCTCCCTAAAAAATATACTTATTGTAGTTAGGGTATATCCATCTTTTTTTTATGACGTAAATCAACATATATAATTCAGAGGAATATGAACAGCATTAAGGGGCTCCTAGCTCACAATGACCTACGTTCTGTAACTGTCCGCTTTTTCGTGCTTTTTAAGGCGTATTAACAAAAACGAGATTTACCGAAATAGTATCCCATATTTATACTTCAAAACAAACCTCAAAGTTTTCGAGGTATCTGGCACTACATTTTGGCAATTTTAGGCCGGAAAACCAGTTTTTGGATGAAACTTTTGTGAAAATGAGGTAAAAATAAAAATCTCTCGTACATTGTCAGAGACTTGGATAGGGAACAGTTAAATGTAGATTTCATATAAAAGTGCATAAACAACATACCAATACCGAAGAGTTTTTTGGACCATGTTTGAATAAATCATAAAAAATAAATACATTTTTTTTTCAATGTTCTCCTCTTGCAAATATAAAAAATAAAAGATGGAAGAACCGATAAGCGTTTGTGCCATTAATATTATATATAGTTTTGACGGGGGAATATCAACTCAAAACTCGTCAAAACTTATTAAAGAGCGCGTGGAGCACCTTAAAAGTTTCTTATGGTTTTTTTTGATGCTTTAGAATAGGCATTTGAAGTTTGCACGCGCCGGCACCCACCGAAAACGCTCTATGTTAATCGAGCATAGACTATGACGTCACAATGCATATTCTCGGCGGGTTACTATGCAGTTAATCATTAATTTGCAATATATCCTTAAAATTTGCGTTTAAGTCTATAGTTGTGTTACAAAATATTCTATGTAATCTAATATTCTGTCTAACTATTATGTAATTTTATAGAAAAAAATTCTTTTATACGGGGCAGAGGGATGGTGCATCTACAAAACAGATATTAAAAAGCTAGACAGGTAATGTGTTATTGTGATAGCGGTAATCAGTTACTAGGTAAGTACTTACATCATAATTATATACCTTCCTAACTAAAGTAACTGATAACCAAATGAAGATTAATATTATTACAATAGTACATTACCTACTTACCTAGGGCGGTGAAACAAAGAATGTCTCAGATCACACGTATTCATCGCTCTTGCCTTCGGCTCAGGCGTCAAATACCTGCGATCTGAGGCTTTATTTATTGCCGCCCGCGGTGAGTACAAAATTTTACACCTCTCCCTAGCTAGGAAGTGGGATTTCGTAAAATGTGTATGACGTAAATTAACGAACAAAGTATAGCGCTGTTACCTACCTACTATTTAAAATTATATCAATAAGATTGCTTTAACCCTTATTAGGACAGAGCACCAATATTGTAAACATTTGTAACTGAGGTCGATTAAATAAGTAAGATTGGTGTCTAGATTCAGAAAACATATGTGAAAATGGAGGGGGAGCAAGTAGAAGGGGGTGTTTGCTGGTGGGAAATTATTTCCCCTTATTCGTGTTGATCACATATTCATCATATCATATTATTTTATTTATTTTCAAATTTGTATTTTGTGTTTTTCCTTATTTTCTGAAACTATGGTTAATAAAAAACAGATAAAGTAGTAACATAGAAAGTTTAATCATAGAAATACAGAAACAAACATTAGTTATCGTTGGATCATTTTAAAAATAGAAGATTAATTATAAAACGCTTTTTTATTTGTACTTATTTTATTATAAAAAAATACGATGACTCTGAAGCCGATTTCATAATATTTTACAACAGCATTTTATCATTATAGAGGTACTTTAAGTTTCAATAACGAAACTTTTGCCGATAATCCAACGTTGGACTTTTAAAAATACAGCTTACCCACTAAATCATCGTTAGACATTTTAAAATATAGCTTACCAAAAAAAAAGTTGCATTTAAACGAAACCGCTCACCGTTCACATCTTGAATCAAACAATTTTTGTCACTCAATGTCTCGACTTAGTTTAGTTATTAAAAGACAAAAAATATTTATTTTCTAAAGTATATACAAGATGATAGCTAACATTAACTAAAAAAGGCCCTTATTACATTTGACTTGCTAACTTCTAATTATTGATAGCCTATTTTATAAGTGCATTATTAAATTAAGAGAAAAGTATTATGCTTGCTAGATGTAACGTTATTTTGTTACTTGGCCAATTAAATAAACTTGAAACCTGTAACTAAACTGGGGATACACCAAAATATCCCCAGTTTAGTTACAGGTGGAATGGCAGGCCGCCATTGGTCGCCTCTGTGTTTCCTTCGTGAAACGGGTTGACTGTGTTTTTGGTGCATCTGGGGAAACAGAAAAACCAGGTCAAGGGACTCTCAACAAATCGCGCATTGTAGTGGGCTACCATAGACAATTGTAACCATTAATTACTGTTTTATGAACAGGAATGGCCGCGAATATAAAAAAAAAGTATGAAGCAGAGAACGAAGAACTTGGAGACCCGTTGGTGCCGCAGGCAGCGCCCCGGGAGTACACTATAGTGTATCCCGTGGTACTGATCTTCGCGTACTGGCACATCGGAGCGCTGTATGGACTGTACCTCGCCTTCACTTCTGCCAAACGGGCGACTCTGGTATTCAGTACGTACCTATTACAAAACTAAACTATACTTAGGTCTTACTGCATTCGTATATTTTTAAATAGGTGCACGTTGATTCTGGTGGTTCTAAAATGACAGATGGCGTCCCGTTGCTCTGACTTATTTAATAAAAGCTCAATTAAGGCTGTGCATTGGAAATTATCGCGTGCTTTGAAACGCCGTTCTGACTAGATTAAGAAACAATACTTAAGGTCTTATTTTCAGATATATAATTCTTGACTATATGATTGTTTATCTGATTTTACCAATACAATATGATGATTGCTTAAAATTTCCTCGATAGAAAAAAAAACCAAAGTTGGGTCCCTAAGTTAGGTATTTATCGAAATTTGTCCAAAAAAGCTATTCCCGAAAAGTGTTACATCTCTTTTCGTCGAGCGCGGAAGGCATCAGCGTGTCTCTGTCTAGGGGGCGTGTTTGACTCAAATCAAGGCATCGCCTTAATTGTATAGTGGCTTCCCTGAAACTATTACCTACTATTAATTGTTCCAACGCCATCCCTTACGTCCTAGATCTGTTATTAACCGGCTTCATAAAAAAGGCGGCGGTTTTAATTAGGTTGAATTATTCTTTAATATATTTTTTAAAATGTTTATTAATTCAGATCTCCCTCATTTATGAGCCGATTCGTACAATTATTTTGTTTTGTTTGTTAGTAGGTATATGGTTCCAGGTTGGTCCCATTATTTTCAAAAATCCAGTTGAATGATGGGATCCATGAGGAATTGAGGGAACTTCTCAATAATATTAGGCACTTCTTTGTATTTTCTTTTATAACTCGTGTATTTACACCTGGAAATCACAAATTTGGTGAAATGGAATTGATGATGAGGACCACAGATATGAGACCGTTGAAATAGCAACTAATGAAGTTCAAAGGTGATCCTTGAGGAATAGACGGAAGTCCTCAAATATTATTGGGTCACATACAGCGATTTGGTTGTTTTCTCTAATAGTCAACGCAGTGCTCTCGGAAATCAGTTAATGTGGTAAATTGGAAAATAAATGTAGAAATGATCATGTAGCTTGGCGGAGTACTAAATTGAAGTCGGTTAAAACTGTTTTTAAAGTAAATTATTCATATCAGCTTTGCCCTCAAAAAATACTCTCGGCATCCTTTTTTCAGGCGAGTCCGTAGTTTTTATATTTACTGCAACACACAGAACTTTTCTGGTCATGTGCTCTGGTGGTCGTTGCATCACATGATCGTACCATCTCAGTCAGCTTTCTGCGAGTTTATCTTGAAACTGCCTCTTATATAAAGAAAGAAAGAAAGAAGACATTTATTCACTACACAAAAGAGTAGAAATACAATACAATTGACACAAAATGTGTGCGTCTTCGCGGCAGTGAATCGGTCGCTTATATGGTTGTTCCTCACATGATCAAGCCTCTTAACGCCACCGGCCCATCTAAGCAAGGGTTCCATACAAGGGTTCTAACTTAGTACAGAATTTGGAAAACTGGTTACGCCTATGTTTGGGTATTCTTTTCCCTTCTTCAATTATCAAAAGTAATTTAGTTACTTACATTATTTCTGTGATTTTGCAAATAAGTAAAACTTTTGTGGTGAATTATTGAGTAGTTGCTTAAATAATTTACTGACTTTATAATTTAAGACATAGAAGTAGGAAATTTAAGAGACGACCCAGGACCGACTGGCCTGGCGACGCATGATTAGAAGGGCCGACCCCAAGTAAATGGGAAGGAGCCAGGTAAAAGAACCCGTTTATTCTGTTTCGGTTAAAACCGGTTTGAATTACCCAAGCGGATGGTCTGCCTCGAAACCTCTGGTATTGAGTTTTGTCCATCCAAGGCAATGCAAGAACCGGGATTAGACTATAACGTTTAATTTTTGCATTGTTTCCAGACCTCATGATTGCTGTCTCCGGGGGCTATGGAATAACAGCTGGCACCCACCGCCTCTGGGCACACCGGGCCTACAAAGCGAAGCTGCCGCTGCAGATTCTGCTCATGCTGTTCCAGACTGTGGCGTGCCACAAATCCGTCCTCAACTGGGTCAGGGATCACAGGTACATCATTCGTCATCATCATCATATCAGCCGAAAGACGTCCACTGCCGGACATATGCCATGATCGGTTCTGCGCCACCCGCATCCAGCGGACTCCCGCGACCTTCACCAGGTCATCAGTCCACTTTGTGGGGGGCGTACCCACGCTGCGCCTTCCGGTACGTGGTCGCCACTCAAAAACCTTTTCGCCTCAACGGCTATAGGTTCTACGTGCAATGTGCCCCGCCTGCTGTCACTCAAGTTTAGCGATTTGGGGGGCTATATCGGTTACCTTGGTTCTGTCGCGGTTAGCCTTATTTCTGTTGCGATCACAGGTACATTAGTCACTTACAATTACAATTGTATTCCTGTATATGGTAATTTATATCCCACCACAAACATAAATGTGAAAATGGGAGTCAAGTTCAATATTAAGAATATGCGTGGTTATCATCTTCGCTGACAAAAGAATTGAAATCTAAATGGGTGCTAAGTTCAGTAGATAAACCTAAAATAAAATGTATTCTTAAGAACATGCAATTACTTATTTTTTCTACTCATATACAACAATACTTGCTATAAGAAATGTATAAGTTCTTCAAGAACAGTAGAATTATTTACACAACATTTATTATTTTCAACTTAGGATAAATCGGGGTGTCCCTTGTTTTGTCGACAAACTTTTCATCGAATTTAATTTCATCAAAAAAGTTTCAAGTGACATTTAGTTCACGAATTATTGTTTGGTGTAATTTTATTTCATGACCAGATCATTCCAATTTTTATTATTTCATAGAATAACTGCTCAGGGAATATTATTTGGCAAATGATTCATTTTATATAAATTTTAAATGGCAGAATATCAAAACAACGAATTTCATTTGTTCGAAATTTTATTACAACATTACAAAATTTCTGTCCGCTAAGTTAGAAATTGTTTCTTTGATCAATTCTTTGATGAGAACTTATTATATTAATTTTGTTATGAAAAATGAAAATGAAAATGAAAAATGGTTTATTAATAACAAGCGGTGTTTACACAAATTAAGAAAGGGTTGGGACCTTCTAGTAAGTATATTGCAATACTTGTGACAGAAGATCCCGCTCTTCCAGCATCAAGTTTAGAGGTATAACCAATAGTATACAGTTAACATGTAGGTAGATAATTTAAGTATGTTACATGTTATGCGAGGCTTCTGCAGACAGTGTAATGATGGCAAAGTAGTTTGAAGAAAAGTACAATTTTGGCACTGTAAGCAGTCAGCCTAAATATCCGCCAGAATTTTGGATTTGTTACTGATTAATTCCAGCCAGAAAAAGGGGGGGCGAGGGGGCGAAGCCCCCCACAAGGGACCCATGACCATGACCTTAGTTTCCATCGCAGCACAGTGTTTCACTGCAATAGTCTTTGCACCTGGCGGGGACCATCACCGGGTGTAACATGTTGTGCGCTCGGAGATGGTATCCGCGATGTGTATCCCTCGCTTTAGATTATTTTTGTTTTAAAGGGACTCTGCGCTGTTGGTTTCGGCCCCACGCATGCCTTCCACAAGTCCGGAACCCCATGGTCCTGATATATGGAAAAAAAATAGCCTGCAGGGCAGCTTGTGGCGAGCTGTACCTCTCGACACCCCTGAGGCGCTCTAGTGTTGCTCCTGGCCGTCTTTAGGACGGCAATTTCAGGGGCCCATCTAATGAGCGGCTAGTCACCACCTGCCTCGATAACTTTGTGCGCAACAATGTTATGGCAGGTGTCCGGACTTCTTTGCAATACCCCAGTTTCATAATCCACCCATATCTCATCACCATAGACCCAGTTCTCCATCCATTTTACCCACAATAGTCCCAACGCCTGTTGGAACAGGTTCACGGGTATCTACCGATGTACCCATGGATGGGTTCTAGCAGGTGTATCCTCTGCGTGTGGCCTCTACGTGTTGGATCTATATCCCCACGCACGTCTTCCAAATGACCGGGGTTCGCCCCGTGAATGTAATAATTAAATAGCAGATACATAATGATAAATAATAATTAAAAATTCCCCATTTTATCACTTTTTTATTTGTATACATACAATTATGTTTGACTCCGAATTTCAACTTTCTAGGTCATCTGGAAGTGCTCATCCATCAGCTAATATCTATCTGAGTCAGTGATAAAACGATAAGATAGATAAAGATAAAGAAGATTTATTGTCGCACAAAAAACTCAAAAGCACAATCTCAAAAACACATTAAAAAAAAGCAAGCAGGTAAAAATATTAGGCTAGGTGCGACAATAGGTTCGGGACTCAGCGTTTGCTGCTGGCCTGTCGACTGTACAGCGCTATTTTTCAGCCCGCACCTACCTCGCGGGATACAAAAAAGATAGCTAGCTTGTTGCAAGGGGAACATTCGCATTACTTAAGAGTAATAATGAACTTAAATGACTAAACTAATCTAAATCACTACATAGTATAAAACAAAGTCGCTTCCCGCTGTCTGCCGACTTTTAGACGCTAATATCTCAATAACCATTTTAGCAGTATAAATGAAATTTTGGATTCTAGTTTTCTAGTAAAAGTAGTAAATCGATTTAGAATTATTAAGGAGACATACGTGGCTCCAAATGGTTCGTGTAAATATACACACGGCTGTTGCGTCGTTCCTCTTCGCTTTAAACTTGGCTGGAATGAACTTGGCTGAATATTTAAATTGCACCTGACCTTAATTTCTAATGTTTTGAATCAGTGATCATAAGCCGACATTTGCACATGTTTGCCGTCACTTTTCTAGTCTACTTCGAACCTTGAGCGTATAATGTTCACCGACAAGGGCATTACCATCGGCGAATACCTACACCAGCTTCTTCTAGAATGTTTGACGTCAGAGCGTCAGGTCAGGTAGAGGTAGGGGTTTAAAGCCAGGCCTTCGTGTACGAGGGTGGATCAAATAGTACCCGTGTTCGATGGCAGGTGGCGTAACTTTGTTGAAAGTTGGCATTACCGTCGTGTAGTATTGACCTTATCAAATAAAAAAATGAAAACTGTCAATTGTCTATGGTTCAGTTTTTTTCTGGCGGGAAATTTTGTAAGACTTGCTTTTCGTAGAAAATAGAGAAAGAGCAATATCGTTCCGTAATTCGCTTCTTATTTTTGGATGAAAACATGCGAACAAATAAAAGTTAAGTTAGATGCTGTCAGCGGAGGTCTTTCGCCGTCTATGACAACCGTGATATTGGTTTAATGAATTTAAACGAGGTCGTACATCTGTTTTCGACGAGGACCGCCCAGGGCGCCCGGCAGACGTGGTTACCGAAAAAGTCGTGCAAAAGGTAAAAAACATAATGGTCACCGATCGACTTACCAAAGTGCGTGAATTAGCAGAGGCTGTAGGGGTGACGTACGGAACAGCAATTAATATAATACACGATAAATTAAATATGAATGAAACTGCACGGATGAAAATAAGCGGTTACGGCTGTCAATGCCGAAGGAGTCTTTGGGCTTGTTTGAGCGAAATCCGCAGGTTTTTCCGTCGTGTCGTTACTGTTGATGAAACTTGGATCCATTATTATACACCTGAGACTAAGCGGCAGTCTAAACAATGGATTTTTTTTTAACGAATCTGCCCCAAAGAAGGCGAAAACTGTCCCATCAGCCGGAAAAGTCATGGCCACGATTTTTTGGGATAGTAATGGAATAATCCTTATAGATTTCTTACAAAACGGGAAAACTGTCACAGCCGTACTATATAGTGAGTTATGGACAGTTTGATAAAAAAAAGGAGTCACGGTCCCATTTGGCAAAGAAGAAAGTGTTGTTCCATCATGACAACGCACCAGCACATTCATTCAAAATTGTCACTGCCAAATGAACCCAACTACGTTACGAATTGCTGCCACACCCACCTTGCTCACCGGATCTGGCTCCCTGTAGCTTTTTTGTTCCCCAATATGAAAACATGGCTCCACCTTCGTAAGCCCACCGTCACACTGAACCTGTCGGTGGTATCTAATTTATTGATTAAGGTGAATCGTAATACCACGGTTTTTTTTCCTCTTTAAAGATAAAATATATAACCTCGTTCTTCTGCGTTGTTCTTTCTTCGAGAGATGTACAACAAAGAGTAATTGTATTGTTTTATGTCATTACCATATGCCTAACGATCAGATTCAGATTCAGATTTTTATTTGTAAAACATAGGTCATACAAAATTGGTCTAGTATATAGTATATATGTATATATGTACCTCTATGGATCATAATCATTTAACATGAGCATATAAGTACTTTAACAATGACAATTAGATTATACGTTACAGATCTGTCATTCATAAATCCTGAGTAGAGTAAGTAGTAACACTATTCAACTAGTAACTTCGTAATTTTTTCTAAAAAGGTAATGCAGTTTTACACTCTTTACTACGTAACTTGTTTCGATACTGTTTTGTATGACTTGTTTTGATATTAACTTTATTGTTTGGAACAGACTCCATCACAAATATTGTGACACGGACGCCGACCCACACAACGCAACCAGAGGGTTATTTTACTCCCACATCGGCTGGTTGATGGTCGAGAAGCACCCGGAAGTCATTAAAAAGGGCAAGACCTTAGATATGTCTGATTTATTGGACAATCCTGTGTTGCAGTTTCAAAAGAAGTAAGAATATCACGGTTTTTATAGTCAAGCGGGGAGGTCGATGTGGCGGTCGCGTTATCAAATCCAAACATGGTATTGCCTAGGAGTTTTTATGTACATACATGCATACATTCACGCCTTTATTCCCAAAAGGGGTAGGCAGAGCACATGAAACGTATGTTCCAGCGCCACTTTTAGCATAAATGTGAGTATAAAAGATCGACAAAATGTGATATTGCAGTGATAGGTTGCTAGCCCATCGCCCAAAACACACTTCAACCCTGGTCCCTTAGTCGACTCCTTCCTCCTTTGTTTCAAAATCAATTTGTGGCCCAACTACATAGCCATTAAAAAAGTTTCTTTAATTTCATTGCATGTTTGGGACAACCGTATATGTACATGGCTCGGCGTGAAAAGGGATTGACAGTCTCGTATCTCTATTCTCCTACTTGGCCGGCAATCCCTATTTTCCCGGCTACTGCAGTACTATCGACAACACAGCTAACTGACCATCGGCGCACCTTAAGTGCATTGTAATAAGGTTCTATATAAACACAGGATGGTCAGTTAACAATGTTCTCTTTTGTACTGTAAGTACTATTTTGTTTCAGATACTACCTCAGTCTCGTGATAATACTGGGGTTTATACTGCCCGCGCTGATACCGGTTGTGTTCTGGCAAGAAACCCTCACCAGCGCACATTATGTCCACATTGCCACTCTCACTATCGGGAGCCATGTGGTGTTTACCATCAACAGTATAGCGCACGCCTTCGGCAACAAACCTTACGACAGCAATATGTCAGCGACACAAAGTCTACCCTTAGCGTTTTTCACGCTTGGCGAGAGTTACCATAACTATCACCATGTTTTCCCGTTTGATTACCGAGTTTCTGAATGGGGAAATAATTATTTAAACTTTACAACGAACTTCATTGATTTCTTCGCGTGGATCGGTTGGGCGCACGACTTGAAATATGCGTCTGATGACGTGATTCTGAAGAGAGGTATTAGAACTGGGGATGGAACTGACCTGTGGGGGCGAAAAAGTAGTAAGAGTACTTAATGAGTTCGAAAGCGACATATTTAAGGGTGGGATAAATAACTAATGGAAGAAGGTAAGTTATCGCCAAGTCAAAACACATTCATGGGTCATTCTCAGAGGGCACGTTTTTTGGGCGTCGGGTAGAATAACTTTGTATTCTTGCATATATATGGCATACAAAAAATGTTGGAGGGTAGTTTTAGTTTTATTCTACCTGTAACAGTTGTAATTTTGAAGATACTCTGTTGAGAACCAGTAATAAAAAAAATTAAAAGCCTACTTTTATCATGCTCCATCAAGCGTACAGACTCCAAAATTTGGGACATACCCCTTTGCAACTCGGTAACCACTACTTTTACCTAACACCGGGCACTTTTTTATTATAGTCAGTTAAACAAATTTACATTTTGTTATGTTGATTGTTATTACAAATGCTTGTATGAAGAAATATGATTTTTTCTCCGCGCGTACAAATTTATGACTAAACTCCGTCATTGGAAGCAAAACAAAAGTTGACATCACTATTTGCAAGTTTACGCACATCACTATTATATCGAGCGATCCAGTTCAGTCTTGTCTGTGACACGGTGAGCGACGGAGGTGCGTTTCGCGACGCTGGGCGATTTTACAAACGTAAGTATCTAATCTCCGTATTTTGTCACTTGCATTTTCTAAACTCCGTTTAGTCATTTATTTTTCTATTGGTGTGATTGATTGTTCTACTGTTTAAGTATAATGAATTAAACTATATTACCTTTTAAATGCGTGTAATGTCGTTTTACTATATAAGGTAATTTATGAAATAAAAAATAAAATAGCTTTCTCCCTAGGCTCCGTCAAATAAACTCTGTCAAATATTTAGACGGAGTTGAGAAAAAACGTGTATTTAGTATCTAAGTGAGCAGTCACATGCAAAAAAACATGTTTTACATCACATTTGCTTCTAAAGCGAAGGCCGAAGAAATTAAGTATACTCTCTAGTTCCTTCATTACCTACTGCGAATTTTACATGGACATGTACTATTTACAAACATTGATTGATTGATTACAGTACCTATAAAAATAAGCCATGTGAAATTTGACGCATTTTCTTCGTTCTGAACACTAACGACAGCAATTATTTACCCACTACCGTTTAAATCATTTTTGGAGCTAGGGCTTTTCGTTTAACTTATTTCCTGTTTAAGTAAAACACTGGTGATATTCTAATGTAAGCATTTGTAAGTTTAGAGATGATTATTATAAAGCGATTATTCTAAATGCATAAGATTAAGAAGATCTTAAAAGATCTAAAAGAAATATTATTAAGTGTAACATGTTATTCACTAAGTTAAGTGATTGTTTTTTTTTTGTTGATTTTGTTATGTTTTCTACCATGCCTTTTAAAATTAGTATACAAATTAATAAAAAAATTAAAAGTAATCAATGTGGTTATTTTTCTTTTCAAACTGTGTTTAATATTTTATATTAAAATATATAAAATATCATTCAGGTTTTAAAGCACTGTATCCAACAACTCCATATCATATTTCTAAGCTCCGTATAAAATATATCAACTCCGTCGCAACATTCTCAACTCCGTCTTGGTGAAAAAAACAATGGCTTATAAAATGTTAGCTAATAGATGTATACGAGGGACAAACGTATATAAATGATGTAAATAGCTCAATGATTCGTATTTTATACATAATATAGCAGTAAATATACTGTACAAAATCAAGACGGAGTTGAGGCTGAGAACGCCTAATTCTGATGCGAACATGATGCAAATCATGTTTAACTATGAATAGTTAAACATGATTTGCATCATGTTCGCATTGAGCAAAGGGGAGTGCCAAAAATGATGTGATTAATATTGTCGTATTTAAAATTTAAGTGTTAAAGTATTTGTAGTGGAATAAATATACACTATGACTGGTGGGGCCAGCAGGGCAAGAGTGTGGCTGTGGATACATTCGACGACCGCTTTAGCCTAGTTGGTAGTGACCCTGCCTATGAAGCAAGAGGTCCCGGGTTCGAATCCCGGTAAGGGCATTTATTTGTGTGATGAGCACGAATATTTGTTCCTGAGTCATGGATGTTTTCTATGTATTTAAGTATTTATTTATCTATTCTATCTATTTAAGTATGTTTATCGTCGTCTAGTACCCATAGTACAAGCTTTGCTTAATTTGGGACTAGGTCGATTTGTGTAAGATTGTCCCGTAATATAATAAAAAAAATACATTGTTGTTTTATTAAAGGGATTATTAACTCGAACCTCTACAAGTGGCATCCTTTCCAGAGACTGCAATATCTTCTACAAGGAACAAAAACCATTTTAGTAAATGTCATTGTCGTGTATATCACGAAATGAAGACATGAAGTTTCTTGTTTAAGACTCCCTACATTACTTTTTGGCCTTACGCCAAGAAGTAATGTATGAAAACCCTAAGTAAAACCATTATTGTACGCTACTCTAACTTTTTAAATTTGCTTACTAATATTAAACTGGCAAAGGAAAAATTACATACTGCCAACCACCACTACTAGACTGTAAGCATACTTGCGACATAAAAAAAAAAAAAAAATATGGTACTATACTTATGTGCGGTTAAACATGGTGCTCGAACGGCTTGTTCAAATGGCATGATTAAAAAATAAAAAAGATGGCAAATTACCTATCATTTAATTGATTACCTTGTATTTATTTTAATTTAAATATTTCCTCACATCGTTTAAGAATAGCACTATACAATCCTCGGCCGGAACAGGGATTGCTGGACTCGTTGTATCCGGCCTCGTCAACGACTCGGCCGTCTACTCCACACTCGTTTAGTAATCCCTTACTTCACGGCCTCTGCAGTAATGTACTATTTTAAAAATGAATTACTTACTTTTCTTTATTTTATCACAGAGCTACCATTTATAGTTCGAAATAGTGGAAATCATGGACCTATGATACTCAGGACAGGCTATGGTAATAATAATACCACGTGCGAGCGAGCTGGTAGCATACAAATCTCGATAAGTGTGACAGAAAGGGAAATATCATTCTACTTTTTTTATTTGCCACAACTGATTGAGTATGAACTTGTGGCACATAAACCATTACCCATCCAAATTGAGTACCTAGGTTGTTTATGCTGGCAAGTCATCAGCCATTTTAAGACCAGTTCTTAATTTACCTGCATAGGAGCTTTTCCGTCCCTCGTGGCATCACGTATAGCCTGCCTGAGTATCATAGGTCGCATGGTGGAGATGGAATGGAATGGCATTTGGCTGGTTGCCAGTAGAATAAAATCATAGTTAGTCTATGATTACACTTAAGCATGCTTTACACGGTTTATTAATATTTAAGTGCGTTTCACACATAAATTGGGGGGCTGAAAATGCCCATACATACATCTGAATCAAACTAATAAACAACTACGATATCAGTCTCACACTTGAACAAATATTAAACTATGTTAGGTATACTGAAGGTGTTTTACTATGGCAACATATTTTAAGTTAAGTATGGCACAGTAAATAGGTAAAGTATAAATCTTATACCAATGCAACGACTAGATGAAGCTATAAAACGAAAATAAATATATCTTCTGAGATCACACCACCTACAATATGACAGTTAACTTAAAACAAACAATACTTTTGGCAGTTACTTAGGATAAACTTGCTTCATTTGTTGATATCACATGACAATAACGTTACAAGATATATTGACAAACAACATCCTGTTGATGCTATAATTGACTGAGATTTCAACTGAGAAATAGAAACAAACACTGTGACTTTTGCTTATCTTATACTAAAATTTTTGAGACGGCACGTGAATGCAATTATTTATCTGTGCACTTCCACGACCCTCACCTTACCATAGAAAACGTTACTAATTCTACCTAAAGCCCACGTCAATGGAGCTGCTTTTTGGTACTTGCAAC
This sequence comes from Epinotia bilunana, assembly GCA_947049275.1. Taxonomy (NCBI): domain Eukaryota; kingdom Metazoa; phylum Arthropoda; class Insecta; order Lepidoptera; family Tortricidae; genus Epinotia; species Epinotia bilunana. Next base: position 4,653,764 of record OX346275.1, on the reverse strand, counting down.
AATACTACCATGCTTATCTTTAAATTAGGAACTTCCTTTTGCCTCTTAGTTCTTTGGTTCAACAAAGATAAATATTCTTTTGAACCACACTTTCCAAAAAAAAAGTTGCCGTATACCAAATAACGTACTTACAAACCCAAGCACATCCATCAGTCACTCTTTTTCCACCCGAGTCAAACCATAACCAAGAACAACTCTCCTATCATCATCATCATCAAGATATTCTCCCAGATCATCATCATCAAGATCTACTGCGTTAATTAAACCTTAATAGGTATATGAGATGCACTTGGCTTCGGCCCGTGCTTCCCATTACACCGGCATTTACCTAAATACTGAGAAAAATATTCTCTAATGCACCAGAATAAAAAAAAATGATTACAAAACAATTACTTAACACTAAATTAGGTAGGTACAGGCGGTTTTATCGCTGAAAAGCGATCTTTTCCAGACAACCTAGGGTAGCAGGAAATGATGGACAGAAAATTGGAAATGGTAGTGCAATAATAAAGCAAGAGAAGTAAGATAACACACACACCTTTACTAATGGGACTGACAAACACATCTGCAGCTAATTAAATTATAAAACTAAATATCTAACAATACAATATATACTTACAAAAATAAATATAAATACATGAATATTTACTACATAGAATACGTATACATATATGTAAATACGTAAGTAATGACGTCTCTGAAGACTTTTGAAGATGGGCAGCGACTTGGCACATCTAACGGCAAAGCATTCCACAACCGAACAGCCCGAAAGGTGTAAGAATCGTTGAAATTTTTTGAAGTAGAAGATGGTTGAGCAAGTATTTAAAACTCACCTTGAGGTATGCAGGAGTGCCCGAGTTGAAAAGTACACTATAAAGAAGAGCTAGGGTATCACAACGAAGACGAATAGGGAGCCACTTGAGTTGGGATCGGATGCTGGATACGTGGTCATACTTGCGCAAGCCAAATATCCTGATGATCCTGCTAAAATTTGGAAATTTCTCAAGTGAATAGGAGTTGGTAAATCTACACAAAATTCCATTGGAATTGATGTTGACTTCGAACTGCCTAACCAGATGGTATTCCTGCTAAAATTTGGAATTTTCTCAAGACAATAGTTGGTACATCTACACAAAATTCCATTGGAATTGACGTTGACTTCGACCAGCTTAATCAGATGGAGATCCTGCTAAAATTTTGAAATTTGGAAGTCAATAGGACTCTTCTTTGACCCAGCTTTACGATATTCACGCTTCTATAGCCACTCACTTGCTTGTGGCAACCACAGTTGCCCATTTCACGCACCCCTAAACTGATGGTGGCAACTGTGGTTGCCAAGTGAAGTATGGACTTTTTTGATAAAGAAAAATTGAAAGCAATTTAGGCTACCTGTTTTAAAATCCGAAAGCAAGTGAGTGGATATTCTACTACTATTGCGATGTCGTGTATACCAGGTGCATTACTGGTCGTTCGAAGAGGCTCATACAACGAGTACAGAACGCATGCGCTCGTTTTTGTTTCAGAGTCCCTCCCCGGTCCCTCATCAATCCGTACTTGGGCGCAGCTAACTTGTTGAACATGCCTGCACTCCAGCGCTTGCTCCTGGCCACTGCTGTTCGGGGTGGTAAAGCACGAAACCCCATCTTACCTATTTCGAAAACTGGCATGGTCCAAAAGTGCGCGCAGATTCAAGGCAATGGCCATGATACCTATGCATCGAACCGCTGCTTTCCGAGGTAGATTCAAGTTCGTGGCGTCTAAGTGCTGGAAAGATATCCCTCCCCTATCCAAGGGGCGCTTAGCAGATACACCTTTAACCATTGCTTAAGGGTTATTTGTTGACATTCCATAAAGCGATATCCTAAACCAGAACAGCATCTATGTATATTTGCAGGAGAGTGGTATCGCTAGAGCTTTCAATCGGCAAGGTCAGTTTTAAGTCGTCAGCAAACAACAAGCCCCTCGGAAAATTAAGAAAAAAAAGCCGGTAGGCCATTAACTAGAATAAGAAATGGAGTGGTCCCAGATTGCTGCCTTGCCCATTACCAGAGGTTACTAAAAATGGGGTAGACTTAAATAAGCTTTCATATTGCACATATTGATGCGTATTGGCGAGGTAATTTGCCATAAATTCGAGTAAGTTTACAGAAAACCAATATAGTTTTATTAGTAAGATATTACTGTCAACGCGGTCAAATACCTTGCAAAAATGAAAGTAAGCGACATCTACCTGTTTTTTTGTCCAGATTGTTTGATATCAATTACACTTTATTGAGAAGATTAGATGGGTCAATTTTCAAACGAGCTGTTTTTGCTGTCCCACGGCTATAATTTCAAGTCAGTTTAACATGGAGTATTGATACATATATATTTGTATTCCGTGTATTATATTGTACTTAAAATATATATAACAATACCTTAAATATTAATAGATTCTGAAAAAAAAATTGTTGATATCGTAAAACGGCGAAATCTACCGCTTTTTCGCGTGTCCAACTTGCGGTTTTGCTCAAACAAAAATTCATAACTATAGATTTCGGCAACGTGTAAATAAACAACTTGTACTGTTATAAAGAAGATTTATTAGCGTATTTATTAAAGTATCTTGCAAAATTAATGCGCGAATAATTAAAACCAGTGAAGTGTTTTAGTAGTTGTCCCACGCGCGACCCATTTATTAGGACTCAAGCTCAAAACCCTTAAAATCTGGTTTTCTATTGTCCCACCCCTACATTTACTTTACGATACGATAGATAGGTTAGTCGGGCTTCAACCACCAACGGGAGGGGAGGGAGCGCCAGTATTTTTGACAGAGGAAACAGGTTTTCTTTATACAAAGTATTTTGGTACGGCTATGACGACATTTGTATGGGCGTTTATTTATTAATATACGATTGAAATAAAAATGTGTCTTTCATAACAAAGGTTAGCAATATGGGGTAAGAGTTTCGTGTTTAACTAATTAGTGAATTCAATTAATAGTGTACGAAGGACAGCCAAAAAACATCCATGTTGACATTTGTATGGCGACATTTGTACGGCTTTTTTGGCCGTACAAATGTCGAACGTGGCATACAAATGTCGATTTAAAACAAATTGTAAGTAAAGCACGAAATTAATGGAAATTGGAAAGGATTAAACTGGCCTCGATTTAGGCACTGGTTCCGTGACACATTTGTTGTTTGCTACCTTACCTACTTACTACTTTTTAGGGTTCCGTACCCAAAGGGTAAAAACTACGGGACCCTATTACTAAGATTCCGCTATCCGTCCGTCTCTTCGTGTGTTTGTCTGTCTGTCCGTCTGTCACCAGGCTGTATCTCATGAACCGTGATAGTTAGACTGTTGACATTGTCACAGATGATGTATTTCTGTTACCGCTATAACAACAAATACTAAAAAAACAGAATAAAATAAATATTTAAGGGCTCCCATACAACAAACGTGATTTTTTGCCGTTTTTGTAGATAATGGTACGAAACCCTTCGTGCGCGAGTCCGAATCGCACTTGGCCGGTTCTTTGCTGTCATTTTGCTACCTTCTCTTAGGCAGAATGAAATAATCTGTTTTCTAAGTGATTTTTAATATTTTGGAATATAACCACAAAATAAGTAATAGTACAAATATAACGATCATCATAAACCATAAACCGGAGATACTATATCGAAATAGTGAGTTTTTAGTATGGTACAAATATTTAAAAAATTTCAACAATTGTATGGCAAAATCGACATTTTGATGGCACTCACCGACATTTGTATGCCGCTATCGACATTTGTATGGCAGAATCGACATTTGTATGGCGCTGACGACATTGGTATGGCACGGTGTTTTTAAAGCGTCAATATCTAGCTAATCATTAGAAGCAGAGAGGTGCCTCGTGCACCATATTTTTTCTTTTTAAAAGCCCTACCTCACGTTGTCGGTACGAATTTGATATTCCAAAAAAATAAAAAAAACCATACAAATGTCGAAAAACGGCATCTTCAAAAATTGACCCAGATGTCGTTGAGCGCTTTGAAAAGGAACCATGCTGTTCGTCGCAAAACCAGCTATTTAGATGCTTAAATATTTTACGTCACTGGGCAAGATAAGTCAGATTTACCGCCCACGGGCGCAGCGTCAAATCTCACATCACACCCAGGAGCATTCACGAAATCACCGCCCTAGGTACGTAATGTACTATTGAGTAAAAGATTGATTGATGGCGGTCAAATGGCGATGATTATATTATATCACTTAATACTCCTAGCTTCTGAGGAAGCCGCGGTACAAGCGGCCACCACGTCAAGTGAGGGGGCATTGCCCAAGAAAACACTTAAAATAACTTTTTAACACTATAGGTATATATTAATTGATTTATTTTTTACTGCCAAGTACTTTCTTCTTTCGTCCCCACAGATCAGTACCATCTCCTGTTCTCTCTGCCCTCTTCGCGATCATGTCATCAGTAGCATATTTCAAGTCATACGCCCAACCGACCCACGCGAAGAAGTCGATGAATTTAGCTGTAAGGTTAAAATAGTTGTTGCCCAGTTCGGCGGTTCGGTAATCAAAAGGGAAGGCGTGGTGGTAGTTGTGGAAGCTCTCTCCTAGTGTAGCGAGCGAGACGGTCACGCTTTGAGTCGGCGATATGTGTTTGTCGTATGGTTTGAAGCCGAATTTGTGAGCTGCACTGTTGATCAAAAGGATGGCGTTTATAACACAAACGAGGCGGACGAGAGAAACGTGGTAAGCGTCCATTAGGGTCTCCTGCCAGCAGTAAACTGGTACTATCACCGGCAACACGAAAGTTAGGAAGCCGGAGATGGCGAAGCTGTGTCTGAAACAATCCAAAACGGTTAGTTTACAACATACCTGAGGAATCGTGATGGTACACCGTCTGTACTAGTAGGCATGCGGCTGTCAAGCGGTGGTTGTGGGTTCGAATCCCGGCTCGTATCAATGAGTTTTTCGGAATTTACGTACGGAGTATTTACGGTTAGCTTTTTGGTGGAGGGAAACATCGTGAGGAAACCCGTCTAATCCCAAGGAAAACTAGACCTTTTTGGGATTAGATAATCCCAAAAAGGTCTAGTTTTCCCTCTGCCAAATCTTGGGATTAGGTGTCAAAGCGGAACCCGGGTTTGTTTAGGGCACAACCGGGAGTAACGCTAGAAGGATGACCTCTGTACTAGTAGGGATGGGCTGCAACCTGCAGCTGACGAAATGGGGTTTTAGAGAGCTAGGGCGCAGCGGAATGTCCTCTCACTTATAAGAGTAGCCCAACTGACGAAGTACCTCCGTCTTATAACACCGCAGTCATAATAACACCACCACATATTTGGTACGTTGTGGTATGTTCCTGCTGTTAATACCAAAGCTAAAGAGGATGCTGATGATGTTGAGTGGTGAAACCTGCATTTGTTTCTAGCTGTCAATCAAGTTATCTCTTGGCGTTTCAAGTGTTTTGTTGGCGGCGCAAGCCACAACGGCAATATCCACTTACCATCAAGTAGGACGTTTGTCATTATTGTTATAAATATTTAAATTGTACCTTGAAATATTTATATATTTCTGTAAAGTTGCATGATTTAAAGTACTTGTATTGACTTTGTTGTGATTGGTCCAGCTATTGACAGTTATCGACGACCAAGCACAAGCAAGCATCCCTAGTAGCATTTTCGTTGGGCCAACTCGGTGATCAATGGCCCAACGTGGTGCCATCTTAAAATGCTACTAGGGATAGTAGTGGGGATTAGAATTAATCAGCGCAGCGGGCATTTCAGTGCCATGCCGGGCATTCGTTTCTCGGCAGCGGTGATAACCACTGGTTGTGTATTGCTGTTGCTTAGCTAATTTAAACTGTACTGCTGTAATTATAGGATAATAAATCTTATCTTCCGATTATAATGTGTGTTTGCAGTCATAGTCCTTACTTCTGAGTTAAACTAGTACGGTTTTAACATCATTAAGTTTGTCATATTATAACATAGTTACTTACTTCTTTTGAAACTTCAGGACCGGGTTCTCAGCAATATCCGACATATCAATAGTTTTTCCCTTCTTTATGGCTTCTGGGTGCTTCCTCACCAGCAACCAACCAAAGTGAGCGAAGAAAATTCCACGCTGAGCATTATGAGGATCGGCATCAGTGTCACAAAACTTGTGATGTGCCCTGTAGTGGAGGAACACCTTTACAATGTTTCTAAAGTGAAAACGTACCGTGTCGACGTTAACTTCTGAGGCAGAGTCCGCGATTACAAGCGCTACGTTTGTATCTAAACGCGACAGTCAATTTCGCATTTAATGATTTTTTAGGTATAAGAGCATTTAGGTACGCTGGAAATTGTTTCGGCGTTTAAGTACGTTCACATTTTAAATACGAGTTTTCTCAACAATGGTTTGAATGAAAATCTAGGGTCAGACACGTGATAAAAACCGCGAAAACTATAATTATTATGAAAACAAAATTTACCAAGAAAGTAGCTAAGTAACGTCTGCTAACGACACTTATAAATTTCATATTAAATAGAAAAAAACCGGCTCGGAGCATTAAATTAATCATTTAATTGGAAATTTCGCTGTAAAATCTTTAAGAATCTTCACTTACCAAAAAGTCATTGTCTACTCGGTTTATTCAATAAAATTCTATTATATTTGCTTATGCTTAACCTACCTACAGGGCGATTTTGTAACGTTTACCAATAAAGCAACCAAGTGTCAATCGCAATTAATGAGCACCTTAATTAATTATCAAAAAAGTAATAATAGGTATCTAGTATTTTACCGTATTGACTCAGTTTAAATCAGTATTGACAGAGCGGTTTTTGGAGTATGCGAGATGTAAGTCGCTTTGTATTGATGTCCATCATCAACAAATCCACGAAGAATACGTTGGGAAAAAGCTAGATTACCTAGGTAATAGGTCTAGCTATATTGGTTGCTTCTCCACGGGCCTGCATTGGAAGAAGAGTTTGCCGCCCAGTATCGAATCAGATGGAACACCCTTCTAACCACTCACTTGCTTGTGGCAACCACAGTTGCCAATTTCGCAGACTCCTAAACTGATGGTGGCAACTGTGATTGCCAATCGAAGTATGGGCTGCCTTTATAATGAAAAATTAGAAGCAGTTTAGGCTACCTTTTTTAAAATATGAAAGCAAGTGAGTGGCTAAGAGTCCTATCTCCCTGATGAGGGTACCTGTGATTTCTGGTCCAAGTGAAGATCGTGCTCTGGAAAGACATACTGTGGAAAAGCATGAGTATAATCTGTAATGGCAGCTTCGCCTTGTAGGAGCGGTGCGACCAGAGGCGGTGCGCTCCAGCTGTCACTCCCCAGATAGCGCAGTGGTAAAGAATGACATCTGTAAAGAATGATATCTGTAAACATTTGTCAGATATACATCCGACCTGCCTATATGCTGGAGAGAATGATTATGACGGGCAAAGTTAAGGGTCTCGGGGCAGACCACCCGCTAGATAGAGCAGACAAATCGCTGCACCCTTGCAACTACATCAGCACGATGCCATATATAAGGCGGGTGAGAGCCTATATGGGGAAGTCTGGTCATCAAGAATAAGACATGATGTCATAATCCTCACAGGGAACGACCGATTATGTTGATACATCCGACAGATAAAGTGTTAGTCGCAGTCACATCTTTCGCATATTAATTATTGGCATTCTGTTTCTAACACAATTTTGACGGGTGTCACCGTTAGCTGGACTGCGCACGGACGCGACACGGACGATGTATCACTTGTTATGAGCGTTCTAGCAAATGAAATAACATAGCAATACTAAAGCACACAAAATACACAGAAGCGTTTTAGCGAGCAATCTAGCGAAACGACTGTAAATTTGCTTCGAGCTGTTTGCCATGCCGAGGAATTTTATAATACAGGTGTATACTCAAGCGCGTTTTGCGGAAAAGGGACACAATATATCTTAAAACTTCGGACACTTATTACTTTCTGATTATTTAACCTACTGCATTGCTTTTTTCTCCATGCATTCGACTACATTTTAATCCTTTTTCGAGAAAATTATAGTAAGTATTAATCTTATTTAGTGTCTACACCCCTATTGTTCCGCCACCATCCCACACCACCCGCACAATATTTATTAAACTGGTCCCAGAGAATGATCGTAAAAAAAACAGAGTCATGCATAGAGCGATGTTTCGCTCTATGCATGGCTCTGTTCGATTTTTAAAACTTCAAATGCGCCATGCCCATTACATGCGAATTCCCAAGTCTATCGGCACCTGCAGAACTAGATGACCGGGCGCCGGCGCGGCGGCACGAATAAAGAACACAGAGCACGCCATGAATCCTAAATACTCACTGAATACAATAGTAGCCCACTTAGCTGAAGTGTAGCCCAGGTATAAGCCGTAAGCCGCACCAAAGTGCCAATACAGCAGATTGATTAAATTCTGGTAAATGATAGTGAATTTTCGTGGCGATGGTTTCATTCCGTACTCTGATGCAGGCTCATCTTCTATCTTTGGACTCGCCCCCATTTCTGTAGAATTGATTGATTAAAACTTTATTCATTCCCACAACATACATGGCATCGATAATACAAAATTTAAACAATGAAGGCAAAAGAAAATAATAATAATATGCATATCTAAAGCAAGCATGCAATAAGTACATTCTAAAAGAAGCCATGTGTCGTGGCAGAGAAATGGCGCTGGTTCAGCGTTATGATGTGGCAAGCCACATCGCTGGTATTCTGCCAGGACCTTAAACTACAAAATTAAACAAACGCAACAACATAAAAGAAGAAGAATTATTTAAAAAGTATTTACGTGTGTGTGTGTGTGTGTGTGTGCATAGAGTGGGCCATAATAATATACGTGAATTATAATGGTACTTACTTAATTTGGCTGGGTGCAAAGCATGATAATTGATCTATTAATATTGAGGGGGGATAATAAATCGGAAGTCTCGGTTTATAAGGCTATATAAGGATTATTATTATTATGATTGTGAGCCTGTAGTGTCGCACTGCTGGGCCAAGGCCTCCCCCCACTCTTTCCAGTGCTCCCGATTCTGAGCAGTCTGGCCATTCTTTAAAAAAAAGGAGTCTATAGCTCGTCTCCATCGCCGACGAGGTCTCCGTTTAGAGCTGTCGGGCTGCCATTCAGTGGCGATCGTGGGCCACAGTTTACTCGGCATGCGGCAGACATCAAAATTATTTTTTTATGCCTATACAAGTATTGTCATCAAACCTACATTTACAATATACCGGTACAATAATAAACCTTTGAACCAGAACAATAACCATTAAATATCCCACCTACTAAATAGTTTTAGTGCCAGTAACAAATCTCTTTGAACATAAATAAGGAAAACCCATTAAGACTCCCATCACTCATGCTGAAATGAGCTCATTATTTTTCATATTAAATATGCATACAACTCCTAAATAGGAAGTTGAACTGTGATATTGCATTATCCCTTTCTCAAGAGCAGAAGGTTTTAAAGGAGTAGAACCATAAAATCATGCTTTTATTTGAAGCGTAAACTATTTATTTTACAAACCTTTTTTTGGGACATAAGGTAAACTTCCGAGTAATCGACATCTGCCTCGGAAAAACCAGTGGGCAAAAACGCATTCTATCCACTAGTGGGGAAAGTAACTTGACCTTGGAGCTTGTTTATGTAGCTTTTGGCAGATAACAAAACGTAAAACGCTCATAATACAAACGGTGGTGTATTTCATTTGCCGCTATAACAACAAATACAAAAAAAAAACAGAATAATATAAATATTTAAGAACTTTTAAAAAATTGCTTGTTGCCTTCATCAGGCGCTGGATCTCAAAATGTATGGGGGCAGGGCATAACCCTTAATCGACTGTATGTTTATTTGTATGAGTAAGAATGAAAATGTATCGTCATTTTGCAAATGCCGGTCTGAAAAAAGATTTAAGTACGCTAGATTTAATGGGTTACCCAATTCAAAATAGGAAGACGGAAAAAAAATCTAACCACTTACTTGCCAACTGAAATTGGTGAAGCTTTTTCTGCACAATTGATCAGTAGGTATTGTGCGCCAAACGTCCTGTTCTAGTGATACGAGTAGGCGGAGACTCTCCGATACCGGAGTATATATCTGTTTTAGTTCAAGGTTTCAAGAGAAAAAATAGACTAAGAGCGCAGCACATTACAGCCACTAGTGGTCGCCACTAAACGCAAACAATCTGTTGCCGTTGACGCGATATCGCGTCCTAACTATACAGGCTGGAAACGAAAAGTGACCCCACAACATTTTTGAAGTGAAAACTTCTTTAGCGGCGCTGAGCACATTTTGGGATGGGGAAAAAATGTTAAACTCGCGTCAGGTCACGGGACCGTCAGATTCGTAAGACGTAAGACGTATGGATGGAAGTTGATTTTTGGGATGGGGAAAAAATTTTAAACTCGCGTCAGGTCACGTGACCGTAAGATGCGAGACCAGACCCCGTATCATGTAAAGTAAAGTATCGTTTATTTGCAAGAATATGTACATTAGATGTTAACATTACATGATGAGTCACAGTATTCAGCCTTCAACAGCATGCAAATATTAGCCTAATAGCCAATTATAAATAATTACAAATAACACAATTAATAATAATAGAAGAAAAAAAATACAATAATGTCAATAAATCCACAATTTACATTCAAAATAGATTAATAATTACAATTTAAGGTTCTAATAAATTATTTTCGTGCAATGTCCAAATATTCCTCTACAGAGTAAAAACAACGTTCATGGAGCCATCTCGTCCGTCTCGTTCTATTGAACGGTGTCAGCCAGTGACCGACGCTCTATCTTGTCACTTATCGTGTGATAATGCCGTCCATGCTACGGGGTCTGATCGAAAAACCGTTACTTACAATGTCATTGAGTTTTCTTTCACATCGGCCGGCACTCCCAGAGTGCAACCCGGTCTTTTTTAATATCACGTCGGTGGCAAACAAGCGTACGGCCCACCTGATAGAAAGTGGTTACCGTAGCCTGGAGGCGTAGCATACGCTTGCAACTCCAGGGGTGTTACATGCCAATTATTTCTAAACTATACAAAATATCGAAAAACAGGTAATTGATCCTGAAAGTGCTTCACAAGCTCTATCAAACGCTGTACTAATTGTATGGAAGCTGGAAACAGAATTTTCGGATAGATCCAGTTTAAGTAGCCTATTATTGATACCGTTTGATAGAACTCGTGAAGCACTTTCAGAATCAGTACTTAACTAGGTTTTTGATATCTTGTATAGTTTAGAAATAATCGAGCGTGATCACTTATCGTTTCCACCCTGTATAGAATATTTGCGCCTCTGCAACGAATAGGTTAAGCCACTGTGGAGGCCGCCACGTCACCCCCGCAGCTTGTGGCTCGGTTGCACTAAACGCCTGCGGGCGTAGCACTGTTGCCATTTTATCACTTATCGTTGTGGTAAAGACGCCTATCACGCTCTGACAAGTATGCGAGTGCGAGAGTGACGGATGCCTTATCCAGAACGATGTGATAAAATGGCAACCGTGCTACGCCCGCTGGTGTGCGCCGATGAAAGAACTCGTGCGCAGCTATTGTGGCGGCCACTTGACGCGGTTCTAAGAGTAACCGTATTTTGTCTTATATGGATCAACTAGTGAACATTCTCGTTCAATCCAACGATGTTCTATGAGTTTTGATGAATGCAATCAATATCGTATGGTCGTTCCTGAATAAATTACAATTAGCTGGTGATTTAATCTGAGAAGTAGTTTATTGATATATATCATTAAAAATCTGGATATATGATTCTCTTGTAGAACAATACAATAAATAATTATTAAAAAAAAATACTTTTTATATTCCGAAATAATTATTAGTTTTGAGTTTTGACTATATGAATTTTAATTTAAAATGTTGCAAGGTGCTCGTCAAACAAAATATATGCCATCACCGGGATTCCAATACGGAACCGTCCGGTTCGAAGGCTACTATTATAGGCGAAACTGGCCGGTAAAAAGTACATTTATATGTACCTGCTAGCTCTTGACCTATTTCTGTAGTTGGCCAGAGAGTGTACGCAAAGTACGTACAGTCACGGAATTTGATTGTTGAGCCATTTAGGGGGCACTTTATATTGGACAATTCATATCATATGTATTGATAAACCATATAACCTTCATCCCTAAATGGCTCAACAATCAAATTCCGTGACTGTACGTACTTTGCGTACACTCTCTGGCCAACTAACATTTTTACATGGAACACTCACTCACTATAAAAAGTTGGGGTTTGGGCTATGGGTGAAGCCCGACGAGAGTAATTGTATGAGATGTGAGCTGCGTAACATCAGCTGCAGAAATTGACTACAGCAACATCACATATCACAGTGTAGTCACAGTATAGAAGGTGTAGTTCTACCTACCTATATGAAATAATTGTTAGTTAACCTAACCTTATTGATAGTTTTATGTATAGTTAAGGGTTCACTAATGTTAGACCAAAAAACTTTTGGCCAAATGTTTTATTTGACCTAATGCATTTTTTTCTTAAATAGAAAGCTTTATAGGATTATTATAAAACAAACCTAACCTAACCTAATGACTTCTATTTGATGATATTCAAAGAATACCCGAAAATACCACTGTTTTGACGAAAAATGCATTAGGTCAAATGAAACATTTGTCAAATGATACATTTGGCTAAAAGTTGTTTGGTCAAGAGACAGGAACCCATAGCTAAGAACTGCCCACGAATGCGGTGTCGATACAAACCCGGGTTTAACAATATTTTTTCTGTTCAACGAAATGTTTTATTTTTATTTTTTAAATATTTTATTATTAATAGGTACTTAGTAATAATACAATTCATTTTACGTCACAACCGGTTATAAAGTCGGAATTATCACCCGCTAAGAGCGCGGAAAATCCCAGTTCCTGTGGGCCTAGCATGGTTGCCATTTTATCACTTATCGTTGTGGTAAAGACGCCCATCGCTCTGATAAGTATGCGAGTGCGAGAGTGACGGATGCCTTATCCACAACGATAAGTGATAAAATGGCAACCCTGCTACGCCCGCTGGCCAGCACGGCTATCACAAGACGGCGCGCGAGCTCTCTCGATTTTTCTCGCACTATCCGTCTCTTTCTTATTAGAACACTTAGAAAGAAGATACCTCTCTTGGGTGCCCTGAAAACCAGCGCCTTTAGTATGTATTGCTGGTAGCATATGCTGAGTGGCATCCATTTTGGTGAATTCCAATTGTAAGAAACACGTGTAACAACACCAAATAAATATATTTCTCTCTTTCTTCTTTCTAGGTCGAGAAAAATCGAGAGAGCTCGCGCGCCGTCATGTGATAGCCGTGCAGAAGGAGACGTCAAATGTCTTACTCACCACGGCGACAGGTAATAAAAAAAACCCGGCTAAGTGCGAGTCGGACTCGCGTACGAAGGGTTCCGTACCATTATCTATAAAATGGCAAAAAAAACACGTTTGTTGTATGGGAGCCCCCTTAAATATTTTTTTCTGTTTTTTAGTATTTGTTGTTATAGCGGCAACAGAAATACACCATCTGTCAAAATTTCAACTGTCTATCACGGTTCATGAGATACAGCCTGGTGACAGACGGATGGACGGGCGGACAGCGGCGCCTTAATAATAGGGTCCAGTTTTTACCCTTTGGGTACGCATCATTATGGTTCTTGCCTTCGGCTCGGGCGTCAAATAGCTGAGCTCTGTAACAATCTGTGTTTTACCGTCCTAGGCGAGTATGTAATAGACTACCCACATCGTCGTGTGATCCAATCAGGAGTATTGGATGAAACCGAATGCAGCAGAAATTACGCAGCTCACAAGTCAAAGAAATTACGCCCGCTTAGCTTCGCCCTATAATATAAACAAAATATTTATAAAAGGCACATTTATTCATAATAAAACAGTTCATTTGTCGATCACATAGCTCCCATCACAAATACGTGTAAGGCCTCTTAACCAGAGCTAAAATCTAATATTAGGTCTTTACCTATGAAGTTGGCGTATTTTTTCACAGATATTATTTTGTAGGTACGTAATTTATTAATTTCTATTGCAACGTCCAAATTATTTCTCAATTTCAATATTAGATTATGTAACAAAGGTTTTAAATACAAATAAATAGGTTTAAATTTTTTATTTAGTGTTTCAAATGTTAAAAATTAAAGCTTGAAAACCACCCTTTTCATGTGCTGCCGGTTCAAGTGTTTCAATTACGTATAGTTTTATGATGCGAACTATTTTGAAGTAATTAAGATATGTGTTAACGTAGCTTAAAAGTTTTCAATATTCCTACCATAATTTTGTTCGGTTTGAATTTGACATTGCTGAATAATCCGCAAAATTCAATGTATGAACATCACAGTTTTCATTAAATTCTCCATACAAAACGCCAATTTCATAGGGACCTAATATTTTAGCTGCACAGCGCGTCCGTATCACGCCACATCTGACATTGAAGCGCTCAACGCGCTCCAATGTCAGATTTGTCTGAGATACATTAAAAATGTAGAAAAATATTGATATAGGCCGCTTGTAAATCCCGTGTGGTGTCGGGTAAGAATAGCACCACCCCCTTTTTCTGTGGGTGTCGTATGAGTCCACTAAGGGTACAGGGTTGAAGTGCGTTGTGGGCGATGGGCTAGCAACCTGTCACTACGATATCACATTTTGTCGATCTTTTATACCTACATTGATGCTAAAAGTGGCATTGGAACACAAGTTTCATGTGCTCTGCCTACCCCTTTTAGGGATAAAGGCGTGAATGTATGTAAATCCCGCTAGCAAAAATAATGACTTCACTCTTCATTAAGAGGCTCATCTTTACCTTTTATTTGAGCTATTCACAAAGAGTCGTGGTTCTTTCAGAACACATACACCCACGCATTCCATATCAGTGTGGAAAACACGTAAAAAGTGTAACAAAATATACTAAAACTAATAGCAAATTATTTAGTAGCAGTGACAGTAGCGCCATAAGTCTGCGTCTGTGATGTTAGCTATTATAGTCCTCTCGCTTCAGTCAAGGCATCCACCCACCGAACGCGTGTCGTGCGCGGCGCGTCTCGGGCGCGTTTGAAGCGGTATATTCACACTGC
The DNA here is from genome assembly GCA_947049275.1 of Epinotia bilunana. Lineage (NCBI taxonomy): Eukaryota > Metazoa > Arthropoda > Insecta > Lepidoptera > Tortricidae > Epinotia > Epinotia bilunana. The sequence continues at coordinate 4,638,660 of OX346275.1, read as the reverse complement.
CGCGTCAGCGACGCGTTAGCAACGCGTGTGCAGCGCCAACACATTTATTATATATCTCACTATCTCTATCACACTCAGCAGCGCGGCAGCAAGCGCGGGCACGCGCGTCATAGCTCTCTCGCTACCAACACTTTTAATATGTATCTCACTATCTCTATCACACTCAGCAGCGCGGGCACGCGCCAGCCCGCGGTTCACACGCGACGCGGACGACACGCAGCCGCGCTGCCGAGTTGTAACTTTAGCGCCGCGGGCCCGCGTTCGATGTGTGTTTGAAGTGTAGTTTCAATGCTTTACAACTTGCGCGGGCCCGCGCAGCACACGCGCCGCGCACGACACGCGTTCGGTGGGTGGAGGCCTTCAGTGCTCGCCTGCTTGCGCGCGGATGTACGGCGGCAGCGGGTTGCAATCTTACGATTCTGTAATCCGATCAACGTTAAATATGGCGCCGGCCCCTGTTATTCCATAGAAACTTCACTTCGTCACACTTTCCATACATTCAGATTTTAACGAACCCCGCTCACAGACGGTTTGGTTCAACCCACCCTTAGTCCGCCGCTCATCCGTTATATGTACGATTCCCACCGAACGGGCCGGGCCGGAGCGCATTCTATTATATGCAAAGGAATTTGAATCGTCTATACTATATGTTACAGTACTAACATTTCATATTTGAATGAATCGTGCATCCACTGCGAGGCGGCAGCTACCGACGCGGTCGGTGGAGATTGTAATCAAATATGAATTTTATCTGCTGTATAGACGGTTCAAATTCCTTTGCATGTAATAGAATGCGCTCCGGCCCGGCCCGTTCGGTGGGAATCGTACAATACCGTCCGTGCGCAATCAGACGAAGACGGAGTGAAGCGTGAGGAGTATACATTTAGCATCGCAAAGATTACAACCCTGCCACTCACTCGTCGAGTGACGTGGGAAATAGCGAGGAAAGGAGACAGAGACATTGGGTGGGTTGCACCAAACCATCTGTAATCGTGCGGTGTTCGTTAAAATCTGAATGTATGGAAAGTTTGATTCTTCTTTTTTGGTGAGGTAGGGCACAGCGAAATGTCATCCCGCTCGAATGTGGAGCAGCCCAACTGGGGAAGTACCTCCGCCTTGCAGAAGACCACAGCCATAATAACACTACTTACTACTTGCTCTGTAGTAGTGTTGTGTTCCTGGAGGTGAGCAAGGTCGCCAGAGCTCCCGAGGATGCGTTGTGTTGAGAGCGAGGGAATTTGTTCCTTCAGCTGTCAACACGGCGAATCTTCAAACATATCAAGGGTCGGCAACGCCTATGGAGTTGCATGCGTCTATTGGCTGCGGTGTCCGCTTACCATCAGGCGGGCCGTACACTAGTTTGCCACCAAAAAAAAACTTTCTATCGAATGACAGCTGCCGGCGCCATATTTAACGTTGATCGGGCTGTAATCGTAGAGAACTACGGTAGCCTAGTGGTTCAGGCATGCGGCTGTCAAGCGGCGGTCGTGGGTTCGAATCCCGGCTCGTACCAATGAGTTTCTCGGAACTTATGTACGGAATATTTACCGTTAGCTTTTCGGTGAAGGAAAACATCGTGAGGAAACCGGTCTAATCCCAATAAGGTCTAGTTTTCCCTCTGGGTTGGCAGGTCAGATGGCAGTCGCTTTCGTAAAACTAGTGCCTATGCCAAATCTTGGGATTAGTTGTCAAAGCGGACCCCGGGCTTCTTTAGGGGCACAACCGGGAACAACGCTAGGAGGATGTGGGCTGTAATCGTAAGTTGGTGCAACTCACCCTATAGTGTGCCAACGTTACGCCCTCCGCTCCCGGTTTTGTCGGTTTTTCGGGAGTCAAAGGAGCGGCGATAAAGGCAAGTACCTAAGCTAGTGCGGAGCGGTGCGATCATTCGCGTGAGTAGAGCAGGTTTTCCCGAGGGACTACAATATTCTTTTATTGTCGTGTTTAAAATAGTATTGTCTTGACATTTTGAACATAATTTTTTTTTTTTTGCAAATCTTTAATTGTGACATTCCTAATTCTTAATTCTGTATGTCATCTACTTACTATTGGTTGATAATATTTATATATTTTTAAATCTGTTTAACACATATAGGTATTTAATGTAAGAACACATGTGCTATGGCTGATGTAACCATTTATTATTGTAATTATATTCCTATTTTATTTTATTTTTGTACGCCGCAAGGCAGAACATAGAGGACTCCCAACCTAATTTAAGATCTGCAATGTATACTTACCTATCTTTCACAAAATAAATTACTTACTTACTTAGGTACTTAAGGAGTGTATAAATTCTTAACGGGTCGGCAACGCGCCCGTGCCCCTGGTGCTGCAAGCGTCGTAGGCTACGTTAACCATCAGGTGGGGCGTAAGCTTGTTTGCCACCGACGTGGTGGTGTGTGGCCAGAGTCGGTAACATCGCGGCAGCGCGAGGACCATAGTGCGGCTGAGTTATTAATGTTATTATAGAAGGATTCGACGGGAGTGCGCCAAGCGATTTGCGGCTAACTTCAGAGATGGCAACTTATGTGGCGCCCATTGTACCTACAGTCAAGTGCAAAAATATGTATCGATTTAATCCGCTCATAGATATGTACCGAAACCTTAATCTGCTGACATAAGGGATGGGACACATTTATGAGTAAGTTGTATGCACCCACATTTTTACACTTGACTGAGTCAGCAGCAAAATTAGACGCTCAAAATTATCTAGACCTTATTCTTTTCACATTAGAGCCGTGTGTAGGTCATTTTGAGCACTTGACTCGCGGAGCTGCTTGCCCTGCTAACTGTACCATGAATTAAAATGTGAAGCAAACATACAAGCGCAAAAAAAACAACACAAAGGTGCAAACAAACATGAAGTATATTAAAGATTTACAATGAGAACATAGTTTAATTTTATCATAAGACTTGTGAGTATCAGAACTGTGTTCGAACCATGTGAGGATTTTATACTTTCTTATAAATTCATTTTCATATTTTACGTCACCCTACGTCGAAAAGTGGTAATTACCGCCCGCTATCCAGGCAGAACTTACTTCCTCAATTTCATATTAATGGGAAAAATTGTTGCTGCGAGCAGATACCAACCTCCGACCTTCTGGCCTGACACGGCCAGACAGGGCGCTAGCAAGACGGTTTTCTTTTAATCGCCATAGGTAAGGTCAGGGGTATTAATATACGTACGTAAAGAAGGACGTAAATATCTGTATATGCCTTTACGACATTGACAATAGATTCTTGTACAGATATGCATGTACTTATTATGTTTACCACATACAGTGCGATTACTGTTAGTTAACCACTGACAGCTGGATTGCTTTCATTTAATTTTCAACCTAGGACAGACTGTTCAGTTAGGTAGGTCCAACTTTGAGAAAGAGGTCAATCGTCGAATCCGACTCGGCTGGGCAGCATTTGGGAGGCTACGGCACATCTTTTCGTCCAATATTCCGTGTCTCAAGACGAGAGTCCACACACACTGGTGTGTTGCCAGTGATGACGTATGGCACGGAAACGTAGTCGCTTATTATGGGCCTCATAAGAAGGCTCAAAGTCGCCCAAAGGGCAATGGAGAGGGCTATGTTGGGAGTTTCTCTGCGCGATCGCATCAGAAATGAGCAGAACCAAGGTAACCGATATAGCCCTCCGAATCGCTAAACTTACGTGGCAGTGGGCGGGGCATATTGCACGTAGAACCGATGGCCGTTGGGGCGGAAAGGTTCTCGAGTGGCGACCACGTATTGGAAGGCGCAGCGTGGGTAGGCCCCCACAAGGTGGACTGATGACCTGGTAAAGGTCGCGGGAGTCCGCTGGATGCGGGTGGCGCAGGACCGGTCGTTGTGGCACTCTTTGGGGGAGGCCTATGTCCAGCAGTGGACGTCTTTCGGCTGATATGATGAATTTTCAACTTTAATTTCATACAGATAAAGCATTTTTCAGAATACTGTTACTCCCATCTACCGATTTAGTAATAACTATTTTATTTGCATAAGAATAAAGTTGAAAATTAAATGAAGGCAATCCATCTGTCAGTGGTTAACTAAAAGTAATCGTACTGTATACCACGATTGGAATGGGATTAGAGGTGACATTTTTACCATGTAAATACGTCAAAGTTTATATAAACTGGCAGCTATTCCGATCCCATTGTATGTAATGTACATACAATTTGGATATTTCGTTATTTGTTTCAGAACTGGCATAATTGATGGAACGTGTGATGTGTTAAATAAATATGTTACATTTCACTTAACTTTTTTAAAACTTACAGTAATGTTAAAATTTTCAGGACTATGTTCCAGAGATTCTAAAATATCAAGTAACGCATAAATAGTCAACAAACTCATCAATAAATACGATTTTTGTTGGACAAAAATAACACCTAATTTTATAATTTTTTTATCACAATTTAGAACATTTCCAACATCAGTCGGTTTTTAAATCCAATAAATTTGACTTTCCCATTTTGGGATAACTTTACAAATCACGTTATAACAAAAAAAATACAATATATTTTTCAAAATGTTACAAGACTTTGTCAACAATATTTTCAATCAAAAACGTAAAGTTATTTTAGATATAATCTAGAAAAATACATTTTGTTCATTGTATTCCAGTTGTTTTCATGACTCAATTCAACAACTCTCTTAAATACACATTACATATAAATATGATAGGAACATAATTGTATAAGCACTTAAATATGTTTGACAATACATACTCACTTAAAACAAAACACAAAAAATTGATCGTTTTTCAAAATCCTTCTTACGATTTGCATTTACTTTCTTATAATAAATTAGCAGCTAGCTTTTCCAAGAATAATCACGCACTAGTTGATGCCTACCTTAGATTAAGTCCGTGTTCATGTTCGGTCGAATCTGTCTTAAGTAAGAAACTTCAATAGGGGTGTAGACACTAAATAAAATACTCAATAATGATGTATTTTCTCGAAAAAGGATTAAAAATGTAGTCAAATGGAGAAAAAAACAACGCGAGAGGTTAAATAATCAATAAGTCCAAAGTTTTAAGAGGGAGTATGTTCCGTCCCTTTTCCGCAAAACACACCTTCATATGAAACAATTATCATTTACTATGAAGCTCTTAGATTACTTAGGTCACTATCTGCGAGCGTTTTCTCTCCCTAACAAGCAATATTCAAACGGTTGTAGCTTCGTAACAAAGATTTACGAAGCTACAACCGTTTGAATATTGCAGATATCTGAAGGAGATTTTCTTCACTAGGCATATTTATTGCCTTCTTTTAGTTTTGAAGTAAGTTATGATACATTTTGAGTCTATACATTGACTCTTTTTAGAAAATAGTGCATTTTCAAAACACGATTATTTTCATGTGGGCATCCAAAAAACGTAACATAATTCATTGCAAAGACTAGCTATTATATTAATTACTTTTACATAAAATCTTATGCAACTACATTTAATATAAATCAACACGAAAATAAGGCTTAGCTGCAACGTATTGTCGACTCTATGAGAGCTGGCATGTGATGGAAATTACAAAAAAACTGAAAGCTACACACGCAATTTTATTTATCAGATCACAAACTTATCGGTTAAGAGTGTACTTAACCAATTAGATTTTGCAAACACATAAAATTTGATGGTATTATCAGATGGAACTATATAAACTTCTGTATGAATTATCCTGACTAAAATAATGTTTAACTTTTATATACTAAACTCATGCGGTTGGCACAATTCATTTCAACATTCTTTGAAACCAGTGTTCTCAAACGTAAGAATTCAAACATGCATTTGCAATACTAAAGTAACGAAGTATAACTTACTTACCAGTCTTATTTATTTTTACAATACAATGTAGGTACTTTAATTTGACAATTTTTTACCTTTAAATATGATGCTTATAGTGATATCAAATTACATCTTGGTAGATGTCCATAGAGTACACGTCTGCACGTATATTATATAACAGTTTTTGTTTGAATTTTAATCAGTTGGTGCCGTAGAGACACCTAAAGGTATTCGCTGAAATTCATAATAACCGGTAGTAGCACTGAATGTTGTTCTTCATCAAATATTTTTCTTTCTCCGATGCCTCGTGTATACGATGTTGGTAGCATTGGTCTTCGCTTCGTATTCTTTGTATTTGAGGAGTAAGCAGTTGTTATATTTTCTACAAGGTGTAACAAAAGTGGGGTGTAAACCGATCAAGGGCTTAACAGGTATCGTGTTCTGATAAAAAAAAAAGAAAAAATCATTTTTTTTGACGCGTTTTTTTTTTACATTTCTATGGAGTTTGTCGCCCCATTCGGCCAACGCTCCATACTAAGGTAAAAAAAAACGCATCAATTTTTTTTTCTGTTTTTTCTTATCCGAACACGATACCTGTTGAGCCCTTGATCGGGCAACACCCCATTTTTGTTACACCCTGTATAATAACGCACTTTTTCTTGGGACTCAGACATCAAATGGCCTGTCCTCCTGTATTACTCTTTACATGAAGACCAAATGACAGTAATCCTTTTTATAACAACACTGAGTGCCAGGAACCCACTAAGAGGGCATTCTGCTTTTAGGCGCTTTCCTCTATTATCAGCTACGAGCGTAGCGCTACGAATTGTTGGAAGTGAATGTGTTAAATTGTCGCGTATACGACTTCGTTGGAATGCTCCTATATATATTTTTCTTCCTAGGCCAACGGACGTGCAGATAGTTGCTGGGTTACTCACGTTGGAGGAAACCCTACACTAGGTCTGTAACTGGAATGAAGCGTCATGTCGAGACTATCATCGGAGTCGCCGCCGGGAGGGACGCACGGCGCGGGATGCGTTTGCGCATGATGCAAGATGTCCTCCAGCTGTACCATCAAATTTAATTACATTACTTTATAAAGAGGTGGGAGAGAAAAGAATCTTGCCGAAGACTATTGAAAATAGAAGAGGCAAAATTATTGGTCACTTGATAAGGCATGACATTTTCTTTAGGAATATCCTAGAAGGTAAGATCGAATGATCAAAGGGTAGGATCGTCCCAGGATAAGCTTTGTACAACATCTAAGAGTAAAAGCAAATGTCGTGTCCTACCGGGACCTAAATAAATTAGCCGAGGACCGAGAGAACTGACTCCTACTCCACCGACAAGAGCCAAGCTCTTAAATGTTGATGATGACTATATAATGTAAATATTATTACTTGTTATATCAATATTTTATACTTGACAGACGAGTGGAAGAGAATGTTCACATCTCTTGCTTTGGCAGGATGAAGTGCAAGAAAAGTGAGTGTTGTCAATCACTTTGCTACTACTAGTAAAAAAGCTAGCTAGCCAGATTACCAGGTTCAATCTTCATTTTAAGAATTGTTCCTAATTAATGTTACGGTTAGTGGGGAGATTATCCATCCGTTTGCCAGTTAGCGGACTGACATGCGACGGAAAAATCTACCAATATGAAGAGATGCGCGAGCAAAGCTACCAATACCACGCCGTGGATACTCACCCTTAACGTCTGCATATAATGCATTCCAATGTCATGTAACCTACAATCCACAGTAGCCACACTAATATAAATATTATTTACTAGCTTTAGCCCGCGACTCCGTCCACGTGAACGTGAAACTCGTTTATATATCCTACCTTCATATAAACTTCCGCCCCCTTATATATTACCCCATTATAATATTATTGACACGAAGTTAGCACCAGGGCCCATTCTGCCGCGCGGCACGCAGCCAACTTCGCACCGGTGGCGTCATTCTGAAGGAGGCAGCGCCGAGCGAACTCACTTTTGGCTCAGGCTTGGTGCGGGACGGTCGTCATACTGTTTTGCGTCGTATTTGTCGTACGATTGTAATATTAGTAATTGAAAGTTAATTTGCTGATTAGTTCACGTTTTTATTCTGATTTTCCCTAAGATCAGAAGTAGGGATCTAATTACGTGCCTTACGCTTTACCATCACTTTTATTATTACGTAAAAATCGTAAATGTAACGATCGTCATTTTAAAGTTATAACTATCTGCTTTGTGTTATTTTGCTCCGCGTTCTTAATTTCAACGTTTGTGCGTGCCATGCTATATTGATTACATTGCTTTGTTCTTTTGAACTAACGGTTACCAACGAGTTAATAAAGTACAAGTGTGTGTTTATTCTAACGTTTGCTTTTTGCTTGATTAGTTTTCCCTTTTGAATTTCGAATTTGTTGGCGACTTTTTCGCGCAATTATGTCTGATCGTGACTCGCGTAGTCTTTTGAGGCATAGGCGTAGAAACAAACATCGCAGTAGAGATAGACGGCGCGACAAATCGAATAGTGTCGATCTCGAGCGACAGTTGCAGATTATTTTGAATCGTCTGAATACACTAGAGGAACATTCCGTCCCGTCACCATCACCGCTGCTGCCAGCCCCTCCTAGACAGGTACCGCCGCCACGGACTGTGGACGTTGCCGCATCAGGCACCATACCGACTTCCACGCCACCGCTTCAGTGCAGCCCCTCGTAAAGCCGTACGGGTTCTACAGCTGCGACAACACGTGGCGTGGGCGAGCGGACGCTGTCCACCACGGAGACGTGGACCAATCATCAACGGAAGCCATTGTGAGCGCCATCCGCTCCATCAATAATACGGTGAGATCCAACCAATCTTACTTGATTTCTAGCTTTGATCCTTCTTTGCATGATTTTGCGGTATGGTCTAAAGAAGTAGATCTTGCTAAAGCCTCAAATAATTGGGGTTGTCCTTCAGATTGGCCAACCCGCCAGTAGTATACCATTGCGCCTACTCATTGAGTCTGGTAAAGTCTGGTCTACATCGACGACGTCCTAATTATGAGCCATACTGTCGATGAAGGTCTCAGCCTCTTGCACGACGTACCTAACTACGACTTTGGATGGTGCAGGATTTTAAATTAACCTCAAAAAGTGCACATTTTTGTACACAAAAATAGAGTATTTGGTTAGTACAATTAGCGAGGGTCAGGTGCAGCCGAGCGGTCGTAAAGTCGAAGCCTTACATGAAGCCCATGTGCCTAAATATGTGAAACAAATTCGTCAGTTCTTAGGTTTAGCTGGGTACTTCCGCCGTTATATTGCCGAGTTTGCTACAAAAACAGCGTGCATTACGCGTCTGACCAGGGAAGGCGTGCATTTTCATTGAACCGCGAGCAAGAAACTGCTAGAAAAGATCTTATAGACCACTTGACTTGACAAGCGAACCTGTGCTCGCTGTTTACGATCCCAATCGTGTCTTTCATGACTAACACAACCACCACGGTGTTGACGAAACTATTGACCTGACACTAAGATATTACTGGTTTCCAGGCTTGAAAGCTTTCATCAGAAATATATTGTCCATCGCATACCATTTCACAATTATTGCCTCTGAACTTGCTCATTGGTACCGATTCCGTCACTCCTCTCGTTCGCAATCTAGTTCGTGACGTAGCCATTGAGGGTGCTCATCCGAATCGCGAATCTATTCGCGAGATGAATAGACGACGACGAGCCTCTCGGAGGTTACAGCGAAATTAAAGTCAGCAAAATGCAATTGCACCCTGTGAAACTAATTGTTTGGTTTTTGTTATAAAGAAGGCACAAGCTACCGGGAAACTCGACTCCGGCATGTGCGGCTCCCACCGAGTCAAGGCGCTGCCGCATGGGAGATACGAGCTGCAGTTGATGGCTGGCTCTTATGGCAAAACCACCCAAGCCACGGCAGAATACATGTTGCCTTGACAGGGCGAGTGGACTCCAGATGCGTGAGCAGACCTCACACCCTTTTGCAAGCAGACCTTGCGTGAACAGACCTCACACCCCTTTGCAAGCAGACCTTGCGTGAGCAGACCTCGCACCCCTTTGCAAGCAGACCTTGCGTGAGCAGACCTCACACCCCTTTGCAAGCAGACCTTGCGTGAACAAACCTCACACCCTTTTAGCAAGCAGACCTTGCGTATGTTCGTTGAGTAGTGTAACTTGTGGGCAGACCCCGCTTTTTGGTTGCACTTACTCGCGTGTTCTACATCATACAAGTGAACAGATCCCCAGTAATCTTCTTGGTTTCAATGGCTGTTCACTGCTTGACAATTTTGATTCAAACACCCACGTATTGTTCATTTTAACCAGGTGCAAACAAATGACACCTGCGAGCTCCAGGCCAACAGTCAATTTGCCAAGAGACATTAGAGGAGAACGAGGGCGTCCTCGAGTCAGGAGAAGCCGTATTGACACGAAGTTAGCACCAGGGCCCATTCTGCCGCGCGGCACGCAGCCAACTTCGCACCGGTGGCGTCATTCTGAAGGAGGCAGCGCCGAGCGAACTCACTTTTGGCTCAGGCTTGGTGCGGGACGGTCGTCATACTGTTTTGCGTCGTATTTGTCGTACGATTGTAATATTAGTAATTGAAAGTTAATTTGCTGATTAGTTCACGTTTTTATTCTGATTTTCCCTAAGAATATATATATTTTTTTCAACAAGGTTTTACATTTAGTGTTCAATTCCCCCTTTTAAGTTAAACACTTGTATTAGGAGGATATTAGTATGGATGGTATTTTTCCTCCATCTGTTGTATATCTCCGAGTTTACCTGTAGTTGTATATCTCCGAGTAACGCTCGCCGGGCAGGTTCGGGGTTCCAGCAAGTCTCCATGAGCGTCCAACATGCGTCCGTGAAGTGCGGTAATCGTTCAGGGCGCAGTCCTAAAACAATAAAATAGCTACGTCTCGCTTTTGAAGAAATACGTGCGAATACTGTACAGATCACGAGCTCTTCCAACCTACTGCTTGTTCTTGGTCTAGAGTAGCGTGTCCCAGTCTTATCTTTGCAACATGGACGATTGAAAACAATATTTTAGTGTTAGCGACAGAATAGCTGGTAAAACCCTTGACCCGTTTACCGCACCTACTGGACACTACCAATTTCGACGAATGCTTTTTGGTATCACGAAAGCACCATCATCATTTCAGCCCAATTAAGAATGACGCTGAGTGATGCATGAACGCCCATGACAACCACTTTAGCCTAGTTGTTAGTGACTGCTTACAAAGTTGGAGGTCCTGGGTTCGAATCCCAGTAAGGGCATTTATTTGTGTGACGAGCACGAATATTTGTTTGTGAGTCATGGATGTTTTCTATGTATATAGGTATTATTTATCTATTTAAGCAGGTATATCGGCGCCTAGTACCTATAATACAAGCTCTGCTTAGTAGAACTAGGTCGATTTGTGTAAGATTTATAAATTTTAGTGTTAAATTTTAATTATTTTAAAAATAATTAATTTTATTTGTAGTAAAAATTTAAGAAATTAAGATTTATCTCACGCATATATTTATTTATTAGCTTCTGCCCGCGACTCCGTTTGCATGGAACTCGTTTATAGCGTAGCTCCATACAAACATTCCCCTCCAGTGGGGTGGAAAGGACTAAGGACTGATTTCCGGGATAAAAACTATCATGTCCTTCCTCGGGGCTCAAACGATTTCTGTACCAAATCGGTTCTAAATCGGTTCAAACTAACTTTGCACCCCTATTTTACCCGCTTTGGGGTGGGTTTTCCCAAAACCCTAAAATAGATTTTTTTGTATTGTAATAAGGACTCCGTACACAGTTTCAAGTATCTCACTTAAAATTTTACTCCATCCCCATACAAACTTTCAACCCCCTTTTCACCCCCTGAGGGTGGAATTTTCAAAAATCCTTCGTAGTGGGACTACTTGATATAAACGATAAGAAATCAGCTTTCTAGGTTCAACGGTTTGGGCTGGCCGCTGGGCGTTGATTTAAGTCAGTCAGTCAGGACTTTTACGCTTATAAATATATATAGATTTTATGCTTTCTCACCTCGCTTGACCTTGGTCCACAGTTGCTCCTTGTTCAGGAAGTTCTCAAAAGCGGCGGGAAGTCGCACGCTACCAGCACAGAGATACCAGAACAGTATGCCGAAGGCGTACACGTCTACTGCTGCATCATAATCACCGCCGAGCACCTCGGGGGCCATATGTACCTAGAAATAAATGACCTTATTAAAAAAAACCGGGCAAATGAGAGTCGGACTCGCGCACCGAGAGTTCCGTAAAATTTACGGTTTTCGCAATTTTTCCTTTATCTGTGCTATAAGACGTTGCTTCGTACCAAATTTCAAGATTCTGAGTTCACGGGAAGTACCCTGTGGGTTTTGATTCTCTTGCGAGTTTTGAAAATTTGCGGAAATTTGCGGCATAAACGGCTGTATCTTTTGATTGCGTTGGCTTAGAAGTTTGATTTTCACAGCTCCAAGGGACAGTAGACCTAAGTATTTGGTATAAATTTTAGCTTGATACCTCCACACGTTCCGTTTATCCTTTTGAGGTACGGAGCCCTAAAAACAACCGGGAACACCGTGTATGATCGAGTCAAATCGGTCCACAATAGGACATTACGAAATTCGAGAAGTGCCTTTTGATGTCATCGCAGGAACTGATAAAAAAAATACACTAGAACGAATGAAGTTTTCTTACAGGAGACACGACAGTAGAGCCTGTCACACGCGCCTCAGTAGCGCAGAATCCGAGGTCTGACAGCGCTGCTCTGCTGTGTTAGTCAAGGAGGACGTTTTTCATCTGGTTGTCTAAACCAGTTGTTGACGATTAACCCTATTTTCACTGCAAAAGGTGGACTGATGACCTAGTAAAGGTCGCGGGAGTCCGCTGGATACGGGTGGCACAGGACTGGTAATTGTCGCACTCTTTGGGGGAAGCCTATGTCCAGCAGTGGACGTCTTTCGGCTGATATGATGATGTTCTTACCGGAGTCCCAACAATAGAGCCCGTCATAAGCGCCTCAGCGGCGCAGAATCCGAGGTCCGACAGCGCCGCTCTGTTGTTCGAGTCGAGGAGGACGTTCTTCATCTTGATGTCTCGGTGGACCAGGCCCAGGGAGTGGAGGTAGCGGATACCTAAACAAATGAATGTTGAATCAGAAGAATTTTCCAATAAAGCCAACAATTTAAAAAAAATAAGAGGAATTCCAAATCGTTCAGAGATAGGGGTATAAATTAACTTAAATAAGGCTACTTTTCAGTAGTCTTCAGGTCAAAATATAGTGGCAATCGGGCAAACCAAGAAGAACTGGGTTCAATTTTTATAATTAATAAACTAACCGAATACAGTCTAGCGAAACTGATAACCACAAAATATAGCATAGGATCCCATAGGAAACAGGCAATCGACACTCTCATCGTAGTGCAATCCGTATACCCACCTTCAATAATATCGCGTGATACCACACAATAATTAATAGTACCTGTTGCCGACGCGGGTACGGGGTAGACGTCGCCACAACTCGCACCGTAGGCACGTTTTAGCCTTCCGCTCTCATTTTCCACTTGTGTTCTAAAATTTAAGTTCTGTTTTTGTGTTATATTTTGGTATCATTAAACGTACTTAAGTGACCAGCCAAACTTTTATTTGGGCGAAGGCTCAGATAAAGCTACAGTACCTGATGGTACAGAAGGTCCACTGCCTAAGTGATGACGTTAGCTGTATTTTTTTTGCAATAGACAATCACAGAGAGCGATGGGGTGTTAACGTACCGCATAGCTGAACAACCAAAATGCAGCATTAAGTCGCGCTCCCGCCTCTCCGACACCAGGAGCACGCCCAGGGTTCCGTTACAATACACCACCTTCAATAATATCACAGACGCACCTTCAATAATATCGCACGCGATCCTCATCCTCTCCTCGTAGTGCAGGCCGGCGCGAACTGCAGCATGTAAGTCGCGCTCCCGCCTCTCCGACACCAGGAGCACGCCCAGGGTTCCGTTACAATACACCACCTTCAATAATATCACAGACGCACCATCAATAATATCGCACGCGATCCTCATCCTCTCCTCGTAGTGCAGGCCGGCGCGAACTGCAGCATGTAAGTCGCGCTCCCGCCTCTCCGACACCAGGAGCACGCCCAGGGTTCCGTTACAATACACCACCTTCAATAATATCACAGACGCACCTTCAATAATATCGCACGCGATCCTCATCCTCTCCTCGTAGTGCAGGCCGGCGCGAACTGCAGCATGTAAGTCGCGCTCCCGCCTCTCCGACACCAGGAGCACGCCCAGGGTTCCGTTACAATACACCACCTTCAATAATATCACAGACGCACCTTCAATAATATCGCACGCGATCCTCATCCTCTCCTCGTAGTGCAGGCCGGCGCGAACTGCAGCATGTAAGTCGCGCTCCCGCCTCTCCGACACCAGGAGCACGCCCAGGGTTCCGTTACAATACACCACCTTCAATAATATCACAGACGCACCTTCAATAATATCGCACGCGATCCTCATCCTCTCCTCGTAGTGCAGGCCGGCGCGAACTGCAGCATGTAAGTCGCGCTCCCGCCTCTCCGACACCAGGAGCACGCCCAGGGCTCCGCCAGGGCGCCGCTGCACGACGGAGCCGTGCACGGCCACGATGCGAGGGTGAGGCGGGATGCTCCTGAAAGTACAATGTTTCTCTGCCGGTGTTATCGCTGAAGAGCGAACTCTTCCAGACTACCTTTAGGTATCGGAGAAAGAGATAAAACTAGATTATGCAGTAGGTGGTGCAGAGATTATAGTAATTTTCGCTGAAAGAATTTAATAACCCCTATGTCCATGACTTCTTTCCTATTTAAAATCAGGGATCGTTATCGGTATTCTTACTACCGGTTTAAAATAAGGTATAACCGGTTATAGTTGCAATTCGCCATTTATACCGCTAAAGCTCTGATTAGCGGTATTACCAAAACAGGTATTCAAATGTATAAGCGGTTTTGTCAATTGACAATAATACCTCTAAATGGCACTTTACCTCTTAAAACTAATACCGGTAATAGCTGTCAGTGTCAATATTGATGTAGTGAAAGGGAGCGTCGCATCGCGAGAGTCATAATTGTCACCACCATTTTTTTTTTGTTTACTAAGATTAAGATAACAATACTATAATTTGAAGTGTCACTAAGGAGGTTTGAATAGTTCTGTTTTACTTTGAGACTATGCATATTCTTATATCATACGTCAATGGTACCTACTTGAGTCCTAAGACTATTATTACAGACAATATCTCAATTCAATTTCTAGATCTGCATAACAAATTTCACAGAATGGCGAATAAAGAAATTGACATACATCGCAAATTAATTTACTTATACAGTATTTAGCTGACACTTCAGCCAGCCATGCACAATTGACGTTGCAGGATTACACCTATTTGTTGCGTTTTAGTTGTAATGTTCAATTGACATCCTATCTTTCAAGTGCTATGATTACCGCTATTGAATACAGGTATTTTATATCGTAAATAGTGTAACCATAGTGATGTAAATAAAAGCGAAATTACAGCAATACCTGTAATTAGAATACAGGTATTATTTTATTACCGGTAATAGTTTGTCAATTTCTATACAGGTATTTAATAAAACCTGTTTTACAATCCCTGTTTAAAATACACGATTAAAAAATGAGAGGGGGGGAGACAATTTTAGTGACTTTCGGGGCGATTATCTCCGACTCTATTCACTTAACCAAAAAAATTGCTGAGAAACCTTATATTTATTTTGAAAGGCCTATCGATTGATGTGCCTCACGTGGGCTTGCAATGAATTTTTTTTACTTTCAGTTATTTTTTTAGTAAGTTAATTACAAAAATATGTAGCGGCTAACAAAAATTATTCAAATACACCTTATAGTTTTCGAATAAAATGCCTGTGACATACCTAAGGAACGGACACACAGACAGACAGACAGACAGACAGACATGACGAATCCATAAGGGTTCCGTTTTTTTGCAATTTGGCTACGGAACCCTAAAAACACACTTCTTTAGATAGTCCTATAAAAAAAGTCGCAAGAAGTCAAATTCGCTCGTTGCTAATATACCGCATTCCGAAATACCAGATTTTGCAAAATATCGGATTATCAATATATCACACTTTTAGCTTACCACGTTCCCGTTACACCAGGTTATAGAATCGTAAGGTACTCATGGAACTAAATCGTTTTTTAGAATGTCCTATACAGAAAATTTTATTTATTGGTAATGTGATAAATCAAGAATGGTATTTTGCAAAATCTGGTATTTCGGGAATGCGGTATATTAGCAACGAGCGGTCAAATTTGATACTTGGTTTTTAAAGATTTGTTGACCTCAAAACGTCTCTTTCAATAATGCCTCAATGTCCCATGTCTTGTAACGACTTTTTCATAGGTCTTTTTTTACGTTTGTTTCTCACGTTCCATTATAAATTTGCAGTCTCTTTACTTGATATTTGCATTGAAAGAATCGCGAGTATTGCTCCAAACAGGCTGAAGAAATCATACATTCCAGTTCCTTCCAATGATACAAGTAGGGCAGCGGAATTTCACCTCGCTTATGTTTGGAGCAGCCCAACTATCTATCGACTAAATCTCTCTATGAAGAATAGTTTAGGATTAAATAACTACAACTTGGAAAAGTTGAGAAACCCCCGAAATTTTCATTACAAAGTCCAATATCTCAAAAACGGCTGAACAGATTTTCATGAAACATGGCTAAGAACACTCGGGATAAAATTATCTATGACACAAAAAAACTAAACGAATATCGGTTCATCCGTTTGGGAGCTACGATACCACAGACAGATACACAGATACACAGACAGACACGTTAAACTTATAACAACGTCGGGGGTTAAAAAAAGGATTAAGGTTAGCTAGAAGAAATCCCTCTCAGGGACAAGCTCGCCTTTGTACATGTATCATCTGTTCTTGTATTAATTGTTTTGTTGTAGTATTCTGTTCTATGTACAATAACGAATTTACATACATACAAAAAGCGTACCTCGTGTAGAAAAACTCCATGGCTAATTCCCTGTAGTGCCTCTCATCGGCCGGCAGGACAGACTTGACTGCGACTGGCTCGTGCTTGCCCCAGGGCCCTCGCGCTGCGTATACTACTCCATATTGTCCACGGCCTGAGGAAGAAAGAATTTATTAACATATTTTCTTAAAATTGTACTAGTTTCAAAAGCTTGCAAAACGGTTTTCGGGCATTTCTAAACCAGATGGTCGGGAGAAACATCACGCATCAAAGGACAGATTCGAGGTGGAGATGCTTAAATATGACCCATAATCTTACGCTCACTGAGAACTAGGCTTTATATTGACTTTACGCTCTTTATTATACAGTCAAGGAATTTAATTTAGGACCCACTTAAGGTTGACAATCCTGTCGATTTGTATTGGACTACAAAGAATATTTTTGCGAAAAGGGTCGTAAATTAAATTCCTTGACTGTACATATTATAGGATAGCTGACCAATCTCGCGTCCTAGTTCCGGCGTCCAATACATCAGCAGGTCGACACCAAGCACAACCTCGCAATTCAGAGAGCGAGGGAGAGGGAGAGAGAGATAGAGCGAGAGAGGGGGGGGGGGGGGGAGATGGGGGAGAGAGAGGGAGAGATGAGTTACATGCCCGAATCGTCGACACTTGACGCAACGCAGTGATCCTCTGGACTTAGAGGTCTACGCGGCTTGGTAACGCTTGTGAGTTACATTCACCCAGTATAGATTATTATAGATAGGGTAACATACCAATCTCCCTTCCAAGCTCCGGAGTCCCATACATCAGCAGGTCGCACACCGAAGTGCTCTCTAGGCATAACCTCGCGAAGGTCGGCGCGTACTTCTTCCTGATGGCGAGCTTCACGTCCTCCGTGTGATGCAGCCGGCTGGCTAGGGCTGACTCTAGAGAGGTCAAGGCGGCTTGGTAGCGCTCGTGGGCTACACTCAGCCTCTCCAATATCTGCAAGAAAAAAAAAAGAATAATTTGGGCGTCTGTTCCACAAATATAAATTACTAGCTGCCCTGCTGTGCCTCGTATTATAAAGAACACAAGCGGAGCCTTGGGGTGAAATAGTACATTATTGCCAAGGCGCGGAAAGAAAGGGGTTGCCTGCCAAGAGACGAGTCAGGCAACCCCGGTTTTCGCCAAGGTAAATATAGTGCTTTTCTCAAACATGTGAGGAAATAATACAAAGACATTACAAAAAACATATTGTGATATACCTAATAACGCGGTGATACTTTTACTATGATTTAAATGTAAGCATTCTTTCTACGAATTCTTTCAAAGGAGGTATTCAGTTCACACTATATTTTACACTCAATGCGGTGTTTCCAGTAACTAAGTATAACACTTTTAATTAATTTCATGTTTCATATATTTCAAATAAATAAATTTACTTACGGTTTGATACTTTTTAAATTAATTTTCTTCTAACCATAAACAATAGAGAGCAAAAAAATAACAAAAAAAATATCATCATGAAAACCGCGGGGCTCGCGGGTGATTTTCTTTGGCTGAATGTGATTTTTCCTTAGTCGTCTCGATTTAGTATGGACCTATCAGGATTTTAAAAAGTTTAACGCAGCGGGAAATGATGGGTTTTGGGGAAGAGACTTATTTTTTTTTATATTTTTATTTATTTATTTATTTAGCAAAAAATAGTACAATAAGTGGATATAATCTAATTAAGTTATTAACAACAAAACTTATATCTAACAGGATTATTCGTATACAATATTAATACGCCAATGCGTCTGAAAAGAAATGGTCTTAGGGGACCAATATACACGTTTTTTGCCTAAACTAGGTTACAGTTGTAATCTGTGTTTTAGGCATAAATGGTCTTTGTTTTACATATATATTGTCTTGTTTAAACATTTGTTACCTCGCGTCAAGAATTACAAAACTATATTTAACAAAAGCATGCTTGCGATTGCAGAACTATTTCACTATAGTAAGCAAATTTTCTGTCTCGTCGTAGGTCAGGGTTAGCAACCATGCTGTAACTTTAGTTTGGCATACTTTGCTATTTTGATCGTACACGGAGCATTGTTTATTTATTTTATTATAAAGAAAAGGGCCCAGGAAAGAGAAGAAACTGTGCGTAAAAGCGTGTTTAGTGCGAAATTGCTTAAAAATTATATCCAACCGTCTTTTGGTGTGCCTATTAGGGTTGTAGCAAGTCAACTTGTGCTGTTTTAGAATTACGCCCCTGATGAATAGTTGTCGAACTGTTAGTACTTTACATGATTGGTACAATTCCGTGGTCGGAAAATAAAACGGACGGAAGGTAGCCACTTTCAAAATGGCTCTTTGAGCACGTTCAAGTGTCAATAGAATGGTCTTCGCAGCCCCACCCCACGAAGTTATACAGTATGTTAGTATAGATTGACACAAAGCCGAATATATCCGATGTATCAGTTCTTTGTTAGCAACACTTCTTAGCTTTTTAAAGACAAAAATAAGTTTACGTACTCTAGCCGCAAGAACGTCTATGTGGCTTCGGAAATTCAGGTTCGAATCAATTATTATGCCAAGATATTTTATGGTATCAACCTTTGATAGAGCAGGACACGTATTACATACCTGTTGATTAGCTAGAAAGCAATGGTGCGCACGGATTGTGTCATTGTGTGCTGGTTGCACAGATCTTCTCATGGAAAAAGCCATGTATTTCGTTTTTTCAGCATTGAGGGTAAGTAAATTGCGCTTTAGCCAATTAGTAACTTTACAGAAACCTTTCTGAGCATAGTCGTATACATCCGCCCAACTACTACCCGAGAACAATAGCACTGTATCATCGGCATATGATATTAGAGAGCCATGGTTCAATTGAAGGTCACACAGGTCATTAATGAAAATGAGAAACAGGGTCGGGCCCAGAATGCTACCCTGGGGGACTCCAAAATCGACCATGAGGTCTGCACATATGTAGTTGGCAACCTTAACACACTGCAAGCGGTTGCTGAGGTAATCCTTGAACAAACATAGCTGCTTGTCCCTGATTCCTATCTGCTCCAGCTTGCTAAGTAATATTGGGACAGACACCGAATCAAAAGCCTTAGCAAGGTCGAGGAAGATAGCTAAAGCTTTCTGTCCTTGGTCCAAATTAGAGGTTACATAATCAGTAAGGCCAAAAACTGCATCATTTGTCGACTTTTGCGCTCTAAAGCCAAATTGGTGGTCAGAGAGTATTCGATTGCGTTCAATCAGCCGTTTATTCATAATTTTTTCTAGTATTTTAGATAAAGCTGGAAGAATGGAGATAGGCCTATAATTATTAATGTTATCTTTGTCACCGGACTTGTGGATAGGAATCAGAATGGCTTTTTTTAAGATGTTAGGGAAAATACCTTCATCCAGACACTGCTGGAAAATGTGCGTTAAGGGCTTGACAAAAATTTGCTTAAATCGTTTTAGAATACTACTCGAGATATTGTCGCAGCCGACAGCGCAGTCCTCTTTTAAACTGCCTATCAGCGATTCTACCTCGTGTTCGTCTATGTTATACAAAACAAATGAGTCGACACTTGCCTGAGTCATTTGTGCACGTCTAGTGTTAATTCTGACATCTTTATTTACGATTTATTTAAAATCTTGCAAGTAATTGCAAGATTTTTGCCGACGTTAGCGAAGTAACTATTTGCCATATTTACTGCCATTTCCGGATTGGTGTGCGATTTTAATATATCGGAATTGGAGTCACGTTTAGCGTTCGTGTACGTGATATTTTTTATAAATTTCCATACTTTTTTGCTGTCTTTGCTATTCTTCTCAAGCTCGGCTCTTTCAAATTGATGTTTTAATTTTTTTAATATATTATTGCAAAAATTTCGGTACCTTTTGTAAATAATTGTTAATTCTTGATTATCAGGAAATTGCTTTGATCGCAAATGCAGCTTGTCTCTGTGTCTCATGCAACGAATTAGACCAGGAGTAATCCATGGTTTTATGTTCCTTTTGCTTCTTGGTAACGTGATTTTAGTCGTGTTTGCTATGATAGCATTTTGAATGCAGCCAACAAAATAATTAAGTGACTTAACTTTTGAAATGTTGGCGGATAAATTGTTAGGCACTTCGCGTGTTCGTTTTTCAAACAAAATGAGACGCTTTCCGAGCATGTTTCAGAAAAATAACTACAGCAACTAGGCATCAGCTAGTTTACTATAACTATTGTAACTTAACCTAATTTGCTTATATTACTATTACGTAATCTCTTCTCTAAACCTTTACAGATGTAGGTAGAATGGCAATTAAACATATTATTAATAATAAAATACCCTTAACAGTACATATGGTGCTACTTTCCCGCACTAATGCGGAAAAGAGCACTTTTCGAGCATATGTCGAAACTTTAAAGAGCCATATGTACAGTAAAACGTTGTACGATACACGTGCGAACTCGTGTCGATTTAAAACACTCCCTTCGGTCCTGTTTTAATTTATCACCACTTCTGAACTAAGTTTGTAATTTAACCGTATAAGCAGGTGTTTATTGTACCTGTAATTTCTACAAAATCACAATGAAATGACGTGCTTTCAAATAAAGTAAAAAAACAGTGAAAATCGGTTCACGCAACAAAGGATTATCCCATAAAAATCATCTTCCATACTTTAAGCTCGCGCGCAATACTTTACTTAATTTGCCGATAGATGTTGCTGTACGCGGAACGCTCACATTGTACATGGCGCTGTTAGGATTTTTCCTGATTTAATGCGGTCGGAGCTGGTGCGCCCATACATTAGGTCGAAAATTTGTCGTGCTCGAATTGGCTTAGTTGTCTTTGGTCGTTCGTTGTCTAATTTGCTCAACACTTTTTCAAAGATTTTCGAATCCATTACGGCAAATCGACTTACATCATTTTGCAACAAATTCAACGTGTTTGATGAACGACAATACGGATTTAGGAAACAGAGATCTACTACCCTAACAGTATATAAATTTATTCAAGAAGCCTTAACCTTAATTGATAATAAAAAATATGCATTTGGGTTGCTCCTGGATATGAGCAAAGCATATGACCGAGTCCGACATGATATACTTATAAATAAACTATACGGAGTAGGTATTCGTGGCACTGCGTATAAATGGTTTAAGTCTTACCTCAGAAACCGCCAACAAATAGTTGAAATAGAATTCTACAATGACAATACTAAAACATTATCTAAAGTACGATCATCCACTATAATAACAACTTGCTCTATCCCTCAAGGTAGTGTATTGGGTTGCATCTTATTTATACTCTATATAAACGACACCTAAATTACTTGACACTATTAACATCAAATCCCTACTCTATGCAGATGACATCTCTATCATATTTCCTAGCACGAATCCCGTTGAAGTTACAAACACCATAGACACCATATTTAATACTGTTTTACCATGGCTTGAAGAACACAACCTAATTATAAATCTGCAAAAAACGAACTTAGTCCAATTTAGACCCCATCAAAGATTAGCTTTACAAATTAACTATTCATACCAATCACAAAATCTAGAACTCATCAGCACCTGCCCTCTACTCGGCTTCAGCATCGATGAAAACCTTAACTGGAAAGCCCACATTGATAAAACTTCGGCCAAATTATCAAGATTTGCGTATGCGCTCAAGCAAATATTATTAAACACCAATTTAAAAACTGCTGTATCTGCTGATGCTTTTGCCCAGTCATGGCTCCAATATGGCATAATTTTATGGGGAAATAGTGTAAACATTAACGACCTATTCATACTACAAAAAAGATGCATACGAGTTATTGCCAAAATAACAACTGAAGAAAGTTGTAGACCACATTTCGCGAAATTAAATATACTCACCCTCACATCCTTATACATCTTGGAAACTTGTAAATTTGTGCGAAAATACGAAAACTTGTTTAAAAACCAAAACCCCAAACCACAACTACACAACTTACGAAATCGGAATAAACTTGTGCAAGCAATCCCAGCTAACCTCCAAATGTTCAGTAAAGGCCCTTACTCAATGTCCATTCGAATTTATAACCAGATCCCTCAGTATATAAAAAATTAAACCAAATATAATAATTTTGTAAATAAGCTTAAGTGTTACCTTATAACTGAATGCCCATACAATCTACGCGAATTTATGGAAAATTGGAATAAAAAATAATAATTATGTATTTAATAAAAATGGAGCACGATAACTGGTATAGTGATAAAATAATGTAACTAGTTGCATAGACAACACTCGATTTTAATTATTTTATTACTGTAAATATTAGATTGTAATTATTTTGATACCGTAAATATCTGATTTTAATTGTTTTGATACTGTAAATATTTGATTTTAATTATTTTAATACTGTAAATATTTGATTTTAATAATTTTAATAATGTAAACATTTGATTTTAATTATTTTAATACTGTAAATATTAGATTTTTAATAACCTGTTATTCAATTTTTTATTAATGTTCATAGATTATTATTTTTATAAGAGAGTGCCTTAGAAGTAAGTAGAAATACAAATGTTGCTACGCCCTAGTAGGGTCCATGATTGTACTCACCTTAATTTAAGAACACCTGTAATACCATGGTTGCAACTAATAAATGAATAAATGAAAATAATAATAAAATTGTCCGCTAAGTATTGCTTGTGTTGTGTCTGTCTATAATACATGGTCGATTTGATTTGAAAAATTTGAACTCTCTTGCTCATACATTCGGTTCACGGAACGGGCTACGGAACCCTACACTGAGCGTGGCCCGACACGCTCTTGGCCGGTTTTTAGGTTAGCATGACTTTGTAATCTTAATCCTTGTCGGGTCGGCTGATTATTTGATATCATAATAAATAAAATAATGATGATACCGTTTCTTATGTTTACAGATATTACAGAGTTTATCTGATAATCTAATATAAATCTAATCAACTATAATTAGTAATACCACATGTAAGTTTTTTAATTTGCCGCGTTTTATCAGGTCACGCTTTCGTTTGCCAGACTCTATACCGCTTCACTCGGTCCTCGCCTGCTTGTGCGCGGGCGCAGGGGTAAGACGATAACGGGGCGCGGGCGACATGCGGGAGGCGAAGCGCAGCGGCAGCGACATAGATGCTTACATAGATAAATAAATACGGTCTCCCAGTAACATCCATCACAAATCAAGTAACATATCCTAGTAACTCCCATGAACAGAGTCCCAGGTTCGAGACCTAGGCATTATATTACACTCGAAGCTCAATTTTATCCCTCATATTGAACACCTTTTTTATTTCAAAAAAAACAAGTTACGTGATAAATTACAAATATACAGTGTTTTTTTTAAATGGGACAGTATGGGGAAATCCGAATCTAAAGGAGATAGAGGAAAAGTGTCCAAGGAGACATTAGGTGTTTTTTTATGTAAACAAATTTGGCTCGTTATAATTTTTGGTCAAGCGTGAGTTGTTCTTAAAAAATTATAAAGTTGGTCAATATTTTTTTGACGCGGGTCGGCTCTGTTTCATGTAAGGATTATTTCATTCTATGGAAACAAAAAAATCTGAACAGCAGAAGTTGGTCAAATTTAATGAAAACTAATCTTCATACAGTTGGTTTATTACTTGAGTAAATGTTAAATTTGACCAACTTCTGCTGTTCAGATTTTTTTCTTTCCATACAATGAAATAATCCTTACATGAAACAGAGCCGACCCGCGTCAAAAAAAAATTGACCAACTTTATAATTTTTTAAGAACAACTCACGCTTGACCAAAAATTTTAACGAGCCAAATTTGTTTACATAAAAAAACACCTAATGTCTCCTTGGGCACTTTTCCTCTATCTCCTTTAGATTCGGATTTCCCCATACTGTCCCATTTAAAAAAACACCCTGTATACTCGCCAAACTATTAAGTTTGATGGCGAGACGCGCTCATCCTTACTAATATTATAAATGCGAAAGTCGGAGTGCGGAGCATCGTATTAATGTGTATTTATGTTACATTTTCCAATAACCACGCGGGCGAAGCCGCGGGCATCAGCTAGTTTACTATATATAATACATGGATTTATAATGTAATTTAATTTCATATTTTTATTTATTTTGCATGACATTGATATATTTTTTGGACATATTTAGTTATTAAAATTTTCTCTTTTCTTTCTAAGCATGACATTGATACTTACCTACTATTATTATTCACTATATTCTTGATTATTATTGACATTTACGCGCAACACACATTTCAAAATTTGAGAATAAAATATGATTAATGACATGCTATAGAATCAAATTATTGTACGCCAACCACTGGCTGATTGTGAAGATCTTACCTTTGTATTATAACTATTTTGTACTCACTTTCATACAATAAATTATTTTGTATTTTGTATTTGTATTTGTATAACTATTGTAACTTAACCTAATTTGCTTATATTACTATTACGTAATCTCTTCTCTAAACTTTTACAGATGTAGGTAGAATGGCAATTAAACATATTATTAATAATAAAATACCGTTTACAGTACATATGGTGCTACTTTCCCGCACTAGTGCGGAAAAGAGCACTTTTCGTGCATATGTCGAAACTTTAAAGAGCCATATGTACAGTAAAACGTTATACGATACACGTGCGAATAGGTAATTCGCAACTCGCGTCGATTTAAAACTCCCTTTGGTCGTGTTTTAATTTATCACCACCCGTTGCGTATTTCCTATTTTTGGCACTTGTATCGTTAATAACTATTGGGCTCGACCTCCGGCGACTGTGGACGACAACAGCTTACCTAACTAGTTACTACGTACAGGTATCTATCCACAGACTACGTACAGGTATCTATCCACAGACTACGTACAGGTATCTATCCACAGAGTAAATAAGTAGGTCTACCAACTTCTGTTGACATCGACTTGTCGTTAAGGAGCAAACCCTTTAATTTTGATTTTAAAATAGATTTACTTAATTTAGGAGTTTGTCTTAATATACTAATCTGATTGAAAGTTTTTGGTACTATGAAGTTTGATACTCTTTGCCCATAATAGTTTTTAGCCCTAGGTTGTACTATCGAACCAACTAAATCATGACCCACCATAGAACCTTGTCATAATTAACGAATATACATACATACATACATACATACATATAATCACGCCTCTTTCCCAGAGGGGTAGGCAGAGATCACGGATCTCCATTTGCTACGATCCTGACAAACCACTTTCGCTTCACTCACTTTCATAATCAAATCTGTACAAGAGCTTACAAACAGGTTTAATACTTAAGGCTATCTAAGCCCTTTAAGGACCCCAATACTTTAAAGGTAAGTCCTTTATTCTTCTTATGTCCGCAGTATTTTGGAATTCGGTTGTACTATAAGGGCCCCTCAATATGCGGTTCATAAAACTCGGATCGAGAAGATTCAGAACTAATTATTAAGGCCGCTCAACTTCCGCCTAGGTGTCAATCCCTCTGACAAAACTTACAAACGTTTTGGTCTTTATTCCCTAGCTAAAAGTCGTGTATTTTTAGACCAATTTTTTTTATATAAACTTTTAAATAATTATACAGGGTGTACCAAAAATGGGGTGTGTACCGATCAAGGGCAACAGAAAAAAAAATTGACGTGTTTTTTTACCTTACTATGGAGCGTTGGCCGACTGGGGCGACAAGCTCCAAAGAAATGTAAAAAAAAAATCGCGTCAAATTTTTTTTGTTTTTTCATATCAGAACATGATACCTGTTAAGCCCTTGATCGGTTCATACCCCATTTTTGTTACACTTTGTATAGAATCATCTCCTCTCCTTGAAAAAGTTCGTCTCAAATTGCCGCGTCGTATTCCCCCTCGCTACCCCTTAACATTCCATATCAGTCCGTGCCATTCAATTTTTTTTTTTATTAGGAATACTTTCTTTAGAAGAGCCTGCCATGATTAAAATATAAACTTTCTAAAGGCCATGCCAGGATAAGCTAAGTGAATCTGCCCCAGCTAGTTTGTAATTTTTTTCGATGATGTGGCTTTGTATTGGTAACAAGTATGCAAAATTTGAGCCCCCAAAATTTTATACATTAAAAAAAAGATCTTTTTTCATATTTTTTTTTCTAACCAGCCGATTTTGACGTACAAACGCCAACAGTTAACTGACCATCCTGTATTTATATTGAACCTTATTACAATGCACACCGACGACCGCTTTAGCCTAGTTGGTACTGACCCTGCCTACGAAGCAAGGGGTCCTGGGTTCGAATCTCGGTAAGGGCATTTATTTGTGTGATGAGCACGAATATTTGTGCCTGAGTCATGGATGTTTTCTATGTATTTAAGTATTTATTTATCTATATAAGTATGTTATCGTCGTCTAGTACCCATAGTACAAGCTTTGCTTAGTTTGGGACTAGGTCGATTTGTGTAATATTGTCCCCTAATATTTATTTATTTTATTTATTTATTTATTTACATAAAGTGCACGGATGGCCAGTTAGCTGTGTTGTCGATAGTACCTGCTTGCAGTCCAGTAGAATGTGTTTAGTTGTTTCTTCTGGCTCATTCAGACAGACAGACAGGGCTTGGTTGTTTGTTTGTTTACCTGTGTGGCGATGAGGCGGGCCAGCTTGGTGGCTTGGAGCTCGTGCTGGCAGCCGAGCGCGGCGCGGCGCCGCCACGCGGGGCTCAGCACGCAGCACGGGCCGTCCTCGTCGCCGCCCACTATCCGCAATCTGGAACAACCAACCGTCACATACAATCTACTTTGCAGTGTAAGGGCTTTCCCACACGGGGCGACGGTAACGCAATTTAAACTGGTTGGCAATAAGTGTTGCCAACTGCGATGCAACTCAACCTCTCACACGGTGCGATTCAACTCGTGACGATCAGTCTCGGGTCACCGGGTCCAAGGCCAAAGCCAAAAATCTACTACATAAATTCATCCGACCGCCTAAGCAGGGTATTTGTGATGTTTTCACTTATATTATACTTATTCGCGAAAGAGTCTTTAAGAAGTCTCCTTCTGAGTCCTGAGCGTGAGAACGGGCAGAGGAGGGACGGCCGCGACATACTCTCGATTTTTATTTATTTATTTATTGACAAATACATTTACGTGACAATATAGTAATAACCAATGCGTCACGAAACAACAAATAATACTATTTAGGCGACGAAACGGCGTGGCCCCGTTGCATCGTCATCTCCGGTGTAGGATTCGGCAGATTGCTCCGGAACCGTCGAAACACGATGCGATGGTCTCCTGCAGCGGTCGCGGCACGCGCGCCACGAACGAGCTGAAGTGCACATAGTGGCGCGGCCGCGGCTGGAACACCCTCGGCGAGAAGCCGGTCTTCTGACGAACGTACTCCACCACATCATCAGCCGTGGCGGTGTAATGCAGGCGCGATACATATAGCGCCTTTTGCTTGGTGTGGCAACCCGCAGACCGGAACCAACCGGTTCTGCAGTACCCCACTGACTCTTGCGCGGCTTGCGCTTCCTCGACACCGTTGTAAAACCCTCCTTATCGCACTATACCTCTTGTTCTAAGTGTTCTAATAAGAGAGGGTAGTGCGAGAAAAATCGAGAGAGCTCGCGCGCCGTCGCGTGATAGCCGTGCTGTATTACTGACGGTACGTCCTTCACGACTTCACTGCAGGGATCGGAACCGGTTTTTTGCAAAAGCCTCAAAATAACCACATATCTCGAACTATTTCATATTTCATATGTAGGACTCAGTTGTGTTTTGAGGTAACGACTGCGTATTATTAGATTGCCCAATTAGAAATGAATAATTAACAAAGAATTAAAAATAACGTTTTCATACAAAAATACCGGTTTCCGATCCCACTTTTCTCGAGAGAATAGAAATGGTGGATCATGTATTTTATTAAGAAATAGATATAAATTTAGAGCTATGTGTGATATCGTAAACCTGTCTATTCCAAATTTGGTAGAATGTTCGGCTATAGAATTAACGGATTTAAAATTAATAATAATTTGTATTTATAGAGTTCCTAAAAATAACATTACAGCCATGACATTATTTTTTAATAGATTAGAATTAATTTTAGATAAAATACGTAGTAAGGATAAGAAAATAATTATTTGCGGCGATTTCAACATTGACATTTTAAAAAAAACAAAATTTTCGACTGAATTTCAGTATTTAGTTAATAGTTACAATCTTAGATTGGGCATAACAGAGCCAACGCGGTTGCATAGTAATACGTGTATAGATAATATAATACATTGTGGCCGCGGTGGCAAAACTGAAGTTATCGACTTTGCCATGTCAGACCACACAGCACAAATTTTGAACTGCCCTGTCAAAAAATATTGTCTTTTATCACACTGGTATATTAAAAGGAGAGACACATGTATGGAAAATATAGTTAAGTTTATGGAATGTCTACAAAGCCTGGGCTTTGATAGCATGTATATGGCAAATAATGCTAATGAAGCTTATAATCAATTTATAGATTTGTTTCAATTGTTTTATGACTTGTGTTTTCCTATTATTAGATTAAAAGTTAATTCAACAAAAAAATCAAAATGGATCTCCTCTGGAATAAAAAAATGTTGTGTTAAAAAGAGAGCATTGCTTTGGAAATATAGAGTATGTCCAGATGAAAATAACAGGAGGCTTTTTAAGCAATATTCCAAGCGGTTGAGAAAAGTGATATCACTGACAAAAAAGGCGCAAAATAACCATTATATAAAGTGTTCATCAAATAAATCTAAAGCAACTTGGAATATTATTAACAGTACTAAAACTGTTAACCCTAAGGAGAATATATCCAATATAAGACATAATGGTAAGTTGATAACAGACCCTCAATTAATCGCACAGGAATTTAATGATCATTTTGTAGATCAAGTGAAATTTATAACTAGTCCTAATGAGCATAATAATGCTTTGACAAATAATAATATACATCGACATAGTAAATTGACATTTAATTCATCTCGTTCCTTATTTATGCAACCAACAAGTCCGCAAGAAGTTTTAAACATAATATATTCCTTAAAAAATAGTAACAGTACCGGTTATGATGGAATATGCACCAAAGTCATAAAAAGAGTTGCACATATATTAGCATCCCCTATTAGTTATATTATAAATTTGTGTATAGAACAGGGTATCTTTCCTGAAAAGTTGAAAGTCGCAATTGTGCGACCGCTCTTTAAAAAAGGGGATAAAGAAAATATGAACAACTACAGGCCAATTGCACTTCTTCCTATTTTTTCTAAAATTATTGAAAAAGTGATTTACAATCGAATTAGCTTATTTTTCGAATCTAATAACCTATTTGCGCAAGAACAGAAGGGATTTCGCAAAAATAAATCAATAAATATGGCTATTTTTGATTTATTACAAGTAATAATGACTAATATGGATAAAAGACAACCAGTTTGCGCTCTATATATGGATTTAACCAAGGCTTTCGACTTAGTTGACCATGACATTTTAATGCATAAGTTATATAGCTATGGAATACGCGGCAACGTCCATGATTTGCTAATGTCATACTTATCTGGTAGAAGACAAGTAGTACAAATGGATTACTTAAGTTTAAAAACGAGATCCGAAGTTACTCTTTCATCAAAATACAGAGACATTAGTCGTGGCGTCCCCCAGGGAAGCGTATTGGGTCCATTATTATTCCTCATTTATATAAATGATCTTCCACAAGCTGTTGACTACCCAATGGTTCTCTTTGCCGACGACAGCACGGTCATATTGACTGGAGAAGATCCACAAACATGTGAAAACAATATAAATAGTACATTGGAATTAATAATAAATTGGTTAAATTACAATAATTTACATATTAATTTAGGAAAAACAATAATTATGAATTTTTACCAAAGAACCAATAACATGATGAATGATATAACTGTGACATATAATAATTATATAATTGAGGAAACTGATAATACGAAATTTTTAGGACTAAATTTAGATAATAAACTGACGTGGAAACCCCAGATTGACATTATATGTAAAAAGTTGAGTAGTTTTTCATATGCATTATACAATTTAAATAAAGTTGTAAGTCGGACTGAGGTACTTACTGCTTATCACGCCTATGTAACAGCTACATTGCGTTATGGTATCATGTTCTGGGGTAACTCAACTGATCGAGAATTGGTGTTTAAGGCTCAAAAGAAGTGTCTGCGTTCTGCTTGTGGACTAAAGATACCCGACTCATGCAAACCATATTTTATTAATTTGAAAATACTAACTGTACCGTGTTTATATATTTTTGAAATTGCTATGTATGTCAAATTAAATATAAATCAATTTCCTGCTATTAATAGTACGCGGCAGGGACACAAAATCTCGTATCAGCAATCGAAAACAGCCTTGCGTGCTAAAAGTGTTTATGGGATGGCACCCAAATTGTATAATAAGTTACCCAATTTAATGAGACAATCCGAAATGCCTCTTTTTAGGAAATATTTGTTGGACTTTTTGGCACAAAATGCTTTTTACTCGCTAAAAGAATTTTTTGACTATATGCCGCATATTTATTAAATCTAGTATAGGTAACTTTATTTATTATTTTTCTGCATGCTGCATGATAGGTCATATCATAAGAATCTAGTCTTAGTTATAGGAATGCAGTTTAGGCACCATAGAAATAAATAAATGAAATGAAAATGAGAGATTTTAACCTGAGTTACGTAAATATGTTAATTTAATTAAACACTCGTATTATATCTACCTATATTATTTCAGTTTTAGGTTTTAGATTAAAAATAAAACTTGCAATACCCTTACAGGGTCTCATGTATACTGTAAATATTGTATTTAACCACCTGTAACCAACATGAAAGCAATAAAGTTATTTCTATTTCTATTTCTATTTCTGCTTCACTGGCCGGTTCTTGCCTGGCTGACCCTGGCATGTTCTACTTACTTGTGGAACAGTCTTCTAGCAGCCTCTAGCAGGGTCTTGAGGGTGGAGAACGACGCACACGGCTCCAAGTCCACTTGCCCCGTTACTGACAGCAGTTCCCTCATCGCTTCACTGGCTGGTCTTCCACCTAGTTCCTGTCGGCAGGTTGACTCCAGGGCGTCTAGACATCTGGAAATGGAAGAAAATAAGACGCTGACGAGTTTCCACTCAGCAATCGTATTGCAAGCAACGTAAATGTAAATTATTCTTAGATTATGAGATTTATGAATTACAAAATACTCACGAAAATACATCAATCCGAGTATGTTATAGGGTGTACCAAAAATGGGATGTGAACCGATCAAGAGCATATTCGGTAGCGCATTGAGATTCCAAATATGCATTGGTTTAGGTTTTTATTTTTTGTTTATTTTTGATTCGAATGATATTTTTGTTTGGATTTACGCAGGTGACGGCTTTATTTATGTTTTTGTTGCCATACACAAGCAATGTAAACAAAACCAAATACTTTAATGAAAACGTGAACAAAATTTGCTAAACAACAAAAACAACACTAAATATTTTTTTTAATGCATTTTGGGAATCGCAATATGCTACGGAACCTGGCCTTGATGGGTTCAAATCCCATTTTCGTTACAACCTGTATATAAATAGAGCTATTTCTAATATTAACGCTTACCTCTGAAGAGTACCGAAGTATGTCTGTTTCAAGCAGTCAACAAACGGCACAAGCTTTAGACTTATTTTGCGGCTCAGCATAGACAGCACTGCAAGGAAATCAGTTTTTTATATACATACATACATACATTCACGCCGAAAGGGGTGGCAGGGCACATGAAACTTATGTTCCAGCGCCACTTTTAACATAAATGTGGGTATAAAAGATCAACAAAATGTGATATTGCAGTGATATGTTGCTAGCCCATCGCCTACAACACACTCAAACCCTGCTCCCTTAGTCGACTTTTACGGCACCCACGGGAAGAAAGGGGGTGGTGAAATTCTAACCCGACACCACGCAGGCAGCATTTTTTTATCTAAACTTCGATCCAGTCTTAACCCAAGCGTGGGTATAGACCCCTACAAGGTGGACTGATGACCTGGTAAAGGTCGCGGGAGTCCGCTGGATGCGGGTGGCGCAGGACCGGTCATTGTGGCGCTCTTTGGGGGAGGCCTATGTCCAGCAGTGGACGTCTTTCGGCTGTGATGTATGTAAGTATGTATACGTATGTAAGAACTTTATTGTACACTATTGTGTACAATAAAGTTAAACAAACATACAGGTAAACAAACATACATGTCACACGATTGATCAAAGTGAAAAGGCGAACTTGTCCCTATAAGGGATCTCTTCCAGCTAACCTTTAAGCAATTATATATGTTATGATGATGACGATGGGGATCGGTCTTAACCTCGTGCCGCCCAATGTGCAATAGAATGTACACTCAATTTTATTTGTATTGTCTTTACATTTTTGAAAATGAATTCAACTGTATAAAAAAAACATTTATTTATTTCTAAGTAAGTTGATTCGAATAGGGGTGTAGAGGCCAAATAAAATCACCACTATTGTTGAAATTCCCCGAAAAAGGATAAAAAGTATTGTCAAGTGGAGAAAAAAAGTTAAGCCGATATTAGTGTCCAAAGTTAAAACTTTGGACACTAATATCGGCTTAACTTTTTAAAGACTTAAATCTTATCGGCTTAACTCTTAAAAGAGGGGGGTTGTCCCTTTTCCGCAAAATGCACCATCATATGAAACGATTGGCATTTACTACATCGTGACGTCACGATCTGCGAGCGTTTCTCTCTCTAAAGCTGGCTGTACACACTCGTCGCGACACCCCGAGACAGACCGAGAACGAGTGTGTATATGATGCCCTCGCCTTGTCTCGCCCGCTCGGGTCTCGCCTCGGTACGCCTCGGTCGCGTGTCGGTTTTTGTGGCCGAGTCAAAGGGTTGTTCCGCTGTTCAAATGACGCAACGAGTGTGTACATGGTGTGGTCTCGTCGAGAGCTTCTCGCCCGAGACTCTCGGCGAGAAGCTATACCGGCATACCAATCAATATTATAACGGCTTCGTAATTCTTTGAGATATCTGAATGGGATTTTCGTCACTAAGCATATTTCTTTGCCTTCTTGCTTTAAATAATAAATGCCGAGTCTACACGCGTATTTGGGTTTATTCACGGGGAAAAGGGACTATATGGTCTTTGGCGCTTTTGCTATTATTACGTGAAATAAAAATGGCACTGCCCATTTCAGTTGTATGGTGGGCGGCCAGGAGATAGGGGTGAGGATGACCAGAGCTGTGCTAGGTCAAGGTGAGAGGAAAAACCCTAGCCAAATCCACCAATAACGAGCCTGGCCGCGCTCGCGCATCATTTCATTTTCATTTATGCATTCAAAAACAATTTTCTTTTGTTGAATACAAAGCAAAAAAAAAACAAATAATAGCAACCAGTCGAAATATGTTTCGCTCAATTTCACTTCGCAACCAACTTTTCGCAGAGTTCTCATTTGGTAAACCAATCGTTGGCATAACTTTACTTCACACTTTTCTTATTTGGCAACATTTTTATAATGCAAAATTTTACTGCAACAAACTTTTATGTGGCAAATAATTATGAAGCAAATTATTTGCTAAGGCAAAAAACCAATCGTCACATGTTATTTGGGACAATATAAACTTTGCTTTGGAATTATGATAATTACTATTATTATTAACGTACAGTTAGCATAATATTTTTTGGTAGACGCTAAGGCAGGTCGGTGTAGGTAAGACGACGAGCGAAGCGAGCGTGCCTCGGCAGCGGCCGGAAAAGCGCCAGAACTGAACACTTTTTTACCTGATACTTACTCATATAGTATTCAATATTTTGCTAATATTATGGTATGCCAATAAATACATTTGACGAATACATCAATTACATCTTAAAAAAAGCCCAGGTAATAATTTGCCTAACAATAATTTATCAAATCATTAGTTGGGAAATGATATTAGTGCGCAACGTTGAGTCGAGAAATAAAACTTCACCCAAATAAAAATATGGGATAAATAGTTTGGGAGTTAAACATTTGCTAAATATTTTTCGCCATATCAAAATTCAAAATTCAAATATTTATTCTGTAAGTAGGCCTCAAGGGCTCTTTCACATGTCCGAGCTTACACATTCAATTAATTAACATGAAATGACATTTAATACATAGCAACAATGAAAACATAGACAATCCCTGGGCACACATTTTCCGGGAGATGTATAGAGTCTCCGGGTCCATTATCACAATAATCTTATTCTATAATAATAAGGAGATGTAAAGTCTCCAGCGTCAAAATGAAATATAATAATAATAATGGAGATGTAAAGTCTCCAGCGTCAAGTAAAATAAAATAACTGAGATGTAAAGAGTCCCTGGTCAAATAATTCATAATCATTAGTGAACCAACCAGTACAGTATAAGACTCTTTTACATATCAAAAATTAATGATTAATAATAATGAAGAACGTCATGTCATACATAATAAAGGATATCTAAATCCAATCTAGCGATGAAAAACAATAAATAATAGAATAATAATAATGAAAAAGTCATGTCATAACAAATAATATCTATGTCCAATAATAACAAAAAATATATATACTCGTATATATAATGATGGCTAATGTAATAATGTCAAATATAATAAATTCATTTTTATACTCGTCAACCTTAATGTTTGTATTAAAGACTCCGTACACCAAATTTAAATCACATACTTTTTACTATAGAGCTCCCAACTCAACATTTCATAACTGTTGAGAACTAAAATGAAATTGACCAATGACGTGGCGCGTTTACTGAACTATAATGTATTTGACCAATAGGACGCCATCATGAGACAGGTAATAGACATTAACGCACAAAAAAGAAAAAACCGTTGGTTGCACTTCGTTTTCAATAGATACCAAGTTTGTTTAATTAGTTCAGTTGACTCGTAGAAAAAGTATTGTATACAATAGGTATATAATTAGCTTTTTAAGTCTCGTACCTTAATTAGGCCACTCAGCAAGCTTCCTGGCCTAAACGTGGTACTCGACTGAAAGAGCATACATTATATAACGATTGTATAATATACTATATTAATGTAGTCTTCGATGCAGTAAAATTATTTCTCTAAGAGGTGCCGCTTGCATCGCTTCCTATAGGCCCATTATTCCTCGCTCACCGCCTCGCAGCCTCGCACAGCTCTGGTGGATACTCACTCTATGGTTCCTTTGTCCCGAGAATGACACATGTTCCACACTCAGCCGTTCGAAGTTTGTTTCCCGGATGGAGTCCCCCGTGGTACACTGCGACGCACTCGCGAACTGTAGCGATTACGGACCGGATTCGTTCGCGAGCGGGATGCGGTCGGCCGGATGAGCAGTCTTTTCCTTGTAAGGTTAGAAGATATGGTCCCTTTGCCCAGAAAATTACATATTTTTCACTCACCCGTTCGCTGCACGTCCAGCGAAGCTTGCTTCACGGATATGGAGTCCCCCGTGGTACACTGCGACGCGCTCGCGAACTGTAGCGAGTACGGACCGGATTCGTTCGCGAGCGGAATGCGGTCGGCCGGATGAGCAGTCTTGTTCCACACTCAGCCGTTCGAAGTTTGTTTCCCGGATGGAGTCCCCCGTGGTACACTGCGACGCACTCGCGAACTGTAGCGATTACGGACCGGATTCGTTCGCGAGCGGGATGCGGTCGGCCGGATGAGCAGTCTTTTCCTTGTAAGGTTAGAAGATATGGTCCCTTTGCCCAGAAAATTACATATTTTTCACTCACCCGTTCGCTGCACGTCCAGCGAAGCTTGCTTCACGGATATGGAGTCCCCCGTGGTACACTGCGACGCGCTCGCGAACTGTAGCGAGTACGGACCGGATTCGTTCGCGAGCGGGATGCGGTCGGCCGGATGAGCAGTCTTTTCCTTGTAAGGTTAGAAGATATGGTCCCTTTGCCAAGAAAATTACATATTTTTCACTCACCCGTTCGCTGCACGTCCAGCGAAGCTTGCTTCACGGATATGGAGTCCCCCGTGGTACACTGCGACGCGCACGCGAACTGTAGCCAGAACGGACCGGATTCGTTCGCGATCGGGATGCTGTCGGCCGGATGGAGGAACTAAAATAAATTGTTTATTGTCTGAATATGGGTAACTATAAAGGTGACAATGGTTTGTCACAATTAGTCACAATATGACCTACAATATTAGTATCATAGCAGCATTGCATTGACATCATAGTTTTTATTTAGTTCTTAAGTCCTAACGTCAGACTTATCACTTTTGCCGCATCGGTTAAAATCGGCGCACCTCCGAGCTGCAATTCACCCGAACGCGGATAATACAGTTGACAGCGTTTGATAATAATATAATTAATGTCTCAAATTCAAGGAAAAAATTTAAATATATACGCACCGACCCAGATTCAAACACTGGCCACAACATTCGAACGGGCATACATGGCCTATCAGTCTAACCAACTGAGCTATCGGAACAATCTGTCTCGGGCACTAAGTCTATTAACAGGTCCCTTAGGGAGGCGTGTAGCGACATCTACCGAGAAAGCTTTGGCTTTCTAACGGCACCAGCGTCTCAAATTATATTGAGAAATCGTACGTAACGATGCGCCACTCTATATACAATCATTTTTAGGGTTCCGTAGTCGACTAGGAACCCTTATAGTTTCGCTTTGTTTGTCCGTCCGTCCGCGGATAATCTCAGTAACCGTTAGCACTGGAAAGCTGAAATTTGGTACTAATATGTATATCAATCACGCCGACAAAGTGGTAAAATAAAGTTTTTTTATTTATTAGGGTACCTCCCCTATACGTAACGTAGGGTGTGTTTTTTTTTTTCATTTCAACCCTAATGTGTGATATATTGTTGGATAGGTATTTAAAAATGTGTTTGCTAAAATCATTTTTTGATAATGTTAATATTTTCGGAGATAATCGCTCCAGAAGTAAAAATATGTGTCCCCCCCCCCCTCTAACTTTTGAACCATAAGTTTTAAAAATATGAAAAAAATCTCAAAAGTAGAACTTTATAAAAACTTTCTAGGAAAATTATTTTGCTTGATAGGTTGAATAGTTTTTGAAAAAAATACAAAATAATTTCTGAACTAAGTTTGTAATTTAACCTTACCTATAAGCAGGTGTTTACGTATTGTACCTGTAATTTCTACAAAATCACAATGAAATGACGTGCTTTCAAATAAAGTAAAAAAACGGTGAAAATCGGTTCACGCAATAAAGAATTATCCCATAAAAATCATCTTCCATACTTTAAGCTCGCGCGCAATAGTTTACTTAATTTGCCGATAGATGTCGCCTTACGCGGAACACTCACATTGAACTAACCCGCTTCGCTAGCTCGGCTTTCAACACAAGCACTTGTGCTGAATAACAAATAACGATTAAAATGTACAATACAATACAATACAAATACTCTTTTCATCTCTCATACTCTGAAAACTCTGAAATGACGTCCCCCCCCCAAATCCGTTGTTTAACTTTATTTGAAAGCTCAAATAAAGTTAAACAACGGATTTGGGGTTTTAGGGTTTTGTACTTAATATGTCAACTCAATGTAACAAATATCCCATTTTTTTAACGCTTAAGTGGGGACACTTACTGTGACGGACGAAAAACTACGGAACCCTACACTGAGCGTGGCCCAACACGCTCTTGGCCGGTATTTTTTTCTCATTTCTGTATCTGCGATACGAATATCTGCATACCTACCATCAGGCAGACCTTATGATTGTTGTTAAAAGAACTCGGTTTTTAACACTTTCACTGCAAAAATACCCGCCTAGCAGGTGCTGTAGGCGCTCTACACTACTTAGCGGGAAAACCACGGCATCGGAGACCGTAGCGCTACGAAATTATTGTTCAGCCCAGCTGGCCAAAAGAAAAATGGCAGGGTTTTTTAGAAAATGGTAGTAATACGGACTATACAGAGTGTACCAAAAATAGGGTATGAACCGATCAAGGGCATAACAGGTATCGTGTTCTGATAAGTAAACTTAAGAGAAAAAAAATAGACGCGATTTTTTATAATTTGTGTGGAGCGTTGGTATCGCGTCTATAAAAACTTAGTTTTTTCTTGTGAGAACACGATACCTGTTATGCCCTTGATCGGTTCACACCCCATTTTTGGTACACTCTGTTTTAACATAATTATCGGATGGTCCTTAAAACAAGTGTTAAAAATGGCTACAAAATCCCAAGGATTTAAACGCTTAAAATCGCAGTTTTAAATGGTGACCAACGACATAAACCAAACATTTGATTGACCCTATTAGTTAAAAGGTTAATCTGCGATGGAAGCGACTACTAAAACGCGCACAAACCTCCTCAAAAGACGGACTACGTAGCCGCAACGTCGAGTCGCTGTGAATGATGTCGTAGTCGTCGAAGCTGCAGCTGTCGTACGAGGCGGCCTCCTCGCCGTCGGACGCGTCGGACGCCGGTCGGACCGACTGGCTGATCGTTGTGTCCGACAGCGTCACGCTCATCATGGTGTAGTAGCTCGTGTCCAGGTGGCAGGGGAGCTCTGATAAGAGATTCGTTAAAGAATCGTTCAACTTGCAAGACGCCTGCGAGTATTATAGTTAAACATACTTACAAGAGTCGTTGTTGTTTATTTTTTTATTTTTCTTAATTTTACATATTTATAAGTTTGTACCGCTTTGGGCTTGCTGTTAAGGTATAAATGTTACTATAAATAAATAAATTTCCGACTCCTGCAGGTCGATCACGTAACGCATTGTACGCACGTTAAATACATACAAAAATACAAATACATACATCTAAATGTCAATTTTTATATGGAAAAATGACCCCTCGAAATTACGCGATTACCCCTCTCGGTTAAGTGATTACTCGAAAATGATTATTACTTCAAAAAAAATGCCTAGTGACGAATATCCCATTCTGATATCTCATAGAATTAGGAAGCTACAAACGTTTAGATATTGCTTGATAGAGAGAGAAAACGCAAACAGTTTGTGACGTCACAAACACGACGGGGCACGGCACGTTGCCGTCTTCTAGTGAGGTCACTAACTACGAACGTCATCGTTTCATATGAAGTTGCGTTTTGCGGAAAAGGGACAGAACATACCCCTTCTTAAAACTTTGGAGACATAACTTCGTGATTGTTTAACCTCTTGCGTTGCTTATTTCTCCATTTGACTACAAAATTAATCCTTTTTAGAGAAAATACGACACTATTGATTATTTTATCTAGTGTCTACACCCCTATTGTTCTAAAATCGAATGACAGAAAACAATTGAAAATCTGTCTTCGTTTCGCATCCGATTCTTCTATTCGATACCGTAGAAAGAACAAATGAATGTGAATCGAATTTCAAAGGAATAGCCTTTCATTTGTTTTGTCTCATTCCATTTTAGAACAAATACAAAATTCAATACATGTAAAATACAATACAATTAGTATAGACAGATTATACAACTTACCGTCTATACTCCAGTCCATGTTGTTGACTTCATCCTTCAACTCTTGCAAGACTTCTTGCATCATGACGACAAGAGCACATTTCTTGTCGCCTTCGGAGAAGTTCTGGTAGATGGTCTGCAAAATCATAAACAGACAGAGAACGTTTTAATTTATAAATATAGTTTAACCAGCGAAGGGTTAGGGCGGGTTGCACCAACTTGCGATTACAGACCGATCAACGTTAAATATGTCGCCGGCAGATGTCATCCCATATAAGCTTGACAACCTTTTTATACATTCGGATTTTAACGAACCCCGCTTACGAATTTACACGATCGCTGGACAGAAAGGGAATTCCCTCACGATGAGTCATTTTCAAGACATATGAATGTAAAATTGTACGGTTAATACTGATAATTATACGGTTTACGGTATTAGTTATATGGTACATGCGACATGTTTCGGATTTCTTCAGTTCTTCTTAACACTTTCACTGCCTAGCGGGCGCCTACGCCGTAGTCGCTTTCCCCTACATACGAGAAAAACCACGGCATCGGCTACGAGCGTAGCGCTTAGCGATTCTTGGCAGTGAATGTGTTAAAGCCAGCTCCGCATGCTTGGGAAACAATGGCAAACAGCGAACAACAAACACGAATGTGTGGATAGGTGTTTGCCTATTTTTGTTTGTGTTCGTCACTGATCGGCGTCGGTGTTTTTGTGCACGAATCAAAGGAATATACTAGCACGTTCGCCAAGCGTGGGGATGCCTGTTTGTGTGAGATGTTTGGCACGTGTTTGGTGATTGTGGCAAACACCAAGCGTGTGGAGGCGGCTTGAGGATGAGTGCTCAGTCAGGTGTAATCAATCATGTCAGGCCAGTGACGCCACGCACTGACAGGACGGAGGGAGAGAGGCGGTCTTGCGCTCGAGTCGTTATGTGAGATTGCGACAAGAGATTGTGCATAAACTGAGCAACAATTCAGAGCAGGAGTTGCACACACCACATGACAGTTTACACCGATTCAGGACGAAATTGCTGTCGAAAATCGGTTGAGATGCCTCAAATTTGCTGCCGCCAAAATTTGGAATGACTTAGCACCACCCTTGCGAGAGCCATGTCTTTCATCATCATCATCATCATATCAGCCGAAAGACGTCCACTGCTGGACATAGGCCTCCCCCAAAGAGTGCCACAATGACCGGTCCTGCGCCACCCGCATCCAGCGGACTCCCGCGACCTTTACCATGTCTTTATTTAAATTTAAACAGCTCACTCGAGCGCACCTCCTAGATGCACAGGCAAGACCTACACAACAAAATACAAACAAACATCACATACGGCGCACGCATACACACACCCGCACACAGCACGGAACCAACTTCCTACTCATAAATACGAGTATATATATAGTTATGATGGCCCACCTACATCTATTACTACTTACGAAACCCTTGGTGAATTTCCATTAACCCACGCACGCAGATTGATCTAATTTAAATTATTAAATTAATATTTTTATAGCGTCCTTCAAACTTCACTGATGACGCAAACTGAGATTAGGTAAACATATTTTAATTAGGAAACTACGACCGAACTAATGAAGTTTATGGTGAATAAATTAAGTTACATTGTAACATATCCTATAGAATCCGTAGCGGCTTATCAATGAAAAACCAGTAAATTAGCAACTACGTGGTACATGCGTGAGAGACCAATTTAGACATACCATCCATTAATTTTTCGTGTCCAAGATTTTACGACTTTGTTTATCACTGCGGGATTTCACCATATTTTCCATATCCCACTCCTGAGTAAAGCCTCTATTATATAAGGGCAGGTAGAAGTGCCCACCATCATTCTATCCTCCGCCCTTGCCTGAACAGTTGTAACTTACTATATAAGTCATTGGTTAAATAAAACCAATTAATTTCTAAATTCACCTTTTTTTTCTGACTTACTACAAACCGTTAAGTGAAACCTAAAGACCCCTTTTCGCTACGACAACGCTACTACGCTGACTCGACGCGCTCCGAGCTCCAGAGTTCCAGCCAACGTTCGAGAACTAATGGTTTCCTGACTTCGTGGACTACGGCGTGAGGCGGCTGGTTTCCTCAGGGAGCCCATCCCCACTCTATAATTGGCACAGCCGGTAGGATCCACTCCTGCGGCGAAATCTGTGAGTTGCACAATTTAATCACTATATTCGCCGTGCCCCTATTAAGGACTTCAAGGAAGAAACGGATCTAGCATTCAAAAGTCGGTGTCCTAATAATGGGAAATATTATTCAGCACAGTCGTCGATTTACGAGAAGAGGATAGGACCGGGAGGATCCTTATACGGAAAATTACCGTTTTCCTTCCTTAAAAAAACAAAGAAAATCCTTTTTCCATTTTCCATTTTCCTGATTTTTGTAATTTCTTCTGTACTTTTTTTTTTTGTGTGTGTATATTAGTGTTTGCGCAACATTTTTATTGTATACTGGATCATTAGATCACTTGATTTCTTGATTACAATATTTGGTTAATTAAAAACCATACACCTTTGAGCTGGGTGAACATAAAGAGCTTATTACCTTACTTGAAACGAATAGCAGTTGCGAATTTTGTTTTGAAATATGAGACACAAATTATTATTAATTCAGCTTAAATACAAACGAATTATTTTATGACATTAAGTGCACATGAATACTCAAAATATTAATCCGACGTCGTTTGGTGAAGGGCAACGCGCAAATAATAGTTCTGCCAATAATACGAAAGGAACATTTGGTATAAATATTCCTGAAATTAAAATTCGAGCAGTAGATCGATAATCGAATCGCTACAAGTTATTGTTGAAAACCTTGCTGATTTATTTTCATATTGTTTGCGTATGATAGTGCAAAGTGAGTGTTTCGTTATATTCTAATTACTTGGTTAAATCCAAATAATACACATTGTAAATTTTTGTGTTAAGTTCTAATTAAGCTTGATTCACCTAACTAATTAGAATGAGTCATCAGTTAAACACTGAGTCGGCTAAAATGCCTAAAATGCCTATAATTTCTGAAAAACCTGAAGACGTGAAACCATCTTCTAGCGGACTTAAGGATTCCCTGAATTTAAACTTTAGCGAATTAAAAATTGGTTCTGAAATTTTAATTCCAGTGCTTACATTAATTCCCAACGAAATCTTAAAACGTATCACAATTTTTGATGGTGATAAACGCACGTTGAATTTATATTTAAAGAAAGGAGATGATATGTCCATGCCGATCAATTCGTCATAGTAATTATGTATACCATACACATAAAATTTACAAATCAAATTGTCATTAAAGATATATAAACTTTTATGCATATAACTTCTTCGTGTCAACTTGTAGCATGAGTTCTAATTACTTCAAATGGTTCGTAATGCATACAATTCTTGAAAAATGTATTGGC
Organism: Epinotia bilunana; assembly: GCA_947049275.1. Lineage (NCBI taxonomy): Eukaryota > Metazoa > Arthropoda > Insecta > Lepidoptera > Tortricidae > Epinotia > Epinotia bilunana. Next base: position 4,595,061 of record OX346275.1, on the reverse strand, counting down.
AAGTTTGTTGCTAATTAAACTACGAGTTGAACCCGTGTCGATCATAAATTTCGCCTTCAATTCCGGAACGACTGAAAGGTAAGGTTCTTGCATTATTACTTACACATTGTTTGTTCTCGAGGCTCGAACTTGAAAATTTTGCCCTGCATTAGGCTGATAAGAGTCGGAGTAACTTGCGCTTTCACTGTTCACTCGGTTCAGGTTTGTATTCGCATTCAAATTGTTTCTAGGCATAGAAGAATTTGAATTGGACGTTGTTGGTCGGAAATTCGGCGTTACCTGACGATTATTTTGATAATTCGGTCTAGGCTGATGATTAGTCTGATAACGAATATTTTGATTAGGGTTTGATTGGTTAAAAGGCCTATTCGGGTAGTTGTTAGGCTTGTTCTGGAAATTAGACTTTTGCCAATTAGGACGACTATACTGCGTATTGTAATTGAAATTACGCACAAATGGTTTCGGTGCGTTATTTTGAAATTTCTTTGGGGAAGTTGATTTATGGGTATTGTTTCTTGTTTTATATTGGTCATTAAAATTGACTTCTTCAAGAACGATTTGTAGAGCATCTTCTAATGTAGAAGGGTTTTTCCGACGAACGGTGCGCATTAATCCTTTTGGTAAATTATAAAGGAAAACATTCAATGCGGAGTGATTGTAAATTTGCATTCGACTATTCCTAGTTGTTATGTCGGAGGCTTCGTTAATTTTTGCAAATAAATTGCTCCTAATTAATTGGATTCGGTTACATAGTTCAAGAAAACTTTCAATAGGTTTGAGCGTAACACTCTCTAACTCCATTAAAATACAATGTTCCGCCCGAGTATCGCCAAAGTGTTGCAACAAAAGGTTTTTCAATTCCGGCCACTTAGCGATATGTTCGTTTTCACTAACTAAAGCAGCGGCTTTCCCAGATAAGCGAGACGTTAAAGCGTGTAAAACGTACTGTTGCTGCGTTTGGTTATTAATATCGCCTGCAAAATTAGTTATCACGTAATCTCCTTTCTTTAAATATAAATTCAACGTGCGTTTATCGCCATCAAAAATTGGGACAAGTTTAAAAATTTCGTTGGGAATTAATGTAAGCACAGGAATTAAATTTTCAGAACCAATTTTTAATTCGCTAAATTTAAAATTCAGGGAATCCTTAATTCCGCTAGAAGATGGTTTCACGTCTTCAGGTTTTTCAGAAATTATAGGCATTTCAGGCATTTTAGGTGACTCAGTGCCTCAGACCAAGAAAAAAAACAGACGGAGCGTTACGAACAGTCAAGTAAAGCCAAATCACAGCCAAACAAAACCAAGCTACACTAAGTTTAGCACGCGCTCACGCACACATATACAAACAAAATTGCACAAAACTCTTCAGCACGTGTCGCAATGCTGTCAACATCATCTATTTCGAGTTTTGTGGGATTTAATTTGTTTAGCGTGTGCTAAACTTATGGGGCTTGGTTGAACACCGGTTGGCTTCACTCGACTGTTCGTAACGCTACGTCTGTATTTTTTTCTTGGTCTGAGCTCAGTGCTTGACTGATGACTCATTCTAATTAGTTAGGTGAAACAAGCTTAATTTGAACTTAACACCAAAATTTACAATGTATATTATTTGGATTCAACCAAGTAATTAGAATATAACGAAATACTCACTTTGCACTATCATACGCAAACAACATGAAAATAAATCAGCAAGTTTTTCAACAATAACTTATATAGCGATTCGATTATCGATCTAAGTACTGCTCGAATTTTAATTTCAGGAATATTTATACCAAATGTTCCTGACGTATTATTGGCAGAACTATTATTTGCGCGTTGCCCTTCACCAGACGACGTTGGATTAATATTTTGAGTGCACATGTGCACTTAATGTCATAAAATAATTCGCTTGTATTTAAGCTGAATTAATAATAATTTGTTTTGAATATTAAAAAAAAAAAATCGCAATTGCTATTCGTTTCAAGTAAGGTAATAAGCTCTTTATGTTCACCCAGCTCAAAGGTGTATGGTTTTTAATTAACCAAATATTTTAATCAAGAAATCAAGTGATCTAATGATCTAGTGTACAATAAAAATGTTGCGCAAACACTAATATACACACACAAAGAAAAATAAAACGAAAAATACAGAAGACATTACAAAAATCAGGAAAATGGAAAATGGAAATGCGATTTTCTTTGTTTCTTAAGGAAGGAAAACGGTAATTTTCCGTATAAGGATCCTCCCGGTCCTATCCTCTTCTCGTAAATCGACGACTGTGCTAAATAATTTTTCCCATTATTAGGAAACCGACTTTAGATCCGTTTCTTCCTTGAAGTCCTTAATAGGACCACGACGAATATAGTGATTAAATTGTGCACCTCACAGATTTCGCCGCAGGAGTGGATCCTACCGGCTGCGCCAATTATAGAGTGGGGATGGGTTCCCTGAGGAAACCAGCCGCCTCACGCCGTAGTCCACGAAGTCAGGAAACCATTCGTTCTCGAACGTTGGCCGTAACTCTGGAGCTCGGAGCGCATCGAGTCAGCGTAGTAGCGTTGTCGTAGCGAAACGGGGTCTTTAAGTTTCACTTAACAGTTTGTAGTAAGTCAGAAATAAAAAGTGAATTTAGAAATTAATTGGTTTTATTTAACCAATGACTTATAGTAAGTTACAACTGTTCAGGCAAGGGCGGAGGATAGAATGATGGCGGGCACTTCTACCTGGCCTTATACAGGGTGTAACAAAAATGGGGTATGAACAGATCAAGGGCTTAACAGGTATCGTGTTCTGATAAGAAAAAACAAATTTTTTGGCGCGATTTTTTTTTTACCTTGTATGGAGCGTTGGCCGACTGGGGCGACAAACATACAAATGTAAAAAAAAATCGCGTCAAGAAAATGTTTTTTTCTGTTTTTTCTTTTCAGAACACGATACCTGTTAAGCCCTTGATCGGTTCATACCCCATTTTTGTTACACCCTGTATACACCTTACCTTATTTTATTGTTATTTATTTATTTATTTTTATTATTTTATTATTATTATTTATAGTCGCAACCGCTCTCTCCGGGACCAGTTTGAAAACCAGCGCCAGTCTGCTAAGCCTAGCACATGCTGAAACTGGATTCCATTTGCCATAGGTACTAAGTAGGTTAATCTTGTTAAATGTCAAGTGAATTTTGTTTCTATTTCTTGTAACTTTTAATTGTATTGAATGTTTTGTTTTTTTATCTTTATGGCAAATAAAAAAAATCTTATTCTTATTCATAATAACCATAGCAATTTGCATTAGTTTTAGACCCTCTTATTCTTAATTTTGGTTCTAAGATGCCCTATGTCCCTTAGTGTAATGTCTCTATTGATTTTATTTTTAGTCGATCAATCATGCATGCTGTGTTCACCTGTAACTGGTGGCGCAATTATTAAACCAATGTCTTTTTTTTGTATTTATTCAAATGAAAACTTACATACTATACATTTATATTCTCGCCAAACTGTTACGTTTGATGGCGAGACGCGCTACATTTTAATACAACTTAACCTATTAAATTCATCTTATAAAATAAATTAGGTAACAATTTCGTGGGCCCCATACCAAAGAAATTATATATATGCGTACATATACACACACCCACACAATCATGACAAGTCGAGAAGACATTCCTTTAGTCTAATTTTTATCATAGATTTACTTAATTTAGGACTTTCTCTTAGTAAACTAATTTTATTGAATATTTTTGGTACTAGGTACTTTGAACTTCTTTTGCCATAATAGTTTTTCATTTTCGGCTGTACTATCTTTTTTTCTCTTACACTCTTAGTATTATATTTATTGTTAATTAATAATTTGTTAATTATAATTATAATAAGTGCTTTTGTTTGTTGTTGCCGCTATTGGCGAGCCTTAATAATAAATAAATCCGGAAGAACTCCCGAAGAATTCGAAACATGTCACGTCACAACTTTAATTTTATAATGACCTAATGTAAATGTTACTTTTCAGATCTCAGATTGTGCCTAATGAATAAATACCTTCCTGCGAATTGTGTCCTTTGTATTTACGGTTACAAGTATTTTGAAAATGCTATTGCATATACGTAAATTACATAAGACAAAGGCACGGTATGTATGACAGACATTGAATGTCAAATATCAATCTTGACATTCGATATCTGCGTATTTATTTATTATCTATACATGAGTAGGAACTTAACTGAAGATGTTGATAATAAATTACTGACCAATCTATTTGATATTACACTAGATATTACCCGCGGCTTCGTAAGCGTAGTTAAATGAAATATTTTCAAATAAACCAATAAATAAATACACTTTCCATTTCTAATATGAGTGTCGATATGAACGTATGTTTTTTTAAATAAGTATCTTTGTATTCAATTAATTAGTCAGTAGGTAAATAATTAACTGTTTTCTAAGTCAATACCTATTTTTTGGCTAATATCATTCATTCCCGCACCGAAAACCCCGGGGTTTGACTATTACATTAACTTGAGCTTTTGTCATACACTGATACTGTGTCGAAGATTAGTTTTTTTTTCTGTTAAGCTTTTATTTCAGTTAAGTTGTTTTGTTAACATAATTATCATAATATTAATGAACCTCCAGCATTATGTCTGTTGGTACTCTATGAGATAGAATATGTAATGAATTAGAATAATGAATTAGTTATCATCATAATTGAATGAATTTAAAAAGAGTAATCATATTTTTGACATGTAATTACCATCAATTGTATTTTATCTTCAATTCCACGTGACTGTAGATTTGTATCTTTACCTACCTAATGTTTGTACGCCCATTGGCAAGACATAGAATATCACATAATGTACTAACATGTCTGTATTTTACAGCCTACCTATATTCTACAATAAACATTATTTCTGATTCTGATTCTGATTCTGATAGGAACCTAAAAGCCCTTCAGGTTTCCCTTACCTCAAAAAGCTGCTTCTCCTGTTTAGCCACGTACTGTATCTTCTTGGGAACAACTTGCAACTCCCGCGCCAGCTCGAACGACGATAGAATCAGTTGCTGCACTAACTTCACGTGGATCTGAAGACAAAGAGAATAAGTTTCTATCAAGAATTAAATTTTTTGACTAGGCTTTTAAGGCCGACTGTACTTCTTTTGCAGTCTCGCTGAGAGGATTCCAATGAACTCAAACACGACGGGGGTATCTTGACTAGTTTAGGAGTTGCCATGGCCTTCTTCAGTTTCCATCGTCAGATCAGCTCGGTGGTGTGATAAGATTGCGTTATCAGTGCCGAATTTCAATTCAATGTGATACCGGTCACTGGCTGAAAAATGAATAGCTAATTTACCACCATCATTACCTCCACAATCATTAGCATCTACTTTATCATTATCATCACCACCGTCATCATAGTCATGACCATCGTTAATAGTATCATTATAATCATGTTCTACTCAACTCACCACTAACTATAGCTATGGGCTCGTCCAAAAATCATGTGATCATATTTGGCCTACTTTTGACCGCCCCTCCCCTTTGGTGATATTTAGTGATAACGCAACCCCCCCCCCCCCCCCCCATTCACGATCACTTGTGTTTTTGGGGCTAAGTATGAATTAAGAGTCCGCAGTAAGCTCGATTCTCCATACAAACGTAGTTACGCTCTCATTTTAAAACTACGGGTTAGATTGTAACGAAACTTTGCATATACATTGACATGAGGTATATCTATGTCTGTAATTAGTTTATGTAGCTTCAGATACCATAGTAAAACAAATACAGCGATTTTAAGTTTTTCATACAAAACTTGTTTTTGCTGTATTTCGTTTGTTTTACAAACTGGAACCATATAAACTAATTACAGACATAGATATACCTCATATCATTATAAAAAGGATCACGGTCATCATAATCATGACCTTCATCTTTATTATAACTATCGTCATCATAATCATGATGGCTATCATTATAATAAAGACCGACTTCATCACAATAACGGCCATCGCTTTTTATAATCACGTCCAACTCACCTCACTAAGCTTGGTACTGTTTTCGAGTAGATAGTCCTGCAGACAGTCACCACCGAACGCCACCACGGAGTTGATCAATGCGGTTCTCGTGTTGACGACTCGGTCGCCGTCCTGTCTGTCCGGCTTCGCTGCGTCGGCGCGGAGTATGTCGCTGTCGTCGATGATGAGCCATTTACTCTTGGTTTGGTGCTTTGGGGGTGGTTTGACTGGAAAGAGTAGTATTTTTTTTCATTGCGTAAGTAAATGTTGACATACGGCATTTCCCCGTGATCAAGCATAACCGGCAGTATTATTTTCCGCAATAAAACGAACTTGGTTCTATAGAAAGATAGACGGGTTCAATTACCAGCCTCGTATGAGGTTTTTTTTCAAGTCGTTGAATACAGTTTTTATTTGTTTTAGTGGGGCAGAGTGCTCGAACAATTTGTCGTCAATGTGGACACACTTGTACATACAAACTTATAAAGGTACAATCTCACAGACTTTTCCTCTTTATAATATTAGTAAAGATGAGGAACTACCCAATCCATTTTAATATTATAAACGCGAAAGTGTGTGTCTGTCCGTTACCTCCTCACGCTTAAACCGCACAACCCATTTAGACGAAATATAGTATAGAGATAGTTTGAGTCCCGGGGAAGGACATAGGATAGTTTTTAACCCGAAAATCTCTATGGGCTTGGAATGGAGGGTATTTTTTTTTATGGGGATACAATATAAACGAGTTCTACGCGGACGGAGTGGACGGAGACGCAGGATACTAAATGCTTACTGAATACTTTGTATTGCTAAATAAACACTTACACATAAGCTCCCACTGGTCTAGCAACTCATTCATGAAGGCGACTCGCTCCTCGCTCAGTCTTTCAGGTCTGTCGTCGCTGTATCGTGCGTTCAATCCTTTACTTATAGAAGAATCGTTGGAGTGTCTGAAACAAAAAAATATCGATTATAAAACCATCGCCGTCATCATCATATCAGCCGAAGGGTGCCATAATGACCGGTACTGCGCAATAGTGGGGCAGTGTGCTCGAACAATTTGTCGTAAATGTGGACACGCTGGACAAGGGAACCATTTTTTAGGCACTTATTAGATCCATAGCTTTAAGTTTTTGATAGGAACCAACTCCTCCGCCGGCCATGTTTATTTTATGCCGGCCATTTTTATTTATACTTAATTATTAATCCGACGAACGCGCGTCGTCTGTAGAACAATGTGTAAAGGGCTTATGACTCAACTCCGCTCCCTAATTAGGGTGCTAAATTCAGGTAGATGTCATAAGCCCCTTAGTATTGTCCGTTATGAACACACGTGTTACTAGCGCGCTTGACGGGTTAACATCTCGAGGCACTTAGAATCACAAACTTGGTGTCTAAATATACATATTTGGGGTCAGGGAATTCGTCCTCACGGACCTTACGCTATCCAATGGTATTTTCGATATTTTCAATGAGCGATCTCTTTCAAGCAATCTTGATGAGCAGAACAAAAGTAACATATAAAGATTTTTCTTGGTACCTTTTACCGTAGACCTACGGCCGTATTCATAAACGTTCTACTCGTACGAGGCGTTAAAATTCGTTTGTCTTTATCTGTCACTTTGACATTTATGTTCGTCAGAAAGGGAAAAAGAACATTTTAACGCAATTCATTTTTATGGGTTATTATTGCCCACACATATAAACACAAGTTTGTATATCTCCATAACCATCGTCATCACCATATCAGCCGACAGACGTCCACTGTTGGACAAACGCCTTTTAAAGAGTGCCAAAGTGACAGGTCTTGCGCCATAAGTTTCTGTCAAAAAGGTCATTTTAGTTCCAAGCTTTAATAGCCAACTATTTCTGTATACCGTCATAGACTACTCATTGAGACGATTCTAACGAGCCCAAACTCAACGGGGCTACGTCGGTTATGTACTGAATTCCCATGGCCACCTGTCTCCATCAACAGATCAGCTCGATGGCGAGAGTCTCGACGCCAAAGGGTGCAAAGTTTTATCGGTCTATATCGTTTTAGTTTTCTTTTAAAGGACCTTACCAACTTTTCACGGCTGATAAATTATAATTCAATATTGTTTATCTGAAACTGTTCGCTGTCCGAACCAAACCAGACGAGGTTTGTTTAAAAAAAAAGCGAACAAATCAGAAAAAAATACAGTGAAATAACATTTGGACAAAGGTGATTTTAATAAAACACTGTTTTTAATCCAGATTTATTGTTTGTATACATTGCAAAATCATACTAATATTATAAATAAGAAAGTGAGTCTATCTGTCTATCCTCTTCACGCTCAAACCGCTGAACCGATTGAGATGAAATTTGGTATGGAGATACCTTGAATCCCGGGGGAGGACGTAAAATAGTTTTCATACCGGAAATAATCCCCTAAGGGGGTGAAATCAGGGGTGAAAGTTTGCATGGAGCTACGATGTAAACGAGTTCCACGCGGACGAAGTCGCGGGCAGAAGCTAGTATAATATATTTGAACTAGGTCTGCTTTCTAAATCATATCTCTTGTACCCTCTACGTATATATTGTAGGTACTTAAAGTGACCCAGGATGTAAGTGAGTAATCTATTGTAACGGACCGAGTTTTCTCATGGTACGCGATATTTGGAGGTCTTAAAGCTGATACAATCACCCTGACGTGAGTGATTTCTTCGGATGGCCGAGTCTGAAATAAATAACGTTATTAATGGAAATAATATTAATGGCATTTACATTTTGTCGATCTTTTATACCACGTTTATGCTAAAATTGGCGCTGGAACATACGTTTCATGTGCTCTGCCTACCCCTTTTGGGAATAAAGGCGTGAATGTATGTATGTATGTACGTAATATTAATGGCCTGTTGGCATGATTATTCTGTCAATGTCGTATAGAATGAGCGAGCGAAGCGAACGAAGTTCTATACTTCAGCTTGGGCTGAAAATTGTTTGTCCGTCCCATGTCCGGCTGTCCCGCTCTCCTCTACAGGTCGCATTTCTCAACCGATTCTCGTGAAATTTTGTGAGCAGGTTCGTTGATTATAATTTTTTTTGTAGATTCTGTTTTAGGAAATTCAATAAAAAAAAACACAAACTCGCGAGGTCTCCAGCTCACGAGTCACTAGTTTTAAAGGGTAGGCATCGTGCATGCGACACCCTGGAGTTGTAATCTATCCACCTCGTCCTACCCGGCGACGGCAATCTTTCGTGAAACTAGTGCCTACGCCAAATAAGTTACGCTGCTTGTGTTTTTGAGATTGTGCTTTTGTGTTTTTTGCGACAATAAATATTCTTTATCTTTATCTAAATATTAGGATTAGGTGGCAAAGCGGACCGCGGGCTCGTTTAGGAGACAACCGGGAAATCGTTAGGAGGGTGACGATCCCTGCGCCGTAAGTGGAAAAAGTCAAGCTAAAGTGTATCGTAAAGTTTAAGAAATACTTACAGGAATAGACACTGTAGTGTTATGTCGAAACAATCCAATCCAACCCGACTTTTGCCAAAATTTCTTACCCTCCTTTTGTCCTTTAAATAGTAGGTAAAATTTATATTAATAAAACAAAACATTTTATTTTTTAATGTCGCTATTAATAGGGGCCCATCTAGCAGTTGGCGAGTCACCGTCTGCCAGAGATAAAAAGTGAGACAGTTTTATTAGGCAGGCGTCCGATGTTTCACCCAATAGCCCAGCCACTAGTCACCCAATAACCCGTTTCATTTAGATTCCATCAACCATCAATAGGCCCTATACTCCTCAGCGAGTGCTGTCTCTGTGTGCGTCCCATGACACGGGCAGGGACAGCATCCGCTCGGTGTACTCCTTGCATTTTATTAAATTGTCAAAAGGGCCTCAGTTGGTACTTGGTAGGTACCTAGCCCCACGCACGCCTCCCAAAGGTCCGGGACGTCATTGTCCCGTGAGCGGGAAAAACAAAGCATAACAAAAAAAAACCTCTTGTATAGAAATCCTAATATTACACGATTGCTCTTTTCAGCGTGTACAGTTTATGTATCCGTGGGGTAACACGGTGACGGTAAAGTTGCGATACCGTTTACTGTGGCAGGCCATACGCTTATTTGCCACCGCTGTTGTATAAATGCAACATTTTTATGAACATACCAAAACATAAGAGTTCGAAACATGTCGCCCGTAGTGACATTTAGTTAATATGTGAATTTAAACGTGTAATTATTAGTATGTTTTTAGGGTACCCAAAGGGTAAAAACGGGACCCTATTCTTAAGGCCCCGCTGTCCGTCCGTCCGTCTGTCACCAGGCTGTATCTCATGAACCGTGATAACAAATACTAAATAACAGAATGAAATAAATATTAAAGGGGGCTCCCATACAACAAACGTAATTTTACCGTTTTTATAGATAATGGTACGGAACCCTTCGTGCGCGAGTCCGACTCGCACTTGGCCGGTTTTTTATTTCCTACTTACCAAATTCGTAAATATATTTATTAAAACCGAATACATTGCCAGCAAGATTCAGTAAAATAAGCGATATTAAAATCTGTTTTGGATCCATGGCGGTTGTGTAGTATATATTACTTGATCATTCTATACACAAGGCGATAATTAAAGTTAATTGATTTCCATGTATCTTACAATTACGCAGTGTGTTATTAAAAAACTGGGGGCATGGCAGTGCCCCCGCCAAGTCGAGCAAAACAGCGGCACGGCCGTACCATCCTTTTCTCGAAGCAGTTCAGGCCATTTTCGACCCCCCTATAACATCGCTGTGGATAAAACTAGAAGCCTGAATTTTCAGCATCCAAGCAAGCATTGTATAAACACGATATATTTCAAATTTCATTCAATTTGAACCAGTAGTTTAAGAATTATAACTAGTCAATGTTTCTTAACTTTGTCACTCACTGACTCACCGATCATCAAATGTCTAAGGCACTCGCGCACGAAGGGTTCCGTACCATTATCTATAAAAACGGCAAAATTACTTGTGTTGTATGGGAGCCCCCTTAAATATTTATTTTATTCTGTTATTTAGAATTTGTTGTTGCAGCGGCAACAGAAATACACCTTACAACTTTTTATGGTGGAAGAGTTTCGAGACTTGGCGTCTTTTTTACATTGAATGTTTTTTATGGGATTCAAATTGATTGAGTCTAGGTATGACTAAATTAATTTGTTCCGATTATGACGCTGACGGTTGTTACCCACAAAGATATAATGTATCACTTGCCTAACACTGTTGTACACCTTTACGGGCGCCAATATGTATTCACTGAAACTTTCATAAATATGTATACTACAACGTTATTGTTGCTGAAATAAGGTCTGCCTACATATTTTTGAGACTTTGTGGTGCCCTTGACTGTACCATAAACTAGTACCCAAATTTTCAGCTCAACCAGCACGGAGCCCGCGGACGTCACCCCGCCGCATTGACATACGTCTGTCCCCTGGGACTACGATCAAAGGGCTGGCTGGCACACGTCGCTGCGAGCGGTTGTGAAGGCGACGACGTATTTCCGGGCTCTTTTTGTTTTTAACTCTTTTATTAGTAAGAAGTTTATGTATTGCTAGGCAACGCTACAAACAAATATGTCAAGAAGCAAAAATGCCTTGTTAGTAATGAAGGATACATTCATATTATTGTGCACTTGTCTTTGTATGATTTTTTGCACATTGTGCAAGGTTTTCAACAGAGGTGTAACTTAATAAGGTAGAGCTTATCTGTTCTTGTAGTATTTTTTATTTATTATTATTTTTTAAAGGGGGACAATCTTACACAAATCGACCTAGTCCCATAGTAAGCTCAGTAAGGCTTGTGTTATGGTTGAAACAGTACCACCACACTTCCTTGGCAAAGGCAACCCCTAATACAATTCGAGGGTTGCGTGGTCAAACCCGATAAGACGGCATAATGGAGTTTTGAAAAAAGAACTACATGTAAATGCAATAAAGCTAAAATTTCTGACAGCTGTTAACTCGACTTATCGGGTTTGACCACGCACCCCTCAAATTATAACAAGAGATTTGACAAAGAACACCCCTTCAAATTTCTTTCACCAGTTCCTGATCGCACTCTGGTAGTCCCCCATCGCAGCAAGGTTCTTCTGAGGACTCTGTGGCGTCGTACCAGACCCATTCGCTCCCCCGCATGGCTAGACAGCCAAGACAGCGAATGTGAAGAGGAATTGCGCGTTCGGGCTGATCTCTTATATTTCAAGGTCTAGATAATCCTATTTGAAGATAAGAACTCCATGAAACTTCCGTTGAACAGACTTTAGCAGCTTCCTAACGCAGGCGTTATTCAGTAGTAATTTGAGGATTACATAGGCTTTCATCATAGGAATATCAATCAGAACCTATAGCTTCCGCTTTGACTTTCCCGACGCAGCAAGGCTTCTATGCCTAAATTCTAGACTAAGAGCAGAAAGTTCATGGAATACCGGTGACGACCAGTTAGCCTATAGTATCCGCAAAACCAATGGCGAGTCAGGAAATAAAAGTCAGCACTATTGTTGCACGGCCCGCTCCATAAGGCAGTGCAGGTGCGAAAGCGATAGCATGATCCAATGATTTATGACCTGACTCGCCACTTGGGTTTTGCGGATACTATAGTGGGTAGTGACGCTGCCTACGACGCTGGAGGTCCAGGGTTCGAACTCCGGTGAGGACAAATATTTGTGTGTTTCTGAGTCTCGGATGATTTCTATGTATTTAAGTATTTTTTGTGTTTATATCTATTAAATATATCGTATATATCGTGTGTCGTATCCATAACGCAAGCTTTATTGAGCTTTCTAATGGGACTAGATTGTATAAGATTGTCCCCTAATATTTATTTATTTAATACGAACGCGAACCATGATCTTCCAGGTCTAAGTCTGATATTTCTTCAACACAAATATGCCCATTATTTTTTATCCATGGTAATGTTATAAATGTGAAAGTGTGTCTGTCTGTCTGTTTGTCTGTTACCTCTTCACGCCTTAACCGCTGAACCGATTGAGATGAAATTTGGTATGAAGATAGTTTGGATCCCGGGGAAGGACATAGGATAGTTATTATCCCGGAAACCATCCCCGGAGGGCGTGAAATTGGGGATGAAAGTTTGTATGGTGCTACGATATAAACGAGTTTCACGCGGACGGAGTCGAGGGCAGAAGCTAGTTACCCATAAAATCATATCTAAGGGAGATACAAAGAACAGTCACCTTCTAATTCCTTCCACCAGTTCCTGATCGGACTCCGGTAGCTCCCCGACGCAGCAAGGTTCTTCTGTAGACTCGGTGGCGTCGTACCACAGATCCAGCCGCTCCCCCGCATGGCTGTCAGCGAACAATGCGAAGAGGACTTGCGCGTTCGGACTGATCTCCTTTATTTGGTGGAGGTCGAGGCAGTTCTGGAAGAAGTTGGTCCAATTGATTCTGGGAGCCTCCCACGACGTTCGTATATGACTCCATTTATTCAAGCGCAATAGGGAAGGTGCAGCTATAATATTTACCATTATTTTGAGACCAAAATGTTTAAAAAACATAAAATAATAGCTACTGAAACGTTTTAACTTTAGTTTATGCTAATTTCGAACAATAATTAGGAAAGTAATGTGAAACTGAACGTGTTTTAATCCAACAATCAGCGTCTGGTGACGTCACTCCTGTCAAAAGTCAAAACTTACGCAACTCTATGACATCTAGGGACGAACCACGGACAAACAATTATGGCGAGTGACACACATGAGTGTCGTCACAGGAACTGTAGATCCGTTTATACGCGTAAGTATAAATTGCCTGTTTGTAACAGGATTTATCCATACTAATATTATAAATGCGAAAGTGTGTCTGTCTGTCTTTCTGTTACCTCTTCACGCTTAAACCGCTGAACCGATTGAGATGAAATTTGGTATGAAGATAGTTTGAATCCCGGGGTACGACATAGGATAGTTTTTATTCCGGAAATCATCCCCCGAGGGGGTGAAATGGGGGATGAAATTTTGTATCAAGCTACGATATAAACGAGTTCCACGCGGACGGAGTCGCGGGCAGAAGCTAGTTCTATAATATAGTAAGGACTACGTACCTCTGCAGTAAGCACGCAGTCATCTCCATCCCTAACTTTCCATTCCTTCCTAACCACAACATTCTCACTCTTCTCATTATTCTCACTAATATTAGACTGATACATATTAAACATGGTCCAAAAGTCCTCTTCACTTCTCGAATACACCACATTGTCACTAGATATGTCATCACTGAACACATTTTTGCCTATCCTATCGATTGCATATAAGTATATGGGATTAAAAAGTTTTAGTATCACATCCCGTTTCTCGTAAAGCTCCGAGTGTTTTTGCTTGAGTTTTGGTAAAGTGTTTTCGTCGCCATCTATGTCTGGTGGGACGACGATTTTGAGACCTTCTTTCAGCATTGGAATGTCGAGTTCGACTTCTAGCACGGTTGAGAAGTCGGTTGAGTCTTGGCGAATGAGATCCTGTAAAGAAACATAGATCGTTTGTAATAAAAAAAAGGCCTAAGTTACTTGGCTTCAATAAAAAAAAGACGTTGGTTAGAGCACGTAAAATGTTAGTTTGTACGGAAACACAGAAGAAATAGCAGACGAAATGCTCAAAATAACCTGCACACAAGTCTACAGTCTGGAGAGACGCTGCTAATTCTTTTTAACATTATTTATAGACAGAGTTGCTAATAATAATAGATCTTAGCGTTATTCCCGGATGTGGCCTAAAAGAGCCCGGGGTCCCCGTTGACTCCTAATCCCTAGATTTGACATAGGTAATTAGGTAGTTTTCGAAAGCGACTGCCATCTGACCTAACCCAGAGGGAAAACAAGACCTTATTGGGATTAGACCGGTTTTCTCACGATGTGTCCCTTCACCGAAAAGCTAACGCTAAATATTCCGTACATAAGTTCCGAAAAACTCATTGGCACGAGCCGGGATTCAAACTCACGGCCGCCGCTTGACAGCCGCATGCCTGAACCACTAGGCTACCGTAGCTTCTCCTAATAATATATATATATTAAATTTAATTTCTACCCCAACATTTCATGTGAGTGTCTTAGAAGGTTTTTATAGAGATCTTTCGAGTTTTTGACACATCAAATTAGCGTAGGTTGCACCAAACGTATGGAAAGATAAGTTTGTACGGAATGACAGCTGCTGAAGCCATATTTAACGTTGATCGGTCTGTAATCGTAACTTGGTGCAACCAATCCTTGATGAGATTTAATTTAAGCGTTAAGATCCGCCTTAATATGTTTTGGAAAGTACCGACTACGTTGATGCTCAAAATACGCTGACGCACAGTAAACGCTCACTGCATGTCGGTACTAATGTAAGGCGTAAATGTGCTCCTGAAAAATGCTTACTTCAAGCGGTAGAGTGTCCCAGGGGGCCTTATTGCACTCCAAATCTTCTACTAGCTCGAATTCAGAGTTGCCGAGCGTAAGGTGGACTTGGGTGCTGCTGCCATATTGGATTCGGAGCTGAAACAAACCACTGAATACTTATTCGGCGTCAGAGGAGACAGTGCCACCTGTTAGATGATCTAGACAATCAACAGGGATAGGCGTGGGGGGGCTAGTAAGTCTAGTAGTATTACTAGTGCTGATAGCCCCCTCATCGCCTATCTCAAGTCTTCTATAGTAGTCAACTAGCTTACCAATCGGCATTGTGTCTGCGCGGAGGCTTTTGATTGTGTAGATCATGGTCTCTTAATTAGTAAACTTACGTTTTAGTTTAATAACACTAATAGAATACATGCATTTTATCTAATTGACATACCACAGATAAATCAAACGGTAGTGGTAAATGGAACCATATCGTCAAGAGACAGTGGTAAAGATGGGCCAAGGGTCTATTTTTGGCCCTTTTCTTATACAGCTCATGTCATTTATAGTATAGAATACATGAATGAGATTTTATTTAGTAACTAGCTTCCGCCCGCGACTTCGTCTGCGTGGACTCGGGATAAAAACTATCCTATATTTTAATTCAGGCTATAAACTATTTTCGTGCAAAATTTCATTCAAATCGGTTCAGCCGTTTAAGCGTGATTGAGTAACAAACATCCAAACATCTAAACTTTCGCATTTATAATATTAGTAGGATATTTACCACAGAGAAAGCAAAAGGCAACTGTAAATGAAGCCAATTCGAAGAGATACTATATATGTATCCTTACCTCGAGGTATGCCTCAAGGATCTATTCTAGGCTCATTTATATCTATTCTATGCAGCTCATGTCATCTATAGTAGTCAGTTAGCTTACCCATCGGCAGTGTGTCGGAGCTGGCTCCGGCAGCAACCGGCGTCCGAGGAGACTGTGAAGCAGGCGAGCCCGCGCGGCGGGACTAGCGCCTAACACTACTAGAGCTGCCGGCCGGGATGACGCTTCGCCTATTTCTTCTACACGGCTGGAGACGTCTCTTATATCTGGAAAATTGAGTGTCACATGTTTAATTAAAAACGAGACTCACTTCAGAGGCTGGGTGCAGTACATAGGATACATTAAGTTACATGTTTTTTTTTTCAGAAATTATGAGAGATATCCACACAATAGTAGGTACTCGTATTAAGAATAATAAAGGGATGATGTCACTGGAATGTAAGTTTGAATGTAGGGTGTAATCTCCGTCAATCAAGTGTTTCTTCTTTGAAAATAAAATTAATTAATGAATTAAGGCGAGGAGTTCTTGCGCCTGCTACACTCATCAAAGTCCTGGGCTACGCTCTCGCCCTGGTTGAGATTTAGCTTCAAGAGGAAGACACTAGATTTCCCATGAAAAGAGCGACAGAGAGAGCACTTACCAGGGCACAATACAGAATTCCGAGAAGTAATTTGTCGGAAAGAAATATCAACCTAACTTATACCTACTCATAAGTCCTAATAAATCACCTTCAGATGGACTGATGACGTGGGAAAGGTCGCGGGAGTCCGCTGGATGCGGTTGGCGCACCCGGTCATTATGGCACTCGAGGGGCGTCCTATGTCCAGCAGTGGACGTCTGTTGGCTGAGCTGATGAAATCATCTACGAACTTCCATAAATCGGAAAATGGCGCTCGAAACGATGATGGTTTCGGACCAATTACAATACAATACAAATACTCTTCATTGCACACCTCACACAAATAAAACAGCTAGAAAGAGAAACAATACAGTGACATGTAGGTAGAGGTAGGCAACAGGCGGTCTTATGAAAGAGCGATAAGGCCGCCACCAATTACCTACTCTTCGAAGTTTTTGTAACTTACCGAGCTCCAGCGCATCTGCGACGTCCCGCAGCGATCGGTGCGTGTCGCGCACGAGCCCGCGCAGCACGCGCATGCGCGCTGCGAGCCGCCGCGACCACACCGTGCCGTCCGTCATGTCTCTGAAACAATAAAGCGCTTTTTATCATTCTGTCCCAAAACATGTTCAGTCTGCAATCGCTCGCGGCGCCACTCATCCGCGACCCGTGCTAGTCTCGACCAGGAATAAATAAATAAATAAATAATCAATAAATATAAGGGGACAATCTTAGACAAATCGCACTAGCCCCATAGTAAGCTCAATAAGGCTTGTGTTACGGGTACTAGACGACGATATATTTAATAGATATAAATACTTAACTACATAGAAAACATCCAAGACTCAGAAACAAATATTCAAATATATATAGGAATGATGACCCATGGTCTTATTTTATGTCGTAACTGGTGGACGAGCGACGCTTCTATTGCCTGTAAGTCAAGTGCCCACTAATATGTTAACATTTCCAACTAGCGTCACGCTGCATGACAATATGTCCTCACCACTTGAGTTAAGTAATAACTTTGTAACGCATTCAAATTTTCAAATTTCAAATCCCTATTCCAATTCCACGGCCATTGCGCAGCTTTTTCTGACAGGGAGTTTGATCGAGACACTTCTCCTGGACTAAACATTTTAAATATTAAATAATTTACAGTTCAAGTCAGTTTCCCAATATTTATTATTATTGTGATCTTTAATACATTATACTACAAGTACCATAAGTGTGTTATCCAGCTCTTCAGTTCACCCCTATAAAGGCACGATAGCAACCTATTGTGCCTTATCTTTTAATTATAAAGAACTCCATACTGCCCCGGTCTCCGCTGTTTTCCTGTTCATCACCTCCTCCCATCACCTGCGGCCCTACGAGCTGACAAACTTTAATTACACTCTGTCTTGTAGCTTAATGCCTCTGTGAATAACCAGGAAAGACTGGTGGTGAGGTGACAGGCTAAGAGAACTCCCGAAGTCCCATTCGATGGTTAAATCAGATCAAATATAGCTGAATATCGATATGAGCGCTGCACTTCACCAGACAAAGATGATGAAGTGATACAATGATGCTTACGTAAATTTATCAACACTTGTAAGGTAACGCCAATTAGAGAGTTATTTTTTCCCGTCTATGGCAGAGCTGAAAGGAAAGGATATGTTTGTACTAGCCTCTGCCCGCGACTCCGTCCGCGTGGAACTCTTTTATATCGTAGCTCCATATAAACTATTACCCCCCCCCCCCACTCCATCCTCTTGGGGGATGATTTCCGGGATAAAAACTATCCTCAACCTATCCTATACTCCTATGTCCTTCCCCAGGACTCAAACTATTAAACCAAAGTGTATAGCCGTGTTTGGATGGCGAAACTGCCTTTGACGAGAAAATGGTTTTCCTTTTGCTCGGATAATTATCTTTATATACGTTGTAATTTTACCAAATATCAGCCCCAAAATCGTCGTGATTTTTGAGATAATAAAAAAAAAAGGAAAATCGTTTTTGTTTATTATCTACTAAAGTAGCGGCCCGAGTTTTTTTAATTTGTATATATTATGTAGATAATAGAGGACTTTTTATAAAAAAAAAAATTACTATGAAATTTTATATTTAAGCAATAAAAAAAGATTTTTAATATTTCAAAAAAAAAATTTTTTACTGGCATGGTGGCGACCTTTCAGTATTGGATATTTCATAAACCATTTAATTCTGTACCACATATATTTTTTCCATGAAATATCACTCGGATCAACAGGTTAAAAAAAGCGAATTTGTAATCTCTCATACATAGGTTTCTCTTTACTAGGTGGGGATTAGCCGTTTTTGAGATATTGAAATGAAAATGTCGGGGGTTTTTCAACTTTTCTAAGTTGTAGTTATTACTGATAATTTAACCTTGAGTCACTGACACTGTGAATCCTACCTTTAGGGTCGGCAACTAGCATGTGATTCCCTTAGAATTGCAAGTGTCTATAGGCTGCGGTGACTGCTTACCATCAGGCAGGCCGCATGCTTCTTTGCCACCGGCGGGGAATTAAAAAGTTGAGTGGTAGAAGAAGTCCGCCTTTTGTACGATAAGATTTCTTTTGTGCAATAAAGATTAAATAAAAAATAAAATAAATAAATAAAATAAAGCTAGTACATTACGAAGTAACAGATTGAGTTCCAGGTTCCAGAAAATTCGAATTTCGAATGTGAATTTAGATTACGCTATCGATATAGCCGTGGCTGTATGCAGTTTTGCCTTACAATTTTTTAAAAGTTAAGAGTAATATACTCGATTTCCCGCCATTTATTATTATCATTTTTTTTTTTAAATTGTAAGGCCAGTGTCGCCACCTTGCAAGTAAAAAAACATTTTTTTTAAAAAAAATTTATTTTTTTATTGCTTAAATATAAAATGTCATGGTATTTTTTTTTTATAAAAAGTCCTCTATTATCTACATTATATATACAAATTTCAAAAAAATCGGGCCGCTACTTTAGTAGATAATAAATAAAAACGATTTTCCTTTTTTTTTAATTATCTCAAAAATCACGACGTATTTGGGGCTGATATTTGGTAAAATTACAACGTATATAAAGATAATTATCCGAGCAAAAGGAAAACCATACCCTTTCATCCAAATCGGTTCACCTATTTAAGCGTGAAGAGGTAACAGACAGACAGACACACTTTCGCATTTATAATATTAGTATGGATTTAAGTGTGTTCCTCCGTAGCGTTTCAGATACTGAAGCTATTTTGATAAATTAGGTGTCAATCGTGTATGTCTGTATGTCTTATTCTTTGGCACGCCCTACAGCCCAAACCGTTTGACGGATTTCGACATATGAGGTGTCGTTGGATTCCTCTTAATCGTAGGAGTGACAAGGGCTAGAATACTTGTAAAAAAGCGGTTGGGTTTTACCCGACTGCCGAAGGAGAGGAGGGTTATGTTTTTCGTAGTCGGGTTGCAGTTTTTTGAACTGTTTATTTATTTAAACTTTATTGCACAAAAGAAAACTTATCGTACAAAAGGCGGACTTAATGCCAAATGCTTATGCTTGTTGCTTTGAATTGTTCGGTTACGTTAGTATTTATGAGATCATACTTAACTCAGTGCAACAAGCGTAATTTTCATCATTCGACAAGCTACTAAAATGACGTGGTAAAGCCAATGAAAACTAAACCTTCGACCTTTGCAGTAAGTATGTTAATCTCCGCTCTACTCGGTATTGTTGTGAAATCGCCATCGCAGATGAATCATTTGCAGCTATTTTATATAATACCTATAGGTAACCTACTATAGCAGTCGCGATACCAAAGGTTTTTTACCAAATTCATCCAAAACGGTTGAGCCTAAACAAGCGTGATTTAGTAACAAACATCCAAATATCTATCTCTGTCAATAGCGACGCGAAACAGGCCAACATATCGGTAGCAACGTCGCAATCAAAACAGGTAAATGCACTTTAATAATCACAATAAATAGTTTACATTTTCATATAATATCTTCAAAACTAAGCCAGATTTGACTGGGGTTCAGTTCATTTTTTTTTTTGCTCCTAATGACCTAAGGAATGCGTGGTTAAAACCTTTCGGGTTACTTGGGCCCACGGTGTATATGTCATCATCATCATCATCATATCAGCCGAAAGACGTCCACTACTGGACATAGGCCTCCCCCAAAGAGTGCCACAATGACCGGTCCTGCGCCACCCGCATCCAGCGGACTCCCGCGAACTTTACCAGGTCATCAGTCCACCTTGTGGGGGGCCTACCCACGCTGCGCCTTCGCCTGGCGTATATGTATGTAAGACTAATTTATTTTTGCTGTTGTCAACTACTATACAAACTGTTGGGACGGTGACGAAGTAAAATGATGTAAGTCTGTACAATTCTTTTCTTTTCTACATCAATCCCAACTTAAATTAAATCTTATCGAAATATCGTGGCACAGCGTTCGCTGGTTCAAAGGAAAAGAGCCCAGGTCGGACATCGATCCGCTTTATCGACCATTCCGCTTTCGAAATATCGTGGCACAGCGTTCGCTGATTCAAAGGAAAAAAGCCCAGGTCGGACATCGATTCGCTTTATCGACCATTCCGCTTTCGAAATATCGTGGCACAGCGTTCGCTGGTTCAAAGGAATAGAGCCCAGGTCGGACATCGATCCGCTTTATCGACCATTCCAATTTCGAAATATCGTGGCACAGCGTTCGCTGGTTCAAAGGAAAAGAGCCCAGGTCGGACATCGATCCCCTTTATCGACGATTCCGCTTTCGAAATATCGTGGCACAGCGTTCGCTGGTTCAAAGGAAAAGAGCCCAGGTCGGATATCGATCCCCTTTATCGACGATTCCGCTTTCGAAATATCGTGGCACAGCGTTCGCTGGTTCAAAGGAAAAGAGCCCAGGTCGGACATCGATCCCCTTTCTCGACGATTCCGCTTTTTCGATCTAGCGGTCACCGGCTGAACTAGGTACTGTGTCGCCATTGCGACACAGACAGAATAATTAAGTTTAAGGCACTGATCCCACCGCCGGCTAGTAAGCTAGAAAAGTTGGGCGAGTAACGGTTCATTGCGTGCTGACCAGGCACAGTGTGATCAATCGACCTTTACAGATCCGCAATGTAATGCTACTCGCCCAACTTTTCTAGCTTACTAGCCGGCGGTGGGACCAGTGCCTAAGTTCACACTCAGACCTAATCCATACTAATATTATAAACTAGCTTCCGCCCGCGACTTCGTCTGCGTGGACCCAAGATAAAAACTATCCTATATTTGAATCCCGGTTATAAACTATGTTCGTGCAAAATGTCATCTAAATCGGTTGAGCCGTTTAAGCGTGATTGAGTAACAAACATCCAAACATCTAAACATCCAAACATCTAAACATCCAAACATCTAAACATCCAAACTTTCGCATTTATAATATTAGTAGGATGGGAAAGTGTATGTGTGTGTTTGTTTGTCCGTCTTTCACGGCAAAACGAAGCGACGAATTGGCGTGTTCTTTTAAGTAGAGATAGTTGAAGGGATGGAGAGTGACATAGGCTACTTTTTGTCTTTCTAACCCCCGACTTCCCTAAAATGGGGGGTGAAAGTTTGTATGGAGCTACGATATAAACGACTTCCACGCGTACGGAGTTGCGGGCAGAAGCTAGTACTGTATAATTTTCAAGGGAGTTCTGTCATTCGCTATGCATATGAATATAGTATAAAAAACAGTTGGTAAAAATGTTATGTGAATATTGAGAATGCTGTTGAACTTCTAAATAAATAAAGAGTGCTCGAAGCGACTCGCCGAAATTACGCGTGACCGGAGGGCTGGCTCATACCTCGCACAGATAAGCATAGCCATCCAACGTGGCAATGCTGCCAGCCTTCTGAGCACGTTGCCCAGCGACGGCGAACTGGGGCAAATATTTTATTTGTAAGTTATTTTATTTTATAAGTAGTTTAGTTTTAGATATAGTTATCATAAGTTTATTTTTGTTAATTTAACATATTCCTTTGTTTTTAATTAAATATAGTTAAATCGAGGTAAGTTACCAGATCGTTTAAAATGGTCGAGTGTACCTACGCTTGTTCGTGCCTAACGTGTTGCAAGTAATGGAGGCAAATCCGCGGGATGAAATGTAGCCTAATGTCCGTCCAGAAAATCCATTCCTTCACCTGTATTTATGTCCAGATTATGCACCACACATGAACTTACGAATAAATAAATATATTGACCAGGCTTTAATTATGTGATAAGTTGATAACCTTTATTTCTAATCTACAAATCCCGATCAACATTGTATCTGATGAGTTTGAACTATTCATACAAGGTGGAAAGTTGAAATGGGTCATTAATGGCGGCGCTATACTGCGTGGAACGGAACGATGGTCTTTCCCGCAAGAGGGGGATTATTGAGCGCTAGTACGTTACACTTTCCAGATAAAAAAAATGTTTTACGCGTTTTTTTTTTTTACATTTGTATGGAGCGTTGGCCGACTAGAGCGACGAGCTCCATACAAACGTAAAAAAAAAATCGCGTCAAAAAAATTTTTTTATCTGGAAAATGTAACGTACTAGCGCTCAATAATCCCCCTCTTGCGGGAAAGACCATCGTTCCGTTCCATGCTGTATATAATGAATGATCGTATTCGTAAAAGTTAATTAAATCTATTTTACTTGAAATGTCGTTAAATTTGGTTCGTCATTATCTCAACATCGACATATCAGCCGAAAGACGTCCACTGCTGGAGATAGGCCTCCCCCAAAGAGTGCCAATGTGACCGGTTCAGCGCTACCGGCATCCAGTGGGAGTCCTTATTTATCACTTTGAAATTGATGTATGTGTGAAAGCGACAAAACACATTTAAGCTAACAGAGGCTGGTTAAGTTTTATGAATAAGGAGGTAATGGTTTAACATACTGCTTCTATACAAGATGCTTGAGATGCGTATAGATAAGTTGACCAGCGTAGTAGGTCGTAAGGATTTTTTTAAAATATGAAACTAGGTCTAAATATGTGTTTTTTTTCTTACATAACGAATTTGTGATTCTTCTGGAGTTAAAAAAGCTTCCATAGACTAGCGATGTCGCCTGTCATATTTTTCCAATATTTTTTTTATATTTCTATAAACAAAAAATTCTAAACATCATCATCATCATCATAGGAGCCGAAAGACGTCCACTGCTGGACATAAGGCCTCCCCCAAAGAGTGCCAAAGTGACCGGTTCTGCGCCACCCGCATCCAGCGGACTCCCGTAACCTTTACCAGGTCATCAGTCCACCTTGTGGGGGGGCTTCGTTCGCTTCACTCGCTCGTTCCAAAAACATGTTAACGACGCATCATTAAACTAGTCCATTGTTAACAAACAATGTAACTCAGACAAATCACTAGCAATTGGCAAATACAATAAATCAGATATATGCAAATGCAGGGTATTCGACAATAAGTCACTGATAGGTGACCTTTCGCCGAGATAACGGTTCTTAGTTAATGGGCTGGAATCCTTTGGGTAAGCTTTCCATTACTAAATTAGGCAGACTAGTTGGCGAACGTTTGACACGACATATTTAAGATAATTAATATATTATAGAAATGGCTCTGTGAGCCATAAAAAAAGACGTTGAGAGTTTAGAGGAGAACAGCGGGCAGCTGGACATCCGGAAATACGAAAGAAAGCTTTTGTGATACATACATGTTTCCACTAAATATAGAAAGAATAGTTTTTTGTGCAGAGCAGGCAGGAGTTTAAACAAAGTTGTAGTTAAATTAGATATAGACATATTTTGTGATAGCATACAAGCAATAAAATCCAAATTGATAAGATTCTTCATGTGTGATACTTCAGTGGGCTCGGGTTATTAGAGTTTATATATCCTAATTTATTAACTACTTGTATATTCCCATTGCCATGCTTGCTATTGGTGCGCGATGGTTACTGTGCGTCGCAATGTACGCTAAATTTAAGTTTGGCTATAGATTTCTTTGTTAGTTTATTTCTATAAGTGAGAACCTGTAATTGGCTATATGGATTTATTATTTTGTCTATAAATATGTTGCGCTGTTGGTTTTCCATGTATCAATAAATAAATAAATAAATAAATACATTACTCGAACAGTGACGCTATTGTGACTTTAGGTACAAAACAAAACCGGCCTAATCATAATTTATGCCACACCACCTGTTATTGGCAGTGATCGGAATAGGCAGAGTATATTTACCTACACTTGGTAGAACAAAGTCATGAAGTGGAGACTTCCTTGCGATAAATTTTTTTTCCGGGACTTCCCGGATTTAAAAATCAGTAAAATAAATAAAATCTCACAATGTATCCCCAATGTACGTTAAATTAAATAGTAACCATAACACTACAAGTTTGTACTAGTTTACAGGTGATAATATAACATTATTGTATTTATATTATTTCAAACTTGTCCGTCTCTTTTACACCAATACCAGCTGTGTTTAAGTGAAAGAGATAGAAATAACAGTATTATAATAATAACTTTATCCCGCAAAAAAATTTAGTCGTAAGGAAGTCTCCACTTTTTATCTATGTTCTACCAAGTGTAGATAAATATACTCTGCCTATTCCGATCACTGGTTATTGGTCCCCGCGATACAGGCACGCCTAGTGCGGGTACCAACGTTAATCCACTGCTATTTTTAGCCGTAATATGTAATGCATGTTAGAGATAAGTAGGTATTTAAAATATATATTAGCTTAAGACACTGTATTAACAATGCTTATCGTTAAATAAATAATTATTCATTTTTCATTTTCATTGTTAAAGAAGCAGGTTTCAAATTAAAACGACAGGTATATCGGTATCAACAACTTTTCATTAGTATTATGTATGTATGTATATATGTATGTAAGCACTTTATTGTACATAGCTGCCCGGCTCGGCTTCGCACGGTTAATACTTAGTTCGGACCACAGATACATTTGCTTTAGGTACCAAACTAAAATAAAAACAAATACGGTACGTAAACGGAATCCTAGGAACACGGACTGGTCGGCCTTTAGAAATGATCTCAAAGTGGACCTAGGAGACCCAAAAGGTAAGCTAAACTCTATCATTGACATAGAATTCGAAGCGGACAAAATAGTACAAGCCGTATACACGGCCTTCACTAATAACTGCCCGGAAAAGAAAACCCTGGCTAAAAAGTTACCATGGTGGACCCCAGAGATAGTCAAGCTCAGGAGGGAAACCAGGGCAATATTTAATAACGCAAAGTCATCCAATGACTTCGGGTACTATGCACAAAAACTCACAGAACTCAGCAAGGCTGTGAGGAAAGCCAAAAGGAGAGCATGGAGGAATCACTGCGATCAGATTGAGTCAATACCGGAAGGAATGAGACTAACAAAGGCATTAGCAACCACAAAGTCGGTACCGCTCACATCCATCAGGGACAATGACGGTAGAATGACGAAAACGGGGCTGGAGACCCTTAAGATAATGTGTAACACACACTTCCCAGGCTCAGTAATACACGACAGCGTAACAGACGACGGTGCAATTAGTGCGTTGGAACAAACCACAAGTACAACGAGACACAATTGGGACACGTCTAAAAAGGTAGTAGATCATAAAAAGATAAAGTGGGCACTTTCAACATTTCAACCTTTCAAAGCCCCGGGGCCAGATGGAATCTACCCCATTCTACTACAAGAAGGCGCTAATGTACTAATCCCGCACCTTAGCAGATTGTACAGGGCGTGCTTGGCCTTCGCACACGTACCGCGTGTGTGGAGGATGGTAAAAGTAACCTATCTACCCAAACCAGGTAAGGCGGATTACAGTGAAGCCAAATCGTATAGGCCGATAAGTTTATCGTCGTTTTTCCTCAAAACACTGGAGAAATTGGTAGATAGACACATAAGGGATGGCCCATTAAAGAGACATCCGCTGCACGAACTGCAATGTGCATACTAGCCAGGGAAGTCAACGGAAACCGCACTTCACCTGGTAACAACCAAGGCTGAGCAGGCTATAGAGAATAAAGAACTATGTCTGGCAGCTTTCTTAGACGTGGAGGGAGCGTTTGATCGCACCACGTATAAAGCTATCAGCGAAGCAGCTGCAAAACATGGTGTAGAGCCGACCATTTGTAAATGGATAGGCAACATGCTAAATGGCAGACTAATAAAGTCATCTCTCTTGGGGGATGAGATAACGGCCACGGCCACAAAGGGATGTCCGCAAGGTGGGGTACTCTCACCAACTCTCTGGAGTTTGGTGGTGAACTCACTCCTGGTGGAACTCAATAAAGGTCCCACCCACACGGTAGGATATGCTGATGATTTAGTATAACTGGTGAGTGGGAAGTTCCCAGGCACGGTATCAGAAATCATGAACAAGGCACTGAAGACAGTGGAGAGATGGTGCGACCGGCACCAATTATCCATTAATCCAGGCAAAACTGTAGTAATACCCTTTACTAGGAAAAGGACCCTTCGCGGCGTACAGCAGTTAAAACTGTACGGGAGGGTACTAGAACTGTCCAACGATGTGAAATATCTAGGTGTCACTCTGGATAAGGAACTGAATTGGAAGAAGCATACAGATCTCACCATTACAAAGGCACTCAGGGTATTTGGAATGTGTAGATCAGCGTATGGCAAAACATGGGGACTGAACCCAAAGGTACTGAAGTGGATCTATACCATGATGGTGAGGCCCATATTATTGTACGGTAGCCTGGTGTGGTGGCCAAGGACTTTAATGAGCACATGCAGAGATGCCCTGACGAAAGTACAGAGATCGGCATGCATGGCTATAACAGGGGCGTTTCGTACCACGCCTACAGCGGCGCTAGAAGTCCTACTGGACCTACCGCCACTTCACATGGTGATTAAGTCAGAGGCGCGCAAATCGCTCTATAGACTAAGAACTCTTGGACTGTGGAGCGACAGCAAGCCAAAGACTAAGCACACAAACATGGAGACTGACAGTCTCTTAGACAGAATAACAAACATGGGATGTGACAAAATGCTACCCAAGTATGTATTCCATAGGAACTACACAACAAAAGTTCCACCCAGGGCCGAATGGGCCGAAGGTCTAGAACCACCGAGGTCTGGTGTCGAAGACAGTATATGGTACACGGATGGATCTAAAATGGGATCCGGTACGGGAGCAGGCATTTATGCGATTGACTACAGTAGTAGTGTAAGCATGGGTAGTTTGGCAACCGGCTTCCAGGCGGAGACATACGCCATAATTGCCTGTGCACAGGAGAATATAGACAGGCAAACCAGAGGGCAGACCATCTATATCCTCAGCGACAGTCAAGCGGCCCTTAAAGCGCTTACGGCGCCGAAAGTGGATTCTAGACTAGTCTATAATGGCGTCCAGGCACTGAACAAGCTTGGGAAGCACAATAAGGTGCAACTAGTCTGGATACCGGGGCACGAGGGCTACATCGGCAACGAAAGAGCGGATGAGCTTGCAAGAGGGGGGTCTACAAATCACTTTGTAGGTCCAAAACCATTTGTGGGACTCTCGCAGAGAACCATAACTTCGGCCTTTAAAGCCTACGCCAAAACCAAACACCAACACGAGTGGAGGAATGAGGCGGGCTTAAGGCACTCTAAGCTCTTCATAGAAGGAGTGGACTCGGGCTGGACCAACAAGCTCTGGAAATCCAGCAGGAAGCAACTCAGAATCATATCTGGGGTGTTCACAGGTCACTTCGGAGTCAAGGATCTCTTGGCCAAGATGGGACTGTCGGACAGTTTAGTCTGTAGAATGTGTGGCGAGGAGGATGAGACCATGGAACACTTACTGTGTGAATGTCATGCCCCTGCCAGACAAAGAATGAATTACTTTGGTAGCGACTATCCGCAACCAAGGGAGTTCAAGGTGCTCCCGCTGAGCTGCATCATCCGCTTTGTGGAAACGATGGAGCGAGCTTGGGAGTAGGCATAAAGGAGAGGGCAAATGCACAAAAGATCCCGCTGGGTCGAAGTGCATCCGAAAGGGCCCTCATCTAGATAAGATAAGATAAGATAAGATAATACTTAGTGCGTAGGAATGAAGCATTTTCCCGCGGTAAAAAGTAGCCTATGTTCATCAGGGATAATGTCGGCTTCTAATGGTAAAAGATTTTTTCAAATCGGACCAATAGTTTCGGAGCCTATTCAATACAAACAAACAATCAAATCTTTCCTCTTTATAATATTACTAGCTGATGCCCGCGGCTTCGCCCGCGTGATTATAGGAAAATGTAACATATTGAATTTTCCCGTGGGAATTAGACGTTTTCCCGCTGGAAAAAAGTAGTCTATGTCACTCTCCAGTTTCTAAACTATCTCCATACAAAAAATCACATCAATACGACGCTCCGTTGCAACGTGAAAGAAGGACAAACATACACACTTTCGCATTTATAATATTAGTAAGGATTATTATATTATTATGTTTTTTCCATGGGAACCATGGGGTCCCGGACTTTTGGAAGGCATGCGTGGGGCCGAAGCTAACAGCGCAGAGGCCCTTTAAAACAAATATAATATAAAGCGAGGGATACACATGGCGGATACCATCTCCGAGTGCACAACATGATACAGCCGGTGATGGTCCCCGCCAGGTGCAAAGACTATTGCAGTGCAACACTGTGCTGCGATGGAAACTAAGGACATGGGTTATTGGGTTGAATGGTGGGTGGTCTGGAAAATGGGTTATGGGAGGAGACTGTAGCTACTCGCTACATGCTGATTCAGCAACACTGTTTACAAGCCAGAGCGACCGGGACGGCTAGTCAGTCTGCCGCGGTATAGCGCAGCGCTCACAACACTCTCCCACCATATAGTTCGTGTTAACTTAATCCCATATACAATAACCTAATGTGTGTAAACAAGTGAATAAGCTCGACTTCTTAATTAACTACCTTGTTTATCTGAACTCACCAAATACTCAGCCCTCAGGTAGTTAAAGTGGTGACCCCGACGTGATTTTTGAACTAAATAGTGAACTTTGTTAATTAATCAAGTGCGGTAAATTCAAAACCATGCCAGATCCAGCGGCCGACGCAGCGTCGGCAATGCAAATTTTATCAGTCAGCGTGTCAAGCAGGATTGCGCCGTTTTGGAGGGAGCTTCCTAAGAATTGGTTTGCGCAGTTCGAGGCCATAGTGGGCCCTCAAAAACTAAGTAAAGAGGCGAGATATGACCTCGTCATCAGCAAGCTGGGAAGAGATGACTTGACTCTCGTAAGCGACATCTTGGAAAGCAACGACAGGGACTACGAGGTTCTTAAACATAGATTGCTGAGCTGTCTGCAGGCGTCGGCAGATGAACAATTCGACAGGCTAATGCAAGAGACGCAGATGGGGGAGCAAAGGCCATCACAGTTTTTCAGGCGACTGACAGAGTTAGGGAAGAGTGCAGGAGTGGAGACACCCACGGTTAAAAAGTTGTGGCTTCGCAGATTACCAACACACATACGGTACGCACTCATAGCACACGAAGATAAGAGTACAGAAGAGCTATGCAGCCTTGCGGACAGATTAGGACAGAACAGCAGAGCCAATGCGATTGAGGAGCTAGCAGAGGGAAGGCAGGAGCAGTCTGACGTGAAACAAGAGCTGCAGAATCTTACGCAAAAGTTCGGTCAATTGTGCGAGGAGGTCAGCAGTATAAGGGATCGTCGTGGCCCAGCACAGCAATTCGCGAGAGGGAACTGGACCAGAAGACAAGGGAGTTTCGCGTCGGGTAGCAATCAAGCGCCACGTAACAGGAATTTGTGTTTGTACCATCAACGTTTCGGGCGGTTCGCAAGGAACTGCCAACAGCCGTGCTCGTGGCAGAACAGGACGGCGTCTCATCCATCCACGTCGCAGCAGCAAGGAGGGTCGTCGTGGAGGTCGAGGCAGGGAAACTAGACTCCGTGTTCCCTGGAGCGGCAATGGGGGGAGCACGGGTGTCTGGTAACCATCGCCTATGCATCAACGACATGAAGGACGGCACGGCGTACCTCATTGATACCGGCGCGAATGTAAGTGTTTTTCCTGTAAATAAATTCAGTGACGCAAAATTTCGCGAGTGCACGTATAAACTTTACGCGGCAAACGGTTCAGAGATAAGAACCTACGGGACGGTCTCGCTGCAATTACATTTAGGCCTACAGAAACCTATAGTGTGGACATTCATCGTATGCAATGTTAATCAACCCATATTGGGAGCAGATTTTTTGAAAGCTAATAGGTTAATGGTAAATTTATTTAACGAACGGCTTGTCGATAGCACCAATAAGTGTGTGTATGGGTCCAGGGTGCGTAAGAGAGAAGCGGTTCATACTATTCAGGCCACGCATCCTTATCGTGATATCCTGGAGAAGTATCCAGATATCACCAAATTAGTTAATTTCAGGGAGCCAGCGAAGCATGATGTAAAACATTACATCGAGACCAAGGGCCCACCGGTATACGCAAGAGCTAGACCTTTGCCGCCAGATCGCTTCGATAAGGTAAGGGAGGAGTTCCGCGTGATGCAGGAGATGGGGATTTGCAGACCTAGCAAAAGTCCTTGGGCAAGCCCCTTACATGTGGTGCCCAAAAAGGACGGGCAGCTGCGAGCGTGCGGTGATTTCAGGCGGCTGAATGCTGTCACTAAACCCGACCGCTACCCCATCCCGAGATTGCAGGACTTTACCTACAGCATGGCAGGTAAGAACGTTTTCACTACCTTGGATATCACCAGGGCGTATCATGTAATAGAGATGGCCCCGGAGGACATAGAGAAAACCGCGATTATCACTCCTTTCGGTCTCTTTGAGTTCCCAAGGTTGGTTTTTGGACTAAGGAATGCAACGCAGACATTCCAGAGGTTCATGAATTCCATCCTACAGGGCGCGGAAAACGTCGTGGGAAAACATGGGGAGAAATCCTCTCTATTTTGTTACATTGATGACATTATTATTGCTTCAGAGTCCGAGCAAGTCCATAGGTTACATTTGGAAAAGATATGTGCGATATTTCAGCAATGCGGTATCACAATCAATCTGAATAAGTGCTGTTTCGGGAGACACGCTGTTAAATTCCTAGGGTACGCAGTCTCGGCGGCAGGTATTGAGCCACTCGATGAGAAAGTGAGAGCTATCATCGATTTCCCTAGGCCAGAAAACGTAGAGCAGCTAAGGCGTTTTCTGGGCATGATCAATTTCTATAGAGCGCACATTAAACATGCAGCCGACACGCAGGCACATTTGAATAAATTCCTACACAATGCCAAGAAAAATGATAAAACCAAAATTGTGTGGGACGACGAGGCGAACGCCGCATTTATACAAAGTAAGGAGAGCCTCAGACGCGCCGCTACTTTGTCTTATCCAGCGGCAAATGTTCCCCTAGCGCTCATGACAGACGCATCCGGCTCCATGGCCGGAGGCGTGCTGCAACAGAAGATAGGCAACATATGGAAACCTCTTGGGTATTTCTCCAAGGCATTTTCGCCCACGCAAAAAGGGTACTCTACGTTTGACAGAGAGCTGTTAGCGATTTACATGGCCATAATACATTTTAGGTACCTGGTAGAAGGCAGGGAACTAATTGTGTACACAGATCACAAACCTCTCACTTTCGCATTGAGTAAGGTGGGTACCGCCAATGAGACGCCAAAAAGGGCAAATCGACTCATGTTCATTAGTCAATTCACTAGCGAGATTAGGCACATCGAGGGGGCTAAAAATACAGTCGCCGACGCATTGTCGCGAATTGAAACTATAACGTGTCCCACAGTTGTCGATTTCGTAGAATTGGCTCAGGCGCAGCGAGCGGATGTTAGCCTATCAAGGTCAGACTCAAGTGAATCACATTTCGCATACGTAGACATTCCGAGCTCGGACAAAGTTTTATATTGCGAAACTTCGACAAACACGCCACGGCCTGTGGTACCGATCACATATAGAAAGAATATTTTCGAATCAGTACATAACATCAGCCATCCTGGTATTAGAACCACCAGGAAAATGTTGGTTAGAAAATTTTACTGGCCAAGTATGAATAAGGACATTGGTACATGGGCCAGGGCGTGTGTCGAATGTCAAAGGAGTAAAGTGAGTAGGCATGTCATCTCACATTTAGGAGAATTCCAGCCGGCCGGAAGATTCGAGCATGTACATGTAGATTTGGTAGGCCCATTACCTACCACCCAACATGGTCATAGGTATCTGGTTACAATGATTGACAGGTTTTCCCGTTGGCCAGAAGCTATTGCTATAGAGGACATGACGGCGGAGACGGTGGCAAAAACGGTCTACGAGCACTGGATTTGCAGGTTCGGAGCGCCGATACAAATAACCACTGACCAAGGTAGGCAATTTGAGAGCGAGCTATTCGCATGTTTAATGAAATTTTTAGGCATAACACGCAATCGCACCACAGCATACCACCCAATGAGCAATGGTCTGGTGGAACGATGGCATAGATCTCTGAAGGCAGCACTTACAGCCCGGTTAGCAGATAACGCATCCTGGCTGGAGGAACTGCCGACAGTATTACTGGGGCTGAGAGCAGCCATCAAAACAGACAGTGACGTTAGTGCCGCAGACATGGTGTACGGACAGGCGATCAGGCTGCCCGGAGACTTCTATAATTCATCACAGGTAGGTAATTTAGACCCGGCGGCATATGTCGAAAAACTTAGAAGTATAATCGCTAATCTCAAACCAATTCCACATCAAAGGGCAAATAATCACAGGAAAATTTTCGTTTATAAAGAACTCGATAACTGTACCCATGTTTTTATCCGGAATGACATGGTGAGGAAACCATTGACCCCGTCATATGACGGTCCCTATCGAGTAATAAGTAAATCAAGCAAAATGTTTAAAGTACAGTTACAAAATAGGCAAGCGGAAATATCGATAGATCGTCTGAAACCAGCATTCTTATTAAATGAGAATGAACAAAGCACCTCAGAACAAAATATTACAACTAGTCAAAACAATGTGCCAAGCCCGATATCAATTCCGTGTACTCGTACCACACGCACAGGGAGAGTTATCAACAGGCCAGTTCGTTACCTTATCGACTCGTGAACTATTTTCAAATCATTCAAAATTGTATGTGTAGATTTCAACATTACACTGGGCCAAAATAGCCCACTATGCTCATTGCAGCATTGTTCGTAATTAAGTTTATTTTTTTTGTGATCACGGCGCGGCTATTCTGAAACACTGCATGGTGTCGGTTTTCATGTAAATGGAACTCTTTTAATTAATTATTGCAGAGTGGGTTCAGAATAGTCGCTACCATTTACTCATTAATATTATTAATATGCATTTACGTGTAACATGTCAAGGCGGGCCCAGAGATTTTGGGTACCACAATCTCCCAAAGTACAATCGACGCAACTGCATGCCAAACATTCAGTTGCGTCAACTGTACCTTCAAATGGTTTTTAAACACATTTTACATTGTATTAACTAGGCCAACGGCAAGCGGACAAAGTACAGAGCACAGTCAGCAACATAGCACACAGTATGCACGATAGTAAGCATCACGCAATGAGAATTGTTATGACAATGTTGTACTGCGGACATAAGTGTACTGTGACCCGTGTATAGAGTAAAATAGAACACGGTTCTGTCATGTAAGCTAAAGTGATTGTTTTCTTCTTAGACATTTCAACAAAACTAAAGCAGACCATTAATTTCACGCAACATATTCGGTACATGATTTTATCGATTAAAGAAAGCAAGATGGGTTATTCGCAAAGTAAAGAAGAAAACAACCACAATGCAGTAGCGGTAGCCACCGTCCAAAATTTGTCAAGTCAAGTGGAAAACAAACTCAATTATGTGGGAATTGGGTTGTTAATCTGCGGAATAGTGCTCCTGATAACTTTATGTTACGTCATAAGGATCAAATGTAAAAACTGTGCAAAGAAATGGCTTCTAAACACTGTCAGCAAGATGCCACCGCCGACGCAGATCAATGTTACGCCTAGGACGCAGGCGCCAGTGTACTAAACACGAACAGGGTTCCGTAGAAGGAATGAAAAACTGTATACTTTGTTTACATTTATTTTTTATTTTTATGTTTTTGCAAGTGTTTACATTCTTTTTACTATTTTCTTATACCTACCGATTTTCATTTTTGTTAGTGTTGTTTCCAAAGATTGTTCAATTTTTTTTTTCTTTTTTTCTCCGTTTTTCAAAAAAGGGGGGGAGTGATGTAGCTACTCGCTACATGCTGATTCAGCAACACTGTTTACAAGCCAGAGCGACCGGGACGGCTAGTCAGTCTGCCGCGGTATAGCGCAGCGCTCACAACACTCTCCCACCATATAGTTCGTGTTAACTTAATCCCATATACAATAACCTAATGTGTGTAAACAAGTGAA
The DNA here is from genome assembly GCA_947049275.1 of Epinotia bilunana. Classification (NCBI taxonomy): domain Eukaryota; kingdom Metazoa; phylum Arthropoda; class Insecta; order Lepidoptera; family Tortricidae; genus Epinotia; species Epinotia bilunana. Next base: position 4,559,941 of record OX346275.1, on the reverse strand, counting down.
TAAACTCGACTTCTTAATTAACTACCTTGTTTATCTGAACTCACCAAATACTCAGCCCTCAGGTAGTTAAAAGACTAGCGGACATCTGCCGTGACAATAAGTCTCAAAATTGTGAAAAGGCAGGTGGTGACTCGCCAACTCGCTAAGTGGGCCCCACAAACAGTCGCACGCACAGTGCGACAATGGAGCAACACGTCTGAGCGGCTGTGAGGTTGTCGAGAGGTGAGTCTGCGGTGCGCCAGATCCCGGTAATCCGTTCAACGGCCGCCGGCGTTATGTTTTACACTTCCAACCTGGAGCATAGGTTCCGCTCTTGCGACTCTACTCTGGCCGGCCGGTTAAGGCAAGCACAGAGGCGCGGGCCAGATCACTCGGGCCCTCTGGAGATTAGGGGTCCGCGGTGTCGCCACTCACCGTCAGCTCGCCACAAGCTTTATTATTATTATTATTAGTGTAGATGTAGACAACAACAGGTTAAAGAAGATACATGTCACACAATAGATCAAAGTACAAAGGCGAGCTTATCCCTATAAGGGATCTTTTCCAGCTAACCTTTGAGCAATCGAGAGGAAGGTAGGGTAGTAGCTGCAGCATACCTACTTACTACAACGTAAACAATTAGCGGTTACACTTGAAAGGCAATGGCTGAATGTGAATTCGTTCTAGAAAAAGGATTCGCACTACACCAATGAGATACAAATGAGAATGAGAATCGAGATCGGTATTACCGGTCTACTATAGGTACCTTTCCGCCACCACGTAGTAAACAGTACCATAGTAGTACATGAACCTTGTCATTTTTATTAGGGTTCCGTACCCAAAGGGTTAAACGGGACCCTATTACTAAGACTCCGCTGTCCGTCCGTCTGTCTGTCCGTCTGTCCGTCTGTCACCAGGCTGTATCTCATGAACCGTGATAGTTACAGTTGAAATTTTCACAGATGATGTATTTCTGTTGCCGCTATAATAACAAATACTAAAAATCAGAACCCCCCCTGAACCCTGATGACCTGGTAAAGGTTGCTGGAGTCCGCTGGATGCGGGTGGCGCAGGACCGGTCACTTTGGCACTCTTTGGGGGAGGCCTATGTCCAGCAGTGGACGTCTTTCGGCTGATATGATGTGAAAAAACAGAATAAAATAAATATTTAAGGGGGCTCCCATACAACAAAGGTGGTTTTTTGGAGTTTTTATAGATAATGGTACGGAACCCTTCGTGAGCGAGTCCGACTCGCACTTGGCCGGTTTTATTGTGTATAAAAGAATCTGGCAGCTCCTAAACACAACGATAACCCGCGGGACAACTACCTTGACTTTAGTAAACAAGATAGCGACGCAAGCGCAACTAAAGCTACCGATGGAGCCAATACTAGATGCGTCAAGCGTATTCTTAAGAAAAAGAAGGAAAATTAAAAAAGGCATGTTGGTTTCACGAAATGTATGGTGGCGTAAGGTACCTACTTATAAATAACAGCTTATTTCTAAGATAAAACTGTTGCCATATAAAGAACTAGCCGATGCCCGCGGCTTCGCCCGCGTGGTTATAGGAAAATGTAACATATTGAATTTTCCCGTGGGAATCAGATGTTTCCCGCTGGAAAAAGTAGCCTATGTCACTCTCCAGCTTCTAAACTATCTCCACACAAAAAATCACATCAATACGACGCTCTGTTGCGACGTGAAAGAAGGACAAACATACACACTTTCGCATTTATAATATTAGTAAGGATAATTCTAGACAATGAGGAATTTGCCTTGCAAGGTGGATTTTTTTATTATTTGTATTTAAAAAAAATATAAGTTTCCGATATAGGTATCTATTTAGGAATAGTCGAGGAAAGAATCACCACTTTTCGACCTTATTTCCAAGCTGTTAAGGTCCAAAAGTAACGAACATATTAATTCCGCGACTTTCCATGATTAATAAGTGACGAATGTATTCACCGATTCAAGATAAATGCTAATAGATGTGACGTAAGCTTGCTTAATCTGAGGACTTCCCCTAATTGACATTAAAGGCCTGGAGACTTCCCGCTAAAAGGAATTTCAAGTAAGTATCTTATTTATCTAATAGTTTGGTTACACGGAATAAGCGTGCGTTATATATAACACCACTATCCGTAGGTACTATTGGTAGGATTCATGACGTACATAATGTTGTCAATAAACATTAATAATTACAAGATGTCGATATCACACATTCACGATAAACCTACCCTTATCTAAGCAAAAACCATTTAAATAGATTAGTTGCCAAGTACCCTTGTTGTAGGACATATAGTTGAACGAGCGAGCGAAGCGACATAGCTCTCCGTTTCAGTTTGGGCCAGAATTCTTCCGTATATCCGGATGTCGGGAGACTGTTCTCTAAAGGTCGCATGTCTCAACCGATACTAGTGAAATTTTGTGAGCAAGTTCAGAAATATGACAATAAAGTTTTTTGAAAATTTAAACACAGGTTCGCTCATTTTATAGAGACCCTAGTATATATACTAGTGGTAGTATACCACATACTTACACTACGTGTTTTTGTCAATTTCCGATAATTGCAAGGGGGCATAGGTTAGATCAAATAAAGTTAATTTATCCAAGACAGTAGTATCTTAACTCTTACTGTTATCAAGATATTCAATATTTTAATTTAATCAGATTTGCAGCTTTAACCACTGTTAATGCTACATTCAAATATTTAGTGAAAAATTTTTTTTTTTGTTTTTTCACGTAATAATTATGCTTATTTGTTTCTGTGAATGTGCTCTGCAATATGCCGAAGTTAACGGAAATTCCCGGGAATACCGTGTAAGTATACTACTCAAAAAAAAGAGCCACAAGCCACAAGTAAAGTAAGGTGATCGTTACGTGAAAATTATATAAAACAATTTAAAAAAAATCAGCTCATACTTAAACATCGGCATGAAAGAGGTTGGATTATGAAGGACACTTATGAATTAGTTTATGTCCAATAATAAACAATAAAAAAGAAAAATGACAGTGGCCCTTATTTTGTTTTGAGCAGTATAATTTGGTATACTTATGTCGTATCATCGCATCGACTGAACGAAATTCGACAATACCATTTCCTATAAGTATAATTGTCGCTATAAAAAATCAAAATGGCGGTTTATATTCTATCTAAGTGCCATAATGTGTGATCCGCTTATTTTTTTCCATATAAACCAATTTAATTTGGTGCCAAAATGAAGTTTTAACCCGTCAAACGTGAGTCTATCTCTTACCCGGTCGCCCGAAGCGCGCAAGGGCAATCAGACCGTCTTCTATGATCGTGGTCGGCGTTATCACTCGATAAATAACAAGATGGCTAAGATAAGTCATTGGCTGACACCGTTCGATGGAACAAGACGGACGCTTTATCTTGTCACTTATCGCGTGATACGGCCGACCATGGTACGGGGCCAGGGCGCAGCCGTTAGGCACAACCGTATATAGGTACGTGCCTTGCGCGCCATAGACCAAATCGAGTTAGGCACTTGACGGGTTAAGGGCTTGCCTTGATTCGAGTCGACCGCGCCCACTAGACAGAGACATGCTTATTTATGCCTTCCGCGCACAAGAAAAAGAGATGCAACACTCTTCGGGAATGGCGTTTTTGGACAAATTTCGATTAATACCTAACTTAGCGAAGTTTTATTTATATTTCATTAAGTTAGATTTTAGATGAGATAAAATACCATAGTATTAACTTGATTGTGTCGTAAAATAATGTATTGTTTGAGTAGGCTGAGTAAAAAAAGGAAAATAAAGACCCAACTTTGGATTTTTTAAATCGAGGAAATTTTACGCAATAATGTACCTATCGATTAAATCAGATAAACAATCATATAGTCAAGAATCATATATCTGAAAATCAGACCTTATTGTTTCTTAATCTAGTCAGAACGGCGTTCCAAAGCACGCGATATTTTCCAATGCAACGCCTTCCTACAAATCATACAGACATTCAGATGTACTCTGAGTAATTGATTCCATGAATTTAAAAAACATACATATCATCATACCAGTAGAATGACGTCCACTGCTGGACATAAGCCCCCCTCAAAGAGTGCCACAATGCAAATCACATGTTTTAAGTAACTATCGATTTTTTAGTTCTTTTTTAAAGATATCTTTTAAAGTCCCTGTTTAATTGTCACAAGGCCTCAACGCCCTGCATACCACAGACAAACCTGCCGTATTTATACTTTTACTTCGCCTCACATTAACAACGATAAGTAATATAATAACGTCACTGGTGATAGTCCGGTCAGTGCAACAAACTCAGTACCACACTAATGGATCTAACTAATTTGACTCATTCACAACAATTAATCCTTATCAGTGTATTGGAACAAAGTCCCAAATTAATTTGTTTGTTTAAGTGACCTGCTACAAAACAAATGTTTGAGAAGTATCAGCTTTCTAAAGGACTGTTTCCATCACACGATAAGTGACAAGATAGAGCGTCCGTCACTAGCTGGCACCGTTTAATAGAACGAGACGGACGCTCTATCTTGTCACTTATCGCGTGATAAGGCCGACCATAATACGGGGTCTGATTGAATGATGAATTTTACTCGTAGTTAATTGAACGAGCGAGCAAAGCCAACTAACTTTCATGTTACAGCTTACTCATACATTCTTTCGGGTGTCCGGATCAGTGATGGGCCAAATGTAATAGACTAACGATTAACGACTAAGATTAACCCACTTAATTGCGACTAACGATTAAAAATGACGATTGATCAATATTAGTCGTAAGAGTTTCGACTAATTTAGTCACGATTAAATTAATCGTCGATTAAATACGAGCGAATAAATCTTTAATCGATTGATTAATTAGATTAATTATCTCTCGATTGATATCAGGAATTAATAAGGGGTCTCGCTCTTTCACACATCTTTTTCTTTCTCCGTGTTCCAATTTTTAATAGAGATTTAAGGCGATGCCTTGATTTGAGTCGAACACGCCCCCTAGACAGAGACACGCTGATGCCTTCCGCTCACGAGGAAAAAGATGTAAGTAACACTCTTCGGGAATGGCTTTTTGGACAAATTTCGATAAATACCTAACTTAGAGACGTTTTATTTACATTTCATAAAGTGAGATTTTAGATGAGATAAAATACTGTAGTATTAACTTGATTGTGTCGTAAAATAATGTATCCTTTGAGTAGGCTGAGTAAAAAAAGATAGAAAAAAAATCCAAAGTTTGTATTTTCACTTTGGATTTTTTTTCTATCGAGGAAATTTTGAGCAATCGTGTATCGATAAAATCAGATAAACAATCATATACTAAGAATCATGTATCTGAAAATCAGACCTTATTGTTTCTTAATCTAGTCAGAACGGCGTTTCAAAGCACGCGATAATTTCCAATGCACAGCCTTCATCACGAAATTTATTAGTTGATTCAAAAATTAATCGATTAATGCCAATCTCTGGTCCGGATGTATAGATGTCTGTGCTCCTCAACAGGCCGCCTTTCTCAACCATATCTCGTGATAATTTGTGAGCCGGTTCAATAATTACTTATATAGATATTTTTGTGGATTCGTTTATTTCATATTAATAACTTACTGCTTTGTTTGTGTGAGGTGTGCAATAAAGAATATTTGTATTGTATTGTATTGTAACTTTTTCATGAAACATGGCTAAGAACACTCGGGACCACATCAGCTTTCGAATAAAAAAAACCGCATTCAAATCGGTCCATCCGTTTGGGAGCTACGATACCACAGACAGATACAGAGACACACAAACACGTTAAACTTATGACACCCCTCTCTTTGCGTCGGGAGTTAAAAATAAAATGTTAAAAAAATGACATGCGTGCGAGCTCTCTCTCTCTCTCTTTCTGACATTTAGTAACGCGTGAGCGGTAGCGTTCTCTTTGGCAGGGCCTATGTTGAGCAGTGGACATCTTTCGGCTATCATATAATGATGAAAGGCCGGCAACGCGCATGCAAGTCCTTTGTGGCCCGTTTCACAAAGCTACAAGTTACAATTTTACAAGTGTAAACAGACAACACTGAGGCACCAATAACCATTTGCCATTTAAGAAAGAAATAAGAATAAATACAGCGATAAGACCGCCTGTTGTTACATTTATCTTGTATTTACGCTTCTATTTTTTTATTATGATTTGGTGCAATAAAGAATATTATTATTACAGAATAGGGGAGTAGACTCGAAAATTATTATTACTCCAAATGAAAGAGGGTCAAAAAACATGCCTAGTGACGAAAATCCCATTCAGATATCTCAAAGAATAACGAAGCTACAACCGTTTTAATATTGCTTGTTAGAGAGAGAAAACGCAAACAGTATGTGACGTCACATTACAGGGCAGCAGCTGCCGGGGGGCCGCGTCGAACACGTTGGGGCGCGGCACGTTGCCGTCTAAGTATTAGTGTGACGTCACAATCTTCCAGCGTCATCGTTTAATATGAAGTTGCGTTTTGCGAAAAAGGGACAGAACATACCCCTTCTTAAAACTTTGGACACTTAACTATAACTACATGATTATTTAAACTTTTGCATTGATTTTTTCTCCATTTGACTATATTTTATTTCGAGAAAATATGACATTATTGATTATTTTATTGTCTTAATAGCCAAAGAATAAGGTCACATACACATGTATGTACATACACTCGAAAAACAAAACCCTCCTCTCCTTCGGCAGTTGGGTAAAAAGAAAAAGAGGAAACAAAGAAATTGTTGCTCCATCTACATTAACAGATTTGTTACGATTGAGACTACACTAGTAGCCGATAACATTGAAAAACCGTAGCAATAAACATGAACCGTAGCAAAAATATACAAAAAGCTGTTCATAAAGGAAAGTGCTATGAGCAGACACAATGTTTTTAAAAGGCATAGATAAAATGTAGAGGTTATAAATTGAAAAGACTAGGAAAAAATTATGCACGCCTCCCTAAGGTGTTGTAAGAAGGATATGATCGAAAGATTTAGTGGCCAGGACAGATAGTTCTGATAGCTCAGTTGGTTAGTAGCGATGGGCAATGTATGCCTGCGGTCGCCAGTTCGAATCCAGCTCGCATTACACTTAAAATTCTTCCTTTAATTTGATATATTCAGGTCTGTCTACTGCAAATTGCAGCGACTATATGTATTGTCTGTAAAGGTTTGTGGTAAATAGACACAACAGGCACAAAATTTGACAATAGCCAATGGCACTTTGGTGTTGTGAAGACACATTCACAGTCCATAACACGCATATAATGCAATAAAGGCCAATAATAAGTATTCAATAAATAGTATTTGTATTTTTGAACACTCAATGCATTCACCAGTTTACAGATAAAAATTTAATGAAAGGGAATGCTTGTTGTGTCACAGGAAGTTAACAATCCACAACAACGGAAATAGCTATGCAGAAAGTAACCATAACCTTTTATATTCCTTTGCAACCAAGAAATCGTGATTTGCCAAATGTAAAATTAACTTTTCTCACACTTTTTTTTTTTTACAGTTCAATGTACCATAAGCTCACAATTTTTTCAGACCGCAGTGAAGGGCAGTGCCGGGGCATTTATCAATTTAAGTTGGTTGCTAAAAAACTAAAATCAATTTGCAATTGTGCAGAAAACTACATGGTAAATTACTATTTAAACAACTATTTTTAGATTATTCAATATTTTTATTTAAATATAAATGTATTTTAGTAAAAAGAGGGTAGATATAAAAAACTCGATAAATGCTACATTTGAATGGAAATTATGAAAGTTCGAGTAACTAGAAAATGATTCCAATGTAGACAATAGTTTTAATCTCTCATAAACCTTTAAACTTTAAGTATATTTGCATTAAGTCTTCCAACTAAATATAGATTCCTTGCATGCATCAATGCAAAACCTGTTCTATACTATTCATGATACTGATGTAACATACACAAACATACCGGATAGCTACAATCGCACACATTATTAAACTAGGGGGTATACCTAAATGACGCATTTACTGAACTGTAACCGAATATATTTGCGTTATAGACACATGATTAACTATTCAGGTCAGCCGGTAATTAGTTTAACAGCGAAATACTTACTCAATGCCACTCAGAGAATCTTCATTACGGAGTATTTTGATAAAAAATTGGAGCGAAGCAACACACTCGCGAAAGTTTGCAAAATCTTCTCACAGCAGACGTTATTGTCTATTTTAAATGTTGAACTTTCTCATTGTACTGCACTGGCTCCGAAAACAGAAATAAACACAGAACTTTGAATAAATAAATTAATAAATGGAGAAAACGAGAACGTATCACATACACACACACGTACGCGTCGCGAAGTAAATAATGTCAGTGTTGCCAGTTTGAAGGCAAATAGTTTCCCGAGTGAAAGATAGTTTGACGAACTAGGTAAATAAATTTTAGTTTACATTTATATAATTGGACGTATAATAAAATGAAATTGTGTGTAAAAAATAATACGAGCATTCTATAAAAGGAAAGAGCAAAATGTCCGCTTATTAAATAAGTTTTGCCATAACTTGTGATAAATCAAAAAAGTTCCTGGTTTCTATTTCAAGATTTTTATGGTACTTAGTTTTATTATAATTTTGAAGAACTTATATTGTAATATTCGCGTGACCGTTAATTACCCGTACTTAAGGGAAATCACCTTACGGGTGGTAAGTCTCGCGTAATGTCAATTTGACGTTTGGCGTTTTATTATTGCCGCGGTATATTTTTATGAATTAAGATTTATAAATATTTCAACGAATATCTGCAACTTGGTTATATAAATAAATACCTACTGCGTAAGTGCTGTGTTGTATGAAACCTGTTTTTAATACAACATGGAAAATGTAATCAGGAAGAAGTTTCCTACCAAATTCCCTACCGACAACGCATGGGAAACGTAAATACCCGTTCCCTTTCATTCGTGAGATGAGACCAGAGGGTCTACCGCGAAACGAAAACGAACTTCGTTCGTGTAGCTCCTCTGTCGCTCGAACTACCAAGTGCGACAGAGATCGAGAGGTACACGAACGAAGTTCGTTTTCGTTTCGCAGTAGCCCCTCTGCGGCGCTACCACGAACTTCGAAAGTCGAAGTTCGTAATACATGCATCCCTGTCACTCGTGTAAGGGAGTGCGATAGAGATGGAAATACCAGAACTTCGACTTTCGAAGTTCGTGGTAGCGCCGCTGTATTCAACAGCGGTGGGTGTCCCCTTATGTTACAGGTGAAGCATATTATTAGGTACCTATACTTACCTACTATATGAAAAACTTTACCTAGCGGGATTAGCATGTTTTGTCAATAAAAAAATGCTACTATGTAAACTTAGTATTTCCGGCTGTAGGTACATTTACGACGGTCAATATTTATTGGCATCTTTTTATCATCAACGAATCAATCCTCAAATCAATAAAGGGTAGGCAGCGCGCTTATCATTTTTCTAGAGTCGCAAGCAATAGGCGACGACGGTGTCTGCTAAGCATCAGGCAGGTCAGGCCAGGTATGCTTGTTTGCTACCGTCGCCTCGTAGTGTACAAAAACTCTGCGCGCTCTTAAGAAAATGTATATACAAATCACCAACTGAATAAGAAGTCCGGATTTTATATAATCATATAAATAGGTATATAGTATTGAACTCAGTGTTATCTATTATACTCGTGGCCTTGATACAATGATTATACTCAAAGTATACATTTTTAGTAAGCACGTATAAAAAAAAAGGTAAGCACGTACAGATATATAGTAGGTAAGTATACCTACTGATCAGCCAAAATTTTACCTATCATCGACTCTTTGAGTCCAACCTCATATCATGAACTTTTCCAATTTCCGATTCACAGTTCGATAAGCTGAAAACTTTTTGAAACTCGGTAAAGTTAACCCAAAACTTTATATTCCACCCACATTCATATGAAAGCTATCAACACATTTTGTCCACCCACCATAAAGAAATAAGAGTTATTTTATTCTTTATATTTCTTGAATATCTGCTGGAAAACTCGGAAAGCAAAAGCTTTTCTTACACTCATTTTTGAAATCAGCGCCCTCTGCAATGAATAAACGTAATCAAAACGCACCGAGCTACCGCGCCGCGCCGCTAGATGTCTTCCATTGACCTAGTTCCCGCGTCTTGTAAAAATAGCGCCGTACAATAGCTCAAACACTATTTATATCGCGTATCTTTAATATCTGAGTCCACATGCTTATCTCGAGCCTTCCCATCACTCCACAGAATCAGCTGAAGCGTACGTCTACCGCGCAACGCACGGGGTATACCTATATCTAAAAAATACACGTAAAATCGATACGCACGTCAGTTGTTTTCTGTTCACTTACTTAGTCCTCGCTAGCGTTAGTATAGTAAACAAGGGATCATGTTGTAAAGATGGAAGTTAAAAGGTATATTAGGAGTGAGTCTGCGAGTTGTGCTCATATGGTCGAGGAGAGCGCGGCGAATAGTAGAAAGAGCGTGGATCCTCATGAGAAGCTGAAGGCTTTGCTGAACTCGCCTGAAGACGAGACAGATGACAGCTTGCCTCCGTCGGACGCTCCAAAATTCGGGACCGTTATCCACAACAGGATATTCGTTGGAGGATTCTCCCTGACGACTACGGATGAGGACCTGTGGAAGTTCTTCTCCGGGTTCGCGACGGTCACCGCTGCGAGGGTGATATACGACCGAGCTGGGGTGTCCAAGTGTTATGGCTTTGTGACTTTCGCCAGTCCGAGGGTCGCCAGGCTGATTGTTAAACAGGTAAGTGCTTTTGTTTTTTAGATGATTAAAAAAGTTTCGAGTTTAAATATCTAGGCTCCGAGGCAAGCAGATTAATAATTGTAGTCGATATTTTTGCTACAGTGCTATGATTTAGTTTTTAGGTACTTACTTCGTAATTTTATAATGTATTGTGTTCTTCGTTTTTTTTTGGGATCGGAAAATCTATTCTATGACATACAAAATATTTGCGATTATATTATGTGATTTTAATGAACTAATAATTAGTTATAACCAAATATACCAAAAAGGAGCAGGTAGGTACCTAACCTAATCTTAGTTGATAGGTACAATGCTATAATTAATTTGACCGTAGCAAAACTTTTACAAGCAAAATTGACAAAATTGCAATTAAGCGAGGAAATGCCGCCAGCATCAGCATTCTCTCGGAACAATGCCTCAAAGGCCTTTTTAACCGACTTCAAAAATAAGGATGAGGTTCTCAATTAGGTTGTATTTTTTTTATCATTATTTTTAACATTTGTTACCTCAGAACTTCGTCATTTATGAGCGGATTTGTACATTTGTTTTTGTTTGTAAGTATATGCTTCCTGGTTGGTCCCATTTTTGTTGAATCCAGTTGTATGATGGGATCCATGAGGACATGAGGGAACTCCTTAATTATATTAGGCACGCGTGTAGTGTCGTGTTAGAATAGCACCACCCCCTTTCTTCCTGTGGGTGTCGTACGAGTCGACTAAGGGAACAGGGTTGAAGTCTGTTGTGGGCGATGTGCTAGCAACCTGTCACTGCGATTTTGCTAAAAGTGGTACTGGAATACAAGTTTTATGTGCACTGCCTACCCCTTTAGGTATAAAGGCGTGAATGTATGTATGTACGAACGCATGTAGGTAGTGATGGTATTTTCTATTATAAATTATAACTCGTGTATTTACACCCGGAAATCATAAATTTGGTGGAGTGGAATTGATGATGAAGACCACATATGACTTATGGAACTCCTCAATTATGTACTTAAAACTATAAAAGTACGTCACCGATTGTGATATGATTCCGTTGAAATAGCAACAAATGAAGTGCCAAAGGTGATCCTTGAGGAATCGACGGAAGTCCTCAAATATTATCGGCCCACATGCTCGGTTCGGTTTTTCTCTAATACTTAATCAACGTATTTGCTCTCGGAAATCAGTTCATGCAGTACATTCGAAAATAAATGTAAAAATGTTCACGTGGCTTGGCGGAGTAATAAATTGAAGTCGGAAAAACTTTGTTTTTAAAGCAAAATTATTGAGTTTTCATTTAATTTAGATAATTATCATCTTGTATTTAGTAGGTACCTTATACACACAAAAATGCAGGTAAATTTTTAAAATGTTACCTTTGAGATTATGACGAAAATCTTTTGTAGTTTTTCTGTTTGTTTAACCGTTTCCAAAAGATACGGAAGATTTATCACGATAGCGTTATCATAATTTGATAAGATTGCAATGTGAGAGATTCGTTTGAGTGATGTTTTGCCAAAATTCCAAAATACAATATAAACTTTATAAATGTAGATACCTATCTTTTCACTATCATAGAATAACATACAATAGCATATTTTTGTAAAAACAGGTAACCCGGTGTAAATGAGTAAAACAAAAAAATATTGTCAAAATTTCACTTCCCATTTTTTTTTTCCTATAATTTCATTTGCCAAATACCACTTGACAAATAATTCTTACGAAAACCTAATGTTTGGCATATTCATGTTTAAGCAATATTTCGTTTACCAACTGGTACTCTGACCAAATTTTATTCAGTCAAATATGTTGGTTGGAATAATATGTTTTAACCAAAACAAAAAAATCGCAAAAAGACTTTTTGCGTTCATTGTACAGTCAAGGGCATAAATATCTATGCATATTTTTACTTATTGCATTACAATAAGGTCTAAAATTGTATATATATTTTTGCCCTTGACTGTACCTGGAGGTATCAATTGTAACCTAACAACAAACAAAAACATAGGTTATAATACTTTTCATCCAAAACAGATGGGTGCAGCACGGCTAACATGCGACGGCGCGCGAGCTCTCTCGATTTTTCTCGCACTATCCGTCTCTTTCTTATTAGAACACTTAGAACAAGAGACATAGTGCGAGAAAAATCGAGAGTGTGTCGCGGCCGTCGCATGATAGACGTGCAGATCGTGTCACTAATCGTATCTCCTACTATAACACTAGACTTGAATTACCAGGCAGACGAACATTGCAGCCAAATTGCTTAATAAATTCCGCGCCTTCCCCGGCGTCTTCTTAAGCCGGTGCCTTATACTCATGTACACCATATATAGTATATTTTAAGTAGTCTGTTTTAAATACTACTTCTATGGTTGCAATTTTAATTATTAATTTCATTGTTCGAAATGTCTAAAAGATGTTTAGTTTGGAAATAGGTAGGTATATGACAGTTCTTTCTGAAAAAAAATCATAGTATCTAACCTATAATATATTTCGTGTTTATTTGTATTTTTATTCAATGTTTGTCGTTTTATGTGTGTCACGAATAAATGTTTTTCTTTCTTTTTTCCTTTCTTTCTTTCTTTCTATATTCATTTAAAAGATCATGGTTTACAATTTGTTTTTGATGTAATCTTCCGTTTTGACAAAACATGGCAAGTTTCCGTGCGCGGATCCGCCTCAAATAAACGGTTAACCATTTATTGTTACTTCATAAATATGTAAAATTAACTTAAAATAATAATAATAATAACTACATCAAAGTTTACATGTCATAAACAACGAGAGAGAGAAAACACTCCATAAGTATTTCTTAGAGATGTATAAGGTCTCCAATCGTCAAAATTAAATTAATTATAATTAAATCTGATAGCTATGATAAATATGATAACACTCTCCTAGCGTCAAAAACCAAGTAATAAAATGACTTGACTGACAGCTCTCAGCTTAGGTACTGGTACCGCACCGAGCCCGCATTGACCAGTTCAGCATTTCTACGCGTAAGTGTTCTATAACATGGTCGCCATATAGCAATGTATCACAAAACCGATGCACAATCTTGATGTAGTCTAGGCCCTGAGCCGCTAACGAAAAACGTCAACTTCGTTTGTTCGTACTTATTTCTATCTCTATCGCTCTTGCATATCCGAGCGACAAAGAGGGTAAACTCGAACGTGAGATGTTTGCGGGTCGCGGTAGCCGCTCTGATCGTAGTATTTCGTACCGCTCTCAATTATGATATTTTGGCACCAACTTGAGTTGTTTCCATTAAACTAAGTACAGTCGTGTTAAAGATGGGAACAATTCTCGACCTTAACTGCAATAAAATAAGGTCGAAAATTGGATCCTTTCAGTTCTCGACTTTACGAACGGGTTAGTAATATACTGCATGTACTACATTACTGCATTATTGCAGTATATGTATTTTATCACTAGCTGCCCTCGCGGCTTCCCCCGCAAGTATCAGAAATATTAGGTATTTTTTATTGATAATACATACGATGAAGCGTCTATCTTCTTATAGATGAGAAATAACCAAAAAAAAAACAGAAAGCAGCAAGAATTTTTAGATACAAATATAAAGAATATAATGGAAAAATAAACTATCCATGTCCTGTCGGGGGCTACAGACGAAGATGGTTTATTTTTCCACTAGCTTCTGCCCGCGACTCCGTCCGCGTGGAACTCGTTTATACCGTAGCTCGATACAAACTTTCATCCCCCATTTTACCCCCTCAGGGGATGATTTCCGGGATAAAAACTATCCCATGTCCTTCCCCGGGATTCAAACTATCTCCATACCAAATTTCATCTCAATCGGTTCAGTGGTTTAAGCGTGAAGAGGTAACAGACAGACAGACAGACACACTCTCGCATTTATAATATTAGTATGGATAAATCCTGTTACAAACAGGCAATTTATACTTACGCGTATAAACGGATCTACAGTTCCTGTGCGGTCACTCATGTGTGTCACTCGCCATAATTGTTTGTCCGTGGTTCGTCCCTGATGTCATAGAGTTGCCCAAGTTTTGACTTTTGACAGGAGTGACGTCACCAGACGCTGATTGTTAGATTAAAACACGTTCAGTTTCACATTACTTTCCTAATTATTGTTCGAAATTAGCATAAACTAAAGTTAAAACGTTTCAGTTGCTATTATTTTATGTTTTTTTCAACATTTTGGTCTCAAAATAATGGTAAATATTATAGCTGCACCTTCCTTATTGCGCTTGAATAAATCGAGTCATATACGAACGTCGTGGGAGGCTCCCAGAATCAATTGGAGCAACTTCTTCCAGAACTGCCTCGACCTCCACCAAATAAAGGAGATCAGTCCGAACGCGCAAGTCCGAAGAACACTTTTGTATTTATAATATTTATGTCATATCGTTTTAAATATGATCGGGGCAACTTCCTCGTTAAAAATAACACGAAACAAAATATTTAAATAAATAATTTGTTTCGTTAAGAAATTATAAAAAAAAATAAAACACTCGCCACAACAAATATAGGTAAGAACCATATCGGGCAAGCGGCCGAATGCGGAAAGCGATCCCGTGGCGGCCCTACCTTAAGACGGAGCTGGCACTCGTTGGGCGGTAGTCCGAGGCTTCTGCCGCGGCCAGTCCGTCATACCCGCCTTGCCCTAAAGGCATTTCCCCAACGTATAAAACGGTAAGAAGCATATCGACCGACAAGAGTTTCGATTAAAAAACACCGCAGTCTAATCGGCTGGCATGCCGCAGGCTGACACACAGATACCCACATGTATCTGTGTGTCTGTCTAAGGTATCCTTGAACGAGGGAGAGAAGCGAACGAAGTTTTTTCGTATGTCCGGATGTCCCGCTGACCCGCTGTCCGGCCGCTCGGCAGTCCAGCTGTCTGGCTATTCTCCTCTGCAGGGCACATTTCTTAACCGTGACACTGTGTAACTCGTGAAAATTTGTGAGCAGCACGTCTATCATGGGACAGCCGCTACATACTCTCGATTTTTCTCGCACTACACTTCTTGTTTTCTAAGCGTTCTAATAAGAGAGAAACGGATGGACGGGGGGGGGGGTAAAACCATCATTAGTAAGCATAATGCATTGTTTCGATATGTTAGGCACTGTCTCTTGGGCTATATGCGCTCGAACTTTTGACCTTTCACTTAACTTAAATCGCGGCAGCTGCGCTAATATTCACAATGCATAGTAAGTCGCTAGAGTACAAGTTGACCTCCAAATACGCGTAGTTGGTACGGATCTCGAGGTCATGATTATGGTGATTGGTGAGTTAGTGAACAGCGTCGCTGCATGAATGCAACGCCCCTGAACTTTTGCCAGACAAAATGTGTAAAGCCGTTTTACATATTTATCATTAAAACATTGTGTATCGTATTAATATCCCGAAAATCGGCCAAGTGCGTGTCGGGCCACGCGCAGTGTAGGGTTCCGAAGTTGCCTGTCTGACTTAGTTTCATCGACACGCGCGCTCCAACTAAATGGTGCAGTTGTGTCAGCCGAATTTGTTCGCAATTTGGCCTTTCTAAGTACATTTTAAATTGGTATATATCGATGGCAAAAAGCGAAACTGCTGTAACCGCCAAAATGCAAACTTTACACCAGAGCCAATAAACTTTTCGTTTAAAAAAAAAAAATCATAACTTCATCGTTTTTAAACAGAAATACTTGAAAATTAGATCAACTACATACTTCATAGATTGCTTTCAATTGACATTCTCAAAATTTGATGAAAGTGCGTCGTTTCCATTTCAGTGGCGCTTACAGCAATAGCAATTATATTTTCATAACGCTTAAATGCTGTGAAGGGAAAAGGTAAATGTAAGTACTAAAATCGTTGGCCCAGTACAAATTCCATAAAGCATAAATGCTGTAACCTGATGCATATTTATTTAAAGTAATCTTATATTTTGACGTATGTGCCATTAAATTTGTAAGAGGATTAGCAGAAATGTGTTAAGCGTCCATCGCCAAAAAAGGACCGTAAAATTAAAACGACTTAAATATATATCAATCGGCTGTTATTTAGTCACTTTTTAAAAATGTTAGCCTAGTTTACATCTAGGTTTTCAATCAATAAAAACTCAAAAAGGGCAAACAGAGCCCTAAAATCTCCACCACTTATTAGTCTTAATGTCTCTCCATAGAAATATAACATACAGTCACTCTAAAATTGCTTAGTAAAATCTTAAAAGCCGTTAATGGTTGGTCTTAAAAACCTAACAATAATATAACAGGTTAAGACTAATATAAACTTTGTTATGGCTAATCTCACTATAACTTTGGGACATACTAAAATTAACATTAATAATTATGGTCTCATATTCTCAAAAACATACAACTACAACTCAAATAATGACTTTTTCAACCGTGTAACTTACTAAAACTAAACAATGATAAATAAGATCTATGCTTCAGTAGAAAATAATGCTTTTAGAACTCAAATTAAATATTGCTCTCAGCCTTGTAACATTTTCAGGCATAACATTATCTTAGGTTTATAATACTTCCGTATAAAAAAAAAACTGAAATAAAATCTCTTTCCCAGCCTCGTAACTTAATAAAACTAAAAATTATCTTAGGTTAATAATCCTGCCGGAAAAAAATTGTTAACACAAAAACAATTTTTTCACAATTCGACACACAAAACCCGCACTACGCACAACCTGACGCTCCCGCGACCGCCGACCGAATGTTTCGTGTGTATTAACCCACCGGTAATATCGCCGCCTGCGCATATTTCAATGGCGGTAACGTGAAGTTGTGCATACTTCACGACGTTTTAAAAATGGCGTAACTGTGGTATGTTTGTTATATAAATTTCTAATGAAATGTAGTAAACGTTGATCATAATAATATTTGAGCATATATGCAGTAAGTGTCTGGGGTAATTTTTTTGCAATATGCATAAATGCTGTAACCGCCACGGAACTGAATTTCTCAAATGCTGTAAACACCGAATTCTTTGAATTATTCAAAACCGAAATTGGCGTAAGTACCTATACTTGTTTAAAAAAAAAATCATTTTTGGTGTTTACAACAATTACAAGCAGGCAATACGCAAAAAAAAAAATTACCAAGTGGCGGTTACAGCAGTTTCGCTTTTTGCCATCGATATGGACTAATCTGGAAATAAACTCAGAAGTTCTTTGGAAGACAAATTTTGGCCAAAGCTGAAGCATAGAACTTCGTTCGCTTCGCTCCCTCGTTCGATAACAACAGGCAGTATAGTCCCTTTAAAGCGGTAAAGGGACTATACCGCCTGTTGTTATCGAACGAGGGAGCGAAGCGAACGAAGTTCTATGCTTCAGCTTTGGCCGTTTGTCCGTCCCGTGTCCCGCTGTCTCGCTGTTCTGCTCTACAGGTTGTACTCAACCGATTCTCGTGAAATTTTGTTAGCAGGTTCTTTAAATAATAAATATATATATTTTTTGTCCTTTCACTTATATGAAATTCAAAAAATATTAGTTTTTTTTTAATCTCAGCTATTGTTAATAAAATGTATTTCTATTTGGTATTCACAAGTCTCACATAAATGTGAACAGTTACATTGTTCTCATGTATTCCATTGAACTCTAACCTTTCTGAAATCACGTGGGAGTTGACTGCGCAACCCGCAATTTGTTCGAATAAGAAAAATCTTTAGAGTCGAACTTTGCAGGTGAGACTTTTAAAACTTAGGCGTTAGTCGACCGAGTTACAGAATTTATAAGTGAATCTAATGTCAAATACCTTAAGGGTTGAATCACGAGCCTCTCACAGACTGGTGCGGCATGCGATGGCGGTCAATAGTCGACAGATGATGACGACCTAAGTATTGATCGGGCTTGACGAGGCCTACGGTGGCTGCCAAAAGTAAATTTGACAATAACTGTCAAGTTTATTATGCACCGCCACCGCAGGCCGCGCCAGTGTGTTTCACGCTCAACAGCTTTATTAAGAACTAGCTTCTGCCCGCAACTCCGCGTGGATATCCTTAATATCGTAGCTCCATTCAAAATTTCATCCCCCGGGGATGATTTCAGGGATGAAAGTTATCCTAGTCCTTCCTCGGGATTCAAAATCTCCATACCGAATTAAATTTTAATCGGTTCAGCGGTTTAAGCGTGCACAGGTAACAGACAAACAGACAGACACACTTTTGCATTTATAATATGTAGTATGGATTGGTTATACGCTTTAACATAATATATTTGATGTTAGTGATGGTACAAGCTAACGCCACTTTCGCTTTAGCGGTGCGGAGTTGGTACGGTAACAGTAAGTTGTCAGTGTCAAATGTCAGTCAAGTTAGTTTTTTTTTACTACGCCCTTACATTTGTATGAGTGTGTCCTGATTGGCGCGGAATGCAATAAAACGCGGTACAAATACAGTAGGTAATGCATTGCATGCGCTGTGACCGCAAAATCTAACAGCGGATCGAATTAAAACATCAAAATGCTCTCAAAAATACCTCCCCTCCCACTTGACCGCTCTCAAGCCCCTCGCCTCAAGCCCGGACCCTCTTCCGAGGGCTCAAAGACATACTTTGGCGACAAGATGAACAAAAACTCGAGGGCCCCATTCTTGAGGGGCTTTGAGAATATTTTTATGCATGTTTGTGTAGTTATTCACTGATCGGTCGAGAAGGATATGCTGGATTTGGATATGACTTGGTTATATGAAGAACGTATTTATTTAAATTTGGATATTATACCTTTACGGCCATTCCCAATAATCAACCCACGGATAGTTTTCCTTACTAGCAGTTACATTTTTACAGATTAGCCGTAGAAAATGTGTCAAAATGTAACTGCTGGTAAGGAAAACTCTCCGTGGATTGATTATTGGGAATGGCCGTTAGTGTATAGACTCACAGCTTTGTTTCGGTTTACGAAGAGCCCCTTATTTACAGCTGAGAAATTGTATTTTTTCCAAATCAAAAATGAACCTAAATGACACTCGTTTAAACGTCACAGTTCAATGTAACAAACCCTAGCAATCGTTTAAAGGGATATTCTTTTAGCAATTAATTACTAGTTAAATAACCATAAGTACTGCATCATCACATCACTTTCAAATCGACTGCAAAATAAGTCTTCATCTGCTGAAAATTTATTTTAAATATATTTATTGTTTTACTCGTTAAAAATCGAGTATAAATGTGATATTCAAACATAACCTGAACATTTTGCTGACTTTTGTACTTAAATAGAAGTTTCGTGATCAAATTTCGAATTATTTGCTCCCTTAAAGCAGGATTATCGCGAAACCCGACGTCAAAGCTTTGAAAAATTTAATAACTCCGATACAGTTTTAAAATATCCTTTTTTGCTGAAATGAAATTCACGGCAAGCTTGCTTTGAATATTCGCGCTTAATATTGAACGAGATTTCATACCTGTTCTAACTGCGGGTTTGTCCATAGTATTATTAATTCAATTCATTTATTGCTAAATTTAGTTTACAGAATAATAATAACATTAAGATTTATTTACGATGCCATTCGAACCCGTTTTTGGAGAGGAACAAATGTTTGCATGGGAGCAACTACAATTAAAGAACACCAAAACATTCAGTTAAAGACGGACCTCCCTGGCGGCAGCCCAAACACTTCATGCTAATTGACGTAAAAGTATGACGTCACACTTTGAAATTTGTACTCAGTAGGTATGGAAAATCAAGTAAAGGTGCGACCACACTGCTGCTCAAAATACGCTAATGCACCGTAAACCGCAGCAAAATGTATGAAGAATACGTGACGCATACGACACGTCAACGCGTAATACGCAGCGTTTTAAGCACCGATGGCCCTTAATTGTTGTTTCGTTCGCGGAAGCTATAAATCTGCTCTTGAAAAATTCAAAAAAATGCATAATTTAAATTTCTAAGGTCCACATCTTTTTATAATATTAATTATATTTTGTAATTTATACTTTATTACAATTATTATAAAATGTACGTATATATTCTATATCCTACTAATATTATAAATGCGAACGTTTAGATGTTTGGATGTTTGGATGTTTGTTACTCAATCATGCTTAAACGGCTGAACCGATTTGAATGAAATTTTGCTCAAAGATAGTTTATAGCCTGGATTAAAATATAGGATAGTTTTATCCCGGGTCCACGCGGACGAAGTCGCGGGCGGAAGCTAGTTAGAAAATAAAACAAAACAAAAGAACGGACGGCAGATGGACTGTGGTAATAACGGACGGACGGTTGATTGGCGTTATGTTAGACTATCTTCAGAAGATGCCAGCTCCATCTTCACATTCGAAAGGTCGGATTCGTCTTCTAGTGCCTCTGATCCTTATGGAGACAGCTCTTAAAACTGAAATTTGTACTTTACAATAATTTGATGGTTTACTATCCAATAGCTATACTAAGCTATCAATTTTAACATGACGCATCTACCCTATTGTAACTTGAAATCTAGTGGCACTGAGCTGTACAACTCGCGAACCTGACCTTTTTTCAAACATAACTTTTTTTTGTAAAGCGAAGCGAAACGAAAGAGATGGCCGGATTGGATTCTTGCCCTCGCCGCGGCCATCTCTTTCGTTTCGCTTCGCTACCGCATCCTGTCGATTGCATAACTTTTCGTATATACGTTAGGTAGATCTAAATGTCATTTTTTTGTATGCGAAAAGGACAACTGAGTTGTCCCAATGCTCGTTCGAAAAGGTACGCACTCTGATTGGGGTGAAATTTAATTTACTTTAGAGGTTTGAGTAGCTTTTATCCCGAAAATCATCACCCACCACTTACAATCTGTATTCGGGCAGGGTTGTGGGATTATCGACCCATTCTATTTTCAACTTCTAGATCCCTAGTGTATGATTGAAATTGGAAGTCAAAGCCGAACCCAACACCCACCTACCATTAACTAATAATAGTCCAGGAGCCAGACAACGAAAAAAACACAAGCGTAGCGCTACGAATTCTTGGGGAGTCAATGTGTTAAGAGTCCGCAGTAAGCTCGGCCGAATTTCACGTTCCCATACAAATGCAGTTACGCTTTCATTTTAAAACTACGTGTTGGATTGTGACGAAACTGTGCATATACATTGACATGAGGTATATCTATGTATGTAATTAATTTATATAGTTCCAGTTTATAAAACAAACGAAATACAGCAAAAATAAGTTTTGTGTGAAAAACTTAAATTCGCTGTATTTTTTTACTATGGTATCTGAAGCTATATAAACTAATTACAGACATAGATATACCTGATGTCATTGTATATGCAAAGTTTCGTTACAATCCAACAAGTAGTTTTAAAATGAGAGCGTAACTACGTTTGTATGGAGAATCGAGCTTACTGCGGACTCTTAACAAATTAATTCCAAGAATTGCTACGCGCTACGCCCACGCGCCCGCTACGTAGCAGAAAGCGACTACCGCGTAGGCGCCCGCTAGGCGGGTTCCTGGCAGTGAAAGTGTTAAGGGTTCATTTGTCAAAATTGCATGGACTACCTATGACCTAAAATGTCTGTCTGTTTCGGTCTGTCAAGTTGACAGTGACAGTGACACTGACACACAGTTTGGCGATGCGTTCACACGCTCCAATCTGCCGTGCCACTCGAACTCGAATGTCGAAGTTCGGATATCTCTATCTCTATCGCACTTACATACTGCTTATTTTTACTTAAGATACCTATGTATTCTTTAAAATATGTTTAGCGTAGGTATTTGTTTTGTGTTGCCTTCCAGGAGGTAACTCATGTAAAGGTTCCGACGGAAGACCAGCGCTGGCCTCCTATGTTAGCACCATGCTGAGTCGGGGCCTTTTCGTGGACCCTGCTACTTTTACGTTACTGTGTTTTGTTTTTATACCCATTGTTTTATCCACGAATAAATGTTTTCTTTCTTTATTTCTAAAATAAACTCAATACGATGTTGTTTGGTTGTATAAACTAGACTTCACAGTATCACAAGTCCCTCAGGCTTGCAAAATTAAAAAAAGAGAATTACAGCAGATAAATGTATTTCGACCAAAGGGGTACCTGCGTAACTTTTCAAACGAGTATTAGGAAAACTCAACTGTCCGTTTCCCAAATAAAAAAAATATTTCACGAAACGTTACACAATCGACCAACTGAACGCTCGATTTTTTGTCGACTTGACAAGTGGGAACTAGCCCTTATGTTGGAACTCAGTCATTCGTGGCGACGGCCGATTTTGGCTCCATTCTTGCCGACACTGAGATACAGAGAATATCTGTCATGGTTCAGAGATCCAGCCTTTAAGGGGCTACCCGAGGTTTTCATCGATTTTTGACAAGCTTTGAATCGTATCTCCTACTTTTGCACTACGGATAGAATTATAAGTCAAACTGCTATCGGTTCTTCAATCTTTTATCTCCATTTTTGTCTACCGGATTTGAAAGAAATTAATACCTACTGACTTAGTTATATGTCCGTTTTCTTTAAACATTGTCTAAAAAAACACTTATTACGAAATAAGTCTAAACCTCCATTGACGTGAAAGATGTAACATATACGAAGTCCACATATTTGGGTTCGTCTTTGACGTCTCTAAAAACCTGTCTTAGGTTTTCATTTTAAACTAATGAACACAAAAGTTATGGCCAGAAAACCAGTTTTTTGGCCTAAAATTGTTCTACTTTGATGCCAAATATCTGGAAAACAATGAATTTTGAAGTAAATATGTGATACTATATTGCTTAAAGCCGTTGTTGTTAATATAATAAGCTACAAAAAAACATTAGAAAACTAAGGGATTCAGATCGAAGGTCATTGGGGCATGGGATCCTCCTAAAGGTCAGACGACTTAGCTTAATGGGCACTAATTGGGATCTGGACCCTAAAATACGTTTTAATCACTATCCTCACCTTCATAGTTAAAGGTCAACTAAAGCTAAGAGTATTTCAGAAGATCTATTTGTATCAACTTTGCACATAACAGGTACGTAAGTAGTATGATATCGCCACTCTATCTAAATTAAAACTATCTGCGAAACAGATTTGCACAGCAGATAATGGGCTCACATTTGGAGCACCTAACTACACAGCACACCCTCGAGAGCAGATATGTTGCAGACATTCACACTCGCATCCGCAACTGTGGAAGTTCCGCATCGACATCAGCATCCGCAAAAGTCGATACGGAGTTTTTGCGGATGCGGATGTAGTGCGATTGACGACAAGAAAGGGCCCAGAGCGCTGACCGCGCGCATTTTAGATATTCTCGCCAATAGGTAGTAAAAAAAAACTGGCCAAGTGCGTGTCGGGCAACGCGCAGTGTAGGGTTCTGTAGTTGCCTGTCTGTCTTAGTTACATCGACGTGCGGTGCAGGGGGCCGATTTTTGACTTTCAAGCGCTCGAAAATTAAATAAAAGTAAATTAAATAAAAAAAAATTGTAGTGTCATAATCACAGGCACTTACTTTCTACCGGTAGAATCAAATACGACTGGTCAATACCGCACGTTTTGAATTTTTCTATTGTCATTTCAAAATAGCATTTCATAATTTTTGACAGTTTTCGAGTGAAAGAGTCGAGCGCTCGAAAGTCAAAAATCGGTCCCCAGTTGCGTCGGCCGAATTTGTACGAAAATTGGCCTTTTCAATTACACATTAAGTTGGTCGACTATTACCCGGTAACTACTTATGCCTACTTGTTCGTGATAGTTTTCCTTTTCAATTCATTAGATGTACTAACCCATAATATTTTTGAACGAGCTATGCAAACCCCACACCATGGGTTTGACGAGAAATAAATTACATCCCTGCTTTAGGTGTAGGGGAGGTACCCTAAAAAAAAATCTTTTCCTAATTGTATTGTACTGTTTTGTCGGCGTGATTGATTCATATACCCACGCCGAATCACAGTTTTCTAGTAGTAATGGTTACTGAGCTAAGCAGCAATGTGTGCCCCCAAATATCCACATCCGCGGATGTCAAAAAACTCGCATCCGCGACATCCCTGCTCGAGAGCTCTAACGACCTTTCTCACCGGTAACGCAACACCATACAGAGCCAGTTTCATTTGCAGCTTGATTTGAAATAAGAATAGTGGCTATATAGCACTGTAAAAACCCGCGAGTCATCGGCCCGACATATTATGAGCGACTACCCCCAGAACTAAAAAACGAAACATCTGACTTAAAATTTAAAAGTCGACTGAGAAACTTTTTATTGGAAAATCCGTTATATTCCATAAAGGAGTATTATGACATTACCAGTTACATTTATTTATTAACCTGTATTTTCTATTGACATCCGTATTGAACCTAATATTTTTTAAATTGTTTGGATTATGTAATTCCAAGATTATTGACGACCCATATAAAGGCGACCTCAATTTTTATTTATTGACATGTTCATTTAGTAAGTTGTTGACATGCACCCGTAAATATTTCCTAAATGATAGGACAATTTAAATGTTACTTATTTGGTTTTGTTTAAAAACCGACGATCACAACATAGACTCCTAAAAATTTACTTTGTGTAATTTGAAGTGCAGATGTATGTTGTGAAATAAATGAATCTGAATCTGAGTCTGTAGAGGTTGTTTAGACAACCTCTACAAATAAACTAACAATTTTTCCCCGTCACAAAAAATGCACAGCGCCGCTAAAGAAGTATTCACTTCAATCAAAGAGAATTTAAAACGTCTGGTGTGACATTCCAAATTATCAAGCGACTCGGGAGATTTACAGTCTCTTCAGTAAAATACGGTAAGCAGTCAACAACTCCAGACTTGACAGTTAACTAACCACAATAATTAAAGACCCTTTTTAGAACGATTAAGACTATCGTTGACACCGTTGGGGTGACCTGTCTCATTCTCCCTAAAAAGTCCAAGTAAACTGTACTTGAATATCAGACAAAATTCTCCCAGACGAATTAACCCCATTAAAACACTTATTTAAATTAAATTAAACTCCAACAAACTATTATGCTTTAGACAAGTTAACTTTAGTCAAAAATAAATACCTTAATCACTCAAACTCTTGAACACAAAATATGAATAACAAAAGAATCACGAAAGAAAGAGCTTTACTATAATTTTTAAAATATACAATAATTAATTAAAATGAAATCACTGAATTAAATAGAAATATCCCACGCACTGAAAAAACCCGTTTAATGTACTATATATTATATCCGAACAAAGATTAAACCAGCATAATAAAATACTAATACAATCCATGTCCAGACACAACTCACCCATTTACGTGAAAACTTCTTTAGCGAAAACTTTGTTTTTTGTTTGTTTCTGGTAATTGATTATTTATATTGTGTTTTATGAAAGAATCCGCAGTCATTCAAAGTTCTTCCCTAAAATATGGAAAACCATTTACTTAATAAAATACTGAATTATAGAGCAAAAGAAATATATAGTTACTGGAGTGTCTGGGCTGGATTTTCTTATTATTATCTAAGAAATAAAAGACTTCAGAAGATGTTTATTTAAGCAATGAATGTAGGTATTGTTCTAAAATATAAGAGTGAAGCTCTCAAGTGATTGATGGTCACCGAAATATACTTTACTTTTATAGAAGTGTACAACCAATAAACACGAAAGGCCTGTTTTTATATATCTTAAAACAGGTTGTTACAATTGGCAGTAAACCCGGTACCCGGTACCCACTAAACATTGTAAGTACTACATAGTAGTTGGTAAGGTATTTCATAATGATGCAGTTATTCAATATGATTCGAGTAGCTTTTAGTACGTTACGTACCTAGGGCGGTGAATTCGTGAATGGCCCTCACCTTCGGTTCGGGCCACAAACACATGCGATCTGGGGCTTTACGAATTACCGCCCGTGGTAAGTACACAATTTTACGTCTTCATCTGGCCACAATGCGAGTTTTACCGTACGCACAGCGTGCAATAAAACTCGCATTATGGCCAGGTGTGACGTAAAAATATTTATAAACCACTGAATGTGGAAAAGGCAGCGAATAACTTTTACACGGAAAAGCATAATGTCAATACACCAATATGAACGACTAATACAAAAAAACCGATAAAGAAAAAAACAATATAAATAAATATTGAGTTATAGAAAATAAGACATAATATATAAATTTGGGGAAACAAATCTGTCACAAAGCGGACCAAACTAGCCCCATTGTAAGGTCAAATGATTTTTCATATTTTTTTAAACTCTGTGGTATAGTCAACAGCAAAAGTAGATGATCATTTTAGTACCTTGTCACTTTCACTACTTTGACGCATCCCAACTGTCGCAGTAGTTACATTGAGTGTGACAAAGTACTAAAATGATCATCTATATTTGCTGTTGACTGTACGAGCCGGGCTTCGAGCCCACGACTCCAGATTGAAAGTTGCGGGCCTTACCGCTCGGCTGCAGTTGTCCTCACAACCAAATGGAATATATAGCAAAAGAGAGATTTTTTTTAATTCTGAAGAAAGTTCATGAGTACCCTAAACCGACGAGCATGTATGAAGAATGTGATGAAAGTGAATGAAGCTAGAAAGTTATGTCAAGATCGTACCTAGCAAGTGGAATTCCGTGATCTCTGCCTACCCCTCCGGGAAATGGGCGTGATTATATGTATGTAGGAATCTATGTACCCGCAGCAGAACCAAGATAACCGATATAGCCGTCCGAATCGCTAAACTTAAGTGGCAGTTGGCGGGGCACATTGCACATTGAACCGGTGGTCGTTGGGGCGGAAAGGTTTTCGAGTGGCGGCCACGTACCGGAAGGTGCAGCATAGGTAGACGGACCACAAGGTGGACTGTGATGACCTGGTAAAGGTCGCGGGAGTCCG
The DNA here is from genome assembly GCA_947049275.1 of Epinotia bilunana. NCBI lineage: Eukaryota > Metazoa > Arthropoda > Insecta > Lepidoptera > Tortricidae > Epinotia > Epinotia bilunana. The sequence continues at coordinate 4,532,458 of OX346275.1, read as the reverse complement.
CCATATGCGGGTGGCGCAGGAACGGGTCATTGTGGCACTCTTCGGGGGAGGCCTATGTCCAGCAGTAGACGTCATTCAGCTGATATGATGATGATGATGTAAAAGAGAGAGAGTAACCATGTCGCCGAATATAGCTACAGACTTTAGGTAGCAGTTGTTCACAAAAAACAGATTTCGAAGGGACATTGCGGAAATCAGTTAGGCTCTTAATAACGTAATTTAAATCCTTTTTTTACTCTTTGATACATGTTTTTATACTATCCATATTAAATCCCGCTTCTTAGCAAACATGCATGCGTAGTTTGAGACTCTTTTGAGCTCATGTATTCGTATCCACAAAGGATTTCAGACATCTTCAGATGGATTAGACACCCAACTGGAAACTTCCCTTGAAAAGTAAGTGTATTTCTGGCAAACCAGCAACACATGTTTGCGAATTTTGAAGCTTAACTAAACGAGATGGGGTTTAATATTGCTCACCTAAATGTGTATACGGCAATGTTGCTTCGTTCTGGTTCTGGGGCGTATATCGATTAAGGGGTGTATTCAAGATTATTTCGGACACGTCTTGAGACGGTGAGGATTGGGTCAAGGATATCCGGAGTTGAGGAAATTGTTGCCAAATTACTTAAATGTCGGCCAGTGTTTTTTTTACATTTTTTAATATGATATGAAGGTTTTATAGCAAAATTCACCTCTCATAGATTATCAGATATACTGACTTGAGATATCGCTAAAAAAAAACAGACAAATTGACAAATTAATTATAAATTTAATATTTTGGCCAAAGGAAGTCAAGTTCCGGCATTTTTGGGGTTGACCACTTGACACCACGAATGTGTTACGCAATAACAGTGTAATTTTGTTGTTATTGCTTGTTTATGCACATTCGTTTATTTCTTGCCTTAATCAAATAAATACAGAAACAAAATATATACTATACTATTCTAAACTTCAGAAAATCCCGTGTCGTACCTACGTTTTGTTTTGATATCAAAAACACAGCGTCTTAATTTTTTGTCCGTCGGTTCACCGTTATTATTTTCTACACCTTTCGTACATTTACCTAATTTAGGTCTTATTCGGGTTTCCATGAAAATCTGCGTCATAATTTTTATGAAATAGTGCCGAGTGATTTTTCTTCTTGTTTTACAAAATTTGCTACGATCTTCGAATCGATCGATCGAATTGTAAAAAACACCAATTAATGAATCTTCTGAACTAGCATTCCACACAACTTTATACATACAATTTTGAGGTGACATAACAAAACCCGTGTCCATTATTTTTTCATGTTTTTCATCATATAATGAGACCAGTAATTAATTTTCAATTTGCTTGAACAAATCTCTCTAACAAACGTTAGAGGGTTTGGTCACTTCAGTACTTTGAAAGACAATTTCTCCCAACAAGTTGAGTTTGGGCAGCTAAAAAAATAAGTGTCTGTTTTTTTACAAGCTTTTATTTACTTTCACCTGTCCCGTTGTCTGTCTCTGTCTGCAATCAAATCTTGCAAGTTAAATTTGATCCACTTCCTGGTGACCGATTGAGCTGAAATTTTGGGTATGAGTATAATTTGGATGACAATTCAATATTATGGTACCGTCGAGCTGATCTGATGATGGAGACGGAAGGTGGCCATGGGAATTCAGTACTTAACCGACGTAACCCCGTTGAGTTTGGGCTCGTTAGAATCGTCTCAATGGGTAGTTGATGATGGTATACAGAAAAGTACAGTCGGCAATAAAAGCTTGTACCAAAAATGAAATTTTTGACAGAAACTTGTTAGACTATAACATAATATAAAAAAAACAAATCGGAGCCGGACAGTTAGGTACCTTTCCTTGTAAGATTTTAAAAACTGCAAGATGTTTGTCAGTCTATGTGCTAGTATGTTTGGCAGTACACCTCTTAACGAAACAAATTATTTTATTAAATATTTTTGTTACGTGTAAATTTAACGTTGAATCTACCACGATCATATTTTCAACGATATGATACAGATGACAAATATAATTGAAAAATAATCTATCATCGTCTGAAGCCCAAGATAGGACTCGAACCCCTGCACTCTGTATGTCTGTGTGTCTACTTTTAATCTACCTACCTATCTGTATTATTTACTCTCTTAACACATTTACTTAAAGGTTAGCTAGAAGAGATACCTTAAAGGGATAAGTTCGCCTAGCTACATTAGTTATGTATTTTTTGTACCTACTGTATTCCACCTGTTTAGTGTACAATCAAAATAAATACATACATCCATATATAACATGATATGCTCATAGGCATCAAGCCACAAAAGTACCTCTAAAAAGTAATAAATCAATAAATATCTCACCGAATACCGATCAAAGTTACGGCGAAAGAGCAAAATGGGCAAACAAAGATAAACGATTAAACGTGTAGTTCTGAACAAATATTTGCACGGGCCAATATCGTTCATTTAAACTTTCACTTCAATTGGATTTTCGCTTTTGTTCCCTAACGCTTTTGCATTTTTGTATCTGCTGATATTTGGTTGGATTCATTTGTTTTTAGTTTGTATTCCGATTATGTGAAGTTTGACCCTTTCTCTGGCACACAACAAATTATTGTTTACATTTCGTACCATTTTTAACCGACGAAAAAAACGGAGGTTCTCAAGTCGACGCGTATTTTTTTTTTATGTATGACCACGCATAACTGTTTACAGAGTAGTCCGATTTTGATAATTCTTTTTTTCTATTTGAAAGGGTATACCTCGAAGTTGGTCCCATATAAAATTTCTAAGGGTAGGAAAACAGAGGATTATTGATTGTTCACTCACTGATTGTAATGTATGATCAGAACCTAACTATGAACAAACTAGTAATTAACGCAAAACATTCTTCTTCTTCGCCTTCTATAAACCAACCCACTGAAAAGCACAAAATAGTTTTTTATATACACCTCATCCCTATTCTTATTCAGTCCCTATCTTCTCTCTTTTATCTGTTGCCGCCGATTTGTAGACATTGTCCTAATTTTATATCTTTATTTTTCTTAGTTTTCGATGATCGTGATAAAAATTATGACGTGTATGCAAATCTTTAATGTAATTTTTATCATGAAATAATTAATCTAATAGAATCGAATGTAATAGTTGTACAAGTAAACTTAAATCAAAAATATAATACATAGTAAAAAAAATGCAAGATTCAAGTAAACAAAAGAATTCTACTGTTAAACAATGCCATGGCAACTCATAGGCATCGGTTGCAGCGCCGACCGACTTAAGCGTAAACAAGTAGGTACATAGTATACTCAAAAACTTAACATAAATATAATTCCCACGGGATAAAAATATAATATTTCTATTTGAGTACATCTTTAGGTTTCATTGACAATGGTAAGTGTATGTATCGACGACCGGTTAGCCTAGTGGGTAGTGACGCTGCCTACGAAGCTGAAGGTCCTGGGTTCGAATCCCGGTAAGGGCAAATATTTGAGTGAAGAGCATGAATATTTGTTTCTGAGTCATGGAAGTTTTGAATGTGTTTAAGTATTTATATCTATCATATATAATTATCGTCGTCTAGTACCCATAACACAAGCCTTACTGAGCTTACTATGGGACTAGGTCGATTTATGTAAGATTGCCCCATATTATAGGTGAGATGGCAGTCGCGTTCGTAAAACAAGTACCTATGCCAAATCTTGGGATAAGGTGTCAAAACTGACCCCGGGCTCTTTTAGGGCACAACCGGGAATAACGCTAAAAGGATAATCAAATCAAAATCAAAATCATTTATTTCATGTAACAAGGACACATATTTAGATTATTTAGGTACATAGAATAGAAATAAAAATAAAAATGATTAGTCTACCATCGTATAACACTGGTGGGAGAGTGCAGCCCCGCACAGTGTACCAGGATAGCACAGTCAGGCTTATCCGCTATCATTTTAAGAATGCTATTGGGACTCTCCCGCACCCGGCGCACCAGGGATGCCGCGCGCCCGCGCATGGTCGCATAGAAACAGCTGACGCGCGCCTCCGCAAACATCCTTGATAAGGCACTGGTCTCACCGCCGGCTAGTAAGCTAGAAAAGTTGGGCGAGTAACATTACATTGCGGATCTGTAAAGGTCGATTGATCACACTGTGCCTGGTCAGCACGCAATGAACCGTTACTCGCCCAACTTTTCTAGCTTACTAGTCGGCGGTGGGACCAGTGCCTATTGATGTCTTGATAATATTTATTTATTTATGTAGGTATGGCTATATATGATCGTTTATGTGTATGTGTGTATATGTGTTGATCAGTAAGTGTAAGTAAAGATATGTCGTCGTCATACCCCCCCACCTTCGCCGCTTAGACGAGGACCAAGTGAAACGGTCGACCTATATGTACACGACCTTATTCGCGCAAAAAAACGCTTATCTGAAACCGCCATTCAAAATTCAAGTTTAAAAGTCATCCCGTAACAAGTTTCAGCGTGCTGAGAACTGACAATGGCAGGTAACCTTTTGTAAGATTCTTTTATGCGCAGCGCCGAGTCGACAGGTCGGGTTATTGAATACAGATGAAATGAATCGTATTTTACGTGAAACGGACCGGATCGTGATTTGATAAAAGAATTGCGGTAGATTTTAATACCGGAAAGGGTTAGAGGCATACCTACTAGTCAATTTTTGTGGGTTACCTATGATTTACTAAAAAAAATGGACAAAGTTTCACTTCACAATTTCATTTGCCAAAATATTATTTGGCAAAAAATAACTTGACATATTATTATAGTACAAACCTTATGTTTGGCAAGTGAACGTTTATACAATGACTCGCTTACCAATAGTGGTACTCTTCCCGTCGGGCATTTAACTAAATTAAAGTATTATTAATTTATTTAGTGTCTTAAAGATTTTCTGCTTTAATATAGGAAATATTTGATAAAGGACCAAATGCCTGAATGTTATGTTCCGTGGTAATATTTTTGTCTATATACTTTTTGACATAAAAATACATTTCACTAAATGTTCATTGTTTAAAGATTTTCTGGTTTAATAAAGTATTTGATAAAAGACCAAATGCCTAAACGTTATTTTAGTTAGTAATATTATTATACCTTACCACCACCACTTTCTTGGTAAGCAAAAGGTTGCCCATTATTTAACAAACACAAATATAAGATACCTATTATTTAAAACTGCAATATGATTTGTAATATTTTTGAATCATCCTAATTCTTCATTTTAATACCGGATAATATAGCCGATTTACTTTTTTGGTAGCGTAAAGTTAAGTATGTATGAGCGCGCTGATATTTAAATTAAACGTGTAGTTGCAAAATGGCCGCCATACCACCACCTAAAGAAATACAAGCTGAATCTCAACAGGCGAGACGAAAGCGAGTGAATATTTCATGCCCTCGACGCCGTTTTTAGACGAAAGACGCGATTCAGCTTTATTCATAAAATATGACCAACATTCCCAACTTTACTACACTGTAAGTTGAGTTGGCTCCAGAGGTAACGCCGTGTTGAATGTGAGGGACCTGCTTTTTTATTTAGCTATCGATGCAACGAATCCTCAAATCGAGTGGCAAGTTGGTTAGGACCTAACACTCAAAAATATCTTGAGTGTGCCTAGATGTATCGAATGAGAAAATTGTCTAGTGTGTATGTGCCTACGAAGCGAGTGGAAGACCACTCGCTTCGTAGCACTTCGCACTTCGCTTACTGGGACTCAAACCCAGGAGGGTTTGAGTCCCAGTAAGGGCAAATATTGGTGTGATATGCACGAGTAGTTATATTGTGTTCCTGATACTTTGTATTATTTTTTATTTTTTTTATTTATTTAATATGTTACATGACATTACAGACATCCAATGCGTTACACAACTAAGATTAAACACGTTAACACATGATAAAAAGAAATGCATAACAGTATACACAAAAGAGAATATTACATTACACTCGAGGGCCTGGCATCCATCACCTCACAGAACTTCAAACATTCTTTCCTCACACTTGCCCATCCCCATGCAGACAGATCGCACGCATTTAGTAGTGAGAGAGCACGGGGCAGTGGGGAGTTCCTACGCGACACAGTCCGAGCTGCCGGGACAGCAAGAAGAACGCGTCGCCGAGGCCTAAGAGCTATTTTGGGGACGTCTGGCACAAACAGTCGCACTAGGCGGCATACTAGCTCAGGACAATCCGACTCGCCGCGAAGGACTCGACACGCAGTCAACAGCAAACTAAGGGTCCGTCTTACCTCCAAGGAATTGAAGCCGAGGGTACCTATAGCAGATACTTGGTTGGGTAGAGGAACGGGTAGTACCCATAAATTTTCTTGTAGAGAAACCTTAGGAAAGCTTTTTGCACTTTCTCCAGCATTAAGGCATACGTTGATTCATACGGTAACCATACGATCGACGCTGCCTCCAACTTGCTTCTAACCAAAGCGTTGTAGACTAGCTTGATTGCTAGTGGATCGTTAAAGTTACGCAAGTTTCGGATGACAAAACCAAGTCTTCGATAGCAGTCCGCAGCTAGTGATAGTATGTGCTCGTGGAAAGAGTGACGTGTATCGAAGATATTTAAGTATGTAATTTTATCTATTATACATGAGTATATCTTCGTCTAGTATCCATAATACAAGCTTTGCTTAGTTTAGAAACTAGTATTCGTTTATTTTATAATTCACGAGTTTGACGACCGCTTTAGTCTAGTTGGTAGTGACCCTGCCTACGAAGCAAGAGGTCCTGGGTTCGAATCCCGGTAAGGGCATTTATTTGTGTGATGAGCACGAATATTTGTTCCTGAGTCATGGATGTTTTCTATGTATTTAAGTATTTATTTATCTATATAAGTATGTTTATCGTCGTCTGGTACCCATAGTACAAGCTTTGCTTAGTTTGGGACTAGGTCGATTTGTGTAAGATTGTCCCCTAATATTTATTTTTATTTATTTATTTATTTATTAAGAAAATCGTCACATTTTCCTAAACTTTGAACAATGCACTACTACCAGTACGACAAAGCACTAAAATGTTCCAGGTAGTTTCGAGTGGAACTATTTGCGAACCGAACGTCCAACTTTGACGCAGCTTTGCGCGCGTTTTAACAGAGTTAAAAATGAAAGGTACTTTTATATGTTCAATATATTATATATTCAATACAATACATTTTCTACTCGACTCGATGAAACGTCCAAGAAACTTATAGCTTTAATGTGTTTGCGGAGAAGGTACAAAATACATTTTAGCCAACAGAGGCTTGTTAACTTTTATCAATAAGGGGGAAAGTATTTATAACTGACTCAAATCCCCCGGATGAACGCGCGCGTGTATGGCGTACTTTAGATCGCATAAGCTCCCGAAGATTATTTTAAAGTATGGTATTTTTTTTGTAACGTATTATATTTATCAATTTAATTATCTGTTGTCACATTGACATGCCCTAACGGCGCCCATATGAGACTCAATGTTCCTAGTTATTAAGATATATTATGTACAAAAATAGGGCAATAAATGACTATGACTATGACTAAGATGCGCTGTGTTGTGTGACTAAAAAAATACAACCGAATTGTGAACCTCCTCCTTTTTTTTGAAGTCTGTTAAAAAGAGGCGACAATGCACTTGACTTTTCAAGAGTTGTGAACGATCATAGCGCAGCGTGGGTAGACCTGCCACGAGGTGGACTGTGATTGTGGGACTCTTTGGGGGAGACCTGAGTCCAGCTGGAGCCGATGTTGAAGCGATCATAGATAACGATTCTCACTTGTCAAAAGGTAGGCCGTAGATACACTTTTTTGCTACCACAATGCAAACTTCTAGGCGCTATTCCCGGTTGTGGCCCTACAGAAGCCAGGGATCAGCTTTGACACCTAATATGTTGGCATAGGCCAGGGATCGGCAAACTTTTTAGACAAAGGGCCAAATCCTGGGAAAAATACGATTTTTCGGAAGCTCAATTTCGGGTGAGTCTGCAAAGTGGATGTGCTGTGTTTGAGTTCGATAAAAATAATTTTATTTGCCTCGCGCTATTTACGATTGTTTATGTCTGATTTTCATAAAATAACTATATTTTTGGGGAACCTAAAGAGCCGCAAACAAACCTTTCAAAGAGCCGCAACAAACCTTTCAAAGAGCCGCATGCGGCTCGCGAGCCGCGGTTTGCCGACCCCTGGCATCCTACTAATATTATAAATGCGAAAGTTTAGATGTTTGGATGTTTGGATGTTTGTTACTCAATCACGCTTAAACGGCTGAACCGATTGGAATGAAATTTTGCAATAAGATAGTTTATAGCCTAGATTAAAATATAGGATAGCTTTTATCCCGGGTCCACGCGGACGAAGTCGCGGGCGGAAGCTAGTAGGCAATAAAGACCTTCCAACCCAGAGGGAAAACTAGACCTTATTGGGATTAGACCGGTTTTTCTCACGGTGTTTTCCTTCCCCGAAAAGCTAACGGTAAATATTCCGTACACAAGTTCCGAAAACTCATTGGTACAAGCCGGGATTCGAACCGACGACCGCCGCTTGACAGCCGCATGCTGAACCACTAGGCTACCGTAGCTTTTTGCCACCACGGTGCGGTGGTACAGAATAAACGATTAGGTATCGGATCAAGTTTAAACAGCCGCGCTACCACGAACTTCGAAAGTCGAACTTCGGGTATTTCCATCTCGATCGCACTCCCTTACTCGAGTGACTGGGATGCATGTATTACGAACTTCGACTTTCGTAGTTCGTGGTAGCGCCGCTGGTCCTTACTTGGGTAAATGTGTGTGAGCATTGCACTGGCCGCTTTTGTTTTCGATTGACTGCTTGCTGAAAGGTAATAAAATAAGTCTAGAACTGGCTTTGAGCAATAAACAAAGTTTTGTGGGCGCGCTCCGTTTTGTTATTTGTTTGTGATTTGTTTTATTTAGGCATTTTACTCGCAGTAGAAAGTTGATGTTGATTAAAATTTGCGGCATTGAAGTTAGTGTTTACAAAAAAACAAGAAACGAGGGAGAGTTTAAATATTCTAACGTGAGATCTTAACACTTTGATGGACACTATTCCAGACACAATAGACATAACAATAGAATTAAGTACGCCTATAGGCGTCTACTATCCATCAATATATTAAGTAGGTATATTCAATTATTTTATTGAAACCGTATAGAGCCTATCACCATTCTATATGCGTACTTACTGGTGAAATATTTTTTTTATATCAGCCGAGTAGTTTCCGCACGTCTATCATGACACGGCCGCGACATACCCTCGATTTTATCGCACTATACCTATTGTTCTAAGTGTTCTAATAAGAGAGAGACGGATAGTGCGAGAAAAATCGAGAGAGCTCACGGGCTGTCTCATGATAGCCGTGCTGAACTCACTCCCTACATCTAACTGACAACCACACACAGTCAGTTCATCTTTATATATATTATACCTAGATAAAGTTCACCAAACTCTTTGAAACCGTCTCAGCCCACATTTAGTAATTAAAAAAAAACATTTCTCATTAAAATAAATGAAACTGTCGTTTCAACATTTCAATTTGCGAACATTTTCACAGAAGGTCCCAAGATCTCACAAAGTAGACTCCAGTCTTATTCAAGCCGTTTTGATGAATCCCACCAATGCGCAATGACAGTCGACGCACCACAGACAGGCAGAAGAAATGAACTTATGATTCGGTCATATAAAAGCAGACATTAAAAAACTAGTCCTGCGAGCAGTAGAACTCGCGAAACAATATTTATTAAAAAAAAGCTTCTTTTTCATTTCGAAAATGTGGTTCAACAAAAAAAATCTATCTATCGAATCAACGTAACTACTCACAAAATTTCACGAGAATCGGTTGAGAAATGCGACCTGTAGGGGAGAATGGCGGGAAAGATCCGGACATTCGGAGATCTGGACATCCGGACATTTGGACATACAAACGATTTTCCGACGGGGGTTAAAAAAAAACATTCATAAACTATTCAATCTTTTTTGTGTGCATTCTTGTCATCATGGTTCACTTATGGATGAGAAGGAATGTTTGGTGGTCCGCACTGTGGTCCAGTGTGGGTCGGGGATTTCACTTACACATTTTAATGTCTTTGTAAATGTCTGTTGGTTTCCTTACGATGTTTTTCTTCACTTGAAACCTAATAGTACCTAGTCAGTTTACTTTTTCATTTCTTCACCACAAAAAACCGGTCATGTGCGAGTCGGACTCGCGCACAAAGGGTTCCGTACCATTATCCGTTGAATGAAAGGTAAATTACGGTTTACGATTTATGACGTATTAAAAAAAAACTACTTACTAGATCTCGTTCAAACCAATTTTCGGTGGAAGTTTGCATGGTAATGTACATCATATATTTTTTAGTTTTATCATTCTCTTATTTTAGAAGTTACAGAGGGGGGGGGACGACGACACACATTTTACCACTTTGGAAGTCTCTCGCGCAAACTATTCAGTTTAGAAAAAAAAAATTAGAAACCTCAATATCATTTTTGAAGATATATGAATAGATTGAAGAAAATCATTTTTTTGAGTTTCAGTACTAATTACTGAAACTCAACCACAAAACTGTTTGTTTTTTTCTATTTTTGTGTAAAAATGTTAATGCGGTTCACAGAATACATCTAGGTTCTTACCAAGTTTCAACATTATAGTTCTTATAGTTTCGGAATAGTGGCTGTGACAAATGGACGGACAGACAGACAGACAGACATGATGAATCCATAAGAGTTCCGTTTTTTGCCATTTGGCTACGGAACCCTAAAAAGGTTGTCTGGGAGTGATCGCCCGTTAGCGATAAGACCACCTGTCCTCCCTTGCCTCTGCCTCTCCCTGTAACTTTGTTTATTATTTTGAACCAACTTTACGTACGGAGGTGTGCAGTAAAGAACTTGCATTGTATTGTGATACATAAATCAAAAGATACTCACTAAAAACACAAGTACCAAAAACTAAATGAGATTTAATGGAAATTTATGATGATCGCAAAAAACTTGAACACCGAGTCCATACGTTCCACGTCGCTGCCCGTAACAGATGGATTTCATTTCGTGCCATATCGCGACCTAGCGTGTTCAGGAAATGAACGGATTTTGGCCGCCATTTTGATTTTTTGATTTTATTTCAAGTTAGGGCGCTTTGGCGCGACGTGATTAATGAGGGGGTCGCTAATGAGTTTTGATATCGACGTATTTATGTATGTGTTGTAAGCTTTGTGTAACAGATGGTCGAAGGCTGATGTGTAATTAATTTGGAAAGCCTAAGGCTACTTCCTGGCTTGGCCGGGCGGGATCGGTATTTTATTGACGTGAGCTTATACTGCTGTCCCTCCGATTTCCTCACTTGCCGTCATACTCTTTACTCCCATCTTTGAACTGACCACTTACTCGTATAATGGAAAATATTACAAATTTGGAAATAATTTATAGTAGCAGAATTTTTCTGTGTAACATAATTTAAATAATGACATAGAGACAAAGTCAAACAAAATATCAGACCTCAAAAAACGTTATAACTTAATTAGCTCCTCAAAAGTTGGAATTTTTGCATACCTAAAACTATGTAGTACTAGCTTCTGCCCGCGCCTCGTATCGTAGCTTCATACAAACTTTCATCCCCCACTTCATCCCCTTGGGGGGTGATTTCCGGAATAAAAACTATCCTATGTCCTTCCCCAGGACTCAAACTATCTCTATACCAAATTTCATCCAATTCGGTTCAGCAGTTTAAGCGTGAAGAGGTAACAGACAGACACTTTCGCATTTATAATATTAGTGTGGATTGTGTGATTGCCAAGTCACGCGCCCATTTCTTATTTTTTTCACAGTCTTGCACAAATCGACCTTGTCCCAAACTAAACAAAGCTTGTACTATAACTACTACATAGTATGAGTAAATAGGTACTTAAATACATAGAAAACGTCCATGACTCAGGAACAAATAAGTATTCGTGCTCATCACACAAATAAATGCCCTTACCGGGATTCGAACCCAGGACCTCCGGTTTCCTAAGCAGGGCCACTACAGAGGTCGTCCCTTTACTCTCAAGGTAAATCAAAATAAGTGCGTCCATAAACTTGTAAAGGTAGACTTTGGGTGTTTTTCATCAAGTTTGAATGGACTAAAGCAGCACAAGACCCATTAAGGACATTAAGATTGGCCTTCTCTCGATTTGTTAGGTAATAAAGCAAAGTACTTCGCCGAAGCAGTGAGCGCTTACTGATATAATAATTACAGTCAAATATTCAAAGTTTGCCGAATTCAGTCTGTAAGCCAATTTGGTTCGATAATTCGCACAACAATATGAAGCTCGTGAATCCCGATAAATTTTTCGCAAAAAGCGTTTCGCTGAAAGAATTATCGTTTTATCGGTATATTATCATTCTAACCTAACCCGAGGGGAAACGACGTAACTTTTTAAATGAGCGTTAAGCCAACTCAACAGTAATGTTCCCATACAAATGGCATTTAGATCTAACTAATACCTACGTATTCACAGCCACCACAGGTCACGTGACCGCAAGACGGGCACGTGACCTGATCGAAAAACTGTTACAATGTCATTGAGTTTTCACTTCTGCCGGCACTCCCGGAGTGCAACCCGGTCTTTTTTTTGATTTTTGGTTCGTTATAATCTATACATCACCCATCTAGTTTGATCTCTTTTTCCAATACCCAATGGTTGCCTGAAGAGCATTCCACGATAAGACCGCCAGTTGTCTACCTCTACCTACACATCGTTGCATTGTTTCTCTTTTTAAATGCTTTGTTTGTGTGAGGTGTGCAACTAAGAGTATTCGTATTGTATTGTAAAATCGAAATCACCGAAAAAACCGGAGACCCAGTTTTGCTGCTGTGTAAAACCAAGCGCTTGTTTATCTGAAATTCGCACGATTTCGTGACCCGTAGATGGTAGTATTGCGAGCCGCTCCAAGAGGATATTGCAGCCGTGTTCAGATTGAGTGCGTAGAAGCTTCGGTGCAACGGGGCTAAGTGTTGTGTGTCCACTTCAGTTGTGCTTCTACTTGGCCCAAATCGTGCATAATGAAATGAAACGAAATTATTTATTTCGGACATCGGGTACCTATCTATATAAAAACAAAAATTATGTTAGTAACAAGAAATGAATTAACTAGGTAAGTTAAAAACAAAATGCTGATTAGAATGCATATGCACATACAATGAGTAAGGATAGGACTGTCTATCCTTTCCTCGATTACCATCAGGAGAGTGTTGCTGCCCCGCACGCGGGCCACGCGGACGCCACACGCTTGCGCAGCATAGCTCAGAAGCCGACATGGTGTCATAATACTTGCTTGGATCGGAGCCTATTATAGTGCGGATTCTTTTTCTAGACCGATATCACTTCTTTGTGCCTAGTAAACAATGCGATTGTCGTTCATTGTTAAGTGGTAAACAACGCGATTGTCTTTTGTAATCGTTAAGTGTAACTGCTGACTGAAACGTAGTCGCATCAACACTTTTTCAACCAAACTGCGGTTTCATGACTAGGAAAGGAAGCCCTAATTAAAAAACATGTATAAAGCAATGTTGACCATTTTGTATTAAAAACATAAAACTAATTTAACAATATAGTCCCTATTCGAGTAAAGTATTTATTATACGTGACCTTTTCATTTTGAAGCGTGACTATTGTGGCTACACAATTGCTTTGTTGGGCCTATGAAAAGAACCGTAGTATAAACAGGGTCAACTCGCCAAGAACCTGAAAGTAGTGTTCGATGCTTGTATCCTTCCATGTCAATATAAGGAATCATATATAATACGAGTGAAATGAAATTAAGACAGAAACAGATTTCTGCTTCGTATCTTAATCTCCGAGTCGATATAATCCCCGACTTAATGTTAAAGGTATGGCTTTCGGCTGAAATATCAACCGCTCGGAAATACTTTTTGTGGGTGTGTAGAAGTCACGGCAATAGAGAGATCTCTCAGGGACCGAAGTCCCAATGAGAGTTGTTTGGATTTTATATATATGCAAAGTGACTTATGTAACTTCTACAGCGCGATGCAGAACACGTCAGATTCGACAGCTGACAGGAGTGACGCCACATCAGCCCCCCTTCGAGACAGAGGGGTCAGCGACGATGTATGAAGAGTGCAGCTTGCCAGTGCTCAGAGCCAGGGTGGCGAGCGAGTAGGGAGAGAGAGAGAGAGAGAGTCTGGCTTGCTGAGAGAGTTGGGCGTCAGTCAGGATCCTCCGAGTTGCGCTTATGTCCATTGTCGGGGTCACCAATGTAGAAGTCACAGGCAATAGAGAGATCTCTCAGGGACCGAAGTCCCAATGAGAGTTGTTTGGATTTTATATATATGCAAAGTGACTTATGTAACTTCTATAGCGCGATGCAGAACACGTCAGATTCGACAGCTGACAGGAGTGACGCCACATCAGCCCCCCTTCGAGACAGAGGGGTCAGCGACGATGTATGAAGAGTGCAGCTTGCCAGTGCTCAGAGCCAGCGTGGCGAGTGAGTGCTCAGAGCCAGGGTGGCGAGCGAGTAGGGAGAGAGAGAGAGAGAGAGAGAGAGTCTGGCTTGCTGAGAGAGTTGGGCGTCAGTCAGGATCCTCCGAGTTGCGCTTATGTCCATTGTCGGGGTCACCAATGTAGAAGTCACGGCAATAGAGAGATCTCTCAGGGACCGAAGTCCCAATGAGAGTTGTTTGGATTTTATATATATGCAAAGTGACTTATGTAATTTCTATAGCGCGATGCAGAACACGTCAGATTCGACAGCTGACAGGAGTGACGCCACAGGTGAAATGCGAATTTCGCTCCGCCAGTTAATCCTACACGTGTTTTATACACATATAACCACGCAGTGTCGTAATTTTTTTATTTTTTTTGTCGTAATTTGGAGTCTTTAAATATAAGTAATATGGTAAACGTCCTATTCCTCGACGTTGCACTATGATACGGACACTTTATGTCAAAGTGAAATGGCTTAAATTCGAATGAAGAAAAAGCCTCTTTGTTCGAATTTAACCCATACTTTGACATATGGTGAGGTAGGTTTTTTGGTGAGGTAGGGCACAGCGAAATGTCATCCCGCTCGAATGTGGAGCAGCCCAACTTGGGAAGTACCTCCGCGACCACAGCCATAATAACACTATTACTTGCTCTGTAGTCCTGTTGTGTTCCTGGAGGTGAGCAAGGTCGCCAGAGCTCCCGAGGATGCGTTGTGTTGAGAGCGAGGGAATTTGTTCCTTCAGCTGTCAACACGGCGAATCCTCAAACATATCAAGGGTCGGCAACGCCCATGTTACTCCTTTGGAGTTGCATGCGTCTATAGACTGCGGTGTCCGCTTACCATCAGGCGGGCCGTACGCTTGTTTGCCACCGTCGTTGTATTAAAAAAAACCTGCAAAGTGCGAGTCAGACTCGCGCACCGAGGGTTCCGTAAAATGTACGGTTTTCGCAATTTTTCCTTTATCTGTGCTATAAGACGTTTGTTCGTACCAAATGTCAAGATTCTGAGTTCACGGGAAGTACCCTGTAGGTTTTGATTCCCTTGCGAGTTTCGAAAATTGGCGGAAAATTGCGACATAAACGGCTGTATGTTTTGATTGCGTTGGCTTAGAAGTTTGATTTTTTCACAGCTCCAAGGGACAGTAGACTTGAGTATTTGGTACAGATTTTAGCTTGATACCTCTACGCGTTCCTGAGAAAAAGGGTCTTGACAGACGGACGGACGGACAACAAAGTGATCCTATAAGGGTTCCGTTTCTTCCTTCTGAGGTACGGAACCCTAAAAAAAATATGGATTATAGATGCACTAGTGCAAAGTACTAGGACGTTTACCTTATGTGCACTGATTCTTTAAATCATCATCTTCGTCATCATCATATCAGCCGAAAGACGTCCACTGCTGGACATAGCCCTCCCCCAACTTCATTGTCATCAGTCGTTCCCTCAACGCTGAGGATCGTGACATCATGTCCTCTTCTCGTGACCCTTCTTGTGTGCAGGTGTAGTTATTTGCGTGCTCCATCTAGCGGGTGGTCTGCCTCGAGGCCTCTGACCCTCAACTTTTCCCGTCATAATAATCCTCTCCAGGCTGTCGTGAGAGGTGTCCAAAGTATCTGAGAATACGGTCTTGACTTGACATATTGTAGATAGTCGACGATGTATGTGCAGCTCTTCGAGAATGGATTGATTTGTTCGCATAGCAGTCCAAGGTATCCGTAGAACCCCCCAACTTACTAATTAAGAATTTACTAATGATTGGTTATAAATGGACTAATTTAGAATCTAAATAATTTCATTGAAGCACGCAATGCAAGTTTTGTGTAATTAAATTTTTGAGTAACGCGCGTTCGTGTTGAGCATCCGTTGCACCGACAGCTAGATAAATGCTGGGCTGTTATTCGCAACGCGTTAATGCGGCTCACCCCGCCGGTCACCCGTCACGAAACTAGACCTCTGCCTACGCTTAGTTAGTACGAATCGCGGTGTCAAGATATATTCGTGGGTGAGCGCTGAGGTGAATTTAAAACAAGTTACAGAATAGGGGGGCAGATGCCTCAATCACATCAGTGACATCACCGTGCATCCTTGGAAGATGATCTTACTCACTACCTGTATAACAACACCCCATATCAATACTTGAGATTATTCGAGTTGACCGAACTGCAGCAAAGTATTCCATCCAAAAGCAACTACCGCCCAGGGTAGAAGATTCCAATTCCAATGACAGTTTTATAAAAAGCAGGTCACATTAAATAATTATAACCAGAGGAAGTAGTGGTGTCATTTTGACTGCGATCTTTAAGCCTGAGGTTCTTAACCAGTTACTCGGAATGTGAGCAAGATGACATCTTGCTGTGCCCTCGCTATAAAATGAATTAAAATGAGTACTTTATGTATTGATAGACGATGCAGAATGAAGACCCTTAATGAATTAACATTCGTTCCAACCCGGGTATAATCCGTGGCCCGATTTCGGAATCCTCGCCTTAAGCTGAGAGTTTAATCTGTGAAGTCGATCCTTTGTGTTTTCCTTTTGTTCGACAAATTTTAGGGTCTTTTGAAAAGCGAAAAAATATTCGAACTTGATAGTTGTCGGATAATTTTCTTTAGCAGGCTATTGCAGATAACTGCGCATGTTACTGTGCTTTTTTCGATATCATTTGTAAACTTTGGGGGACAACTTATATTACAATTTAAACGTTTCCGTGGGGTGGCTGAAAATCAGCGTTGTTGGTGTCTGACGCCTCAGTATAATGCTGAGCCATTGTCCGGTTCACTGCCGCAGAGACACACTTGTTTCAGGTTTAGTGTGTTTTTTGTTTAATTGATTGTGTAAAAAGCTACGGTAGCCTAGTGGTTCAGGCATGCGGCTGTCTCCCGCGGCGCCGGCGTCCTTGCGTATACTGCGTGGAACGGAACGATGGACTTTCCCGCAAGAGGGGATTATTGAGCGCTAGTACGTCACATTTTCCAGATAAACTTTTTTTTTTGACGCGATTTTTTTTTTACATTTGTATGGAGCTCGTCGCTCCAGTCGGCCAACGCTCCATACAAAGGTAAAAAAAAATCGCGTCAAAAAAAAATTGTTTATCTGGAAAATGTGACGTACTAGCGCTCAATAATCCCCCTCTTGCGGGAAAGTCCATCGTTCCGTTCCACCTTGTATAGTGGAGTTTAACTCCAAAAATATAAGTGAAAAAAAAAAGCATGCGGCTGTCAATCGGCGGTCGTGGGCTCGAATCCCGGCTCGGTACAAATCAGTTTTTCGGAGCGTATGTACGGAATATTTACCGTTAGCTTTACGGTGAAGGAAAAAATCCCGAGGAAGCCGGTCTAATCCTAACGTTTAGAATGCCGTTGGGGCTCTGTCTGACTCGTCCAAGCAGGGATGCTATTCGCTTTCTCATGATTGCTGGAAACCCGTCGGTGCGAGTCTCTCAGAACATATCAGAGGCACTGGCACTTACTTGGAAAGCCCAACAACATCCTAAACGCATTGTTGTATTGAACTTTCAGGGCGCTGTATGCTCGTTTTTAAAAGCTTTTATGTATACCGCACTCACAGGCTGCTTGAGTAAAAGCATAGACACACATACATAGCTGACAGTATGCTTTAAATAGCGTTATCTTAACTTCAGTGGAACATCCAGCGAATCTTTGGGCCAGCATAGTTCCCCGAACCGCCAATGCTCTGCGTTCCTTCTCAATATCTTGGTCATTCAGGTCACTGGTAATAATGTGACCAAGATACTTAAACCTCTCTACTACTCTGAGAGGCACACCATTAAGCATTATAGGAGGTAAGGTCAGCTGGTGCAAGTGCACCCCTGGGGTAAGTGCGATTTCATCAAACATATTAAAATCTACTTTATTTTTGTACTATAGACATCTTAGATGATCATCATTATCAACATATCAGCCAGAAGACGTTCAGTGCCAGACATAGGCCTCTCCCAAAGAGCGCCACAATGACCGGTCCTGTACGATAGGCGCATTTACCCCGTTGGCGCACTTGCCCCGACTGATCTTACACGGCATGGCTTAATTTTCCCCGCCTTATATTTAAAAAAATAAGCATGCGGCTGTCAATCGGCGGTCGTGGGCTCGAATCCCGGCTCGGTACAAATGGTATTGGTGTAAATAGTATTCCATTGCCTCGCTTTTTGCCACATTGTAGACAAGGCTATGGGAGTCGGCACACGCCTCACATAAGCTCAACAATGGCTCAAGCGCGGCCTTAATTCGTAAAACAAAATCGCTAAAATCTATATACTTTTTGAAACTGCTCACAAACGTTTACGAGAATCGGTTGAGAAATGCGTCCTGAGGCTCTAGTATAAGTTTTATCAAAACAAAACTTTACGATCGCGTTTGCGTTTTACCCTCAATTTGTATGGGATTTGACAGCTAAACGCAAACGTGGTCGTAACGTTTTGTTCTGGTAAAACTTATACTAGAGCCTCTGTAGGGCTGTAGAGGAGAACAGTCGGACAGCGGGACAGTGGGACATCCTGACATGCGAAAGAATTTTGGCCCAAGTTGACACGGATAACTTAGAATAATCACACAGATTTATTAAAGAGGAAAGGAGACTTATGCGGATTAAAAGTACAAAAAAAAATTAGCGTTAGTCCTTAATTTCGCAAAACTCATTTAATACCAAAGAAACGCGCTTATACTGTACTGCAAAATGCATTTTTGGAATCGCAATACACTACCGAACATGCCCTTGATCGGTTCACACCCCATTTTTGATACACCCTGTATAAATGTATGTAAAAACAACGCGTCAAAAAATACTAGCTGGCCGGTATATTTTTAATTTCCTGATATGGCTTTTGGATCATCCACACACGTATTGATCGCTTGATCATTTTTCCCACCGTTTGTATTCTCACGTTCCGGTATAATTTGCATGTTTGTTGGCTTTCCAATGTTTACGTATAGCAGGTTAATCCAATTTCCGGCCTTAAATAACTCTTTTTAAGGCAGGGTCTCGTTTTGTTCAGTTTTGGTTCAAATCGCATTATCAGAGAGATGTGTAATGATGGGTATAAAAAAATAATATAATTTCATTCGCTATAACATCATTTGATATATTTTCAAGGTACATAATCACTCATTGTATATAATAAACGTTGATTATAATTTCAAAATATGTATGTTTATTTTGTATTACTTTTATCGGGTATAACACTTATTTTGTATAATCATTATATGGTATAATGCTCATGTTATATACAAGTTATATCTCATAACTATCAAGTAGAATAATATTTTATTATCAAAAGAAAATGAAGCAAACACAACGGTTTGCGAATTGTACTATGTAAGTATATATTAGGGAGTAAAAAAGTGTTCGGTTCTGGCGCTTCGCCGGCCGCTGCCGCGGCACGCTCGCTTCGCTCGCTCGGCTCGCGCGCTGTAGGGTCGCAGTTCAACCTAACACTCCTCCTCGCTTCGCTCGTCGTTGTACCTACACCGACCTGCTTTAGAGTCTACCAATAAATATTATGCTAACTGTGCATTAGAAGAAATTAGCGTTATATCATTTGTTCATTATAGGAAATATGCAATATATTTAAAGTATGTTATATTAAATGTTACTACATCAAATGATCATTATATAAAATGATAATTATATCGTATGTAAATATATTAAGTGTTGTTACATGACTCAAGAATTATATGAAAAGAGTGTTATTGCGACTAATATTATTTAAAAAAAAATGATAGGCATCGTTACGCACCTATAGGTCACAGCATCACGCGGTTACAACGTAGTCATAACAGCGCGGGTAGGGGAGAGGTGGGCACGACGGGGTAGTTAAGCTTTCAAGTCCAATAAAATTAAAAATGCTTTTGTTTTTAAACTTTTTTTATTTAAATATTTATCTCTGGTAATTAGTTATTCAAAACCACTGCCTATTAGGAATACTAGTCTGATAATTCAATTTAATCGCAAATTCCAGAAAAGTTGCCATCTCCCCATCTTGCCCTGTATATGGGGTACCCATATGGGACAAGATCCCTTTGGGGTAAGATGGTGTACCGAGATATGGTGCATATTTTAAGAGTTTTACCAAAACTATGTGCGGAAAAGCTACTTGTCAACTTACTGCTACTTGACGTTGATTAAAGAGCTTTAGCTTAGTTAAACCTTTTATTTTTGTATCGTGCTACCTAAGACCCCATGTTGCCCCCGCGTGCCTACAGGAATTCGGCAAATAATTAAAAAATACCAATGTTTCTTCCAGTTAAAAAAATAATGACGGCTTTTGTCCAGCTGGCCACTATGCGAACTGATTAACATCATGGCGGCGCATCATCAGGCACTAGCGGGATTCTGATTACCCAGTTGTGTCGCCATATAAGGCCGCTATCCCGTCTTACCCGTCACCCCGCCTTGCCCCTCCCCTACATACCGGCAGGCGCAGCGTGGGGAGATTCGCCAAAGTGGACTGATGACCTGGTAAAGGTCGCGGGAGTCTGCTGGATGCGGGTGGGCCAGGACCGGTCATAGTAACACTCTTAGGGGGAGGCCTATGTCCAGCAGTGGACGTCTGTTGACTGATATGACTATGATGATGATATATTTGCAAAATTAAGGGATCGTTCAAATGCAACGCTGTCTGCACTAGGAAACGTATTTAGTTGGGTCGTTTTCCATACAAAACGACATTTGACATTCACAGCCTAACGGCGTGATATTTTAAGATACTTATGTAACAAGCTTTCATAAATTTGCTTTCCATGTGCGCGAGTCTCCATTTCCCAGAATAAACTTCTATAAACAAGCATAATTTGTGAAAAATAGTTTTCAGAAAGTATCACGCCCGAAACAGATTTCTCAAATTTTTCTAGTTTATAAAAGTTTATTTTAAGAAAGGGGGAATTGCGCGCAAATGAAAAGCCAATTTATAATAGTTGTATCATAAGTTTCTCAAAATATCATGCCGTTAGCCTGCGAATGTCAAAAGACGTTTTGTATGGAAAGCGAACCTGCACCTTAAATATCGTTCGAATTGTTTACTGCTGAACCGAAAAAGTACTGCCTATAATCATTGATTTATCATTACAATACGTATAGAATGGGGCTACCTATTACATTTTTCTTGACTTCCTCTACATAGAGACTCCCCCATACATTACACACACGTGTGACAAAGATATAAGCATAGATAATACCACAAGTGGGAACGAGATACTATATATGCATTGCATGTCGATAAATTTAGTCATATTAATTTTCTTCCATGCCTTTTGGGCATTCGCTAGGACTATTGTCTATTAATCCTCTATCTAAGGTCTTCCATCAGCACGGCTATCACAAGCAAGACGGCGCGCGAGCTCTCTCGATTTTTCTCGCACTATACCTCTTTTTCTAAGTGTTCTAATAAGAGAGAGACGGATATTGAGAGAAAAATCGAGAGAGCTTGCTCGCCGTCTTGTGATAGCCGTGCAGGCAGCCATCTTGGAATATGCCCGCCACCGCCACAGACTAAGCAAGTTGAGGCCAAATCGCATCAATTTTCTGCGCAAACTCAAGCTACAGGATGTCTCCTATAGAGCAGACTTATGTATAACCATATAACTCAATGCTCGTAATATAATTTGTAGAGTAATCACAAGAGATAAACTTCAAGTCCAATTGAGAGAACGAGAATAATTTAGTGTTTAAGGCAAGTACTTTAGCTAGCTTTACTATACTCGAGTGCCTGAAAGCCTTACTAAAGAATTCAACATTATTACCAGTTTCACACAAGGTCTAGTCCATTTCTTTCATAATGCATATTTCATTGAATAGTGAGAAAGCAGTTCTTAAAGGAGTTGTGTAAAAAATGCTAGTTTTATAAGGACTTATTTTTATGCAATATCAAAATTAAAATCTGGCTATAGTTAGTAGGTAGAGATCCTCTGCCTACCGAGCGGACAGTCGCTATAAATCCGATAATGGCAAATATTCGTGTGATGTGATATAGCATGAGTATTTGTTTCTAATTATGTGATGTCTAATACCTTTCCAGCGCCTTGCATAAATTATATGTAGGTATATTGTCGTCTGCCCATGACACAAGCGTTATTTTAACGTATATTATAAATCAATATTTTTTATTAGGTATACGCAAATAGTGGGGTCCAGCAATGGACGCTCATATGATAATGATGATGATAATGATACGCAAGTCCCTGTTTAATTAATAATCATGTGTATCTTCCACATTGCCGACACACTCAATACCAACCATTGTATATAATTGAGAACAACAGCAAAATTTGATTTACGTGCACTGTTGTGACCCTTCCGTGGCTATCGGGTAAAAATACAGCCAAAACAACCTTTCCTGACGGTAATAGCATATTATTAGTGTAGTACACAAACACACTGCCTAATTAGGTCACCTTCCAAACGTTTACCTTCATAAACAGGCCAATTTGATAAATTCTGCCGCGTCACCGCGCCGATATACTATTTCTGTTTAATTTGAGCCTTTTGTTGTTAGTATGGGCGTTCTGCGGGCACTAATGTGTGGTATGAATCGCAGGATTCAGCGATTTGATTTAGTTGTCCTTTTGGTCAGGTCAGGTCAGGTTAAAAAAAACTGAAAAAAAATTTTTTTGGCCCTCCTTGGCAGTGACATGGTTGGACAATCGTTGGGGGTTTAGTGGGTAGTCTGGGCCTTCCGACTGGTCCCCCCTGACCAGGCGGATGATGAGTCAATGCATTCCCCGAACGTAAAAAAAGGGTTAGGTTAGACCACGGGGATTGCGCGGAGGTTATGTCTCGCGCCGACTAAAAACCCACCGATGTTCCTCGTCGAAGTATTTGGGACGGCTCTGGGATCTACGGAACGCAGCAATGCCATCCTAGCGTCATGTCTCTGTGGATTGCAGCTACTGTACCCGTGTACTACTCCGAGAACCCCTTTTAAACACCTTTTACGACAGGCAGGAGTTACTGTAGCCATATTCTAATGCCCGGGCTACAGGGCGCAGAGACTAGCCCGTGTATTGCACCTATAAGTTACATTTTTTACATTTAATTCTATTATTTAAGTCTATTAGGGTCGATTTTTCAATTCCCAGATAAAACTATCTGTCAGATAAATGTTAGCTCTGTCCTTTTCTTTCATATGACTTAAGAAAAAGATGGTGATAATTTTAACTGACGGATAACGTTATCTAGAGATTGAAAAATCGGCCCTTAATTAAATTAAGTAACACTGAGGCGGATGATCCCATGTCCCCTTACCTCATCGAACGTATTGTGTCGCATAAGTAATTTCCATTTTTTTTTCAAAAATCTTTTTTTACTTTTTTGCCCCATTACGGCAGAGCTTAAAGGAAGGGATATCATGAATGAAGTATCAATCGATTCGAAATTATGTTTCGGGTGACAAGGCTGCCTTTTGCGTGAAAAAAAGCAGTTTTTTTAGGTAGTTTTCTGTAGTCGGTTTACAGGTTTTTGAACGTTTTGGGCTGGTATTATTAGGTAAAGCTGAAAGGTTATAGTGTAGAACTTATTAAGTTTATTTGTTTATTTACTTATAATTAAGGAGTACCAACAGCTGCAAAAACATGATATAAGTCTTACATAGTAATACAAAGCCAATTAAAGGAACTCACAGATAGATATTTAGTTACCTATAGGTTTGTTTTATGAGAATCCCCAAATGTTTACTGTCTATAAAAAAAGGTTGTCTATGAAATGGAAAATACATTCGCGGATAAATTTGTCGATAGTAAAATGTTCTCCTTTCTCTTATGTCTTAATTCCTCACCTGAGCGCTAGCGTGTAGTGTAACCACCTTAATTCGGCAAAGGCCGGAAAGTGCCTTCCCGTGTATGTGATTTGCAACTTGGTCGCACCAAACCAGGAAGCGTTTGCTAAGGAATTTAATAATGTATAAGTGGATACACGGTTTTGGTATTAAATGGTAAATTGGTAATATATTTAAATTAGATTAAATGGAGTTGTGATGGTTGTCGCTTAGGGCGAGCCACACATATCCTTCCGCCTGAAGGGCGTAGTGAAGGTTTCCAGGCTAACTCAGGGGTAGAAGGGATGTCCACTAGGGTAAATAGAAAACACAGATGGACTCGGTAACAAATATGGGTCTTTTATGCCCTTTATTGAAATAAACTCTTAACCTAAGCTGGCTTGGCTGGATAGGTACCTCATGCACCAGCAAGATACGGGTCCCGTAGGACGTTTCGGGAACGCGGTCGCGGATCGCTCGGTAAGGATGCTACGGTGGAGTCTCAGCCGCACGCACTCGGTATGCCCAGGCCGCGCCTGCTGAACTCCCTAAACTAATCCCTGATGGGTACGCTCTCGGCAAGCCTAGGCCGCGCCCTTCAGGTATCTCCCGGTGGAGACTCAGCCGCACGTACTCGGTACGCCCAGGCCGCGCCTGCTGAGCTCCCTAATCTAATCCTGGCAGTCACGCACTCGGTAAGCCCAGGCCGCGCCCGTCAGGAGCCCTACGGTGGAGTCTCAGCCGCACGCACTCGGTAAGCCCAGGCCGCGCCTGCTGAGAACTCCCTACCTAAATACCTAGGCACGCACTCGGTAAGCCCAGGCCCCTGCGACCGTCTCGGGACAATGGCAAAGACCGACTGACTGTGTCTTTTTTTTTTTTTTTTTTTTTTTTTTTTTTTTTTTTTTTTTTTTTTTTTTTTTGAACCTGACTGTTGCTATAATAGGACGAACCCAATATAGCGGTCGAATTGCGTGGTTGGAGGGTAGCCTGGGGAAAATCCAGGGGGAGCCTCCGGCACGACCACGCGGGAAAGTTTGTACACTGGAATACTCTACGAGTTTGCGCTCCAGTGAGATTGGTTGAACGGTATCAACCGAATCTGGGGTGTGAGTGGTGTCGAACTACTGGGAGTTTTATCGCTGGTTCGCTAAAACCTAGCCTAGCTGAGGAGAGTCCAGCAAGAAACTCAGCTAGGCCCGACTTGGGTCGGACTGACTCTACCCGGTATGCGGCGGTACCGGACTGACTGTGTCGCTGCGCGCGCTCCCTTTTATGTGGTCGACCGGCGCCGGACCGTGCCTTGACGCGCTGCGGTCGGCCCCGGTGTATGCAGGTGGCGGTGTAGCCGGACGGCGTCTTGGTGCAGGCGTGCGTCATGCGGCGCGCGCTGCGGCCCGTGTTGCGAGGTTGAACCGTCGCAGAGTAGTTATGCGAAATGCTTCGTTACCTGAAGATTCGCTTTGAATTTCACTACCTTTTTTAATGTTCTAATTATTGTTATCTATTAAGTATGAATAGGCGTAGTTCCTGATACAATCATACAATAGGAGCACCATCTGAAACTAAATTTAACTTCATTCACTTATGGAGCTGGAGGTCCTGGGTCCGAATCCCGGTAAAGACAGATATTTGTGTAATGAGACTTATGAGCATGATTATCTGTTTCTGACTCTTGGTTTTTTCTATGTATTTAAATATAATACATTATACCGTCGCCTAGTGCCCATTGCACCAGCTTTATTGAGCTTACAATGGGGCTTGTTCGATTTGTGTAAGTTTGTGACCTAATATTTATTTAATTATGCAAAAATTAAAGAATTTGTTTAATGTGTTGCCTGATAGATAGTAAGTGGGTCTGAATCCGTTTTAGTACATAAAACCCAATGTGGGATTGGGGTGGTGTGATTCAGTTTTCGGTAGGATTCTAGTGCGATAGGCAAACAAATCCGTGAAATTTTAACTTAATCTGGCGTGAAAATATTGGTAATATTCCTACATTTTATATAAACATTATACACCTCTTGATGACAGCGGAATAATTTGACCGTATTTTTTTTTCATAATTTTATTTGTTTAGTCACTAGATTTGATGTTTAGTATAGATGATAAGTTTTTTTTTTGAGTAGACAGCTTTGGGCCTTTGCTTTTTCGGTCGTCATGATATTTGATCCCAAGGCAATAAATAGTCCAATCAATCTTGCCTTGAACATCCTTAAATTATTATCCACGGAGAGTACCTACCTAAAGACGACAGGAGCGAATTATGCTGATTATTTGTCATGTCGTTCTTACTAAATGGCTTATTTCCTTTTTTTCAGAGTGGAGGCGTGATGTTTTCACCATTGGGCCGTTTGCGAGTCGCGCAGGCGGTCAGGAAACAGGTAAAATTTAAATATTCTCATTGCTACAAAAAAAAAAAATTCAACGCACCTGGAAAACGATTATGACATCTTTAGTTTACATTATGACTGCGTTAACTTATCCCACTTTTGTGCTAATGTTGAATTTTCCTCGAGGCTCTTGTTACGCTCTTTCGTACATTTTTATTATCAAGAACTTTTATCTTTGTATCAATGGCACAGTAAAATTATGTTGTATTTTCCACATAAAATGAACGAAACACAATGTTTCAAAAAGGTTGTATAATTGTTTCTAATACCTACAGTCGCCATCGCAATCTACGGCTTAAACTTCCTCTCCAAAAGTAAGAATAAAGCTGGTCTTAAGGCAACCGTTACAGAGAAGGGTAAGCAGCGGCTAATAACCCCAAAAAATAAAATCACAACCGTCGCGCTCGAACCAACTCGTAGTAATGAAACTAGACTGCTCCAGCCCCCCTATTCTGTAACTTGTTTTATGCTCACCTCAACGCTCACCCTCAAATATATCTTGACACCGCGATGCGTAGTAACCAAGAGTAGGTAGAGGTCTAGTTTCGTGACGGGCGACCGGCGGGGTGAGCCGTATTAGCGCTTAGCGAATAACAGCCCAGGGCGCTCAACTAGCCCTAAAAAAATACCGCATTTCACAGCGCGAGTTGCGTCTATCATATCATTTCTGGAATATAATAATATTAATAATGGAATCATTCCAGATCAGGGGACCGATTTTTGACTTTCGAGCGCTCGACTCTTTCTCTCGAAAACTGACAAACATTATGAAATGCTATTTTGAAATGACGACAGAAAATTTAAAAACGTGCGGTATTGACCACTCGTATTCAATTCTATCAGTAGAAAGTAAGTGCCTGTGATTATGACACTACAATATGATTTACTTTTATTTAGTTTTCGAGCGCTCGAAAGTCAAAAATCGGCCCCCAGATCAATTGCAAACCTCCCTCCTACTGATCGAGTTTCTGGTAATACTTGGATATTTCTTATTCTTTCACCCAACAACTACTGTACTGAACATATTTTGATACGTTATTTTATAAATGTAGCTTATAGACATCTTAATTAATTACGTGGCTATAATTGGGTAATACCTGTATTACACAGAACGGATGACTTTTGTTTTATTAAGCCTGCTTAAGTCATCCGTTCTGTGATCAAATAGTTAACGGCTTATCTACATGTAAGTTATGTTTTGACGCCGTTTATGTGTCCAACCAAAAAGTTAAGCTATATAGTGCTTAATTTTAGCTGCGTCCACTGGACAAACGCGATCGTAAATATCCGAGTGTCCCAAAAACACAACTTCGTAGAGACAGGCTAGATAAAATATATGAAATAATGCAGTAGGTAGCTGGAAAAAATACCCCTTTCCGGAAATAGCGTGAGTTTGCATGAACCTATCTGACATCACCAAACAAGAATGCTAATAACATCCCGCAAGGGCCCACATTAGGACCACATTAATAAAACAGGGCATCAAACCGGCCTCGCAAATGGGCTGTCATTCCCTGTGAAATAATAATGCGTAGAGTAAGCTATTTCAGTGTGGGTCGATAGAGTATGAATATTTCAGGATTGTCGGCATGAGAGGGTCGTGAGGTATGAAGAGGCTGCATGATTTTGAGGGAATTGGTTTGAAATAAGGAAATTGTGTTCAGATTAGGTATTTATTGGCAAAACATTTTGTCTTGTGTTCTAACCTACTTCTTAAAGTTATACATTTTCATAAATTACATAGAATTCGGAATTTAAAAAAAATTACGAGCCATTCCAAGTATACATTTGCGTATGAAAGCTTTTGTTCTCATATTGTTAACGAACGAAAAGCCTGTGTTTTTGGATCACCATTTTAAACAGATTGGGTTTCGATTTAACAAAATTTACTTTTTGAAAATCTTTGAAGACAGAGACAAACTGTAATCTCTTGGATTTAAAATAGAGGCTACGCTCACGGCCTTATGAAATCAGAAAAATGTCCTTACAGCAACAGATATTTGATTAACCAGTAATGTATGAAAATACAAAAGACAGTGAGCCGACCTCAGTTTTGTAGCCTTATAGGAACACAACGTATAAATTATTTAGAATCATCCTGGGGCACCGTGTATATAAAATGACATGTCGTCGTCTGCTTATGCATATTGAACAAATCTGGTATACGGCTATAATATCTGTAAAGAAACTCTTGGGTTTCTTGTAAAATATATTAATTTTAATTTCATAATACTTATAAACAAGTACTTGTTTATAAGTTTTATCAAATTTATTGATCTCCATTTCCAGATGAGCCAGCTCCCCGTCCTAGGCTCGGAGGCGACGCCCCTCCCCGCACCTCTCTGTTACCAGCTGCTCTGCGCGCCGCCGCTCGCACAACTGCCTGCGTGTGCGCCGTGCGAGCTCCCACCGCCATACGCTATGTACCCAATGCCGTTTGACAGTACGTATGGCTTTGACAGACAAGGTAAAATATCGTTATAATATTTCGTATTCATAACCTCTGCTAAATATATATACATATTGGAGCAATGCTCTTTGCGTTTAATTTGAAATTCAGTCAAGTCAAGGATAATAAGGATAATTTATGTATATTTAAAAAATAATGCCTGGTAGAGAACGCTTGCTGGTATTAAATCCTCTTCTGGAAAGGTCCGATATATATTTTTTTCGAAATCCATTTAAGTAAGTGCTTCATTATACGTATCGCAGCGAACCTTTATTTCTATGACAGCTGTCATCTCTGTACAATTTATAACCATAAAATGTTTTTTTTTTCAGAAAAAAAAAATTACTAAACTGCTGCTGCTTGTACTGCTGTGTGTTTTAAATTGTACTTATATGACAGCTGTCATAGTGATCATGATTAACCGCAATACGTGTAGTAGATATTTAAAACCCTTTTCTAATGTTGTATAAGGAATGTAGGTCTGACCTGTAAAATCTTTAAGTTTACCCGTTTCCATATATGTTGTTTGTAAGTTAGGTACCGCTCTCAAGAAGTGGCATAGATTTTGTAGGCCCTAATCTTGCAATGTTCATCATGATTTAAGAAAATCAAATGAAAATCAAAACGTTATACAGTCAAGTGCAAAAATATGTATCGATAACATCCTCTCATAAATAAGTACCAAAACCTTAATCCGCTGACATAAGAGCTATGGGACATATTTATGAGTAAGTTGTATGCACCCATCTTTTTTCATATGACTGGACGTCATTTTTTAAATGAAATATCTGTTCCATGTGAGTTTTACAATACCATCAAGTGTAACCAAAACCAAGTAGAAGTAGAAGTATACAGGAAACAACACATAGGGTCTCCGGACACACTATGGGACGCAGTCAGCAACACCAAGGCTCTCACAAACTTTCTGGAGGAGCTGGTGTGGTTAGAGTAGTGCTACTCCACCGATTCACACAAAATAGGCACATTGGATGTCGACTTGCGGAAACGCCCAGTATAACTAACTAATCAAAACCAAATTTCCTTTCAGCAACTCCAGCCATCTACGGGCCTCCCACGCAGTACACTCTAGTACCAGCGCCCTACAGCACCTGCTGCGAGCCCTCATGCTGCGCCCCCCTCGACAAGCAGCCCCGCGTGCCCCCGCCACCCCTCCACCCTGCATATATCTACTGAGTTTACCTTCACTGAGGGTGCGATGGTAACTAGATGCTGCTTCTATCCTTCACCCATATATTCAGAGAAAGGGTCTGTGATGCTGAATATTAAGTTTGAAATGACAGTTACCTCTCACCTATAAAAGAAGGCCTGTGTCCAGCAGTGGGGCGTATATAGGTTGGTGATGGGGGTCCTTGACCAAACAACTTTTAGCCAAATGTATCATTTGACAAATGTTTCATTTGACCTAATGCATTTTTCGTCAAAACAGTGATATTTTCGGGTATTCTTTGAATATCATCAAAAAGAAGTCATCAGGTAGCTTTCTATTTAAGAAAAAAATGCATTAGGTCAAATGAAACTTTTGTCAAATGAAACATTTGGCCAAAAGTTGTTTGGTCTAACATTAGTGAACCCTGGTGATGATGTGATGATAAATGAGAGTTTCCTGGAATATAATTGGCTCCGACCTCGTCAGTGCTGTGCTGTCACCTAGATCGAGACCTCCATCAACTTCCATCTCTATTGTTCGATTAATGTACGAGTGATAGAGATATCGTAATCGATCTTCGAACAGCATGGTGTTAACCCTGATATTTACGCCTCAGTACTGCCACCTAGTTGCTGAATTATTATTATAGAAAACTCTAGGAAACTGTATGTAAATCGATAGTTAAAGCAAATCTTAGGATTGTCTCTAAGAGTATGGATATTTCGGTTTTTAAAGTGCATCAAAAATTTGTATTTTTGGATGAAAAGAACATCAAATAATTCGAAAGTACCAACTATGTAAAGCAGCATCTAGTATATCTTTTCCGTCGCAAACACTCACCATTTCAAGGTATTGTGATTTGCCCACCGGACTTAAAGCGTATTTTGTTTCGAATCAGATTTAATTTCGGACCGTTCCTTTCCTCAAGTCTTCCAATCATCTCATGCTCAAGGCTCTGTCCTTTCAACTTCCTTTTAAGCGCGTGCTCGGTAAGTTATCAACGGAAAATGTTAGAAACGTCTAGAGATGTGCAGTTCCGGAAATATTCCTCATAAATAATATTCCAAGTACAAATCGGGAAATTTCGGGAATATTCCCAGGAGCGCCACATCTTCCTGGAACGTCTAAGTGATGCAAGAAGTGTTCAATTAGACTTTTGTCTAATCGGATATGTTTTGACAATTTTGTCTAAGGGTGTCTTTCTCTTACTTACGATGTTAGTTAGCTTCAGTTAGGTTAAGAGTGAACTGGTTTCACGTGCTATCATTATTATACGTCTATAGATGCGTCAAATCGTATGCTTTAGTTGGAATAAAAAGAGATAGATTTAATAACAAATCACAAAACGTTGAATCACTGGATTCAATAAAATTTATTTCATTATCGACTGCAACTGTGATGTGGTCTATCTTCTACTAAATGTTGTATTCTATACGTATTTCTTCTAAACTTTTTCAAATCTTGGGTCTTGATGTTGTCGCTTTCATCTTACTAACATGGAAACTGTTTCTATCACCATTGTCGATTATATTTTGTGTATCGACAAAAGAGAGAGAGAGAGAGAGAAATCGAAGTGGTTTGAAACATCTATAGAAATATTTGTAAGTTTAAGCATGTGCGTGTTAAGCACAACGAATTAAAGCACAAAGATAAGTTTGCTAGCATAGAAGACATTACCTCTAAAAGACAGATTTGTTACTGCTTGTTATCCTTTAAAAGGATTTTTGTTTACCCTAGTATAAGATTGTTTTCGGATTCCCATACCTAGAACAGAGAGAAATATTTTTTAAATATTTAGTTTTTAATGTTACTGTTGAAACAAGTCTGGGGTCCAAGATGTGATAAGGGACTATCGATTTTAGATCACCAGCGACTACCAACATGAATTTATAAACCGACAACTGTGAATGGTGGTTCTAAAGTTTATGATCCTTCACCCAATTTTTTTATTGTGTTGGTAAATTTTAGGCATATTATTGATAATAATCCTGCAATAACTAATGATAATGTTATAGGCGAAACGCTCGCTACACATTTTGATAAATAAAAGTTGATAAAAACAATGAGATGAGGCATGTTCTCTGGTACTGCTAGAACCGGTAGCATGATGTTTAAGGATTCACTAACAAACTCAAGCAAGTAGGGGCCCATAACATCATGCTAGCGATTCTCAAGTCCAATTTTTTACTTGTTAAGTTTAAATCTTTTAAAAGACAATCAATAAAGCATGAAGAATGTGATAATGGGATCTTTGTAGCCATAGTTGTGTTTCTTATAGATTTATAGAATATCCTAAACTTGAAAATGTATTTTTTGCAAGGATAATAGGACCAAGTATCCGAAATTCCACGTTGCTTTCGAATGGGAATAATAATAAAAGTCTATACGAAAATTGTAAGTGAATGTTAATCATTTGGATGTTGTATTTTCTCACTATTTAACAGCTGACTGTAGTTTGGCATACTTGGTAGACAATAATAATGAAGACAAAACAGTAAAGCGAGAAAACGTAAAATTTTATAATTATTAAAAATATACAAAAGGAAGGGTAAAAATATGGTTAGACCATATTTCTTGTAAAAATCTAAAAGGGTGAAAATTGTAAAGAAATTTTTAGATATCCGCTAAAGAAAGGAAAATAATGAAAGCTATATGAGGAAACAGTCCAGTTGTTTTACCAACGTATGCCAATCAGCCAGCCTTAGTTTTAAGGCTTTATCTCAATTACTATAATATTATGATACCTCGACATCATATACGACTAGTGTAACCGAAAATGCTGTCAATTTATCATCTTTTTACGGACTATTACTGTTAGCTATAAGTTTAGAGTAATCGCGATGCTTCACTGCTCAAGATGTAAGTTTTGACTCGGCTTGCGAATTATGTTCCTTTTAATTTAGTTACTTATCAAGTCTCCTTTCGACATCATCATGTGCCAAAAACAATGGGATGATTTTATTATTTTCCATCTTTAACTCACTCTTAGGCGCATGGTGATGATTTGACGATTAAAGTAAAGTTGTTTACTCAAGTACAAGATTTTTTAAATCTATCATAGATTATAATTAAATATCTCTATCACTATCAATGCTTGTACCAACCTTAAGTGGCCTAGTGTCTTTACTGCCTGACATATCGGAAGTAATAAATCAGTATGCTATAGTTATTTATTTTATATAACTTGTATATATAATCTCACGCTAGATCGTATAGGTGTGAAATTAAACGATGTACTTTAGACAATATTAATGTAATCGAATAGATTATTTAAATATAGTAAATTGTATTCGATATCTGTGAATGTAAGTCATGTCGTAAGTAAGTCAGCTTGAAATGTTGTGATTTTGAGATCAGATCCACTAACTTGTATCTAAATAGGTAAAAGTGATTTAGGTGTCATGTTGATTTGTATTCTATTTCAAATAATATATGGTCTAGATTCCAGTGTAGGTGTAATGAATTGTGTGTAGCGTGCGATAGCTTGCCTCACGTAGCGGTCGCTATCAACATCATGAACCATTTAATATGAACCTTCCGTCCTGACCTCAATTGGTTTAGGATCAGTTGTATCTGACATTCAACTGAAAATCTATAACGACTTTATTATGCCTTTCTATTTTATTCAGTATTCCTTTTGACATACTTTCATAACTGTTACAGTTATTTATTTTTTTTGCATATTTACTACAACTTTGCTAAAAAAATTGCTACTACACTAACTGCCGTATTCATAAACGCCCTACAAGCCTGTTTTAACTTAAACGGCGCTAAAATTATTAAGTTTGTCCTTATCTGTCACTTTGTCATTTGTGTTCGTAAGAAAGGGACAAAGAACATTTTATTTGGCAGAGGCATTTTAAGTTTTATGAATAAGGGGGTTAGCCTCTTGTCGTTAATTTAAATTATTCCGTTATTTTTACATTATTTGTCATTTTCTTTAATGTCCGCTGCAACTATCCTGAGTTTTCTTCAAATTGTTTCAAAGGTTTTGTGCTCTTGGGCGAATCTGTCTCCACTTCATAGTTATTGTAATGTACAGGGACGATGACAATACAGTTGCGATTGGTGTGATTGTTGTAAGTTCTCAGGATGCCAGGATGAATGTTCACGTTTGAAATGCAAGTTGATGCAGGCTACTAAGTGAGTAAATCAAAAACAAATTAATGGCGTACACAATTTAGTCAGTTTTTGGGCTTTTGTTATGATATAATTGAAATATTACTTTTTTATGAACGTTTCTGTTTGTTCATGTTTCTCTTTGACCGTGATTTTGTTTATGTTGTTTTAATTATCTATTTGGCTATTAAACACTCCAAAAACAATAGCCATTTTCTTCTCTGATCTGTTGACTCTCCAACTTTTAAATAT
Source organism: Epinotia bilunana (assembly GCA_947049275.1). Taxonomy (NCBI): domain Eukaryota; kingdom Metazoa; phylum Arthropoda; class Insecta; order Lepidoptera; family Tortricidae; genus Epinotia; species Epinotia bilunana. The sequence goes on along the minus strand of OX346275.1, from coordinate 4,497,848 downwards.
CATTGTTTTTCTAGCGTCAATTTATTGTTTCTGTAGGTCATTTTGATTTCCTCACTGAAAGCATTGCATGCTTCCACTGTAAAGTTATGAACGGTGCGACTGGTCTTTAAAAGGAAATCTCCAGTTTTTCCCCTCAGTTCATCTGTGTTTTCGTGACGTCAATCTTCAAAATAAAATAGAATCTTCTAGCAATTTTCTTTACTTCCGTTAGAATGAATGAGGCTAAAGTTCGTCTAGTTTTGATTAATGCATGCGTAGACTAAGAAGATATCATTCGTATTAGGAAAAAGTCCAAAAAATCCACAAATTTGGGATTTTGTTGACATGTTATTTGACAATTTTTGAAATGTATTTGTTGTTTGTTTCAAAGTGAGATTATGATCTTTGAAGACATCTAAATGTAACATTACACAGGTAACAAAGTAGATAAGTCTTGTTACGTATACACTTTAGAACTTCATATATTACTCTTATTAAGAAGCCACCAGTTAGATTAAAACACACAAATTAAATATACTTTTTAATCCCAGGCAAGAGCCAGAAAATTAAGTACTATTTTGAGAACGATACCTCATTTTATTCGATGGGTTTTTCAGTGTTACTCGACAATAAAAGTCTAGACCGGGATTTTAAGGCCGATTTTCATACTAATTTTAAAATCACGTTGAACTCTTTACTCCTTATCTATTTTTTTTCTTATAACTAAAAAAGCGGGCCGTTCCGTCCATACAAAAAAAGCATAAAGGCAAATTATCATTCTGCTTTTTGGATTAATCTTGTGGATTTTTGGAGTTGCTTTGGAAGTCTGCCAATTTTCATCTCAATCGGGTACCGGCACGTGACTGAAAAAAAAATGCTGAATGATTACTTACATACGAACAGTGCAAATTAGTATAAAGCTTCTAAAATATGTAGGTTGAATGGATGAAACTGTCGAGGGCCGAATCTTATTTGTATGAACGGGTGACATGTTAACTGTCCTTTAAACAGTGAACTTTTGACCCTTTTGTACCCTTTTGTACATTCATAATCATAATCTCACTGTATCCCAAACATTTTGGAAACCTTTACAAGTTTATACGTAGGCCAACGTTCGTTTCCGGAAGTACCTTATGTGTACAATAACAATAATGTGTCAGACACTATCAACAAGAAACAGTGTAATTCATGAAATCCAACGGAGGTTTTGAAACCCTAAGGGTCTACATCCACCAGAGAATGGCGAAACTGTGTTTTCATATATTTGAAACGAGTCTCTCGTCATGGGGGATGGCGATGTCGTTGAGCATCGTCCATATTTCGCCATTATTAATTCAGTTGAGAAAAAATATTTGTTCCTACAACGAGATCAACTCTCCATCTTCATCGACTCATCTTCTTTTAGTGGCGAAAAATCCGAGGCTATGTTACTGTTCTGGTATAATTCCAACATTTTGTCTTCTGTATTAGGTATTTTTAGTTAAAACTGAAAATTCAATACCTAACTGTAGTCAAATCTATGGACAAAGCAGTTTTCTTGGATCAAGATAAAAATACTAGTGTTTATAGTGTCTGATCATTTTAGATTCGTCATTCTTGTCGCTGGTAGTGACTACTTGGAGACAGAATAAATATGAGAGCTTTGGAGTGAATCTTTTAAGCTTGGACTTACTCTCGAAAGCGTTTTAACCATGTACTGTGTGTCCTCCACTGATATCTTTCAAGGAAAACGAATTCGAAATGTCGAAGATATCTTTTTCAAATCATAATATTGACTATACACAGATTCATCAATTTTGTTTAGTCCATTAGAGCAGACTCCCAAATAGTTACTGATACCGAAGGAATGTACTTAATCGTTATTATGTTTGCGATAGTAAACAAATCATAGCAATACATAATTTAATTGTTGACTACTTTTAAGGTTCATTCGCTACGCAAAGTTTTAGACCATTAGACAAAGTATCTACTACGGATCGGCTATCTTCAATCATTGTGGCATCTACTAATTGTATTATTGTACGAATGTTAGTAAGTACGTGATTCTAAATGCTAAAGTAATTTAACTAAGATATGTCATTTAGCTACGTTCATTGGTTCATCATTTTTAATTAACTAGGAGTCATTTACAATGAATATAGTTAAGAACGACAGTTGCTTTCAAAACATTTGGTAATGATTTTACCAACGAAATTACATCGTCAAACAAGTCAGAAAGGTCATCGTCATTCAAAATAACAAAAGACGATTTAAAAAAATGTATATATATCACACTTACCGAATTATAAAATAGTATTTTTAAACAAAATCATTAAAATAAAACATTTTATGGCATAGGTGCACTACGTTAACACACTAAAGAAAAACGCATGAAAAATACATCGCACTAAATTAATGAGTTCAAAAAAACAATATCCATATATTATAGAACTCATTGAGGCTATTCAATGTGGCCGGCTTTTTATAAAATTGTCATTGGAATTGGAGTCTTCTGCTTTGGATAATGAGTCGCTTTTTCAGTGGACTACTTTGATGCAAACCGGCCAACTTAAATAATCTCAAGAATACCTAGAGATAAAAAACATTTAATGCCATCATTCGATTTCGCTACGCACATAATAAAATTAAGACATTCGTATTAAGACACGTATAGTTAGAATTAAGACTGTAGACAGCAAGAAAGAAAAGTATTTTTGTCTTATATATAGGCAGAACGTATTGGAATGTAATTATGTAATTACACCAGTGTATCATCGAATGTTCTTGTTGATTGTTATATTATAATAATTATTGTCTAGTTATTAATGTATGTGATATTGTTATTGGAATAATAGATATTTTAAATGCTAATAATTATCGAATAAAACTATTATCCTTCTTGTTGACTTTTGTGTGTTATATAATAAGTCTTAAGTCTCTAATGTAAGAAAATAATAATAGAATTGTGGATGGACATCCGATAGTTATTTAAAAATCTTTGCGTAATGAAATCTATCAAAGCTTAATGTATATATTCCCATAAATATATTATTTAACGTTATTACTGACGCTAGAATATCAATACATTATTATTGGTCTAATAGTAAAGTATTTTGCAATTTATAATAGTATATTTTTCTTGTTAAATGTCATAGGTAAATGCGAAAAATCTTTCAAAACGTAAAAACTGCCACTCCTTTTAGGTACTTTATTAGATAATATATGTGTATCTAGAATCATGTAAGCATATACCTGTCATGCCTTTAATATTCTCTCAATAGACAATACGCTGATATAGCATACAAAACATATATTAGTTATTTAATCCAGTCAGATATTTCAGATAATGTGTAAGTACAAAAAATAATTAAAATGTCTTCTTGATTAATAATTGGTGTGAGTAATATATTAATTAAACATGTCGCAAAATTTCGCCAAATAGACACCACTGGACACAAACTGTCCCTTGTGCACTTTTGACATGTACAATATTTCTTCCTATTAGAGAAAATTAGATTCTAAGCTTTCGGTTAAATTGTTTTTTTTTTGGGAAGTCATGATTTGAGAATAGACATTTTTAAATTAACATTAAATAATGAATATTTCTATAAAAGTGTGTTTTATATAATTATGATGGACGTCAATCAAAGCTTAGTTGATTTTTTCTTACTTTGTAAAATTGATTTTGTCTGAACTTTATTAGTAGGTATATTTTTAATAACATTTTCTTATGTCTAAACAGTTTCCAAACATTGTACTACAAATTACAAAAAAATAAAAGCTCTCTCAATTTGAAACAAACTTTTTTAGAAATATTCAAATTTCAAATTATTGACATTTATTCAAACAAGTATTTTTCAAGATTTTATTGACTTTGTTTCTGAATACTTTTGTATTATTTACTGAAATTATTGTCTTATATCTGCGAGCGCCGTACCGACTCGTCCATATCACTAAATGTGAAACAAACTTGCAAAGTAGTAGTCTTAAGTACAATTACTACAATGAAGCAATAACGAATAATATTAGCTATAAGTCACATATAATAATTAAACTTAATTAATGGGTAATTAATTAATGTTTTCTTTATTCCCAAGATTTCCATACTTTGACACCAATTCCTTTTAACACATTCACTGCCAGGAATCCGCCTGTCGGGAGCCTACGCTGTAGGCGCTTTTCGCCACTTAGCAGGAAACCCGCGGGATCAGCTACGAGCGTAGCGATTTTTGGCAGTGAATGTGTCCAATCAAGCGATGTGCGCTACGTGCTAGCAACATTTATCAAATCATAAAGGCCGGCTGGTCGACGACCTGTCAGTAGTGTCGGTCGTCCCAAATAACGCTGGGTGGAACTCGAAGCCGACGCTAGCTGGCAAGACATTGCGCAGGATTGATTATGCGTTGCCGTGCCAGCCTAGTTATTATTATTATTATCCTATTTTAGACAGGCAGCTGACGCTGATACGTCTAAATCATAGTTCGGTTCACTCTGCTTTAGATTAGTTATACATTTTAAAATCTTTCCTTGATGCATTAAATTAGTAAAGTACTAAAAACATGTTACAACAGTTTCTGTAAGGTACTCATTTAAACGATGTGTTAGATCGTTTTCCAAACGCAATTTTTCTTTGTAGCTAATTTTATTCTCAATAGAACAGTTTCGACGGAGCCCGAAGACACCGAACCAACCTAACCTACCTAGTGTTTCGCGATTGCAATAGCATTTCTACAGGGAAGAAAAATTGAGACTTAATAAAATACGATACGGGAACAAAACGAATGTAAGCTGCAGTGGATAAAAGCGATTAGAATAATCGCGTTAGGGAAAAAATGCGATAAGAAAATTTGCGTTCGGGGTAAGCGATCTGACAAATCTCCAACTATTCGTGTGATTTCAAATATAATACACCAGTACATAGGATAGACCTAGAGTGAATAGACCCTCGGAGAGGCTATATTTTACCCTGCATCTTTGCTAACGTTCTGTGTGATATGTGGGTGGGCTCTCGGTAAATAAAATACCACACATAGATACGCTCCGTCAGGTGAGTGGCCTTACTCTTGAATCAGGAAAGTTCCTATTTGAAATATAGTGCACACTGTAGTAACTCGTACGAGCCCCTCTATAGACGTTATTAGCGCTACGAGTCGCACAATCCACGACGCTTTTAACTAGTCGCCGTCAATAGAATTTGCTAACTATGTAAACAAACCGCCATAGTGAAAGACAATTTTAATATGGCGGTTTGTTTACATAGTTAGCAATAGTATTACTACAGAGGCCGGGAAGTAAGGGGTTGCCGGCCGAGTACATATAGACGGCCGAGCGTAGCGAGGTCGGATAGTTATGATGCTGGTAACCCCTTTTCACGCCAAGGTATGTATAGTGCTTTTCTCAAACTTGCAATGAAATAAATTAAAAAAACTCCAAGAAATCAAACTTTAATTTTCATGGCTGAACGCCGTGATCCTGTGCCACAGTAAATTGTGGAATGGAAATTAAAAAAAAACGGCCGGCCTACACGTCAACACGCAAACCCGAAGTTGGTCGGGCGGAAGACCCTAATAGCTCTTAAACAGCTCAAGAACAACAAGGCACCCGGTGAAGACGGAATAACAGCCGAACTCCTGAAGGCGGGTGAATACCAGTCCTTACGGCCCTTCAGAAGTTGTTCGATTCCGTCTTACTGGAAGGGAGAATTCCAAAGGCATGGATGGTTCTTCAAAAAGGGTGACAACACCCTCCTGAAGAGCTACAGAGCCATCTCACTTCTGAGCCATGTCTATAAGCTGTTTTCGAGGGTCATTACAAATCGTCTCGTACGCAGGTTAGATGACTTCCAGCCTCCCGAACAAGCCGGTTTCCGAAGAGGCTTTAGTACCGTAGACCACATCCACACGCTCCATCAGGTTATACAGAAGACCGAGGAGTATAACCGGCCCCTCTGCCTAGCGTTCGTGGACTACGAGAAAGCCTTCGATTCGATTGAAACCTGGGCTGTACTACAGTCTCTCCAGCGGTGCCAAGTTGACTATCGGTATATCGAAGTGCTGAAGTGTTTGTACGAGAACGCCACTATGTCATTTCGACTCCAGGACCAGAACTCGAAACCTATTCCGCTGCAGCCAGGAGTCAGGCAAGGAGATGTTATTTCTCCAAAACTGTTCACCGCTGCACTGGAGGACGTTTTTCAAAACTCTGGACTGGAAAAGGCTAGGCATCAACATCAACGGCGAGTACATCACTCACCTTCGGTTTGCTGACGATATAGTAGTCTTGGCTGAGACCATGGAGGACTTAAGTACGATGCTCGATGACCTCAATAAAGCTTCCGAACGAGTTGGTCTAAGAATGAACATGGATAAGACGAAGATCATGTCAAATACCCATGTAGTACCAACTCCCATTAGAGGTACAATCGGACACTTTACACTCGAAGTTGTAGACGATTATGTATACCTAGGACAAACTATCCAGTTAGGTAGGTCCAACTTCGAGAAAGAGGTCAATCGTCGAATCCGACTCGGCTGGGCAGCGTTCGGGAAGCTACGGCACATCTTTTCGTCCAATATTCCGCAGTGTCTCAAGACGAGAGTCTTTGACCAGTGTGTGTTGCCAGTGATGACATATGGCACTGAAACGTGGTCGCTTACTATGGGCCTCATAAGAAGGCTCAAAGTCACCCAAAGGGCTATGGAGAGGGCTATGTTGGGAGTTTCTCTGCGTAATTGCATCAGAAATGAGGCTATCCGCAGCAGAACCAAGGTAACCGATATAGCCCTCCGAATCGCTAAACTTAAGTGGCAGTGGGCGGGGCACATAGCGCGTAGAACCGATGGCCGTTGGGGCGGAAAGGTTCTCGAGTGGCGACCACGAACCGGAAGGCGCGGCGTGGGTAGGCCCCCCGCAAGGTGGACTGATGACCTGGTAAAGGTTGCTGGAGTCCGCTGGATGCGGGTGGCGCAGGACCGGTCACTTTGGCACTCTTTGGGGGAGGCCTATGTCCAGCAGTGGACGTCTTTCGGCTGATATGATGATTATCTTGCCGGCCTAGGCCTCCAATTTTGTATGAAATGCCATTACGGATCTCTCGTCTCGCTGCGCCCGAAACGTGACACTTCGAAGCCCATTATGAAGAACACAACGTCCATATTTCATTGCATGTTTGAGAAAATTCTATTGACGGCGACTTTAGGTGTTCTTGGCGTCCAATTGTTGATAATGTCCGGTTAAGTTTTTTTGTAAAATATTTTATAGCTTACAGAAGAGCTTTAGGCTCACAAAAGAAGACGCCCCGGATCGTGCAAAGTGAAGGAAAGCGAGTAGGAAAGCCGACCCTGGCAAAGGCCGGGATAGAAAGAAAGAAAGAAAGAAAGAAAATTTATTGATCATGTAAATTAAATTACATTTAGCAAGTCATATATAGATTGTCTTATTAGATACAATACATTTAATTAGGTAATTACTTTCAAGTGAATAGGTATGTCATGTGTTGAGTCATAAAATCGTTTATGGAATATATCGGGTTTTCCTCCAGAAACCGCTTCATTTTGTTTTTAAAATCTTTTATTGGTAGGCACGTTATTGTCAGAGGTAGTAGGTTGTACAAACGACAACACTGTTAACTGACCATCCTGTGTTTATATAGAACCTTATTACAATGCACTTAAGGTGCACCGATGGTCAGTTAGCTGTGTTGTCGATAGTACATGTGAATTTTTATTGGCAATCCTTGTTTAAAAAAAAATTTCGTTCTTGACTTAGGCATGCATAACTTTTCTTTGTTTCCTGTGTTGTAATTGTGAACATGTTTCCTCTGTTTTAAATTATGTTTCTCTGCGTGTACACCTAGTAGGCTGGTGTAAATATATAATGAGATAGCTGTCATAATTCGGTTTTTTTTAAAATGTATTTTGGCTGATTGACGCTTACGCAAGTTATTCATAATTCTAATTGATTGCTTTTGTAACTTGAGCACTCTTTGAATGTCTGTTGCGTTTCCCCACGATATACGCGATATACCAAGATAACGATAGGTAGAAGAAGAAGATATATATTATATAGTATACCTATTTTTGCATAGTCATCTTGACTTGAGAGGGTTCTAGTGAGTCTAAGGACGAAGGGTTTATCTTGTTTAGTTTAGGAGCTGCTACGACCTTCTGTCTTCGTAATCAGATCCGCTCGGTGGTATCATATTATTAGTTTAACGTGTTTGTGTATCTGTGTATCTGTCTGGGTATCGTAGCCCCCAAACGGATGGACCGATTTGAATCCGGTTTTTTTATTCGAAAGCTGATGTAATCCCGAGTGTTCTTAGCCATGTTTCATGAAAATCTGTTCAGCCGTTTTTGAGATATTGGACTTTGAAATGAAAATGTTAGGGGTTTTTCAACTTTTCTAAGTTGTAGTTACATAAAATTGACATTGGAATTGGAATCTTCTACATTGGATATTAGCGTTGCTTTTTGAATGGACTACTTTGATCCAATTCGGCCAACTCAAATAATCCAAAGTATATACAGAAGTACGCCGAAGCTACTGTAGTCCTGGGTTCAAATCCTGGCACGTACCAATGAGTTTTCGGAACTTGTGTACGGAATCGGTCCATTCGGTCGTCGGGGTCCATTTCGTAACGCATATAATATTTCTTTTTTTTTCTTTTCTATATGTAGAGTGTATTTGCTGTCACGAATATTGATTTGATTTTGATTTGATTTGAATATAATTTGACATTTACCTTTGAAGGAAAATATCGTGCGGAAACATGCATACATTATGCGAAGAAATTCAAAAGTGTATGTGCGCGGGGACTGCTGCTGCTCCCTCTCATGTATGAAAGGATGCCTATGCCCAGCAGTGGGACGTATATAGGCTGTTTTTAGGGTTCCTTCCCTCAAAAGGAAAAAACGGAACCCTTATAGGATCACTTTGTTGTCCGTCCGTTCGTCCGTCCGTCCGTCAAGACCCTTTTTCTCAGGAACGCGTGGAGGTATCAAGCTAAAATCTGTACCAAATACTCAAGTTTACCGCCCCTTGGAGCTGTGAAAAAATCAAACTTCTAAGCCAAAGCAATCAAAAGATACAGCCGTTTATACCGCAAATTTCCGCAAATCGTCGAAACTCGCAAGGGAATCGAAACCTACAGGGTACTTATCGTGAACTCAGAATCTTGAAATTTGGTACGAAGCAAACGCCTAGCACAGGAAAATTTGCGAAAACCGTAATTTTTTAATTACATCATATAATAAAAATATTTTTAATAATTTTAAAGTTATCACTTATATACCTACAGGTTTGTATGGAACCCACGGTGCGCGAGTCCGACTCGCACTTGGCCGGTTTTTTTTTATACTTATGTATGCCGAATTTCAGTTCAATCGTATTCCAGCAACTAGCTGAAAAATAGTCTGCTAATTTTGTTGGACAAGTTACCTATCAACCCCTTCCCATTTCTGGATCCGCTAGATAGCAATATCACAAGAAATCAGTGTGTTGTTAAACGTATTAGCAATAAAGGCGAGAACGTATGAAAGCTGTATATATCCTCAAAGCTTCAATATCGCTGATCAAAAATGGCGGTCAAAGAGGGATCCTCGCCGTCTGTGGTCGCCTCTTCGCTAACTATTCATTGGCTGAAGGCCAGACGGACAAGGAACTATGAAAGACAGATTTTTCCATTTCTTTTGTGGTGCAACCCCACTTTTTATATAACGAAGGCATCAAAGCAAACAACCATTACTTACTACCTACATACATACATACATTCACGCCTTTATTCCCAAAAGGGGTAGGCAGAGCACATGAAACGTATGTTCCAGCGCCACTTTTAGCATAAATGTGGGTATAAAAGATCGACAAAATGTGATATTGCAGTGATAGGTTGCTAGCCCATCGCCCACAACGCACTTCAACCCTGGTCCCTTAGTCGACTTTTACGACACCCCCGGGAAGAAAAGGGGTGGTGAAATTCTAACCCGACACCACACGGGACGCCTTTATAGATGAATTATCGAGAACATGGAATTGCATTTGTAGTGGTTGCACCCTTATAGTACGAGAAAATAGAAAATTCAAATATAGAATGCCTGTTCACCGTGACTTTGGCTAATCAAAGAGAAAGCCAGATTAAAAAAAAAAAAAAAAAAAAAAGAATGCCTGTAAACATACAATACTACTACATATGCAATTCCATGCTCTCCTTAATTCATCTATACTTAATGTTTGCACCATTTTGGTTAAAATGGTGTCTTATGTTTATTAACCCACTGAGGGTTAATCTCGACACATGAGTCAGAGCGCTATTTGCTACATATAGAAATTAAGGTTCTACATAGAGCTGGCTTAGCAGTGAACGAGTTTTTTTTTTAATACAACTACGGTGGCAAACAAGCGTACGGCCCGCCTGGTGGTAAGCGGACACCGCAGCCTATAGACGCATGCAACTCCCAAGGAGTAACATGGGCGTTGCCGACCCTTGATATGTTTGAGGATTCGCCGTGTTGACAGCTGAAGGAACAAATTCCCTCGCTCTCAACACAACGCATCCTCGGGAGCTCTGGCGACCTTGCTCATCTCCAGGAACACAACACTGCTACAGAGCAAGTAGTAGTGTTATTATGGCTGTGGTCTTCTGCAAGGCGGAGGTACTTCCCCAGTTGGGCTGTTCCAAATTTGAGCGGGATGACATTTCGCTGTGCCCTACCTCACCAAGTTATACCATTTGTATAGGGGGAAGCTCTAAAAAAAACTACTTTTCCCATTTTCACTCTCTCATGGCATATGGCACACTCATCTGTGGTAATTCCCAACGTGCTATCCGTATATTTGTTGGAGTGAAATGAGTTCCCATGCCGTGGTTTTAACCTGTAAAACACAGTGTACGGTGGTGATGGCTTGTAAAATATTGACTTTAATTAATAAATATATTGTATCTTGTTTTCGCAAGGCAACACAGCATGGGGCTAGCAGGCGCTCATAGGCTACGAAGCCCGGTTACCGTCAGGGTGGTCGTATGCCAGTTTGCCACCGAAGTGGCGTGGTACAAAAAAGTTAAGCACGGGCACCCTTTGATCATATCCAGGATGAAAAAAGACTTACTTGCAGAATTTTACACTAATATTGGTTCTAATGGTGGTGGTCTCCAACCAACAGATAGCTGTGTATCACATTTTAAAGATATGAAAATCTTGACTATGCCCTCTCTCTACATCTTTGAAGCAGTAATGTTTATTAAAAATAATCCAGCGCTATTCAAAAAGATTGAAGCCACTGGCAGGCCTTTACGACAAAGACGCAGAGAGGACCTATGCACATTTGTTGCAAAAACCGCTTTAATGCGCAAAAGTGTGTATTCTGTAGCAATCAAGATATATAATAAATTACCACATGAACTTAAGCTGACCCCGATACCGGTTTTAAAACGCAAACTCATGACATTACTCTTAAATAAATGTTATTATTCTATTTCTAATTATTTAAGTGACGACTTCAATTGATTTTTATTATTTTTTTGTGATTATGAATATTATTATTATGCTAATGACTTCGACGCAAATTATATATAATTATAATGTAATGCAAATAATGTTTTTGTACGCCAACTGGCAAAACATAGTGGTTCGCTATAATTATTTAACATCTCTGTATCTTTCAGTTATACCTATGTTTTACAAATAAAGCACTTTGAACTTTGAACTTTGAACTTTGAATGTTTGTTACATACCATATCTACATAGCTTCGTTGTTCCATGCCCGTCTCATCCTAGTCATACAATTACGGCGTTAAACAACAGTAAAAATAAATATTTTTTACATTTCCAATAATATAAGATACCTAAACTATATTATATACAGGCTGTAATTTAATTCGTGATACAAAATAGCAAAGTATGAATCTACCCATGATTCTCAACAACTTTTTCTATGGGACCAACTTTGTGTTATGCCAAAATTTCTTTCGATGACGGCCACCCTGGCAATTACGGATTTGCCCTATATTGTGAGCTCTGATGTGGCTGGCTAGACCAAACTTGCTCTTAAAAACTCTATTACATGGGGGACAGTAGAGTTAGCCAGTTATGTACACGTTGGAAGGTTTAGGCCTCTCCTTTCGCAATTGGCGTTTTGTGTCTAAGGTTGTTAAGCGGACACACCCATCCCTAGTAGCATTTTAACCCACGTTGGGCCATTGATCACTGAGTTGGCCCAACGAAATGCCAACGAAAATGCTGCTAGGGATACAACAAATACTTTAGTATATAAGTTACCAATATTATATAAGTAACACATATCACATCAACACCCAACACAAGCCTTATTGAGAGTACAATGGGGCTAGTTTGATGTGGGATGTGGGTGGTGGTCGATTGTGTATAAAATTGTCCCCTAATATTTATTTATTGAATTTAATAAGCAAAACGAAATTTGAGAAAAAAACCAATCACTAGTGAATAATTTCAGGAGAATCGGTTGAGAAATGCGAACTGTAGAGGTAAACAGCCGGACAGACGCGACATAGGAAATATTTATTGCTCAAGCTAAACGGAGACGTTCGCTTCACTCGCTCGTTAAATTAAACTATTTGCCTAAAATTGAATCCTCTTCTAAATTCTATAATTGCTCGTTTACATTCGACGCTAGAATTCTCTGCCCGTGGACTTGAGGCGTGCTAAATCTGTCGCTACTTTCAACTATGTGTCTCTGCCATGATTCCTCATAGTTACTATTTTTCTTTATTTATTTATTTGGTTATTAGTATTTATGTAGGAATTTATGCATGTTTATTTGTATGTTTTATGTGTGTATGTTTATTATCGATGTAATTGTGTATGTTGTAACTTCGTTTACTTCCAATTTAGGCATCCTCTTATTTTGTTATTTTTTGTTGCTATTTCTCCGCTACCTAAAAGGTTGTCTGGAAGAGATCGCTCTTTAGCGATAAGACCGCCTGTAGTTAACATCTATTTTTTTCAAGTTGTTATGTATATTTGATTCATATTTTAAGGTGTGCAATAAATAGTATTTGTATTGTATTGTATTGAAAGTACAAATGACGGCATACAGTTGCACATTCGTTCAACTAGTAACCTCTAAAAGACATCCAGAGACCGACCCTTTTCGACGTTGCTTTTAATCCCCGAACAACGCTAAAAAAACATAAACATTCGGTAGAGTTTTTTGTTCCAACCCGTGTATTCAGAACTTTAAAAATTCCGAACGCGATTTTCCGCTACACGAAAATGTGGACGCAGATGATAAAATGAAACAATTAATTAGATAAGGTTAGTACTATATCCTGAAAAATCAAAAACTCCTTCAGTGGAACAGTTTCCGGAATTACGAAATTCGGAAAAATATGATTTCGGACAAATGAGTCTTCGTAATTATGTAGTTGTACCCACGCTAAGATATGAGCGCTTCATCATACTCTAATTTGTTGCTACAACACACATTATTCAATATTGTCTACTTAAAACCTAAAAGTACATCTAAAATGTAACCTATACTACCCCTGCGCCATCTATTGGCCTCTAGTAAACCCCCTCTATCAATCAGTAGTAACACAAATGCGAAAAATCGAAAAAAAATCGCAGAACTGACTGTAGACTAGTTTAGAGAGGGACGGAAGATGGAATAATGGAAAGAGGGAGGGAGAGAAAAAGCGGATAGTCTAAATTATTACATTATACATAAATATTCGAGATGTTTGCAGTATATGCAAGGGTTTCAGATTGAATGGGATTTATTTAAATGTACTGCTGAAAATCTACGACAAACGCATGTCATTTATACACAGTCACTAAAACTTTTAGAATAGTGGCTCTGTGAGCTGTAAAGCTGGCGAGACTATAGATTAAAAAAAGAATTTCCAAGAACAGAGATTGACCAAAAAGGGGAAGTAATACGAGATATAGGAACTGATCATATAACATTCATAATATATAAGCTCACTTTGTGTATCTTGTTTAGTATAATGTTCACTGGATATAATGAACGATAATATAATTTCAAAATATCTACTTTCGTAAAGTATATCGTTATTAACATATAATACCAATTGATATAACAACTATAGTGTATAATGTTCATAACACCTGAGATTTCAAACATATATTATATAATTAATCTAACATCAAAAAGCATAATACTCGTTTAGTATAAACATACAACTATTTTAGTAGCAACTGTTTTGTGTAGGGGTCGCAGTTCTAACCTAACCTACTTTCCTGGCAGCTGTTTATTGAAATATTAAAAATTAGAATTCCGATTACCCTGTTGAATGCCAATTTTCGAAAATTCCGAATGTCATTAAATCGACCAATAATAAATCCTACTACTTAAACATAATTTAGAAACATCAATCTTTGCAAATTGTACTTAAATAGTATATATAGTAGTATAAAAGTGTTCGGTCAGGCGCGTCGCCGGCCGCTACCGCGGCACGTTCGCTTCGCTCGCTCGGCTCGCGCGCTGTAGGGTCGCGGTTCACCTAACACTCCTCCTCGCTTCGTTCGTCGCCGTACCTACGAGTACACCGACCTGCCTTAGAGTATCTCTGAAACTACTTTAAACTAATCAAAAATCCGAATTTCATAATTATTCCGTGAGCTCCTGGCTCCGCGGGCTCTTATATTATGTCACATATATCTTATATCTTTTAATCCTTTTACTAAAAGATATTATGTATTTATGATCGTTATACATTTTGCACGTTATACGAACTGACATTAGTCAATTTAAGTCGTATAGAAAAAAACCTTATATAATATGAATATTATATCAATTGACCGATGATCCTTATAAAAGTACTAGCTTCCACCCGCGACTTCGTCTGCGTGGACCCGGGATAAAAACTATCCTATATTTTAATCCAGGCTATACAAACAATCTTCATGCAAAGTTTTATCCAAATTGGTTCAACCGTTTAAGCGTGATTGAGTAACAAACATCCAAACATCTAAACTTTCGCATTTATAATATTAGTAGGATTGATTTTGTTGTTATAGCTGACTTTAATTATATCTTGTAAACGCTATTAATATGAAATTATATAATTCGTGAGACGAACCCGACCAAAAAAAAATTAGTTACCTTATTATCGAACCTGATCACAAAATTTCACGAGAACCGGTTGAGAATTGCGACCTGTACAGCCGAAAAGCCGGAAGTACGAAAGCATTTTGGCACAACCTGAAACAGAGAACTTCGGTCGCTTCACTCGCTCGTTCAGTAAAGCATGGCTCGTTCAATAACATGTACAAATCCAAATAAAACATTAACGCTAATTCATCTGCCACCCCAACATATACTGCAATACTATAATCGTATTGTCTCCATTTTCTTAGAGGACGCGGCGCGAGCCCACAACACACCCCTTAAACTGCTCCTGCCTCCATCCCAATCTCAACCTTACTGCTTGCACTCAAAGCTCAAACTCCTTCCCCATTTAGTGTAACTTAGGGCGTTTTAGATGGGGGTGAAATGGTTCTAGACTCGCCGGCGCGCTGGGTGAATCTCACCGCATAATTTAGGGTTAAATTGTGGGGGGGATTCAAGGGCACGTCAGGTTACGTCACTATACGTCTGGGTCTGCTCTGGGAAGACCCGTGACGGTTTTTTTTTAATGATGGTAGGAAACGTTCTGATATGTCGAAGTAGCTAATGAAGACTATGGAAATCCAGGGTGTCACGTTGCGAACTCAATAAAAATCTGATCAGTTCATTCCAGAAATATTTATTAATTAAATCTGAAATTTATTAAGCAAATATAGAGGTATCGGCAGAGAGTACAGTCGAGTTCTCCAATATCTACACAGACAACCTTTCAAAAATATCTATAGAGAGACTTTATTGTTACTGACATAAGACACATGTGCAGATATTTTTGAAAGGTTGTCTGTATAGATATTGGAGAGCTCGACTGTATAACTTTGTACGCTTTGATGTTAAGAGCCTCGGTGCGGAGAGTCCCAGTGCGCAAGTTATTTGCGGAAATTGGGAAACGTCTGGTTGACGTAACTGGTGACCGAGGAGCTGGCGGCTTTCTCGCGCAACGCATCAGCATTGCAATTCAGCGAGGAAATGCCGCCAGCATCCTCGGTACAATGCATCGAGGGCCTTTATTAGTTTTAACTTAGTTTTAATTAAATTTAGTTAATGTTAAGTAGGTATCATCTTGCAATATGTATAAAATTTAGAAAATAATTATTTTTATTGATTAAAGCAGTTTTTTATGGCACACAACTAAAGAGAGACAGAATTCATTCTAGAAAGCATTTTCTACATTTTCCTGACTATGGAAAACTTCGTTAGGGGGATTATTTCATAACCTGAACATGATGGATGTGTGGGCGTTACTGTCAGGACGTACACATTATGTTTTATTTATTTATTTAACATTTATTGCACAAAATAAGAACATATCGTACGAAAGGCGAACTAAATTTATTTTAGTAATGAATGATTTTTAATTGAGTAAATCGAACATAATTATCACTAAGACCCGCCATAGACGGACAGCTTAGAGCAGTCGAGACTCGCCATAGACGGACTGCATAGATCAGTCGAGGCCTCATTTAATATGACGACTACTCTCGCGCCGTTGGTCTCGACTGCTGTAAGCAGTCCGTCTATGGAGGCACTAACGCGGGCCATAGACGGACTGCATAGATCAGTCGAGGCCTCATTTAATATGACGACTACTCTCGCGCCGTTGGTCTCGACTGCTGTAAGCAGTCCGTCTTTGGAGGCACTAACGCGGGCCATAGACGGACTGCATAGATATCAGTCGAGGCCTCATTTAATATGACGACTACTCTCGCGCCGTTGGTCTCGACTGCTCTAAGCAGTCCGTCTATGGAGGCACTAACGCGGGCCATAGGCAGACTGCATAGATCAGTCGAGGCCTCATTTAAATTGACGACTACTCTCGCGCCTTTGGTCTCGACTGCTCTAAGCAGTCCGTCTAACTCATCCGCGTAACTGTTCTATAGTTATGTGATGTTGTGTTACTGATAATGAGTAAGGACCGTTACAAAACGGGCTACATTATAGCTGCTTTCGGGCTGCCTGTGCAGTTTTTTTGCAGTTGAGATAACTGCATCGAAACTGTATACCAACTGCACAATCCGCTTGCAGTGGTCGTGCGTTCTGTTCTGATGACTGCACTGACGTATAGTGGTTTTTTTGTTGTACCGACTGCTCTAAAACCGTCCAGCTAGTTTGCATTCAGTATGCACTGTCGACTCCGCCCCCATCCCCGCATAATGGCAATGGCACCCATTCTGTGGGGCCATTTTGCGGCGCTACTTAGACTTCTATGGTTGTTCGTTCGCTAATTTACTGTCGTTCAGCACAGCATGGTTCTCTCGATAATTTTCTCCACAAATTTAATGTAATGGTTGGCATTTGATTTCGTGTTGGTCGGTTCAGGGGTTTATGTGTGAAAAGGCAATAGACAGAGCAACTTTCGGATTTATAATCTACTAGCTGATGCCCGCGGCTTCGCCCGCGTGGTTATAAGAAAATGTAACACATTAAAATTTTCCCGTGGAAATTAGATGTTTTCCCGCTGGAAAAAGTAGCCTATGTCACTCTCCAGCCTCTAAACTATCTTAAAGTCACATTAATACGACGCTCCGTTGCGAAGTGAAAAAAGGACAAACAAACACACACACTCACTTTCACATTTATAATATTAGTAAGGATAGGATTTATAAGGATTGCGCCTAATTACAATGGAATAAAGAGCACAATATTTTTAAATTCAACTGTACAACAAATACTATGAATAACTTAGTGAGTCACAGTATTAACATATGGCGAAAGGGAAGCTTTACAGTCGTACAATCTACAGCGTACAGCCAAAGACGAAAGTGTCCAGGAAAGGCAATGCTTTATTTTCAGACTAGCTTACGCCCGCGACTTCGTCTGCGTGGGCCCGGGATAAAAACTATCCTATATTTTAATCCAGGCTATAAACTATCTTCGTGCAAAATTTCATCCAAATCGGTTAAGCCGTTAAGGCGTGATTGAGTAACAAACATTCAAACATCTAAACATCCAAACTTTCTCATTTATAATATTAGTAGGATAAGATAAGATAAATGTACAAAAAGTGACCATTAAAGGTGCGACCACACCGCTGCTCAAAATACGCTAACGCACCGTAAAACGCAGCAAAATGTATGAAGAAGACGTGACGCATACGACACGTCAACGCGTATACGCAGCGTTAAGCACCGGTGTGGTCGTTCTCTTAGATCTACCTGAAGCGCGTACAATGCGTTACGCGATTTACCAGCAGTTTTACTGAGCTTCATGCGACCGAGTGTTTACAAGTAAGTTTGGCGTTGCAAGCCATATCGGTACGTCTAGCTTGCTGCCCAGTAGCGTTGTGCGCGACTTATTGTCTCCTGTCTCACTCGCACTGGGCAAATTAGATAGAGGCGGGTAGGTGTTTCTCGTCTCGCGGCTTCAGTTTTGCAAGCCCCGCAGTGCTCACGCCCACAACTAGCTAGGGTCGACATCGCCGGCCACGGCGTGGATAGTAATACATCACAGTGATCATAAACTGTAGGTAATTAAAAGTTTTTTGTTTATGTTAAACCAGACCAGCTTTAAGAGTCCGCAGTAAGCTCGGCCGAATTTCACCTTCCCATACTAACGTAGTTACGCTTTCATTTTAAAACTACGTGTTGGATTATGACGAAACTTTGCATATACATTGACATGGGGTATATCTATGTCTGTAAGTAGTTTATATGGTTCCAGTTTATAAAACAAACGAAATAAAGCAAAAATAAGTTTTGTATGAAAAACTTAAATTCGCTGTATTTTTTTTACTATGGTATCTGAAGCTATATAAACTAATTACAGACATAGATATACCTGATTTCATTGTATATGCAAAGTTACGTTACAATCCAAAAAGTAGTTTGATAATGAGAGCGTAACTACGTTTGTATGGAGAATCGAGCTTACTGCGGACTCTTAATGATGCCATCTCAAATATGAATAAACTTTTCAGACATTGGTTCAAAACAAGCCATCCTTGCATTGCATTCTCACGTAACCAAGACATAAAACGTGTCATTTACACGGGGCTTAGTAAATAAAAAAAAGATATAATAATCGAGGAACAAAGATACCGGATCGATGAGGAATCTTCTAGAACGGCAAATCAATAAATAAGCCGTTTTAAAGGAAGCGTGCAAGTAAAAAAAGCTATAAACAGACCCGTCGTAAAACAGGGGTTCAACGATGTTCGTCTCTTTCACATATCAATCGCCTTCCAATACCGTCGGTTAAGGTTGAAAACCTTGTAACTCCATTTTTTCGAAAATCATGTTTTGACAATTATATGTAGTAGGTACACCTGCCAGGCTTGCGGTCGTGTATGCCGCTCCCGCATTGGCTTACACAAAATTATACGCTTTTGGAAATTACCTATTTATAATGCTATAGTATAGATAAATGGAAATACAAATTGATCATTACCTGTCAATTAAAAGTACTTTTTCTTTGACAAGTTATTCTCTTGGGCGAGGTAGGTTGTTGTGTTGTTTCCTTTTCCACCCCCTGTGAAAGCGAGGGATGCTATATTTTTAATCTTAATTTATGTAATATCTGTATTTGTCTCTGGCATCGTAGCTCCTAAACAGCTTAATCGATTTGAGTGCGGTTTTGCAGTTCGAGAATTTCAAGAATAAATAAATAAATAAAATTAAAAAATATTAGGGAACAATCTTACACAAATCGTGTTACGGGTACTAGACGACGATATATTAAATAGATATAAATACTTAAACACATCAAAGACTCAGAAACAAATAATCATGCTCAATACACAAATATCTGCCCTTACCGGGATTCGAACCCAGGACCTTCAGCTTCGTAGACAGCGTCACTACCTACTGGAAGAATGTCTGATGTGTTGGTTGTTTTTTTAAGACATTTTTTCTGATTATTTTTTCTCTAATTTATACATAGCACCTCATTTTATTTTTAAATTCTGAGTAGGTTACGACTCATTTGATCGGTTTTAGAGTGAATATTTTTCATGGTTTCAAGACAATTTAAAGACAATAACAATTCTTGTCAGGAACTTATTTAGTATCCTATAACACTTTTGCACGCGACTGCCGCCCTGCAGGACAGTCGACGCAATAAATGATTACACACTTAGTCAACGCACTTTAGGGGGCATGTGCCTTGTTTATTGCTGAATGCAAGCCCAGCAGGGCTGCACTCGATCTTTTAAAACTAAATAAAGAGGCAATATTTGTAAAAAAAACCGAGTTTGTAATCTAAGGTCGCAGGAGTCCGCTGGATGCGGGTGGCGCAGGACTGATCACTTTGGCACTCTTTGGGGGAGGCGTATGTCTAGCAGTGGACGTCCTTCGGTTGATTTGGTGATGATAATGAAGAAGTTTGTAGCTTTGTACGTTTGTATTTAGGAATCTCAATTAACTTTCTTTCACGAGTGTATAGAATGAACCCTCGTGGTCGTATGAAATCAATTTTCATTATAAGTTGACTTTAAGCTAATTTACACGAATTTATTTAATGATCGTCAAATAATGAATATATATATTTTTTTTTTTTGATTTAGGAGGCAAACGAGCAGTCGAATCACCTGATGGTAAGCGATAATCGACGCCCATGGACACTTAAACATAAACATGACATGAATCCGCCTATATAAGTCCCACCGCTGGGCACAGACCTCCTCTCATGAATGAGAGGAAACGGGCAGTAGTCCCCACGCTGGCCCAGTGCGGGTTGGGGACTTCACATACACCTTTGAATTTTTTCGTGGATTGTATGCAGGTTTCCTCACGATGTTTTTCCTTCATCAAATGATATTCCGTACATGAGTTCCGAAAAACTCATTGGCACGAGCCGGGATTCGAACCCGCGACCGCCGTTTGACAGCCGCGTGCCTGAACCGCTAGGCTACCGTAGCTTCGTAATGAATATTAATTGAATAAAATGTCACAGGTAATAATAATGTTTAATAAAGTTTAAAAAATTTAATACAACATTATTAGTTATATAATACAAAATGATTAATTATAAAGTCAAAATAAGGAATATACATTTTAGATATTGATATCTCGTAATGATCGTCAAAATAAAAACTAGAACATTATCAAATTATAAAAAAAATTAAATTAAATTAACCGTGTCAAATATATTATATGTCCATATACTCACATACAGAATTTAATGGATGTTCTAATGAAAATATTCTCAGCTGACGTTTGAATGTTTCGTCAGATGGTTCAGTTCGCAATTTAGTCCAGTCAATGAACTGACAACTTGTATGGAAAAAGTATCAATTTTGGAAATAATTTATAATAGCTTATTTTTTGTAACGGATATACTATCAATTAAATAGTTACCCAGCGACAGAATTCGATAAAATTTCAAAAAACAAAAACATGATAAATTAGCTAGCTTCAGAAAAGTAAGAAAAAATATTTATAAATATTTGTCTTCAGATCGGTTCATTTACATTTGCTCTGGATTCACGATCCTAAATCATACAAAAGACAATGCATGCTTCATTTACATCTACATAATGACTTCTGGATGGAAAATTTGTCGGACTCTTGGATAATGCATCTTAGAATAATATTTTAAAATGAAATCTACAAAAAAATATGTTTTTCAAAACCGTATTTTTCCTGGAGTAATTTGGCGGGTAGACGCTCGTAATACGTTGGGCCAATTACCCTAGGGTTTTTTAATGAAAGTACCACGCGACGCGGTACTGTTCTTAGCCTTCCAGTGGACCGTAGCTGTTTACCTGGTACTTCCACGTGACGTGGGTAGGTACTTGGTGACGCGGGCAGCTAGTGATGTTATTACCATTATACCCAATTTCCAACAGACTGCAGCCAGTCTGTTGAAAGGGACTTCAATACAATACAATACAAATACTCTTTATTGCACACCTCACACAAACAAAGCAGTTAAAAAGAAAAACAATACAATGACATGTAGGTAGAGGTAGACAACAGGCGGTCTTATCGCTGAAGAGGACTTCTTCAGTATAAGAGAGATGAAATTTTACTGTGTCCCACAGCATTCCATATGCATTGTGTCACTAACTTGCAATAGTATTTTAGATAGCAGCTTTTAAAATCCACCAATAAATTTGATGAAGATTAAACATATTATAAATTTTGGGGCATTTAAATTGTGGCATATTGCACGTAGAACCGATGGCCGTTGGGGCGGAAAGGTTCTCGAGGTGCGACCACGTACCGGAAGGCGCAGCGTGGGTAGGCCCCCCACAAGGTGGACTGATGACCTGGTAAAGGTCGCGGGAGTCCGCTGGATGCGGGTGGCGCACGGCCGGTCATCGTGGCGCTCTTTGGGGGAGGCCTATGTCCAGCAGTGGACGTCTTTCGGCTGATATGATGATGATGATTTTTATTTTTTTATTTTTTTGCTCTCCATTGTTGCTCGCTAGTGACGTAATGCATTCTGCAAAAGCCACATTCTCCATAATGCTTCGTAGCACTGTGCTACGAGCGTGTAGCGCTCGCGTAGACCTTATCATAGCGCATAGTCACGGGTTTACATTCAGCGCCAATCACAAGCACGACCCACTTGCGACAGAGTGCTACAGCTTTCCGCTACATATGGCGTTTTACACTTTCACTGCCTTTAACTCGCCTAGCGGGCGCCTACGCCGTAGCGATTTTTGGCTGTGAATGTATGCCGCACAAACTACGGCGTAGCGCTACGGGGGTATGAGTTAACTTTCACTGCCAGGAGCCCGCCTAGCGGGCGCCTACGCCGTAGTCGCTTTCCGCTACATACGAAAAAAACCACGGGATCGGCTACGACCGTAGCACGCAGTGATTCTTGGCAGCGAAAGTGTTAAGCACAGCGTGTTATTACCGAAATGTGTTATTAATATATACCAGATTGGTGGCAAACAAGCGTATGCCTGATGGTAAGCAGACGCCGAAGCCTACATTACTTGCAATAAATATGTTACAATCGCGATTAAATCACAAAATTTAATTATACGCATTTAACACTTTCACTGCCAGGGAGCCTAGCGGGCGCCTACGCCGTAGTCGCTTTCGCTACATACGAGGAAAACCACGGGATCGGCTACGACAGTAGCACGTAGCGATTCTTGGTAATGAATGTGTTAAGTCCCGTCTAGTAAAGTTATCTTTATGTCAAAATCGTTAAAGTTTTTCTTATCAGTGTTTTCGAGAAACCGTTTTTCACATTTGATTAAATAAAACAAAGTTTCTGCTGACGATTTAATCAAAAGAGTCACAAATCCACGCAAGGGCAGCCAAGGGCTAAAAAATAACCGAACTAATAAGAAAAATCGCGGACGCACAATACGACCGTTTAACTTTTTTGTAAATCTCAGCATTCGTCTGCTGATACACCAGTCAACGAGGAGGCATTAAAATGAGACTGTCTTATACAGCTGACGAAACTATTACCCAACTTAAACTTAGTTCGTTTTGGTCAGCAGTGACCAAAACGCACAAAAAATGTATTGAAGTACATATTCGTCACTAGTGCCGAAAGTGAACTGAAACCATGTCATGGCGTTTTTGTGCTAGTGACGAATGTGTACTGGATCGTTTGGTAATGGCAAATATTTTTCGGAATCTGACCTCCAGATTGAAGCAATCTAAGCAAAGAAGAGTCGTCAGCTCAATTTTATCCTATTATACAAAGTGTAACAAAAATGGGGTATGAACCGATCAAGGGCTTAACAGGTATCGTGTTCTGATAAGAAAAAACAGAAAAAAAAAATTGACGCCATTTTTTTTTACATTTCTATGAAGCTTGGCGCCCCAGTCGGCCAACGCTCCATACTAAGGTAAAAAAAAACGCGTCAAAAAAAAAATCTTTTTCTGTTTATTCTTATCAGAACAAGATACCTATTGAGCCCTTGATCGGTTCACACCCCATTTTTGGTACACCCTGTATAATATTATAAATGCGAAAGTTTGGATGTTTAGATGTTAATTACTCAATCACGCTTAAACGGTTTAACCGATTTGGATGAAATTTTGCACAATGACAGTTTATAGCCTGGAATAAAAGAAAGTACTTATAGTTTTTATCCCGGGTCCATGCAGACGAAGTCGCAGGCAGAAGCTAGTAGGCAATAAATAGTAGGCTAGTTGGCTATATGGTTTTATTATTGTGTCTATAAATATTTTGCGCTGTTGGTTTTCCATGTATCAATAAATAAATAAATAAAGTAATCGAACAAGTCAAGCCATTCTGATATTTAGGCAGCATTATTACGTATGACTCCAGATGTACACTTATAATGCTTAACACTTTCACTGCTAGGAACCCGCCTAGCAGGCGCCTACGCCATAGTAGCTTTCCGCTTCATACGAGGAAATCACGGGATCGGCTACGAGCTACGAGCGTAGCGATTCTTGGCAATAAATGTGTTAATGATATCTACATACAAAGATATCTACAGAACATCAAGTCCATTGGGAAGGAACTGGTTAACCCATTCAGGGGCAATGACGACACATATGCGTCAAACCGCCGGTAGTCGCTTTCCGCTACATACGAGGAAAACCACGGGATAGTATTGTTAATGGCCCTGAATGGGTTAAAGTGTATATCTGGAGCAAAGCACTCTATGGTAGCGATTGTAGACCATGACGCAGCAGGATAGAGGGACTGGAAGCTTTGAAATGTGGTATTGGAGGAGGTTAGAGAGGAGAGGACCAGTTAGACGAATAAGAAAACTTAGGTTCTGCAAATAGTTAACACATTCATTGCCCAGAATCGCTACGCGCTGCGCTCGTAGCCGATCCCGTGGTTGTCCTCCTATGTAGCGGAAAGCGACTACGGCGGTCTGACGCATATGTGTCGTCATGGGCCCTGAATGGGTTAACACATTCACTGCCAAGAATCGCTACGCGCTACGCTCGTAGCCGATCCCGTGGATTTGCTCGTATGTAGCGGCAAGCGACTACGGCGGTCTGACGCATATGTGTCGTCATGGGCCCTGAATGGGTTAACACATTCACTGCCAAGAATCGCTACGCGCTACGCTCGTAGCCGATACCGTGGTTTTGCTCGTATGTAGCGGAAAGCGACTACGGCGGTCTGACGCATATGTGTCGTCATGGGCCCTGAATGGGTTAACACATTCACTGCCAAGAATCGCTACGCGCTACGCTCGTAGCCGATCCCGTGGTTTCGCTCGTATGTAGCGGCAAGCGACTACGGCGTAGGCGCCCGCTAGGCGGGTTCCTGGTAGTGAAAGTGTTAATGAAAAAAGAAAATTAGTGAACATCGTGGAAAACATGATAAAAAAGGTTAAGACATAAGGCCAGTCATATTTGACCAGAAAAATCACTATAATCGCAAGCTAACAGCTAGTTGAGTTTCATATATGACCAGAAAAATCGAAAATCGCAAGCTAACGGCTAGTTGAGTTTTTTTTAATATGTTATTAGGCCCACTACCAGTACATTATATCCAAGTTTGCAGCTTCGAGAGACCAGTACTAAGTTTGCAGCACTCGAAAAACCAGAAAATGTTTTCACTTTTTTTGGTATTGTGAATAGAAATCGTAAACTATGCGATTTTTTTAAATCTATACGTTTGTTTAAGAAGACTATGCTACAATTTGAGTCCAGAAAGAGCTATGTAGGTTCGATTAAAGAAACCTAATAATCATTTTGAAATACCTATTTAACGATTCCCAACATGAAATCGTTTTTTACTACAATGTTGTCTGATGGCCGCCATTTTGAAATTTGATTACTCTCTCTCTCTTTATCTTACTAAATATATCGTAGCAAAAAGTACTCATTGATCGGAGCTTGCAATAATAAGTCGTTGAGTAAATTACGGCGTCAAGACGAGACGTCAAGCACACTTCATCGTATTCCCCGACACAACCTAAACAGAATACCCTCATCGCCAGTCGTCGCTTCGTCTTATTCCTAATTTAAACGTTTATTATGCAAATATAGGGTGAAAAAGTATTAGGCTGGCCGCACGATAGATAGGAACTTTAGTTCTAAACGAAAAACCAATAGAAGTTGTAAAAAATACTTAATAATATTATGAATGCGAAAGTCTGTGTGTGTGTTTGTTTGTCCTTCTTTCACGTCGCAACGGAGCGTCGTATTAATGTGATTTTTTGTATGGAGATAGTTAAGAGGCTGGAGAGTGACATAGGCTACTTTTTCCAGCGGGAAAACATCTAATTCCCACGGGAAAACTTCAATATGATACATTTTCCTATAACCACGCGGGCGAAACTGCGGGCATCAGCTAGTGTTATCTAAATAATATTTGACACAGTTTCAGATTCAGTTGCAGATTTTTTTTACCTATTTGGATGTGCCCGGTATGGCTCTCGAATCTGCGCTTCTTCGTTCCAATTGCCATTTGTTTATTACATGATAAAATTACCCTATAATTTGCTTAACACACTCACTACCAAGAATCGCTACGCGCTACGCTCGTGGCCAATCCCGTGATTTTCCTCGTATGTATCGGAAAGCGACTACGGCGTAGGCGCCCGCTAGGCGGGTTCCTGGTAGTGATAGTGTTAATGTAAGAATTGCCGTCATGATCGTCAAATTATGGAATAGAAATACTATCAAACATGTCAACAAGAAAGAACATCGTACTGTAAATACAGCGTTTTGTCTACATATATTATCCTGAAAACTGTATTTTATTGAGGAACGGAACTATGTTGTAAGTATAATCCTTTTTGCACGCCAGGTGTTTATGTAAAATAAATATTATATTCATTTAATGAATGAAAACGTGTGAAATGTGTGACTGGCCTTAAAATGCTGAGAATAAAGGTGAGTTTACACCAAAACGGTGCGAGGGAAGAAAAATCCACGTGATGCTTGATCGAGATCGTAAATCCAACAAGCGTTGCTATACGTATCGAGGCGAATCGTCTGTCATCTCAGTACAATTTTACGTTTTAAGGTTATAAATTGTACGGAGATGACAGCTGTCATAGGGATCAATATTCGCCACTATACGTATATCATATTTTTGTTTTTTTTCTTTACCGTTAGATCGCACAGTTCTGATGGACTCGCCCTTATAGAAAATTTATTCCTATCTGGTGAGGGTCGAAAATTGGCAGCACTTTAAGTTTTCGGCCAAGGAGACGTGACCGTTGTTTTAATTCGGAACAAGAGCTGGTTTAATGGGAATAATTTAATAACTAGTACGCTTTTAACATTTAAGATCAAATTGTGGATTTTTTCAATTCAATTAAAAAATGAATCGCTTTTCATGTTTGCAGAGGATCGTCAACACATTCACTGCCAAGAATCGCTACGCGCTACGCTCGTCGAAAGCGGCTATGCGCCCGCTAGGTGGGTCTATGGGTGGGTCTATGAATGTAGTAATCGGGACAATATTATATATAATGTTATAATATTATAAGTATACATGATGATTGACTTCAAGTTAGGGCAAAATATTACAACGTTAACATTTTGGGGTAAAATAAACTCTGTAGGAAAAATACCAAAAAACTTATTTAATGCAAGTCCTATTTCACCAGGCATCTTATAAATTTATTAAAAATCGTTGACAGCATTTATTACAAAAAAGATATTTTTAACTTCACGTGCATGTGTGTCTTTTCTTCTACCCTTATGTCAAACTAACCCGAATTTGACTAGAGGAAGTTTTGTAGGTTAAATATCAATGAAAAGTTTTTATTTTGAAGTTACGTTTCTCCTTCGACCAGTGTTATAATAAAACTGGACTGCTCTAAAAAGAAGCCATCAAATTGCAGTAACGAAGCTACTAATACAATACTTTTATATTTAAAAGTTTCACGTCAACATGATATTTAACACATTCACTGCTAAGAATCGCTACGCGCTACGCTCGTAGTCGATCCCGTAGCTCTCCCGTTAACACTTTCACTGCCAGGAACCCGCATAGTGGGAGCCTACGCCGTAGTCGCTTTCCGCTACATTCGAGGAAAACGAAGGGATTCGCTACGAGCGTAGCGCGTAGCGATTCTTGGCAGTAAACGTGTTAAGTAGCGGAAAACGGTTATAGCGCCCGCTAGGCGGGTTCCTGGCAGTGAAAGTGTTTACGCGTCACAAACTTTAATTTCAGCGTTGTCTTTACAAATAGTAAAGAGGTAATTAATTTCTGTTGCAGCTTTGTATGTTTGTATGTAGAGGTAATGTCCGCAACAACTCATTCCATTTAAAACAAACTTATAAATGTATAAAGGATAATCAGTTTGACGATCTCTTATTTGACCCTGTTCAAATGCATACTGGGTCAGCGGATAGAGTGACTCAATTCAAATCATTTATTTCGAGTAACATAAAACTCAGCACTTTTTTTAAATCCATACATACCCATTTTAAAAGGCTCTGTAGTAGTGTTGTGTTCCCGAGGATGCGTTGTGTTGAGAGCGAGGGAATTTGTTCCTTCAGCTGTCAACACGGCGAATCCTCAAACATATCAAGGGTCGGTAACGGCCATGTTACTCCTTTGGAGTTGCTTGCGTCTATAGGCTGCGGTGTCCGCTTACCATCGGGCGGGCCGTACGCTTGTTTGCCACCGCAGTTGTATAAGAAGAAAAATATCAGATAAAATAAAATGTCACATATAATTAAAATAGGACCAAAGCCGCTAGGCCCAAAGCCACGTTTACTCTTTAAAAATATATTTTGAGAAACACTTATTTGAGACCCTGTTGAAATACATATAGGTAATAGACCGGGTGGACAGATTAATTCGCGAAATCCAAATTTACCCCAGACGACAGAAATGTACGCATTTACCCAAAATAAAAAATTATGAGCAAATGTATTTGACCCCGTTCAAATGCATAAGAGACAGATTCGCGGAGGCCAATGCTACCGCTCAAGCCCAGCGTTTACCCCAAACATTTTTGGGAAAAACTTATTTCCTTAACTTGTTACGGCCTGCAAGAAGTTCCCAACGCCACCAAAACTTCAACCCGCCCGCTGCACGCACGGATGCAGGCGACCGGCGCGCGCCAGTCGACCCCGGGCCGCCGACCACCACGCACGTGTTACCCGCGTCCCGCCCAAAACCAGTTTATTGTTGACATTGTGTGTGATCGGATGTTCTAAGTGAGTGCACCAGGGACAGACAAGGCTTGTACCTTTATCTATCCGCATGCGAATTCTTGTATCTTAGCCATTTCAGAAGATAACGCTCTTTAGATCAGCAATCAGCAACACCGAAATTCATTTTTAGCAGCTTTGCCATGTAGTTCAGTTAGTTAACTGCGTGTTGGCGCACGTGTGGCAGGTAAATAATTGGGGCCACGTGGCAACCCAATTAACCCCCCGTGTGCCACGGTTGCCACGCGCGCGCTAATGGATGACCTTAACAACCTGTTATTATATAATTGTACACAACATTGACTCGTATCAGCCTACTATAGTTTCCATGCTTTTATAAACATGTCTAGCCGTTATTAAAGCAGTTATACTTTATTAATTATGAATAACATAACAATAATCACATTTTTATATGAACGATGACCATCAAGTTTTAACCTCTTGATATTCGGGATGGCTCATTTGGCAGGACATTAGTGTGCGTGTATGCGTGTCTATGCGTACGTAGGGGGGTGTGAGGGTGGGGGTGCTGCGGCGAGGCACATGGCGGATCGATGCCGCGCGGTGTCATTTGCGTGCGCCCCCCCGCCCCGCCCCGGCGGTGCGTCAGGGCAGCAATGGAACGGTTAACTGAAGCTGTTCGAGATTTCTTAACACATTCAGTGCCAAGGAAATGGTAGTGCTACGATTAGCATTGGAATTGGTAGCCGCTAACATAAGAAAAACCGTTCTTAGAGGAAAGCCTCCACGAGCGTGGCACCCGGCGGATTCCCGGCACTGAAACTGTTGAGCAAAGAGATGTCAACATATCTAGTAGCTCTTACGAATGCGCTGAGGATTGAAAATTCCTTGGTTTTCTTAGGTTATAAAGATGTCGACCATTCCCGTGTTCTGTCGATTTGAGACTCCAACCCGCGGCTATCAACTCAGAACGCGCGATATACATTGAAATTTGATATCTCTCATCGACTTCCAGACCAGTTTATACACACACGCACACATTCACTGCCTTATCATAGCGCTACACAAATACATATATTTCGCTAAATGTGGTACACACAAGATATTATGGGTTCCACAATCACATGCAGTCTAAGCCATGTTTTCCGTTACGTAGTAAAATCTTGCTATAAATACAAACTGGAGAGCCGGTTCTTAGCAATGATATGTTGAAAACTTCCGATTTTCTTGGCATTATTAAAAAGAGACATCAAGATTTCGCTCAAGCTTTAACGTCTGGTTAGAAGCTACGCGAAGAAAAATATGCGCTTTATTGTCAAGGGAATAAGGCTGCTTATCTCTGAGCATTACGTACAATCACATAGCTCCGTAGTTTAGCAAAGCCATTTAGGAAAATAGCTGAGTTCTGGTAGAAAAGCGAACATTGGTGACCACATTCATCATTTCTAAGTAGTTCTGTTTGAAATTATCTTAGTTAGCGAATGTAGTCATTAAGTTAAATCACATTTATGCGCTTATTTATAAACGTCCATTAAATCTAATATAGTTAAACGTTGTTTCTCTCCAACGACACTTGTGTGAGAAAGAGTTAACACCCATTTTAGTTAATAGAGGTTTGCTAACTTTTATGAATAACGGTGTTACTGTGTAGATGATTTTGAAATTAGTTATGTGTTATTTTGTTCAGTTATCTACTATTCAGTGAACTAAATCATCAGTACTTATTTTTGATGTTACACATTCTCAAAAGATGTCGCTTTAAAATTATTTCTGCATCGCGCCATTTATATTTAACATTATCATGTATGTCGTATGTCAGTTATACTCAGTATCATTGTGTAATATATGCCAGTTATTTGACAGTATATTTAATTGTATAGCCATCATGTATCGCTCGCTCGCTCTTGCATCTAACATTCATGTTTCTAAATATGAAAATTGTCGATTACTAGTTGTGACAGCGCAATAGTTAACCCATTCAAGGCCCATTTAACACATTCACTGCCAACAATTCGTGGTGCTAGGCTCGAAGCCGATGCCGTGGTTTTTCCGCTATGCAGCGAAAAGCGCTAGCGAACAGTTCCTGGGAATGAAAGTGTTAAGTCGTGCCGCTACGATCGATTTCCGCTATAAGGCGCAAAAAAGCTGCTACGCGCTACGGCGTAGCACACGTAGCGTTGCTCGGCATCGAATGGGTTAAGTCACAGCATGATTAATGTACTCGTGATATGACATCTATAAAGTTTTTTTAGACCTGTTATGTCACCGGTGATTTTATTATATTTACGACTTCGTTTTTGATTTACCACGACAAAAACACGTGATTTGTATTAATACTTAATAATACTACATTTTAATGGTCGTTACTACAACTGCAGGCGCAGGCTCACTTAACGCATAGTACAGTCAGCATCATATAGTTAGTAGCAGCCAAAGTAGCCAAATATATCGTAACACTTCCTTACTCCTATAGTAATAAAGACGTCTTCCGATATATTTGGCTACTTTGGCTGCTACTAACTATATGATGCTGACCGTACGAACGAATGTTAGGTAGATCTAAATGTCAAATTTTAGATGGAAAAATGACAGTTGGATTGTCCTAACGCGCGTTGAACTCTGGACTCGAGTTAAACATTTACGCCCTTATTCATAAAAATTAAAATGCCTCTGCTAAATAAAATGTGCTCTGTCCCATTCTTACGCACACAAATGTCAAAGAGACATAAAAACAAACGAACTTTAACGGCATTTTAGTTAAAATAGGCTTGAAGTCCGTTTATGAATACGGCCGTTAGCCATTAACATTTTCACTGCTAGGAACCCGCCCAGCGGGCGCCTACGCCGTAGTCGCTCTCTGTTACATACAGAGAAAACTAGGGGATCGGTTACAGACGTAGCGTGTAGCGATTCTTGGCAGTGAATGTGTTAAGGGGAAATGCAGAAGATTCTTTAATTGGGGAAATTAACACATCTTAGATGTTAGGCGCCAAGCTATCCATAATCTTTAACTGTTAGGAACCTTCGTACAGTCGAATTCGAAAATATTTGCACGCGCAAATGGATCAAAATATGTGAACACGACTTATTGTTAAGAGCAAGGTTGCTCAGATATTATAGAACCATTGGAAATGTACATATGAATACGACTGTACTAAATTATTTTTTGTATTAAGCAGTAACGCTGCTAACGAAATTATAAATTTAAAATTAAAGGCAAAATTAAAAAAAAAAAAAACTCCGACCCGGTTTCCACCACCAATTTTTAAAAATTTTCCTTTTAATTAAAATTTATAACGACTGTACTAACTTAAAATAAGTAAGTACAGTCGTATGTCCTAATGTATAAAAAGTTAACAATGTGAAATTTGGTTTATGTAAGACATGATGTAGGTACACATTTTCTTGGCAAATGAAACAAAATGTGAATTCCACCGTCGTTGTCGACGAAAAGCAAAAAAAGGCAGGAAAAACATGAAAAAAAGAGCACCAAATAATGTTTATCTTATGAGACACATTATAAAGACAAGGGTTAAATTGCCTTTAAAAATATTGAATCGTGTTTAAAGTTAGGTTAGAGTAAAATATGCCTATGAAATGAGACCTAGGGATAGATTTGAATAGATCACTAATACTAATATATAATAATAATAATAATAAATCTTTTTATTTCGAACGGAATCCGTGTTAGTTACAGACTTAAATATATTCGAGTGTTATATGTTACTAAAAAATTAAAGAGTTTAGCGATTCGCAAGGCGCAGCGTGGGTAGGCCCCCCACAAGGTGGACTGATGACCTGGTTAAGGTCGCGGGAGTCCGCTGGATGCGGGTGGCGCAGGACCGGTCATTGTGGCACTCTTTGGGGGAGGCCTATGTCGAGCAGTGGACGTCTTTTGGCTGATATATGATATATGACACATAAAATGGAGCTTAGTCCATCTCTGTAGAAGGGGGGGTCCCATCTATCCGCTAACGCTACCAGACCCCGTAGCATGGACGGCCTTATCACACGATAAGTGACAAGATAGAGTCGTCACTGGTTGACACAGTTCAATAGAACGAGACGGACGCTCTATCTTGTCACTCGTGATAAGGCCGTCCATGATACGGGGTCAGGATGCTGTTGGCGCTGCCTCGCCAGCGGTTTAGTAGTGAGGCACACCTTACGCATGATGGCCGCAAAGCCATCAACCTGTGCCTCCGCAAATATTCCCGAGGCGCTGCAGTGACGAGGCAGCCCTATATGCATCCTGAAAGCGTTATTATAATGTACCCGTAGGTCGCTGTACGCCCGCTGCGTAAAACTACTGGACAGGCTGCATGTGTAGACTTGGCAGTAAGCTTTAAAAAGTGCAACCTTTACTGCATTCGTGCAGCGAGCAAACCAGCGGGTCAGCATATTGCCACAGCGACCTACGCACCCTTTCAATATCACAGATATCGCTAAGGTCTTCCGTGATCCAGTGTATAGGTATAGGTATATTATATGTAGATAACATTTTTTACCCACTGGAATCAATTAAACTGTAGACTTATTATTAACTAACTTCCGCCCGCGACTTCGTCCGCGTGGACCCGGGATAAAAACTATCCTATATTTTAATCCAGGCTATAAACTATCTTCGTGCAAAATTTCATTCAAATCGGTTCAGCCGTTTAAGCGTGATTGGGTAACAAACTTCCAAACATCCAAACATCTAAACTTTCGCATTTATAATATTAGTAGGATTAAGTTCTTGAAAAGGATGAGCATATTTTTAAACATGTGCAACCCAAACTGGGCCAACATGGACTGAAGCGGAAATTGGAGGGTAGAATTGAAACAGCCTTTCATCAGCTTTTCGTTCACTTCAGGCAACGCTGTTTCAATCGGATGCCTCGCGACAAAAAACAATTTTTCGTATTATTTTCTATAGATTAGATTAGATTGATTAATTTCGAGATAAAAATTACAATATAGATTCCCATACAATGTCAAAATTATAAGAATCCTTATCACGATCGTCAATAATAAGAAATAAAAATTAAATAATATTCAAAATGTCAATACAGAACGTGGAAATAGTATCTCCGATTACGGATTGTATATTTGTCCCAGTCTAAGTTGTTCAGTTCGGGTTGCACAAGGGTGGTTCCACAACACTTCGGGAGCTCAAATACCGCGAGCCAGCCGGTTGCCTCTTGGACACTGCAACTACGCGTCATTGCGCTAAATAAATGTTACAGACAATTTGTCTACTTTGCGCAAAGGTTGACTGGTAAAGAGTGCTTACGGCATTAAATCCGCCTTTAGTACGGTATGTTCTTTTGTGCAATAAAGATTAAATAAAAAGGATTTGGACGTAATAATTAACGAATTTTAAAACAACTTAACGACCAGTTATATTTAATAGATTGAGACATTGTTTTAACTAAATATCGAATTAAATCCTACTAATCCTACTAATATTGTAAATGCGAAAGTTTTTGGATGTGTTTGGATGTTTAGATATTTGGATGTTTGGATGTTTGTTACTCAATCACGCCTAAACGGCTTAACCGATTTGGATGAAATTTTGCACGAAGATAGTTTATAGCCTGGATTAAAATATAGGATACTTTTTATCCCGGGCCCACGCAGACGAAGTCGCGGGCGGAAGCTAGTATTATAAATGCGAAAGTTTAGATGTTTGGATGTTTGGATGTTTGTTACTCAATCACGCTTAAACGGCTGAACCGATTTGAATTAAATTTTGCACGAAGATAGTTTATAGCCTGGATTAAAATATAGGATAGTTTTTATCCCGGGTCCACGCGGAGGAAGTCGCGGGCGGAAGCTAGTTAGCCATAAGTTGGCATCCAACGAATCCACAATCTACATTACAATAAAAACTTAACTAAAAATCCACCAAACCTAACATGAACTGGCAGTGTACATGTATTCCGCCTTAAAACAGGACAACGTTACAGCTAAGAGCATGTCCCAAATGCTGAAAAAATTACTGACTATTCAGCGTTCTCGCCAGTCTGGGACTGAAGTAGGTTGGGGTCGGCGACCGCCAGTTCGATATAAAAATCCTTCGGGACAACCTATTTGAGGCATGTACTAGTTTTAGGTTATTCGGATTGCGGCTTTAGATGGTTTTGAGGTTATGGGCGGCACGTGGACGCGTTTAGGCTGAGTCATGGCCCATAAGACTTTTGACGTATTGTAATGATATGTGATTAATCGACGAATATGTATGACCGTCTGATTACGATATCGATAAAAATATCGGTATGCGATTAAAATAACATGTGTAGTTACAAAATGGAACGCTGCGAATATTACATACTTATTATTCTGTATTTTAGAAAGATAAGTAGACTGATGACCCTGGTGTCGTCTTTAAAAAAAATTCAAACACAATTTTATTGTTTATTAAATATTTCTTCTATGGGCTTACAAACCGTCTTTTACTCTGTGGGCGTGGGGCTAGCAAGGGCTAGCAACATATGCCAGTATCTCCAAATGATGCCACGTAGAGAGACGCGTCACGTGTCGACATTTTACATTATTGATGGTTGGGATTTATTTGTATTTTTGCAGAGCGAGGATGGGCTGTAAAAATACGTAAATAGTGTAGACTCAAAAATTATTATTACTTCAAAAAGAAACAGATAAAAAAATATGCCCAAAGACGAAAATCCCATTCGAATATCTCGAAAAATTACAAAGCTACAACCGTTGTAATGTTGCTTGTTAGAGAGAGACGATCAGATCGTGACGTCACGATCCTCGAGCGTCATTGTAAATGACAATAGTTTCATATGAAGGTGCGTTTTGCGGAAAAGTTGCAGAACATAAACCTTCTTAAAACTTTGGACACTTATAACTTTGTGATTATATAACCTCTTGAGTTGCTTTTATTCTCCATTTGACTACATTCTTGCTCCTTGTTTGAAAATACGTCATTATTGGTTATTTTATTTAGTGTCTACACCCCTATTGCTGCATTTTATCATCGCTAATAAACCTACAAGTCTTTTAGCGGAATAGCAAAATAATATTGGTCTCGTATCTCGTACTTATTATGGAACTAGCTGATGTCCGCGGCTTCGCCCGCGTGGTTATAGGAAAATGTAACATATTTAATTTTCCCGTGGGAATTAGACGTTTTCCCGCTGGAAAAAGTAGTATATGTCACTCTCCAGCTTCTAAACTATCTCCTTACAAAAAATCACATCAATACGACGCTCCGTTGCGACGTGAAAGAAGGACAAACATACACACTTTCGTATTTATAATATTAGTAAGGATTCCGCAAATAACGCTTGATTCAATCAATTACATTAAATACAGTTTTTACATTAAATTTTACATTAAATTTTAATTTATTTTGTACAAATTGAATTTGTAACAGATTTATTTCCTAAAAGGTACTATTATTTAATTTCCCTTTTTCTAAATTGAGGTAAGTCGACTAGATATTAAGTAATAGATACAACTAACTAGTAAGATTCCACCACATTGTTAATGATTTGATGATCATAATAAACATTTAGTAAAAGTCATGAAGGACATAACTGGAAGCCGTTAATCTATGTATCTGTTAAATCACAACACGAATCAATGATATTAAATCAAGTTTCGTTCTACCCTAAACTGGGGCAAAGCGGACAAATTAAATTCACCGATCTATCACCAACTTGGCCTTAACAATATTATCATTAATCGTTCCGAGTCGGCCTTCCTTCCCCTTCCGGTGTCGCTAGCTAATACTAACGCCTAGGGGAGGGTGGGGAGTTTTGGCGTCGTAGACTTTTGTGCTGCAAGTTCATATATCTTTTTCGGTCCCTCATTGGTTAGGATGACTTCATACGGTCAGTTTTTATTGGAACTTCTTAGGATTGACTTACATTTTAAAATCGCGTGGTTTTATTTTCGTGTTATATAAGTATTAGCTTCCGCCTGCGACTTCGTCTGCGTGGACTCGGGATATAAACTATCCTTTATTTTAATCCAGGCTATAAACTATCTTCGTGCAAAATTTCATTCAAATCGGTTCAGCCGTTTAAGCGTGATCGAGTAACAAACATCCAAACATCTAAACTTTTGCATTTACGAGTAAAATATTAGTAGGATAATGTTCACTATTAGTGGCTTTGCCGGCTGCAGAACTAATGGCATTTATAAAATCGGCCAAGTGCGAGTCGGACTCGCACACGAAAGGGTTCCGCACCATTATCTATAAAAACGGCAAAAAAATCATGTCTGTTGTATGGCACTCCGACTTGCACTTGGCCAGTTTTTTACTATTTGTTGTTATAGCGGCAACAGAAATACATCATCTGTGAAAATTTCAACTTTCTTACTATCACGGTTCATGAGATACAGCCACAGATAGATAAAATCATTTACGTCACACCTGGCCATAATGCGAGTTTTACTGCACACTGCGCGTACGGTAAAACTCGCATTGTGGCCAGGTGAAGACGTAAAATTGTGTACTCACCACGGGCGGTAATTCGTAAAGCCCCAGATCGCATATTTATGGCCCTCACCTTTGGTTCGGGCCGCAAACACCTGCGATATGGGCCATTCACGAATTCACCGCCCTAGGTACGTAATGTACTATTATTTGTCCAACATTGTGGCGCCTTACGGCTTACAAATTGTTGAACATGCATGTCAAAGTCACTGTCATTTTTAATATTCATTTATGGCACAATAACTTCTAACAGTTAGTTTTTTTTTTAAATATATGTAGTCTATTGAAATTAAACACTGGTAATTTATTAAATATCTTTGGAGCCATTCCAACTATGAATGGACAAACTCCTACTCATCCTCCTAGCGTTGTTCCCGGTTGTGTCCCTAAAGGAGCCCGGGGTCCGCTTTGACACCTAATTCCAAGATTTGGCATAGGCACTAGTTTTACGAAAGCGACTGCCATCTGACCTTCCAACCCAGAGGGAAAACTAGACCTTATTAGGATTAGACCGGTTTCCTCACGATGTTTTCCTTCACCGAAAAGCTAACGGTAAATATTCCGTACATAAGTTCCGAAAAACTCATTGGTACGAGCCGGGATTCGAACCCACGACCGCCGCTTGACAGCCGCACGCCTGAACCACTAGGCTACCGTAGCTCTCACACGACAACAACAACAAACTCCTACTATCCTACTAATATTATAAATGCGAAAATTTGGATGTTTCTATGTTTGGGTGTTTGTTACGCTTAAACGGCTCAACCGATTTGGATGAAATTTTGCACGAAGATAGTTTATAGCCTGGATTAAAATAAAGAATAGTTTTTTATCCTGGGTCGATGCAGAGGAAGTCGCGGTCGTAAGCTAGTAATCTATATAATTATTGAACCTTCTCTTCAAACACGAGAATTGTTTGAGCAATGAGACCTCTATGAGAGAACAGTCAGACAGACGCCGGACATACGGGAGACTTTGCCGAAGCTGAAATGAATATCTTCGTTCGCCTTGCTTACTCGTTCAATTGTATCGCGTTCATCGCGCCAGTACGTCTAGCACAACTTCCTGAGAAGTCGCTTCGCGCGCGACTGTAGGGTAGATCTTTTTCGACTCGCGTCGCGGCGCGGCATCAGTTGTGCTGGCCCCCCAGATCTCCCGTGGATACGCTGTATAGCGAGTGAGTAACCATTTATCTCTAGTTGTTGCGTCTCAACACGATTCCCCAAATCAACAAAGTATGCGTCAACAGTCTACGGTGTCTGCTTAGAATCAAGTAAGGTGTATGCAAGATGGCCGTCGTCATAGTATCACCATCATAAACTTAAGAGCCGTGCTTTTGTCGGTAGAGTAATCGCCATTCTGCTCTTCTCTTTGCCACTGTATTGAGCTCTTGATACGACCTTCGGGCGTTTATGTACCAAGCTACTTTTTGGTGAGGTAGGGCACAGCGAAATGTCATCCCGCTCGAATGTGGAGCAGCCCAACTGGGGAAGTACCTCCGCCTTGCAGAAGACCACAGCCATAATAACACTACTTACTACTTGCTCTGTAGTAGTGTTGTGTTCCTGGAGGTGAGCAAGGTCGCCAGAGCTCCCGAGGATGCGTTGTGTTGAGAGCGAGGGAATTTGTTCCTTTAGCTGTCAACACGGCGAATTCTCAAACATATCAAGGGTCGGCACCGCCCATGCTACTCCTTTGGAGTTGCATGCATCTATAGGCTGCGGTGACCGCTTACCATCAGGCGGACCGTACGCTTGTTTGCCACCGTCGTTGTATAAAAAAAAGCTACTGAGAAAGTTAAAATGTAATTTCGTCATGGTGTAAACAAGCATATAAACAGATAAAATAAACTGTAACCCGCCTACCGAAAAGTAACTAGAAAAAAGGTTTTTTTATTAAAAGGGTAGCCAGCCTGCCTATGTTAATTGGAGCATAATTTCGAATCGATTTACATCACATTTGTCAAAATCGGTTAAATATTTTAAACGCTACTACGGTGGACACGTAAATACAAACATAGACTGCTAAAACACATCCCTGCCTCTCGGCTCTGCCGTATTCCGGCAAACGTTGGTCCTTACACAGACTTTGATAGTGTTTCTGGTTACAAATATTGTCTTTAACAGTCCGCAGTAAGCTCGATTCTCCATACAAACGTAGTTACGCTCTCATTTTAAAACTACGTGTTGGATTGTAACGAAACTTTGCATGTACAATGACATGAGGTATATCCAAGTCTGTAATTAGTTTGTATAGCTTCAGATACCATAGTAAAAAAATACAGCGAATTTAATTTTTTCATACAAAACTTGTTTTCGCTGTATTTCGTTTGTTTTATGAACTGGAACCAAATAAACGAAATACAGACATAGATATACCTCATGTCATTGTATATGCAAAGTTTCATCCCATCACAATCCAAAACGTAGTTTTAAAATGAGAACGAAACTCAGTTTGTATGGGAAGGTGAAAATGAAACCCACCTCAGTTAAACAGTGTTTTTTGAGAAGGGTGTATCGAAGGGAACGCCCTAAACGATCTTTTCGTATGTAAAGGCGGTTCAGTGAACTCCGACTCCACGGTTGCTTTCAAATATTTCCAACTCAGCCTTTTTCCTATCGAAAAGATAGGTTTTGAGGAAAATATTTCATCTAATATTTGACATAAAAAGAAGTACACCACACACTGTGACTATTGGTTTCATTTTTCTACAAGACCGAATGTTAAACAATTAAAATAAGTATATTTTACGCAAATTTAAAACAATTAGGCTGGGCTCACACAGTCAGAAATCATGCACTGAATCATAATCTGAATTACTCACGAGCAAATAAAATGGTACACTTTGTGCAGAATTGCTACCAGGGGGTGTACCTTTTTTTCTCTTGCGTAATTCAGTGCATGTCTCAGCCGAGCCTTATACCTATACTTCTTAACGAAACCACTTATTTTACAAAATATTTTTTTTTCATGTTTATCGATGATGGTTTATTTTTCCATTAAGTATATTTGTTCTCTCTGCATCATATCGTTTAGCTATAGGTACCCTATTCCATATAGGATTAGAAAACCTTGCATTAATCGTTATGCTATTTCAAGGAAAACCATTTTGAAAATCAGACACATTGGTATTGTTTCATATGAAAAGTACTGGGTACTCGTAAACGATCGAAATAGGAAAAACTAGCTCACTCTTTCCCTGTGATAAACGAAGAGACGTAGATGAATTCGTCCGTTTAAATTCTAATGTTATATGGAGTGAGTATAGAGTCGAAGGTTTCATTGAAGCCAAAAAATTAAACCAACTCTTATTTCATTGAAAATCTACACGTTTTTGTAACGTGAGTTTAGGCTGTTGCTACTCCCATATCATACTTCACTGCTGAAAAGCGAAACATAATTATATCGGAAAAACATATGCGAATACACTCGCGAGCTGCAGTTCACAGAGCCACTAGTTTTAGAAATTCTAGTAACATTTAATCCTTACGTTAGCAAACTTGATCATGAACACTTCAAAAATCTTGACATTTTAACCGTGCCATGTCTGTATATTCTTGTCCTGCTTAGCGACTTCATTAAATATCTATCTCAGTATGAAACCCACAATGAGAGGGAGGTCCGACTTTTAACAAGGAGGAAAGATATATTCCCAATAAAATGGCACCGCGGCTCAATATCGTGAAGCATGCCGCTTGTTACCAGGCAGCTCAGTTGTTTAACAAACTGCCAATTGAATTTAAATCAATTATAGACTCTCGCGTATTCAATGCAAGGCTCAAAGCATTTAGTCTCCTGGGGAAGTCCTATTATAATAATGAAGCTGACTTCGTAAGCGACAAAGACTTTTATAGATTTTGCTTATTATAATATAGTGAGTGCATTCCTAGTTGCGTTATGACAGAGCTGTCATCCCAGTACAATAAACGTCAACATTGACGTTTAATGTACTGGGATGACAGCTGTCACATAACACATAGGAATTTATTTATTGATTTAATTATTGATACATGGAAAACCAACGGCGCAACATATTTATAGACAAAATAATAAAACAATATAGCCAATTACAGGTTCTCACTTATAAATAAACTAACAAAGAAATCTATAGCCAAACTTAAACTTAGCGTACATTACGACGCACAGTAACCATCGCGCACGAATAGCAAGCATGGCAATGGGAATATACAAGTAGTTAATAAATTAGGATATATAAACTATAATAACCCGAGCCTACTGAAGTATCACACATGAAGAATCTTATCAATTTGCATGCATTCACTATAGTTTATAAGAGTATCTAACT
Organism: Epinotia bilunana; assembly: GCA_947049275.1. NCBI lineage: Eukaryota > Metazoa > Arthropoda > Insecta > Lepidoptera > Tortricidae > Epinotia > Epinotia bilunana. The sequence goes on along the minus strand of OX346275.1, from coordinate 4,456,030 downwards.
AGTTTTTTTGTTTTTTGACCGTTATAATTAATTTTAATTTGTAATTTGACACCTGTTGTTAAATTTATTAATTACCTACCCATATTGAAATGTAATTGTAATCTTGACTTTTCATCCTTTTTGTGCATTTAATATGACATCGTGACATTTTTATGTACCTACCTAATATTTATATACGAGTACAATGAATGAAATGATTTTCGAATAGTCTATAGGAATCCTACATACGAATTGTGAAACTTTATGCTTCACAATCTAGTCATAAAACAGCGGTATGAAGAATTAAGTCAATATTTTCGTCAGATTTAAACCCAAGTTCGTTGGGGTTAACGTCTGGAAGTTACGGCCGCTCTGACGAAGTTCCCGAGCATGCTGTATAACCAGGATATGGGGGAATAAATAAGATATTTATGATTTGAAACAGACAGACCGATTTTCGACAACGAGCGCTCCACTCTTTCACTCGGAAACTGTCAAAAATGATGAAATGGTATTTATTTATTGGTGTGGCATTAATCCTATATCCTGTACTATTCCTATCCTATCCTATACTTTACTATTAAACGAGCAATATTTCAATAAATAAATAAATAATAAATATAAGGGGACAATCTTACACAAATCGCACTAGCCCCATAGTAAGCTCAATAAGGCTTGTGTTACGGGTACTAGACGACGATATATTTAATAGATATAAATACTTAAATACATAGAAAACATCCAAGACTCAGAAACAAATATTCATGCTCATCACACAAATATTTGTCCTTACCGGGATTCGAACCCAGGACCTTCAGCTTCGTAGGCAGCGTCACTACCCACTAGGCTAACCGGTCGTCAAAATATAAATATTTGTATATAAAGACCTATATGTACCTTTATGTTTGCAATCAAGTCATCAAATTCATGAAATTTGGAGCCCCTATAAGGTTAACGGGGGTGAAAAATCGATCTCGCTAGCGTGTCATTTACGGGAAAAAATACTTTTCTCCCAGGGACTTATTATAATATGATATCTAAATTCTTCACCTATGCTATTTTGAAATAGCGATAGAAAATTGGAAAAAAGCACATCGCCAAAAAAATATCTCGCAAACAAATCACTGATTTGAAAAATCATAAGTATACGTTTCTCAAAATATTTCGCTGTGCTGCGAACGTCAAAAAACGTTTAGTATAGAAAGCGAACCACCCTAAAGTGATCAAAGAGTAGTCGAAGTAGCGAGCAAAAGCTATTATTGCAAAAACACCTAAAAACGCTCGAATCGCTAATCTTTTCCAAGTCAGCTAAAAATTTTAGCCCTCAACATTACTGCCGTCTTTATCGCATCAGCCGTCCATCACGACGTAATGATTTTATTCTGTCTAGACAGACAGTAATATGCGAAACGTCTAGAATACAGCCTAGGCTAGATTCTAACCTAGTTATCTATTCTTATACGCGGCAAGTTATGTAGCGGCAGACACGCCCGGTTAGGATGTAAATAAGAAAAGATCTTCCGGAGATTTATAGAATGTGTCGGGTAATACGGAATATGAATAGCTAAAGAATTCTGCTCGCGTTGGAGAAAATAAATATCAGTGGCGTTCCACGAAGCTACAAGTTACAAACAGTACCTACACGTCTAAATTGGGCTGTTATTCGCTACACGCTAAAGCGGCTCACCCCACCGGTCACCCGTCACGAAACCCCGAACCTTTGCCTACGCTTGGTAACTACGCATCGCGGTGTCAAGATATATTTGTGGGTGAGCGTTGAGGTGAGCATAAAACAAGTTACAGAATAGGGGGGCTGGTTACATAAACGCAGCGTGGGTAGACTCCCAACAAGGTGGACTGAAGACCTTGTAAAGGCCTCATTAGATAGCTCAAAGTCACCCAAAGGGCAATGGAGACGGCTATGCTGGGAGTTTCTCTGCGAGATCGCATCAGAAATGAGGGTATCTGCAGCAGAACTTTGGTAACCGATATACTCCTAGCCCTCCGAATCGCTAAACTTAACACTTTCGCTACCAGGAACCCGTAGTCGCTTTCCGCTACATACGAGGAAAACCACAGGATCGGCTACGAGCGTAGCGCGTAGCGATTCTTGGTCGCGAAAGTGTTAAGTGGCGGTGGGCGGGAAAAGTAGGAAACCCTGCTCGCCAGACCCCGTATCATGGTCGGCCTTATCACGCGATAAGTGACAAGATAGAGTGTCCGTCACTAGCTGACACCGTCCGACAGAACGAGACGACCCTCTTATCTGGTCACTTAACGCGTGATAAGGCCCACCATGATACGGAGTGATATGAAAAATATGCGAGGAGCTTTCTTGCTCTTACTCAGACTTGGACAAAGTCATGGCCCCTCTGCTGACGATGATCTCAGTGATTTCAGAGATGAATGTAACATAAATAATGTTCTTAGTTGATATCACATCACTGTACCTAGTGTAAAAGTTTTCCAATTGTTTTTGCTGATTAAGTAGTATGCTATTTTGATTTGAAATATTTTGTTTTTTTAATTTTTTCCAACGAAAACCCTTCTTATTTCGCAAAATATTTTATTATTGCTCGTTTAATAGTATAAGATATCGGTACTTAAAACAAAACAACAATGAAAAATAAGGCTTTAAGGTAAACGTCCCAGCGCAGCGCCCGACACTGACCTAGTACCTACACACACACTTTTAATCTTATGTCACAACAATAGAGGTTAACGACAGGTGTAAAATATTAGGCATTAAGATGTCAAGTATTGGTACATATACCTTATCTTGTACTTAACTCTGTTCTGTTCTGTTTATATAAGTTTATTATTAAGTTCATGTTGGAGGCAATAAAACATATTTTTTTTTAACTAAATATAAAAAATAACTGAGAGTTAACCAAAATCCATATCCTTCCAAGACAACTAATGATTATATTTTTTCAGACTTTACGGTAACCTAATTTATATTCAAGAAGTTCTTCATGTATGAAGATTTCAACATGTATGAAAATGTTTCTCCAACACTGAATTTCAATTCAATAAAAGTTCCCGTAACCCTCGGAGGGGGTACGTGTTTTATCGATATCCAAAGTAAGTGATCACCCGAGTCATGAACCTGTACAGAAAGCAGTTGTTTTATGTCTGTACAGTTGAGCTTGTGTCCTTCAATATTTAAGTTTGCACCATACTGTATTCGTTTTTAGTTTTCTTCCTGTATCACAAATGTATTTTTAACTTGTTTTCCGTTTCTGTATTTACGTATATTCACCATCAGAAATAAAAGTTGCGTTTCGGTCTGTCAAGTTGACAGTGACAGTGACACTGACACACAGTTTGGCGACGCGTTCACACGCTGCAGTCTGTTGCCACTCTGAGCTAATATAACCACGAACTTCGAATGTCGAAGTTCGGATATCTCTATCTCTATCGCACTTACATACTGCTTATTTTTACTTAAGATACCTATGTATTCTTTAAAATATGTTTTAGCGTAGGTATTTGTTTTATGTTGCCTTCCAGGAGGTAACTCATGTAAAGGTTCCGACGGAAGACCAGCGCTGGCCTCCTAGGTTAGCACCATGCTGAGTCGGGGCCTTTTCGTGGACCCTGCTACTTTTACTTTACTGTGTTTTGTTTTGTATACCCATCGTTTTGTCCACGAATAAATGTTTTCTTTCTTTCTTTCTGATAATAAGGTAAAAGTCCAAGTGCTCGATGCTGTACATACTAGTATATGGCATGCGGCAATATGGGTTAAATTCGAACTAAGAGGATTTTCCTTCATTCGAATTTAAGCCATGTTACTTTGACATAGCGTCCATGCCATATATTAGTACAGCGTCGAGCACTCGGACGTTTAACTTACTGATAATCAAATCAGAACCCACCCGACTGAAAAAGTTCCATAACTTGGAAGTTGCGCTGTTTAAACTTTTTTTATGACTATTGAAATGTGAAAGTTTTAGGGTTAGTTTCTAGATTTGGGTGCGGTTTAAAAATTTGGTCCATTTTCGACCCATACCCACGAACTAAGTATTAAATTATACAGAGGTAAAGTCTTTGAGGTTGTAGTTTGATAGAATATAGCCTCATATGGACATACTGAATGACCATTCTAATAACGGTGAAGTATTTTTCAATCAAATGAATATTTCCCTACATACAAACTTACTCCCTCGTAGACTTTTCCTGTTTATAAAGCTGATAGGTACAGTTTTGAAATGAAATTTAGTGATCACGATAGGACGCCTGACTTGGGTCCTGTGAGATGTTGAATTATCCTACTAATATTATAAATGCGAGTTTTGATGTTTGGATGTTTGGATGTTTGTTACTCAATCACGCTTAAACGGCTGGACCGATTTGAATGAAATTTTGCACGAAGATAGTTTATAGCCTGGATTAAAATATAGGATAGTTTTTATCCCGATTCCAAGCAGACGAAGTCGCGGGCGGAAGCTAGTATTCTAATAAGGGACTATTCTAAAACTAGTCGAGTTGGTAAGTCAGTTCTCTTAGCAACTTACACTAGAATGCCTTTATTATGAGACGTCGATAGCCCCATGCAGCAAAAGGGGTTTCAAGGTCCAATTTCATTGCAATGAAGCGGAAATTTGCCTTAAATAGTGGGCTATGAGTGATTGATGCCTTTTGCCGTGAGTGTCGCAGATGATAAATGTATTTATATTCGGAGACAATCTTAGGGGCAAGCTCCATAAAACTTGTGGCTTGACAACGACATATTTATTAGACGTAAATACCTAAATACATCTTCTTCGTCGCATCCTCATGACTGAGAGGCGTGACTAGTGATGTGCCGGGGAATATTGAAATACAAATTAGGGAAATTAAAGTTGTAATAGAAGTAAATAAAATTAATAGTGCCCCGACAAACTTATTATTGTAACTTGTAATGTGATTTCGTTGTTTGCTTGTTTTTTGTTTAGCTTTTAATTATTATTTTCTTTTCGTTGTTTTATGTTTTATATTTTAATTTGTCATCGGTTTTTATTTTATTTTATTTTACTGTGTTACGTACCGTGTCCTCACTAGATGGACCCTACGGAAGACCAGCGCTGGCAGCAAAGCCAGCATCATGCTGAGTAGGGCCCATTTCGTGACACTGCACAGATTTATTTCTTCTTTTCTTTGTCCTGTAATACTGTGTTTTGTTGTGTTGTGTCATGAATAAATATATTTGATATTTAATATTTGATATTTGACAATAAAGTGCCATTCGCCAAAAACTGCATTATTGTACTAATTCTGACTTTTTATCTCAATTACCATTTAATATGTAAATATTTTCATATTTTGTATTCATATAATATTTTATTGTGGTTTTTTATTAACTTTGTATCGTTTTTGTTACATCTGCAAGTTTCCTTTGCAGCCCCCCCTATTCTGTAACTTGTTTTAACTTTTAAGCTCACCTCAACGCTCACCCACAAATATATCTTGACACCGCGATGCGTAGTAACTAAGCGTCGGTAGAGGTCTAGTTTCATAACGGGTGACCGGCGGAGTGAGTCGTGTTAGCGCTTAGCGAATAACAGCCCAGATGTCCTTAACTGCGTCGGTCCAACGGGTGGTGATCTTCCATGGCTCCTCCTTCCTTCCAATTAAATACATAGGGACTCAGAAACATATTTTCATACATATAGGTATTTACCCTTACCCGGGTTCGATCTGGGGCCGTCAGCATCGTAGGCAGAGTAAGCTAAACTGATCATCAGATGACATTAAGGGAAAAATTTAATTGCGTACCACGAAAATACTGACTCGTCAATAAATACTGACTTGCACAGCAATAATTACTGCCTTGCACATCAATAAATACTAACTGCGCATCAATAAATACTGACTTGCACATCAAAATTTAACAATTGCCCATCAAAACTGAATTTTGATAAACCATTAGTATTTTTGCTGTGCAGATCAGCGGGCGTATCATTTTATCACGTATCGTTGTTGATAAGGCATCCGTCACTCTCGCACTCGCATACTTGTCGGAGCGTGTTGGATGTCTTATCCACAGCGATAAGTAATAAAATGACAACCATATTTTGCCCGCAGTATTTTTAGGTTGTTTTCATTTAACATTATGCCATTAAACATTATGTCTTTTATCACGCAATTCTTTGTTATAGTTATAACAGCTTACTGACCCCGCACCGGCAAATGCGCGAGTGGCCTAAATATGTAAATGACATGTCATTTCATTTCTGAATCATTTGACAACCCGAAGTGCCCGGCATAACCTATAATCAGAAGCGATTGATTCACGCGGCATCGCCCACTTTCAAGCCGCGTGGAGAATTAGGTCTGCCACAGTAGCGGGTGAACAATACAAATTAAACTAGCATGATTCGCTGAGGTTTTAGGAAGCAAAGAGGTTCTAATCTAGTGAAACACAAATATTCGTAATTTTGGAGTTTTGCGATTTATGAATCTCTCTAAATCTCTCTAAAACTCTAAATGCAGAAGTTATATAAAAACAGTTAGAGCCATTATCAGGGCAGTTGGTATCATTATTTAATACCTTGATCACAGTATTATTTCTTATAGATTAAACTCAATTTTGTTTATTATGCAATGTTTATTATATATTATGTTTATTTATTATTATCTCTTTATTCATTTTCCGTCTTAGACTAGGTTTTTACAATAACTATATAAAAAGTAAAATATAAAACTACACATACAAAACATTAAATCATTATAAAAACCTAACCTAGGGTACCGCCGGCAGCGAGGCGGGGCCTAAGCTGCCGGTGGTCAGGGCGCCAGAGACAGGAACCTCCTGACTATCCGCGCAGTATCCAGGAGTACCGCCTTCTGTATCTGACCCTTGATCCAGCCATCTAGCGAGAGTCTCTTGAGGTGATGGTCGAGACTCTTCGCTATTAAACCGTTCGCTGAAACGACTATCGGGACGATGATCGTCGAATCAACATCCCACATGGCGGTTACCTCGTGAGCCAGGTCTAGGTACTTGCTGGCTTTGTCCTTCTCGGCCTTCACGAGGTTCTCGTCATGGGGGATGGTGATGTCGACGAGCACTGCCTGGCGTTTCGATCGATCTGTCAGCACGATATCAGGCCTATTGGCAAGAATAGTCCTGTCCGTGATGACAGTTCGATCCCAATAGAGCGTGGCACGACCATTTTCGAGAACTGGCGCAGGTGTGTACTTATAGTAAGGCACTTCGGAGGCCACAAGACCGTATAGCAGAGCAAGTTGCTGGTGAATAATTCTGGCTACAAGGTTATGTCTGTGCAAGTACTCGCCGTTAGCAAGATGACCACAACCGCAGATAATATGCCTGAGTGACTCCCCGGGACGGCGGCATGCCCGACAAATGTCGACCGTACCGTCCTTCAGGATATACCTCCGGTAATTGTTCGTCATGATAACTTCGTCCGCAATTGCACAGACAAAACCTTCGGTTTCCCCGAAGAGATCCCCGAAACGTAGCCAGTACATCGGGTCCTGTGAGGGCCTTGTAGAACCGCCCGTGTAGCTCCTTGCTCCTCCACACCGCCCTGCGGTCCTCGACGCTCATTACTTTAAGTCTGCGCCAGTTCTCGTTTGCCAAGGAGAGCGGGGTGAAGTTTCCGTCTACTGCCACTACGTCGCGATGCATCCCACACTCGTTCTTTAGGAAATAATCCCTGAGACTGCACACCTCACGGTTGTGAAGGTCCTTGGCATTTAAAAAGCCGCGACCTCCACACTTCCGCGAGATGTACAGTCTCATAACAGACGAGCGTGGGTGTAGCATGCGATGCGCAGTAAGCAGTACTCGGACTCTTCGGTCCAGGGCATCCAGCTCAGTCTGAGTCCACCTTAGTACGCCAAAGGAGTAAGTAAGCAAGGGCATCACCCAAGAGTTGAAGGCACGCACCTTGTTGCCGCCCGACAAAAGACTATTAAGTACTTTGGTCAGGCGACAAAAGAAGCGCTCCTTCACCGCCCGCTTTACGCCCTCACCCTCAATACCCAATGACTGTGACATACCAAGATACTTATAGGTTTCTGCTTCGGAGATAGATTTGAGGGACATTGTCTCAGAAAGTTGCAAATTTGCTGAATTTACAACTTTCCCCCGCTGTACATGCATGACCGCACACTTATCGACACCAAATTCCATTTTGATGGCGCTACTGAAGACTTCTGTTGTTTTCAGTAGTTCCATCAGGTCATGTCCATTCGGTGCAAATAGCTTAAGGTCGTCCATATAGAGCAGATGAGAAATGACCTCACCCTCTCTCCGAAGTCGGCAACCTAGTCCTGAATCCTTCAGCATGGTGCTAAGCGGATTCAGCGCTAGGCAGAACCACAAAGGACTCAGACTGTCGCCCTGGAAGATCCCACGTTCAATCCTTATAGAGTCCTGCGGACCAGAAGGGCAATCTCCTCCCCCCGGTTGACGAAGGACTGTGGTCCACTGCCCCATGCAAGCGCCTAAGAAGTATCTCAGAGCTCCATCAACTTTATACAACTCTAAGATCCTCCTCAGCCATGAATGAAGCACCGAATCATAGGCCTTCTTGTAGTCAATCCAGGCAGTCGAAAGGGCCCCTCTGTTCCGCCGGACTCGTTGGCAAATGGCCCATGTCTATGAGGAGGAGCTCTTTAGTACCACGAGACCCAACCCTACATCCATTTTGAGCAGAGGCCAAAACGTTGTTTGCAACTATGTGTGCGTTAATTTTTGTTCTCAAAATGGATGTAATGAGCTTGTACAGCGTAGGCAAGCACGTGATGGGTCTGTAGTTTTTCGCTTCCGTGGTACTACCGGACTTATAGAGCAGGGAGGTGATACCAGTTGTCAAGAAAGAAGGCAGGGAACCGAGCTCAAGGGCTTGCTGGAACTGTGTTGCCAACCGCAGGTGTGAGCATCGAAACCATTTCAGCCAGAAGTTGTGTAATCCATCCGGCCCAGGACTTTTCCAGTTCGGAGCCAAACGGATGGCACAACTAACGTCCTCGGGGCTGATGGTAACAGTCCCCATGGGTTCGATGAACTCGCACTCACGTTCAACAACACTTATCCACCCGCCTTCGGTGTGTTCGCCTGGCACTGACCAGATACTACGCCAGAAGTCAACCATGGCAGTAGCATCCGGTTGCTGTCCGTCGGACACACGAAGGTCGGTTCCCTCCCACTCTCGGTATACCTTCCTTTGATCGCTCTGGAAAAGGCAATTCTGCTGGTATCGATCCATTCGCTCTCTGTAGCGGCGAATACGGCCTGCCCATGCATAGACTTTCTGCTTCAGAAAGCCAATGCGCTCTGTGACACAGGCCATGGCCGTTGGCCGACTGTAGCAACGAGCTCCATACAAATGTAAAAAAAAATCGCGTCAAAAAAAATAGTTTATCTGGAAAATGTGACGTACTAGCGCTCAATAATCCCCCTCTTGCGGGAAAGTCCATCGTTCCGTTCCACGCAGTATAAACAGTACTGTAATAATATTAAAAGGGACTTTTTTACGCTTTGCTCCTACGCACCGTGTAATAGCAATGCTATAACAATAACGTCACCTCAAAATGTTCATGTTCGGCGCATCTCTAATGTCAAGGATCATCTCAAAAAGGGTTCACCAGCAGTAGTTTGTCAAAAGCATGTACAGTTCGATTAATGTTAGTTAACCACTGACAGATGGATTGCCTTCATTTAATTTTCAACTTTAATTTCATATAGATAAAGCATTTTTCAGAATACTGTTACCCACATCTACCGATTTCGTAATAACTATTTTATTTTGTATAATATTAAAGTTGAAAATTAAATGAAGGCAATCCATCTGTCAGTGGTTAACTAACAGTAATCGTATTGTATATATTGAAAATATCCAAACCCTAACCATGTACAGTATACATAAGTCAATATTTTGTTTATTTTTTAAGACAAAGAAGACATTTATCTCGCTTTTTACATTGGATAGGTACTAATAAATATTTGTAAACCCGTACTTTATTGCCAATATCAACCAGATTAAAATAAAACCCTTATATTATTGCTAAGGCATGTTTATGACGGGTAGTTATAGATCATCTTTAAATGACTAAAGACTAGACACATTCATCCAACTTTCCACTTTTAATACTGATATACGGTCAGCTCCAATATAATCAAAATTGAGCCTTATACCCTTCTCATAAGTTGGTATACATATTTTTACACAAAATGATATTGTTTATACAAAGTTAGAAAGTTCCCCAAATATTCTGCCATAACAATCGAGCGTGGTTCTAAGATTAGTCTGCCCATTTTGCTATTCACTAACCATCAAATGATTACAATAAAGTGTGAATTACATAAAAAGACGTGGAACTTGAAAGGAGACAAAATAATATATGTACAACAACAGAAACTATCTTCCGACCTAGATATGGTGGGTCTCATTGTTAATAAAAAGTTTCATGTTATTCTAGTAAACCGTTTTAAAACTACGCATATATGGACAGGTGACTTGAGTCGACTGTGCTGGGTGCTGATGGGCATACACAATTTAATTTTAATAACCCATGCTACGAGCCGGGGTTCGAACCGACAACCTCCGAAATTAATAGACACGTGTAACAGTAGCTCCCTCTCTAAGTTTTATCTCAATGTCATTACACACTAAAATTACATGACCAGGTACCACCAAAAAGACGAGTACAGAAACAATCATAAAAATACTCTGATACTTAATCACATTAACCATAAATAAGCAGGGATCAGAGCTTACGCTGGTTTTCTTAACACGAGTTTTCGGTAAGTTGTGAACACAACCCTTGTAATGTTTATTTGTTTCTGGCGGCGACTAATGGGTTATTAACAGAGCGGCCATTTTGTTTTCAGACAGAATCGTTCTTTTAACCTCTCGGAGGTTAAGTATTGGGTTATCGTAAATGTATTTGTATTTAGTATGGGTAGGTTAGCTAAGTGGTAGATAAAATGTAGAGGTTTTTCTTTGACGACCGTTTTATCCTGATAATTATCGGCATTTGTCCAAAAAGGACTCGTACGTGGAGGACATAAACATGGCTCTTACACGGTGCTCAGTTTACAAGCATTTGGGCATCCCCTTATTTATTTATTTAATTACACAAGGAGAACCAACAGCTATAAATACGCAGATTGCTACTTGATTAGTGATACAGAGAAAATTACAGGAACTTTAGATATAATATAAAAATACGTAGGTACACTAAGATACATGCACAACGTTACAAAAACGCATACATGCAGAAAACAGAACATTAAGCAGAACCTAGCAGAACTAACATAAAATTAACTGTGCAACACACCGCTTAAGTAACTAAGAGTAAGTAATACAAGAACTCGGAGCCTCTCAAAAAAACAGCAGCATAAAGAAAGAGAAATAAGTAGATACTACTTGTTACACGACATCGCGATCAATTATGCTGCCTTTTTAGTTTTTGCTGTGAATAAAAAAAAATCTTGCTAGTTGCATCTTTCATTACAAACATTTATTTTTAAACCGCATTTGTTTTTTACTGAATGGTTAAAAAAACGTTACTCATCGTTTCTTTATATATTTTTGCACAAATAACGTGTAAAATGAAAATATTCTTCGAAAAACCACCAAATTTAAATCTAGTTACAATCAAAACACTTAATAAAACTTTCCACCGAACTGGATTGAATGATCCAGTCTCGTCATCTGATTTAAAGATACAAAATCAGCAACAAATTTATTATCATAAAGGTACCGATTTTTAAAGTGGATACTTCTTTGCTCGCGTTCTTGTATAGGGGTACAGTTCCAAATGTATCACGTGACTTCCGGAATAACTTTTTGTAGAGAAGCCTAATCTGATTTTAAATAATTGTTTTTACATGTTTTAATCCTTCTTTATTTGCCATTAGTTGTTAATCACAAAATGTTATTTAATTTATGAGCAGGACATGAAAATAATGCTGAAATGACCGCCATTTTCAATGTATCGCGAGTCAAATGAGCTACGTCTGTCAATGTTGCCATATATACCGATTTATCTGTAGCTATACAGATTTTAATGAATTAATTCAGATTTATATTTTACGGGTACACCATAATAGCAGATTCCTTTAAATAATCAAAACACACTGAATTAAAATCTAAGTAGATTTTCCCTTTAGATTGAAATCAATCGCAAATCCATGGGGTACAATTTAGGACAGGGACAGTTATTATTATACCGATTACCATTAATCGCGGTATTTTTCATAAATATGGTATAAAATAAAAAATGTTGTTTTTATTCATGTAACTGCTTAGGTATTTAGAAATAAAGGTTGAGACCTCCTAGAAGGTACCTATCCTCCTAGAAGTACCTAGGAATTAAGGTATCTGTATCAGGAGACTTCGCTCTTCCTTCCTTCCTTCCTTTGTACTGTAAGTAATAAAAGTAGGTCGCAAGATTATTTACGTGAATTTTCAGGCATATAACCTGGCATGCACTAACATTTTTTTTTTAATTAGGGTTCCATAGCCGACAAAGAAGTATCCACTTAAAACTTAATTAACGGTTGTATCTCCGACACAACCCGCATCTTTTTTTGTCATGGACTCAGCGAACGAAAAATCATAGAAGTCTCTAAGTAGCCTCACAAAAGCATAGCAAAATGACACAGCCATTATCATTATGCGGGGCTGGGGGCGGGGTGTGAAAACGATGCCAGGCAGCCGTTTAGTTCTAACATGCGCATACCGGGTTTTAGGTGGAAATTTGTAAGGCGCTCTCATTCTATGGTTTTTTCTTTCGTTCTTGCAAAGTGTATGTGTTGTGTTGTTCTAGAGACTTACCCCCTTATTCATAAAACTTGAAATGCCTCCGCTAAATAAAATGTGCTTTGTCCCTTTCTGACGAACACAAATGTCAAAGTGACAGATAAAGACAAACGATTTTTAACGCCATTTTAGTTAAAATAGGCTTGTAGAACGTTTATGAATACGGCCGTTAATCGCCACCCTGACACGTTCTTATATGATACTAGCTTCCGCCCGCGACTTCGTCCGCGTGGACCCGGGATAAAAACTATCCTATATTTTAATCCAGGCTATAAACTATCTTCGTGCAAAATTTCATTCAAATCGGTTCAGCCGTTTAAGCGTGATTGAGTAACCAACATCCAAACATCCAAACATCTAAACTTTCGCATTTATAATATTAGTAGAATTATCTGACGCGTGCGGTACGTACCTACGTGCGCAATATAATAGTAATGTTTTTAATGTATATTTTACTGGCTGCATATTGCCAAGAACTCAGGCAAACCCGTTAAGATAACAATTAAACAATAGATGTTGTCCGCTTGATGCGGTTGGCGCAGGACCGGTCATTGTGGCACTCTTGGGGGGAGGCCTATGTCCAGCAGTGGACGTCTTTCGATTGATATGATGATATGATGAATAGATGTTTGTAACGGTACTTTTCGTCATCTTAACTAAACAAACTAATGTGAACTCGACTGTTGCTACGTAAATAAAACTTTACGATACATAAACAATGTAATATAGTATTGTTCCGTGCTCCGGTTTCAGGAGGGTTCATCCATTTGTATGCAACACACTTCTAGGTGCGACTCGCTTTCTGCATTTGATTACGTAATAAACTTTGTCTTTCGTTTGGTTTACATTTCCTTTACATTTCTGCAAGCAAGCGTCGTATTTTGCAAGCTTTTACTAGCATTTAACTTTCCTTATTTATTTGCGGGTTAAATACTGGAATAATTTCAATTGAAACGTAGTAAAAACAGAGGCCGCGGCAGTGTCCAACTTGGTACCCTTTGGCGTCGAGACCCCCTCTCTCGTCCGTGGGGTTCCAGGGTGCATTAAGTTTTTTGCGGAAATCACGAAACGTTTTTTTAACAAGCGAGCGAAGCGAACGAAGTGCTCCGTTTCAGCTTAGCCAAAGGTTATTTCATATGTCCTCCGTAGGAGGTCACATATCTCAAACTATTCTCGTGAAATTTTGATTTCACTGCATTGATTTCTTTTCTAAATCCAGTTTTCGAAAAAGGCTTGAGATTTCTACAGCACTACGTATAGTTAGTATGGATGCAACCAGAGGGTTGATAACGTAGCGTTTCAAACGCGCGTTAGGACAACTTAACTGTCATTTTTAACCGACTTCAAAAAAAACGAGGAGGTTCTCAATTCGGTTGTATTTCTTTTTTTTTTTTTTTTTCAATATTTGTTACCTCAGAACTCCGTCATTGATGGGCCGATTCGTAAAATTTTTATTTTATTTGTAAGTATATGCTTCCAGGTGGGTCCCATTTTTTCAAAAATTCAATTGGATGATGGGATACATGAGGAATTGAGGGAACTCCTCAATCATATTAGGCACGCGTGTAGTGATTTTGGTATTTTCTATTATAACTCGTGTATTTACACCCGGAAATCATAAATTTGGTGGAGTAGAATTGATGATGCAGACCACAGATGACTTATGGAATTCCTCAATTATGTACATAAAATTGAAAAAGTATATCACATATTCTGATAAGATTCCGTTGAAATAGCAACTAATGAAGTGCCGAAGGTGATCCTTGTTGAATCGACGGAAGTCCTTAAATATTATCGGCCACATACAGCGATTGGGTTTTTTCTCTCATAATTAACGCATTTGCTCTCGGAAATCAGTTCATGTGGTAAATTGGAAAAGAAATGTGGAAATGTTCTCGTGGCTTGGCGGAGTACTAAATTGAAGTCGGTTAAAACTTTGTTTTTAAAGTAAATTATCCTATACAAAAACTGACTAATAGATCTACCCGACTCCGCATACAATGAGTTACGTGATCGACCAGCCGGATGACAACAATGAGGAGCTTTAAACCGGTACTGCAGATCCATTGTTGGTCAAAAGGGTAACCATTTTATAAAACTTTTTACTCCAACAAAGTAATATCTTCATTGAATTGACCGCCTGAGGCCGTGTTGCCAGACTTAACGACCACTTATTTGCAAACCAAATCGTCGCAACAAGAAAAACCTTTTATTTTTTTCTTGGAGTACAGTCAAATGCATTAGTTCTCGCGTTAATTGTAGTGGATTCTTTAGAAACGGTTTGTTTTTCTGTTTTACATTGTAAAGTATAAATGTTAACAATATAACAAATGTGTTCAACTTTAATTTAAATAACATACGGCGTATGATTCGCGCTTTCGAATCTAAGAATGAGTTTTTGGGTATTAATGAAATTTGAGTTGAGGACTGAGGAATTAAGCCTCTCACAGACTGGCACGGCCTGCAGTGGCGGTCAATAGTTTGACAATAACTGTAATTAACCGCCACCGCGCAGGCCGCGCCGGTGTGTCTCAGGATTTATAATATTAAATCTTTGACATATCATAGTCTGTTGAACAAAAAGGACGAGGCTGTCAATTCATCGTAACGCTGATCGTAACATATTCGTATACGATTTTAATGGGTACACACAAAAATTCCGAAGACTTTGTCAGAAAGCATCATTGTTCCGAAATTTAAAAATTCCGAACGCCATTTACCCACCGCTTAACGAAAATCTGAACGCAGATTATTAAATGAAATACATAAACAGGTGAGGTTAGTATTATATCCTGAAAGATAAACAAAATATATTAGCGGAACTTGGTTTTCAGAATTATGAAATTCGGAAAAAATAGTGTTTCTGACAAATGACTCTTCGGATTTATCTAGTGTACCTTTTGATGTACAACAACAATTTCATTTTATCACGTTTTTAAATGTTTCTACTGCATTAATACTGAAGTTTCCAATATGCAATGGACTTTATGTATCGCGGTGAATCTTGATCTAGGGATCAACACAGCTGACAGCTGTCATCTCCATACAAATTTTAACCTTAAAACGTAAATGTGTACTGAGATGACAGCTGATACGTATAGCGTGGATATAATGTGTATCCCCTCCGATTCAAAAGTGTCGTGTTCCCAGCAATGGGATGTTTGTAGTTAATGAAATAGATAATTATGAATTCATGGTTAGGGTATAGATTAGAAGCAAAAGCGAACTTGAAGTTGTAACAGCATAATATTTCGAGTAGTTTTATAAATCCATACATATCAAACTGTATTTCTTAAATAATTATCAAGTTTTTTTCCTCAACCGATTGTCGTGAAATTTTGTGAGCAGGCTTAATAATTATATACTTTTTTGTTGATTCAGCTTTTGGAAACTTAATAAAAACCAACTGACAAACGCCAGCTGGAGCCACTAGAATTAATTACCTACGCGGCATCACTAAAAGGGGTGTGACAGCGTGTTCTTATTTATCGGTGAAGAATCCGGTGTGGTTGAGACTATGTAATGTGGTCGACTTTTTATAAAGCTCTTTTTTATATATAACGACGATGGCAAACAAGCGTACGGCCCGCCTGATGGTAAGCGGACACCGCAGCCTATAGACGCATGCAACTCCGAAGGAGTAACATGGGCGTTGCCGACCCTTGATATATTTGAGATTCGCCGTGTTGAAAGCTGAAGGAACAAATTCCCTCGCTCTCAACACAACGCATCCTCAGGAGCTCTGGCGACCTCGCTCACCTCCAGGAAGACAACACTACTACAGAGCAAGTAGTAGTGTTATTATGGCTGTGGTCTTCTGCAAGGCGGAGGTACTTCCCCAGTTGGGCTGCTCCACATTCGAGCGGGATGACATTTTGCTGTGTCCTACCTCACTAAAACCCACAGCTACCTATGGTATTTTGGTACCTTGGACGGTAGAGACAATTTTTGAATGGACAACTTTCATGCAATTCGGCCAGTTCAAATACCTAATCTCAAGTAAAAATATCGAAGGCAAGTAGATGGAAAGCATGCTCACTGTTCCCATTGCCTGATCCGATATCGGAGCCTGCTGATACATACGGTATCGTTATCGGATCCTACACCGATAAATGAGAACACGCTCCGATAAATTTAACATATTGTGAATCTGTGTCTATGGAATCGTAGCTCCCAAACGGATGGACCGAGTTGAGTGCGCTTTTTTAAACGGATCTTAGCTATATTTGATGTGTAGGGGGTGATTCCACAGTGTTGCCGTGTTTAATCTTGTGGGTATACAGTTTGCGATTAACATACTCTAGGCTAAATTGATGTATGATATATATATACACACATATATGTATGTATATATGGCCTCTTTGATGACGTGTTTCCCCGTAAGAAGCGTCCTAAAGGACGTTCTAGATGTTATCCAGTCTGGTTTACTAAAGACATTATCAATGACATTACTCGTAAGGCGAGTCTCCACAGGGAATGGAAGCGCACTAATGATGTTGTTATTTATAGAGAATTTTCTGAATTACGTGCTGGTATAAAGCAACGACTAAATAATGCTTACGACAAATACGTCAATGGTTTGCAAGCCAAAATCTGTCAGAATCCTCGTGCATTTTGGAAGCATATAGGCAGCTTGAAGTCGAAGGGTGGTTACGAGTCGAGTGTTCAATACGATGGACAAGAATATGTAGGCAAGGAAGCAGCTAATGCATTTGCAAAATTCTTCTCGAGTGTCTTCTTACCCGATGCTCCATTGCTTGATCATAACTCCGCAATATCCAGCGATAGCTCTCGTTCAGCAAACTATGTGCATGTCGAGTCTATAGCCCCGACTGACGTGGAGGCAGCTATTCGGCGACTAAAGCCTCGAAGTTCAGCAGGGCCAGATAATTTTCCTGCCTTTATACTGAAAGGTTGTAAAGATCACTTCCTCGTGCCCATGCTTTATATTTTTAATTTGTCTATTTCATCAGGTGTGTATCCTAAACGTTGGAAGCTCACGCGAGTTACTCCTATACCTAAGTCTAGTGACACATCTCGCGTTGACAACTACCGTCCTATAGCTATACTCTCTTCATTGGCAAAAGTTTTTGAATCTGTCCTCCAGAAATTAATTTCTCCCTAGTTAAAACCATTTTTAAGCGATTCACAACACGGCTTCCGATCAGGACGATCTATTAACACTAACCTTCTGACTGCTACAAATATAATATCTGAGCACTTAGATAAAGGGTGTCAAGTTGATGTGCTCTACTTCGACTTCAAGAAGGCCTTTGACCAAGTCGATAACGATATTTTGCTCAGTAAACTATGCCATATCGGCTTCTCACCAAGACTGTTAAAACTGTTTGCCAATTACCTGAGTGGTAGGCAGCAGTTTGTAAGGCATGGGTGCTTTGTGTCGTCACCCTATTCCACTAAATCCAGTGTTAGTCAAGGATCTATCCTTGGACCACTCTTATTTGGCGTTATGGTCAATGACCTTGACTCAGTACTCAAACACACCAAGTGTCTTCTTTACGCAGATGACCTTAAACTTATGCATGGTGTCCAGCAAATGGCAGATTGCACAGCAATACAGGAGGATATAAATTCAGTCCTACAATGGAGTACATCGAATAAGCTGCATTTCAATGTTCCCAAATGCTGTGTTATGTCCTTCACTCGTTCGGTGAAGCCTATTACTGCCCAATATATGCTGAGATCGGAAGTCATAACTCGCGTAACAACTGTTCGAGACCTCGGCGTTATTTTTGATATGTCTCTTACATTTCATGACCATATCAAGCGGCTAGCTACTGATTGTTACAAGCGACTGGGATTTGTTATTAGAAATGCGTGTGATTTTAATGATCCCAGAGCAATCACGCTGCTGTACACGGCCCTTGTCCGGAGTAAGCTTGAGGTGGCAAGCATCATATGGAACCCAGCTGAAAGTACTTACGCCTTATTATTGGAGAAAGTACAGAAAACCTTCCTGAGGTTTATGTATAAGAAACTGTACTCCCTCTACCCTTTCTTGTACCCTACCAAGTTCCTGCTAGGTTCTCTGGGCTTTAATTCTCTTGAAGTAAGGCGTAACTACAATCTTCTGGTGACCACGTGCAGAATCTTACGTGGCGACACCGACTGCCCGGATCTAGTGGCACGAGCCGTAAAACTCACTATACCTTTTGTGCCCAAAGCAGTCCTGCGACCGAGACGTCACACTCTCCTGGCAGTCCCATCAACTCGTACTGTAGCACACAGAAACTCCCCTGCTATTCGGGCACTAAAACTGTTGAACTCGCTTCTGTCACAAGCACCTGAATGTGATGTATTTGCTAGTCGATGGGCGAATGTATGTCACATGTGTCTGAGATACTGCGAGACGATGGATGTTTAAATATTATGGTTTTTTCTTTTTCTTTTTCGGTTTTTACATGTTAATAATTATAAATTGTACAGTGCTTTGGTTTCTTACTGTCAACTGTATAAATTTTGTATGATTACATAAATAAAATAAAAAAATAAAAATATATATGTCTGTGATAGTAGACAAAATAAATAAAATAAATAAGCCTATATAAGTCCCACTTCTCTCTTGGGGTCTCAGATACTTCAGTAGAAAACTAGAGCCTTTACCATTTCTTGGAATTAGGTACTAAGCTGACCCTGGGTTCCTTTAGGGTGCAACTGGGATAACACTACATCTAGAATGAAGACGAGTAAAGAATGTAGGATGTAAGACTTTCTTTACTCTTTTTCAAGGTATAATTGGTCTGTGGAATGCTTCCGGGTAGGTAGGTTAGTATAGGTGTAGTGACATGGGCAGGCCTAGACAGTGATGGCGGGGTGACTTAGAATTGGCCGAAATTCGCACAAATAAGGTAGCATGTGAAATAAATTACAGTTATATCGCTATTTAATAAAAAAAAACATGATCAAGGAATGTGCTGACGCACACACACACATTTGTCACGAAATGGTCACAACTCAGTGCAATGATGTGACAACGATGTTTAAAGAGTCCCACTGAGCAAACCCCCGATATTTGCACTAGTCATTACTGTTTTGAAAATAATATATATATATATATATATTCAGCGAATATTCTACTTACCTAATAGATTATTGAAAATCACATACATATAAATATATATGACTGTGATAGTAGACAACATAAATAAAATAAATAAGCCTATATAAGTCCCACTCCTCTCATGGGGTCTCAGATACTTCAGTAAAAAACTAGTGCCTTTACCATTTCTTGGAATTAGGTACTAAGCTGACCTGATACTGGGTTTAGGTTGTGTTGCGTTCCGTGGGTCACGTACGGTGCTGTCTGAAAATCAGCGCTGTAGGTGTCTGTCTGACACCTCGGCATATTGCTGAGACAGCGACCGATTCACTGCCGCGAAGACACACACATTATGTGTCAATTGTATTGTATTTGTACTCCCTTTGTCTCTGTGTGTCTTTTGTGTAGTGAATAAATGTCTTCTTTCTTTCTTTCTTTCTTTCTAGGGTGCAACTGGGATAACACTACATCTAGAATGAAGACGAGTAAAGGATGTAGGATGTAAGACTTTCTTTATTCTTTTTATTTAAGAACAAAAAGTGAACTAGCGCGCATTTATTTATTTTTTACAGCCTAATGCACAACAGAAACTTTCCCTCACGCAAGCAAATCAGAATCACTGACGATCCATTTTCAAACTGTTTACGTACACCATAAATAACCTAACAATACTGACCGCACCTAATCGCCCCATCACAATACGCTAGCGGTCACTATAGTCATCCCAAACTCGGGGTGATTCGGTCAGACTCGGGGCCATTCGGCACTGACTGTCTAGGGCCATTCGGCACTGACTACTCTGTCTGGGGGCCATTAAATTTGCAATAATGCAACGCAATCCGAGAGCTTTGATCTAGGGTTGTCAGTTTGGGAAAAAAAAGATGCGGGGGCGATGACCGCGGTAGGGTTGACGGGATGGTTTTAGTTGAGGTTTCTGGACCATCGTTTATTGCTATAAGTACCTATTGTTTGATTAAACTGAATTCAAAATAGATTTTATTTACACTCGAGTTCTGTAGCGCTTTTGTAACACTTTTACAAAGAAACCAGTGATAAAAAGTTAAACAACAGGGTGTAGACATTTTGAAGAAAATGTATTTTTTTATACCACGTCGGTGGCAAACAAGCTTAAGGCCCATCTGATGGTAAGTGGTTACCGTAGCCTATGGACGCTTGCATATCCAGGGGTTTTACATGCGCGTTGCCGACCCTATATTTATTTATTCACAATAATACAATGCTAGCTTACAGTATAAGCACCAAATCGCTTGCACGCTAAAATAACAAAAAAAGATAAACATACATAGGTAAAAATGTCACAAATCGTAATTATAATGTCATCCCATTAATTAAATGCCAATTTAAAAATATCCTAGCAATATTGCACAAGTATGTCAAACGATAAGCGAACATGTCAGCGTCTTCGTTGAGTGAGCATTAGATGCAGCCATGTCATGTATTGCTGAGATGATTAACGTCTGTAAGCGACTCTGCCATAATTCAATGCATACACATATTCTGCAATACATACTTATTTGAATTCATACAATTACAGCATAAACGTAATTTACCGTTAAAGTCAAGGAACACACTCCTATATAACTTTTACCAGCCTACGGTCCCTTATAACGGGATCGCTGTCGAAAAAGATATTCACCGAATTCTACTTACCTAATAGATTATTGAAAATCACATTATATTTTCAAAACGGTAATGACTAGTGCAAATATCGGGGGTTTGCCCAGTGGGACAGTCTTTAAACATCGTTGTCACAACATTACGCTGAGTTGTGACCATTTCGTGACAAATGTGTGTGTGTGTATAAGTCTACGAGTACACCATGTTATTGCGTTGTTCTCACGAATAAAAGTTTACTTTCTTTCCTTATATAATTGTAATGTATTTGTATTGTGTTGCCTTCCAGGAGGTAACTCATGTCAAAGGTTCCGACGGAAGACCAGCGCTGGCCTCCTAGGTTAGCACCATGCTGAGTCGGGGCCTTTTCGTGGACCCTGCTACTTTTACGTACTGTGTTTTGTTTTTATACCCATTGTTTTGTCCACGAATAAATGTTTTCTTTCTTTCTTTCTTTCATGTATAGACAAATATAATGGTACTTTCTTTCGAAATAATCGTCGTCAGCACATTCCTTGATCATGGTTTTTTATTAAATAGCGATATAACTGTAATTTATTTCACATGCTACCTTATTTGTGCGAATTTCGGCCAATTCTAGGTCACCCCGCCATCACTGTCTAGGCCTGCCCATTTCACTACACTTATACTAACCTAGAAGCCTACCCGGAAGCATTCCACAGACCAATTATACCTTGAAAACGAAAGTATTCATATATGTCGCTTAAGTAAATGAGCTCGGAATATTTGTCGCCTAATAACATATACGCATATGTTTCACTTAAATCATCTATAGATTATTATTACATGGATCAGATAATTACGTTAATACATGTGTTAATTTGATAACTCTTATTTATTTGATGACCGCTTTAGCCTAGTTGGTAGTGACCCTGCCTACGAAGCAAGAGGTCCTGGGTTCGAATCCCGGTAAGGGCATTTATTTGTGTGATGAGCACGAATATTTGTTCCTGAGTCATGGATGTTTTCTATGTATTTAAGTATTTATTTATCTATATAAGCATGTTTATCGTCGTCTAGTACCCATAGTACAAGCTTTGCTTAGTTTGGGACTAGGTCGATTTGTGTCAGGTTGTCCACTAATATATACTTTTTATTTTTTTTAATTAATAATGTGTACTTAGCATTGAATTTTGTAACGTTATTAAGAAAGCAAGAATAATAAATATATATTTTTAAGTGTAAAATTATACACAATCCTTAAACTTATTTTTGATTAAATTCATTTATTTTATGGGAAAAATTACAGTAAAAGTTTGCATAAATGTCAAAACTACTTTATGCCAGCAGCCCTAGCTCGTCCTGCGACTGTGTGCGTATCCATACAGGCTTCACTGTGTGAGTGGGGCGCCGTTCTCTTGGCACGGACTCAGCTAACATATATATGTGTTGGGCTTAAGTTTAAATCTGGTTTATTTTTGCGGAGTTAAGGCATTAGCACGATGTGACCGATTTTGCAGAGATATATATTACATATATATATAGTAAGTGCGCCTCGCCGCCCCGTTTGGAAGAACAACCTCATCATCCCCCTACCGTTATTTCCGGTTGTGCCCTAAAGGAGCCCGGGGTCCACTTTGACACCTAATCTCAAGATTTGGCATAGGCATTACTTTTACGAAAGCGTTTGCCGTCTGACCATCCAACCCACAGGGTTCTCTAATTGGGTTTAGACCGGCTTCCTCACGATGTCTTCCTTTACTGAAAAGCAAGCGGTTAATATATTGGTCTCTTTCCATAACATTCTGAATCTTTTAGGTAGTGGGGCTACCCGAGGTTTTCATCGATTTTGGACCAGTTTTGGATCGTATCTCCTACTTTTGAGAATTATAAATCAAAGGGCTATCGGTTCTTCAATCTTTTATCTCCATTTTGGTCTACCGGATTTTGAAACAGATTTTTTAAACATTGTCTAAAAAAAACACTTATTTCGTATCTCTATTGACGTGAAAGATCTGACATATACGAAATCTACATATTTGGGTTCATCTGTGACGTCTCTAAAAACTGGTCCAGGATTTTCATTTTAAACCAATTAACACAAAAGTTATGGCCAAAAACCAGTTTTTTGGCCTAAAATTGTTCAACGTTGATGCCAAATATCTCAAAAACAATGAACTTTGAAGTAAACATGGGATACTATATTGCTTAAAGCCGATGTTGTTAATACAATAAGCTACAAAAAACATTTGAAAACTAAGGGATTCCGATCGAAGGTCATTGGCGTACGGGAGCCCCTTACGCTTGAAAAGGAGGACAGACACACAGTCAATTCGCATTTATGATTTGAAGTGTGGATGTACACGCCGTGGTCGGTGAGAGCCACTCTAGGTAGTTACGGCCGTGAGCCCTGGCCCCGTATCATGGTCGGCCTTATCACGCGATAAGTGACAAGATAGAGCGTTCGTCACTGGCTGACACCGTTCGATAGAACGATACTGACGCTCTATCTTGTCACTTATCGCGTGATAAGGCCCACCATGATACGGGGTCTGATATGGATTGTGAAGCCGAACTTACTTTTAAACACTCGGTCACATGAATGTATGTAATGAATGTAATGCATACTCATTTATAATAATGTCACGGTAATAACGTACGTCTGTGTCGTTGAATATTTAGTGTTATTTTCATTGCGCGCCCATAACCGCCTTTACTGGGGCGCGGAGCGCGTTATAAGAAGAGTTGGATCCCCCCTTTATATTATTTGTATATATTTCTGATAACAATAACAATAACATAATCTGGTCAGGGAAAGATGAGTCTAGAAAACAGCGCGTTGCAACACCGGTAAAATGAACCAATATTATTTTTCTTCAATTCACACAATGCAACAGGACAAACAGAAGAATGTAAACTTTATACATATGAAATAAAACTCTCCCTAATTCAATCTCCTTTACATCCCATTGACCTTCGATCTGTAACGGTCGGTTTTTTCGTGTTTTTTTATGACTTATCGTATTAACAACAACGAGGTTTAAGTATCGAAATAGTATCCCATATTTACTTCAAAACTCAGTTTTCGAGACATATGGCACCAAACTTTGGCAATTTCAGGCCATCTGGTTGCATGGCATGACAAGTATGCGAGTGCTAGAGTGACGGATGACTTATCCACAACGTTGATAAAATGACAACCATCTAAGGCCCGCAGAGCATTGAAGACACAGCAAGCAATAGCTTTGAGGAATAACACAAAACGCACAGAATCTTCCAGAAGACCGCAGCCATAATAGAACTACTACTTGCTATTATATTTAGTGTTGTGTTCTTGGTAGTGAGTTAGGACGCCAGAGCCGAATCGACTTGCGTTCTCTAGTTGTCACAAATAAAAACATAATTTTTTTTTTTTTTTAATTGTCAAACAGGTATGAAGGTCTTATTAGATACAATGATTGATCTCTATGTTTCGCCACCTGGCACACAAATAGCTATAAAAAACATATAAATAACAATTTAAAATACATTTTGATTCAAAATATAATGCAAAATAAGTACATTATCAGAATAAACTAAAATTAAAAATAAATTAAGGTTATATAAATAATCAAAATTGTCAATAATCCTCCTATTACTAAAGGGACGCTAGTGCATTTGTGATTCTTCTAGTCTTAATCATCCAAAGGGATGGTGTCTGGTAACCATGAGGCAGGTCGTATAGTTTGCCGCCGTTGTAGTTATTTTTAACTTTTGATTTTTGACCGATATTTAGAAATATTTTAATATCAATGCGATGTTGTTCCACCATCATAATCATCAGCCTCTGTCAGTCCACTGCTGGATATAAACCTCACTCATGGCACGCCACTAAGCTCGGTTTTCAGCTTTTAGTCCAGTCAATGAACTGACAACTTGTATGGAAAAAATGACCATTTTGGAAATAATTTATAATAGCTTATTTTTTATGTGTAACGAATATACTATCAATTAAATAG
The DNA here is from genome assembly GCA_947049275.1 of Epinotia bilunana. Lineage (NCBI taxonomy): Eukaryota > Metazoa > Arthropoda > Insecta > Lepidoptera > Tortricidae > Epinotia > Epinotia bilunana. The sequence continues at coordinate 4,430,612 of OX346275.1, read as the reverse complement.
TTACCCAGCGACCGAATCCGACAAAATTTCAGACATCAATAAAATGATAAATTAGCTAGCTTCAGAAAAGTCAGAAAAAATATTAATAAATATTTTTGTCTTTATTTTGGTTCATTTACATTGTATTTGCTCTATAATATTCAAAATAAATCATACAGAAAAAGACAATGCATGCTTCATTTACATCCTACATAATTACTTCCGGGTGGAAAGTTTGTCGGACTCTTGAATAAGGCATCTTAGAATAACATTTTAAAATAAAATCAACAAAAATAAACGCAATTATAAATTAATGTTTTTCAAAACCATATTTTTCCTGGAGTATTTTCTCCTCCAATCTCTGCGTTCCTTAAGGATGTCATCCCCCAACCTAACTACAGGGCGCCTATTACTACGTTTCCCGACACGCGGTCTTCTCCCAAGCACCATTCTGCCCCAACGACCATCAGTCTAATATCACCTATGCATAGTACACTAAGCGCATTGAAGTCACAGTAAGCTATTTCCCAGAGAACACAGAGTGCCGCCACAAACAGAGACAACAGTTCGAAAACCGGGTTAATTGCTCTGGCCGCGCCGGGTACACTGCGGGAAACGGAAACGGGGCTCGACGATATCTTACTTTTAATTAGTATAAAGTTTGTAGACTTCTGTTAAATTACTAGACTCTATGGTTGAGCTTACCCCCGAAGTAACCTTTCAAGTTTGTACTTCGCGCTGGTGGATTCTTTGCTGGGCTATGCCCTCGACTGCTATGGCCTGACATTTAAAACTTACTTAGACAAACTAGAATCCCTTCAGTTAAGATTTTGGAAACTACCTGTACCCAAAAAAGTAAAAAACTTGTAAAAACGACTAAAAAATACTTTATACAATTTGTAAAATCCTTAAATCGTAAATACCTTACCTTACCACTAACAACCATAGCGCTCGGGAGCAAACCCTGCAAAGAACTACACACATTTTCATGGCACTAGGTCGGTGTCCGCTGGCAAATTTGATGTGCCAAGAGTTCATAACTACTATGGAGATGGAACATTAAAAAAACGTTAGCCATATATCTATAACAACTTGCCTGAAGACATCAGACTTGAACAAACTGCACGCTTATTTAAAAGAAAATTAAAAAAACGTTTTCTAGAATCCTTACCTTAAATAGTTATTCATACCTACATAAATATACCATTAAATATATATTCTATAAAGCATATATATATATATATTACTATACTGTAGAATTATGTTTAAGTCGAACTAATAACTAGTTTTGTAAAATTAGATAAGATATTATAATAAGTCTTCCTGCAGTCAAACTGTTAAAACAGAACTTTAAGTAGTTAGTGTTTTTGTAGAATTATTTAGTAACAAATAAATAAAATATAAGTAAAAAGTTACTAAACCCCTTCCTTATTCATAAAACAGAAATGACACGTGTTTTGTCCCTTTCTTACGAACACAAACGTCAAAGCGACAGATAAGACAAACGAATTTTATCAGCATTTTAGCTAAAATAGGTTTGTTGAACGTTTACGGATTAACGGCCGTATTCATAAACGTCCTACAAGCCTGTTTTAACTAAAATGCCGTTAAAAATCGTTTGTCCTTATCTGTCACTTTGACATTGTGTTCGTAAGAAAGGGACAAAGCACATTTTATTTAGCAGAGGAATTTTAAGTTTTATGAATAAGCGGGTTAGAGTATGCACGTATTAACGATATTGCGCTACACGCAGTAATAGTGTGTTTTTGTAGTTTTTAATAAGTTTATGTTGAAACTAACTTTTGCCCGCGACTCCGTCCGCGTGGAGCTCGTTTATATGGTAGCTCCATACAAACTTTCACCCCCCTATAGAGGTCTCCTTAAGGGATGATTTAAAATAAATAAAAACTATAAAATGTCCTTCCCCAGGGCGCAAACTACGTGTAAACCAATTTCTTCTAAATCGGTTTAGCGGTTTAAGCGTGAGGAGGTAATAGGCAGACAGACAGACACACTTTCGCTTTTATAATATGAGTATGGATGGTTAGTCTTTAAAGTATTTGTAATATGGGCCATTGTTGCCTGATTTGAATAAAAAAAAATGCTGGTTTGATTAGAACGTGTTTTTATTGATAGTTTTATCTTAATAGTTTAGGTAGGTGTATTTTGTAGACTAACAACGTATATCATATATCTTATTTACCTCTTTCTCTCCCTTTCCATCTTTACGGCTTCTTAAACTATAAAAGTGATAAAAAATGCAATAACTACGAATAAAAATAATAAATACTTACCAATTTTTTCCAAATGCCTAAAAAACCTGACTTATAAACCAATGAAAATATAACTCTATATAACTCTATACTTATTATTATTCGTAATGACCGGATCGATACATGTACCAAGTTATCAATTACCTTCTAACTAGAGTAAGTTACAACTGTAAACAGAGATACTACTACTCCAATCATAACTTTCAAAAATAAACTAGATTTAAATCACAAAGCATTCCGAATTCAACTCCCGTACACCCCACCACCCAAGCTCGTCTCACTTCCAATATTAACACTACTCTGTAACATACAAAACTTTTCGACCCACCGTTCAAGTTATCTCCGACACTCCATACGAGAATGAACTTTAAGTCGTTGTGCTAAGGTCCTTGACGTCAGTTAAGGTGATTGGCCTGTAGTGCAGTTATGCAAATCAATGATCGTGTTAGTGAGTGAATGGTGTACGACTTGTTTGGATGTGTGAAGTTAGTGTTTGAGGGTAGGGAAGTTATAAATCGTAGTTTTGTTGAATTCGAGAAGTCATTTGGTTTTAAGAATGAGATAACAATATATCTTTGCATAATTCGAGCTGTTGTTATCTCATGAGTTACAGAATTTTTTTATTTAAAGTTTTTGCGAATAACTCGAAATTTAATTTGAAATACGCAAATAATCACAACGATTTTAATAGGCATATTGAAAAAAAAACAAAAATACTCATATACAAATGTTGTAACATTTTATCTGTGCAAACAATATATATTTCATTTTTGCGCCCTCAATTTACTTCCCCTGAAAAAATACGGGGGCTTACCATATGCACGACCTTTTAATGGCGAGGGGTGTATTGCATTAAACGCAGTGAATTGGAATCAGTTTACGTTTACGATTTTACCACTAACACTGGCATACTTGCTCTGTAGGTATGTGGTGTGTTCCTGGTGGTGAGTTAGGCCGCCAGGGCTCCCGGGAAATGCTCTGTTGAGAGTGCGGGACATAGGATGAGGGGCCATTTATGACTTTCGAGCGCTCGACTCATTCACTCGAAAATTTACAAAAACGATGAAACGCTATTTTGAAGTAAGTAGTTTAGAAAGTTTTAAATCTGGTCGTATTAACCAGTAGAATTCAATTCTAACTGTTAAAAGTAAGTACTTACGTACGATTTTGACACTACAAATGTATTTAATCGTATTTCATTTGCGAGCAGTCGAATGTCAAAATATGGCCCCTCAGCGTATGTCCCTCACAGCATTGTATTGCATTTGGGTCTAGCAGGTCGATCAAGTAACGCATTATACGCGTGTCAGGTAGATCTAAATGTCAATTTTTAGGGTTCCGTAGTCGACTAGGAACCCTTATAGTTTCGCTTTGTCTGTCCGTCCGTCCGCGGATAATCTCAGTAACCGTTAGCACTACAAAGCTGAAATTTGGTACTAATATGTATATCAATCACGCCGACAAAGTGGTAAAATAAAAAGTCGTTTTTTATTTTTTAATAGGTTACCTCCCCTATACGTAACGTGGGGTGTTTTTTTTTTCATTTCAACCCCAACGTGTGATATATTGTTGGATAGGTATTTTAAAATGAATAGGGGTTTGCTAAAATCATTTTTTGATAATGTTAATATTTTAAGAGATAATCGCTCCAGAAGTAAAAAAAATGTGCCCCCCGCTCTAACTTTTTAACCATAAGTTTTAAGAATATGAAAAAAATCTCAAAAGTAGAATATAAAAACTTTCGAGGAAAATTATTTTGACCTTGAAAAGTTGAATAGTTTTTGAAAAAAAATATAAAATAATTTCTGAACTAAGTTTGTAATTTAACCGTATAAGCAGGTGTTTATGTACCTGTTATTTCTACAAAATCACAATGAAATAGCGTGCTTTCAAATAAAGTAAATTACGGTGAAAATCGGTTCACGCAATAAAGAATTATCCCATAAAAATCATCTTCCATACTTTAAGCTCGCGCGCAATAGTTTGCTTAATTTGCCGATCGATGTCGCTGTACGCGGAACGCTCACATTGTACATGGCGCTGTTAAGATTTTTCCTGATTTAATGGGGTCGGAGTAGGTGCGCCCATACATACTGTGACGCCATTAACTTACTGTGACGGACGAAAAACTACGGAACCCTACACTGAGCGTGGCCCGACACGCTCTTGGCCGGTTTTATATGGAAAAATTACAGTTCAACTGTCCTAACGCGCGTGATATCCCGTAGGTATCGATACAGTGTATCCTCAAAGCAATGAGTGGTTAGCAACGCACCTGCGACTTTTCTGATAGTTGCAAGCGTCCATAGGCGAATACCGATAAATATAAAAGGGATTATTAAAATTTTCTTAAAAAAAAAAACGCTACGATAGCCTAGTGGTTCAGGCATGCGGCTGTCAAGCGGCGGTCGTGGGTTCGAATCCCGGCTCGTGCCAATGAGTTTTTCGGAACGTATGTACAGAATATTTACAGTTAGCTTCTCGGTGAAGGAAAACTTCGTGAGGAAACCGGTCTAATCCTAATAAGGTCTAGTTTTCCCTATGGGTTGGAAGATCAGATGGCAGTCGCTTTCGTAAAACTAGTGCCTATGCCGAATCATGGGATTAGGTGTCAAAGCGGACCCCGGGCTCCTTAAGCTGCCCATTCACGATACGTCCATCAACCAAACCAAATGGAGTGGTCGTCTTCCAAAATCCTTTCGTGAATGTGAAAAACGTGAGCCAATTTAATGGAAGTCGTCTAGCTTTGGATTTCCGAACGGATTGAAATCCATGCATCCAGTCCAAATGGATGTCATCCGCGGCCGACTGTCAATGTCAAAAATGTGCCACGCCATTTGGAAGACGTCAGAATTGTCAATGAATGCGCAAAACCGCGTCCATTTTTTTGAGATTTTCGTCTCAGTTCAAGCTTAGCTTTCGGCGTTTGAAGATATTTAGTGCTCGATCATATGTGAAACGTGAACGTGAAGTTGAGTTACATGTGATTATGACTACGTAGCCTCTCATGGGGACTTATAGCTTGTCTCGTATTAGTATCTTGTTTTTTTATTATCGGTGTTACAAGTTGCAGTAACTTGAAATAAGTCAGTTCATCCATCCTCAAGTAATTTCACCAATCGGTGGCTTCTAATGATAATTCGGATAACAAGTTTGTATGTCTATATGTATTCCTTTTTTCCAACCACCCTTTCATCCATAATATCTTGGGTTTTTTTTCGTTTTTTTATTGCAATACAGCATGCAGTTGCCGACTTTAAAAAATCCATTATTATATTAATTAAAAACTCATTGACGACCTGTCCAGCTTGGCGTTCACAGTCAAGTGACAGTGCTAACCTACGTCCAAATGGTAGCGTAGTCAATGTGCCTTCAATCTGGAATACTTCCATTGCGAAATATTCCATTAAGAAGTCTTCCAAACAGACGTCTCGTGAATGGGCAGCTTTAGGGGCACAACCGGGACTAACGGTAGGAGGATGACGATTAAAATTTTCTTTAATGAGTGAAATTTGAGATGTAGAAGAAGAAGAAGAATTTATTTATTAAACTAGGACTAAAAAAACAATTTTATAATTTTTAGGCAATGTATGTCTGTCATGTCTGTCATAATGTTGCCAATGTGTCCGGTTCTCTTCCGCAGAGACACACTTGTATTGTATTTTGTTGTTTGTATTTTGTTTATTTTATTGTTTAACTAGCTTCTGCCCGCGACTCCGTCGTGAATAAATGTATCTTTCTTTCTTTACGCTATCGTGTTTTAGCTTCTGACAAACAACAAGAAATAGTGACGTTAAATATGTTTATTCGAAAATTGATTAATTTTGTTTTCTACAGCCAGTGAAAACCTCTCATTTAAAATTCCAATTCATGCTGTTAACGTCAAAAAATCCTCAAACCAATAAAGGATGTGTGCGTGCTTGCGATACTTCTTGAATCGTAAGCGTCTATATGCTACGGTATCCGCTTACCATCATACCGTATGCTTGCTTGCCACGGTCGTAGTATAAATAAGTTTCTGTCAAAAAAATCATTTTTGATACAAGCTTTTATTGGCGACTGTACTTTTCTGTATACCGTCATCAACTACTCATTGAGACGATTCTAACGAGCCCAAACTCAACGGGGTTAAGTCGGTTAAGTACTGAATTCTCATGGCCACCTTCTGTCTCCATCATCAGATCAGGTCGATTGTACCATAATATTGAATTGTCATCCAAACTATACCGTTACCCAAAATTTCAGCTCAATCGGTTGAAAAACTCTGCTTCAAAATTCAGTTGCCAGATTCCACCCGTAAAATAAAAGCTTGTAAAAAAGAAACCCGCTTGTTAAGGCTCCACATTCGAAATTTTCGTGAAAATGAGTGGTTTTGTAACCGTTTTATACATTATAACGTAACATATTTGGTGTCGGAAATATATCATAATCTGCAAGATATGCGACGGGTCATAGGTTTCGTAGAAATCCATTTTAACAATAAAAATTAGAGAAAAAGAAATCTAAAGTCACCCCTATTTTTTCACTTGTAACCATTTTACTGCTCCATATTTTATCAGAATAATATGAAATTTTATAACTTTCTTCATACAATAATGAACAAGAGCATCATTTTCTTACTTTCTTCATTTTCTTAAAAAAATATCTCGTTTTCTGAAATATTCCGCCAAAGTTCCTACGCCTCCCCGTTTTCGTCCATACGGTCAGTGCGGGACGAGACACGTTGCATGACAGACCTGTGTCAATTTGCGCTGCCCCGAAATTTTTAAATATTTGTCGAAATTGTGGACTATATTTGTTGGATAGAGTGGACAACCCGTTTTGTGATTCGTATAGTAGGTAACTAATAAATATTTGCGTATAGTTTAGTTTTTAGTAACAGATAATTTTGTTGCATAGAGTGGACAATCTATTTCGTGGTTTGTAAAGTAGTAGATACTATAGACAAGACAGCTGACTGACCATCCGTGCACTTTATGTGCATTGTAATAAGGTTCTTGTATAAATACAGGATGGTCAGTTAACTGTGTTGGCATTTGTACCTAATTAACATTTACGTAGGTATAGTTTAGATTTTGTTTTTAGTTCAAGATGGGAAAAAAATAACAATAATACATACATACATACACGCCTTTATCCCTAAAAGGGGTAGGCAGAGCACATGAAACCTGTGTCCAGTGCCACTGTTAGCATAAATGTGGGTATAAAAGATCGACAAAATGTGATATAGCTGTGACAGGTTGCTAGCCCATCGCCCACAACACACTTCAACCCCGTTCCCTTAGTCGACTCTTACAACCCCCACGGGAAGAAAGGGGGTGGTGCTATTCTAACCCGACACCACACGGGTAATAATAATAATAATATAATATCCGATGTTTCACCCAATAGCCCAGCCACTAGTCCATCATTTTCACTCAATAACCCGTTTCATTTAGATTCCATCAACCATCAATAGGCCCTATACTCCTCAGCGGGTGCTGTCTCTGTGTGCGTCCCATGACACGAGCAGGGACAGCATCCGCTCGGTGTACTCCTTGCATTTTATTAAATTGTCAAAAGGGCCTCTACGTGTTGGCTCAGTTGGTACTTTGTAGGTACCTAGCTCCACGCACGCCTCCCAAAGGTCCGGGACGTCATTGTCCCGTGAGCGGGAAAGACATATATAATATTATTAATATAATAATAATAATAAATTCTTTATTTCAGGCCAGTTTGCCCATAGATTGTTAGTAACATACAAACTTACGATACTAGAGTTAGTAGGTCTTAGCACAAATTTTTCAATAATTATTTTGGGTCTTTGGGGTTAAATAAGCGCAGGAGGAAAATACGTAATATCAAGAAATTTTACAAGAGAAGAGGAAAAAGAATACACAAGTAAATACCTATTCTATCAAAGTATCAAATATCTTAACAGTATCAACATTGGGAAATCGCTAAAACCAGACATTTTATTAGTAAATATATTTACAATATCTATTGCCTACTAACAATATTGTTTTATCTGCTCGTATTAATGACTGTCAAGTGTTAATAGAATAAGTTCTAATAAAAATAGTGGGCTTGGCAAATATTGTAAGTACCTACCTATGGGTTGCATGCCAACTCCAAGTTCGATACAGAGTTATTATTTGATATGACACAAAGTATGGTTAACGTACAACTAATCTATAAGTATATATTTACCCGAGGCCGATTTCTGTACAGTCAGTATAATATAGTTAGTAGCAGCCAAGTTAGCCAAATATATCGGAACGTACATTCATCGAAATAGTCTTTGTTACTATAAGTAGGAGTAAGGAATGTGTTACGATATATTTGGCTACTTTGGATGCTACTAACTATCTGATGCTGACTGTACACGCCATCATCATCAAATCAAGGAAGTAGAACGTAATAAATATACCGAAAATTAGTTTAAAACTTAACAACCTTACACTTACACAAAAGGTAACGGACAGACAGACACACTTTCGCATTTATAATATTAGTATGGAGTATGGATATGGAAGTATGGATAGTATCGATTATATGTCTTTCCCACTCACGGGACCTTTGGGAGGCGTGCGTGGAGCTTTGAGCCAACACGTAGAGGCCCTTTTGACAATTTAATGAAATGCAAGGAGTACACCAAGCGGATGCTGTCTCTGCCCGTGTCATGGCACGCACACAGAAACAGCACCCGCTGGGGTGTAAGAGTCTATTGCTAGTTGATGGAATCTAAATAAAACGGGTTATTGGGTGAAAATGATGGACTAGTAGCTGGGCTATTGGATGAAACATCGGACGCCTGCCCATTAAAACTGTTTCACATTTTATCTCTGGCAGACGGTAATTCGCTAACTGCTAGATGGGCCCCTATTAATAGCGACATTAAAAAATGGCCTAAGGGCAACAGTAGGTATGGATTATTATTATTACCTTTATTTTTTTTCGCACTATCCGTCTCTCTATCGCGGCCGTCTAGTGCTAGGCGTGCTGAGGGCCTACCGCGAAACGTATCTCCCTCTCTGTCGCGCTTGCTAGTTCGAGCGACAGAGTTATTCGAACGAATTTCGTTTTCACTAGCACGGCTAGCACGAGACGGCCGCGACATACTCTCGATTTTTCTCACACTATACCTCTCTTTCCTAATGTTCTAATAAGAGAGAGACCGATAGTGCGAGAAAAATCGAGTGTATGTCGCGGCCGTCTCGTGCTAGCCGTGCTGACGGAACTACACTAATCGTAAGTAAATAGTATTATAATAGTAGAGACATAATTTTTGAACTTAACCAATTACGTAATTTATGTATGACAAATATCACGTTTCAATTAAGCATGACGAATGTCACCCACCCACGTCCACCCATGCATTGGTAACGATGCGCGATGACGCGTCTGTAACTTAATCTATGTAACGCTTAATAAACGACGGCGGGTTGTGCGACTTGCGCGGGGAGAGGGTCGAGGCTCCGCCCATACGCTCAAGGACTTTAGCGGGTATACAAGCCTTAACATGCGCACAGGTAACATGGGCCGGTAAATCGTTTTGCAATCTCGCTGACAATCATAACTTTCCTTTTCCCAGTCGGTTAATAAGCGTCGTAATGCTGACATAAATACAATAATCTGTAATCACGGAACAATAAATAGAGGAACATAAAATGTCGCGAATAAAAAACAGCTCGTAAAATTTACGACTATTCATTTGTATGGAATGTGGGAGAGGGATGGATTTTGTCACAGTAGATCAGTTTTATTGAGTGACTTGAAATGGGGATATTTTCTTTATACAGTGTGGGGCCCGTAACAGTAGCATATAATGAAAAGCTAACTAGTAATAGTCGTCATACTCATTATTTCCAAGTGGGTGAACACATGAAATAGTTGCTTAACCGTGCCAATAATCGCTGCGCTCGTAGCCAATCCTATCGGTTTCCCGCTATGTAGAGGTAAGTGTCTATGGCGTAGGCGCCCGCTAGGCGGGTTTCCGGCTGTGAATGTGCTAAAAAAACCTTTTTTGTAGTAAAACCTCACGTGGATACTTTTACAGGACTAACTGCAATTATATCGATATATAAAACTTAAGAGGCTGACAAGACCTAATTTTGTTGAAATTGATGTTTTTAAGCATTTTTTTAAGAAAAACTATTTTTTCTAGCACATCAAGAAAAATACACCTATATGTTAATGGGTAAGGCCGCTATTTCTTGTTCCTGATTAAGCAGTTTAAATCGTCTACATTTTAATCACTTCCAGTGTATTACTCCAATTAGCCATATAAATTACTAATATTCGTAACACACTGGAAGTGACTAAAATGTAGACGATTTAAACTGCATCAGGAACAAGAAATCACGGCCTCACCCTAATATTCACCATATTTCAAAGACCGTGGACGGGCTCGATACAAAATTATTTTGAACAAAATCGGCTCGACAGAAAATAATTGCAAAGATTGGTCTTAAAATCATCTTAAACGGTTCTGTCTTTGTTTTTTTGACGTAATGGGTCTGCAATTAAAAACATGAAGTCAACATATTCATACCTAAACCGCTAACGAGACATTTCACAAATATTCCACACTATTTTACAAGCTTTTATTTAGTTTCACCTGTCCCGTTGTCTGTCTGTCTGTAATCAAATCTTGCAGGTTAAATTTGATCCACTTCCCGGTTTCCGATTGAGTTGAAATTTTTCACGAATGTGCAAATCGCGTGACAATGCAATATTATGATGACGTGGAGCTGATTTGCTGATGGAGCTGGAAGGTGGCCATAGGAACTCCGTAATAAAACCACACAACCCCATCGAGTTTGGGCTCGTGGGCCCTCAAACAGAAGTGACGTCGAGGCCGACGTGTCGTCAGGAGAAGCCGTGTTGGAGTAGAAGATGGCGGGCGGCAATGACGTCACGTCCTGCCTTTATAAGCGATCAACATGGCGCGCTCGTCGGTTTACTTTTCGCTCGAACGCCGGCGTGGTAACAGCTGCAGTGCTTTGGTCACGTGATTTTGTGAGCTATCTTGTACTATTTTCTAGTGTCGCGTGATTAATTGATTATTCCGTGCCTTTAATTGTGTTCCCAAGTGTTAATCGCGTCAGTACTTTGTTCCTTAATTTCAAGTTAAATTTTGGCCTGTGAAATAAATTTGTTGTTGTTAAAAGAAGTGGTGGGCAAGGTTAGTGACATTTAACACGTGAGTTGAACCGTGTAATTATTAGTATTATTGCATCAAAGTAGTTCATTCAAAAAGCGACTCTACCGTCCATGGTAATAGATGCCAATTTCAATGGCAGCTTTATAAAAAGTCGGCCACATTAAATAATCTCAACCATATAGGCCATTTCCGTATTTGGTCTGGCGGAATCAGTATGCAGAATCTCGTACTTTACCGAAAGCTTACTGGTATCGCAGTGCTGCAGTGAAGCTGGCACAAGACGCAGCGGTGCGACGTGAGATTAAAAAATCTACCCTCCTCATTATAATTTGCAGTGCGAGTGAGACAAGACAGCGTCGCGCGCGCTAAGCCGCAAATTCTTCAAGACGTTCAGAGGGCTAATCACGTAACTTTCCTAACGCGCGTTTTTGTTTTAACAATTTAAATGTCATTTTTAGGGTTCCGTAGTCAACAAGGAACCCTTATACTTTCGCTATGTCCGTCTGTCCATCTTCGGCTTAGCTCAGTAACCCTTACTACTAGAAAACTGTAATTCGGCATGGGTATATAAATGAATCACGCCAAGAAAAAAGTAGAATAGATCAGGAAAAAATATAGGGTTCCGCCCTACACCTAAAGTCGGGGTGTATTTTTTTCTGTTTTTCCTCTTTTTGACCGATTGCCTTACACGAGATACGTTTTTTGAAACTTGTATTGTAAATCATTATGAGAAAGTTATATGATCGTTACTTTTTTATATTACAACGGTGGCAAACAATTATACGCTTGCGACAACAGAATAATCACAAGCGCCCTGCCGACCCTTTTATTGAGTTGAGGATTCGTTGTGTTGACAGCTAGAGACAAATGCATTCGTGCAAAAGTAAAAAAAAGTCATTGGTACCAGCCGGGATATGAACTCGCTATCTCAAGAGGTTGTGCATAGTAGTATGTCTACACATAGTGAATACATCTATCTGAAGTTTCTATCTAGGTTAAAAGAGCTTTGCTTGATAGTGGAGAATAAAATTAATGTTACTCTGTAAACTTGGAAAAAGGCAATTTATCTACTAACCTTACAAAGGAGGAGCGTTTCTCTAAGAAATGCACGGTTCGAATTCTACGGAAAAATTAACATATTCACTGCCAACGATCTACCAAAAAGGTCCAAAAACGTAAATTTCGACACTCTCAAGGGAATCAAAATGTATAGAGTACTTTCCGCTAACCTACAACTATGAAATTTGGCAAGTAATATCGTCTCATAGTACAAGTAAAGGGGAAAATTAGAAAACTATACATTGGTAATTTTGTACGGAACTCTCGGTGGGCGAGTCCGACTAGCACTTGTCCGGTTTGTTTTCCTCGCACACCGCTCCGCTACCTCACACAGGTGGATTACCTACTCACCTTTGCGACCACATAATCCAATCCAAGTCCTTAAGACCCACGTACAGATGTATTGCAAAATTATTTTCCTTCGGGAAAACTCGGATCTTTATCGGAATACGATGACACCCGAACTGTCAATGAATTATCGTATTAAATCAGTGACATTCTCATACCCATTAATATGGAACTTTATTGTTAAGTGTCAAATGTCAAAATGAATAATGTTGTTGTATAATATAGAGATGTTACAACCGCAACAATTATTAGGTACTGAAAATGGGATTTTTAAAACCACTGTCTGTAACTTCAAAAATAATCAGTTTTATTGTCACTACTAAACAAAACATAATCTCCGCTTTAAAACATAATTAAAAGGACAACAAAATAAAGCTTATCGGGAAATATTTACAATGATAAAATTCAAAACCTGTCTATATTTTATCTTTGGCGTCCCTCTCGTACCTAAAAATAACCTGCGTGTGAGAGGAATGCAATCGATTCAAAAGGTTTCATAGGCAATTTCACGAAAGTTATCACGACGCACACAACCGTTGTAATGAATGATAGAGGATTTTTAAAATTGATGTTTTTTTTGCGTACCGATTGCAAGTTCAGCAGCGAACTGATGGGATGACAAAATGTTTTTTGTTAAAATTCTCACATTGACTCAATCACTTCGTTCATTCGTTTTTCTTGCAATCAGTACGTAATGTAACTGGGTGTGGTTTCATTCATTTCAACTTTGGTAAAACTACCTATACCTACCTAACATTACAATTTCATCGTATTTGGATCGATGTTTTCAATATTGTCCATTTCACAATCTGAGTCAGTCATATCATCGTCAGATTCGTCAGTGCTGTCATTGACGTTAATTACAATCCTATCAATGCTATCATCCATAGAGTGTTCCTGTGAGAGGTATTCATTTTCACATTTGATAGCATGATCACAAACTTTCTTCCATTCTTCCGGGCCAATAATATTTATTTTTTCTTCAATTAATTTTTTTACTGTACCCAAATTCATATTTATGTTTCTTTTTGATACATAACCTTTTATCTGTGACCATATATTTTCAATAGGGTTGAAGTCGGGGTGGTATGGAGGTAACCTTAACACTTCGTGTCCATGTTGATGTAAAAATTTGTCAATGGAATATTCTACAAAGTCTTCTTTATGCCGGAAAATAATTTCGTATAATTGTATTTTGGTTGACGATGAATTATGTGGAATATTGTATTTTTTTAACCAGTTTATCATAAGTGGCTTTGCGGTATTAGAGTTGGGCGGACATTCCACATATTTATTGTGATAATCAGCATTGTCTACTACTAGTACAGAATTTAGAGACAAGTTGGGAATAGGTTGATTCCGTAACCATTTTTCATAATTAACATTATTCATGGCATCGTGATAATCACCAGTTTTATCAGTAGACTTATACATAAGTAGAGCACCCGGTACAAATCCTTTGGCACTACCTGCATGTACTATAATTAGACGTTGACCTTTTGAAATTAACTGTTTCACTCCTTTATCCGTAGAATCGATCCAGCACTTTCCTGTTAAATGGGATGTGTGAACCTAGGTTTCGTCAGTATACACAATATCTCTGCCTTCAGATCTGTACTTCCTTATAAGGTCTATGAACTTTATTCTTTTAAGTCTAACGTCATCTTTTTCCATCAGCATTTTCCTATTATTAGTAATTTTCTTGAATAAAAAACCCATTTGGCGAAGTATTTTTCTTAGTGTAAAATCGCAGCCCTTAAAATTCATCGTTTCTATTAATTTGGACTTTAGTACTTTTATAGTAGGGACCTGTTTATAAATGAGATGAAAGTTATAAACCATTCGTCGTATCACTGCGTAGTCAAAATCATCAAGATCTAAATAGAATTTCTTGCGTGGTCTAAAATTAAGCTGGGTAGCTTAATTTTGTTTGTGTTGGGATTTTCATTACTTCTGTATTGTTCTTCCTGGTTCAAATATTTTCTAATTGTTGGTCTAGATATTCCTGTTGCGTCCGAAATTCGCTGTTGAACTTTCCTAAAATACTCTGAGTCGTTTCTATTTTTGAATTTGCTATTTTCCGATATGAAGTACAGGTAAATATTAAATATAATACCTTGAATTGGATTTTTTAACCGTTTTCGAGATTTCGGCATGGCTATACAACCTTATTATAAGTAATCTGAAAATATGATTAAAATTACAGCGAATTTTTAAATGGCGGATTATCCACTCTATATAAGAAGCAATTTGAGAGAGCACGATAAATACGAACTTTTCCGAAAAAATACGAAGGAAAATAATTTCGCACTACATCTGTACTCTAGCCCAGCTAGCCGGCGGGTAGGACATAAAACGAATTTTTAATGTACAATAAAATATATATCATAAAATACAAAGCAAATAATGCAAAAGAATATTATATATTAGTCGTGAATATTTCATTAATAACCTACGTGATGTACCGGAAGACGCACAGTGTGTAGACCCTCACAAGGTGGATTGATGACTTGAACAGGTTTCGGCAGTCCGCTGGATGCGGCATGATAGTCTTTGGAGGAAGCCTACGTCCAGCAGTGGACGACTTTCAGTTAATAAGATGATGTTGATGATGATGTAATTGAAAAAATAATAATAACATAGTCTGACCAGCGAGCCGCGTCACAATAAAAAATTGGTAAACTTAAAAAAACCGCATGCTGGTAACACGAAATGCATATCGTAAAGCTGAAGCGCTGACGTGACCTGTGGTGGAAGTCAATAGTAAATTTGACACTCATTGGCAAATTTAACAGTAAATAGTATATTTGACATTTATTGTCAAAGGACATTGCCGAATCCTGTACCAACGTTTTATTTGTGCCACAACCAAGAAAGGCGTCATAAAACTTGATTTTATTTTCTATCCAATCTGTCTTTATTATATATATTTGGCAATTAAGACCAAATTTTATAAAAAAAACACAATTTTAACAACAACAAATTTATTTCACAGGCCAAATTTAACTTGAAATTAAGGAACAAAGTACTGACGCGATTAACACTTGGGCACACAATTAAAGGCACGGAATAATCAATTAATCACGCGACTCTAGAAAATAGTACAAGATAGCTCACAAAATCACGTGACCAAAGCACTGCAGCTGTTACCACGCCGGCGCTCGAGCGAAAAGTAAACCGACGAGCGCGCCATGTTGATCGCTTATAAAGGCAGGACGTGACGTCATTGCCGCCCGCCATCTTCTACTCCAACACGGCTTCTCCTGGCGACACGTCGGCCTCGACGTCACTTCTGTTTGAGGGCCCAGCCAATGGGACATCAACCTGTAAATTTTCGAGGTCGCCACCTGAAACGGAAATGACTTGGGCCAAACGTTCTACTAAAATGTGTGGTTTGTATAGCGTACTTCCATTCTCAAGCTTTCAGTCACCACTTCCACTAGTTCGAGTAATTATTTACTGATCACAGATCATTCATCTTCACTCATGCTCTTAACACCCTATGCGAGACGTCTCATTTGACCCCCGTCGAAATCATTCACACTTACACCCGCAGACAGAGGCATCGCTGAATCGCATGTCTAGGTGGCAAACAGAGGCATCACTGAATCGCTTGTTTGAGCAAGACGGAGGCATCGCTGAATCGCACGTCTCTTAACAAACTATCAGGCATCACCTGGATGTTTATTCTGCATCACTACTTTGGCCATAAGTAGTGAAAACTTATCACACAGCATCGAGAGCAACACCAGTGTGTGCCCTGAGTGACGCGGCACGTGAATCAACAATAGGTTTGCAGCCCGCACGCAAGTAAATAATAGAAGGTTACTAAATCATTTACTTAATATGTCGGTCGGTCGGTCATGTTGAAACTATTTACGGAAAATAAAGAGATTGTTAGGAGTACAAGATATGGTCAAGGTGGGTTTATTGATTCGGGGTAGAGATACTGTAGCGAACTGGGTTACAACTCTATTACTGTAAAAACAAGGTGATCACCTACTCACTCTCAAAAAAGGTGGCGCAGGACTCTGGGCACCACTCTCCCCGCCATGGCACCATGTACTGGGCGGCCGCTTGCGTCGTTTTTCCATACGACCCACCAAGGAGCCTGAGCTCATAGGGACCATGGGGGAGGACCTTAATGACTTTATAAGGTCCTCTCATTCCCGAGTCCAGTTTTCCCGTCGATTGCGAGTATTTTATAACGAAGACGAGATCATTGAGGGCAAACTCTCTAGGAGCGCGCCTATTCCTATTGACATAGGAGTCCTGATCGGCCTGATTCCTTCTCAAGCGCTCACTGGCTCTAGTCCGACAGATCTCACGCCAAGCCTCCCTGTTCGGCCGCGAGTCTTCTAACGCCACATCGCGAACTAGAGCGCGAATCACGGGAGTAGTTGCATTGGTACCAATGAGGAGATTAAGTGCAGATGCCTGAGTGGTCTTTTGTTTAGTGATGTTAAGTACTAACTGCATTTTCCACAGCTTTTCAGACCACAAAGCGTTTCGGTGGCCTACCTCGATCCTAATCATATTAAGGACGGTGCGTACGTAGTGCTCGAACTGGCCATTTGAGTGGTGCATTTCGGGCGTGATGTAGTGTATGTCGCTGCCCAACTCAGTAATCCACTCAACGAACGCTGACGACTCAAACATTCGCCCACGGTCCGTTACTAGTAAAGTAGAGACGCCAAATAACGAGATCGCATGTGTAAAGGCTCGCTTAAGCTCACTTACATCTTGTCGGTATATCGGGTATAGTAAGGTGTACTTAGTGAAGGAGTCAACTAAAATAAGTACGAACTTGAAGCCATTAGACTCAGGTAAGGGGCCCAGGGCGTCTATGTGAACCGTGTGAAACGGAACCTCAGACTTTTCCCACGATGTAATGTTTTAGTTCGAGGCTCTAGGTACACGTTTTTTGGAGATGCACACTAAGCAGTGAGCTACGTATTTAGCCACGAATTGTCGGAGACCGGGGAACCAAAAGTGCTTTAAAATTAGGTCTAACGTCTTCTCGGCACAAATGTGTTCATGTTCATCATGACAAATGCGCAACAAACTCAGTCTATGGCCCTTCGGAATAAAACATAACAACCTGCTTTCTTCGCCTATCGGGTTGTACTTGTAGTACAAAAGATCATTTTTATCTACGTATCGCCTGGAGTCTAACTCCCCTTTACGCAAAGCCTTTGTAAAAGACCCTGCGTTTCGTCATCGGCTGATTGGGCAATTTGCACCCAATTTCGCGGCCGTTGTATATTATGTATCGCGGCGATGGGGTTACGGCTGAGGTAATCAGCGTGGGACATATTCGTGCCTTTACGATATTCGATTGTAAACGTAAAGTCTTGTAAGTACACCCACCAACGAGCGACACGTGGGAGTAAATCTTTTTTCCGCTCGGTAGACTTAAGTGCGTTGCAATCAGTCACTACTTTGAATTGGAGGCCAACAAGATAATGGCGGAAGTATTGCAGCGCCTTCACTACCGCCAGAGTCTCCAATTCGTAGGAGTAATACCTACTTTCCGCGCCCTGCGTGACTTTGCTATAATAGGCAACAACCCTTTTTCTATCTTGCCCATGTGCCTGCAGCAGTACAGCACCGTAGCCAGCGCTGCTAGCGTCGGTATGTACCTCCGTTGGCAAATTGGGGTCGAAAATGGACAACACAGGTTCGGATGTTAATAGGGAAATAAGTTCCTAGCGCACTATTTCTTGCTCTGCATCCCAAAGAAACTTTACCCTTTTCCTGGTTAAGTGAGCTATACAAGCAGTCTTTGTGGAGTACCCTTCAATATATCTCCTAAAGTACCCTGCGAGCCCCAAAAACTGTCTTACTTGCTTCACATTAGTAGGAATCGGCGAATTTACTAATGCCTCGATTTTCCTTGGACTCGGCCTAACCTGACCTTGACTGATGACCCTACCTAAATATTCTACTTCTGTAGTGAGGAATGAGCATTTGGCCAGATTTATAGAGAACCCTGCGGCTGTAAGTGTTTCCAACACTCTACGCAACAACATGATGCCATCTTCGACGCTGTTACTCATCATAAGGACGTCGTTGACATACACTAAGACATCGCCACTATCAATGAAGCTGCGTAGTGTGTTATTGATGATTCGTTGGTACACAATCGGGGAGTTGGTCAAACCATAGGGCATTTTGAGGTACTCATAATGTCCCTCCGGCGTGACGAATCCCGTCTTGTGTATAGAGTCCTCATCAATTTGTATTTGATGGAAGCCCGTCGCCATGTCGAGGCTTGAGAAGAACTTGCTACTGCCCAAACGGTCGATATGGTCATCAATTAAAGGAAGTGGGTACCTATCCTTAACGGTAAGTCGGTTGACGGCCCTGAAATCCACGCACATCCTATCAGACCCATCTTTTTTTTTACGAGGATAATAGGACTCGCATACTCCGACTGGTACTCTCGAATTATATTTTTGTCTAAGAGGTCTTGTACAATCTCCTTTGCCTTGAGCTTTTCTTGGTAAGCGAGCTTGTATGGTCGGTAAACAACTGGCGTATCATCAGTTAGATTTATTTTTATTTTACCAGTAGTGACGGTGGTAGTGGCAGTGCCTGAAATAAAGTTATCGGCAGTCACCAATGACGTTCATCAATGCGTCCCTTTGCTTTCCCTGAAGGGGCGTGTTCACGGTCAGTGATTCGCCAGCTGTTCCGACATTGCATATTAAAGCGGGTTGCGGGACTTGCGGGTTTGACCTAGTGAGATACTGTTTGTCTTTAGTACGCACGTATGTGATACCGTCACGATTAAGGACGTCGGTGCCAATTATGATGGGGGTATTCATGCATCCTGAGGGGACCATTACAAAGTCAGCTTCCAGGGAAATATTGGGGAATTCAATAGTCAAAGTGACATACCAGTTCGCAACTATTTCCTTCTCACTAATTCCTTTTAGAATGGAAAGCTTCGGCTTCCTATCGCATGAAAAGTATTTAATAACATCTTCAGATATTAACGAAATGTCGAGGGCTCCACTGTCAATCAACACGTCTACTGGAATGTCCTGAATGACAGCCGTGATTAAGTCCTTATTCGTGCCGGCATCCGTTAGTTCCTGCTTACAAAGGTTGGCTTTTTTTGTCTTATTATTTTGGGACCTATCTTTAGCGAAACACATGTCCTCCGTATGACCTGGCTTGTGACAAAAAGTGCAAGCGATGTTTTTCTTTTTGGACGAATTTCTATCAACTAAACCCGGTTTTTTTGGGACAATGGTAACTTATGCCCGGCCTGTCCGCAGGAGAAACACTTTAAATTGTTGTCTCGTATCGGATGAGAGCGTTTTCTAGAATTAGTTGAACTCATGTCAGACTTGCTGCGGGTAGGCTTGGCATAAATTGACAGAAATGAAACCAAACTATCAGAGGCGAGGTTAGCGTTCGCGGCGGCAGCTCTAACCTGTGCGTCAGTTATTCCGCGAATAGTAATTTGTGTCATTAAGTCTTCACTAAGCCCCTTAACCACTCTCAGACGTAATAAGGTGCGCCGAGCATATTCGGCATATGTGGCGTACTTATCGGACGTAGTGTTCATAGTTTCGAACAATATATTGGCGTAGTCCAGTTTGCGAGGGCACAACGGTTTAAATTCGCGAACGAAATTTGTCCACGTCCGATCAGCACTGACCCACTCGTTTAACCATGTTTTGGCGTCACCTTTGAGGCAGCCGCCAACGCGGGAAAGACACTCGTGATCGGTCCACCCGTTGGCCAATCTAGCGCGGTCTACCTCCTGGCACCATACGTCGATATCGTGTATTGACGGGTCAAAGTTAGACACGTAGTAATTATGAGCCCGCGCTGGATTTAATGATTTTATCGCGTCAGCCAATATTTGCGTGGAAGAAAGCAAGACGGGGTCGCGATCGTGATGGTCTATGTTAGTATGAGCAGGTTCCGGTCCTACATTGTTCACGCGGGTGATGCTGTTAGACGGCGGTGTTAGTGGAACCAGCCGGTTGACCGCGCCGGCTCCAGCCGAGTTGTTTTCAATAACAGAGTTATCGGAAGCAGCGCCCACGTGACCAGTCACGTTGTTTACATTACTCATTGGTATGGACGGCGCGATCAACCCCTGGTTAATCGCAAGAGAGCTGCTCGGCGTGGTACCAGAGTTATCGGGCACAACATCAGTAGCCCTACGTTAATTATTATTGTTTTCGAGGGTATCTAGCCGCGTCAGAATGGTGTTCAATGTATCTTGCAACGATCTCTTTGTGCGAGATGGGGTACGCGCACGTGACCTATGTTTGTGACGGTGGTGACGTGATTTGCTAAGCGATCTATCCGCGTGGCCCGTCATTTTAAAAATACCGTCACACACAACCAAGAATTATAATTGAAATAAAGAAAATAAAACCCGCCAGTACTTTGTTCCTTCCGGATCTTCCGTGTGATAGTAAAGCCGTTTCGGGCTAAGGCCTATCCCACTTCTGAATTTGGCAATTAAGACCAAATTTTATAAAAAAACTATTTTAACAACAACAAATTTATTTCACAGACCAAAATTAAATTTAAATTAAGGAACAAAGTACTGACGCGATTAACACTTGGGCACACAATTAAAGGCACGGAATAATCAATTAATCACGCGCCACTAGAAAATAGTACAAGATAGCTCACAAAATCACGTGACCAAAGCACTGCAGCTGTTACCACTCCGGCGCTCGAGCGAAAAGTAAACCGAGCGCTTTTTTTTTTTTTTTTTGAACCTGACTGTTGCTATAATAGGACGAACCCAATATAGCGGTCGAATTGCGTGGTTGGAGGGTAGCCTGGGGAAAATCCAGGGGGAACCTCCGGCACCACCACGCGGGAAAGTTTGTGCACTGGAATACTCTACGAGTTTGCGCTCCAGTGAGATTGGTTGAACGGTATCAACCGAATCTGGGGTGTGAGTGGTGTTGAACTACTGGGAGTTTTATCGCTGGTTCGCTAAAAACCTAGCCTAGCTGAGAAGAGTCCAGCAAGAAACTCAGCTAGGCCCGACTTGGGTCGGACTGACTCTACCCGGTATGCGGCGGTACCGGGACGAATAGGGACTGTATGTGTCTGTGTTGTCGCGATCTCGCGGTGGACGTCCCCGCCGGCGGGAACGCCGAAGTGTACGCGATGTGTTGGACGCCGAAAGCGCAGCGTTCCATCTTTCGATGGACGCTGTGATTTCGTCGTCCGGGTCCGTGAGTGTGTGCCTAGGACGCCGGACCGTGCGGCCCCTAATCAGTGAGCGCCGAGTAACGACGAGGGGGGAGGGATGGGAACGTAATCAGCAGCCTTCCTAACTAACGGATTCCTATGGTGGGGAGCGTTGTCAAAATAACGTCTGGCAGCCTGCTTAAAGAAACCATACATGGTGCTAATCCCCATGTCGTGGTGCATGCTGAGGTTCGATTGGTACCACGGGGCACCAGTCGCCCTACGGAGAAAACGATTCTGAATGACCTGAAGCGGCTTGAGCGATGACATAGGCACGTGAGCAAATGCTACACTTGCATATGTCATGATTGGATGAACACAAGTCTTGTAGTGTCAGCTTATTTCTAAGTGACATTTTACTAAGCTTGTTGATCATCGGCCCAAGCCTTCCTAGTACGAACAACGCGCGGTTGCGAACCCTGCGGATGTGGCTACGGAAAGTCAGTCTCCTGTCGAGGGTCACTCCAAGATATTTGGCCTCGTTGACCCAGGGGATGGGTCGGTCAAACATCTGGATCGGAGCCACCCGTCTTTCTGTACTAACGCAGTCAGACGGGTGGAAGACTATTGCAGTGCTTTTTTCCGGGTTGACTTCGATACGCCAAAGATTAAACCAACGACCTAGGTCGGTGATTGCCTCTTGGAGGTATCGCCGGATAGTAGCGTACTTACAATGGGTCGTAAAGAGCGCGGTGTCGTCCGCAAACAACCCCAGTTGCACCTTAGGGTGCCTGGGAATGTCGTTCGTGAACAACGAGTAGAGAGTGGGAGAGAGCACGGAGCCTTGCGGGACTCCGGCCCGGATGGGGTGTGGGTCCGAGTACGTTCCCTCCAGTCGGTATCGAAAGCTTCGATCACTGAGAAAATCTCGTATGGTGAGTACGAGTCTGTCCGGTATACCGAGCTGGTATAACTTGTATACCAGCCCGTTATGCCAGACCTTATCGAAGGCTTTCGCCACGTCGAGAAAGATCGCACCGGTCTTGAGCCCCTGGAATCGAGAGAAAACCGAGCGCGCCATGTTGATCGCTTATAAAGGCAGGACGTGACGTCATTGCCGCCCACCATCTTCTACTCCAAGAATATACATATGAACAGGGAAATGTGAAATCGAGTAAAAAAGTAATTTGCTACAATGACCACTTCCGGCGCCGTCATTGCAAACAACGTCTCATGAACGACTTTTATTTGTTTATTTATATTATTAAGGATCGCCAACAGCGGCAACAACAATTACAAGTACTAATACAACAAAAAAACAGGTTTACATTTAATTGCGCCACCAATTACAGGCGAACACAGCATGCATTAAAGAAAGCATCGACTAAAAATTATATTAAACGAGACACAATAGCAGATGATAGTAGTTAATAATAATATACCTACTTAGGACTAATTCAAGAATAGGTCTAAAACTAATGCAAATTACTATGGCTATTGAGGCATTTCAATCGGTCATCGACAGCAATTTTGTCCTGAATCGGTGTAAACTGTCATGGTGTATGTCCAACTCCTGCTCTGAATTGCTGCTCGACAGACGGGGCACCTGCGAGTGGGAGCCTAGTTTGGTGCGGCAGAGTCGTATGCTAAATAGTGGACAAGGGTATCTCGGAACGCGGGTGGGTACTGAGCGCAAACTTTTTAAGTAAACTTGAACATTCTGTCATGTTATTCAAAGTTTTATACAGAAACGTCATGTCCAGCATATCTCTCCTGCTTTCAAGAGATCATATCAAAGCGCTTAAGCCTGTCTTTGTTAATCTTCATATTGTGATGTATATTCGCAACATATTGACAGTCATATTATTCACACCCTATTCCAATCTACCTCATTATTCAACCAATATGTATAACGATTCCGAGTCATAACAACGATGCGTGATCAGCGGTCAGACTTTCACTGGTTCTGCATTGATGTGAAATGTAGGTAAACGTGAACTTCACTCACTTTTGCTGTCAAGTACCTACATTCAAATTCAAATCCATCTAATTCAGCATCACGTAAAGACATTTTGTTATACACGCCATTGTATTGCTTATTGATGGGCGCAAACATTATTAAATGGCGTATTTATCTGGGTGGGTTTGAGTCACTTTAATTTGTAACAAAGTAGGTTGGTAAATCTCATTTTCCATGTCAAAATTGTTTCTAAACAAAAAGATAACCTCAAAATACCGTAATTAATTGCAAATATCTACCTATTCCCTATATAATAAAAAAAGTTACTGTCAAAAATTTCATTTTTGGTACAAGCTTTTATTGCCGACTGTACTTTTCTGTATACCATCATCGACTACTCATTGAGACGATTCTAACGAGCCCAAACTCGATGGGGTTATGTGGTTTTATTACGGACTTCCTATGGCCTCCTTCCAGCTCCATCATCAGATCAGCTCCACGTCATCATAATATCGCATTGTCATGCGATTCATACATGCATGCAAAATTTCAGCTCAATCGAAAACCGGGAAATGGATCAACTTGCAAGATTTGATTACAGACAGACAGACAGACAACGGGACAGGTGATAGTAAATAAAAGCTTGAAAAAAAGACTTGGTGTAGTGGAATTGTAGTTTATTGTCCTCAAAATATAGGTTTGGATGTGACACAAATTTTGTATTGGTACAAACTTACTATGGATGGACGGCAATGTCCTTTACTATGGTACATATCTTATAGGTAAAATTATTGCCATATGAAGACATTTTCTCAAACATGCAATGAAATATTGACGTTGTGTTCTTCATAATGGGCTTCGAAGTGTCACGTTTCGGGCGCAGCGAGACGAGAGACCCGTAATGGCATTTCATACAAAATTGGAGCCCTAGGCCGGCAAGATGGTCTTTTTTAATTTCCATTCCACTATTTGTGGCACAGGATCCCGGCGTTCAGCCATGAAAATTAAAGTTTGATTTCTTGGAGTTTTTTTTAATTTATTTCATTGCATGTTTGAGAAAAGCACTATACATACCTCGGCGTGAAAAGGGGTTGCCAGCCGAGTACATATAGACGGCCGAGCGTAGCGAGGTCGGATAGTTATGAGGCCGGCAACCCCTTTTCACGCCGAGGTATGCTTACTTCCCGGCCTCTATAGTAATGTGCTGCCAACTCGGGTCAGGCCATGCCAGACTGTAAATGTTTTGTTATTAATTAATGTAGCCCAAAAAACGTAGGTATTGAAAGTTCACGCTGTCGATGTTGTTCCATCGAAACTATAACTTCATAAAAAGGCCTCCAAGCAAACGGTTATTGACCGAGTGGCTTATACAACTGGATTATGACGAGACTGAACTCCTCATGACCGTGATAAAATAATGACTACTAACAATTTAGTCAGTATTGCAGTGTAGATTCTTATTTAATTTTTTATTCTCTTATATTATTTAATTTTACGCCAGGCATACTTTATGTCATACATTCGCACACGCACTCATCACACACACACACACACACACACACACACACACACACACACACACACACACACACACACGAGCGCACAGTATTTGGAGCAGCGAAACTGGCTCCTGTAACACAGGGTTTCCTAGCTCAGGAGGGTCGTGATTTATATTGTAATGTTGCCCTTATACAATAAACTTTTTCATTTCATTTCATTTCATACTTTAGATCTTGACGTAATAAATGTATAACGATCACAAGCGATTTGGCGGGGGCGGGCGTGGGCATGTTCTAAACCATAGCCTTTGATCATGACCCATTTTATATGTAAAGGTAAACAGGTACGGCCGGCGTTGGAAGGGTTACGCAATCACATGACGTGTTTACTCGCCCTTGACATTAATGCAGCGAACTTTCGGGAGCGGGTTAAATTGTGATTTATCGTGCATTTGTACGGGGATGCGGGGATTTAATGAACCTTTTCGATGCGTTTGACTAGCGGGCGCGTGTTTAATAAACTTTATTTTCACCTGCGTGTGTGTAATGAAAGTGAAAAGTGTCTTTTTATATTCAGTGGTCCTTGTAGCTACAATAATAGGGGTATACACACGAAATAAAACAAACAATAATGATGTGTTTTCTTGAAAGAGGATCACGAATGTAGTCAAGGATTAAGAAAAAGCAACGCAATAGGTTAAATAATCACAAAGTTTTTGTTCTGTCCCTTTTCCACAAAACGCACCTTCATATGAAACAATTGTCATTTACTATGACGCTCAAGGACCGTGACGTCACGATCTGCCAGCGTTTTCTCTCTAACAAGCAACATTAAAACGGTTGTAGCTTCGTAATTTTTTGAGATATTTGAATGAGATTTTCGACATTAAGCATATACTTTTACCTTCTTTCTTTTGAAGTAATAATAAATTTGGAATCTTTACCCCAAATTATGGTAGCATAAGATCGCGGACCCGTGTGGTGTCGGGTTAGAATTTCACCACCCCCTTTCTTCCCGTGGGTTTCGTAAAAGTCGACTAAGAGACCAGGGTTGAAGTGTGTTGTGGGCGATGGGCTAGCAACCTACGTTTGAAATCGCGTGACTGCTTTAAAAAAACCAGCACGGCTACCACGCGACGGCGCGCGATCTCTCTCGAGTTCTCTCGCACTATCCGTCTCTCTCTTATTAGAACACTTAGAACGAGAGGTGTAGTGCGAGAAAAATCGAGAGTATGTCGCGGCCGTCCCATGATAGACGTGCTGGATCGTCAAAATTAACCTTGTACCTGCCTAGTTACTAGCCAGTATGTAACTGCGAGAACGACGAATGTTTTATGTCCGACATACGCGATCATGCTAGTTAGGCTTATGCCTCTAACACTCAACTGCTCGTAGGCGCTATCCTCTACTAACCGTTTTTCGCATGTATCGGCACCAAGCGAAGCTGCAAAACCTTTGCCATAGGACGTGTTGAGATAACTTTTTGTTTGGAATTTCTTCCCTGTTTGGCCTGCAACGCCGCCAGCAACAGCCCTTATGGGTCCAGAGAGAAATGTGCTAAGCTAACTTATCATAGAAATGATAAGTCGCAAAAGCGCTTGGTATATCTTTATCTAGCGGATCTAGAGCGACAATTAATCTCACGATCATCATATCAGCTGAAAGACGTCCACTGCTGGATATAGGCCTCCCCCAAAGAGTGCCTGGTCTTCAGTCCACCTTGTCGGGTTCCGGTAGGTACGCGATGGGCGGACATTGCACCTAGAACTGATGGCCGTTGGGGTGGAAAGGTTCTCGAGTGGCGATCACATTTTTTTAAATAATTAGTCCGTTTGATGTCTAACGAAGCAAATTTGTTTTCAGATCCCATCCGTCCGTTGAAGGCGTATCTCCAGTATTCAGCGTTTTGTTGAAACTGTCGGCATTTACAACGCAAGAGTGAGTACACTTTAATATTCTCACTGTCTAATTAGAACACTTAGAAAGAGACGGGTAGTGGATCTCGCGCGCGCGAGAGCCCGCGAGTGGTCTTGAGCTAGCCGTGCAAGGTGACACTCATTCTGCCTATCCCTGAAGTGATGCTGGACGCAGGGCGTCTGTGGGCATGTGTAACTTTAAGTTACATTTTTTTTATAATACTACTTCAACTCCTATATAGCCGCGTAGTATCTAACAGTGACAGCAGATATTAGATCAAGATTAAAAAGATATGTTCAAAAACATAATTTTCAATTGGTACACTCTTGCCTACTGTGCTTCAACCAACTGAGCTATCGGAACAATCTGTCTCGGCCACCAAATCCTTCAATCAGGTTCTTCTTACAACGCCTTAGGGAGGCGTGTAGCGACATCTGCCAAAAGACTTGGGCTTCTTAACGGTACACATTATCTCAAATTATATTGAGAAATCGTCAGTAACGATGCGCCTCCCCATACTAAATTATTTTGTATTAAGCAGTAACGCTGCTAACGAAATTATAAATTTAAAATATAGGAAAAAAATAAAAATCGAAGGCTGCGAGCTGATGCGCGAGCTATGACTTGGACGCGTTTTCAAGTGATTGGCCAAGGATTGCGGGGGACAGGGACGAATGGAAATCCAGGGGGGAGGCCTTTGCCCAGCAGTGGGACACTCCAACAGGCTAGCAAAAAAAAAAAGGCTCCGAGCCGGATTCGAACCGGCCACCATAGGCATGCCATTAATTTGGTATTGAGAGGGTTGCAATAAGCCAAACAGGTTTGGTCTTGAGTAGTTAGGAGTTGATATTGTCACCTTGTCTCCATCACCAGATCAGCTCGGCGGTACCATATCGTTGTTACCAAATTTGCCCAACTCCAACCAAATCCTCTGCGTGGTCTGATACAAAGTTAGTTTTTGAGGTACTAAGGTTCTGGAAGCGACCAAAAATTTTCTGAAGTAAGGTAAAGTAAGGCCTTACTAACAGGTTTTTTAAGAGCAACAAGTTCCATTTAAAAAATATTTGACATAAAAATTGCTAAGTACCTAGTTGAAAATATAAGTGATTCAATTATTCGTTCGAATCTAATGGGGCTTCTAGACGGGCTATACTTTTGCGAAAATGTTTGGCCGGCAACTATGGGCGTCTTGCTCTTACTTCCATAGAACTAACATTAGCGAGAGAGCGAAACTAAAAAATTACGGCTGTCGCCTTAATATGTTACGCGCTCGCTCTGACACCAGCTCGGCGCCAGTAAAGCGAAATCAAATTAACATCAATTTAGAATGCATAGCATATGTTCCAAATCAAAATCCCGTTCTTTTTACCCAAAAAAAACGCCAATGTATCAGAACGTAAAATAAATACATCCTCCCCGGCCTAGACTGCCCACCCAAACACTTCCCCCCTCAGACCGGGCGGCGCCGCTCAAGGCTGTCTGCAGTTGGGGGTTAAGGACTCGGTGGATTGATTTTAGGGCTTAGCTGAGGGCCCTAGCCCTAGGCTTTGGTGGCCACTTGTGACATGTATAATATGGCTTTTGCCCGCGACCGCGACCGGGACCGCGTTGCCCTGGGGACCTTATATCGTACCTTACAAACTTCCGCTCCCATTTTACCGCTCTATAATTGGCGGGATGAAAACTATTATAATGTCCTTGACCAAGGTTTAAACTATTTCGTTCATCTTCATTGGTTTAAGCGTTAAAGGTAACAGACAGAGGGACTTGCAGAGTTTCTTTTGCACTTATATTAGCATGGATGTTGTTCAATTGGAGTTGCATAATGATCAACGTAAAATGACGCAACATAACAAAAGCAACACAGAACGCTAATAAACGGAACGGCTCATATTTTGTAAACAACTAGAAATTCCATTACAAAGTGGTCAAGTGCAGGTTGGCTCTTGCAAATTAGTAGGTGTATATAAAAGGCTCATTCCTCATAGGAATCGAGACTTGAAGATTTTTCCTACTAACTTTGCCGCTGGAAAAATTTGCCCCCATACATTAGGCATACGAGTAGGTCGTGATAACTTTACTGCCTGCAAATAATTCATTCCTTTAAGTTAAGACATGATTTCCAGAATAAAAACTGCCCTATGTTCTTCCCAGGGTGTCAAACTATCTCTATAAAAAAAGCGGCCAAGTGCGTGTCAAACCATGCACAACGAAATTTTTAGAAATATCTCGGAAACCTTTGAACTGATCTTGTTCAAAACAATTTTCGCTGAAAGAATTGAATGTTTTTTTTTTTTAATACACGGTTCAAAATTTAGAGGGGGGGGGACACAATTTTAGTGATTTTCGGAGCGATTTTCTCCGACTCTATTCCCTTATTAAAAAAAATGCTGAGAAACCTTATATTTATTTTGAAAGGCCTATCGATGTGCCACACGTGGGCTTGCAATGATTTTTTTTTTTTTACTTTTAGTTTTATGTATGGAGTACTTACACCCTAAAAATTTTTTTTTTTGTAATTTAATTACAATACTATGTAGCGGCTAACAAAATACACCTATCCTCAAAATTGTATTCAAATACACACTATAGTTTTCGAGTAAAATGCCTGTGACATTCGGACGGACAGACATGACGAATCCATAAGGGTTTAGTTTTTTGCTATTTGGCTACGGAACCCTAATATCATCTAAACCAGTTCAGCGGTCGTGAAAAGGTAACAGACAGGGTTACTTTTGCATTTAGAATCATCATCATCATCATATCAGCCGAAAGACGTCCACTGCTGGACATAGGCCTCCCCCAAAGAGTGCCTAAGCATTGTGCCAGTGCATTGGATGGAAATATGGCTTTAAAAAAGGTTGCATTGCGGCAGTTATTTTTTTTATCAGTGGGCATAAGATGGTCCTTTTATCCCTTATCGTTGTCGATAAGACATCTGTCACTCTCGCACTCGCATACATGAGTCGGATGACGGATGTCTTATCAACAGCGATAAGTGTTAAGATTTGACGCAGTATTATTTCAAACACAAATTTGATGGCTTGTGTACTGGATATTACTATTTCGATGTAACGTTGTGTAACGTTACATTGTTGAAAGTAGGGCATGACTGAGGTCGAGATTTGTTTCATAAAACTAAAGTTTGTGCACAGCAAACACAGGGGCCATTTTACTAACAACAATTTCGTTTCAGTTTCATTCCAATCCGTCGTTTTAACCCTTTAAGAGACCAGATGGGTAATGACGTAAAGCTTAGAACGGGCGTTAGGACAGTTTAACTATCATTTTTCCATATAAAATGTGACATTTAGATCTACCTAATGTACGTAGTTAAAATGATTGACCTGCTAGTTAAATTAATCCATTATTCAAGTGGCTTGCTCATAATTTAGATTTAGACCCATAAAGGATTTGTTAGATGGATTTCCCGATATTTTTATTTTCTTGTAAAAAAAAACCGAACGCTTATTTTTCCAGTAATTTATTCACACTTTACCTCTCGCAAAACTTCTCATTCGCATAATTACCGGTTTGTGATTATTAACGGTGTGTATTAACGGAAGAAAATTTTTGAATATAATTTTTTGGTTCTCTAATTTTTCTATACGCAATATTTCTATACATGTTATTCAAATTCCATATAAGTATGATTAATAGAACGAAAAAGAGAGCAACTTTATTTGAAAAAAAAAGAAAAATCCGTAAAGTCGATTCTGGCGCTTCGCCGGCCGCTGCCGCGGCACGCTCGTTTCGCTCGCTCGGCTTGCGCGCTGTAGGGTCGCAGTACACCTAACACTCCTCGCTTCGCTCGTCGTCGTACCTACACCGACCCCTATTTTGCATATTATCTAAGCGTAAGGAACTTGCTTAGACCAGTTGCGTTTTAGACGAGATGATACTAACCCGAAAAATTGCGAATGTCATAATTTTCTATTGCGAATATAATCTATTAGAAAACACCTGATTATGAAAAAAGGTGTATGAGAAATTTTGCAACACTTCAAATGTATGCATACGAAATTATCCGCATGGTAAAAAAATATACTGGAATAATAAGCGTTCGGAAATTTTTATACAAGAAAATAAAAATATCGGGAAATCCATCTGCTGAATCGAAAACCCTATGTAACCTAATAGAAAAAAAAACCCGAAATTGTATTATGTCCATTCCGTTACTTTTTCATTGACACTTGTACTAAAGTAACGGAATGGAAGCATGGAAGTTGTAAGAAAAATAATACAAGACACTTTTTTCTCCTATTAGGATGAATAGGGTTTCCGATTCTGCGTAAAAATAACATAACATTTTAAATTTCTGAGAAGAAATGTCAGAGCACGGACGTATTGTTGTAAGGGGTTTTGGCAGCTTTTCCAAAATGCCAGTGACCAAAAATCTACAGAACCGTTTAAACTTATAACAATTAT
Organism: Epinotia bilunana; assembly: GCA_947049275.1. NCBI lineage: Eukaryota > Metazoa > Arthropoda > Insecta > Lepidoptera > Tortricidae > Epinotia > Epinotia bilunana. The sequence goes on along the minus strand of OX346275.1, from coordinate 4,398,824 downwards.
AATAGAATTATCATAAGCAGCCAGAAACTGCTGAAAGTGGTTAAAATGCTGATCCATTTAAGTGTTAAGAAACCAATAATTTACATCACGGGAGCACTTTTCCCCCGCAGCGGCAGTGTTAACTCTAACACTTACGGAAAATGAACAGAAAAGGAATAGTGGAGAGTTGGAGACTTCAAATATCTAAGCCAGACAAAATGGGCTTCAGCAAAAGTATTTTACTGACATTAAATTATTGGGTAAAAATGGATGATTTAAGATGTTCAGTTTATCTTAGCTTTTTTTTAATATTACGTCGGTTGCAAACAAGCATACGACGCTTGCAACGACCCTTTATTGATTTAAGTATTCTTTGTGATGACAGCTAGAGACACATGCAGGCACAGTCGCCATCAGATATATCGGAGCGGCCAAAGTGCTCACAAATATCTGAACACGTGTCCAATACAATAGACACGTGTTCATATATTTGTGAGCACTTCAAAGTTTGGCGAATATTTAGTTTAATAAGGTTACTATTCATTTTTTTTGTTAGCGAATGAAATAAAATAAAACAACGCAATCTAGGGAGCTCTGGCGACCTGACTCACCACCAAATAACCAAAACAACGAGTGAGGTTTTTGTGGCTGCGTTCTTCTGTAACTAAAGTTATATCCACTAACGTTCAAAAACCCTGTTTTAGGTAAAAAGCCGTTAAAATTTATTTGGATTTATCTGTCACTTTGACATTTGTATTCGTAGAAAGGGACATAACATATTTTTCACTTCTCACGCTCGTAAAGTGTGTCATATTAGGCTTAGCAAGCGGGGCTAAAGTAGTACATGTACTATCGACCACACAGCTAACTGACCATCGGTGCACCTTAAGTGCATTGTAATAAGTTTCTATCTATATAAACACAGGATGGTCAACAGTGTTGTCGCTTGTACATGTAGCCCTAAGGAAAATTCACAATTACAAAAAAATAAACGCCTTTGACAGTCTGTAGCCGCGTCCAAACGTTCAAGCGTGGCTGACTGCTTACATGGCATAAGCTATTAGGCTGATGTCACACTGCGCCGCATCTCCGGACGGAGGTGCGGAGCTGCATACAAATTTCGCCGGACGGAGGTGCGGTGCAGTGTGTCGTACTAAACGGAATTTATATACAAACTGAGGTACTTGCATACAGTGTGACATCCACCTTAGATTGAGCGGGATAGACTGCTGTCTGTCTCGATTTATCTTATGCAGCGTATGCTGTCCGCCGTGCTCGGCCGTTTGGACGCGGCTATATACGATAAGTAGCGCTTATTCGTGGTGTCAATATTTTGTATCTGTTCCAAAACAGTGTATTAAAAAAATCATGCCGCCAAATTGAACAATCTTTCGCTGTGAAATTGTTGATTGTGGATGGATAATCGAACAATTCTCTCGAACAATTTTCCCTCACTGCGCTCGGGAAAATAACCATCTCGTGGTAACTTACATGGCTTATTTTAGACCCTTGTCAAACAATCCATACTTGATATTATAAATGCGAAAGTGTGTCTGTCTGTCTGTCTGTTACCTCTTCACGCTTAAACCGTTGAACCGATTGAGATAAAATTTGGTATGGAGATAGTTTGAATCCCGGGGTAGGACATAGGATAGTTTTTATCCCGGAAATCATCCCCTAAGGGGGTGAAATGGGGGATGGAAGTTTGTATCGAGCTACGATATAAACGAGCTGCACGCGGATGGAGTCGCGGGCAGCAGCTAGTCTACTATAATTTATCAGGCATTTTAAGTTTTATGAATAACCCCGTACCTAAGTCTTTAACCGGTCAGTTTTCGAATGTTACTTATACTGTAAGGTGGAGTCTTGTAATTGCAACTAGGTATATCTGTCTGGTAATTGCAACTAAATTTAATAATGCCCTGTATAATCACTATCCTAGAAGGCATTATTAAATTTAGTTGCAATTACCAGACAGATATAACTAGTTGCAATTACAAGACTCCACCTTATGACATTGATCGTCAGTTTGGATACAACCTCGTAACCATTTGTTAATGGTACGTACATATAATATCTGATTTGTATTAGCTATGTCGATTCACATTGTTTAGCATAAGATAATATTGTGTTTGCCTGTAGTTGGATAAACATTCAGCTTTGAATTTGTACCAAGTTTAGTTCGTAAGTCACATGGTGCTGTATCTGTTGGAAAACCTTAAATAAATATATAATGAGAAGGCCCTTTTACAGTTAAAAACCTCAACAACAGCCGTTACTGCCATTCTAAATATAAAAACAGTATCGATTGTCCAAAGCCCCTTAGTCCGTTGCATACTTTATGCTTCGATCGGTTACAACAGCGACATCTATCATACAACTAGGCGGTGATAACTTGCTACTCACTTGCTCGTGGCGACCACAGTTGCCAACTTCGCTCACCCCTAAACTGACTGTGGTAACTGTGGTTGCTAAGCAAAGTATGGCCTGCATAAATAAAAAAAAAACAATTTAGGAACTTTTTTAATAAGAAGTGAAGTGATAGCGGCTAACATTAAAAAGAACAACATACAGGATGGTCAAACGGAAGTATTTTTCTAGCGTTAACTTTTGTAGAGCCAAAACTCACGATTTAATGCAAATAAGCGAAAAAACGGCAAAATTACGTTTATACCTACTTATATATACTACGTGTTTATTTCAATTTCCGTTAATTGCAAGGGGGCATAGGTTAGATCAAATAAAGTTAATTTCTCCAAGACAGTAGTATCTTAACTCTTACTGTTTTCAAGATATTCAATATTTTAATTTAATCAGATTTGCAGCTTTCACCACTTTTAATGCTCCAGTAGATTATTTTGTAAAAAAAAAATTTTTTTTTTCTTTTTTTTTCAAGTAATAATTATGCTTATTTGTTTCTGTGAATGTACTCTGCAATATGGCGAAGTTAACGGAAATTCCCGGGAACACCGTGTATATATTCGTATAGTAAGTCAAAATTCAAATAAAAAATCATAAAATCAATCTCCAGAGCATAAATCCACGTATAAATTATAAATTTTAACTTTGCAGCAGCAATTGATCTCATTTGTTTCATGATCGCAGTTATTTTTTGGTTCTATGTAGCAGTTACTTTGGTGTGCTTATTTAGAGATCCTGGTGTCTTCAAGAGGAAGAAGATGAGAAAAAATTTAATTTACATTCACTGTATTATACCATACAAACCATTGTTTTTATGCAAAAAAAAACATTATTCAATCATTTGCATGACAGTAAACCAATACAATAATATGGCACTTGATTATTTTATTTAATAAATAAAAATAACACATCATAAGGCGGCATTCTTGTTTTTCTATTTTACTTAACCAATCATACAATTTTCCATTCCAATTAATATTATATTTATATTACAATGCACTTGCTCTGAAAGTGCGCCTTTATATGGGTCAACATGAACACGGGAAGCGCTCCATGCCCGCACGTGCGCGAATGAGATTTCAAGACAATTAAAATTTCACCTTTTATGTATAATTTTTAATTTCCTCGTATGACATTGTAAAATTTTGTTTGATACTCGTGCGGATAGGTAATTTCCAACTCGTGTCGATCAAAAACACTCTCTCACGGTCTTGTTTTTGGTAATCGTCACTCGTTGGGAATTACCTACTTTCCGCACTTGTATCATAAATAACTATTGTCTAACATTATAAATATTTCGATCGTTATCCGTACAAGCTGCTGCAAAGTTTACATTATTTAAGTATCAGGATACATTCATGAAGACCGCTTAGCCTATAGTGGGTTGTGATGCTGCGTACGAAGCTGAAGGGCCTACTTAGGTTCGAATCCCGGGAAGGGCAAATATTTGTGTGATGAGCATGCATATTTGTTTCGGAGTCTTGGATGTTTTCTATGTATTTAAGTATTTATATCTATTAAAAATATCACCGAGTAGTACTAGTACCCATAACACAAGCTTTATTGGGTTTATTATGGGACTAGGTCGATTTGTATTGGATTTTCCCTTAATATATAAATGTATTATTTATTGATATATATTTTGTATTCATTAAAAAATTAAATTCATACGGTATGTTCTTTTCTGACGTAACTTTGTTTGCGGGCCAAACTCACGATTCTTTTCGAAGAGACGGCAAAATTACTGAACGTTATGTAATACCATTTCCGCCCACTAAGAATACATTTATGCAAAAATGTTAAGTATTTACTTATCAATCGACTTTTTCTTGAAATTATATCGATTCAAATGAAATCGGATTAGTAGTTCCCGTACAAACTCACAAATATTTCGTCTTTATAATTTTAGTATAGAAGTTAAAGTAAAAATTATATAATTATGTTGAATGTGTTGATTTTGGAGGAGGCATTAGCCGATAACTTAATTCCCTATTAACCCATTTTCAACGGACAATTTAACATAACAATAATAAAACTGAATAAACTCTTTATTTCGGAAAATTATACATCCATAGTATTTTACTTAAACTAGGTTTGTTAGTATTATATTCTAGTTATACCTACATTAATTATAATTGCTCTAATTACACACCAATTCTGCAACGGTCTTAATCTGCCCGCGCTAGTCCGACAAGATTGGGCAGACATACCGGTCTGCAATGACACCCAGAATGCTGGTTGGTGTTGCTACGTTCGAAAGTAGTAAATTCGTAAGGAAACACTTTGAACTCTATACTCCAATAACAGATATTAGAAGAAATAATAGGTATCGTAATAAACTTAAAATACCCTTCTCCAAAATGAAATTTTTAACGTCTAGCCCTCACCATATGATGATCAAGATAATAAGTTACCTAACTCAATAAAAAATCAGGAAAAGACAATGTTTACAAAACAATTAAAATTATTTCTCATAAATAAATGTGTTTATACCCTAAGTGAATATTTTGAAGATAATACTAATGATTGATTAGAGTTAAGCTATAGTATAAGATATTAAATCGCAATGTTTCATGTGTGCAATATTGCATGTAATGCACTTAAAATAACTATATATTAATTGTCATACCTTAAACATTAGCCTTCTCTAATTTCTGTGCCCTTGCAGGGCGTCCCATGTACTATACTTACCTTCTGTTCCATCTCATGTAAAATGTGATACGCAATAAATATTTGACTATTTGACTACTTCCCCTAAGTCGGTCCAGCATCAACACGATTTTCTTGCGCAGTTTTGAAAACCCTCCGTGCGGGCCTCGGTGGACATACGCGAGGCGCTACACCACCTACATCCTGGATGCATTGTTATATTGAACATTATTGATAATTATCATGATAATTATCGTGTTAATAGCAGATGGATAATTATCGATTGATAATAACAAAAAATTGCGCTCGTGAAAATGAACTGTATTCGAAGTATTCGAACGTGTATTTCCGCACGAAGTGTCAACGTGACGTGCCGCGCCGTGGGGATTCCCCTTACAAGAAGAATTCAGTCCGGATTATGCAAAGTTGAGCGAACTCGAGTGTCATTGGTTCTTATACTGGTGATAATTATCGGATGATTATCTGATAATTATCCGATAATTATCAAGAAGCGTAATTATCTTGATAATTTCGAACCCTGCCCACAGGCTGCTTGGCTAAATAGAACGATTTTAACATCGAGCATACCTACGGGCCAGCATATTCGACCTCACTGCCAATAGTGCCAATGGCCTGCGCTCATATTCAATATCCAGGTCATCACTCAAATGGGTCATTGTCAGATTTAGGTTCGCGTCTTTTCGGTGGACATTGCCAAAGTTAAGGGCTTTAAAGCCTAATTTTTGGTCGAACTCTGAATCCGCATAAACGGCGTCATCTCCTCTATAATTCTATGCGATAAAAAACATATTATGTATAAACATAAGCCCTTCCTCGTAACTATTGCCCACTGAAAAGACGATTTTTGTTTTACTGACTGACAATGACCCAAATAGTGCGTTATAACGCGATCTAGATATTTAAACCTCTTCGCAAACGACAGCGCGGTTGGCTGCAGCCTAACATAATATAGGTAAATTTTTGCTACATACAGGAAAACCAAAGCTATGACGAAACGCTCATAGCGTAACTTAGTAGTGACTGAAACAAACAGCAAGGACTAGTCACAAAATACTTTTTCATTTTTTTATTACTCTTTTAATAAAACTGCGTTTATCCCTGTGAAAAAGTACGAAAGTCAAACTTCCCAATTCGCTAAGCCATTTTGGAAGCATAACTGTTGACCTGAAGACCTATAAAAACTCATCGAAAACAGCGAATAATCTTTCAAAGATTTAAACAACATAAAACAAACCGATACATTACTATGCAACCAAAAATCAACCTAACCACTTTGTCATATGATTCCTTTCACAATGTCACGCTTTACGCAATACTTGATTCGATGTCAATGTATTTTGATCTCTACGTGTATAAAGTTACAGTTGATGTTTGGATAGGGTGGTTTGGCAGGGGGAAGTACTATGCACATTTGTAAATAAGATTTATTATAGTTTCATAGTCTGGGGTAAATGAGTATCGGAAGGAAATGTATGTCGAGGGGATTGTGTTCCATTAGGTCGAGTTAATTTGGGTTTTTACAGACATTGTGTTAACAGGGGTTCTATTCATGTCGTTTTAGTGACAGCTTGTGATATGGCGATCACATGGCTGTTTTTGTATAATTTCAAAGATATCACGATATTTATCATATTTCTACTTCATTCACAAAAATTTACATGTCATCAAGTAGTCAAATGAAAGGTTAAAAATTAAAGACAGGTACACATTTATTTGCGTTATTTAAAACAAAACTAAATGACATTCTATGATCGTTATTTAAAGTACAATAAAAAAAAAAAGTATGAATAGACATAAAATTTAAATTTAATTTAACAACACAGTCTTGTCTTTGTACAACATAAATTCGTTAAAGGTGTAGAGCGGCTGCTCGACAAGCCATATTTTAAATCGACGTTTTAAGCTACATGGGCTGGGAGCATCTATTATGTTTTGCGGCAATTTATTGTACACAGCGGTATCCATCACATGCGTGAATCTGTCTGACTTGACGAGCTGACGGAACCAATGACTGAGACTGAGAGAAAATGAGTTTGCCGTCGTTGCGTGCGAGAAAAATCGAAATCGCGCCGTCTTGTTATTCACTACGCGCTAATGTGGCTCACCCCGCCGGTGACACGTCACGAAGCTAGACCTCTACCTACGTTTAGTTACTACGCATCGCGGGGTCAAGATATATTTTTTTGTTTTGTTGCTATAAATTGTAATAGAAAAAAAAATAAGCGATAAGACACTTTGTATGAAAAACGTTCCACTCTCTTTAATTTTTGTCAATTTTCATTTCTAGTTACAGAATCTATTTACCGACCTAGATATGGGGGATCCCATTGTGTATACCAAGTTTCATGATATTCTCCAGCATGTCGTTATAATGAGAATCAAACTACGTTTGTATGGAGAGTAGCGTCCTGGCAACCCTAAAGTTTGCATGGATAACCTCCGGAACTATCCATTCGATTTCATAAATTCTGGCACCAGTTAAAGAATGGATCTACAGGAGGCTGGTCGTTACAAGAACTAAGTACTACCACTTTTTCCAAAAAACTACGGCTATATAAAGTACCGTACTATCTCTTGTCTACGGTATTTAGGTTTTTTCAACCGACTCCAAAAAAGCAGGATGTTCTCAAATCGTTAGAATCTTTATTTTTTATATACAGTGTGGAAAACTAAGTCGGGCCCTGGAGGGGAAACTACCTTAAATCCTTAAGTTGGCTCATTTTACATAAAGGAGACATTCCTATATGTTTAAAAAGAGACAAAACTGCATTCAAAGATTTTCGCAAATTTGCTTGCCTCGCCAGGGACTCGAAACAACTAAAATTAAAAAACAAACACTCGCTATTTTAATCAGGAAGAAATGTCTCTAACAAACATTTTAATTTTAGTTTAATTTTGGTAGGTTGGTATCATAGTGAAAAATAATAATTCTATCCAATCTAGATCTCGCCTTTAAGTTCATTAGTATAATACAATACCAACTACAAAGTTACGAAGATTGGCGATCAATCAGTGCAAGACAAACGGAGACGAGAACTCCATTAGAACGAACTCAAACAGAGAATTTGGTACTTAAGTAGTTTAGGGATTTCGTTTTATGAAGGCCACGTAAGACTAAATGGTTTTCTATCGATTGAAAAAAACCCTTACCATGGCATTAAGTCCGCCATTTGTACTTTATCTTGTATTGTGCATCATCCTCCTAGCGATATTATCGGTTGTGCCCTAAATGAGCCCGGGGCCCCCTTTGACACCTAATCCCAAGATTAAGCATAGGCACTAGTTTTACGAAAACGACTGCTATCTGACCTTCCAACCCAGAGGGAAATCTAGACCTCATTGGGATTAGACCGGTTTCCTTCACCGGAAAGCTAAGGGTACATAAGTTCCAAAAAACTAATTTGTACGAGCCGGGATTCGAACCCACGACCGCCGCTTGACAGCCGCATGCCTGAAACACTAAAACCTGGTTTTGGTTTATCAACCACTAAGCCCATTCTGGATTTAAAATGGTCTTGAATTGTTGATGAACGTTGCTTTACATTAGCTTTATCAGTTGCATTTCTCAACTGCCATTTCTTTACATCGAGCCGGTAGCTAATGTGCAGCAAGCATTCAAAACAACGAATCCAAGCATGTAGTGTTGACAAACCAAACCCAAGATTATCTTTATTGGTCGTAAATTCCCTAGCCTCATCATTCATTATCTTTGGGGTTGCACCACAGATGAAACACCTCTGTGCTGAAAAAGTCTCTGTCAAAGCATTACACACTTTCCCATCAACCATTGTCAAAAGCAGCTCATGGTTAACAGAAACCACATTTCCATCATCCACGTTACATATTGTCGGCAATAGCTCGCTTATCTCTTTCAAGACTTTGTCGGTCTCGTGTATGGTAATCTCCTTACTTTCTTTCGAGAAAATGAACTTAATTGGTCGACAATACATAGTGGAGGATGGACGTGGATTTTGCCAAACAATATTACCGCTTTTGTCACGTAATTGAAGAGGGACAAATGAAAATACGAACAAATATTCATCGGTAGCTTCTCTATCGGTGAATTTTTGTTTGTAATTGCTATGACCAGAGCTTCCATCACAACCCCATTTGCTAATTAGTGTGAATGGTGAGTGCTCCTTACGATCCGAAGAACAAGCAGTAATAACTTCATGTTGTGCACAAATTAAACGCTGGGCAGTTTTGTCTAGGATAGCTTGAAGTTTTATTTCTGCACGCGTTTCCGTTATTTCTACGTGTTCTTCTGACAGTAAACAGGCTTTTTTGGCATTCCGAAGGCAATAAAATGATGGAAATACCCGATGACCCGCACGCATACTCCACTTCCTGGTTTGTTTGTACGAGTGAGACGTAGATTTGGAGTCCACATAATAAGCCAAAGCTTCATCACTCGTCAAGCACCTTTGCTGCTTCTGCTGCTGGTCGCTGCTCTTCCGATCACGCAACTTGTCAGGACTCTCACTGACTTCTTTTATCAATTTAGCAACGTTTCGCTTTCCAGATAGTCGAGACGATATTTCGGCAGCTACTAATAATTCTTCTGAACTACGTGTCGAGATCAAATCATCAACACGTCGACGTTTTGTTTTGGCACTCGCATCTTCCATGTTTAGTGTAGGTCTTCCAGGGCCCGGTTGAGATTCCTTGGAACTACAACATGCCTCAGCATGATCGTACGACACAGTAAATGTCAAATCACCTTGGAGCCATTCCTTATTGCTTGCCAAAAAGCGTTCCCGAGTTCTATGAGAACCTTCCCATTTTTCCGAAAGTTTCGATGAAAATCGGGAAATCGCGGTCTTGATTTCCTTCATTGAATCTTCCATTATTCCGCTTATGTCCTGTATTTTCGAAATGTACGCGAAGAGAGCACCATTTCGTTCATTCTTGGAGTTTTTGAGCCATTCTTCAAAACAATCGATTTTCGGCACGTTGAAAGTGTGACCTAGAAAAAAATTAATAAATAAAAATCAGGCAAAATCTGGCCAGAAAAATAAAGACCCTCGTTATCAATGAGGTTATAGCTACTTCCTAAAAAATACTCAGATCGGGGAGAAGAAGGGATTTTTACTTATACTCCAATGAATTCGAAATTGAAGTTTTTTTTCTTAAATTTGTAACATAACGATATATTTTTCTAGGTTACAGGTTAAAAGGATCAAAATATAATAGTATTTAAAATAGTACTTACTCTTAGTAACAGAATCCATCACAGCACTTAACCATAATTAATGAAATATACTTGTGAGACGTTATCGCAATCGGAGCTAAAATGCAACTAAATTCATGCAAATAATTGTTTTATATACCTCCATTACAAAAAAATAAATGATTTACGCCAAATCATTACCTACCCGTGTAATCACCAACTAATATACTAATTACCCTCATTAATGGTTTCTGAATTAGGTGATGTTGTTTTTGTCCAGCTAGCTTGTTCTACTCGACATACAGTGGGACGTTGTATTTAGTTTTAAGTCATTGTACAGTGCTTTACTGAAATAATAAATAATAATAATATTAATAAATAAATATTGAATTGATAAATAAATAAATAAATATTTCGGGACAATCTTACACAAATCCATCTAGTCCCAAACTAAGCAAAGCTTGTACTATGGGTACTAGATGACGATTTACATAATTATATAGATAAATAAATACTTAAATACATAGAAAACATCCATGACTCAGGAACAAATGTTCATGCTCATCACACAAATAAATGCCCTTACCGGGATTCGAACCCGGGACCTTCGGCTTCGTAGGCAGGGTCACTACCAACTAGTCTACAGAGGTCGTCAAAATTAAAGAAGGGATGATTCAGGCCCCATAAGCTTCTAGAACAATATTATGTTGGGGTAGGTGCTGATAAACTTGATAATTCACAACAACAAGACATCACGGAGAGAAGAGAAAACGACTTTCCCAGACATGAGACCTAGCTAGATCGATTTCTCTCCCCCGTAAACCGCCACTCCAAACCTCATCGGAAGCATTAGAGCCGTTTCCGAGAACATGACTGCAAATATATATATCTATATACAAATATTGCTTGTTTAATAGTATAAATAATAATAATATATTCGATGATGATTCGAGGTGGAATGATGACCTGGTAAAGGTCGCGGGAGTCCGCTGGATGCGGGTGGCGCAGGACCGGTCATTGTGGCACTCTTTGGGGGAGGCCTATGTCCAGCAGTGGACGTCTTTCCGCTGATATGATGATGATGATGATGATTCGATGATGGTAAAAGACGTTTTGAAATCGGATAAGAAGTACTGGAGATTACACCCAGCACACAACTTGCAAAGCTTCGCCCAGCGACCATTGCCGTTCGTTACAGTTATCAGTTAACATGCTTTATAGATTATGGGGATTCGCTGTCAACAGACAAAACAATGCAGTTCCCTAGCTTACCCTCGCTACGGATTACTAATGAAATACATAATTTCACTTGCCATAGTTGTAACGTTTGCCATAATCATCATTTGCCCTCATTTGGATTTTTTAGAAACTGTCAACTTTCAGGATGTTTATAAAACAAACCTGTTTATTTATTTATCGTATGGCAAATCAGTATTTAGAACTGTGAGATCTTGGAAAAGACCGTACAGTTGCCATCTATGCTAGCCTACATGGTTCTACAGAAACTATTTGTCCTGAGAATGTATAGGTTGCAGAAAAAAACAGAACAGAAATTATGGATATCGAAGGTATCCGCCTCACCACATTATCGTAGCACTGAAGAACCGACTTCAGATCCCCCTGTACAAAATATGTACTAGTAATAACATCCGTTTGTCCGTCCGTCCACGCCCCCATACGTTCCAAACCGTTACACTAACCGTGTGCAAGCGAACTTTCTTAGCCATTACACTCGAAACTTTCAGAAAGCTTCGGAAGCTTGGTCAGAGCTTCGGGCTATTGTAATACCAATTTACGGATTGCTTTCAAGGTCGGTCCACTCTCTTAGTACAAATAAGAAGTAGGTTTGAATGTACGATAAATAAATAAATAAATATTAGGGGACCTTCTTACACACACTTAGTAAGCTCAATAAGGCTTGTGTTATGGACACTAGACGTAAATAGACTACGTAACAAGACTCAGAAACTAGATATTCATAATATTAGCCCTTACCGGGATTCGAATCCAGGACCTTCAGCTTCGTAGGCAGCGTCACTACCCACTAATACATACACACCATTGCATTAATAGTTTTAAGAATGAAAGGCTGTCTATTTCCCGTGTATTAGTAATGTACATAAATATTATACGATATTAGCACGGATAAATAAAAGTACTTACTTACGTACAGAAGTTACACTGCCTAGTCAAAAACGATGTTTGTGGGCTACAAAACTGAAATTATTGCATCCGATATACCCTAGAGCAGGTGCTTTTTTGTATGGTTACCAAACTGCCTCCTTCGAACTGATCCTACTGCAATTTTGGATGCTTGGATTGGATGTTTAGATATTTGGATGTTTGTTATTCAATCAAATTATTGCACCAAAATAGTTTATAGCCTGGATCAAAATAAAGGATAGTTTTTTTTATCCGGGTCCACGCAGACGAAGTCGCGGGCGGAAGCTAGTTCGCTACAAATAAATAGTTCATAAAATAGCTTACTCGATGAATCTTTAGTAATCATAACAACATTAAAGTTTGTTTAAATAAAATAAGTCATAACCCATAAAAAAGAAAAAAATAATTAATTACATGTTTGAGACAAGCGTTATACATACCGTTAATAACTCGGCGCAAAAAGAAATTACAGCCACGTATCCCTATCCGGCCTCGCTAAGCTCGTCGGTCTATGTCTACTTTACCGGTAATCTCTATTTTCCCGGCCTTTGTAGTAACAGATAATAATACTCTCTTTAGTTATCACAAACTTACACACACATAAGAGGCGCGTTCAGTGAGACTGGTTTTACTTTAACAGATGAACTGCAAGATCTCACCGGTTCTTATTATCTAGTCCCTTTAGCTTTTAAGGCGGTGCATTGGAAATTATCGCAAAAACAAAACCAAGTCAATACTATTGTATCTCTCATCTAAAATCTCACTTTATGAAATTTAAATAAAACTTCTCTAAGTTAGGTATTTATCGAAATTTGTTCAAAAAAGCCATTTCCGAAGAGTGTTCCATCTCTTTTTCTCGTGCGTGGCCTAAAAAGAGATGGAACACGCATAAGCGTGTCTTTGTCTAGGGGGCGTGTTCGACTCAAATCAAGGCATCCCCTTAAATAGTCGTTCATCTACTTATGCTAATATTAAAGATATGATGATGGAATGTAAAATAAAAATCGTTTTTTCAACATTTTATCAATAAATGAGTATGAGTATGAGATAAAGGATTGTGGGTGTGGACCTTTGGAATGGACATAACCCATAGAAGTCTAAGTAGCGCCGCAAAATGGCCCACAGAATGGGTGCCATTGCCATTATGCGGGGATGGGGGTGGGGTGTCAAAACGATGCCAGGCAGCCGTTTAGTTCGAACATGCGCATACCGGGTTTAAGGCACGTGTTTGGGAAGAAAAGCTACGCTAGCATTCTATGTTTTTTTTCGCTCGCTGACATAACCTATACTTTATCGCGGTTTTTAAGTTCTTCGTATTACCTGTGTGATTCCGGTCTGACAGCTAGTCAAATACAAAGAGTCCGTGAGATTGTAGCTTTGTATTTTCAGTTTGTATGTAATGGGTAAACTCAGTGACTGCTTAGCCGGTTTCAAAAATTATTTCTCCTCTATGTTTAATGGACTGTCTGGATGGTTATAGGTTATACTTTATTCCGTGGGTTTGTCTGTGCCATTTGCAATATGCGGGCGAAGCCGCGCGGGCAGCTTGTTGGCTTGGGAAGCTACATTGTCATCAGATGCACTCGTGTCAGAGAAAGTGGGTCAATCATTTATTACAACATGTTTTCTTTATTGGATGGAGAGGAATCTTGTGGCTAATAGTTCAGTACTTAGAATGATTGAATAGTTAGAATAAAGATAATTCATTTCAATACCCATAAATTAGACTTAAGTGATCTTAACCTTCGGAAATAGGAGCGACATATTTTGCTCCCGCAATGGCCGCTTATTGAAAATAAGGTTGGCAAATGCTTGGGATAGTTCACCCAGAGGGTAGAGCGGTTGGAGGCCCACAAGCGAGTTTTAATTCATTTGTGGTGAGAGTGCCAACTGTCAAGCTCGACCTTCATGAAGGAGATCCTGTCTTTTTCCGATACAAAAATTGACATTTAGGTCCACCTGACTTGCGTACAATGCGTTACAAGATCGACCAGCAGAACTTGCACAGCACAATAACTCTAAACGTGTTATTGTGCTGTATTATAAGTTTTGTATATTCATATGTATGTTAGTCTGTATTAAGGTATTTGTATATATGGGCCTTGTTGCGTAAAGCAAAGAAATAAATAACATATACTTACCCCATGTCCATGCAGTAAGTTCGACTTTGCTTAAATCATCTTTTATAGATGTTAAATGAATGATTGATATCTTTTATTTCAGGTCTTCGCCGACCCATATAAGAGGTGTTAATTACACTTTAATGTACGAGTACTTCCTATTTATTATTAAATTAATTGTTCATATTGACACTAAAACAAACAAAACAAAACTTATAAGGAATAAAATTGCCCGCCCTCGACACACCCCAATGTTGCCCGGGGCACGTGCCTCGTGTTGGATGGCCAGTATGTCAGCACAACTTGCTGACAAGTCACTTTGCGCGCGACTGAGCGTCTACTTTCTCGCCTCGCGTCGCGGCGTGGCGTCAGTTGTGCTAGCACCGCAGGCTCAGCGTTTGGGCGAAGTATGAGCCCGCCCTGAGATCGCCTGTGACCCCGATCAATTTTTGGGACACTTTTTTAACAAACTCCTTAGTGTCGGAAGATCAAGGTCCAAGGGTCTCTACTGGAAGTGCCACAAATACATAATTTGAATTTTAAAGGATAAATAAAGGTCAGTGATAGTGATGGTGAGAGCCTACCTTGGTAATTAACATTTGCGCTGAAACCTATTTGTTTTTCTAGAATTTCAACCGTGGCTCTGCTTTAGCTCCTTTTTCCCTAAAATCCCTTCTCGGAATCCCCGAAAATCCCATTTAGCCGGTTCCCTACTTAATTAAAGTGCCGCCCCACTTCCTAAGTTGGTTGAGTAATGTTCCCAAATTGATATGCGTCCATAAATAACTGGCCCTGACCGCTGCGTTTTAGTTATAACTTTGTACTTACGGATATTTACAAATATTTTGTTTTATGAGGCTATAAATAAGGTGATTGCCGCTTGGCGTGGAACTTGTTTTACGGAGGTTTTCGAATCTATATATTTTGGTCATGCAGAGATTTTGTGGCATGCAGAGATTTTGGGTCGAATAGAGATTTTATGTCATGTAATTATTTTGGGTCATTCAGATGTTTTGGGTCATATAGAGATTTTATGTCATATAAATAGAAAAATTTTGGTTCGAGTCTTTCCGGTGGACATTATCAAAGTAAAGGGCTATAAAGACTTTTCTTTGTTAGGACTCTTAATCCATACAAAGGAGGTCGTGCGTTAGTTATGAGGGTGCTACGCGAATCCTTCTACTTAGACTTCTATGCCGCAATTTTTCAATTTATTTATTTATTTTTATTTATTTACTTATTATAATATTGATTTACACAGCATTACAGTTGTAACTTAACTGTAAACATAGGTACATAAAAGAAAATATAAATTATATCGGAACACTGGATTGCCTGCTATCCATCATCTCGCAAAACTTTAAACATACACAACAGACAGGCGCCCATCGCCATGCAAAAAAGTCGCATTCAGGTACTGACATCAGAAGCGCATTGAGAAGCTTCATCGCCCGAACAAATGGCGAGTTTCTGTGCGACAATGTCCGGTCAATACCGGTCGTTTGATATTTTGAACGTCGTGTAGGACAAGTATTTACGTAAATCTAGTTTTATGAGGTAAATTGCTTCAATAAAACAACTTTGGAAGATCTTTCGTGAGCGTAGTGTGAGCCGCTTAACGGAGAGGTGGCTAAACGCATTTCTCCGCGCCGGAGGTAGGGGCGGGTTGCATTAATCACACAGGGCGGTAAACTTTAACGTGGTGTCTGCTCCTGTCAATCCAAAGATCTCCCTCCGTTTCCAGTATTCTCGATCCTGAGCTTCTTGTGGCCAATCCTTTGAGAACGAATCTGGCTCTTCCCACCACCACCAAATACCACATCTACCACGAAATCACCTGTCATAATCTCCATATAGAACCATATAACCTGCAGGAAATCATTCGTAAAGAAAGTACAATAGCCTCTTTTTGCAAACTCGCCACCTCCATAGTTAATAACCTGAAAAATTCAATGGCACATAGTTCATTCTTCATTTCACCCATCATCCATTACAACCATACTCATCATTCATACACAGAATCGCTTATTTCATTAGAAATAATTGACCATACAGTAATCGCTGATTCAGTCGCCCGTATCCTTCGCGGGGACTGCTTTCTGGTAAAATCAGAGACAAAAAAAAAGCTCTTCCCACCATGGCCGACGAGGCCGGCCGCGTCTCCGTTTCTATCAGGCTGCGAGTCAGTCGCGGCCTTGGGGCCACAGTTCACTCGGCATGCGGCAGACATGCCCATCCCACTCTCACTTCAACTTCGCCGCTTTCTTAGCTACGTCGATTAAATTCCTATTTAACGGACGTCACTTAAGATTACCGACGATTTGAAATACTAATGTTTAAGCAGTTTTAGTAGTTTTTAGGGTTCCGAACCTCAAAAGGAAAAACGGAACCCTTGGATCACTTTGTTGTCCGTCTGTCTGAACGCGTGAAGGTCGAGTTGAAATTAAAACCATATACTCAGGTCTACAGTACCTTGAAGCTGTGAATTAATCAAATTTCTACGTAAAAAACGGCCGTTTATGCCGTAAAAAACGTACATTTCGACACTCTCAAGTTAATCAAAGGGTAGGGTACTTTTTGTTGACATAGAACTATGAAGTTTGACAAGTAATATCGTCTAGCGTCAAGGTATTTACATGGTATACCTTGTCATTAAGCTAAGTGGAGTCCTTTTCTCTGACGCTTGTTAGATTAACATTTCGCGATAGTTTTAAGCAAAAGTGTTTATTTTCCATGTGTTATTGTAAGTAGCGTCTTGAATATATATATTTTTTCCTTCTTTTCTTTCTTTCTTTCTTATAGGTACTACAAGTACAGGGAAAAATCAGAAACAGAACTATACATTTGTAATTAAGTATGGAACCCTCGGTGGGCGAGTCCGCCTCGCACTTGTCCGGTTTTTTCTGTAAATTTAACGTGAATAAATTGTTCGATCAAAGTTAATAATTGTTAGATACAAGCTGTACCTGCGGGTCTCGGCGATTGGGATTTGGTCTGTCAGACACACTCTCCACTTAATTGATGAATTAAGAAAGAACAGAGATCTAGAATTCATCAAAAATAAGTATTCATGTACCTACACCTACATGCCACAATCGGTTCAGTAGTATAGTTGTGAGGAGGTAACAGACAAGCAGAGTTACTTTCACATACGCTATTCTACACTCGCGGGCAAAGAATACGGGTCGGTAAAATACCGTCATATTTCCTAAAATAGTGCGTAAGAGGTTATACAGTTAATCCTGTCATGATCTTTATTTAATTTTACATATAAACTGCTAATAACAGTAAAAAATATAACGTTACCAGGTTTAAATCGTAAAAACCCATGAAAAAAAACAACGTTAACGGAACGAGATATCGCAAAAATCGTGATTTTTGGATATCGATATGTTTATGATAGGATCCAGGAAATTGTTAATACAGTTAGGTATTGCCAAGAATAGCATATTATGTAAATAAAACAATATTAAATATTTTAAAAAACCTATTGCAGTTATTTAATTTAGGGTGACCCGTATTCACTGCCCGCGAGTGTATTAAATCAGTATTTCTTATTATTACCTTCTTATTTTTTCTAATTTTCTTATATGAAGAAAATTGTGTTTATCAATTACAATGATTAGGTAACAAAAACATCCCAAATAACTACCTACATCAAAAAACACCTCAGTCTCAACACACATAGCTACAGACAATACATTCGATTTGAAAAAAAACCGTACTGTCGGTTGGTTCATTCTTGAGCTACAAAATGCCACAGAGAGACAAAAAATGGTTGTACGAGTGTTAAACTTATAACTCTCTTCGTTTTCGGCAGAGGTTCAGAATAACATATTCTGCACAGTTTCTGTAGGTACACAATTGCCCTTTACTATAGAACTCATAAAATTAGTTAGTGTCTAATACATTTATATAGCTACTATTAATAACATTATCCTCAAATGTCACAGACGCTGAAATTAGCTCATCCTATAATGTTACCGCCCACGCTTAAATCAAACCCAACGCCTACCTGCGGGGCGTCTTTCTACTTGTTATAATAAAAGCTTGAGACATGACGGGGGCTTTTGTGTAAGACGTTGGGTTCGATGAATTGCCAAATTTTGGTGGTGGTACCAAATTAAAGCACCTATGAGATAGATATAACTAAAAACGCTTTAGAACCTGAACGCACACTTCTCGTACATATTTTCTGATTGACTTGACAATTAGAAACTCGACCGCTACATAATGAAATAAATAGCGCCCGCCAGGAAGTATGCTTCCTAGCGGTGACGGATTATCACTGTTTTCTCGTCAGTACGTGTAGTACATTTTTTTTTAATTAGAGTACAATTTCGTACATTTCTCGTACATTTTTTTGATGTTAGTTTGAATACTGTACGACACCATGTCACCGCCAGAAAGTATGACACGATTATTGCAATGATTATTGAGTACTAGCTTCTGCCCACGACTCCGTCCGCGTGGAGCTCGTTTATATCGCAACTCCTTAAAAACTTTCACCCCTAATTTCACCCTCTTAGGGAATGATTTCCGGGATAATAAACTATATTATGTCCAAACTATCTCTATACCAAATTTCATCTAAATCGGTTCAGCGTGTACAGTTGTACATTCACCTAACCTATCGGTAGTTACTGTAGCCGAGCGGTAAGGCACTCGACTTGCATCTGAAGGTCGCGGGTTCGAACCCCGGCTCGTACCTTCCACTGGGTTTTTTCGAAATACTTATGTACAAAATATCATTTGATATGATACAGTGGCTTTTCGGTGAAGAAAAACATCGCGAGAAAACCGGTCATTGCCAATAAGGTCTAGTTTTCCCTGTGTTGGAAGGTCAGTCGCTTTCGTAAAATTATTGCCTATGCCAAATCTGGTACCAAAGCGGACCCCGGGCTCCTTTAGGGCACAACCAGGAATAACGCTGGGAGGATGATAATGTTATCAAATCTTGAAAGTGGATTTCCAACCGCTTTCATTGAAGTTTCGATTTGAAACTTAGCAGCTTTCATCATCATCAGCCTATAGACGTACCTACCCACTGCTGGGCACGGGCCTCCTCCCATGAATCATAGGCAAGTTTAGTGTGTGTCATATAGATGATATTAGAATAATTAGATACCATCAAGTTGAACGGATGATGGAATCACATGTTGCAGCTATCCAATGACTGATAGTAAAAGTAGCAATAAACTCGTGCGCGGCGATTGATAACAAATATCACGCAGTGTCTTTCGTTATAGGCGAATGTTGCCCTAAAAACTGTCTCAACCGCTTGCTAACGTTAGCTTTATTCATCATATCAGCCGAAAGACGTCCACTGCTGGACAAAGGCCTCCCCCAAAGAGTGCCACAATGACCGGTCCTTTAGCTAGGTTGGTTAGCTTTAATATATAAATGTATTACCTTTAGTAGACCACGCACTTCGCCTTCACTCGGAAACTTGCTAAAATCCCGCTCGTGGCGAATAATTTTTCAATGTTCCACTTTGATCGAAATTTGGTATTGCGTTAGCGGAAGTTTCTGCTTAATAAACATTTATTGCTAAAATCGGTATGAAAATAATGTATTTTGATTATTTTCGCGATATAATGATATCTTTGCAATCGAGTGTTACAAAACTACCTTTTCAACACAATTGCTCGTAACGTACCTCTTATTGTGTCGCTTTTAGGCTCATAATCCTGGATATTAAACACGCGTGTTTAATAACATTACGATACTTGTGTGTTATGGTTATATCCCGATTAAGTCACGTTGCCACCTTGCAGCAAGATGTATGCATGCACACGGTGCATTCTTAAACTAACCGGGTTGTACAGAATGTACACCTTTTTTCTAATTCTCGGCAAATGGATTCTTACTCGACTAAACAAATTAAATCCTTTTTGTTAGTAAATTGACTATCTCTTTTTGGATATGATATAGAAACGGTTAATTTAGTAAAACTATTCACTTTTGATAACATTTTACATGAATTAATAAAGATAACATTTTAAAACGAAATTATTTATTTTATTTTGTATTGGCTGTTTAGAGATTTCATCTAATGCGCGCGCACTGCGCAAACTTCACAAAAAAAAATTGATGCGCGCCATTATAGGTTATTTCACAGATATTTGTAAACATTGTTAATGCGTGTTTGGTTATTAACAAAAATGTTGATTCGTGGTGACTAGAAACGTGATAAAAAGAATGGACGCCACTAGAAATTCTTGACGATGTATTCAACATGTGAGTAAAAACCTGTTGACATATAAGTAAGGAAAATAACTTGGCAGGCCTATCAAATTTTCATCTTATGAAAAGGATTTTTTCCTCGCAAAATGTGTTGAAAAACGTCGTATGAAACGCGTGAGCTTTGATAATTACATCCTCGGCTCTCTTATCACGCTCACCTGCGGCTCGCGTGATAATTCCGTCCCTGATGTAATTATCAACATACCTCACTTGTATCACAATGTACTATTACGTTGAATGCACCAAAGTTATGTTTACCATTTGGCTTCCATAGAAACATTTTCACACATTGTGACATAATAGATTTACATTGCATGTTACAAAATGGGATTTCCTTTTGATGTGCCCTAAATATGTTAACATGTTGCCCTCAACTTCGTCCGCGTAGGAAAAATATTGCTTTTAAATTATTTTAGGCGTAACCTTATTATTGCTGTCACAAACAAACTTCTACCATCTTAAGGGATGATTTTCGAGATAAACACTATCCTTAATCCTCCTAAGGGTCACAAATTATCTCTATGCCAATGTTCATGTAATTCCGTTCTGGGGTTTAGGCGTTGAAATGACAGTTTTTAAAAATATACATATTTTAAGTATTATCACACGTTTCTACGTAAATTGTTTGTTTTTTCATCATGTAAGTATACATGGATTTTAGAATTTTCTAAAACGCTGAGAGTTCTTTTTTTTGTATAATAAGTAATCGTTTTACAAAGTTAAGTTTATAGGTCAAAAATAAAGTTCCCTCCATACAAACTTTGCACCCCTATTTAACCCCCTTGGGGTGGAATTTTTGAAAACGCAGAAAATACTTTTTTGTATTCTAATAAATAATCTTTCTACAAAATTTCAAGTCTAGTTCAAAAAATAAGGGAAACATTATTATACATCCATACAAAGATTGCACCCCTATTTAACCCCGTTAGGGGTGGACTTTTCTAAAACGCTGAAAGTGCTTGTTTTGTATCTTAATAAGTAATCTTTCTACAAAGTTTCAGGTCTCTAGTTCCAAAAAATAATGTTTCCCGCATACAAACATTGCACCCCTAATTAACCCTCTTAGGGGTGGAATATCCAAAAATCCCGTCTTACCCTTGCCTACGTCATAAAAGGAAGTTCTGGTGTAAATTTCAAGTTTCTAGTCCCAGTAGTTTCGGCTGTGCGTTGATGAGTGAGCGAGTGAGTGAGTCAGGACATAGGCATTTATAAATATGTATACAGGGCGTCCCACGGCGATGCCACATGGAGGAAAAGTACCTTAATTATCATAGATAGCATATTTTGCTGAAAAAAGACTCCATTTTATTTTTAAAACTTAGTAAAGTTGCATTCATACTTTTTTAATTCTTTTTGAAAAATAAATGTATGGAAAAAAAATATCGCGTCATTGGAGGAAAAGTACCTTAATTATTGTAAATGAACATCTTACTGAAAGAAGACATTATTTCGATTTAAAAAAACAAGTTGAGTTGCATTTTATGGTTAAAGCCTTTCGATCGATATGACAAAGCTACAGGGTATTTTTTTTTCTCGTGTAGCAGGTTCGAGGGCGGTGAATTCGTGAATGCCCCAGATCGCAGGTGTTTGTGACCCGCACCGAAGGTGAGGGCTATAAATATGCGATCTGGGGCTTTACGAATTACCGCCCGTGGTGCGAACACAATTTTACCTTTTCTTCTGGGTGTGAAGTGAGATTTACCGCTGCGCCCGTGGGCGGTAAATCTCACTTACCGCCCAGAGTGCCGTAAATATCTTCACGTCACACCTGGCCATAACATGAGTTTTACCATGCTACGCGTACGGTAAAACTCGCATTACGGCCAGGTGAAGACATAAAATTGTGTACTCACCACGATCAGTAAAAAAGAAAGCCATCTATCGCATATTTACAACCCTCGCTTGCGTCTCGGGTACCTGCGATTTCGGGCTTTCTTTATTTTACAGTCCTTGGTAAGTATTGTACATACTATTACAGGTGAACTGTTCTTAATTTGAATAATGACATTGCATTGTCATTATGGTATGGTTCTTCCTTAATTTCATAATTTGCGCCTTATATTTGTTATCAATTTCGGCTTTGTGTTTTTGTTTTTGTCATGTAGGTAAACTTATTTCAGTGTAAAGATGTTTTATAACACTCAATTGTAAAGATATCTTTGACCTCGAATACCTGTTGATATCGCTTTTCTTTAAGTTCCCAACCCTCTGAAAGGTCGTGGTGATAAAAATTAATTGATAAAGTTTAACATCTGTGCGGGCGTCAGCTTTGAGCTTCACCTTGCCCACGCCTGCGTTGCTAGGGATGATATATAATGATGCTGGATGGAGCAAATATTTGGCTTTGAATTCGACACATTTATACAGCTAAAGGTCGCGGGAGTCCGCTGGATGGGAATGGCGCAGGACCGGTAACTTTGGCACTCTTTGGGGGAAGCATATGTCCAGCAGTGGACGTCCTTCGGCTCATATGATGACGATGATGATGATACGGCTCGTTACATTACAATAGGCATGATGCCTCATGTTCAAATTGATATCGTAGTGATGATGCTAAATTGATAGTAAACCATCAAATTATCGTAATAAAGTATAAATTATAAAATATAATTAAAATCGTAAAAAGATATGAACCGTGAAAATTTAGAAAAAATATGCATTTTTTTTTATTGTCCAAGAGTAAATTTAAAGTTACCAATGGAATCCTTACGCTATTATACACGGTGTTCCCGGGAATTTCCGTTAACTTCGGCATATTGCAGAGTCCATTCACAGAAACAAATTAGCATAATTATTTCTTGAAAAAGAAAAAAAAATCCTTTTTTTATACAAAATAATTTTATGTGGCATTAACGGTTATTGTCTTATTGTACAAGAATCTTGAAACAAATGAAATAAAAAATATGTACCACCGATTCAGTTCGTGCCTAATATCGAACGAACTCGCTTTGTAAACCTCCTTGTAGTGTATAGGAACCTTACAAAGTTTAAAAAGCTGTTATGACATCACAGTTAAGAGCCATTTATACTGGTTAAATCTGCGAAACTGATTAAATTAAAATATTGAATATCTTGATAACAGGAAGAGTATACTACTTTCTTGGAGAAAACTTTATTTGATCTAAACTATGCCCCCTTGCAATTAACGGAAATTGTCAAAAACACGTAGTAGAAACTAAATTGTACGACAACTAGGAGTATGTACCTACTTAAACGCAGTATTTCGCGACCGAAACAACAATTTACCTGATTTTCCATACATGTACTTTGTACTCTAACAAATGTCGGTTGTGACGTCATACCTGTCTATCTATCAGTATGAAGCGTTTTGCCCTGCCGCCAGCAAGGTCAATCGTTGTCTCAGATTTTTGGGTATTTATGTTCTTTAATTGTAATTGCTCCCATACAAACATTTTTTCCTGTCCAAAAACCGGTTTGAATGACATCATACATTTTTTTTTGTCATCATCCCTATTGTAGAGCTCTTTAGCTCTTTAGGGCTCATTATCATCTCAGCAAATATTTTGAAAGGACTGGGGACCAGGGTTAGTATTTTTTTTAACTTATAGCAATAACTGGGTTTTATAATCAAAGTTAAAGCAGGTTTTCATAATTTTGGTGAGATAATCGTGAGAGGATAATGATTTTAAAAACCGGCAAAGTGCGTGTCGGGCCACGCGCAGTGT
This sequence comes from Epinotia bilunana, assembly GCA_947049275.1. Taxonomy (NCBI): domain Eukaryota; kingdom Metazoa; phylum Arthropoda; class Insecta; order Lepidoptera; family Tortricidae; genus Epinotia; species Epinotia bilunana. The sequence continues at coordinate 4,374,369 of OX346275.1, read as the reverse complement.
AGGGTTCCGTAGTTGCGTGTATGTCAGTTACATCGACGTGCGGTGCGATTGCGTCGGCCGAATTTGTAGGAAAATTGGCTTTTTCAATTGCACATTAAATTGGTCGACTATTACTCGGTAACTACTTATGCCTACTTGTTCGTGATAGTTTTCCTTTTAAATTCATTATATGTACTACTACCACGATTTTTTTCACATCCCCAGTAGTAGCCATTTAGCCGGCAGGGGCATTTTTGAACGAGCTATCCAACGATATCCCACACCATGGGTTTGACGAGAAAAAAAAATTACATCCCCGCTTTAGGTGTAGGGGAGGTATCCTGAAAAAAAAATCTTTTTCCAAATTGTATTGTACTGTTTTGTCGGCGTGATTGATTCATATATCAATGCCGAAGACGGACCTTCCGTTATTCCTTGTTGACTACGGAACCCTAAAAACGAGCGTTTAATACCGCTGGAGATTCACCCTTCAAGATTCAACATTTTTATTTGCAAGAACACAAGTGATACATTGATCTTATATTTAAATTACATTAAGGTGCTTAAATGTTCTGCCATGTAGGCATGCAAAATTTATACAATAGTAGGAAAAATCAACCCGATTTAAGTTGAAAACCGCCTTTTGTTTTTTTGACATAGTAATTAATGTTTTACACAGCATTCCATCGTTGAGATTATTCATGAATAATCTTATTTAAGGGTGCATTGGACATTATCGCGTGCTTTGAAACGCCGTCCTGACTAGACTTAGAAACAATAAGGTCTGATGTTCAGATATATGATTCTTGACTATGATTGTTTATCTGATTTAATCGATACCATGATTGCCTAAAATTTACTCGATAGGAAAAAACAATCCAAAGTAGGGTCTTTATTTTCCTTTTTTTACTCAGCCTATCCAGACAATACATTATTTTAAACGACACAATCAAGTTAATACTATAGTATTTTATTTCATCTAAAATCTCACTTAATGAAATATAAATAACACTGCACTAAATTAGGTATTTATCGAAATTTGACCAAAAAAGCCATCCCCGAAGTGTTGCATCTCTTTTTCTCGTGCGCGGAAGGTATTCGCGTGTCTCTGTCTAGGGGGCGTCTCCGACTCGAATCAAGGCATCCCCTTAATGAAATATTACAGGAGAACATACATATTTTACAGGCTCGTTTAACTTGAACTATTAATGTAATGTTTTCTTACGATTGACCCTTAAACGCCTTGCTGTTCGTTTCGAAACTATCATTTAGGGCTGGTTATACCAACTTACGATTACACGCCGATATCAAAGCGGCGATTGAAATACACTTGAGCACTTATGCCGTTTCCGAATTAGTACCTACCTATATTGATAACTTGATAAGTACTTCAGTACGAGGAATTTCCAAGCTTTCTCTAGCTTTTGTACTAACGGTACTTTCGAAGTGTATTCTAATCGCGGTTTTATAATAAAAATAAAAATAAATCCATAGAAACTCAAAAAAAGTCAAACTTTCCATACATTCAGATATTAACGAACACCTCGCCCTTAGTGTCATCATCATCATCCGAAAGTCGTCCACTGCTGGACGTAGGCCTCCCCCAAAGAGTGTCAAAGTGACCGGTCCTGCGCCACCCGCATTCAGCCTGAGTCCCGCGACCTTTACCAGGCCGTCAGTCCACCTTGACCTTGTCCGCGCCTTCCGGTACGTGTTCGCCACTCGAGAACCTTTCCGCCCCAGCGGCCATCGGTTCTACGTGCTATACTGTGCCCCGCCCACTGCCACTTAAGTGTAGCTATGCTTAAATCAGTTTGTTTAGTGAGTCGAATGTCTCAAAAATCATGTAGGTGTAGCAGAGCGTAGTTGGTCTCAGCCACATCCCGCAAACCTACTCCCGTTCTCAGGGCTAGAGTATATTAATAAAATAATTGCGTGGGTGCATCGGTTATATATTTAACACGCAGCCCTTCAGCCTCCAGTCTTTCGCCGGGACGGGTAAGGTAAACGTCCCAGTGCTCGACACTGGCGCCATAGTTGACACTTTCAATTTCCACCTTTCTTGGCCGCTTAGGAGGCGGCGGATTTTAAGACCTACCTTTGTCAAAATTCAGTAGTACATATTTTTAATGTGAACGGTGCGGTGCTCGCAAGGGTACCGATATCGAAAACTGGACGATAGGTGTCAACTATTAGGCACAGTGTCAAACATCGGGAGATAAACCTTGAGGTGGTTCACTCCTTTCATATTCGGAAACATCGCTTTGATGTGAAGAAATAAGTAATTTTTGAAATTATACCATTTCTCGTATAAAGGTAATCGTTTTCGCAGTTTTAAAATTCGACATCGGGTTTGAGATCAAGATAAGGTTTTTTTTAATAAATGGTGTTCTGGAAGTATCGTTGGCTTGGTTTTGGATTGTGCATTATGAGTGAGCAGTTTTCGATGTGAGTACTTTTAGATGTTTTTTTTTTCAAAGAAATGTAGAAAACTTAGTTTTTGGTGTGTATGTACAGTCAAGGGCATAAATATATATACGTTCCCAAGGCGTCAAAAATATCTGTACAGTTTTTTTTTTTTAATCTCATTTATTTTATAAGCCATACATCTTATGATTAAGTCGGCTTAAAAATAATTACAATGTTACTTAAACTTTAGGTGTTACTTTAAACATTGGATTGCTACTTAAGGAGTATTTTTATAATATTCCAATCTTAGGTTCAGTGATCTGTACAGTTGATTAGCCAGAAATATCTGTACGGTAATCCGGTCAAAAATATGTGATCATTTTATTAGTCAAAAAGTTTTAGACATTTACATGGCCATAAATAAATGTACAATGACAGACAAATATATGTAGGCAAATAGGTGGCCATAAATATCTATACACGCAACTCTCACATACATAAGAACAAAACTCGAGCCAAAAATATCTATACAGTCAAGGGCATTAATATGTATACACGGACCTTAGAGAATCTATGGGGTTTAATTGTTCAGGACTGGGACGCAAGTACAGCTCGCACCACTCCCACCTTAAGAGCACACGTCCACGAAATTTGGGAGCAATATAGAGGTACCGACGTATGTGCAAATATGGTTAACTCGATGAAAGACCGTTTGCAAGTGGTGAAAGATGCAGATGGATGGATGGGTATACAAAATATTAGGTTGTTAATATTATTCTGAAGAAAATATGGATTTTTTATGATCAAAGTAGGTAATTTAAGTTTAATAAAAATAAAATGTGTAGCTTTTTTATGATGAAAGTAATATACCTAAGTTTTTCAAATAAAAAAATGTAGTTTTTAGTAATTTGTTTTATTTGTTGATAAGTAGAGGTATCAAAAATAAACTACGATGTGCACATGCCCCTAAACGTCATAACGATTCCCTATAAGTATAAATTAATTTAAAAAAAACCCGACGGTTTCTAAAAGTAACCTAAATTAGTACTTTGGTCGACACCTACTTTAAAATTTATGTACAGTCAAGGGCAAAAATACGTAAACACTTTAGTACCTTGGCTATTTTCGTCATATTTGAACTGTCAAAGGGGTTAAAGTGACAATGTACTTAAATGTATACATATGTTTGCCCTTGACTGTATCTACTTCTTTGTGATCATCCTCCTAGCGTTATTCCCGGTTCTGCTCCTAAAGGAGCTCGGGGTCCGCTTTGACATCTAATCTCGAGATTTGGCATAGGCACTAGTTTTACGAAAGCTACTGTCATCGGACCTTACAACCCAGAGGGAAAACTAGACCTTATTGGGATTAGACCGGTTGCCTCACGATGTTTTCCTTCACCGAAAAGCTAACGGTAAATATTCCGTACATAAGTTCCGAAAAACTCATTGGTACGAGCCGGGATTCGAACCCACGACCGCCGCTTGACAGCCGCATGCCTGAACCGCTAGGCTACCGTAGCTTTTTAAAGTTTTTTGTACTTTGTAAAGAAGTATCTACTTCTTTGTGATGTTTATATGAAAATTATTTTTCTTAAAAGTGTTATAATTTATAATACCTACCCATATATTCAGAATAGGCTAAATATTAGCTTTCATTTCATATCCATATTGTTACAGTATAGAATATTATTTTTAAACCCCCATATTTTTTTCACGGTCGCTGTATTGAAATAATTATTATATACCTACACTTCACACCGGCAGTTAAGAACAAATCTAATGGTACCTCATAGGTTGAAATCCGTCCGCCATTTAGGCTACGGAGGGTGACAAGTGACAAGAAAACAGACATACATACATACATACATACATACATACATACATACATACACACATAAGTACATATGCTTTGAAGACATAACCCTTCTTTTCTTCGGACAGTCGGGTAAAAAGATAAGATTTTGTTCTTCTGAAGGCACAATTCATAACAAAGTGGCTCTTATGAGCTAGGAAATACTAGCTCATAAAATTGAAATGTGATACTTTATATTATGCAATAAAAATCTAAGTGTTCTTTATAACCATGTGTGTGATTTTAAGAAATCAGATAAATTAGCGAAATTGAAAGAACTTTATTATTATAACCTACGTCTAGTATTAATATGTTACAAACAAAATTCACCATCGGACAAACGGTACCATAATATTTACGAGAAAAGCCACATGAAAATCTTGTATGTTATATTGCTGTGAAGCAGAATCAATAATAATAGGGTGAACGGTAAAACAAATGACACGTCAATGACGTCACGATCAAAATGAAAAGGACAAAGCGATCATGACAGAACGGTACTCTTTTCGGTGATTGTCATAATTCAAAATTAGAAAACTTGTTTGTTTGTTGTATGGATATTTTGGACTGACATTGTACATTTATTTATGGGCATGTAGATATTATTGCCCTAGACTGTATAGATATTTTTGGCTCGGGTTTTGTTCTTATGTATGTGAGAGTTGCGTGTATAGATATTTATGGCCACCTATTTGCCTACATATATTTAACTGACATTGTACATTTATTTATGGCCATGTAAATGTCTAGAACTTTTTGACTAATAAAATGATCACATATTTTTGAGCGGATTATCGTACAGATATTTCTGGCTAATCAACTGTACAGATATTTTTGACGCCTTGGGAACGTATATATATTTATGCCCTTGACTGTACATAAGTATAATATATTCAATTAAGCCATTGGAGGCCTAGATTCATTATGACCCATAATGAGTCAATACAGGCATGCGATTTTTGCTATAATCCGGAATATAAAGCTGCTACACGGTAAGGCGTAGCACATGTGTTGGCCTTGAATTGGCTTTTAAGTGTGACTTTTATCAAAATTTGAGAAGTTTCCTCACTCATTCTCTACCACACTGTGGTCGTAGCGCTACGGACTACGCCGTAGCAGCTTAACACTTTCACTGCCCAGAATCCGCCTAGCGGGCGCCTACGCCATAGTCACTTTCCGCTACCGAGGAAAATCACGAGATCGGCTACGAGCGTAGCGCGCAGCGATTCTTGGCAGTGCAGTCCATAATACATAACCCCTAGCGCTCGATCTGACTGATGCTGTATAAATATTTACTAATTCAATTGTACATCATCATCATCATCATCATCATCATCATATCAGCCGAAAGACGTCCACTGCTGGACATAGGCCTCCCCCAAAGAGTGCCAAAGTGACCGGTCCTGCGCCACCCGCATCCAGCGGAATCCAGCAACCTTTACCAGGTCATCAGTCCACCTTGCGGGGGGCCTACCCACACCGCGCCTTCCGGTTCGTGGTCGCCTCTCGAGAACCTTTCCGCCCCAACGGCCATCGGTTCTACGTGTCATGTGCCCCGCCCACTGCCACTTAAGTTTAGCGATTCGAAGGGCTATATCGGTTACCTTGATTCTGCTGCGGATAGCCTCATTTCTGATGCGATCACGCAGAGAAACTCCCAACATAGCCCTCTCCATAGCCCTTTGTGTGACTTTGAGCCTTCTTATGAGGCCCATAATAAGCGACCACGTTTCAGTGCCATATGTCATCACTGGCAACACACACTGGTCAAAGACTCTCGTCTTGAGACACTGCGGAATATTGGACGAAAAGATGTGCCGTAGCTTCCCGAACGCTGCCCAGCCGAGTCGGATTCGACGATTGACCTCTTTCTCGAAGTTGGACCTACCTAACTGGATAGTTTGTCCTAGGTATACATAATCGTCTACAACTTCGAGTGTAAAGTGTCCGATTGTAATGGGAGTTGGTACTACATGGGTATTTGACATGATCTTCGTCTTATCCATGTTCATTCTTAGACCAACTCGTTCGGAAGCTTTATTGAGGTCATCGAGCATCGTGCTTAAGTCCTCCATGGTCTCAGCCAAGACTACTATATCGTCAGCAAACCGAAGGTGAGTGATGTACTCGCCGTTGATGTTGATGCCTAGCCTTCTCCAGTCTAGAGTCTTGAACACGTCCTCCAGTACATGCAATTGTACATGCAATTATATTAATCATTGCTTTTTATGTGAATTTTTCCATTTTGTCAAAGTTTGTCTTTGAAAAAGTTTTTTTTTTTTTTTGTATATTGTTCCACTATTCAGTTTAATCAGTTTGGGTCCAATAGCAATCCTACTTGCGCATTATTGCATGTAGTTTTAAATGTCTTAACTTGACAAACTACCCCTCAATCAATAAAAATAAACTTTGACAAATGTTGCGCCTCTCCACAATGCATCATCAGGAGATCATGCAAAAGGAATCTTGACTGATATTTAAGATTCTCCATACAAACGTAGTTACGCTCTCATTTTAAAACTACGTATTGGATTGCAATGAAACTTTGCATGTACAATAATAAGAGGTATATCTATGTCTGTAATTAGTTTATGTAGCTTCAGATACCATAGTAAAAAAAATACAGCGAATTTAAGTTTTCCATACAAAACTTGTTTTTGTTGTATTTCGTTTGTTGTATAAACTGGAACCATATAATCTAATTACAGACATAGATATACCTCATTTCATTGTATATGCAAAGTTTCGTCACAATCCAACAAGTAGTTTTAAAATGAGAGCGTAACTACGTTTGTATGGGAAGGTGAAATTCGGTCCAGCTTACTGCGGACTCTTAAATTAGCAATTTTTAAATGAAAACTCATAAACGCTATGTTAGTAATAAGTCTAAAGGGAAATTAGGAACAAGAAGTGACGGTATGGTCAAACAGCTTCTATTGTTTGATAAACATAATAAGCGTAAAATAAAATACTTAGCAACAACGTGTGGAAGCATGATGTTTTGTTGAGTTTTGTGTATTGATCCCGCGAATTCATCTGCGTGAACCCGGGATAAAATAATCCTTTATTTTAATTCAAGCTATAAACTATCTTCGTGCACGATTTCATCCAAATCTGTTGAGCCGTTTAAGCGTGGTTTAGTAACAAACATCCAAACATCTAAACATCAAAACATGAAAACATCGAAACTTCCAAACTTTCGCATTTATAATATTAGTAGGATAGAGAATAATGTAATTTTCCTGCAACTACCGTATGCAGTAAAGGAACGCCTGATTCAATCATTTGTACTTGATCAGTTATTGAAATATTGCCTTCCTTAAAATTTGTGTTGGCACAGCTCACTACAAAATATATTATATATTATACATGTCGCGATGGAATAGTATAATCTGCCGTTTTACATAACAGCTAGCAGCTTCACAAAACAGTGTTGTTTTGTAATACGGCGGGTTGACGATCAGGCGAATTGAATACCGCTGAATGAAAATCCACTGGAATGTGTCCAGCGCTATTCGGTCAATACGACTAGCGGTAATATAATCAGCGGGTCATTAGCCGCCGCTTTTGGAAAAAAAGGGGCCCATTTTTAGGGTTCCGTAGTCAACAAGGAACCCTTATAGTTGCGCCATGTCCGTCTGGCCGTCCGCACGTCTATCCGTCCGTCTTCGGCTTAGCTCAGTAACCATTACTAATAGAAAACTGTAAAATAAGTCATGTAGCATAAGAAAATTAATAAAATGATATGATACCTTGTGGTGTCCAGATAAACATACTAAAAGTCCTCGAGGGTGGGGGCTGTGCTGAGGGTGTAGGGGAGGTTGAAGGTACTTTATTTCAGATTTTCGTACATATCTCGAATATCTGTACGAATAGCGTTATAATAACTTCAGACAAAAGATTGTACATACAATTTCCTACAAAATTAGTCATAATTATTTTTACACTACGATCAATACTTTGGGAGCCGTAGGGTGTTAAAATTAAAAAAAGAGAAAAAATAGTCGATTTAAGAAAACGTCGTTTTTTCGTAGTTGTTCATCATAACTATTATAATTAATTCGGATAAAGTTTCTCCATATTTGCTACAAAATTGGTCATATTTATTTTTACTCTACGATCGATACTTTAGGAGCTACAGGATGTTTTAAGTTAAAAAAATAGTCGATTTAAGAAAACGTCGTTTTTTCGTAGTTGTTCATCATAATTCATTTATGTTTTAGGATAAGCAACCTTTTGCCTCGGGGTAAAAAGTTGGAGTACAGCCTGGCTAAACGATCAGACCTAGGTCAAGGGTGCTCGACCAAATGTCATAGGGAACCGCGTGCAGTTTTTAATGACCAAAAAAAATTAAAAAAACCAAAGTTTTTTTCGTCAAAATTTCAAAACGTTCCTAGCGAGCTGAGATTTGGCCTCAATGTTTCTATGGGCCTCGAGATTCCGAAAACAAAAAAAAAATTCTTGCTTTAATGTTTTTTTAAATGAAATAATTAATAATAATAATTAATTTTTTTTGGTCATCAAAAACTGCACACGGTTCCCTATGACATTTGGTCAAGCACCCCTGACCTAGGTCTGACCGTTTAGCCAGGCTGTACTCCAATGTTTTACCCCAAGGCAAATCTTGAAATGTCAGATTTTTCTGGGAGTCACACGGAGAGACCCTGCACTTGTTTCATACATCCCAGGTCGTAATTGCACTCTTTCCCGGAGAACAACTATGTCAGTGAGAAATCAGTGGTTTTGCAGCTTTATTTGTTTGTTTTGTTAAGAAGTTCTCAATGGATCGACATGGGAATTGTATGTTCGATAAGCTTGCTTATCCTAGAACAAAAATGAATTATGATGAACAACTACGAAAAAACGACGTTTTCTTAAATCGACTATCTTTTATCTCTGTTAACTTTAACACCCTGTAGCTCCCAAAGTATTGATCGTAGAGTAAAAATAATTTGACCAATTTTGTAGGAAATTTTATGTAGAATATTTTGTTTGAAGTAATTATAACGCTATTCGTACAGATATTCGAGATATGTATGAAAATCTGAAAAAGGTACCTTCAACCCCCCCCACACCCTCAATACAGCCCCCACCCTCGAGGACTTAGTATGTTTATCTGAACACCACAAGGTATAATTGTACCAATTTACAAAACTACACGAATTATTTCCCCTGATTGTCCATATTCGGCTTAATTTTCTTAGACTAATGGGTATATAAATCAATCACGCCGACAAAACAGAAGAAGAAGTGTTGATATTTTATTTCCTAGTTACCACTAAGAAAAAAAAATTCACCAACAGTTTTTCCTCTACACCTAAAGTAGGTATGTAATTTTTTTCTCGTTATACCCATAGTGTGAGGTAGCATTGGATACCTTGTTCAAAAATATTATGGGTTTCTTCAAATTAGTGATTCGTTTGCGAGATATTGGGATTTAAAGCCCAAATTTTTGTTCGAGTCATGTGTACTCCCTCTGCCGGCTAGATGGCTGGGAATGTGAAAAAATTTGTGGCAGTAGTTACATAGGTATAATGAATTAAAAGGAAAACTCTTACGGCTTAGTAGGCATAACTAGTTACCGAGTAATAGTCGACCAACTTAAAATGTACCTACTTAGGAAGGCTAACATTCGTACAAATTCAGCCGACGCAACCATTTAGTTGGCGCGCGCGTGTCGATGTAACTAAGAAAGACAGGCAACTACGGATCTCTACACTGCGCGAGGCCCGACACTCACATGCCCGATTTTTTAAACTCGCGTCGCTATCTGGCATAACAATAACAATGGCGTCGAATACAGGAAGTTCGTCACTAAAATGTACAATGAACAATTATTGAAACAAAGAAAACGTGAAAAATATGTGTGTAAACAGTGACTTTAAGGTCAATTTTCACGTGTCAAAACATCGTGCCGTAATGAAACAATTTATATGAAACTCAATGTGGAACAGTAAAGAAGCCATGGACAAAAGAACGAGTTTCAGAGGTTATAATGTAAATTAAAACGTCATAAATAGCTATGGATTCGGGTGCAGCGGAATTCAATCCGCCTGATCGTCAACCCGCCGTATTACAATGTTTTGTAGCGCAGTTTTGTGATACAGCTATAGCTGGTATGTAAAACGGTGAATTATACAATATGCCTGCGACACATACATAAAGCTTGTACTCCATCGGTGCTTTTAGTGTGGTGGGTAAGACTTGTCTTAGAGATTTCAAGTCGGCGTCGTGGGCGAGCAAAATTGTGTCACCTGTTGAAAAATTTCACCTCTCCCCTCGCCTCATTTGGTAATATAACCGTAAAAAAAACTAGTCCGCGACAATGCACTAGCTAGTGCATTTTCATACACTTTAATTTGAAAGAGGCTTAAATAGTTTTTTTTTTATCAAGTACAAATATCCTTACTAATATTATAAGTGCGAAAGTGTGTGTGTGTGATTGTCCTTCTTTCACGTCGCAACGGAGCGTCGTATTAATGTGATTTTTTGTATGGAGATAGTTTAGAGGCTGGAGAGTGACATAGGCTACTTTTTCCAGCGGGAAAACATCTAATTCCCGCGGGAAAAATTCAATATGTTACATTTTCCTATAACCACGCGAGCGAAGCCGCGGGGGTATCAGCTAGTACTAACACTTAAATCTACTGAAAATTAAATTCTTATGATATAAGTAGTTTAACTTTAACCTATATTTAATTGTACATCGTAACGAAACAAATGTTTTTATTAAATATTTTTTGTTTCGTGTTATTTTTAACGAGGCAGTTACCCCGATAATATTTTAAACGATATGATACAGAGAGAAAGAATATAATGGAAAAATAAACCATACTAGAAGGTTGTGAGTTTTTCAAGAGAATACAGAGAGGTCGCTATTCGTAGCGGGAACATAGTTGAAAGATACGCGACTTCAGTCACTGTCCTTGTAGCTTAGTGGTCAAAGCACTCAAAGCATTAATAGAGAGATCCCAAGTTCGAGTCCTGTCGGGGGCTACAGATGAAGATGGTTTATTTTTCCATTATATTCTTTCTCTCTGTATCATATCGTTTATATCATACCTAGTTTAAGTAAAATACTAATACTGTATATGGATTTTTTCCGAAATAAAGAGTTTATTATTATATTGCTTTGCCATAAAGTGCCCTCGTCATAATACTAGTGCAATTTCGAGGACTAGAACGTTTACATTACATGTGTTTTATATTTTTGTGTAATTTGTATTTCTGCATTTCTCTTCACTCTGGGTAGATTTCTCATGTCCAAATGTACAGTGTACCGGTCAGTACCGGCAGAAAATTTGTCCCAAAAACTTTTCGTGATTTCAAACTATAATTGAATAGATTAAATAATGTTTTAAATAATTAAATGTTTTTTTTCTAATTTGGGCCAAATTTAATGCCGGTGAGTATAATATGGAGTCACAAAATAGTAAACCATTAAATTATTACAATAAATATCCAATTACAAAAAAACACAAAAATTATGAGACTTCCAGGAGTTGAGTTTTCTAGTTCAGCAGAGGCTCTATTATAAGTTTTAGCGAAACAAAACGTTACGACCGCGTTTGCGTTTAGCTGTCAAATCCCATAAAAATTGAGGGTAAAACGCAAACGCGATCGTAACCTTTTTTTCGCTAAAACTTATACTAGAGTCACAGGTCGATCACGTTACGCATTGTACGCGCGTCAGTTAGATCTAAAGGTCACTTTTTAAATGGGAAAATTACAGTTGGACTGTCCTAACGCGCGTTGGAAACGTTACGTGATTAGTTGATTACCCCTCAGGAATAATTAAAAGTTACCAATGGGGTTCTTATGTTCCGCAATGTAATTATTTTTCCATACAACTGTTAGTACGAATATAACGTTGTGATTTTAAAACTCTCTGTGTATACCCGTTTTAGCGGTGTCTGATTTAGAAATCTTATTTTTGTTTTTTATTGTGATGCAATTTATTCCAGTCGATCCCATACAAAACTTTGATCCTCTCTAAAAACTGATTTAAATGGCATCATGGAAATAATAGGAAAGTACTAAGTCCAACCAGTATAAATATGTAAAAATAACTTTAATCCGACTACAGTAAGCTAACTGAAAAATAACTAGTTATTTTAAGAGTCCGCAGTAAGCTCGGCCGAACTTCACCTTCCCGTACAAACGTAGTTACGCTCTCATTTTTAAACTACGTGTTGGATTGTGACGAAACTTTGCACATACAATGATATGAGGTATATCTATGTCTTTAATTAGTTTATATGGTTCCAGTTTATCGAAATGTAGCAAAAACAAGTTTTGTATGAAAAACTTAAATTCTCTGTATTTTTTTACTATGGTATCTGAAGCTACGTAAACTAATTACAGACAGAAATAGCTCATGTCATTGTACATGCAAAGTTTCGTTATAATCCAACACGTAGTTTTTAAATGAGAGCGTAACTACGTTTGTATGGAGAATCGAGCTTACTGTTCTCTTAAGTTACTCGGCAGTCTTGATCTTCATGAAGCCTGTACCTGAGCCGAAAAGTTTTCGAACATGACAATGTTATCTCCTTATTATACATGAAATCTCAACCACGAAAAAAACACAATAATACTGTTTTCACAAACATGGCCGAAGTTTATGTGTTAACAAAGCAAAAATACCTCCCTAGATCTTCAGAACTGTAGGCATCAATAAATACTTCCTTTTCTACAAGTTTACTAGAATGGCATGTCATAATATCCAAAAAAGCCTATGAGATAAGGAGTCTAGCAAACATCATTCCTTTCGGATATCCAGTAATTTCAGAAATCGGACCGGAAAAGTATGTGCCTGCAAAGGGAAAAGAACTTTGTTGCACAGATTTGAAGGCTGTTTTTGGTATACGTTTGAGCGGGATAACACGTTGTGATAGTCGATGCTTAAAATATACCGGGGCAACAATTTGTGGATAAACTATTCTTAAAGGACTTGGATACAAATACCTTTAAAAATTCGTTGACTTGTTCTTATTAATTCAAGCCAACCAGCGTGCAGCGTGGGGACTGTTGTCGATTTCCTCCCTTAAGAGTCCGCAGTAAGCTCGATTCTCTATACAAACGTAACTACGTTTGTATAGAGAATCGAGCTTACTGCGGACTCAATACAATTACAATTTAAAACAAATACAGTTACAATTTAAAATGAGAGCGTAGTTACGCTCTCATTTTAAATTGTAACTAAACTTTGCATGTACAATGACATGAGGTATATCTATGTCTGTAATTAGTTAGCTTCAGATACTATAGTAAAAAAAATACAGCGAATTTAAGTTTTACATACAAAACTTGTTTTGCTGTATTTTGTTTGTTTTATAAACTGGAACCATATAAACTAATTACAGACATAGATATACCTCATGTCAGTGTATATGCAAAGTTTCGTTACAATCGAGCAGGTAGTTTTAAAATGACAGCGTAAGTACGTTTGTATGGGAAGGTGAAATTCGGCCGAGCTTGCTGCGGACGAGGCGTGTGTTTAATATTTGTGTGATGAGCTGATGAGCAATAAGTTTGTTTCTCGTCTTGGATGTTTTCTATGTATTTAAGTAGGTATTTCTATATATTAAATATATCGTCGTCTAGTACCCATAACACAAGCTTTATTGAGCTTACTAATATGGGAGTAGGTCGATTTGTGTAAGATTGTCCCCTAATATTTATTTATTTATTTATTATGTGGCCACAGTGTGGAAATAGTCCGATAATGATCACATTCACATGATACATCCATTCGCGTCCGTGTTTCTAGAAGAAGGGGTAGGTAGCGCACGTTACCTTTATATTAAATATATTTTATGTTTAGATTAAGGCCGGCCGCCCATTGGACACGATTTCGTACGCAATATACTCGTCCGAACACGCACGAAGCCGTGCGAACGATCCCGACCTTGAAAGTACTACGGGAGCGCGCTCACTGGATGCGAATCGGTCGTACGTATACGCACGCGTAGGTACAACGTCCGCGTGAATCCGAACTTGTTGGGATTTTAAATAAATTCGTGCGTTATTTGTGTACTGTAGTTAAGCAAGGAAATGGATGTTGAGAAATGTTTTAACTTGATTCAAAGCTATAAGCAATGTTTGTGGGATCAAAATGATTCTAGTTATCATTTGCGCGACCGAGAATCGAGAATATAATCAAAGTTTATTTCTTCATTCGTACATAGTTTTGAAACAGAATGGGGTCATCATATAAATCTTCCATAATATGATGAAATTCACCAAATTCGTTTCTTTTCAAATATATTTCACGCACCCATTCCGTTCTAGGATAGCGACGACGAAGTCGCTGCCTTCTAATTAGAAGAGAATCATCTAAAATTTGTAAATTATTCATTGTGCAATAGCTATGTCAACCAAACCAATCACCAATAGAAAAGTACCTACTCTGTGCCAATCACTGACATCAACTGACATGTTTCACGCAGATAAACGTATTCAATGTGCGCACTCTATTCGTACGACCCGCATTGTACGTATACTACGTAAATATGACAGGAATTCGTGTCTAGTGGGCGGCCGGCCTAACTTGCCTATTTAGTGCGTTCGTTCAATTAGTGTGAGCGGGTCTCTAACATGAAATCTTGCAAGTCAATCTTGACCAGTTTTGTACGGATTTTTTGTTCGAATGGCAATACAATGGGTAAAACCTATGGCTACCATAAAGCTGGTTTGATGATGGACACGGAAAGTTTCTGGAAAAACCCCATGTGTCCGATGAGGGAAATTTCTCTGAAACCATGAAATTTAAATCGAGTAGATATGCAAAATGTTAGATTTGAAGCGCTAAAGCTCTTAAGTGAGCCGGTGATTTTATACTTCAATATTTCAATTTTTATTTTTTTTGAAATGTTGAAAGTTGGTCCAAAAACATAGCGAGCGAGACAATTTTTTGAGGGCTACATTCAACACTTATTGGGATTTTTTTAATTATATTTGTAGGATAAATTTATGGTAAGTCATTAATAAAATAATAATAAATAATAATAATTACGACTGTCCTTTTTTAAGCCAAGGGATAAAAACCATTATATATTTCTTTAATTTGTTTAATTTGTACCAACATAGCGTTTAGGCTCTGACATAAATAGGAAGGTAATCGACGCCTATTGTTAGGGTCATTTATTTTTAAACTTTATTAAACAAAACAAACGAATATATTGATTTATTTATTTATTACCATTAATATTAGCACTATCAGTTATACCTTACATGTTAATTGGCAAATTATCATGCGAATTTTGAATGTAACATGTCAAATGATCTAATAATGAATACATAATATACGAATGGCGGACGTAATGCTAAATGACATTCTCTACCAGTTAATCATAGGGCCAAACAGACACTTATTAAATGTGAGTTGAACTTATGAGGCGTATGTCACAGGTGGTTTTGAAAAATGTACATACATACGTACATATAATCACGGCCGTTTCTCGGAGGGGTAGGCAGAGATCACGGACTTCCAATTGCTACGATCTTGGCAAACCTTACTTGCTTCATGATAAATGCTGGTCAATTTAGGGTACTCTTGACCTGAATTTTCTTTAGGATTACTCCGATTAAGTCGGAAAAAGTTCGCCAAGCTCGAAAAATTATTCGAAAAAAATTACAGTGTTTTGTTTTGGCGCAGGCGCGGAGATGTCGCGTTGGCGCGGCGTCAATGGCCCCGGCTGAGCACGCTCGGCTAGGCGCCGATGCGCGCCTGGCTCCTCGTGTGTGCGGCGCTCGCCCTCGCGCCGGAACCGACGACGGCGACCGCCGCGCACCCGTCCCGCTCGCCCAACCGGGACGAGCATATCAAGACACAAATACTAGCCAAGGTAACCCCTCTTGAGCCCTTCGCCACGCTCGTAACCCTCCAATGGCCCCCGCGCCGAAACCGACGACGGAGACACCGCCGCGCACCCGTCCCGCTCCCCCAACCGTGACGAGCATATCAAGACACAAATACTAGCCAAGGTAATCTCTATTGAGCCCCTCGCTACGCTCGATCTTCCTTCAATGGTCCTGATATGCGACCACGGCGACCGCCGCACAACCGTCCCGCTCCCCCAACCGGGACGAGCATATCAAGACACAGAGCCAGTAGCCAAGGTACTCCCTCTTGAGCCTCTCGCTACGCTCGTACACTCTCTTATTGAGCAGCACTGGCTTTCGCAACGTGGGCGACCGCCGCCCAGCCGCCCCACTCCTTCATCCAAACCAAAGCCAGTGTAAAATCCCTTTAAAGCCCCCCCGCTACTCTACTTACCTGGAATTGACCTTAGTGCCGCGCCTCACCGGGACGCCTTGGCGACGTCGCCGGCTACCGTATCCAAACAAATCAAGTAGAAATTAGAGATGTAGGTACCGACTAGCCGGGAAAGCCGACTATCCGGCCTCATTTGTAGTCGGCGACTAGTCGGCAAAATGTGCCGATTAGTCGGCACTTTATGAATCACAGGAAAACGAGACTAAAATAAGTAAACTGCCATTTTTTACCATTCGTTTTATATTTTTCTCAAATACAGATTTAATACCACATTTGGTACTTTTTTGGTACAATCAGACTATTATATTATACCTAGCACGAGTAGGTTACTTTAATTTTTCTAGTAAAGGCAAGTTATGATAGAGAAAAGTTAAAGCCTCTGCGCGGTCAGGAAGCAGGCGATTTCTTTTTGCTTCGTATATATTTCCGGCTCTAGTCAATAGTTTAATCACTTTTTGTTTTATTTTGCTAGCGAAATGGAACACGCCGGTAAAATGTAAACAAAACTAACTTGTCACGATGCGAACCCATATGCAGACATCGCGACGCTAAAGCGAAACGAAGTTTCCCGATTGCACCCGAACTTAGCCGAAGTCCACGTTCGGCCTAGCCGACTAGTCGGCCTTCTAGGCCGCCGACTAGTCGGGTAGTCGGCTAGTCGGGCAAACCCATAGTCGGCCCACTAACTACTACCGCAGTTTTAGTATGTATGGAATAGGTGGCCATGGAGGCACGGCAGTTATAGTTTTGGAGTCGCTAGCGTGTCTGCCATTAAGTCAGTCGTATGCTTGATAATCAATTTCATGGTATAATACTTCTTCTCCTTGACAAAGTAGTCGTGGTCGTATCTCCAAGGGCAGTGCCAAAACTTCGCCCTTCGTTGCGCATCGATGGCTTTTTGGTGCATTCATACAGACTATGACCAGCATCTTACTATACTCTTGTTCCAGCTGGGGCTCTCATCGCGGCCAACGCCGCTGCGCGCGCCGCCTCGCGACGTGGTCCGAAAGATCCTGCAGCGAGCGGCCGACCCAGCGCCTGCGCCTCAAGAACACGACCACGCCATGCGCGAGATCATCGCCATTGCGCATAGAGGTCCACTATAACACACATACCGCTATAACATACACACATACATTTACTATATAACCCAGTGTTGCTGGCATAACACGACCACGCCATGCGCGAGATCATCGCCATTGCGCATAGAGGTCCACTATAACACACATACCGCTATAACATACACACATACATTTACTATATAACCCAGTGTTGCCGGCATAACACGACCACGCCATGCGCGAGATCATCGCCATTGCGCATAGAGGTCCACTATAACACACATACCGCTATAACATACACACATACATTTACTATATAACCCAGTGTTGCCGGCATAACACGACCACGCCATGCGCGAGATCATCGCCATTGCGCATAGAGGTCCACTATAACACACATACCGCTATAACATACACACATACATATACTATATAACCCAGTGTTGCCGGCATAACACGACCACGCTATGGAGATTATCGCCATAGAGGTCCACTGTAACACACACATACCGCTGTTGAACGTTTCTCAAAAAAAATGCCACAAAATTTTTTCGGAGATTTTCTGCAACTTTTATGTTATTTCTACTCAAAATCACGATGTCTTTCCATCCCGATAGGAGAAAAAAAGTGTCCCAAAATGTTCATACATTTTTGAACTTTCCTATTGTGTTACCACCATACAAAGTGTATGGTAAATGGTAACACAATAGGAATTATATTTCGTATCACAACCGAAGACGATTACTATAATTTACTTGCAGCAGTACATGAGATGGGCCATCCTTGTCACACATTTAGAGCTAAAATATTTAAAAGTAATAAAACAGCATTTCCGTTCCCCCTCCACCGGCCCCGGCGCACCAGCGCCCCGGTGCCGTCCACTCCTCATTACATTACATATTTGTGTGTCATCCGAGTCGCACAAAATTATCGTGATTAGGAAGGAGTAGTGATTATGGGAAAACGTAAGCGATCGAGATCTAGGGGTCGTGATTACAATGACATATTACGGGAGCTGAAGAAGATCAAGTCAAAATCAAGAAAAAGACGGCGTTCGTTATCGTCGTCAACATCGGAAAGTGAAAAATCGTATAAACATAAGCGTTATTATGATTACGAGTACGACCACGATGATAACGAGTACGAGGAAGATTACAACATGGATTATCAAGGTAAACAACATATTTTCAACGGTTTCTATGCAACAACTACCCGCTTTGTATATTTTTTTATTGGTAGGTATTTAATCATTGCAATGGTCATAAACTTGTAGGCTAAATGCCTATGAAACTATGGTTTTTACCGTAAGCGATATTTAACTGCATAAAACAAACGTTTAGCAACATATATATCGTGTTGAGCATATACGCTAGTAATCTTTTGGTAGTGATAAAATTATTGTATACTCCACGCGAGTCGTGTTGAGGATAATATACACATCTGTAAATAACTCCACTAAAAGTGTTGAGATTTCTATTCATACTCCACGTAAACCGTGTAGAGGAAAAAACCACATTCGCTCCACTTTAACAGTGTCGAGAGCCGCATTCGTTTTGATACTATGCTGGGCTAATCTCCACGCTAGTCGTGTCGAGCCATGTTGTATAAATATGTATAAATTTGACGTCCGAAGTTGGATAAATCTTGTCAGGTGTTTAACATATCTGAGAGAGTATACTTTCTTTGTAGGCGAGCGCAGCCCGGATATTTACTCGTCCAAAAACCCCGAGGCCGCGCGATGCGAGTCGGTTGAGCCCGGCCCATCGTCGTCCACGATTCACGCGGCGCCCGCGCTGACTGGCCTGAGCGAGGCATCCGCGCCGGGCGAGGCCCCCGCACCGCTCGCGAGAACTACACCGACCGAGGCGGCCGCGCCCGCGGCACCTATATTAGCCGAATCGCATGACCACTTAAAGGCCAATGCCGAAAATATTATTACAGAAAATCATAATGACGACACTGTTCCGTCATTGGAGCCAGAAATATTAGAACTACTGGGCGAAAATCCTGCTGATAATATAAAAAGTGGTGAAAACCTACATAAGGATATTGAACCCAGGTGGACGCATATTTTGACGAATGGACTAACTAAAGACACCCAATTGGAGCTAGTCAAGCGCTATTTACCTCCTGAAAATTGCCCAAACATGAAGGTTCCAATACTCAATTTGGAAGTAAAAGCAGCACTTTCGGAAGTCAATATCAAGAAGGATTTATATAGCCAGAGCAAGCAAAACCAGCTTTCTAGCAGTCTTGCAGCAATAGGACAAGTGATGAACTGGGCTCTGTCATCAAAAGACGTAGTACCTCAAAATATAATAAAAACTTTAAGCGACGCCGGCAGGCTCATATGCGACAGCCATTTCAGAGAATCTCTATCACGCCGGTTTGCTGCCCTAAACACTCTAAATAAAGATATTAGAGATACCATCAAAAATACCAGAATTGACGAACATCTTTTTGGCTCGACTTTATCGGAGCACATAAAGTCCTCGAAGGCCATCATCAAGACTGGCTCCGAAATGAAATCGACAGCCGTACGCCCTGCGTACAGGCCACAAGTAGCGACACAGCATAGGGGCGCTTTAAACTCGAGGGGGGCGCCGCCGCGAGCAACAGCAGCGGCCGAGCAGCGGATGCCCCCTGCGCCCGCGCGCCGCCCGCCGCGCGACCGCCGGGAGCGGTATGCGCCGCGGGGCCGCCGCTCGACCGGCTACACGCGGCATCAGACGAAGAAGCGCT
Source organism: Epinotia bilunana (assembly GCA_947049275.1). NCBI lineage: Eukaryota > Metazoa > Arthropoda > Insecta > Lepidoptera > Tortricidae > Epinotia > Epinotia bilunana. The sequence goes on along the minus strand of OX346275.1, from coordinate 4,354,044 downwards.
ATTAGGAGAACCACAGGTACCCATCGCTGGTCGCTTATCTTACTTTTATGACCAATGGTGTGAATTCACTAGTGATCACACGGTTTTAAATTGGGTTAAGGGGTATAAAATACCCTTTAAATATGAACCGTTTCAGACCACTGAACCTAAAAACAACTCTTGTAACGTTCAGTCCCAGACAGAAATTATTGATGAATGTATATCAAACTTATTGCATTCTAATTTTATATCTCGTTGTACACCTTGTGAAGGGCAATTCGTGTCACCTATTTTCACAGTGCCTAAGCCAAACGGAACCCATCGGTTTATATTAAACTTAAAAGAATTGAACAAGTACATTAGTGTAAATCACTTTAAGATGGAAGACTACCGCACTGCGCTTAAACTATTAGATTATAATTATTATATGGCAACATTAGACCTCCAGGACGCTTATTTCTTAATATCGGTAGATGAAGCAGACCGTAAACGATTACGATTTAAGTGGAGATCTCAATTATACGAATACAATGTGATTCCGTTCGGGATATGCACAGCACCGTTTGTTTACACGAAATTACTAAAACCCGTGTTAGAATATCTTCGCACATCGGGCTTGTTGTCAGTTAACTACCTAGATGATTTTTTATGTATAGGTAGATCATATGAGGAATGCCTCCAGAATATAAATATGACAAGAGCTATTTTAGAGTCATTAGGGTTCGTCATTAATGAAAATAAGAGTGTTACTACTCCGAACAAAATTTGCAAATTTTTAGGCTTTGTTTTCAATACCACGAATATGACTATTACTCTGCCCGATGACAAAAAACAGCGAATTAAGAATCGAGCAATTGATCTCATACACAAGAATAAATGTACAATTCGATATCTCGCTGAATTTATAGGCTTGTTGACCTCCGCATGTCCAGCTGTTTGTTATGGGTGGATGTACACTAAGTTGTTCGAACGGGAAAAGTTCTTAGCATTAGACTATTCGGAAAATTATAATAAAACAATGAAATTAGAAAAACATTTATATCAAGACCTTTCATGGTGGATAAATAATATAACGTGCTCTTTTTCTCCGATTCGTAAAAATAATTATCTATTAGAGATTTACAGTGATGCTTCAATGACCGGATGGGGCGTGACATGCGGTGGTAAAAGTGCTCGTGGCAACTGGTCACATAGTGAACAGGCTCTTCATATAAATACGCTAGAACTAATGGCCGCGTATTACGGACTTAAGATATTTACAGCGGACCTAGAAAATTGCAATATTCTATTGAGAATTGACAACACCACTGCCATATGCTATATAAATAGGATGGGTGGGGTGCAACATACTCACCTAAATAAACTGGCAAGAGACATCTGGCAATGGTGTGAGTCAAAAAACATTTATGTTTTTGCATCTTACATAAAATCCTGCGATAACGTGGTAGCGGATTGGGAATCTAGGCAAGTTAACATAGACACTGAGTGGGAAATTTCAGATCATGTGTTTTCACAAATTACTAAAAAATTCGGTACACCAGAATTTGATCTTTTTGCAAGTTCGCAAAACTATAAATGTAATAGATATGCCTCATGGAAGCTAGATCCGTATTCGGAAATAGTTGATGCATTTACTTTTAGTTGGCATGATATTAACTTTTATGCCTTCCCCCCTTTCAGCCTAGTCAGTAAAGTATTAGAAAAAATTATTTCTGATAAAGCCAAAGGTATAGTAGTGGTACCCTACTGGCCATCACAAGCATGGTATCCCTTGTTGAGCAGGCTTATCACATCGGAAAAAATGTTTTTCGGCCCTGATAAATTTCTATTACATTCTCCTTTCAGGATCTGTCATCCGCTTCATGTAAATCTTATCCTGGTGGCAGCCAAATTATCAGGGAGTCGATGATCAGACGAGGCCTACCACAGGTATCCATAGACATCATGATGGCATCTTTGGCCAAGAATACGCTAAATCAATACAATAGTTCAATTAAATCTTGGTGGACCTACTGTAAAGTGAAGAATATTAACATTTTTAAGACCAATGCCACCGAAGTAATATGCTTCATGACTGAAAAAATTCACGAGGGTGCTAGCTATAGTAGCCTAAACACGCACAGATCTGCCTTGTCCCTTATTTTAGGTACAAGTGTTACATCAAATGACTATGTAAATCGGTTCCTTAAGGGTGTATATAGGCTTAACCCTCCAAATCCCAAATACAACTCGACTTGGGATACTAATGTTGTACTGAACCATCTGTCTAATATTTATCCATATGATAATATTTCATTAGCTGATTTATCACATAAAGTTTGTACTTTAGTTGCTATTGCTTCAGCACAAAGAATGCAGACGATTAGTCTAATGAAACTTAAAAATATATCAATGCATAAGGATGTTATTCTAATTAAGATTACTGATATAATTAAGACTTCAAAGCCTGGGGCCTGCCAACCGCTCATTAGATTACCCTACATACCCGAAAATCCCAGTATTTGTCCGGCACTTGCAGTTCAAACTTACATTAATAGAACTCGAGCATTACATAGTGATCAGTCTGAAGGATATCTGTTTATTGGAACACGAAAACCTCATAAAAAGGTGGGTTCTCAGACACTAGCACATTGGGTAAAAAAGGTTTTACGAGATAGCGGTATTGATATAACTATGTTCAGCGCACACAGTACGCGGGCAGCATCAACGTCTGCCGCGCACCGCGCCGGGGTTAATCTGGAGACGGTCCGCAAGGCTGCAGGCTGGAGCGATCGCTCCAATGTATTTCTTAAATATTATTGTAGAGAGGTCGTACAATCAAACAATAATGATTTTGTTGATGCTATATTTCGCACATAACCATATTAAGATTAATAACATATATTCCATTAACAATTAAAGTTAAGAAATAATACATGTGAATTGATCATGAGCATAAAACAAATTCATGAACACTGTTGTGCTTAATTTTGCAGCTAATCTGTTGATTATTATACACTGATTGAAAATACTATTTATTTTTATTTTTTACATGTTACCAATAGATATTGTTGCAATGCTCTAAACATCTGCAAGTAAATTATAGTAATCGTCTTCGGTTGTGATACGAAATATAATTAAAAATCAAACGAACTTACCTTGTGATGTTTGATTTCAATTATGTGAGTATCACAACCGAAGACGATTACGTCGTCCCGGCCCCCCCCACCCCAAAATAAAAAATAACAAAAATAGTATTGGTATAACACACAAACACTCTGAAAAAATGAGGAGTGGACGGCACCGGGGCGCTGGTGCGCCGGGGCCGGTGGAGGGGGAACGGAAATGCTGTTTTATTACTTTTAAATATTTTAGCTCTAAATGTGTGACAAGGATGGCCCATCTCATGTACTGCTGCAAGTAAATTATAGTAATCGTCTTCGGTTGTGATACTCACATAATTGAAATCAAACATCACAAGGTAAGTTCGTTTGATTTTTAAAAATATCTTTGGGACAGTTTTGTGTCCTACCAGGGTCGAAAGAGCTCCTGATTCTGAGTGGAAATTGTTAACATAAAATTCCTAGAAGTACAATTAATAATAGTGGCATTTTTTTTGAGAAACGCTCTGTTACACTACACACAAACACATCCACTAAGGTAAAACGAATGTCGGCAGAATGCCGCTATAATACACAAACATTCACTGTAAAACTCGATGTCGGCAAACACGCCCAAGAGATCATCACTATTGTGGCCAGAGGTTCATTATAAAACACATGGACCACTATAACACCGACACATACACACACACCCATTCACTGTTAATCCCGATGACAATAGAACACGCCCAACTAAACTCAGACTACATTCTCCCCAGCCCCCAGGACGCTCGACCCTCCATAAAAACGTAGTTTACATGAAACTTTGTGTACACAATGGGGTCCGTCATAACTAGTTTCTCTTGCTAGAAATTATAACAGAAAAAAAATTAGGAAGTAAAATTATTCACAGTAAACTAATTTTGCTGTGAAAAACTTTTCCTACATTTTTTGCTATTTAGTTTCGACCTAGATATGATTCTATTATGTACCAATACTATAATAAATTTCAGCACGCCGTTTTAAAATGAGAGCAAAACTGCGTTTGTATGGAGGGCCAACTTATCCCCAGCCCCCAGGACGCTCGACCCTCCATAAAAACGTAGTTTACATGAAACTTTGTGTACACAATGGGGTCCGTCATAACTAGTATCTCTTGCTAGAAATTATAACAGAAAAAAATTAGGAAGTAAAATTATTCACAGTAAACTAATTTTGCTGTGAAAAACTTTTCCTACATTTTTTTCTATATAGTTTCGACCTAGATATGATTCTATTATGTACCAAAACTATAATAAATTTCAGCACGCCGTTTTAAAATGAGAGAAAAACTGCGTTTGTATGGGGGGCCAACTTATGTCGAGTGTCCCGGGGACGCTGCAGTCCCATAGCTTAAAGTATAATGTAAAAAGTGTGGTAAAAAGGATTATCAAATTGCTGTTTGATGTCAAACACAGATGAAATTATTTGCGCAGTATTATTGATAAACAATAGAAGTTTGGTGAGTAACAAAAGAAAGCGTCCAACACAATACAATACAAATACTCTTTATTGCACACCTCAAAACATGAATCAAATAGACATTCAAAATGGAGATTAACAACAGGCGGTCTTTTTTTTTATAATCTCATTTATTTTATAAGCCATACATCTTATGATTAAGTCGGCTTAACAGGCGGTCTTACTCTTGCTCAAAAATTACGAATGTTTCAACTTGCCTTTACAACTCAACGTACACAAAGACGTTAATGGTCTAATAAAAGTCAACACGACATTGACACCAAAAATACTCATCACGGCCAAAAAATATCCAATGTCCAAGAATATATGCCCAATTGGAAAGACCCTTGCGCTTCTCATGTATGGGAATTAAATGATAATATTGCCCCACATCTTTCACATCGACTTCAGCCAAATTATTTAAGGTTTAAAATCCCAAGCACGTGCCAAAAAACTTGAGGTTTTAAAGTTTAAAATATGGCTCGACTTTGATATATTAACATTGTTGGATGTTGCGTTAATTCACTTTAACTATGTGTCCGATGGGAGTAAAGTCTACGGTGAAGCGGGGTTTAAGACACTTGCGGGAAAATTACACCTGCCAGGCTTGCGGTCATTCATTGGCTTACACAGCCATGAAAGACGTTGTCGCCCTTCTTGACACTGCTTGTATTGTCTGTAATAGGTAGACTTAAAGGATGACGATGGTGATTTTTAACAAATTGTTGATATTTTTCCAAATTTGAAGTGTAATTAATTTTCGTTGAGATGAAATACGCCTTTATATACCGAAACTTTATATACCTAATCGTGTAACGATTTTAGTTAAAGTTCCGGACTGGTGTTTCCTCAATTGAAAATGGAGCCGAAAATAGTCCAAGTCAGCTTGCCCCTACCCCATCTTGGTGTTTGTAAAAAACATTTCTCCGACTAAGCACAAAACAACATTATTTATGATAATAACTTATATATAATAACGTTCACATTTCTCATTGGCCCTCTTTTTGTACCGTTCAGCCTTGATAAGACAGTTGGCCACGAGGAGATGAATGTAGACAAACCAGTGGATAGCTAGCCATGGGACAAGAACTGTTGTCTATGAAAGAAATAATTTACTTTAAAAACAAAGTTTTAACCGACTTCAATTTAGTACTCCATCAAGCTACGAGAACATTTCCACATTTCTTTTCCAATTTACCACATGAACTAATTTCCGAGAGCAAATGCGTTGGTTATTAGATAAAAAAAAGGCAATCGCTGTATGTGGCCCGATAATATTTGAGGACTTCCGTCGATTCCACAAAGATCACCTTTGGCACTTCACTAGTTGCTATTTCAACGGAATTTTATCAGAATCTGCGTAGATTTGTACTTTTAAGTACATAATTGAGGAATTCCATAAGTCATCTGTGGTCTTCCTCATCAATTCCACTCCACCAAATTTATGATTTCCGGGTGTAAATACACGAGTTATAATAGAAAATACCAAAATCACTACACGCGTACCTAATATAATTGAGGAGTTCCCTCAATTCCTCATGGATCTCATCATCCAATTGAATTTTTGAAGAAAATGGGACCCACCTGGAAGCATATACTTACAAACAAAAAAATAATTTACGAATCGGCTCATCAGTTACGAAGTTCCGAGGTAACAAACATTGAAAAAAAAAATACAACCGAATTGAGATTCTCCTCCTTTTTTTTGAAGTCGGTTAAAAAGTGTAGGGACACACAATGTAACACTAACAAATTCAGTTTCACAATGTTAATCCAATTGTTTATTTCATAGAAACTAGCACAGACGTCTAAGACTCAACACAACCAAACTGACTTAAACTTATCCAAAGCTGTACGCTTTACGTACGAGTAAATGTACACTGGTACTTTAATCCATCCCATACGAGGACATATAAAAACTGTCAGCTCGCAATATACGACCAGCGAAATGCATTCTCGAGGCATTATAGGATGCAATAAATAAGACCACTATGAACTTCCATTTGGCCGACACTCCTATAATTGCGGAGTAGATTTTTCTGGCCCGTTACATTGGGAAAAAACTCATTTACATATGTAAGTGATGATTAATCGTAGAACGCGTGGCCTGGATCTAGCCAAGGTTATGTATAGGTTGTCTGCCATACGTCGGCTTATAATTGGGCCTATTGCGATCACTAAGGGATAAATGGGGCTGGCGTCTCGGGGTTGCGTTAGACATTTTGATTTAACGGCGGATTAATATAATGGAAGAGTTCACAGAAATGCTCATTTATGTATGTATGTAAGCACTTTATTGTACCTACACAATGACAGGTAATCAAACCTAACACACCTATCATTTAGTAATTGTAATGGAGATAGTGCTGATTCTGCGTTTGTTTATTGGTTTTGCTTTGTTTATGTTGATGCCCTTTGAATTGTTGGCTGACAATTTATTGGGTATCTTTTGTTTGAGTTTGTACAGGGCTCAGTTATGATATATGAGTATGTTAGAATATGAATCATATAAACCGTCAAAACAGTAGGTACTTATATTTATTTTATATTATTTTGAATTTGAGAAAGGTATACTCACCGGCAATAAAGGCCCAAACTAGAAAAATGCATTTAATTATTTAAAACATTATTTAATCTATTCAATTTATAATTTGTCATCACGAATAGTTTTTGGGCCAAGTTTTCTGCCGGTCAGTGTATATCATTTCATTTCATTTCATTTATTCATAACAAAGAAATTGTGTAGAATATTACAGTAAACATAACAATAATACAATGAAAATCCTAATGTTAATGTCAGTATAATAAATTCAAATGACAATACAATAAATTCAAATGTCGATACAGTAAATTCAAATGTCAATACAATGTTTCCCTATTAAGTAATCTTATATAATCCAATGAACAATTCAGATATAACAATACAATTAACATATCATTCATCAGCTATAAACTCTGATACACTTCGACTTTTCAGAAGAAATTGCTTAAGGCTCGCATTAAAAACTTTGCTATTCGTCAACGATTTAAACTCAATTGGCAGCTTATTATAAAGAAACACAGCCTGATAATTTGCGGCATGCTTCGTAACATTGAGTTTCGGGACCAAGGTGTTTTTGATGTCTTTTCGTCTTGTGGACAACCGAATTTCTGGGTTGGTAAAAGTAAAAATAAAATATGGTACGATAGAAGATAGTGATGGAAAAATTCAATCTTTCTCGAATAGTGACAAATGCAAAACTAACAAAACACTTTCATAAAATAACTGGAATCCTATCCTACTAATATTATAAATGCGAAAGTTTCGATGTTTGGATGTTTGTTACTCAATCACGCTTAAACGGCAGAACCGATTTGAATGAAATTTTGCACGAAAATAGTTTATAGCCTGGATGAAAATATACGATAGTTTTTATGCCGAGTCCACGCAGACGAAGTCGCGGGCGGAAGCTAGTATTTCATCAAAATATTAGTCCGATTATATGACATGTTTCCATAGAAAAGTTCTAATACCTATTATAGGTTATAATAATATTTCTTGATATAGATTCCAGCAGGTAATTGCTATTTCCAACCCAATGGACAGTCATTTTTTGAAGCTGATAATTTTATTTAATAAATACGTCCTGGCGCTTCGAAAAGTAGCTCAATTACTTTTTTTTCCGTTTTTTTCCATAGGTCTAGTCTAACACAAATGGCTTAAACTCTCTTTAATCCTTAACTCGTTAAAAAGTGGCGCCGAATGAGGGAAAAAAACGTTCTAATACATGCAATAAAGTGATAAAAAATGTGTTGGTACATTTGAAGATAAACTGTCAAGACAGTGGGACGTTCTGAAGTGGCATGGCGTGGCGCTATGGCGCTTTTATGTCGATTATTGCTGCGAATTAAACAACCATCAGTTTTACAATTTTTTTTTTTAGTAAAAACAAAATAAATAAATAAATCAATCAGCCTATATACCTGCGTTCCACTGCGGGGCACAGGCCTCCTTCGGTAATATTTCCGTAGTGTGGCGTGTAGTGATCATTAAAAAATAAAGATAAAATTCAGCAGCCGTCTGCTGTGTCGCAAAATAATTGCTAGGTATATCTGTATTATCCGTACCGTTAAGGCGGTGCATTGGAAATTATCGCGTGCTTTGAAACGCCGTTCTGACTAGATTAAGAAACAATAAGGTCTGATTTTCAGATATATGATTCTTGACTATATGATTGTTCATGTGATTTTATCGATACATGATTGCTTAAAATTTCCTCGATAGAAAAAAAATCCAAAGTTGGGTCTGTCTTTTCCTTTTTTTGCTCAGCCTACTCAAACGATACATTATTTTACGACACAATCAAGTTAATACTAGTATTTTATCTCATCTAAAATCTCACTTTATGAAATTTAAATAAAACGTCTCTAAGTTAGGTATTTATCGAAATTTGTCCAAAAAAGCCTTTCCCGAAAAGTGTTACATCTCTTTTCCTCGTGCGCGGAAGGCATCATTGCAGCGTGTCTCTGTCTAGGGGGCGTGTTCGACTCAAATCAAGGCATCGCCTTAAGCTAGACGCGCTTGTCGCGCCAGAAACCATAAATATGGATACCTTATGCTGTTCTTACGATGCCAACAAATCATAATGTTAGAACGATAAATGTGAACATTGTGTCTGTATACACCTCAATCGAGGTTATGGCCACATTTTATACAACATGGTCATATTTCGGATAAAGATAAAATAATCGTAAAACTTTACTCGTATTACGTATATGACACAATTCCAAATAAGCGTACAGTCAGCAGCAGAAGTAGCCACGCAAAATAACACGCTCAAAATGATCTAGACAGTCCTTATCCTCCTGACATTAGAGTCGTGTGTACGTCATTTTGCGCACTTGACCCGCGTGGCTACTTCTGCTACTGACTGTACCATATTGGTAGTAAAGTTTGCGATGCAGATTTAGGTTATTTCTAGTTGGGATTTTGAAGAGTTGATAAAGTTTTGATTCATATAAAATATTCTCGTACTGAAAACGAAGGACCCTGTTTTTTTTCGACATAATATATAGCGCTCTCGTTGTAGATTTGAATGATTTGACAGGTCAGCGCGCAAGCTGTATCGCGACGAGATAGACTACCCGTCTCTTTCTAATTATTAAGAGATAGCCGGATAGTCTATCTCGCCGCAACACAGTCCTGTGGCCTGTGTTAGCCTTGCAGGTTGAGTTAACTCGTTCGCTCGTATATGCATTAAGAGTCCGCAGTATGCTCGATTCTCAATACAAACGTAGTTACGCTCTCATTTTAAAACTACGTGATGGATTGTAACGAAACTGTACAATGACATGAGGTATACCTCATCGTCTGTCGTGTGTCTGGATATATCCAGATCTGTAATTAGTTTAAAAAGAAATACAGCGAATTTAAGTTTTTCATACAAACTTGTGTTTGTTGTATTTTGTTTATTTTATAAACTGGAACCATATAAGCTAATTACAAACATAGATATACTTCATGTCATTGTATATGCAAAGTTTCGTTACAATCCAACACGTAGTTTTAAAATGAGAAAGAAACTCCGTTTTTATGGGAAGGTGAAATTCGACCGAGCTTACTGCGGACACTTAAAGCGCCAGATGCGGACGTAATTCGATCGGATTTTAATTATGTGTTTCAATAAAACAGGGTTAAAGGAACACAGGAAACAGGGTTATCCGATACTTAAATTTTTAGTTTAGATTAGTAGGGAATTTTGGGCTTAGGTTTCCAATTTTAATGTATTGTTTTGTTTTAATCTATTGTGTGACATGTATATTCTGAGAATTCAATTGTATTGCTTATAAGTTAACATTTGATTACTGACACTATTAAAGCTATACAACTTTTCAATCAATAAAACAGTATATCTAGTACCCCAACATTTATCAGGAGACAGAAAAAAACTAATTTAGCGTACATCTGTGTTTGATATCATAAACATTATTTATATCTTTGGAAATAAGTAAGAAAAACCGAAATGACCCATCAAATGAACTGAATTTAGTTAATAAGTCCCAAAATTACATTAAACTTAACAACATCAAAGTTTGATATTGTATTATGGTGAAAATATTATTTTTTACGGAAATAAGTTATGTTTTCGTGGTTTAGTTAAAATTCTATACAAGTTTTTTTCAGATACCACGCAGCCTTTGAGCCTATTTTCCAGGAACAGGAAAAAAAAATTAAACAGGTAAGAAATAATTTATTCAGTCGTAGATTTATAAATGTATTTAATGACCTCTTTCCTGCGAACGAAAACAACAGAATTACAAATTCCTACCCAAACACGTGTCTAAAACCCGGTATGCGCATGTTCGAAATAAACGGCTGCCTGGCATCGTTTTCACACCCCGCCCCCAGCCCCGCATGATGGCAATGGCATCCAGTGGGGCCAATTTGAGGCGCTACTTAGACTTCTTTGGTGTTTTCGTTCGCTGTCTCTTTCATTATCATTTAGCAAACATAAAGAGCTCACAGTAACTTAAATAATACTTGTTACATATGATAGTAGTACTAAAACCGTATAAAAGGGTAAAGGGTTGGCGGCAGTAAAATGAAGGGTAACTCGTAAAACGGCCAAAGGAAGAAAGATTATTCTCATATTTTTTTGCTGTCTCAATGTTGATTGATATCATGGATACGGCGTTTCTTTATGCATACATGTTTTTATTTGGCAACAGGCGGAAGGTATGATATATAGGGTGTACCAGAAATGGGATGTGAACCGGTCAAGGGCATAACAGGTATCGTGTTCTGATAAGAAAAAACTAAGAGAAAAAAAAATAACTCAATTTTTTTAATATATGTATGGAGCGTTGGCCGTCTTGGCCGCCCTGCTCCATACAAAGGTAAAAAAAACGCGACAAAAATTTTTTTTTAGTTTTTTCTTGTCAGAACACGATACCTGTTATGCCCTTGATCGGTTCACACCCCATTTTTGGTACACTCTGCACTATATTTTACCCCAAGATGCAAACTATACTGTTGTTCTATCTAGTTGAACGATTGAGCGAAGCGAACGCAGTTCTTCGATTCAGCTTGGGAAAAAAATATTTCGTATATCCCGCGTCTGTCCGACTGTTCTGGTCTACAGACCCCGTATCATGGTCGGCATATCACGCGATAAGTGACAAGTTAGAGCGTCCGTCTCGTTCTATAATTGAACGGTGTCAGCCAGAGACGGACGCACAGCGAACGAAAATACCATATATATATAGTCAGGTGGGGTAAGAGGAACTACCGGGAAAGCGAAACACATATACATATACAACAGTAGTAGCTATTACTAATGTTGTAAGTGTCCATGGGCGTCGATTATCGCTTACCATCAGGTGATTCGACTGCTCGTTTGCCTCCTATATTATAAAAAAAAAAAAAAAACTTATCGTGTGATAAGGCCGTCCATGCTACGGGGTCTGGTCGTATTTCTCAACCGACTCGTGAAATTTTATGAGCAGGTGTTTTTTTTTGTCAAGTCAGTTTTTCACATTTAAGAAAAAAATTACAATTCAGGTTCACTAGTTCGCCAGCTCATAGACCCACTTGTATTTAAATATATAACCCTGTGTCAAGTTAGAATAGCACCCTCGAACTAAAAAAAATTGGTATATAAACAGCGAACGAAAATACCATATATATATATATAAGGTCAGGTGGGGTAAGAGGAACTACCGGGAAAGCGAAACACATATACATATACAACAGTAGTAGCTATTACTAATGTTCCTCTTACCCCACCTGATCATATATCCGTACATGGCGGGAATAAGTTGACAAGTCGAGATGAAAACTGAGAGAAATTTGAACTCTATGTACTTAAATATTGCATAAAGTTACATTTTCTTCCATTTTACATCTCGAGTTATCAGTTGATAACTCGACCCGCCGTGTACGGATATAGAATTCGAGCTCCTTACAAATTTCTACCCAAACACGCGCCTAAAACCCGCTATGTGCATGTTCGAACTAAATGGCTGCGTGGCATCATTTTGACACCCCTCCCTCGACCCGCAAAATGTCAATGTGTGCATTCAGTGGGGCCACTTTGCGGCGCTACTTAGACATGGTTTTTTCGTTCGCTGTATATAAGCAGTATGAGTAATCAGGCGTGATGTTATGTGTATATGTGTAGTTATGTATATGGTATATGTGCACACATAAACTTTAATGTAGCTGTGTTTGAACGTTGCCTTCTCCGAGCTTTAGTAAGTTCTCGGTCCTCATAAACTTGGAGAGATTTGCTATCTTATCTCGGTAGAAGTAACGTAATTCATGCTCGCTTGTTCATTTTCATCTATTTCGCTTGAGAATTTACTGAAGCGAGATAACCGGAACTAAGATCATTACCAATATTTATTTATTAAGCCTACTATTTATGTTATAAATGGGAAAGTTTGGAAGTTAAGATGTGTCGATGATTGGATATTTGTTACGCTACCTACTCAATCCCGCAATACCGGTTCAAAGGAGGTAGATAAAATTTGGCATAGGTTCTAAGATAAAGTTTATAAGTTATAACTGTTTATCCGATTTAGAAAACAATTTCACCCGTATATAGGTACATAGAATGAAATCGTTCGCCGTTCGGACAGCTAGTCAATGTTAAAGCCACCCTAAACTACTTAGAATAGAACTAAAATAAATAATGTACTACATGTTCTATTTTATTTTAAACAAATGATTCCAATCAGATTATTGATATCAGTTCTCTGAACGTCGATATCAATAAAATGCAATAAAACATGGCGCATATTCACAACAAAAGTTCTGTAACAAAAAACGTAATTTTGTATTAGCCCTCATCAAGCGATAAAGTTTGAATAAAATGTCATGCTTGTCAAAATAAAATTGGGCGACCGTCAATTGAGCTCATAAAATGCGTGATATTATTGCCGGAGCGTAGAATAAGATGTCTGAATTATATGTAAGCTTGTCGGGACTAGAGGTCGCCCTTTAAGATTCCGTAAACAATCTAGTTATGCGTAGTTTAGATCCAATATTTGAAGATAGAAATTTGCGAGTGACTTGATTCGATATGTATGTACAGTCAAGGGCAAAAATATATATACAATTTTAGACCTTATTGTAATGCAATAAGTAAAAATATGCATAGATATTTATGCCCTTGATTGTACTTACTTATAACTTGCTCAATTAATGGGTTTAAAACATTTTTGGAGATTTTATGCTTTAATAATGTGTCCAATCGAAATGTGACAGCCACGTAGTGACAGTAAAACATCTCTTAGTTCAGTAATGTTTTGACAACTAGTATGGAAATCTGTCTGTGTCTGTCTGCCTATCTTACTGTCTAACGGTCTATTACCTCTTCGATCGATTTATATGTAACTTGATATAGTGATAGTTTAAGCACAGTATAGAAGAATAATACAGTAGTTAATCAGAGGCCGTTTAGGAGCGTTTGTTACCTACTTTCGCTCGATGCGCAGGGCTGTGTCACGTATGCAAAGTATTTCTGTTACAGTTTAATAGACAATATTGTATACACAAAGTAATAATATTATAGATAGTTAGGTATATGTGTTTTTAGTTCCCCACTTCATCGAATATTTTAATACCACTATACTATGCCAAAAATATTTCCTAGTAAGTATAATAGTTGCTAAACTGCACTCGGTTAGTAGGTGCTTAGTTACAAGCCTATTCGGCTCCTTTTGATATCGTGGCACTGGCGGCTCGCTATCTTCATACCTACGAGGCGGCTTCCTTTGACGTGGCGAGTGAGAGGGAGCGAAAAACGGCAACGGCGCGGCCCCGATTGAAGCATTCTCCATCATTCCCGAAGGCTATGTGTGTGTGCGTACCGAACACGCGCGCATGTGTGCAGCCGTGCGATGTACCTACCTTTGTTCGAAGTTTATCTACTGTTCCTTTACTGTGGTTTAAGTCCCGGGAAAGGAAAAAAGATCAACCGCTCATATTACAGGAAATGCTTTTGATAGAATTTATTTTGTCAAAATTATACGCAAGACTTTTTATTTTATTAGATAGGAAATGTCCATGTTTATCGGATTCCTTTCTAAAAGGCTGGCCAGATATTGCCTAATACCGCGAAGAGTAGAAAAAGAGGGAGGAAGCCCTTGTTCCGGCTCTGGGACATAACGGGTTCGATATCCTGTTAATATTATAAATGCGAAAGTTCGAAGTTATAAATGTTTGTTACTCAATCACGCTTAAACGGCTCAACCGAATTGGAAGAGTTTTTCACAAGCTAGAGCGGAAGCTAACATAATACACTCGCGGGCAAAGAATACGGGTCACCCTAAATTAAATAACTGCATTTAGGTTTTTTAAAATATTTAATACTTTTTTTTTGTTACATAATATGCTATTCTTTACAATACCCAACTGTATTAACAATTTCCTGGATCCTATCATAAAAATATCGATATCCAAAAATCACGATTTTTGCGATATCTCGCTCCGTTAACGTTGTTTTTTCATGGGTTTTTACGAGTTCGATTTAAACCTGGTTACGTTATATTTTTTACTGTTATTAGCAGTTTATAAGTTAAATTAAATAAAGATCATGACAGGATTAACTGTACAACCTCTTACGCACTATTTTAGGAAATATGACGGTATTTTACCGACCCGTATTCTTTGCCCGCGAGTGTAGTTAGTAATAATGTTCATGCGTCAGGGAGCATGAAACGATAAAAATACTATAATTATATGATTCTGGGATATATAGCAAGTACAACTCTGCCCGTATCTCTCTCATCACAATATCAATAACGTATCAAAATGATATACAGCCAGACCAATAGATGGACAAACAGTGTGCTGTTTCATATACAGTCATCGGAATTAGGTGAGCCAAAATACCTATTCTTCGCAAGAGGACATAATATAAAGTGGTTGCAACCGGGTAGGAAAACAGAATTTTCTCTTAAATACCGGGTATTCGTTATTTTTCCGGGTACCAGTCGTAATGTTCAACATATATGTTTTTACTTATAGAACGGGATGTTTAATGTTAATCTAAAAGTTATAACCATTTCATACTTTTTCCTTCCCTTTTTACTACAAACTAACATAAACAATCCCGTACTATTAGTAAAAATATGTATGTTTAACATTACGACTACTTATAGTACCCGGACAAATATCGATTACCCGGTATTAAAGAAAAAAAATATTTTTCTACCCGGTTGTATCCACTCTACATTATGTCCTGTTGCGAATAATAGGTATTTTGGCTCACCTAATTCCGATCACTGTTCATATATATATCATTCAATTATTTCACTCATAAATCCTTTGCTAAAAACTGTTTTATCTCTATAAGAGTTTCTTTATGATTTGCGTTTTGGCGTATATTGGCCCAAATTATATTGAACTAGCTTCTGCCCGCAACTCCGTCCGCGTGGAACTCGTTCATGACGTAGCTCCATAAAAAGTTTCATCCCCCATTTCACCCTCTCAGGGGATGATTTCCGGTACGAAAACTATCCTGTTTCTTTCCCCGGAATTCAAACTAATCTCCATACCAAATTTCATCTGAATCGGTTGGGCGAGGTAACAGAAAGGCAGATAGACACACTTTCGCATTGATAATATTAGTATGAATGTGGTCTTGATAATCAGGGGGGTCAATTAGGGGTCAATCTTACACAAATCGGTCTAGTTCGATTCTAATCAATACTAAGCTCAATAAGGCTTGTGTTATGGGTACTAGACGACGATATATTTAGTAGATATAAATACTAAATACATAGAAAACATCAAAGACTCAGAAACAAATATTTTTGCTCATCACTCAAATATTTACCCTTACCGGGATTCCAACCCAGGACCTTAGGCTTCGTAGGCAGCGTCACTAGGCTAACCGGCTGTCGTTATAAAGAGGTAAAGTTTGTGAGTATGTAACTTTGCGAGGGTGGTAGCTTTCTAAGTTTGTTGCTGTTATACATCTAGTTTTAATGAAAGCTTTCAGACAACTTATTAACAATATTACGTTGTATTAAATTTCAGGTTTCGAGAACAAAATGGCCGCTAGAATGCTGACGACGTATGGCTGAAAAAAGAGTAAGTTAAGAACCATTACTGCATTATTTACAACAGAGGTTGTCTTGAAAGGAATGCTCTTAGCGATAAGACCTCTAAGCGTTTGCCTTTGCTAAGTAAGCATTTCTAGAATATAGAAAACTCCCGTGAGTCTTGGACATATTAAAATATAATGAAACGAGCCACTAACTTCTTTTTTCCAACCACTAAGGTCGAATATCACTCGACATGTTTCGAACTAAATACGTGGTCCTTAATCGTGAGCACTCGCGATGCTCGCTCATATAAAATTACTAAGATAACTGATAAGAAAATAGCAAAATTAAAAACATGCCTTAATTGACATATATACTTATGAGGGAAGTATACCTTTGGAATACTATGTACTCGTCCATACAAAGAAAAAGAAAAATCATTTTTCCACTTCTAAATATTTTCCATTCTCAATGATTTTTTAGTTCATTATTGACACAATGAAAGAATTTGCAATAAATGAATTAAAATTTATAGGCACCTAAAATTTTTTTTTTTAAAGCGAAACTTATACACCTGGATATTATTATGCTGAAGCGATCGACACCAAAATCAAAGTGTTTTATTAAGATTTAGTTATTGGAAAAAACGTTTTCTCCCGAGATTCATATAAAAATTACCTATTGTCAGTCGCGGGCTGTTAGCTATAGATTAGATTAGATTAGATTAGATTATTTTATTTCGTTTTGCAAATTTACATGTCATTTCATAAAATTAAAATAGCATGGATTCACAAAAAGATCGTCAGTGTATAAGAATAAAAAAAAAAAAAATAGTCAATAAAAATCCAATTTTAAATGAAAACAAACATGAGAAACAAAAATACTAATAAAGGCAACAGGAACAATTCAAATACTTAATGATAAATTATCATTACCCATATAAAATGTATGGGTAGGTAATTGTCGTAACGAAAATGAGAAAAGTTAAAGCGTAGATTAGATTAAGGCCCTTAACTATGTGCCATTTTTTTGATTTTCACCCATAATAATGTCATGTTTAAATACAATTTCAATTAAGTCTTTGTTCGTTGTATTCCTTTACGGAAATGAGCGATTTTGGTAATAAAAGTTCTTTTAGTCGGCATAAATACTTCCCTCTTAATATAGTAATTACTAGCTTCCGCCCGCGACCTCGTCTGCGTGGACTCGGGATAAAAACTATCCTATATTTTAATCCAGGCTATAAACTATCTTCGTGCAAAATTTCATTCAAATCGGTTCAGCCGTTTAAGCGTGATTGAGTAACAAACATTCAAACATCTTAACTTTCGCATTTATAATATTACTAGCTGCCGCCCGCGACTTCGTCTGCGTGGGCCCGGGATAAAAACTATCCTATATTTTAATCCAGGCTATAAACTTTCTTCGTGCAAAATTTCATCCGAATCGGTAAAGCCGAAAAAAACAAACATCCAAACATCCAAACATCTAAACATCTAAACATCCAAACATCCAAACTTTCGCATTTATAATATTAGTACGATAGTACAAACTATTCTAGAAATGCTCATACAACCATGTCATATCATGGCCGCCATGGCTATTCTGTAACAGGTTTTAACCTCACCACACACGTCACCCACAAATATATCTTGACGCCGCGATGCTTAGTAACTAAGCGTAATCAGCCTCGCTATTTTCTAACTTGTTTTGAGCTCACCTCACCGTTTACCCACAAATATATCTTGACACCGCGATTCGTAGTATTTAAGGGACATCAGGGGGGCTAGCACAACTGACGCCGCGCGGCGACGCGAGTCGAGAAAGCTCTAACCTCCTCTATCTAATTTGCACGGTGCGAGTGCGACAGGAGACGCTCAGTTGCGCGCGAAGCGACTTGTCAGCAAGTTGTGCTAGACGTACAGAGGTCCAGTTTCATTAGACGTGACGGGTGAGGTGAGGCGCATTAGTGCGTTCCGAATAACAGCCCTGGACAAATAAAACTGGTAACTATGCAGAAGAATCGATTCCACGTCTTGGCAACGTGTTATTTATGTTTCTAGTTCTCAAAGAATGTCATAGGATTGTAGGGATTAGAAATTACAATGGTTGGTAACAATACAGGGTGTACCAAAAATGGGGTGTGAACCGATCAAGGGCTCAACAGGTATCGAGTTCTGATAAGAAAAAACAGAAAAAAAAAGCCCTTGATCGGTTCATACCCCATTTTTGTTACACTTTGTATAGGACAATATTAAAAGTATTTCATAATTGGTACAAACTGATCTAGAAATAGACATATTCATGTGCCCGTGCAAAGATATCATGAGATGACCTGGTAAAGGTCGCGGGCGTCCGCTGGATGCGGGAGGCGCAGGAGCGGTAATTGTGGCACTCTTTGGGGGAGGCCTTTGTCCAGCAGTGGACGCTTTTCGGCTGATAAGCTGGATGATGACAAATATACCATAAGGATAGTCACATCAAGTTAAGACTGGGCAGTATGGCAGTATGATACTCCCTTGAATCGTCATGCAAAGAAACTTCATCCAGTACAATCACAAACACTATTAAAAAATATTTTAGTACTGTTAGTTTAATCAAAAAAGTCGTTGCATTTTATATTAGCAGTAGATAGAGATACCCTAAACAGAGGGTGGCGTAACTCGGGCGTGCGGTCCAGGTCATAAGCGGTAGCGGAATAAAAATATCACTTAACTGACCACGTTTGAAAGATAATTTATTCAGCGAAAAATTTCCATACAGCACTTTATTTCACAACCTTTTTAGTTTTATATCTACATATTTTTTTCTTCCCATTTTATTTAGGTACTTCATTTCAAATTCTGTTTCGCTGATAGATTAGATTAGATTAGATCACTTTATTTCATAAAATAAATTAACATTATAAATTAACTTAAAGCTAATTTACACGAATTTACCTTGTAATCGTCAAATAATGAAAATAAAAATAATTTAATGAAATGTGATTATAAATATTGATTTTGTTATCTCTTAATGGTCGTCAAAATAAGTACTAGAAGTTACTAAGCAAATCCCAAAACAATTTTAATTAAATTAACCATGTCAAATATATTATGTCCATATAATCGCACAAAGAATATAATGAATGTTCTAATAAAAATATTCTCAGCTGACGTTTGAATGTTTCGTCAGATGGTTCAGTTCGCAATTTGGCGGGTAGACGCTCGTAGTACGTTGGGCCGATTACCCTAGGATTTTTTGTTGAAAGCAACATGCGACGCGGTACTGGTCTTAGCCTTCCAGTGGATCGGAGCTGTTTTCCTGGTACTTCAACTCTTTGAAACGTTTGCCGACAGGTTTTTATAGATATTAGTACCTCAATTAATTATAAAGCGATAATTATCAAGCGGAAATAGATAAATAAAAAAAAACACAATATAATCATAGCGACATTTGTACCGATTTAACCTTTGTTGTCTGTATTTTTACCTGTGTCTTGTGGACAATAAAGTATTTAAATACACTCATACATACCATACATCATTAAGGGTAAAAAAATTGGAATTAACTCAATATCAATTTACAATTGTATCCACAAGTTTTATGTGCGCCATCAAAAAGTTTGAAAATTGCATTATGATAATCAATGGCATTTTCTGTAGATTAAGTTATGTCAAAATGTGTTTATACGGAATACTGTGTTCGTGACTTAAATTGCACTTAACTGGATATCGTATACATATGCAAACCACAAACAGCTTATGGTTTGTTATTTTTCGACACATAATGAATTTAAAGTTGACACAAAGTAATTTTTTTTAACACATGACAGTCCGAGAAAACATATTTGTGTATTTATTCAAATTAAAAGAGCACACTTAAATTTTCAATGTATTTTTATATTAAAGATACAATTTTAAAAATACATATCCACCTTATAAACAATTGGTTGTAGATCAAATATTGTTCGTAGTAGGTATTATTTCATAAATATGAGAAGCACTAAATGTCAATCGAAATTTTTGAAAGCAGCTAGTTTAAGTAATTGGTAAAAATCGCAGTAAAAACTGTTGTTCTATTTCAACTTCACGTTGAATGGGAATAATATTATTAAATTATAAAATGGTTTAAAATAAATGTGTGATTTTTCTTCGGGGATTAAGATTTAAAGCCTGGCTACGTTTTCTAAATATTTATTAAAGTGAGATAACATTAAAATAATAGAATACAATATAGGGATAAGTTCCCCTTAGTAGTTTGATCTTATGTGACATGCATTTGCTTAAACCTGTTAATGTGTTCAATAAAGTGCTTACATACTTACATACAATATCTAAAAGTAAACTCGGGTAGACCTAAACACTAAGTTTTGAATAATTCGCCTCGTGTCATTCAGGTGCCCATCACTGGCCGCGATTGCTAAATTCAAATACAAAAATCTTTGCTAGGAGCCTTTACACCAGAAATGACCATGAAACACACTTCTATTCAGGTTTAAATTATACATAGGTATGTATATTCAAAACACTAAACTGAATAAAAAAGCTATAAAAATAAATCAATCAATAATTGAAAAAAATACGATAGAAAGAAATGAAAGCGTTTTCTTTAGGAATATTTGCGATGGAGTATAGAAATCCATTTTTTGCAAAACGATCAACACCATTAGTCAATTTGATTAATTAGTAACCCTGCCTACAAAACTGGCGGCACCTGTTCGAATTTCAGTACCTACAGGCTTAGTGAATTTCTTTTCTCCATTTATCTATTAGGGTATTTATTTGCTAGCTTTAGAACTAAGTCGATTTATTTTATTTATTTATTTTAATTTTTATTTGTGTATTTTTATTTAATAGGTTGTTTATAATTTTCGTAACTAGTTTAAATCTTCTATATCTATAACTCGTTTATATCATAGCTCCAAAGTAAATTTCACCCCCCATTTTCCCTCTTTAGGCGATGATTTCCGGGATAAAACCTGTCCCATGTCCTTCTCGAGGATTCTAACTATCTCCATACAACATTTTATCTCGATATGTTCAGCGGTTTAAGCGTGAAGAGGTAACATACAGACAGACAGACACACTTTCGCATTTAAATATAAATAAAAATAAATAAATATTAGGGGACAATCTTACACAAATCGACCTAGTCCCAAACTAAGCAAAGCTTGTACTATGGGTACTAGACGACGATATACATACTTATATAGATAAATAAATACTTAAATACATAGAAAACATCCATGATTCAGGAACAAATATTCATGCTCATCACACAAATAAATGCCCTTACCGGGATTCGAACCCAGGACCTCTTCCTTCGTAGGCAGGGTTTATAATAGAAGTATGGATAATTTATAAATAACTAGCTTCCGCCCGCGACTTCGTCTGCACGGACCCCGGATAAAAACTATCCTATATTTTAATCCAGGCTATAAACTATCTTCATGTAAAATTTCATTAAATTTGGTTGAGCCGTTTAAGCGTAACTAAGTAACACACATTTGAGCATCCAAACATACAAACTATTTAAAATTTATTCACGTATAAATAAACGAGTGTGAGTATGAAAGACTGTCATCGAATAATCTATTTCCGGGTACCCCAAACATCGCTGCCGCCAGTGCCTCGCGCCCATCGCACTTGGGCGCTGGCCAGAGAAGGCGTGCATCCTGAATTTGACGCCTCAGTATTTACTTCTCGACTGGCTCGCGGGATTGCACGCAGATTTTATTTAACTACCACATTTTTGACCCATAAAAGAAAATTAAGGCGGATCGGCAACGGCTTTAACTTTGAACTGGCTTATAATGGAGCTGAGAAAATTCAATTATATTGGGAGGTTGCTGCTGCTGAAATTTGAAAAAAGGTCCGTTTTGACGATGATTTTCCATGTTTTTTATGTTGTATTGGGATTATTAATAAGTAAAGGACACAAACTCTTTTAAACTTAATAAGTATTTATTAACTAAAATGGTTTTTTTTTATTTTATTTAAACCTTATTTGCACAAAAGAAAAACTCACTGTAGAAAAGGCGGACGTAATGCCATATGGAATCCTCTACCAGTCAAACTAAAGCAAAGCGTAAAAGATGTTTTAAAGTGATGTATGATGTAGAAAATGGGTTTCATCCCTTTTTCAAAAACACAAAAGGCAGTTTTAACAAAGAAACTGTGCACTAGACCATGAAAATAGCATTTTTTTAGCTTAAGTCTAGACAAAGGCGAACTTTGCAAGCTAGCATGAAAAACTAAGAAATCATGTCATGTGGTAACTGACACTCCACGACATGCCTTCAGTGAAGCACTAAACTGATACGATTTGAAGCGTCGCTATTACTTCTAAATTGGTTTTAGTCTACGTTGCACTAGAACTTACCATCGATTCGGTGACTAACTCTAGCCAGACTAAACCTTTGTCTCAAAATTCTACTGGATATATTGGACATTGGTAAAGACTGGAGTACAATCTATCGTCACGCTCATCGGCGATCAATGGTGTTTACTTATTTTTTAACCCCCGACGCAAAGAGAGGGGTGTTATAAGTTTGATGATGATGAGTTCCCGGCCGATTTCGGCCACAGCGACTGCGTTCAAATGTGCTGTCGACGGTCGTGTGCTCGCATGTGACTTATGTAGCCAATCTTCTTCGTGCAGGTCCTCGTGCACTGCGGGCATATGAGTACACCGTCGACATAATTATAATTGATTGCCGCAGGTGGTCTGGCTTTCAGTGTATCGCGCTTCGAGTCTAGATCAGAGCGCCGCTCAGTCTCAAAATCAAATACTTTTGATTTCACAAGCTGTTGCCACTCCAGTCTTGTGGCAGCTTCCTTCTCCCACAGCGAGGGCTCAATCCGGCACTTTTTCATGTGCCGCTTCAGTTATAAGTTTAACGTGTCTGTGTATCTGTGTATCTGTCTGTGGTAACGTAGCTCCCAAACGGATGGACCAATTTGAATGCGGTTTTTTTTGTGTCATAGATAATTTTATCCCAAGGGTTCTTAGCCATATTTCATGAAAATCTGTTCAGTCGTTTTTGAGATATTAGACTTTGAAATGAAAATGTCTGGGGTTGTTCAACTTTTTTTGGTATTGTTTTGGTTGGTTGGTTATTTTAAATGCAGCGAATTCCTAATACTAACAGCCATTTATATTTAAACTTAAATACGGCGCAAAGAACACAACAAAAGTAGGTTAAGTTATGTTTGTTAAGTATCCTGTACAACCAAACCTTTCTTTTGGAGCATGGTGGCATTATGAAATTCAGAAAAATATGCGGATAAATAAATCTTTGGAATTATGTAGTTCTTCTTAAAAGGCACCTATCGCAAAGATATGCACATGAATGATATGATCGACATTATGACAAGATACTGATAACAGCCCTATGTTGTTCATGGGTAACCAATCCTTACTAATATTATAAATGCGAAAGTGTGTGTGTGTGTTTGTTTGTCCTTCTTTCACGTCGCAACGGAGCGCGTATTAATGTGATTTTTTGTATGGAGATAGTTTAGAGGCTGGAGAGTGACATAGGCTACTTTTTCCAGCGGGAAAACATTAATTCCCTCGGGAAAATTTCAATATGTTACAATTTCCTATAACCACGCGGGCATCAGCTAGTTTATAAATAACTAGCTTTTGCCCGTGACTCCGTCCGCGTGGAACTCGTTTATATCATAGCTTAATACAAACTTTCACCCCCCATTTCAAGAAATTCTTTTCTCAATTTATCTGTTTGGGTATTTATTTGCTAGCTTTAGAACTAAGTGGATTGATTTTATTTATTTATTTCAATTTTTATTTGTGTTTTTTATTTAATTGCATTTTTATAATTTAACAAGTTTAAATCTACTATATCTATAACTCGTTTATATTATCTCCAAACTAAATTGCATCCCCCATTTTCCCTCTTTAGGCGATGATTTCCGGGATAAAAACTATCCTATGTCCTTCCCCAGGACTCAAACTATCTCTATACCAAATTTCATCTAAATCGGCTCAGCAGTTTAAGCGGGAAGAGGTTTTACGCATTTATAATATTACTAGCTTCCGCCCGCGACTTCGTCCGCGTGGACCCGGGATAAAAGCTATCCTATATTTTAATCCAGGCTATAAACTATCTTCGTGCAAAATTTCATTCAAATCGGCTCAGCCGTTTAAGCGTGATTGAGTAACAAACATCCAAACATCTAAACTTTCGCATTTATAATATTAGTAGGATTATGGATGAAGTAAAACGACAACTGACAACTGACAACTGACAACTGACTCCAGTTCGGAACGTTTCAGTTCTTGCATTTATTATTTAGGTTATCTTCTTCACTGAAACATTCATCGTCATCATTTGTCTTTTTAACATTATTTCTGAATTGCGTGGCATACTTAACATAAATAAAGTTATTTCCATCTCAACATAATACATTCAATATATTTTTTAAATGATTTTACTCTTCACAGAAAAACTCCAGAAGAAAACCAATGCACTAATGTCCCCAAGTTACGTCTTCTATTATAAAGATCAGTAGGTACAGAATACAATAAAATTATTCTCAAGCCCGTTCATACTATAATTACGCCGCCTCTCACATTGGCGACCATTCGGAATATATCAAAATTATGCTTCGGTGGAGCAATAAAATTTCAAAGTTGAATCTCTTTGCATTTCCGTTCGTTGAATTGAACCGCCATATTATACCTACTTCCACTCTTGCACGGGAATATGAATTCTGTATGGCTTCTTTAAGGCTTTGAATTGCTTGATGCCAATATCGATTAGGCTTCAGGCCGGGCTGTTCTTTTGGATTTAGCGATTTTGAATTGCTTTTATTTAGTATGTGAGTAGCATGCAATGGTAAATTGACTAAGGATCTATTTTAAAAGTAGTTGTTCTTGGAATGTGCATTTTACAAAGTGCTTACAAAGCGATCGGGTATTTTATTCAAAATTTCTAGAACAAAGGATGGTAAAAAATCTTCCATCATAAAATGTACCTATCTACTAAAAGCCCAATTGAATGGTTTTGAAGGAAAATACAGGGTTGGTGGTGTTCTAATAAGTTACGAGAACAATATTCCTTTTCTATTCCGCAAAAAAAAAACTTTTAGAATATCAAAGGAATATTGTTCTCTTAACTTATAATGGACTTCCGCAAAGTAACGCCTGATTCAAATAATTATTTTGTTCTACTAAAATAACGACCTCTCATAAAAATAATAATACCTGGGCGACGGTAATATATTGATATTTTTGTCCAACTTTGATTTGGCAACAACGTACAACACGAGGTCGAGCGAAGTCCGGCAATGTTGCACCACTTCTCCCGACGTCGCTGAAGACACGCGCTTTGTCTAAAGGTTGACTCAAAGATAATGCTTTTTGGGATTAAATCCGCCTTTTAAGACAAAAGACATAAAACATTTTAGCAAATCGTTTACACGTGGTATGAGTACTGGTCTCTGCTTGCCTGAATCGCAGGAGACCGAATTTCATTCATTTTCATTTATTTTTCTTTTTTTGTGTAATAAAGTTTAATTAAGTTAATATCTGATGTATAATATGTGCCCTCCCTTTTGTCTCGAAGGTCTTCAAGAGATACCGAGAAATGTGGTTTAAAGCCGATATAGAAAACGGGTTTTTTTTATTCTTTAAATTGGATCTAACGCTATTTTTTTATCACCACGACATATCTAAATGGAAGAACATGATTGTTTTTAATTTCAAAAAAGTTAAGTAGCTTAAAAAAAATTGGTAACTTCCTTCAAAAATATGTATCAATATGTTTTTAAGAGTCCGCAGTAAGCTCGATTCTCCATACAAACGTAGTTACAGTCTCATTTTAAAACTACGTGGTGGATTGTAACGAAACTTTGCATATACAATAACATGAGGTATATCTATGTCTGTAATTAGTTTATGTAGCTTCAAATACCATAGTAAAAAATATACAGAGAATTTAAGTTTTTCATACAAAACTTGTTTTTGCTGATTTCGTTTGTTTTATAAACTGGAACCATATAAACTAATTACAGACATATATATATATACCTCATGTAAATGTATATGCAAAGTTTCATCTCAATCCAACACGTAGTTTTAAAATGAGAGCGTAACTACGTTTGTATGGGAAGGTGAAATTCGGCCGAGCTTACTGCGGACTCTTAATTGCTATCACACTGCAGCGCGGCTATCACGCGACGGCGCGCGATTTTTCTCGCACTATCCGTCTCTCTTATTAGAACACTTAGAACAAGAGGTATAGTGCTAGAAAAATCGAGCAGCAGTAAACAAAATCAGATAGTTCTTTACAAGATGATTATATTCTCAGAAGTTATAAGAAACGTTTACGACAAATTAGGGCAAGTTTGCATTTGAGCATTTCTAAAACAGTTTGTACAAATTAACGGTCGCCAGGACGCTAGAACCTCCATAAAAATGTAGTTTGGTTCCCATTTTTAAACAACATGCTAGAATAAAATTAAACATATATACCCAGCTTCTGCCCACGACTCCGACCGCGTGGAACTTGTTTATATCGTAGATCCATACAAACTTTCGTCCCCCATTTCACCCCCTCAGGGGATGATTTCCGGGATAAAACTATCGTATGTCCTCCCGGGACTCAAACTATCTCGTTACCGAATTTCATCTAAATCGGTTAAGCGGTTTAAGCGTGAAACAGACAGACAGGCAGATAGACAGACAAACAGAAAGACACACTTTCGCATTTGTAATATAAGTATGGATAGAAAGGTACTCGCTCTATTTTTTTTCTACTTTAATTTCTAGCAACAGTAAATAGTCTTCAACGGCCGATGGCGAATCCCATGGAGTATAAAAACTTTCATGTTATTCAAGTACCTATGCCGATTTAAATTGACAACCAAACAACGTTTGTATGGAGAGTCGACTTCAGTCGACCGTGCTCTCGTGAGGACTTAAATTAAGAAGTACTTTAATATTCCATTTAATATTTCCGTTTAGTAGCCCACGCCGAGAGTGGAAATAGTGCACCCAATAATGAGCGTATTGACTTGCGAGCGAGACTGTACGCGGATGACTGTGCCGGCGATTGACCTTTGACGTGGCGATTGTACCAACTACAGGATGATGTTTAATTTTGACTGAAATTTCATTTCGTTTATTCAGTCACATAATAAACTTACAGTGCGGTCACCAAGTCGTTTACATGCTACTACAGTGCTGCTTCACAAATAAAAACGCGATTGTCATTAAATAATTACAGATACTAATTACTTTTCCTCTGTCTTGTACTATCAGGCTACGCACGCTTATATTTAATTTAATTAGAATATTCTAAAGTTGATGATTACCAAAAACCTGTAGGTTATTCATTTATGTTTAGATACGCCAACTGTAACTTAAGCATACATTTAACCGTTGCACGGTCATCACAAGACGGAGCGCGAGCTCTCTCGCTGCGAGACTATCCGTCTCTTTCTAAGTCGTCTAATTAGAAAGAGGCGGATACTATATCTCGCCGAGAGATAGCTCTCGCGCCGTCTTGTGATGACCGTGTGAGACGCCATTCTTCTTCTCATACGCACACACGCCAACTATCTTTTCGTAAGCGCTTGAGCCTTACGTGGTTGTCACACTGCCGCCGCGTCTCGTTGCGAGACGCGGAGCTCGTTGTATGCAAGTGCCACAGTTTGTATATAAATTCCGCGTGGTACGACACACTGCACCGCACCTCCGTCCGGCGAAATTTGTATGCAGCTCCGCACCTCCGTCCGGAGATGCGGCGCAGTGTGACATCCACCTTAGGTGAAAAGCATGAAGGTGACTTTGACAGCGTACGCCGTATAACCGATAGTCGGTCTTCGAGCTGTGGGCACGTCGTGCAATCACTTTAGTGGTAATGGCCTACAAATAGTCAAGTCAGTAATCAAGTGCGGATGGTGGATAAAATAGCTTTATAATTACTTATATTGGACCTGCTCACAAGATTTCAAGAGATTGCGACTTGTACAGGAGAACAACCGGACAGACACCGGCAGGCAAAAGAATTGTTGCCCAAACTAAAACAAAAAACTTAATTCGCTTCGCTCGCTCATTCAGTTGATTCTTTTTGTGAAAAATATATTCTGGTTGTTTTACAACCATCCTGTAGTGTGTTGGCGGACAATAAAACGTGCGCGATCGCTGCACTGGCGAGCACGAAAACTGCTGATACGACGACGAAGCATGAACCCCTGACTAAAACAAAAGCTTGACGTTTGCGCATCAGCTAGTTTCATCACATCGAAGCTTTTTTAACCGACTTCAAAAAGGATGTTCTCGATTCGTCAGATTCTTTTATTGCATGTAGGTATGTTCCCTGATTACTCGATGGGCCGATTTGGATAATTATATAGGTAGGCTGATGGTATATATCACAGCTTCAACCATCTTACTGCGAAGTAGTTGCCTATACGTGGACAGTTTAACTCACCTTTGCGCACGGCTCTGTGTGTGTGCGCACACATGACTCGAATTTTCAAGATTTTATTCTACTGTTTTGTGGGCGTGATTGATTTATATACCCAAGCCGAATCACAGTTTTCTAGTAATAATGGTTACTGAGCGAAGCCGAAGACGGATGGACGGACAAACGGACGGACAGACGGACATGGCGAAACTATAAGGGTTCCTTGTTGACTACGGAACCCTAAAAAAACCGGACAAGTGCGAGTCGGACTCGCCCACCGAGAGTTCCGTACTAAATTACAAATATTTATATAAATTACAATTATAAATTACAGTATATTTTTCAGACTTGTTTTTTGTATTTTTTGTATTATATAAGACGATATTACTTGCCAAATTTCATAGTTCTAGGTAACGAAAAGTACCCTTTAAATTTAGATTCCATTGAGAGTGCCAAAATATACGTTTTTTGCGGCATAAACGGCCGTACCTTTTTTTACGTTAACTTGGAAGTTTGATGTTTTCATAGCTTCAGAGGCTCTAGTATAAGTTTTACCGAAACAAAACGTTACGACCGCGTTTGCATTTAGCTGTCAAATCCCATACAAATTGAGGGTAAAACGCAAACGCGATCGTAACTAGTTTTCTTACGGTAAAACTTATACTAGAGCCTCAAGAGACTGTAGAATTGAGTATACGGTTTTGAATTTCGTAACATACATCGTCGGGAATGACTTACCTTGCTTTATTCTACCATGAGTTGAACTATCTATAGTATTGTTAACCTACCCTACCAAGTCTACCTCGCTTATTTCGTATGGTGATCCATAAACAAAGAAAGTAAAACGTTGTCATTAATTATATTAAATTTTCGTTATTTCAGGTCCAAGTCAACCGAAAGGAGAAGAGATGGAACAAATAGAGAAAAAGAAGACATTTCGATCTACGCAAGGAACAATCAATTTTTAGGCAGGAATATTTCAATACGTATTAAATATAATTTACTTTAAAAACAAAGTTTTAACCGACTTCAATTTAGTACTCCGCCAAGCCACGAGAACATTTATTTTCCAATTTACCTCATGAACTGATTTCCGAGAGCAAATGCGTTGATTATTATAGAAAAAAACCCAATTGCTGTATGTGACCCGATAATATTTGAGGACTTCCGTCAATTCCACAAGGATCACCCTTGGCACTTCATTAGTTGCTATTTCAACGGAATCTTATCAGAATCTGTGATATACTTTTGTACTTTTAAGTATATAATTGAGGAATTCCATAAGTCATCTGTGGTCTTCATCATCAATTCCACTCCACCAATTTATGATTTCCGGATGTAAATACACGAGTTATAATAGAAAATACCAAAATCACTACACGCGTGCCTAATATAATTGAGGAGTTCCCTCAATTCCTCATGGATCCGATGGGATCCAATTGAATTTTCAAAAAAATGGGACCCACCTGGAAACATATACTTACCAACAAAAAAAATATATTATGAATAGGCTCATCAATGACGGAGTTGTGAGGTAACAAACATTGAAAAAAAAAAAAAAAAAACAACCGAATTGAGAACCTCCTTTTTTTTGAAGTCGGTTAAAAATGGTAAACGTACAGTCAAGTGCTAAAATAAGTATTGATTGAATCCACTCACAAATATGTACCGAAAACTTAATCCGCTGACACAAGAGCGATCGGACATCCTTATGAGTAAGTTGTATGAACCCATATTTTCACACTTGACTGTACTGGATATTGTACTAGTGTATGATATATTGGGCAGTTTATGTCAAAACGCAAAAAATTAATAAAAATCCTCGCAGTTCGAATTTAACCCACATTGGGTTAAATTCGAACCTGCGAGGATTTTTCTTCATTCGTAACGTAACTAAGCCATGTCTTTGACATAGTGTCCCTGTCATAAACTAGTACATACGTCCAGTACTAGGACGTTTGCCTTGTTCATTCTAATTATCGGAGTGAGACGCTCGGACTCATGCTTGATCAAAAATGTAAGAGAAGGACACGATTTTATGAAGATTGAATACCTATTAGAATGACAGATAATACTACATAATGGTAGGTAATTTTGAACCGGAAGAAAACAAAATAAATATGCACAAATAAGAGGGAACTTCCCTGACTTGACAATTTTAACAGTCAATTTTGACTAAGCAGAAACGTCAGTTAACGAAATTATTAACTTCAATCAAAGTAAAAATGGAAACATTATGCCGTTTGTGGCGAATCATTTTGTTTTTTTTAATCGAAATATTGGCAATTTTATGCGTTATCATTGCCATGTGGCTCTGTGCGTGTCAAATAGTGTCAGTTCCAATTAGTTCCATATAATTGTTTTGCCAACATTAAGATAAGTGCACGACTTATCAACGCAGCTGCATCCTTGACGCTATGTCGCAGCAAAACCACAAAACGGCCAGTATACAAACATACTAAATTTGAATATGTAAGTAGGCCGCAATGGCACTTTTACAAGTCAAATTCTACCTGCGTTTCTGAAAAAGAAGAGCACTGTCAAGAAAAACGCCGAAACTAACTCAACACTCAGTCATTAATTGACTAAACAATTAAACTGCGCCCAAAAAGGTAAATAGATTATATATATATATATATGTATATTATACTTATTGCGGCGTAACTTGATCCCTATGAAAGCTGTCATCTCAGTACAATTTTAAGTTTTAAGGTTATAAATTGTACGGAGATGACAGCTGTCATAGGTCGCAATACGTATAGGGAACAAACTTGCACAAATAAAACTACCCCCATAATAAGCTCAGAAAGCCTTGTGTTATATCATGCTAAAATCAACAAAATACAGTAATATTAAGAGTCCGCAGTAAGCTCGGCCGAATTTCACCTTCCAAAACAAACGTAGTTACGCTCTCATTTTAAAACTACGTGTTGGATTGTGACTAAACTTTGCATATACAATGACATGAGGTATATCTATGTCTATAATTAGTTTAAAACAAACGAAATACAGCAAAAACAACTTTTGTATGAAAAACTTAAATTCGCTGTATTTTTTTTACTATGGCATCTGAAGCTACATAAACTAATTACAGACATAGATATATCTTATTCTATTGTATATGCAAAGTTTCGTTACAATCCAACACGTAGTTTTAAAATGAGAGCGTAACTACGTTTGTATGGAGAATCGAGCTTACTGCGGACTCTTAACCAGTCAAGTGCGAGTCTGCACTATACCCCATTCACTCTGGAAAAATCTTTACGGAGCGCATAGTAGAAGTTACCGTCAACGGTACGGCGCCATCAATTTTTTTTACTGATAACTTGCAACCATGATTAAAGCGATATTTTTATCAGGTGTAATTATTTCGATTATTCTTTTTTAAAGTAACTTCAAGAATAGGTACCTAATCTCAGGAATTTAAAGAAAAAACTACTAGAAACAATCTAAATTGGTTTAAAAATGTGCAACTCCCTTTCAAATTGATACGTCACTTGACCTAATTATACTAGATTTTGAATTTTGGCCACCTTCACATTCGGCCTTATTCATTAAAAAAATAGGTATGTTGTATTATGTGTGTTAAAGTTTTAATTTTCCATACACGTAAGTTCATAAAACCCTTGTTAACAATTAACTATTTCAAATTTCAAATTGATAGCATAAGTAGAACCTGAGACATTTAACGTTGTGACAGACAGACAGAGTCAGACTATACGAGTCCTTTTTACCTTTTTGGTACGGAGCCCTAAAAACGAATGCAAGATTTGAATAATCATCGAGCAAACCCGTCCGTTAGTATGGCTGTGTAAATATGCATAAAGTATGTATTTACGGACATTATGTTCGTAGAAATGTCTTTTCATATAAAAACGATATAGGTACCTACTAAAAATTCTGTGATAAAATGAAAATAAATATATAATTGTGATATTTAATATTACAATAAATTTCATTGGAATAATTGGCTTGTGTTTAATTTTTCTAACCAAATATATTATAATAACCTAATTATAATTACCTGTTGAGTTTTTTTATATTCTATTCTAATAGCAGATTTTCTCTAATCGAAGCACATAATCTTCTTATGGTAGATGGCAGTTTTCGAAAACGTGACAACTAACCTAAATAGAATTTTTCTAAGACCCAACTTAAAGATTCACAAAATAAAATATACTCGTAGTTGCACAGATATTTTACCGTATTTTAATCATTTTATCCTGGTACATATTATTTTCGAACTGGACTATAATACGACGGGTACACTACATAATTCGGAAGAGTCATTTGTCCGATAGCATATTATTTTTTCCGAATTCCATAATACCGAATACCATGTCCCGCGGAAGGAATTTTAAATTTTCAGGACATAAATACTAACCAATTTTTTTTCGGGCGACGAAATGCGTTACGCATACCACCCGACCCGAGAGGATATGTGGGACTCCCGTATGAGCTGGCGAGACCCACGGTGTACCCACTAAACACTAAAAATGGGGGGGGGCACTTGCCGCCTCGCCGCCACGTGGCGAGGTTACGGGAACGCTTGCGCACACATACGCGACCCCGCCGGCGGCCGCCGCCCACAAGCGGCCTTTTCACCGATGCCCGGAGGCCCTCCACGTGAAGCGCGCCAGATGTTTTGGCGCGCCTGCCTCCTTGATCTCCACCTGTTCAGTAGTGGACCGCCCCCGAGTCCGCTACCAGGAGATCATGGGTGCGGAAAATCCAGCATCCGGTGGCGGATCAATTCTGTGGTTCCACCGACCACATCTCGGCCGCAGAAACCTACCCATAAGCTTATTCCATTAAATCATCTGCGTCCAAATTTTCCTTTATAGGAAAATGGCGTTCCGATGAAATTTCGGAATAATTAAATAGTTTCGGACAAATTGCTCTTCGGAATTTTTATTTAAGAAATAAGTGTCGTGATTTAATTTAACACATTGTCAGCAACGTGATGTCAAATGAAAATTTATTTTATCACAGTGACGTGCACAGTGGTGCACTTTGCAACAGTTCCTGTTACCGCATCCTTATGAGTCTAATGACACGTTTGATATTTGATTTGAATATATATTGTAGGTTATACAAAGAATAAGATACGATAGAAGATAGAAGTGTAATACTTATTACATACATGTTTATTTAATACGATATGAGTTGGACAGCAGAATGCAACCTGCGTATTATCGTTCAGAACTGCTGGTAATTTATTGACATTCATAATTTTATTTAATATTGAGGCATATTATCGTAGTATTAATTTATTATGAATGTCAATAAATTACCAGCAACGCGCTTATGACTCCGGTGGCGTAAGCGTCAAGAGGGTATGTATGTGTCGGCTTTCCATCAGGTACCCCATATGGTTGTTTGTCCTGGTTCATACTATTAGATTCGTTTCCATTAAGGGAGTAACATCAGGGATCATCAGTCTAGTTTTTGAGATTTACCGAACGCGCGAGCGAAGCGAACGAATTTCTATGCACCAGCTTGGGCAAAATCGTTTGTCTGTCCGGCTGTTCTCTTCTACAGGTCTAACAGGTCGCATTTGTCAAGCGATAAAGTTTTGTAAGCAGGTTAGTTTTTTTTTGTCGAGTTTCTATTTATTTTTCTAAACAAAGACTCGTGAGTTCTACGGCTCATAGAGCCACTGGTAACTTTGCAGGTATATTTATTTATTTATTTATTTATTTATTGATACATGGAAAACCAACAGCGCAACATATTTATAGACAAAATAATAAATCCATATAGCCAATTACAGGTTCTCACTTATAGAAATAAACTAACAAAGAAATCTATAGCCAAACTTAAACTAAGACTATATGACTGCAAAACTTGTTGCCGATGAGCCATAAAAGTACTGGACCGAATTGGACTTGTTTTCATAATAACCTCATTACTAATTGAGGTTAAAATATCTTTATCGACGTGTATTTGTTGTTCTCACAGTAATTAGTATTTAATAGTAAGGTGATCATAATCACCTTTGTGTTATAACAAATTGCTCATTTTAGTACAATCACGAACTTTAATTTGGACCCATTTAAAATGGAATATCATATATGTAAACAATTGAAGACACCTAGAGCGGTAACAGATAAGAAACTTAAGTAGGTACCTATGGCCTTTCATGCACGTATACACCGCGGGCCCGAGTATCCCGAAAGATTTTAAGAGTCCGCAGTAAGCTCGGCCGAATTTCACCTTCCCATACAAACGTAGTTACGCTCTCATTTTAAAACTACGTGTTGTATTGTGACGAAACTTTGCATATGCAATGACAGGAGGTATATCTATGTTTGTAATTAGTTTATATGGTTCCAGTTTATCAAACAAACGAAATACAGTAAAAACAAGTTTTGTATGAAAAACTTAAATTCGCTGTATTTTTCTTACTATGGTATCTGGAGCTACATAAAATAATTACAGACATAGATATACCTCATGTCAATTTATATGTAAAGTTTCGTTACAATCTAACGCGTAGTTTTAAAATGAGAGCGTAACTACGTTTGTATGGAGAATCGACCTTACTGCGGACTCTTAACCACACATTCCTGAGGTCATTAGGAGTAAAAAATGTTATACGCTCCCAACTCAACTAAGCAAAAAAAAATTTTTCTCGTGTTGACGGTTTTTGTAAATAAAACTTGGATAACTATCGCTTCTCTATGGAAATTATCCCTTTTAATAAAACGGTAACTATTATTTTTTCAAAAAGGATCAATTTTGTGAGCGGTAGCTGGCACTGATATCTGTCAATAGTAACGCGGAACTGGCCAACATCGGTAGCAACGTCGCAACCCAAAGAGCTAAATGCACTTCAGTAATCAATCACAGTAAATAGTTTACATGAAAATTGATAATATCTTCAAAACTAAGCCAGCCAGATTTGACTGGGATTCATATAACATTTTTTGCTCCTAATGACCTAAGGAATGCCTTGTTAAAATCTTTTGGGTTACTCGGGCCCATGGTGTATAGTTGGATTGACCGAATAGGCATTTGTTTTGTTAACCGCCTACTAGACGGTTGCCATCAAGCCACTGCGGCAGAGCGACCTTGATCCGGACGGTCCGTGTAGACAGTTGTCTCCAGCAAAATTTCGTTTGACTTTCGGACCCGCTTTGTCGTCGAGGGTGGTCGTCCGACCGTCAAGTAGGCGGCAAGAGGACCTTGGTCCGGACCGACCGTGTAGACGGTTGTTTGCAGCAGAATTTCATACGTACACGGTCGGTCTGGACCAAGGTCGCTCGGTCGGAAGGGCTTGTTGGCGACCGTCTAGCAGACGTTTTACTTTCAAATATGGAATGTCTATTCGAAGGTTACAGCATGGTTACAACTATATACACACAAGAGGAGCTTAGGGCTTTAGGGTTCCGTAGTCAACAAGGAAGCCTAAAAACTTACGTCTGTTTGTCTGTCCGTCCGTCTGCGGCTTAACTAAGTGACCTTTACTGCTAGAAATTTGTGATTCAGCATGGGTCGATTCGGCATCAATCACACCGACAAAATTGTAGAATACTATTTTGTTTTTTTTTTAAATGGGTATGTGTTTTTTTTATAAACCAATGGTATGGTGTATACCATTAGATAGGTTGTTCAAAAATATGTGAGAACAGTACTGCCGCATGGACATTTGTGTTGAGTAGGTACATATAGGAATCCCGAGCCATAGACATGTTGAGATGCGGAGCGTTTCAGGCTGTTTGGCGACGGGTAAGCGTGGAGCCGTTCACCAGATTCTCTGGTACCTGACGCCAAAAGTCTGGCCCACTCCGCACCTGTACTGAGGGCTCAGGAGAGAATCATACGAAATTTTACAGCATTCGTTGTCCCAGTTACGATATATTTGGCTACTTTGGCAGCTACTAACTGTATGATGCTGACTGTACCAACGGCTACGGGTCTCACCCCTCCGTCTTTATTAGACAGCGCGATGAGGTTTGCACCGAACAAAATGGGGACTATGTCGGAGTTAATATTACCAGAGAACATTTTATTTACTAATTTAGTGATTGAAGTTAGAAGTTTTTTGCCTGCGTCGCCAGCAGAGAGAGATACCAAATCTTTGAGATGCTGGGGTTAAATACCGTCCAGACCGGATCCAATTTTGAACGAAAAAATCCCTTCGTAAATTGATTTACTGTTAGTTTCCAAGCATACCTGGCTAGCCGTTGGTGGATCGAGAAAATAAGGAGCCGAAGGAGCTGGGGGATGTTTGCTCTGTAGGGCCGAAATGGTGCCAGGGGTGACAACAAATCGACCGAAAATAGAAGACGACCGGCGCCTTTCAAATCCCCATCGCTGATTTTCGTCTCAATGTTCTTGCGAAGGTTGAACGAACGGAATATTTGTCTGTTATCTGTGGAGGGAACAGATGCTTGAAAAAAACAGTTGTTCTTGATTTTTTGAGTAAGAGAAGAGATTGAATTGTCTTTGTTTATGTGTAGGGTACGATAGCAAAATAGGAGGTTGTGCCAGCCTTCGATGCTATTGTTTTCGGTGCATTTATCAATGATATTCGAGAGATTAGTGAATGATGCCGCAGGGGGTGGGATAAGAGTGCTGCTGATTGAAAGAGTACCATTTTGACAGTGGCAGTTCCTGTGTGACTTGGTGAAGTGTATATAGTCCTCTTACATTTTTTAAGATTTTCTGGCAGCGGCTACATGAGTAATCAGTCGATCCCACCAGGCTGGGACGCAGCGAAAAATTAGTGTTTTTTGGCATAATAATGTTTAGAGAGGGACCAACCGAAAAGAGTCGCTGGGTCCAAATAATAAGTAGGTATATAAAAATGTTACTTACAGAGGATAAAACTATGTACCCTACTTATATTCACAACGTCCACGTCCACGTCCGGCGTCGCCATCGGTCTCGTGTAAAGCGCTGTCCGCACGTTGTGACCAAAATGTATTATCGGAACAGAAAAAAAAAAATCAATTCAATTTTCAATTGATGAAAGTCATAGATTGACAGCTTATTTCGTCTGCAAATTTTACTTTTCCCGACATTAAGCTATCGTGTTTTATTAATTTTCATGCATGCACATTATTATAATTGGATACGGACACATTTATGCAATTTGAATCGTATAATTAACTTATTATACGCACCCCAAATAGCCCAATACTATGCGATGGTGTTTGGAAGCTGACTGCAAAAACTCTCCGAAATTATGGATATCATGTTTAAACCATAATTTATACGCGTAAAATGTAAAAGTTTTACGATTCCATCTAAAACAACACACAGTAAAATAACTATTTATACCTATGTTACCTACTTAAAAGTGTGTATTTTATATGATTACAACTTGAACTCCGATGGAAGAATGTTCGACATTGAACTTCCATAGCTATCAGACCGAGCTCACGCATCCACTGTAGAATATAGAAGAACGTATTAATAGAGATAAGCAATATAGTTAGTTCCTTTTAGAATAAGACGTTGTTATCGCGAGTTCGCGACTTGAGTCACTCGTACCCAGCGGGATATAGTGGTGGTCAACGTGAACTGGCCACTCCAGACTATAATAGTGGCTCTGTGAACTGTTGAAATCGCGAGCCTGTCTTGTTTATCAAAAAACACTTTATTTTGACTTTGGAAAAAGTGAATGGACAAAAAATCTATATAATTAGCGAAAATGCTTACAAAATTTCATGAGAATTGTTTGAAAAATGCGACCTTTAGAGGAGAACAGCCGGACAGCGGGACAGCAGAACACGGGACATATGAACGATTTTCGGCCCAAGCTGATGAAGCATAGTTTTTCGCATTCTTTCGCTTCGCTCGTTCGTTCAACTACCACTATCACTATCACTACATAGTATAAAACAATAAAATCGCATCCCGCTGTCTGTCCCTATGTATGCTTAGATCTTTAAAACTACGCAACGGATTTTGATGCGGTTTTTTTAATAGATAGAGAGATTCAAGAGGATTCCAATTCAAAAATTCAAATTCAAAATTATTTATTTTCAACAAAGGTTTTACATTTAGTGTTCGTTTCCCCCTTTTAAGTTAAACACTTGTATTAGGAGGAAACGCTCTTTGGATGGTTTATATGTATAATATAGTAACCGTGCGAAGCCGGGGCGGGTCGCTAGTATAAACTATAAAAAAATGTGTATTTTTTCAACACGCTTTAGCACAAAACAACAGCAATCTAGGTACGAGAAACGCTCTTTTGAAAATTACACAATCACGTCAAATTACCCTGCAGTATCTAATGGTTTGTCTATAAATCCTATCCTACTAATATTATAAATGCGAGTTTCGGATGTTTGGATGTTTAGATGTTTGGATGTTTAGATGTTTGGATGTTGAGATTATACTTAATTACGCTTAAACGGCTCAACCGCGCGATTTCGATGAAATTTTCCCCCCGGCCGCGTGGTCCTACTGCTTCGTTCGACTGGTAGGACCACGTGAACTTTTTTTTCCTGTTGGTCCTACTGACTAATCAGACTACGCGGACTATTGCACGAAGATAGTTTATAGCCTGGATTAAAATATAGGATTGTTTTTATCTCGAGTCCACGCAGACGAAGTAAGGGTTAAT
Source organism: Epinotia bilunana (assembly GCA_947049275.1). Classification (NCBI taxonomy): domain Eukaryota; kingdom Metazoa; phylum Arthropoda; class Insecta; order Lepidoptera; family Tortricidae; genus Epinotia; species Epinotia bilunana. Next base: position 4,314,455 of record OX346275.1, on the reverse strand, counting down.
TTATTATTATTATAATATAATAATATGTGGACTGTTAGAGACATGCTCTCGCAACAGTGCCTCACATACGGACAGTCAAGCGTGTCCGCCATAGAACTCAGGGTGGGGTTGGGGCTGGCCCGCATCCGGCGCACCAGGGATGTGCATCGCTTATGCATACGTACCTACTCGTATAGAAGCAATTTATGCGCGTTTCAGCAAACATCCCTGATGCGCTACAGAAGCGGGGCAGTCCCACCAGCACCCGGAACGCGTTGTAGAATATAAGCTTTGATTTGTCTTACAAATTTTAAATATCTAACGTCTATTCGAACAGATCACAACTACAATAAGGAGGTCTTTCTTAAGTTTGTTACCTATAATAGTATTTTATGCAATCGTTATATAATGTATGCTTTTTCAGTCGAGTACCACGTTTAGGCCACGAAGCTTGCTGAGTGGCCTAATTAAGGTACGAGACATAAAAAGCTAATTATATAACTTTGCATACAATACTCTTTCTACGAGTCAACTGAACTAATTAAACAAACTTGGTATCTATTAAAAACGAAGTGCAACCAACGGCTTTTTCTTTTTTGTGCGTTGATGTCTATTTACCTTTTGACTTTCTCATGACGGCGTCCTATTGGTCAAATACATTATAGTTCAGTAAAGGCGCCACGTGATTGGTCCATTTCATTTTAGTTGTCTCAACAGTTATGAAATGTAGAGTTGGGAGCTCCATAGTAAAAAGTATGTGATTTAAGTTTGGTGTACGAAGTCTTAATTCAAACATTAAGGTCGACGAGTATAAAAATGGGTACGTGTCTGAATGTCTAAAATTGAAAAACCTAACGTTAAATAACCTACGTTCAAAATCCCTAAAATCTAAATACCTAATGGTTTTAAATATCTAAGCAACTAACACCTACCTACGAATTACCGAAGTTTAAAATACCGATTGGACTAAATATCTAATGTTTAAAATATCGATTGGACGAAATATCTAATGTTTAAAATATCAATAGCTATTACACCTAAGTTTGATACACCAACAGTTGAAATACCAAATGGTCAAAATACCTAAAATGTATTAAATTTTTTAAATTGTATTTGTGTTTTTATTTGGATTTGTTGGTTGTACGTTGTTTGATAGACTACAATTTTTATAAGTTTATAAGTTAGTAGTAAGTTTTAATAACAAGTTTTTCCGCTCTTTTATAAAAATAATAACCTCGAAGACGAAAGCGGGAGCAAAGCTCCCGCTTCCGTCTTCTAACCTATCCGTGATCCGAGTCGGTTTTGCCACTAAGCTCCTGTTCCCTACTGCCTACGATACACCACTATGTTGGCATTGGTTGATCTCAGAGAAAAGTTCATTTGATGCCCAACCTTTGAACAGGGATTTAGTGGCAAAACCGACTCGGATCGCGGATAGGTTAGAAGACGGAAGCGGGAGCTTTGCTCCCGCTTTCGTCTTCGAGGTTATTTCTTTTATAAAAGAGCGGAAAAACTTGTTATTAAAACTTTCTACTAATGACAATTAGGCAATTTACTACTAAGAAAAACATATGCTCAAAGCACTAAAATCTAAATACCTAATTATTAAGCTTTCGGTATTTTGAATATATGTGAAAAAATCGTTAGGTATTTCGTTTTTAGTGATATCGAACGTAGGTTATTTATCGTTACTTTTTGAATTTTAGACATTGCCATACGTAGCCATTTTTAGCTTTCGGTATTTTGAATTTTGATGTTAAAATCATTAGGTATTTAGATTTTAGGATTTTTTTACGTAGGTTATTTAACGTTAGTTTTTTTAATTTTAGACATTGCCATACGTGGCCATTTTAAGCTTTCGGTATTTTGAATTTAGGTTAAAAAGCATTATGTATTTAGATTTTAGGGATTTTGAACGTAGGTTATTTAACGTTAGTTTTTTCAACTTTAGACATTCAGATACGTACCTATCCATAAAAATATTATTAAATTATAACCGTGCGTGTCATTAACGTATACTTAATGACACATATTAGACACCAATCGCGCGAATACACAACGGTTCTGAATGTGAACACACAATCAGCTAGTTAAATAAGTTTCATAATAATACCTAACTGAGTGATGATATTACGGAGGGCCAGAGGTCAGAGGTCAGAGATAGTGCCGTGTACATACTTGTTATCACTTATCAGTTACGTTTGAGTGAAGGTTGCGATCGTTAGTAACTCGTAGAAACTTCCATTCTATTGGTAGGTATGCAGAGGCAGAAGCCTGGTGGAATATTTCAACATGGCCGCAATAAAGCAATACGGCCAACGATTAGGTAGTTTCCGCACGTTAAATGAATATCACCTACGAAGCTACGGTAGCCTAGTGGTTCAGGCATGCCGCTCTCACGCAGCGGTCGTGGCGTGGGTTCGAATCCCGGCTCGTACCAATGAGTTTTTCGGAACTTATGTACGGAATATTTACCGTTAGATTTTTGGTGAAGGAAAACATCCTGAGGGAACCGGCCTAATCCTAATTAGGTCTAGTTTTCCCTCTGGGTTGCATTTGGAAGGTCAGATGGCAGTCGCTTTCATAAAAACTAGTGCCTATGCCAAATCTTGGGATTAGGTGTCAAAGCGGAACCCGGGGTCGTAGGACCGGAACCTACGATCCCTCTACCCCCTGCATGGCTGCGGAGCACACTACGACTAAACACCAAGGTAGAACACCAAAAATTCTGGAATACCCTAGGTAACTGCAGGCAAACCCGGGAGGCCCTCCCGACAATCAACCCCGGATTGGCGAGGAAGCTAAAGCAGCTAAAGAGGCCTGCACTCCGTCTGACTGATAACTGGTCATGCACTATTAAACAAACTCCTTTTCACTCTAGGTATCACAGACAGTCCTGAGCCTGTCCAGAGCCTGCATGGAAGAGGAAGAGACAGCCGCCCACGTCATTCTGACGTGCCCAGGGGTGGCAGTATACCGGGCAAAGCACCTCGGAGCACCGGGATCACTACCGGAGGCCGTCGGCAACATAAAGGGTCTGCTAGGCTTCCTGGTGGAACTGGGTTGGCACGAATAACAGTAGTGCCAATAACCCATACGCAAAATAGGCGCTATTATGACGTCGAGTTGCGGAAACCTAGCCCGCGGACCTATATAACCCGGGGTCGTTCAGGGAACAACCGGGAATAACGGTTGGAGGATGATGAGATGAACATAATCGATCTGGGATCTGGATCGAACTGAACCATTAGGAAAAACCTGTGCACTATCCCGTGGAATTAATATAAGATAAGATAAGATAAGATAAGATTTATTTGCAACCAAGTACTTAAAACTATGATACATGGACCCTGGAAGGCTGTGGCAACAATCAGGTAACTTATACTATGTAGCTATGTTATATATACCTATAGTTAATTTTTAACTAACCAATATCGATAGGTTATTATTATTTATAAAAAATTGAGGCAAACACATTATAAACATGTATCTTCCATAAATTCAGCTATGGAATAATAACATTTACGTCACACCACGCCATAATGCGAGTTTTACTGCACGCTGCGCGTACGGTAAAGCTTGCATTGTGGCCAAATGGGTGGTAATTCGTAAAGCCCCAGATCGCATATTTATGGCCGTCACCTTCGGTTCGGGCCACAAACACCTGCGATCTGGACCATTCACGAATTCACCGCCCTAGGTACGTAATGTACTAGTACTTACCACGGGCGGTAATTCGTAAAGCCCCAGATCGCATATTTATGCACCTGCGATCTGGGACATTCACGAATTCACCGCCCTAGGTACGTAATGTACTATTATCTAATAGTTTAGATTTTAGACTGTGTACGAAGGAATTCGAATTAGGATTCCAAATTTGAAATTTTGAATAGTGATTAGCCAGAGTTTGCGTGTAACTGTAACGTTTGTTGCAACTTGCAATTACAGTTACGAAGCATGTATCTACATATTTATTTTATCCAATAAATCTACATCCATTACGCATAAATACTAGTTATGTCAACACGTTTTTAACCCCTACAACAACCACGTGCAGATATGTAGTTCAAGGAAACCTACTTTTATTTACAAACTTAGTTTTCAGTCTAAAACCACCACCATATATGAAACTTTGTACTACAGCGATGTATACGAACGAGATAACTAACTTTGTAATCAGTCATGTGAGTAACTATGTAGTAGGTATGTAAAAGCTTGCAAAATTATATCTGGCTGTGACTTGACGAGAGACCGTGTATTTTTAAATGTACATCCATAATGAATCTTACTGAAAATTAAATAAAGTTTATTTTCAAAGATTGGTTACATTGTAAGTACCTACATTGATTCATTAAAATGTTATAATTAATATCTTTGCGGATGTTTATAACACGCATTACAGAAATCCGAGAGCAAATGTCACGTGAATCATTGTTTGATTCTGAACTCTATTTCTTGATACGCAAGGTCTATTTCAGGCGCGACGTTTTCTTACATTTGTTCTTAATTGCTGAGTATGCTGTCGCCACTGCAAAGATGTATCTTGTTTTTGGGTCGAAGGAAAATAAATCGTATAGTGTAAATAACAAGTACAAAAAAAACTGGGGACTGATGACCTGATAAAGGTCATTGTGGCACTTTTTGAGGGAGGCCTACGTCCAGCAGTAGACGTCTTTCGGCTGATGCTGATGAAGAAAAAAAACTATACCTAATCGTATTAAGTCTTGCGGGCGCCCTATGCCCCCGAATAAAGGCGAGTGTCCATCTCCACCCAGAAACTATATCTCGAACGACTTTATCAGGAAAACTTTATCACGAAAAATTTTACCACCAATAGACTTTATCACGAAATACTTTTTCACGAAAACTTTACCACTAAAGACTTTATCACGAAAACGATCACGAATAGACTAAATCACGAAAAAACTTTATCACGAATACACTTTATCACGAAAAATCTTAATGAGCTATTTATTATGCGAAACAAGATGAGTCTAAATAAAATACTTTAATGAGCAGAGGTTTTTCCGCTCTTTTATAAAAAAAATAACCTCGAAGACGAAAGCGGGAGCAAAGCTCCCGCTTTCGTCTTCTAACCTATCCGCGATCCGAGTCGGGTTTGCCACTAAGTCCCTATTCCCACTTCTCTGTATTTCTAGTCGCTCACTTACTAATGTAGTCGCACGGATTGAAATTTAATATCTGGAATTAAAGTTTATTCGTGATATAGGTAGTCTATTCGTGGTAAAGTTTTCGTGATTGAGATTTTTCGTGACAGTCTATTCGTTATATAGTATTTTCGTGGGTAAAGTTTTTGTGATTGTGATTTTTCGGCATAGTCTATTCGTGGTATAGTCTATTTGTGATTAAGTTTTCGTGATAAAGTTTATTCGTGATAAAGTTTTCCGTGATAAAGTCGTTCGTGAAAAAGATTTTCGCGCAACCTCGCACAGGCCGGTATTCTGTAAATTGTTACCTCACCTTAACCAGGCCTAGTAGGAGTGTAATTTTGGCGGGAAATTAAGATTATTCATGGTAACATCCTGGTTTAGGTCTGCGCACAGCGTGGATACGCTGTGCGCAGACACAATGATGTTTCACACGTTCCTTTGTACGTAGTAACTTAGAACGTAAATCCATTCATCGCACACCGTTTTACGAATTTCAATTTTACAGCATTTTGCTAACATGGCGTAAGAAGTTCGTGTATTTTTTTACTTAATATTACTACCCGGCTATTGTATTGTTTTAATTATCATATTATATTACTATTTCCAAAATGGCTGATAATTTCCATAACAATTCGTGTGGTCACTAAGCGTAGGTAGAGGTCTAATTTCGTTAGGCGTGAGGTTTGCACATTAGCGCATAACATCAGCCTTCTAATGTGGAAACTCGCCCTAAAACTTCCACTGGACAGTCGCATGACAAAATTCGAAGAAATCAAGTTTAAAGTTCACATCATCCTAAGAGGAATAAATGTGATCCTCTTAATAAAGAACTTATACTTTGTCAATATAAATAATTGTCTTTATCAGGAATTATTATTTATTCCAAGAAACTATATGAATAAATGAGTTCAGATTCCAGATAACTGATCAGATCATGGCACAATCCGTAAGAATAACATGTTTGTTATTTATTTTTTAACCCACATTTTTCGTGAATTGTAGGTAAATATGTCAATGAGTATACATAAGAAACAATAACATGTTTATTTTTCCTCTGACGTATTTTTTTTACACAATACGTTTCCAAAAAAACCTGATTATGACAATAGGGAAGATGCAATATTTTAATGTTTGCTTTCATTTGAAAAGAGTCGCATGTAGAGTAGACCACGAAAGTATAATAAATTAAAATACTATAATTTACAGTCAAAAATTCGTGTTGCAAACTAACAATTTAAACTTTCGCGCCTAAACGGATCAGTTCCTGTGACGTCACTCATGTGTGTCACTCGCCATATTTCTTTGTCCGTGGTTCGTCCCTAGATGTCATAGAGTAGCCTTAGTTTTGACTTTTGACAGGAGTGACGTCACGAGACGCTGATTGTTGGATTAAAACACGTTCAGTTTCACACTACTAATTATTGTTTGAAATTTATATAAACTAAAGTGAAAATGTTTTAGTTGCTATTATTTTATGTTTTTTCAACATTTTGGTCACAAAATAATGGTAAATATTATAGCTGCATCTTCCCTAATGACGGAGTCGCGGAAGTGTGCGCAAGCGCAGCGCTCCCGTGGCTCCGGCTTAAAGGGCCGCGCAGTGATGGGCAAAATGTAATCGACTAACGATTAACGATTGAGATTAACCTACTTAAAAATGACGATTGAAAAATCTTAGTCGAGTTTCGACTATTAGTCACGATTAAATTAATCGTCGATTAAATACGAGCGACTAAATTTTTAATCGCCCTGGCTGGATAAAAAAAACCGGCCAAATGCGAGTCGACCTCGCGCACGAAGGGTTCCGTCCATGTCGAAAAACACCGATTAAATACAGAACTTGGCGACAAATATTGCTGATTTTTGATAGGAAATACCCCGTGGAAAATTTTGATATTTCGGCAAGTACTAAGCCAACGTATGATCTATTCTGAGAAAAAAAAAACTAGAGGTCTCACTATACGTCACAACTACATTTAAAAAAACTTTTTATTTCGTCTTTTTTTATAAGATAACTAGAACCTATTCTAATCGTTTTTTGTGTGGTGATGCAAATATAAGTAAAGAACATCATTTCAAAATTACAGACAAACCCGAAAAAAAATTAACATAAGTCAAAAACTGTCACTAGTAGGAAGTTATCAAAAGCAACCCGAGTCCATTAATGTAAGGCCTTACCAGCGACTTACTATGTAAACCCGACCATGGCCTTTAATGTTTAAATGTTTCGAACTCTATGACAAAACTATTGTGTAGTCGTAATGTATATATGGTGTAGGTAGCAGTAACCTACCTAGTTTATCTACAATGTAAGCGAAATACAGACCCCGTATCATGGTCGGCCTTATCACGCGATGAGTGACAAGATAGGAGCGTCGTCTCGTTCTATTTAACGGTGTCAGCCAGTGACGGACGCTCTATCCTATCACTTATCGTGTTATAAGGCCGACCATGATACGGGGTCTGGCACAACCAGTTTAAAGTTTGGACTGATGTTTAACCAACATTTTATATGAAAAATCCTTTCTCCTATTAGAACACAATAGTCCTGACCCCGTATCATGGTCGGCCTTGTCACGCGATAAGTGACAAGATAGAGCGTCCGTCTCGTTCTATTGAACGGTGTCAGCCACTGACGGACGCTCTATCTTGTCACTTATCGCGTGATAAGGCCGTCCATGCTACGGGGTCAGTAAAAGGTAGTAACGACGAGAAATGTCAAGATACTAAGTAGGTTAAACGTTGAAATAATAAATTAAAATAAAAAAACTTTTTGGGCCACCGTGGGGAGCACTGATTGCCCATTCCCTCTCATCCATTAGAGGAGGTCTGTGCCCAGCAGTGGGACGTATACTTACATAGGCTGAAGGAACAAAGAAAATTTCCGCATTCATTTGTCCGAAAATTTCATAATTCCGAACGGTATTTTTACGCTAGACGAACATTGGGGAGCAGATGATTTAACGTAATAAATAAATAGGTTGGATAGATAGATAGGTCAATTATTAATAAAAATATAAATAAATTTTACATGTGTCAGTTTTGCTTATTCCTATTCTATACTATACATTATTATATTATCCTACTAATATTATAATTGCGAAAGTTTAGATGTTTGGATGTTTGGATGTTTGTCACTCAATCACGCTTAAAAGGCTGAACCGATTTGAATGAAATTTTGCACGAAGATGGTTTATAGCCTGGATTAAAATATAGGATAGTTTTTATCCCGGGTCCACGCGGACGAAGTCGCGGGCGGAAGCTAGTTAGGTATACATTCTTGTTAGATAATATTATTCAAAATTACATTACATCATAAATTCAACAATTTTGTAGATGGGTCAGTGACTTGCTGTGAAGGAATTCGTCAACACTGTAGCACGCCATGTCCAAAAATATCTGTTTAAGTTTTTTCTCAAACATCGAGTCCGAAGTAGATTTTAACTGTTCGTCTAGAGCATTGTAAAGGTTAGTATTATATCCTGAAAAATCTAAAATTCCTTCTGCAGAACCTGGTTTTCGGAAGTATGAAATTCGGAATAAATATGCTTTCAGAAAAATGGCTGTACTTACTTAATTATATACTGTACCCACAGGCTGATTGTGATCGCGGATGATAACATTTTTAACGCCGCGCCGCGTGCCTTGAAGTAGGTATTTGCCTTTCGCTGTCATGTTTTACAACAGTGTTTATAACCTACTAATGGTATCACAACTAGTGGTAGTTTCTTGTGTTGAATCAAAGCTGCCTAGAGGCCAACAAACTTTAATATCAATGATACATCATGGTAACGGTCCATGCTGGCATATCTCCGGGGTTGTTGAACGCTGGACGTAAACAATACTTATCGAAAGCACACAAACGGCAAGCATTTTCAAACTTAACTAAACCCTAGGGTTAAGTTAGGGTTTTCTATTGTCCCGGCTAAAATCAAGTCAACATTTCATTAACGAGTCAGAATGAATTGATTTACAAAAAATATATTTAAAATCAAATACATGATAAGGCAAATACATTTTCAATCAAATTTTAAATTTCATTAAAGTGTGTAGTAATAGTTACGCAGGCGAGGTGCTCAAAATAATCAAAACAAACTCTTCTATCCTTATTATAAAGACGTATGAATCCAGATGACTTGCGGGAATGTGTACCGCCAGCACGCACCTCCAGAAGGCGTATCATGGTCGTCCTTATCACACGATAAGTGACAAGATAGAGCGTCCGTCACTCCCTGACACCGTTCGATAGAACGAGAGGACGCTCTTATCTTGTCATGTATCGCGTGATAAGGCTGACTATGATACGGGGCCAGTTTAGCCCTTGTTTACCCCACGGCGGAGTATTGTGCCGTAGTGTGGTACCGGAGCGCGCACACGGGTAAAGTCGACGTCCAGCTGAGTCGAGCATTACGCAGGACAACTGTCAGCTTATTTCCCACACCCACGTTTCGGACTCGGCAATCCAAGGGCCAGAAGGATTCTGCACTCTAAGAAATTGGAAAAATTGGTATTTGCGAGCACAGTCCTTGGATAACTTTGCGTCATCTGACCCAAATAAGGTACTACCTTGCTTAGATAAACGACGGAAGATCAGGGTTACACTGGGATAAGGTCAGGTGTCAGCCGTTGCAACCACAGCCTCCATAAAATTCACCGCGGGTTGCGACTGTGGAGTACCAGACCAAACAACCGCTCATATATCGTGGAGTAGTGCCCTAAGAGACGCTTTGCGGGAGAACTCAGCGATTTGTATGCTTGATGATTGAGTTGTGTGCTAGGGATTGGCTATCAAACTTGGATATTTTACTGTGAATGTACCTACGTCTATTATTAATTATCTCTTGTAACATATTATTTTGAAATTCTGTTGTAAAACACATTTTTATGAAAAAATAAAGCCAGACGATGTAATAATAAAGGCGTATGAAGACCATTTTCACGTTTACATACGCTTTACGACTTCTGTCAATCCGTGCGGATTCAAAGTTCTGCAAGAGGGTACCCAGACCTCATCAAAGCGGTCACAGATGACACAATCAATGATTGCTCTCACTCCGCCAAAAACAGACCCACATAGCGACGCATTAAGACCTACGGTGGTGCAAAAATCGACTGTGACATGCCCTCGAGCTCTCTGTCAAGTGCACGACTAAGAAGAAGAAGACCCATCGAAGTAATTCACATTCAAACTAACACCTTGTTGGCACCGAATTATTGTACTGTCATAATAGTATTTTATGCAACTGTTGTATAAGAAGTGTCTTAAAACGCGGGTGTCGTTGGTTGCGATGCGAGCCTATAACTACATGCTAACATACCACGTTACAGGTGCTACTTCGAATGAGAGAGGATCGTGAAGCCAAGAGAGCCTACATAGACCGACGGGCTGTTATTCGGCTCACCCTGCCGGTCAGCCGTCGCATCGCGGTGTCAAGATATATTTGTGGGTGAGCGTTGAGGTGAGCTTAAAACAAGTTACAGAATGGGGGGGCAGGCATCGCTGGGGTAGCGTGCAGGCTGTGCTGCGTGCGGCAGGAAGTGACGCAGAACCGGGATAAGTGGCGTGCTCCCGTTTCGGAGGCCAAGACCCTTTTTAGATCACTGAGCCAAAATAGTTAGTTAGTTAGTTATAAGACACCGTGTGAAACATACTCTTGCATAACATTTCTTGCCAATCGATGCCAAGGGTCATGTTGAACATTATATCACATATTTGCCAAGCTTCATTACTAAGTTTATCTAATTACCGTTAAACTAATAATTGACTGTTTGCTCGTGTTATCAGTAAACCGATGAACTAGTTTGTATCTAAAAGAGACATTAAAATACCACATGGGTAAGATAATCGTTTTTATTAAGGATCTCCGATAACCCAAGGAACCGTTTTTGATTTGTAAAAAATTGTATACTTATTTTTTTTATCGTTAATCGTTTTCTCAAAGTATACTTACGTGACAAACTAATTTCTGAAATTATTCTGTTTATACAAGTTTATTCTAGGAAAGGCGGAATTTCGCGCAAATGGAAAAAGCCGTGTGTTACATACGTTTTTTAAAATATCACGCCCTTCCTGCGAATGTCAAGAAACGTTTTGTATGATCGTCGAACCACCTTAACACCGAATATGTAGCTAGTTATTTATTTTATTTTTCGTTTTCCGTCTGGGTTGGATGGTCAGTTAGCAGTCGCTTTCGTAAAAACTAGTGCCTATGCCAAATCTTGGGATTAGGTGTCATAGCGGACCCCTGCAGGGTTGTTTAGGACACAACTTATTACATTACACATTAACTTATTTATTTATTTTATATCACCCGTAGCAAAGATCAATAATCTTTGCCCGTGGTGACTTTTTATACGGCCATAAATGTAACGTTTGCCTTAATCATCATTTGCCCTAATTTGTTTTTCTCAGAAACTGAGAACTTTTCTGGATTTTCTTAGAAAAAACCTAAGCTGCAATAAGTTTTATACAGTTTTTATAATATAACCTGAAAATATCTCGATTTCAAAAAAAAAAAATTATGGCCAATTGTACCTCGCAAGATGTTATGGTAAATAAAATTATGGACATCAAAGGTACCCAGTATTTTTTTTAATTTTCTCTTCGATTCCTTACACTGTATAATCACCATTTACTTCTAAGATTATTCCATTCCTAAATGAACACGCAAATATCAGTAGTCTTCCACAACACCGACCCTTATAAACTTATCAGTTAATCCTATTTCTGTTTAGGGTCAAATTAATTAACACGCGGTCTACCACCAATGCCACAGTAAACTGACTCTTAATGCAACGAAATACCGACTGTTAAATTATCAATGCATGTTGCTTTCTGTACTTATTATTACGTATTGTTTTGGCACGTAGCCTGCAGGCCTACCTAGTTTCTTTATTATTAGGTGGGATAATCCACGCTTTGGATGTTAATTTTGACTAACGGTGCCGGTTAATGTACTTACGGCACAATAATCGGCTTCCACTATATCTCTGTCTCTTTTTAACTCATGCAAAAAGAGAGAGAGAGAAAGGCAGTTGTCTCTAGCCACGGGTGGCTCACTCCGTGATTTCGTAGCGCTGCTATGTGCAGGATGTAATCAATCTTATTTTTAACTAGCTTCCGCCCGCGACTTCGTCTGCGTGGACCCGGGATTAAAACTGTATTTTAATCCAGGCTATAAAATATTATCGTGCAAAATTTTATCAGAATCGGATGAACCGTTTAAGCGTGATTGAGTAACAAAACATCCACACATTTAAACATCTATACATCCAAATTTTCGCATTTATAATATTAAATAGTAGGATACATGTAAGCTTTTCTTGCCAACTGTTTACTGTATATCGTCATCAACTAATCATTGAGACTATTGTAACGAGCCAAAACTCATCGGGGTTACGCCACCGTCTGCCTCCATCATTAGATCAGCTCGATGGTACTTACCATCATACTGGGTGGAACGGAACGATGGACTTTCCCGCAAGAGGGGGATTATTGAGCGCTAGTACGTCATATTTTCCAGATAAACTATTTTTTTTGACGCGATTTTTTTTTTACCTTTGTATGGAGCGTTGGCCGACTGGAGCGATGAGCTCCATACAAATGTAAAAAAAAAATCGCGTCAAAAAAATAGTTTATCTGGAAAATGTGACGTACTAGCGCTCAATAATCCCCCTCTTGCAGGAAAGTCCATCGTTCCGTTCCACGCAGTATTGAATTGCCATCCAAACTATATTTTTATACCTACCCAAATATTCAGCTCAGACGATAAAGGTTAACTGGTTCAAAATTCAGTTCCCAGATTTGTCTTACACTATAAAACTAACATACAAACAAACAGTTTAGGTTAAATGACAGCTTGTAATAAATCCTTAAAATAAACTGTCAAAATTAACTACCCTCACTTAAGTAGATATTTTAAAAAGTGACCTACGCTGCTTGGTATCTAGCTATAGAAAAGTTTATTAACCCATAAGCTCATAACTATAAACCATTATAAAATAAGAAATGAACACTGAAATATCACCACAACAAATTCCCATGAATCACGCACAAACGCAAAACCCATTATCAACAATCGATAACCGACCTTTCTTCGCTAGTATTAAGATCTAATTCAGCTTATTATTACTTACGGCCTACCGGGGTGTAACACCCCCAAACGATTACATAAACGGACAATTAGAATTTGCCTACTCGCTCGCCCATTGGCTAGTTCGGGTGAGTTGCGTCTATATAAGTGGTGAGCGCGGCGAATAGCCGCATTTACCTTTCGGCCGAGGTAGAAGCAAGAGTATTGCTAGAATAAGGACTGCCGACTGATTTAATTTAATTATAGTGTTAAACCCCGCCAACATGGGGACTAGTTTAAGTTGGAACATTTTTTGTGTTCTTCTGGTAATTTCCGTTTTATGGAAACCAGCGTATTCTGATGGTGAGTGGTTTCTGTTTTTTTAACGGTATTTACTGGTACCCTGGTTACTGTTGATAAAGCGTTTTTCGTTTACTTTCCAAGCTTTTATGTAATTTCTCATAGATTGGAAATGTCGTTAAAGGTCACGGTGCCAATAATTACGTTTTTATTTTATTTACCAACAAATTATACCCAACTTGTTTTAAGAAATAGGTAAGTGATTGTTAACCTAGATATTTGTTTTTAGTTATTATTATTGTTACTCATTTGTTTTCAAAAATGGTGGATTTGATACAGTTGACCGACGCTTTTCTTTTTTGTGACTTATTGTTACATGTTTGTCATTGTTTTAATTCTAACATTTTTGTTTATTTATCGACGGAAAAAGTTATGAACCAGTCAAAATAGTAGTTTTATCGCAATGTGCTTCCATACCTTGACTTTTACGATTCGACCAGATTGCTCATAAATGTATGTAACACAATAATAGTATTTCTATCCAAAACTCACGTTAATACCTATATTGTTATTCAATAGCAATTCTAACAATTTAGGACTTAGGTATTATGATACTTTTTTGGGTTTCATAAATGTTCTAATCTAATTAAAAGCTTGAATACGACATGATACTAGGGCAAAACAGACAGAAGCTTTGGTTTTGATTAGTTTTGTCCCATAATGTCCCTGAAAAAAAAAACAAGTCTAAATCAATTTTTTTCCTGGTTAATCGGCGATCAGTCGCGAGACTATAAGCTGATTTGTTGACAACAAGTGATTTTGTGACATCATGAGTTTTATATAGAACAAGTTTATTAGACACATGTCGAGCTATATTCGACCTCAAAGACGTACGGGACCCGTCTTATCATCTTTTAATTAGTCTAGATCAAGTTACAAATATACGTAGATGTCCAAAAAAATATAATGAAGTTGGGCAAACTAGCTGTGCAGACGATTTTCCTAAAACCCCACACAATTTCAAGGTATTTCCCTCATAAGCCAAAATGTGGTTTTGCAAAGCCTATAAGTCCTTCCCAAACATCCATTCTATACATAAACTGATCAAAGTTTTTTTTTTCGGTCAACTGTCCCGGAGATTAACTCCTTCATACAAACGTGTAAAGCTACAAACTAACGTTTTACAGGTTTTTAATATTATTATATATAAGTATAGTGTTTCTGAAAGTTGAAAGTAAGAAAGAAACTTCTAGCACACTTTATTTCTTTCTTTTAATAATTTGGTTTTTGTTCGTAGACGGTAGATAATTAAAGTTATCATGAATTTTTCCACAAATTATAATTTTCATCGTTTAGTGAGTATCCAAGAGAGTAGGTTTGGATAACTACCTATTACATTTCTCCATTAAATTATTTTCAACAACTGTTGCCAACTGGCTATGATAACTGCCTGCAATAACAGAGGATAACCTTTGCCCTGTTATCAGTCGCAGTTATCACTGTAGGTGCTGTTAATCGACCAACTTAGGTATACCGACCACACATAACAGAGAACAATGTTGACATTGATAATTTCATATAAATATTCCACTTACACTAACTATAAGACTTATGCTTAACAAAAGGTCTTATTAGGGCATCTTCCTGAACATGCCCTTAACTAATGACCACAGAAATGACCCGAGTAATAGACATCAATTATAAATAAATATTAGGGGACAATCATATACAAATTGAACTAGTCCCTAACTAAGCAAAGCTTCTAATATGGGTATAGACGACGATAAACATACTTATATAGATAAATAATACATAGAAAACATTCATGACTCAGGAACAAATATTCGTGCTCATCACACAAATAAATACCATTACCAGGTTTTGAACCCAAGACCTCTTGCTTCGGAGGCGGGGCCACTACCAACTGGACTAAAGCGGTCGATATTCGATAAACTAAGAATAGAGATCAGTCAAATGATTTTGTGTTTAATCTCAGATTTTGTTCTCATCACAATGAGCAAATCTGGCCAATGCCGGTTTGGTTTATTTCGCTGAAAAGTAACTTCCATCTGCAAACGCTAATCTTAAACCCCTAAAGAGATGAGATATTGCCTAAGACCTGCTTTGTGAATCAATACAATCTACTTAATTATCTTTGATACGAACGATTCCTCTGTCCAAAGTCCAACTGTTACATTTTCTTGTTTAATTTTAAATGTTTCACGCAATCGCATTGACAGTGACCGGTCGGTAGTTGATAACAATGAAAAACAGATAGTCTATGCCACCCTCTGACTTCCTTATCAAGGTCCATTGTTTTCAGCGTGTATTTATAATAGTCTTATTTGTTAATTGTCAAGGACGGCCGATAAGAGCTTTGATTGAGCTCAACTTTTCACCTATTTGATATACCTACTTATTAACGATCCGAGCTTGTTACAGGATTTAGCAAAGACGTCATTAGTATCTGGTATAATTGATATTTTCTTAGCTACAGATTTAAGAATTGACAAATTTTATATGTCAAAAGGGGACAGGTAATTTTGTGCTATTGGCGATGTTTTCAATCCCATTTACAATCCTTAAGTTCGCTTCGTAGTCAAACATAATCACGATTTCTTTACACCGAAGCTTCTGTGGCGTATGTGCCCGGACGCCTCAGCGCCAATGCAACAATAATGTAAGCTCGCTAGAATATTTCTGATACATAACAAAGAATAGAATGTCGCTTAGGTTAATTCGCTTAAGTATCATACGTTCTTTAAAAACAAAAGAACCTTGACGCGACGCTTTATTAGTTTTCCCCTTCATCTTTTGATATCCCTACTTATTTGTTGGCTTGAATTCTTCATAATAATCGTTATTAGACTCATGAAATCCTAATCAATCACGTGAATAACGCTCAGTAGTCGCAGTCAATCACAGCTGCTCTGCTAACCATATATTTGTTTGCCGGTCCGTTTATTCAAAAAATGTTCGCAAACGTGCAAAGAGTTGATGCTGTATGACACAAGGACCGTAATAACTGTACGTGACAAGAGGTCAGAGTTAACTGGTTTGCCTGTAAGTGCTTTGTAAGCATTGTGAAGTCCTGGAGAGGCCCGGAGATCACATGGAGTGGGGTCGGCCCCCAGTCGGGACAATGATCGACAAATAGGATAATTGCTCGGTGTACAGTTGCCATCATATTCAGGCAAACAAACTATAAAATGTGCTTAGAAAGCGTCAACATGCACTGCGTTTTATGAAAATCAAACAGTTAATAAATGTTCAAATTAGGTAAGGTTAAGTAGCTTTAATGTTGTCATTTGATGCGTTCCGAGCTGTATTTCACCTCAACGACAATTTGCCAAACATTTCCAGTACGATACTGAACACGGTGAACGTCTTGACTTTTATGCTGAGTAACTGTAGGTGACTTTTGTCAAGTTTGTGAAATAGGCTCCTGAAAGCATTCACCAAATTTTTACTCTTAGAACTCTTGGAACCTTAACATAGAGCTTGCTCAGGTGGTTTTGTCATCACATACCTATGTATATCGAACGGTGATGCAATAGTATCATTGTAATTTATATCTCCGTGGGTAAAAGGCTACAAATAATATTATCGTTGTTCTTTGCAGCATGGCTATTTCTTTTGAATGTTTGCAAAAGTTCTAAATAAGTTTCCGTGATACATTTTTCTGTGACATGCAAGCATAACCAGGCATTGCTTAATTGATCAAGAAAATGTTCCCCGAATGACAAGTACAAAATCACGCAGATAAAGTTCGTATATTGACAACGTCAACGTAAATGCTTAAGGCGTTGACTGTAGAAATCACGTGCCTTTTCGAGAAAGTAAGCGCATTATTTAATTTAGACGTTTAAAGATCAGAAGAAACCGATAAGGCAACCGGGAAGCTTGCTTCCTTTACTGTAATTTTATCATTTAACTTCATATATCTTGAGCCTAATGCATCAACCATATTTGACAGAAGAGGACATACTTATCCCTTTGTGTGTCATTCAGATCTAGAAAGACAGAAACATGAAAGTGGGTACAAGGCCCATTCTGTCAAATATCATGGATTACTGGCCGGGATATTTGATCCGCTTCTTCTGTCATTTAAAACAAACGATACAGTTAAAATTAGCATTTTGTTTGTTCTGTGGGTTGGAAAATAGGCACCATATATACCAAAGTATATAAAATATATAAAGTTGTACCAAAAGTGGTGCCTATAGACACTCAGTCATTAAAAATTAAATAGAGAACACTAAATGCTTAATCCTTCAAATAAAATCAACTTTTTTAGAATTATGCTGTCCTAGTCGCCCAAAAGTAATATTTGCATAGTCTCATTGTTTTCGTCTGTAGAAGATTAGGTCAAAAGTGTTTTAAAGGGTTCATTTGGGATTAGCCTTGATGACGGATGTTAATGATCGATTCGTGTTCGCTTGCAATTCGACTAGACATGAAAAGGTCCGACTTCAATGAAGATCGAAGGAATATCGACTTTATCTAATCTAGATAAGAGCAAAATTGCAGCTGCCCAAAAATGTTTTTAGGTCGTTTTCACGCGGTATTAAGGCTATGAAACTGCGTTTATGAGCGATCATTGCATCCTGCCTAGGATAATGGGATTCAAGATGATTGTTTGTATACATTATACACTCTTAGGAGCATAGAGAGTGAAATCATGATTATAAAATCTATTGTCTGTCATGGTTCTTCCTAAATATGAAGTACCTAGCTTATTCAAGGATATTTAAGAGTCAAAAAGAGCTTACGGCGTTTGTACAAAAATTAATATCCATTATTTTATTATCTTTTGTGATTTTGATCTAGCTAACTTACCTATTTAATTGTGACACCTACTAATAAATGATCATCCAATGTCATACTTTCTCAGCCCAAAATCTCAGACCAAAAAATAAATTATTTTTTTCTTTGTCTGAGCCTAAAATAGATAAACAGCATTTGGTTGCAGTTTACTGTGTCAACATTAAACTTCCATTTTCCAACCATTCATTATTGGGCACAAAGTAGAGCATTTAAATTAAATCTTCAAAAGAAAGATGGCGTACATTACGGGAAGCACCAATAACACGTATTTTTATTTATTGAATCAATACCGAATGTCTTAAATTTATTTGACGTATAACATATTAAGTTTAAATTTAAATAAATAAGTGCAATATTAAAATTAGCACCATTCCACATACTAATTAGTACACTATCTTAACCACTATTTCCATATTCAGTTTTATGGAGCTCTATCTCGCCTAGGAATATCCCTCTGCACTGATTGACCGATAACACTGACCCCAATGACTACCACGACCCCAATAACCCTTCTACATCCGGCAACATTGTCGACTCTGACCCCACACATAATTAGAATAGGACGCAAATATGATAAGCTATCGATTTTCTTGGAAATGTTTTTGTGGATTTAGTGTGATAAATGGAGTAAGAAAACAATACCGTTATTTTCCGTATTCCTTAATTCAGGTGAAATTGCTTTATTTGTTACATATAATCATTCCTGTTAAAGAAAAAACACAGTTCCCTTCATAGTTCAGTTTGTGTAATATGAAAGGTGCGACCGCTGCTCAAAATACGCTAACGCACCGTAAAACGCAGCAAAATGTATGAAGAATACGTGACGCATACGACACGTCAACGCGTATACGCAGCGTTAAGCACCGGTGTGGTCGCTCCCTAATATTGTCCTAGATGTGTTTTTTTACGTTGCTATTTGAGAAAAAAAATGTTGAATAAGATGTTAAAGTACGTTACTTAATTATGTAACTCAGATTTGTGATATCTAGTTTTAACTTTTAATTATTAGGTAGTTGTTTCCATCAAAATGTTTACCCTTCAACTTAATAGAGAAAAGCTTCATCATTAATAACTCTATTGTTATATTGTTGTTACAAATAACAAATTACTGGCATACATTTACCGATAGCAAGACAATTGATGTTATCAGTATTGGAAGCTGCTTGTGGTCGTAATTAACTCATTAAATCATTGATTAGTGTTTAATTGATATTTACTTTATAATTCTTCAGTGTGTTAATATTGTTATTTTTCTCGTTCCAGAAAGATGCAATGTCGGATGCCAGGGAGGTTAGTACATTGAGTAATGTTATACCATTAATTCTTCCATAAACTTCTCATTCAATTAAATGGACCTGAGTAATACAATTTCGGTCCTGACGTAATTTTTTTTTAAACAATAAGTTGGGGTGACTTGACATATATCGTCCAATCTGATCTGGCATAGACATGAAAGTGGTATGTCTCGGTTTGTCATATATTGAAAGGATATTATTTATCTTTCGAGAATTATATTGCGCATGGAATACCGATCATATTTATGAAAGAGTCATTTAAGTGGGGATATCCCTATGGCTTGTAAGGGACGTCACTTTCCTAATATCTACTGGGCATCGGATGATTGTTGCGAGAATCCATCATGAGAAGCCTACACAATACCAATTACTTCGGCAAAAAGGGTTGCCGGTAATCGTGGCAAAATGGTCCCAATGTCCAGTAGTATACACGTTTTGTCTGATATGATAATCGTGAACTAAAGAAAGCCTTTAATCCCAAATGTTGCTAAATTGCTAATCCAATTCACAGCCTCATCGGCCCCCACATTCCTCAACGGTCACAAGTACAACTACGGCGTGGAAGGCACGGTCTCCATCTACCTGACTGGAGCAGATAAACAGGAGACCAGCGTCAAACTTCTCGGTCAAGTCTCCGTGGCTTCCCTGGGGAACTGCGGCCATGTCTTGCGCGTGCAGAACTTGGTGATCTCTGGTCCTGATGGCAAGGTGATATATTACTTCGGGAAATCTTTATTATTATTTCTTTATTTAAGACAACAAAGGTCCACAACTAAACTCCACACTAACTAAACTAATTTATGTAATCTACACTCTCGGAAGGAGGGTTTATTAATTCCTTCATCCAATGCCTTTTCAAAAGGCTTTAGGATCGGTCAGCTAGTGCTCTTTGTAAGCTGTTTGGATTGCTCTGTATTCTGTTCCGGATGGAGGTTATTTTTTTACGCATTATGGCATGAAATCATACGTGCATCTGCAAACATGCCTGATACACTACAGAATCTAGGCAGTCCCAAAAGCAGCCTAAATAATGTTGTTGTAGAGGACACGCACGGCGCTGATTGCTCGCTGGGGCATCCGGCGCACATGCCGCTTGTATAAAAGGATTGACAGAAGGATTTAAATAAGGTTATTTTTACCTCTACTGTGCAATGTACAAACCTGCGAGCCAGCATGTTCCCACGAACCGCCAGCGCCATGCGTTCCCTGTCAATATCACAATCATCTTTCAAGTCGCTCGTTATAATGTGACCTAAATATTTGAAACGCTCGACTTTTCTCTGCTTCATATCTGCTGGCACTAAATCACTCTAGTTAGTATTTAAACTAATCCATACTCCTAATTTCAGAAATACAACAAGCCCCCCGGCATTGAAAAGCCAGTCCGCTTCACCCTGCAAGATGGACGCGTCGGTGCCGAGATCTGCGCAGAGGAAGGCGATACGCGCCGCTCCCTCAATATTAAGAGGGCCATTATTTCCCTGCTGCAGACGGAACAGAAGCCTTCCAGCCAGGTAGCCTCAATAGGAATTCTGCTAAAAAGCGGAAATTTGCTGCTACTGCAGTTATGATGTTACTAGTCGTAGCTGACGTGTTCCCGACAAATGATTACTTATTCTGTTCCATTCTAAATGCTCATTCAGTCCTTTTTCTCCCAGATCGACGTATTTGGAGTTTGCCCCACTGACGTCTCATCCTCGCAAGAAGGTGGCGCTCAGCTGGTCCACAGGACCCGTGACCTCTCCCGCTGCACGCACCGCGAACAAGGGCACAATGGACCGATCAACGCTATTACTAATGATAACGCTGTAAGTTGAACAAGAGATTGCCAGAAGGAAAAGCATGTTCGCAAAGCAATCGAAACCCTTATATCAACGTCTGTCTAGTGTCAAAAAATAGACCGATAACTATTAGACCGCTTTGTAGATTTTAGCATTCATCACTTGCGTTGAGTGTTTAACAAAAATAATTATAATATTATTTAGAGCAGTGAAAATGACTAAGGACCTCAAATAACGTTCATCTCATAGTACTCTTTTCTTCCATCTTTTTTATATCGTAATATTGATTAATTTCCATGTTGAATTTTGGTTTGTAAGTTCAGCTCAAATCATGTATGTTTATCAATCTTAACCCAATTTTACTCCCTCCAGCATATCACCGACAGCACAGTGCTGCAATCCACACTCAACGTGGAATCCAAGGTCAACAACGGAGTACCCGAGAAGGTGTCAGCCACGGAGGAGTACCTGTACCGCCCATTCTCCGTGGGCGAGAACGGTGCGCGTTCCAAGGTCCACACCAAGCTAACTTTGACCGGCAAATCCGCTGGTGCTGACGCTGGTGCCTTCACCCAAGTCCGCACCATCATCTTCGAGAACCCCCATGGTGTTGTCATGGACCAGAGCAACTACCAGACCGCGCTAGCGCAGGTTAAGGAAACCGCGAAGACCTGCGGGTCTGAAGCCAGCTCGAAGTCCGCTGGTAACTTCGCTCAGCTCGTCAGGATCTTGAAGCCTACTAGCAAGGATGACTTGATCAAGATCTTCAACGCTGTCAAGAGCAATAGCTTGGAAAAGTAAGTAAACAGAATCTGTATCCGCTTCCCAAGGTTTCCTCCTATATATTCTTCAACTTAACTCAAGCCCAGTAAATTGCTACAACCATCAGAGAACCTGAAGCATTATTTAAATGAGACTCACGAATCTTCTGTACTTTTGCATTTTATATAATTTCGTTTCAAAAAGCATCTGTAGGTTGGCTGTCTGTTTTTGGAAAATTAAATTATTTTTGTTCTGTCTCCTTTTGTTATTCTCTCATATGTCTCCTCAAATTTCATGATTTTCTTTTGAACCACACCTTCTTCACATCTTTTCCTCTCTCGCACTTAACTTTTGACTTGAAACCAATACTTTCTTCAGGCGTGTGTTCATCGACGGTCTTCTCCGCGCTGGCACTGGCAACAGCATCGAGGCTTCCATCCAGATCCTGAAGCAGAAGGAGTTGGATCCTCTGGAGCAGCAGATCGTGTTCCTGTCCCTTGGCAACGCTCAGCACGTCAACAGCGAGGCGCTTAAAGCCGCTACTGTGAGTATCTGAAAACATTTCCCTTGTATAACGATTAAATGAATTGTTAAATCAACCCTTTTTAATCTTCATATTTTCTGAGACGAGTGACGTTATTTTCTAAATACGATGACGTTACTTTCTCGGCTCAATCTGAAATTTGATTCATGACCATATAAAGACTATCTTATTTTTCTTGAATAACACTGACGATTACAGAAGAACCGCAACCCCATAATAATATATCGGATGTTTCTTTCCTGAAATAGTTTAGATTACAAGTTAAGTGAAAATAAGCCATAATTTCCACGATAGCTTTAGGGTGCGACCACGCCGCTGCTCAAAATACGCTAACGCACCGTAAAACAGCAAAATGTATGAAGGTCACGTCAACGCGTATACGCAGCGTTAAGCACCGGTGTGGTCGCTCCCTTAATTGATCATACATTCGTCACACAGAATTTTAGATGGTCCGACTTATCTGACATACATTTTCTTCCAGTCTCTCCTCGACCTCCCAAACATCCCCAAGGACACGTACCTCGGCGTCGGCGCGTTGGCCGGCACTTACTGCCGCAGCCACTTCTGCCACACCAAGAAGAATGACGGCATCATAGCCCTGAGCGCTAAGCTGGGTGCTAAGCTGCAGAACTGCAAGCCGAAAAACAAAATTGAAGAGGACACTGTAAGTTAAAAACACGCCTTATTTTGAAACAAAGTACGCATTATTGCAGAATACATTTAATCATCACATCATTCAAGTCTTTATGAAACTAACGTAGATATAACAACAGCAACGGATTACGAATTTTGTTTTGAATGTACAGTCTAGTGCAAAAATATTTATCGATAACATCCTCTCATAAATAAGTACCAAAACCTTAATCCGTTGACGTAAGAGTTATAGGACATATTTATGAGTAAGTAAGATGAAGCCATATTTTTACACTTGACTGTACTGAACGCTTTGTTGCATTGATTGATCTGGTATTGTCAACACTTTTAAATTTAAAGAGAGTTCTAATTCTAGGATACAAAAGCTCTCCAATTTTCTGTCTAAAATATTATGTTCTACTTTTATATCTCCTCCTACCTAGCGTTATCCCGGCCTCTGCCAGGGTCCGCTTTCCTACTCGCTTTCCTCCACTTTGCAAGATCCTGGGCGTCTTCTTATGTGAGCCCGTTTTCGCTTTATATAACTTTTATATAACGACGATTAATTATTATTATCAGGTTGTAGCCGTTCTGAAGGGTATCCGCAACATTAGGCACTTGGAAGATGGCCTGATCGACAAGGTCGCGCACTGCGCTGTCGACCCCACCGTCAAGAACAGGGTTAAGGCGGCGGCTCTGGAAGCCTTCCAGGCTGATGCCTGCTCTGCTAAGGTAAGGATTTTAAACAAAGTATCAGTACCGGGGTCATTTAAAGCTTTAAAATTATATACATATATAAACTCACGCCTGTAATACCAAAAACACTAGCAAAGCTATAACTTTATTTACTTACAGTTTTTGAATATCAATATCAGCTTTATCACAATCTGTTTTGTTTTTTTATATTCAGACGTCAATAAGTTTTATATAAGTCCACCTATTAGTCACAAATGAATTATTTAGTATCAACAATGATACCTCGTAATAACTATTTAAAACATGACAGTATGATACACAGTATGATACATTTCTTCGGTCAATAAAAGAGCGTTGCAAAGGAGTTCCTGTCTGATGTTAACTTAATAGATATAATCAATTAATATTTATAATTTCTTCTACCAGATCAAGAAGGCAGCATTAGACCTTCTGAAGAACACCAACCTGGACTCTGAGATCCGTATCAAAGCTTACCTGGCTGTGATCGAGTGCCCGTGCGGAAAAACTGCCACTGAAATCAAGAAACTTTTGGAAAACGAGCCTGTACACCAAGGTATGGTAGTTCATAATATAAGTCATCGTTTCTATAGAAAAAAAACCGGTCAAGTGCGAGTCGGACTCGTGCACGATAGGTTCCGTACTATCTATAAAAACGGCAAAAAAAACACGTTTGTGGTATGGGAGCCTTGAATATCAATTTTATTCCGTTTTTTAGTATTTCTTGTTACAGCGGCAACAGAAATACATCATCTGTGAAAATTTCAACTGTCTTACTATGACGGTTCATGAGATACAGCCTGGTGACAGACGGACAGACGGACGGACAGTGGAGTCTTAGTAATAGGGTCCCGTTTACCCTTTGAATACGAAACCCTAAAAAAAACAAAAAAATGCAGAGCTGGTTTTTGGTGGTACCTAGGTACTATAGACTCATTATTTAATTAGTCACCATTCATAACAATCATTACAATAATCTCATAGTATGCCAAATACGTTTTTTACTTTTCTTGACCGGTCTCTCTTTTTTTATAAACGCATCAGTGCTGCCAACGTGCCAACCTGATGCGCGTTAGTTCGAGCTTAACAGATAATATGATAATATAGAGCTAATGATTACTGGCAACAATACAAAACATTTCTAATAAATAATTAGTGTAACAGTACCTAATAGTACGTTTTGTAATAACGATACTACTTTCAGAAAGACTATTGAAATTACAGTAGCTCCTAACCCACAAGATTTTCAGCAGAATTAAAGATAATAAAGAAGACGGAACTTGATTGTAAATGAATTTAATAAAGATTTATGGTTCAAGATCTTTATTCTCATAAGAAATTACAATTTCACTTACATGAGAACATTTAAAACTAAAATTACAATTTATGGTTAAACGCATAGTGCTTAATTCCTAAGTTTACAAACATAAATGCAGGTAAGTTGACAAACGGCATGCTACGTCATCGGGACGGTCGCTATGCAAGCGCACAGCGATAATGAACTAAAATTAAAAGGATGTTCATGCAATGGATGCGGCATTAGCCCATGCATTCATTACATTATATAAGTAGATATATTTATTTGGTTTCAGTGTTTGTAATGTTGCTATGATATTATGTAATATGTAATATTAGGGGGACAGTCCATATTTGTGTGTGTCGATATTTTGTATGTGTGTGTGTGGACGGGTGTAATATAATTACTATATTTTTAGTAACTACACTCGCGGGCAAAGAATACGGGTCGGTAAAATACCGTCATATTTCCTAAAATAGTGCGTAAGAGGTTGTACAGTTAATCCTTCCATGATCTTTATTTAATTTTACATATAAGGTTAACGGAGCGAGATATCGCAAAAATCGTAATTTTTGGATATCGATATTTTTATGATAGGATCCAGGAAATTGTTAATACAGTTGGGTATTGTAAAGAATAGCATATTATGTAAATAAAACAAGTATTAAATATTTAAAAAAAACATATTGCAGTTATTTAATTTAGGGTGACCCGTATTCTTTGCCCGCGAGTGCATGTTCATATTGCAATATATATATTTTTTTGAATATAGTTTAAATATTTATCAAATATTAGTTTTTTGTTATTATTATTATTTGTGTACTTCGCGTCATACATTTATTGATTGTTAACTATGTCAAACAGACATTTTTTGTAACTGTATAGAGATTTTGATTCTTTGATGTCTCTTGGGAGTTTATTGTATAATTGGGCACCTTTAGAAATTAGACTTCTTTTCCCGTAATTAGCTCTTGCGCTACGTAATACTAAATTGTTCGCGTTTCGAAGTTTTATTCTTTGGAATTGGTGTTTTTTAATAAAGGTTATTTTGGTTTGTACATTTTTGTTTAGAATTTTACATATTAGTAAGCAGGTGTAATAAGCGTACGTTTGAGAGACATTCAATATCTTGGTTTCAGAGTAATTTTTGTTGGTTGACGTGTAATAATTATAGTTAAATAGGACCTTTATTAATTTATTTTCTGCAATTTGAATTTTGTTAATATTAGTTTTGGCGGCTGTTCCCCATATAATTTAAGCTCGTCAAACTTGCCGGGTTTGATTATGCTTCGAACATTGGCATAAAAACATTTAAGGGACTTTTTACTTGGTTTTATTTGCGAGTATGATTGCGCAATTTCATAATAGATACGATAATTTACTAGGAATTACAACCGCAGTTACAGCAGAAGCTGGGTTTTAATCAGTATTAACCTTACTTATTTGCAGTCGGCCGCTACATCACCACCAACCTGCGCGCTATCAGAGCGTCGGCCAACCCCGACAAACGCCATGCGCGCGAGCACTACGGACAGATCCGCACTCCCAACCGCTTCAACGTCGATGACAGGTAGTTCTACTTCTACATTTATTTCTGCTTCTATTTAATTATCCACTAATTAAAATTTGTTGTCAACAGCATCACTAAAAGTCGTTTTATTATCAAAAGCCTTAATTTTTTAGGATCAGTTTAGCTGCCTAAGCTATTTTTAAAAGAAGTGTATAAAAATCGACTAGACAATTCAGTTTGTGTATGGAATTATATCGAATTAGACGATGCTATTTCGAAAATGTTTATTGATACGCAAAAATTGATGACTACATTATTATTTCCATTCCCAATCGTTTTATTAGTAGCTTTTTCACAAACCAATTTTTATCTTCTATAGGAAATACTCCTTCTACCGGGAAGCCTCCTATAACATTGACGCTCTTGGCATTGGCGGCAACGTTGAACAGAGCGTGATCTACTCACAGGACTCCTTCTTGCCCCGATCTGCCAGCCTGAACCTGACCACTGAAGTCTTCGGACACAACTTTAACGTTTTTGAGGTAAGGGTTTGTTAGGCCTTCTTATTATTTTTACAATTTAGCAAATGAGGCTCTGACAAAATGGAGTACTATTTAGAAATATCTTTACAATGCAAGCAAGCAATTTCGTTTGCAATTGCACAAAAAAATCTACCAAAAGTTTAATAAGAAACGCGTGTGAAAGAGGTAGCGAGATTTCTCTCAATTAAAGTGACTTTTATGATATCGATTTATGTGACAAAAAGTTGATCTTTCTCAATCATAAATATAAATGTAACTATTTTCCCCTACAGTTTGGAGGTCGCCAAGGCAACCTGGACCGCGTGATTGAGCACTTCCTAGGCCCCCACGGCTACTTCCGCACCGAGGACCCTCAGTCTATATACGATGACCTGAAGAAGAAATTCCAGGAGGCTGAGCAGAAGGTCCAGCACGGTGTGCGTGGCCGCCGCTCCATCAAGACTGAAATCGACAGCTTTGACAATCGCGTATGTATCTTCTAGAATATCGTCTTATTTGTCATTATATTTATCTCATGTCACGTATTGATTGGTCTTATCATCTTTGTATTTATGTTTATTAAAGTTAATATACTCGTATATCTTCAATTGAGACATACTGACACACATACAAAAGTTTGACGACCACTTTAGCCTATTTGGTAGTGACCCTGCCTACGAACCAAGAGGTCCTGGGTTCAAATCCCGGTAAGGGTGAATTTGTGTGAATTTGTGTGATGAGCACGAGTATTTGTTCCTGAGTCATGGATGTTTTCTATGTATTTAAGTATTTATTTATCTATATAAGTATGTTTATCGTCGTCTAGTACCCATAGTACAAGCTTTGCTTAGTTTGGGACTAGGTCGATTTGTGTAAGATTTTCGCCTAATATTTATATTTTTTTATATTTATACATTGTGACTATGTATATTAATTACACAGCTAAAATAAATTTTCATTTGCACAGGTAAAGGCCGAGTCTAACTCTTTCCACAATGAGCTGGACCTGGACATCTATGTCAAAATTTTTGGAGCTGATGCCGTCTTTCTCTCCCTTGGAGACGACAAGGGCTTCGACTTCAGCCACATCGTGGACCAATTGGTCAAGTCAGTCGGCGATGGCATCAACAAAGTCAAGAACTTCCAGAAGGAAATTCACGCCAATGCTCTCTTCTTGGATGCGGAGCTCGTCTACCCGACTTCCACTGGTCTGCCGCTGAAACTCGACCTCATCGGTGCCGCTACGGCCCGTCTTGACATTTCCACCAACGTTGACATCCGCCAAATCATCCGTAGCCCGCAGAATGCTAAAGTCGACATTAAGCTCGTGCCCAGCACTGATATCGAGATTTCTGGACTTTTCATCGTTGACGCTGACGTGGTCGCTACTGGTATTAAAGTAGTGACCAATCTGCACTCATCTACCGGTGGACACCTTATTGCTAAAGTCCTGGAGAACGGTCACGGCATCGACCTTCAATTCGCTCTGCCAATCGAGAAGCAAGAAATTCTAACCGCTTCCAATGATTTGGTTTACTACACGGCTGAGAAGGGACAGAAGGAGAAGCAGATCCCGATCAAGATTGATGCTGAAAGGAAGGACTATCATGGATGCTTCGATCAGCTATCTAGCATCATCGGCCTTACTCTCTGCGGAGAAGTCTCTGTTCCTTTCTCTGTCTCTGGTCCCGAAGCTCAAAACTCCATTTCCAAGTTTTTGGCTCGTTACCCCTTAACTGGGCCATCTAAGGTCAAGCTCGTCGTTGAGAAGAACGACCTCCGCGGCTACCACATTAAAGGCATCGTGCGCGGTGATAACCCTGAGCACCGTAGCTTTGAACTGCTCTTCGAGGCTGAAGGTGGCCAGAACCGTCGCACCCAGCTGACTGGAGATCTCATCAACAACCAACAAGAGAAGACCATCAAACTGAGCCTTGACTCGCCGATCAGGAAGGCTGCCGGCCAAGTGTCTTTCTACACTAAGCCTAGCGAATACGCTCTCCTCATCAAGGCCAACTTGGACGCGGAAGAGTACTACGGTCGCGTCGGCTTTAACGTACAGGGTAATGAGAGGCGCAGTGTATTCAAACCCATCGCCGAATACCAACTGCCTGGTGAGAAGGGCAAGCAATCATTGAAGGTTGACGGACAACTGGTAAGAGAAGTAAACGGACCTAAGTCGACATACACCCTTGAAGGTATCAAGATCAACACACCTGGGTCCAACGAGGTTATTGATATTGCTGGACACTACGTTCATGAGCCGCAAAGCTGCGAAATCGATCTGAAGGCTAAGAAGGGAGAGCACAATATGATTTTGGGCGGTTCTGTTAAAGGAAGTGATTTCAAACTTGAGTTCCAAAACACTCTGAACGCCTTCATTAACTTCAAGGTTAACGGATACACCGAATGGGGTGCTGCTGTAAGTTGAACCCTAATTTGCACCTCGCTGTTCATAATGTTTGTTTTTAAACTATTTGCATCTTCAAGTTCAAACAGCATTTAATTGTTTTTTTGACTTTCAGATTATCCGAAACGATATCGACCTGTACTACGGTGGAGACCTTCGTGATCAACGTAACCGCGTCACCTTCAACCAGCTCTTGAAACATTATAAGAATCCCCAGGAATTCAGCCTTATCACCAAGAACAAATGTGAGCATAGCGCCTTTTTGAACAATATCAATGAAAACTTTCTTTGTATAAATATGAACAATCACCTTCTTCTGACATTCCACTAAAATATACTTACCATGATTATTTTGAATACTACGACGGAGTCAAGCAACCATGCGGCCCGTCTAAGGGTAAAAGATACCGTAGCCTGACAGCAATTGCAAATCCAGAGGAGTCACAAGTGTATTGCCTTTATTGATTTTAGGATTCGTTGTGTTGGCAGTTAAAGACAAATGAATGTCATCCATCTTATTAAAAAACAGATTTTTCCTGTTTGTTCGTATAATTGTAAGTTCTCAAGCTAATTATTTATTACAGTCGAGGTCCACGCTCTGCCACTTAAGATCAGATTCGACGCCGAAGTTGATCCCAAGAAGGTTGACGTTGAGCTCGAGGGCCAATACGCAGACAAAAAGTTCGAATTTGACCTGGAAGCCCGAACTCACATCAAGCAAGCTGGTGACTACAGTGTCAAACTCATTGTCAACAACGACAAGAGCGGTGCGGAGGTCTTCGCCAAGCGTGACATCGTATCCCCTGAGAAGTCTAACATGGAAAACTACATTACTATCAAGAACTTCGGTAAATACGAGCTGTCCGGAGTTGTCACTCACAAATCCAAGCCCAATGACGTGAACCTTGGAGCCGTTGGTCATTTAAAGATTGCTGGAGGTGGCAAGAATGAAGACATCAAGTGAGTAAATCATACCTACTCAACTACAATATTTTATTAAGGCATGATTTAGGCGATAAAAAAAACAAAATTCATGTATTGTATCCAAAACATTCTCAAAATCCGTTGAGACATTTAAGCGTGATCGAGTAGTAAACATTCAAAAGTTTCACATACAAATAATATGAGGTTGGTCTAACCTATATTATATTTAATTTAATTATAACCTATATATTTTTTAAACCAAGATAACACGTCAGTTTCCGTCTGTAGTCGTTAATGATACTATAAAGTTTTAATGATAATATTTCTTTCCAGATTCGACATTGGAGTTATCGACAATGCCAACCTGTACACTTCCCACGCCAAGATCTCCTACTCAAAGGGTCCTATCCTCGACTATCTTCTCAAGGTCACTCGTGGAGCCAACTCCAAGGGAGAACTCAAGCTTATCCTCAAGGACACAATCAGTGCTAACGGTCAATACGCAGTCACTGATGCTGACGGAAAGGGCAATGGCGCTTTGCTGGTTGACTTTAAGAACGGCGGTCGCAAGATCAAGGCTGATGCCAAGTTCCAAGTGAAGAACCCAGTGTACAACGCTGATGTTGATGTGTTCTTGAACTTCGAGAAGGACAACAAGGACAAGGTATCTTTCTCAACCAAGACGAAGACCACTGACAAGCTCATTGACTCCAAGTACGTATATAACTCTTGATAAATTACTTAGCATGAAGTGTTGGTAGATTTGGAATTTATTTTGGATAACCATAAATGATGCTTATAATGCTTGCGACGATAAGAAGAGACGATCATAACCATAAAGATAATGATGATGATCAAATTATTAATGTCGTGACTAAATGTATTTATTTGTCTAGGAACCAGCTGGACTACGCCGGCAAGAGGACTGAAGTAAACGTCAACGTGAACACCGACGCAAGCATATCGGCAGCTGGCAAGACTTCGGCTCTGGTTGAGGTTGTTCTGCCAACTGAGAGGTTGCTTAGCTTGAAACTCGACCGTGACATCACTGTTAAGGATGATGTGAGTATAATTGGAAATGGCCTTATTTGAGGTGGCCTAGTTGCATCAAAGTATTCCATTCAAAAAGCAACTCTACCGTCCAACAAGGTTGAAAAGCCCAATTCCTATTCCAAAGTATATTCCTACTAGTATTTTACTTACAGCGGTCATGCACCCAATCGATATGAAAATCATTTGAATTGTTATATCACTGTTAAATATGTATATCAGAACAATAACCCATTCTTCTTCTTTATCTGCCATGCCCACCGGGCGTCGGTGACCACCTTTGCAAAGTCTTCCCTATTCTTGGCCAGTCTTGCGAGCGTGGCCGCGTCCTTGATATTCGTCCATTTTCTGATGTTATCGAACCAGTTCATCTTCCTTCTTCCCCTACCCCTTTTTCCCTCTAATTTTCCTTCTATTATGATTTTTAGTAGCTTGTACTTTTCATGTCTATGTGGATGATCAAAATAGGCAATCTTTCTCCGCTTAACTGTGGCTAGTACTTCCTTTTTCTTCTTCATTCTTTTTAAGATGTCTACGTCTGTTACTTTTGCAGTCCAAGATACTTTCAGCATACGCGTGTATGAACATTTCGTATGCCTCTATTTTGTTTACCATTGATTAATTCACCAAATACCCCATTATACTCGTATATTATGCAATTTATAAATGGTGCTTCTGTCGTGGTATCATGTCAATATGAAGTCGTTGATAACATAACCTGACGTGTTGGAGATGTAGACAGAGGACTGATTCATGCTCGTTATGATTTAAAACCTTTTACTGCTCCATGTTCAGGTGTACAACGGCCACGCCGAAATCATCCTCGCTGACGCAGTCAAACGTGGAGGCGCTGCTTCCACCATCAGCTACAAGTCCAAGCTGAACAACTGCAACTTCAAGAAAGACCAGTACCAGTACGAGAGCGAGCTTGGGCTGGCCTTGAAGGACGGCAAGCAACTGAAGAACACCCTCTTCGTGAAGAATCAGGAGAATGGTGACAAGGGCAAGCTGGAGCTGAAGGTACGGTTAAAATACAATGCAATACATATACAATTGCACACCTCATTATTACATTAATACAGAACAACAAAAACCTAAAAGTAGAGATACAACTGGAGGTCTTATCGATAGAGAGATAGTATAATAATTACAAGAACTAGTTTTTTATCACTTTATGTGATTTATACTGAATTCGTTATAGTTTTCTCGCTAATGAAAAAAATGGCAACTCAATACGTTTAATAGAACAGGTTGGCTAATAAATGATTAAATTATAACAAAAAAACACACAAACATAAGGGATCTTATGGTGTTTTTTTTGGTCATTTTGTAATCAATACAGAAATTATCCTAATAGCTACCCGTGTTTTGAAAATGCAATTTCTAATGTGGAACGGCCAACCGATTTAAATAATTATTCAACAAGCGAGTCCTCATATAAGTATTTTATGTTTTGTATGAGATCACGACTCACAGTTGTTATATCGTTTTTTTTTCAGGCTGATATCACTGGGAACCTGATCCCCCAACCGGCCTCTCTTGCTGGTAGCATCGACTACACCAACCCTCACTCCGTCGACGGCACTGACAACTACAGACTGAAGGGTACATACGGGAGCGACATCGGTTTCGAGCTGGATGGCAAATTCGATATTCAGCTCACCGGCGATGGAGACAAGAAGTAAGTTCATCACACGTCAAGTTCGAATCACTGCCTATTTACAATTGCTCTAACTGTGCAATCGCCTGAACGCAGCGAACAAAAAAACCATAGAAGTCTAAGTAGCGTCGCAAAATGGCCACAGAATGGGTCCATTGCCATTATGCGGGAATGCCAGGCAGCCGTTTAGTTCGAACATGCGCATACCGGGTTTTAGGCACGTGTTTGGGTAGAAATTTGTAAGGAGCTCGCATTGTATCGTTTTTTCACTTAATCTTAAATCTGGGAATTACAGGAATAAATCATCCAATAGTTCAGTCAATAAGTAGTACCTTGAATTTACTAGCATACTCGTCATTTCAAATCATAACTAGGTCCTACTTGAACTTACTGCTATTTGCCATCACTTCATCCACGTGAACTTCCATACGATTTCTTATCAAGGCATGAGTTCCTTTGTTTCCGTTCTGCAACTCATTCCGTACCAACATGCAATTCGAGTATTATATCCAAATGCTTTTTTTTGTCTGTTCTAATATGATTTATTATTTTTATAATAGTAGTAATTAGCTAAATTTCAACATGTTTTTCTAGATACATCGACGAGAGCACTGTCAGTTTCCGCCTACCCCTCGAGAAGGCTCATGACATCAAGATCGTTTCCAACTGGCTCTGGCTGGTGCCTCAGAATAAGGCCGTCTACCTCGAAGTAAGTCTCTGTTGCAAATATCATTATCGGTTCGACCTCTACAGCTTAGTAACTAAAACATTTCAACAATTCAATTTCGCTAACTCAAAATTTAACCTCTTCAACAGTACTCCTCAGTCCAGTCAGTACAAATTAACGCTGATGTTTACAAATTCGACGCCAACGGCAAAGTTGGACCAAAGAACGGCTTCACCAAAGTCAAGGTCTTGGTCCCTCATGTGGATCCTTTAAGCTTGGACTTCAACTACAAGGCTGAATTGGAAGGTAGGTTATGTTTATAGTAATTTACACTATAAAGGATTAAAAAATAATAAATGTTGCTCTGATTAGGATAGTTCCGTTGAACTATTGAATAAAACAAACCTTAAGGTGCACCAAAGCTCTGAACACGTTTCAGCAAACATACATATTTAAACAAGGTCCTAAAAGTTACTTATTTGTGCAGCTGAAAAGAAGACTGGTAACGTGGAAATCAAGGCTGTTTACGGAAAGGGCAAGACCGCCAACCTCTTGGTGGATGCCTCCGCCGGACAGAAGGAATACGCCATCAAGATCAAGACGAACACGCCTCAAAATGAGCAGCTCAAGAAACTGGAGCTCAGCGTCAACTCAAAGGTAATTACAGTCAAAAAATTCTTTTAGAATTGGTAGTGATAACATAAGATTAGAAGTACTCATTGGAGAAAAGTCTAATAACTTGACGCAGATTTTAATGCAAGCTTTTTAATTATGAATCATTTATTTGCTTAGAAAACATGGTATACATTAGGTGGATAGTAAAATTAATTTAGTCTCACATGTTTTGTCATAATAATATGGATGACATGCAAATTTGCTTTTAGGTATAATATGATTATTCTTTTTCCTTCCAGAACCCGTCTCCGGACACGTTCAACTCAATTGTCATCGTTGACGCTGACGGCCGTGTCTACAAATCCGAGTCTGTCATTGTCTACTCGAAAACCCATCCATTGGTCGATGTGAAATACACCAGCCCTAGCAACGCAAAGACCAGCAGAATTTACCTCAAGGGAGACTATCCCACTTCAAACCAGGGCAAGGTTGAAATCAAAGTAGAAAACATCAAGGACGTCAGCTTAGATATTATTTCTGAAGCTCAGATCCAAAACAACGACGTCAACATCAAAACTCAGGCTAACTCGCAAGCCTTAGGCTGGAAAAACTACAACGTTCAGATCTTAAGCAAAAACGCGGGTAGCGGCAAGCGTCTCGAGTTCCAAGCTACCAACGATGGAAAGAACGTTCTCAGTGGAAGTACCTCGTTCATCAGCAAGCAAGAAGGCCCAAAGACCATCGTCGAAGGTTCTGGATCCGTGAAGGTCAAGGAGGAGCAGAAATCTGCCAACTTCAAGTACATCCGCACTCTTCTTACTGAAGGCAACGAGCAGGGTGTCGAGGTAAATACTACAAGTATACTACCAGTTTTCACTCCCAATGTTAATATTAATATCTTTAGTTTGGATAGATTCATCGACTCTTATAAAGTTAAGACCCTACACTATTGCTACAATTATTTACAATAAAGAGTTTATCTTCTTCTCTAACTCTTATCTACTTGTATTTTTCTTAAACTGATCTTCTGCAATGACTGTTTCTTTTAGACTTTCCTGAACCTGGCCATCGGTGAGCGCAGTTACGTAGCCGAGTCTCGCGTCACCAACATCGAGTACAAGAACTCTTACGTTTACTGCGAAGAAAAGAAGCAGTGTGCCAACGCTGAGGTCCATTCTAAGATTAACGTCCAGAGTAAGTAGATTCAATATCTGATCCTTGATTTAGAAGAAGAATGTACCTTATTATCACAGGCATTCATTTGAAAGTGAGCTTTTGTTGCTATTTGCAATAAATGAAAAATTGCCCTGCTACAGACTAGTACGCATATTGATCTTGTTCTGATTCCTACGTTTTAACAATTCAGGTCTATTTATCGAACAACTAAAATAATCGTCCCAATTTTACACTTTATTTCAAATAATTGACACCCTGTCTGTCACCTTTATTGCTTGGCTGAAAATTGAAGGAGTCAACCATTGGGGCAATAATAATATAATCTTATTAATAAACATCTTCAGAACCCGGCGTCTACCAACACCTGTTCAACGTGGGCGTCGACCTCCGCAAGCTAGGCTTCGCGCCCGAATTCGGTCTGCAAGTCAACCAAGAGGTCTCTGACCGCAAACTGCCGCAGTACAGCCTCGACCTCCACATCAACAAAGAGGACAAGAAGTACCATCTTCATGTGTACAACACCCCTGACCAAGGCAGTGAGTATTTTAGTCTAAATTGAATAGCTCTAGAAGGTTGCAGAGAGTTCAGTCATTATCTACAACAATCGCAAACTCTTTCTGATCACCTCTTAGAAACATAAACCCAAAGAGCCTTAGCTACACAGACCTTCGACGCAAGCTCAAATGTACGACATTTCTTTCATGATCTATATTAAGGCGGTGCATTGGAAATTATCGCGTGCTTTGAAACGCCGTTCTGACTAGATTAAGAAACAATAAGGTCAGATTTTCAGATATATGATTCTTGACTATAAAAAAATATATAAAAATGTATTTATTCATTAGCATACAAACCAAAACTAAACCTATATGATTGTTTATCTGATTTTATCGATACATGATTGCTTAAAATTTCCTCGATAGAAAAAAAAATCCAAAGTTGGGTCCGTATTTTCCTTTTTTTACTCAGCCTACTCAAACGAACTAAAATCTCACTTTATGAAATTTAAATAAAACGTCTCTAAGTTAGGTATTTATCGAAATTTGTCCAAAAACGCCATTTCCGAAGAGTGTTACATCTCTTTTCCTCCTGCGCGGAAGGAATCAGTGTGTCTCTGTCTAGGGGACGTGTTCGACTCAAATCAAGGCAGCGCCTTAAGCACCCACTTCCCGATGCGGTGTTTCGAAGGCTTTTCAAGTTGTCTCATTTTTGCAAGCAGCACCAAATCATCAAAATACAAACTGATTCGATATTAAATACATTATCAAAAGTATTCCCTTACTTTATTTTTCAACACTGAGGCTCTCAGAAAATTGGGGAACCCTGACAGAAACGTAATTTTCGTCTATACTAAACTTAAATATATATTTTTCTCAGAATATCCCGCCGGCGTGACCCTAACCCTCCCAACCCGTGTTCTCGCCCTGGAAGCCCTCGTCTCCTACCCCACGGACAAGGCTCTGCCATTCCCGATCCAAGGTCACATCGAACTGCACCCGGACAAGAACAAGCCCCAGCACAAGGCCGCGGTTAGATTCCGCGTGGATGCCACTGGAGCTGACAAGTCGCATTCTGCTGTTGCTGAGTTGGGCTTCAGCCATCCTAAGTTGGGCAAGGTAAGGAGTCCTCCTAGCTTCAAACGTTACTACTATTAATTCTACTGAGTTACAAACATTTGATCACACGTTTAATACTTTCATAAATATTACTGGACAATAAGTACACAAATCGAATTAGCCCTATAACGGTAACAAGGAACCCTTATAGTTTCGCCAACTACGGAACCCTAAAAACTATCTAAACGTACGGTTGCAACCTACGGTTTAAAATTTAGTATATGATTGATTACATTCATGAGCCACTTCTCAGCGTAAAATTGTTTGTTATTAAGTTTTATTCATTGACTTCCTTGTACTTTAAACGCATTAGAAAGACCAAGCAAAATCAACGAACTTCAAGAAAAAACCGAGATATTAATTGTCATTCTTACCTTTAATAACTAACATTCTCTTGTTCCTTCTTAGGAGCTAATCATCAAGGTTAAGGGAGGCGTCCATACCCCAGCCGAAAACAGCGTTAAGTTTGAATCTTCAGCGTCCATCTCTCATCCTACTCTTGGCAACGTAAGTATTAATTAATTACGTTAAAGAAAAAGAAGAAACACGAAATATAAGATTGCTACGAAAATGAACCGTGGAATGGACAGTAGACAAATAATGATTTTTATTGCAGGACCGTGAATCTAAGATTCTGTTGGAGGTCAACCCATCTCTCATCAAACTCTTGGTAAGTACTTTTTGCGTCATTTGTTGTTATTTTTATTGTCGACAAACACATCCCTTTCCATTATCAAATTGAAACTTGTCCTTGATGAGTTACAATATGGCACAGAATATTTGTATCGTCATTCAGCCAAGTGTTTTTTTACTCTCAAAGTAAAAGCTTTCCCATGGCTTAGGGTGGTATTCCACTTGTACAAGATCTTTGTTCAATGTGTATTTGCATCTCACATTTTTGTATAAAGCTAAGCACATCGTTTCTAATATGATAGGATAGTGCCGAGTGCCGAGTGCCCTTTAGTGCCGAGAAAAGAGAATGCCTTATGGCATTTAGTTCGCCTTTTGCAATTGTAACTTGTAACTGTGCAATAAAGTTTAAATAATTAAATTATATTCAGCGCCATAGATTCTATCAATTTTAATAACATTCCTCTTTTAGGTGGACACTCCCATCGTCAAGGTCATCGACCTGGAAGGTTCTTCAGTCCTGAAAGACAACCTCCAACAGGGAGACCTCAAGTTCAGTCTGCTGCAAGGCAAACCAGTGCTTGTACACGCCATCATTAAGGACTTCCAATACTACGAGTTCACTACTGGATACAGCGGTAAGTTAATCGACCATCTAAAATTGATTATAGTTTTTTTTTATCTTAAACACTTCCTCATTGATAACGTGTTTGTAAACCGATGTCAAATATTGTTTAACGAAGTTTGAAAGTAAAATTGTAATGCTTGTTACGTCTCTATTAAGAAAAAATACTTTTCATCAAGGGAGACTGAGTCTATCGGATTAATTGATTAGTATAATATATAAGAAAAAACACATATTTCCTTCTTAAATGGGTCATACGCAGTCTGAACACAAAATAAAGTCACATAGTTCTGAAAACACACTGGCACTTCAAGTTTGTCTATCAGAGATAAAAAAAAGCCAAAGAACTTGTGTATGACCCACATACTAACGGTGCAGACGAATCAGAGCGCAAGCTGTCGGTGGTCGGACATCTGCAGCCGGAGAAGAGAGTCGACATCAGCGCTGACATTGTGCTGCCTGGAGAAAAGAAGAACATCATCCACGGAGCCCTGTACCTTCAGGACAACCTGGTCAAGAGCGAGTACGGCGTATCGAAGGAGAACTTCAATTACTTCGTGGTGAGTAGCTGGTTCGATAGAAGTAGAATTTTTTGGAGATAATATTTCCGAGTCTGTACAGCAATGACATAGGCTGCATTTTACTTATATAGAAACCCCAATGTCTACACTAAATTTATTTGTCACGTATAAAGTTATTTTTTACGGTGGATACCTACAGCGAAGGACCACAAAAACAAAGGTTCTGATTTTAAGTATTTTTTGTTGCAATCTAGCTGCAAGCTTTGGAAGCTACCATTAATAAAACAATAAAATGGTGAATGTAGCTTCAAAATAGTGTAGCTGCCTAAAACATCTAAAATAACTGCTCTTTGACAATAGCATTTCTTTTCCTCAGAATGCTTTGAAGAACGACCTTACGACCCTGGACAGCCGCATCAAGCAGTTGGGAGAGAAGGCCAGCAATGACTTTAAGAACACGCTCAAACGCATCGAGCCCACCGTCAAGAACATCGGCAAGTCCATAGAAGATGAGCTTACTAAACTGAACCAGGAGATCGCCAACGATAAGATCTTGAAGGATACCTTCCACTTTTTGTAAGTAGGAATACTATTCGTCTCATTACTGGCCTTAAAAAACCCGTGCTTAATCCAAGTTGTCTCAATAGTTGTACATCTAATCAGTGCTAAGTCATAGGTAAGGTTAAACCATAATATTTGTTGATAGGGCTATATGAACCTTAATTGTATCTAGTGAATCAAAAGTGGTCAGTCCAAGGACCTCGAGATGGTTAAAACCGTACCAAATAGGAAAAAACTATGAAATGGCTGCTACGCATTATGCTATTTCATTAGCTGTCTCATTTTCACAAACACAACCATGTTAGCACTAACGTTTGATTCATCATTGACTGACTTTCATATCATTGTTTTTGATAGTGTCATAGTTAGAATTGGAAAGTGTAAAGAAACCTAGTAACCATCTCCCACCTTATTTATTTTTATTTAACCGTTCCATTTCCTCAGGGGAGAGATATACGTTCTCGTCGCCAAGCTCGTCGAAGACGTCATCAAGAGCACCAAGCCTCTGGTGGACCAGTTGTGGGCCACCATCACCGACACATACAAGAAGATCTGTGATATGTATGAAAAGAATGTGAGTATTATAGCTAAATATGTCAGTACGAGTATGAGTAATTCAAATCGTTCGGGTATGAGAAATCAACAAATTGACACTATAGTTGGCAAGAGAGCTATTTCGATAATGAAACTCTTTAACCTTTTTCTGGTTTTGTTGAGGCTCGCGCACACATTTTTAGTCTTCTTAAACTCAGCCCAAGTAAGAGCCTTCGAAAAAGATTCTTCGATCACTTCGAATGATTTTTGAAAATAAAATCAGAATCGACTGACAATGTTTGATACTCTCAAAATGAAAGTATGAATGGCCTAACATCACCATCAAAGTTATATATTAGCTTACTGGATAATACTGGAGATAAAGTTTTGTGTGACCATCATTTCTTATTATGCCAAGCATCATGACAGAAAACCCCTTTCAGCTGGAGCCTGAAATCAAGAAACTTTACGAGACTATCGCCCGTTTACTCCACGAATACTTGGACGGCCTAATCGACCTGGTGGCTCACTTCGCTGCCCTGGTCACCGACTTCTTCGAGAAGCACAAAGCTGAACTACAAGAGTTGACCAACACGCTCGCTGAAATATTCAAGGGTAATCATAATCATAATCATAATCATATTTTATTCATAATAATTTAGTATTACATGTCAAAATTGTTAATAATTATAATTAGTCCATATCATATTACAATAAAATAAAATAATTACAATTACACAGAGAAAAATAAAAATACAAAACGGTACTTATCATGTACTTAAGTCGCACTTAGACTCAGCAAATTCAGTAAAACTGTAGAAGTGGAAAAGAAGTAGAGTAAGAAGAAGAGAAGGAGAGAAGAAGTAGTAGTGGAAACTGTAGAAGTGGAAGGTGTGGTAAGTGGAAAAGTGACTGTCCCAACCATATGTAAATGTCGAACTTCAGACCCCGTAGCATGGACGGCCTTATCACACGATAAGTGACAAGATAGAGCGTCCGTCACTGGCTGACACCGTTCAATAGAACGAGACGGACGCTCTATCTTGTCACTTATCGCGTGATAAGGCCGCCCATGATACGGGGTTAGGATTGCGTGAAACACGTATAGGAAGAAAGTGTGTGACCGAAAGGCATGCGTGCAAGTGATGTACAGTATACCTCAATAATGGGGATGATCAAGCGATCTCCAATCACAACTTAATTAAAATTATTAAGAAGTAAGTTAAGTACTTGGACGAGAGTGAATAGACTCTATCTAGATATGCATCTTCACCTACCATCGTGTGAGAGAATGGTCAAATGCTTGCCTATTTTTTTAAATAAGTAGTGTCAATCAGGATTGAACTAAATAAATAAATTGAAT
Organism: Epinotia bilunana; assembly: GCA_947049275.1. Classification (NCBI taxonomy): domain Eukaryota; kingdom Metazoa; phylum Arthropoda; class Insecta; order Lepidoptera; family Tortricidae; genus Epinotia; species Epinotia bilunana. Next base: position 4,272,697 of record OX346275.1, on the reverse strand, counting down.
CGTGAAAGGTTGAATTTGAGAGACAATACTAAGATAACTAGTTACAAATGATCACGAATTGATTTCATAATTTAATTTATTTTTCCAGACCTGACTCGTTTAATCGTGGCTCAGCTCAAGGAGTTCCGCCTCAGAGTAGGCGACATCTTCACCAACCTCACCCAACAGATCAAGGAGCTGCCATTCGTCCAAATGCTCAAAGAGAAGGTAATAGTCAACTTTACCTTTCACAGTGCTTTCGAAGAACAAAAATGCCCAACGCCTAAATCCACCTTTCCACTAAAGCATCAAAATTCACATCGGCCAAACTAAGCCTCTAAGGCATATAAGACAGCAGCTTAAGACGGTAATGATAAATTAAGAAAATAAATTCGACTCGTCCAGCAAGCCACACAAGCATTTTCACACGTTTGAATCTACCAGCGCTTCCGCACAGGAGACAGCTGTTGAAAAGACACGAGATGATTTCACTACACCATCATCACATCACATAAGTACCTAACTAATTATATACGTTTCTTATAGTGGCAAGAGCTGGCTGTGCCAGAACAGGTCCTGTCCCTCCTGGATAATGCCTACGCCACAATCAAGGATGTTGTCCCGACTCCCGAGGCTAAGGCTTTCCTCGACGCCCTACACTCATATGTGCAGAAGGTATGTAGGCTTATTACAATTTATTTGGACTTTACTTGGCTCATAAGGCAAATGAGATATGACGTACGGTTGGCATCAAAAATATGAAAACGCTTTTGCACCTTATTACTTTGAAATTTATATAAATTTGGAGATATTCTTGAGTCTTAGAAAAGGACATTTAATACTGATGCCAAGGAGCTCATGATCCTCAGTCTGTACTTGCCCCCTGCTGCACATTGGCCTCTCTGCTAGAACGCCACTTGAATAGACGGTATCACAAGCAAAACCTCTCAGCAAATAGTATTTATTTGAATAAGTTCCGCGGCAGACCAAAGAAACGCTGGTTGCATGTCTTAAATGCCGACATGAGCGAAAATGAGGTCACAATGGGGACGCCCAGGATCGTGTAAAGTATAGAAACACGAGTAAGAAAGCGGGATACAGCTAAATGGAAGAAGAATAAATTTGAATAACAACCTAATCCGAATCTTGCTTCACAGAAACTCCGCCAGCAGAAGTGCGACGATGCCAAGGAGCTCCGTCAAATCTATGAGAAGTTAGCCATGGCTGTGACGTCACTAGTCCAGTTCGTGCGCAAGCAGGTCAACGAACTTGGCGTGCCCGGCATTGTCAACCTTAACCCGGTGAGTAAAATCCTTCCAAATGACCTCATAGCTTATACAGGTCATCTCCAGGAAATAATTCCGACGACATATCAGGAGCTTGACTCGTTAAATTAAAAAGAACCCTAGCACCTAGCAAGCCATTAGGCTTCCATGTCATGTTGGTTATCATCGCGACGGTACGTAACTGCTGAATATAGACTTCAAAGGCATCGTTATATGATCTGACCTTCTGTCTCTGTGAAGTTTTATTTGTTTAAAAATTGAACGAAATAAAACAAATGCAACTCTGTTCCAATCATTTAGAATGGTATAAATTTCTTTGAAAAGTATGATGCCTTGTAATAAGTTAGGCGAAAAGAAAAGGCATGTGCCTGGCAACAGGTCTTATATAATAGGCTGACGAAGAATTGTTTCATTATTGATGTATCGTTTAATATTTCCAGACTGCCTTCCTCACGTCCCCTGGCCGTTTCTCCGCACCCTCGATCAGTACAGCGGCTTCCTTCAGTCTGCTGAACCAGTTCCTGAAGGGAGACGTGCCTGACGCACTTGGTGTCCTCAGAGCGTACCGCCCACGCAGCCTCAACCCACTCGACGAGATTCCGGCTAAGCGTAAGTATAAGCAAACTTCCTTCCAAAAGCGTTCCTTTGAAATAGTAAGCCTGCTGTAGCTAGTTTCATTGCAGAGGTTTCTATACCAGTATTTCGTATGGCATTTCAATTAAACCTCCGCTTAACACACCTAGCAGCTTGCTAGAAAAATTGAATGTAAGTACAGTCATCCATTTCCGAGTTGCCAGGTAGCGATAGCGCCTTGTGCTCTGTCTTAGTCTAGCGATAATGTTACTTACCAGTTACTCACTAATCCCCCAGTCCGCGCTGTGGTCGTCAACGGCCAGCACATCTTCACCTTCGACGGCCGCCACCTCACCTTCCCCGGCACGTGTCGCTACGTGCTCGCCCACGACCACGTCGACAGGAACTTCACCCTGGCCACCCAGCTGCAGAACGGGAACCCCAAGGCTCTGATCTTGGAGCACAAGGACGGCACCACCATCGAGCTGAAGGATAACGGACAGGTGGGAAATTGGAACTAAATTACAATTACAATTACTCTTTTCACATCTTTCATTCGGGAAAGTAAGTTTTGCTCGACGACGAGAGTGATCAAAATGCTACTTTTCTGTTCAAGCTACTTTTTTAATTTATTCATTGGCATGTAGAATTTGCGCAATGTGCCAAATAGAACACAGATCTTAATAAAATAATCGACTAATTTTATCGTAATCGGTTAAAAACCATCATGTTTCAAGTTTTAACTTTAAATCGTTATTTGAAAATTTATGTATTTTTCGTAATATTTAATTTTTTTTAATAAAAATAAAGAAAATTTGTTATCTTATTCTTATTTATTGTTATCTTTTTTAAATTTCTTCATAGTCCGTGTGAAAAATAGTATATGTCACTCGGTAGCAAAATTATCTTCGTCTAGGGTGTTAACACTTGTATCCCTCACTACACTCAGGATACTACGTTAGAATCCCTCGCTACGCTCACGATTCAATTGTAGGATCCCTCGCTACGTTCAGGATTCAATACACCGCCCTCGCCGTAAATATACTATTTTGCTCCCTTGTGACACAAATAACTATTGTTGCACATTTCACACAAACGAAACAGTTACAAAGAGAAAAAAAACAATAACATGTAGGTACAACAGGAAAGCTACAGACAGAAATTACTTAGGGAATTGGACATAATACAGAATTAATCAACGTATCGATCGATTGATGAGATGCTGTCGTCACTAATACAGTACAGATTTAACAAATATATGTTGGAATGTAGACGTAGGCAATTGTAAAGATTCGAATAGATATAGAATTGATCTACGTATGGATCGATGATAGATTGATATGAGAAGCTGTCGCCACTACAGTTGCAGAACTGTAGTGGCGACAGCTCTCTCGTATTTGCAGAAATACGAGAGTGGAGATGACCACAGAAATACATAGAAATGTAACGTATGCAAACAAATCACGACATAATATTTAACACCCATTGTTTTTTGATAGTTTATTGAAAAAGGAAAATGTTATACAGAGTTTTTGTAAAAGCCGAGCCATTTAAAAATTACTAAATAATGCTGTTTTTTAAGGTGGTCCTCAACGGCGCCGTCCACGGCTACCCAGTCATTGAGAAGGAGGTGTTTGCCTTCAGGGAAGCCAGCGGCCTCATCGGCGTCGGTTCAAACTACGGCGTTATGGCTTTCTGCACCAGTAAACTGCAGGTATGGCAAACTCGACCTTATACTCACATACTCAATGTTCTGTTCTGATTACACTAGTCCAAACACTAGGTTCGTGAGTTTCAAGCCTTTCTTTTTCCACTTCTAAATATCAAAGGTTTTACTGGTGTAACCACGGAACTACGTTATATCAGTAATTAATTTATTAATCAGTATTTTTATAAGAGCGTATCGCCTTTTATTCAGACACATTAACTGCTTCTATAAAACGTTTTATAGTTTTTTTTTCTATTATATTAACAGAACTGCAATTGAGTTAACACTTAGTATTTTTGTACCACGTCAGTGGCAAACAAGCATACGGCGCGCGATAAGGTCACTGAAGCCTATTGACGCTTGCAAGTCCACGGGTGTCAGATGCTCGTTGCCGAAACTTTTTTTTCACTTGCATTCATTTTCAGGTGTGCTACATCGAAGTTTCTGGATTCTACCTGGGCAAGCTGCGCGGTCTTCTGGGAGACGGCAACAACGAGCCTTTTGACGACTTTAGGCTGCCCAGCGGAAAGGTAATTTGAATCAATTATTAGTCATTGTATTCCAAGCTAGATACCAGATAACGTTACATATTGATATTGGCTCGATAATCTCTCACAACACGGTGGGATAAGAGTACGTTACCGACGCTGTAGATGATTATATTATAATTTAACAACTGCTATTCAGTAAAGAGTCAATGATGCCCTCAAATGAAGATTTTAATTTTCTTATAGGTGTGAAAAGCAGTATCAATTGTCACTAAGTAGCAAATTTAGACGTAAACACTTGATTCTACTTTTATTGTAGAATCTTCCACTTCACTCAGGATTCAATATGGTGCGCTTGCCGTAAATACTCTTATCAATTTGGTCCCTTGAGACACATTCTACTATTGTACTTATCCTATCATAAATTTAAACCAATTGAATATCTCCAGATCACCACCTCAGAAAGCGAGTTCGGCAACGCCTACAAGCTGGCTTCAAGCTGCGCACCAGTCAAGACTCCTGAACACTCAGCCCACCAACACCACGCGGCGCTCCCGGCCGCCTGCGAGACCGTTTTCGGAGGCTCCTCGCCACTCCGTCCGCTGTCGCTTGTGCTTGACGCTGCACCGTTCAGGTATTATTCAACATTCAATACCATACAAATCCATACTAACGTTATAAATGCGAAAGTAAGTCTATCTGTCGAAAGTAGACTACAGGAACGGATGTTGAAATGTTGGCTGCATTTATATAAGGCATTTAGTCTGGATTAGGCCTTGTTTACCCTGTACATAAACTTCGCATCGCCACATACGTCACACTTTTCCGTCAACACCTTAGTATTCTGGCGTCTTTTTTCTGCTATCAATCAATTTAAATCTTAGCATTCAGATTTCTTGTGATCTTATTTCTGGGTGAAGATCTCGGAACAGAATCCGTAACCGCTCTTAAGCAGTAAGGGTTCTTTAAAGTTGGAGCATCTACACATAACCCTCATACTAAGCACCCTCTCTTTCATGAGACGAGGTCTGAGAGTGCCCATTACGTATATCATTATATTAGCCGGAACTGCTGGACATAGGCATCTCCTTATTTAGGTATATGTTTAATCATGAACTAATCTAAAAACATAATTCTTCCCTACAGACAAGCCTGCATCCACGCCGTCACCGGCGACTCCGCCAACGCCCTCCAGCAAGCCTGCGACCTCGGGCGAGGCTACACCGGCCTGGCCATCACCGGGCTGCTGCCCGCGCTCCTGCCCCCAGCTTGCCTCCACTGCACTGACGCTGACAAACCCAAGACCTTGGGCGAGAGCTACGAATATAGGCTGCCCAAGAAACAGGCTGACATCATTGTGACCTTCGAAACCACCAAGGTATGCTTGGATGAATTGGTTCCCAACGTTTTCAAGATTGGTATTCCTGTGCACAATATGGGAAACTAATACTTCCATCTATCGAGCCATTTTAGTTACTAACTCGGTTACCCCCGTAAAATACCTGTTTGATCCTTCGTATTCGGAACTGATGGCCTGTGTAGGTAAGTTCGGTACCAACTAAGGCTTAGTAGTTGACTTACTTGCGAAGTTGACGGTCCTGGGTTCAAATATTAATGTGGTAACCAGGAATACTTGTTTCTGAGTCTGTGTAATGTTTTCTATGCATGTAAGCATATATCTTTTTACATATATATATATATGTAAATCGTCATCAAGCGCTTATAACACAAGGCTTATTGAGCTTGCTATGTGCCTAGTTCGATTTGTGCAAGATTTGGCCCTAATATTTATTTAAGGTGACCGTCCGAGTGCTTGACTGGTCCAATGCTGGACACTTTTGATCTTATTTCATGACAACATAGATGAACAACAGGTGTCAACTATTAGGCATTACGGTGTCAAACAACAAATGTGCTGTTTGTTTTATTTATTATATTGTCTGTGTTGTTTTTGACACGAATAAATGTTTTTATTTGATTTGAAACATTGTGACGTTTGCCTTATTGCAAAGTTTAGAGGCAATTTTGATGTTTCTTTACTTGGAACAGTTCAAAATCAATATCAATTATTTATTCTGCGAACAAGGGTACTTAATTTGATGTCAAGCGGTAATTAACAATAAAATAATAATTAACGACCTATTTAACAAACTAAATGTCACTAACGATATTGCTAAATATTATCTGTTCAAGTAGTGACTCTTTATAACCGTTGTCCTTTTGTTCAGCCTACCGAAAAGGGCTACAAGGACCTGGCTGTGCCACTGGTTTCCCAACTGGTCGACACGTTGAAGGCCAAGAAGATCGATGACATCAAGATCTACCTCATCGGCATCACCCCCAAGATGCCCTACCCTATCATCTATGACACTGACCGTAAGTATCATGAAGTAACTAATATCACTGTTGCACTGTACAGGCGGTAGGCTTGCTTATTTACCACCGGTCTGTGGACGGTCGCAAACAAACAGACACCGTTGCAATATGACTCCCGGTACTTTATAGATTTGAGAATTCGTTGTGTTGATGGTTAGAGACGAATACGGATCCCGTACTCTCAACAAAGTACACCCTGAGAAACTCTGGAGAGTGAACTCTAACTGGTGTTGTGTTCCCCTGTTATAACCGCAGAACAAGTACTAGTGTAAAGCTGCGGTCTCCTGTAAGGCGGACGTTCCCTAGGAGGGCTGTTCCAAATATGAGCAGAATGACATTTCGATCTGCCCTACCCTACCTCTCTCTAGAGAGTCTTTAAATATTGTTAAACTTCCAGTGAAACTGAAGAACCCAAAGGTGAAATTCGACGACGAGACTCGCTACGAGCACATCCCGCACATCGTCACTGGCTGCGAGAAGGCTGACAACGCCCAGGTAGCCATCCTGCACGCCTTTGAGGAGCTCAGACGGTTGTTCGGTAAGGAACCTATTCTTATTTTCCTCTGTTCTGTAGCTCAAAGTAACTTTTTACATTGTAAAAGCAAAAATATCGTTCTTAGGAAATTGTATTCCAAAAGACATTACCGAGCTTTTTTATGACCTATATTTGTGTCCCGCTGCTGGGCAAGGAACTTAATAATTGCACTTATTTAATAATCAGCATGTTTTTCATCAAACAAGGACCAGTTCTTTCTCTCGTTGCTTTTATCTTTTTCTAAAGCTTCTTGTAAATTAATCAAAACGTCACATCACAGGCCTCACCAACGTCGTGGCTGGATACCACTCGGTCTTGCAGCTGCCACTGCGCCCTGGTGCGGTGAAGCACGCCATCAACGTCGTGGGTGAACACTGCAAGCCTCAAGACTTCCTGGTAAGAACCTCTTCTTAGCTCCTTAAAACCCTGAACATGATAATGTTTATGATCATCATCAGTCGTTTCTTCAATGCTGAGGACCATGATATCATCATCCTGAACATGGCCGACTAGATTATGAGACCAATAAATTAAATTTCAAAATTTTACCAGAGATTGTGGTTGTTTTTCTTTCTTATTGGCAATTTAGAATCTACATTGTCACGTTTGTGAATAACTGTAAATATCTGGGCACTTCTCACATCGAGATCTTAAAAATATTGAATGTAATATGAATGGTACCTATAACTTAACCATCTGCTGCTGTCAGCATTAAATACTTTTTTATTTAGGGCAGAAAAGGTGTCCAAATATATCATGACACGCTTTGATATTTATTTCCATGTGATTGTCACTAGCTCTTAGCAGTCCACTGTCTTATATCATTAATAACATCAAATCTCTCTTCCAGATCGAATTCTTCCGCAACCAGGCCTTCAGCCACATCTTCGCCGAGAACGCCTACACTCACACCCTGATCACGGTCACCGAAGGTCTTCAGATCGGAGAAGGCAAGAGCCCCGATGAAGTAGTAGGCTGGAGCGAGAACTCTGTTCTGCTGCTGGGAGACAAGAAGCAGAGCCGCGAGTCGGAGCAGCTCAGACACAGCCTGAAGATCGCTAGAGATGCGTGCATCGACTTTGCTGAATCGGTGAGTTCCTGAAATTTGTCGCTGTGTCCTCCCTTTGTTGTTGTCGTTGACGTCGTCTGCAGCTAAATAGGAAAATATCTTTTGTAATCATAAACTTTCAAATTCATAGCGATGCGTTGATTTTGACCGCTTTCTGCTCTGTAAATATCCGCATACTAAATCACTTGACACTACTTATAACATAGTTCATTAGAAGACAAAACTTAAAAAACGAAAATTTTCTAAAACCATTGCTTATTTTACGGTTATTTGGTTCAGGGGTCCATAGCCTAACTTTTACCATTTCTCTTTTCCGGATTCAGTACTTATAGGAATCATCATTAGTCTATATATTTTTATTTTATTTTATTTATTAGGCAAACTTACAGCTAGAGTAACAAGTTAGATAGTGATATAGAAACAGTGAGCCAATTAAGTTTCCACAGATAGAAACTGCGTAAAATACGTAGCGTAGTCTATTTATGTCCCACTTAACCACATGCATCCCGTGGACGAAAGGATATGTCTGCGAATATGCTCCCAAGGATGTGCTGGTTTGCGGATGAGGACCTGCATTTGTCTTTAGCTACTAACACAACGAATCCTCAAATCAATAGAGGCTCGGCAACGAGGTTGTGATTCTTCTGGACTCGCATACGCGACGGTGCCTGCTTACCGCCAAGCAGGCCGTGATCTTGTTGGACTTCAAATTTAGCTGACTTTAATGTATTTCTCCTCAGACCGACGGCATCACCCTGTCATCGACGAACTTCCTGAAACTGAACCCTGGACAGCAGAAGCAGTTCCTCCAGACCGCTGCCAGCGCCATCGCAAACAAATTGCTTACAGAGCAGCTTGTTCAGGACTGTACTTGCGGCTACACTGGCCCCTTCACTCTGCGGTCCATCTGCGTGAACAAGAGCAGGAAGGAAGTCGTAAGTCTGCCTTGATTAAGCACGTTCAAATAAGTGACCGGTCTTTGGCACTATAATAGATATTCCATTTTCCGTCAGTTCTACCAGTAAAATCAGCGACTTTTTGGGGAGCTTTTAGAACGCTCTATTATTGTTAGTACGAACTTATTAGGTAAATAGGAACAAGTGACTTCAATTTTCTATGGTCTAATAGCGTTTTTTTTTAATGAGTTCTAGTATGTTGTTTTCCCAGTATATTTGTGAGTTTTGTTTTCTGGTAATGCAAGATTATTAATATCAAATCTTAAGATAATATAGTGCTGCACTTACACCAAGTGGCACCACCCTACTTCATGTTTCTGTTAATAAAAAAAAAAAGTTACTGAAAGAAGCGTCGTTAGGCTCTACAGGTGCGACCTTTGGTATTATTTATAGTAAGCAGTCAGGTCTCTATTTTAGTTTATTACTTTCATGTTTTTTGACCATATTTTTTGTCAACAGGCAACCAGACGGAAGTAGTGTTACTGCACTGTACCTGTGAACCAAAGTGCTACCGACCAAAAACTAAATCTACAAATTTAAATCAGTCATTCCATTAGTAATTAATTAAAAATATTAGCCGATCATAGAGTAAAGAAAGAAAGAAGAGTGTTGTTCATTGTATAGGACGTTTAAATTAATATTAAGATGCACTCTCTCTTTTTCTCTACTCTGTGACGTGTCAGGTAAAAAGACAAGTCTCTATTTAGGTATCAATGCCGATTCTTTTGATGGCACTAAATAACTAATCATGCTTGACATTTTATTAGAATAATAAAAATTATGTTACAAGTTTCGTCTATTAATTTACACCCCTGTTTGCGTCGAAAACAACTAATCATCGTCATCGTCATCCTCAGCCTGTAGTCGTCCACTAATGGAAATAAGCCTTTCCTAATAGACCCCTATGGACACTAAATAAAATAATCAATAATGTCATATTTTCTCGAAAAACGATTTAAAATAAGTAGTCAAATGGAGAAAATATCAACGCAAAAGGTTAAATAATCACGAAGTTATGTGTCCAAGTTTTAAGAAGGGGTATGTTCTGTCCCTTTTTTGCCAAACGCAACTTCATATGAAACGGTGCCGCTTGTAGATTGTGACGTCACTACAGACGGCGACGTGCCGCGCCCCGTCGTGTGCGGCGCCGCCGTCGACGCGGCCCCCCGGCAGTATCCTGTAATTTGATGTCACACACTGTTTGCGTTTTCTCTAACAAGCAATATTAAAACGGTTGTAGCTTCGTCATTCTTTAAGATATCTGAATGGGATTTTCTTCACTAGGCATATTTTTTTGTCTTCTTTCGTTTGGAGTAGTAATAATAATTTTCGAGTCTACACCCCCATTGGCCATAGCCGGTCCTCAGCTCTCCGCATCCACCCGTTTCCCGCCGCTCAACAACTAGTGCTTACCCCAAATTTTGAGAGTAGGTACCAGCGGCCCCCCCGTTCCTTTAGGGTACAACCGGGGAAAAGCTAGAAGGATAGTTGGCTATCAGTATGGCAACACTGGGTGACTTTGATCTGCTGGGGTGACAATTATTACGTTGTTACGTTTTATTTCGCAGTTATAGTCCGACCGCTTCGCTGTCCTCGTCTGCTTGCGCGCGGGGGGCAGGGGTATAACGGGGGAGCGCGCGGCGTGCGGGCGCCGGGCTCCGCCTCCCGCAAAGGGGTCAAGTAAAGCGGTCGGATTATAGTTTATTAGTTCCTACAGTCCAGCACTCTCTATTTATTGTTATGCCTAATCGATCCATAACATTATTGATGATAGTGACCGCACGCAATTGCCCTCTATGCTGTTCAGTTCCTCGTCACGGGAAAGCCCCCACTCGGCATTAAGGTGCGACCACACCGCTGCTCAAAATACGCTTACGCACCGTAAAACGCAGCAAAATGTATGAAGAATACGTTACGCATACGACACGTCAACGCGTATACGCAGCGTTAAGCACCGGGTGTGGTCGCTCCCTTATGCGTATTTCTAGACCATTTATTTATTTAGACTGCTTAGACGACTTATAAAAAAAAACTGTTTAAGTATTTCATTTTTATTTGGTTTAATCACAATCTTAACTGCTAATTCAGATTCAGATCATTTATTCATAAATAGTATAAACATATTTATAGGTCACATTTTAAATAGGTACACACAGTTCATAAGTATAAGGAGTTCAGTTTACATTAATATTATTACATTCCCTTGTATTATCTAGCAGACGTACACTTAGGTAAAAAGTTATTTTTAAAATAATCTTAACAACATGGTAAGTACATTCAGCAGTTTGATTAACATTACATTTTACGTTAATATTATTAAGTAGGTACATTATTATGATTTATTAGATACCAGCGTTTGATGTGTTAGGGTCAACGGGTTGGTCATTTGCATAAACTCTGAGACCGTGTAACACGCTCGGTCGAAGAGAATACTGCGTTGCTTTTAGCCTCTTTTATGTTTAGGGGAACATGGTTATATATGCTCGTTCCGACAACGCTGAGCGCCGCGCGGGCCTTCGCCAGCCGCCGGTTCGGAGCAGCGGTTGCCTACGTGACGTCCTATTTAGTGTTTGGTAATTATATAGGTTCTCGCGTACGTAGTCACAAGCTGTCAGTATATATATATATAGATACTTGATAAAGTTAAGATCTTATGATTTCTAAATATTTCTTTTGCCGGATGGAACGAATCTTAAATATAAAAGATTTTTGAGTTAAGGAGCCTGCTGTATTCATTTATCGTATGGCAAATCAGTGTATTTAAAACCGAGAGATCTTCGAAGAGACAGTATGGTTGCCAGGTTGTTGCAATTTTTGCACCGCACACCTAGCACAACTTGCTACTCAGTCGCCACGCGCGCGACTGAGCGTCTCCTATCTCCCTCGCACCGCGCAAATTAGAAAAAGGAGGGTAGATCTTTTTTTTTGTAGATCTGTTTTTATATAGTGGCCGACGCGGCTCCGCTAGTGCATTGCAGATAACGTAGGCAAACCCTTTCCTTTTAAGGGTTCTGTAGTCGACCATGACCACCGTTTGACAGCCGCAAGCCTGAACCACTGGGCTACCGTAGTTTCCATAAAAACTCCTTGCAATATAAAATAGCAATGTAACCCCGAAAAACTAAAGTCGGCAAGCAGAAAACAGCGCATGCTTTTATATTTACCGAAGACATTTGTTAACAGAATGTGTTAACAAATGTCTTACGCCTGTATACTGTCAACAGTTTCTTAGCGCTGAGCTCGTGTCCGAAACCGTGGTTTTCCCGCTATGTATAGGAAAGCGCCTACGAATAGAACGGCCGTTAGGCAGGTTCCTGGCATGAAGAGTTAACTTTCAAGGAAAGTTCCAATATAAGGCATAGGTACTCGTTCAGAATTAACTAAGTAGGTACATTATGTACGAGTATTTTTGTAAGCCTGCATCAAAGTTCTTTGCCCTTTTTAGTTCAAATCAAAGAACCGACTGCAAGAGATATCGCTATCGTGAACAAAACTAGACTCTAATCTCATGTGTTACGGTTTGAAATTCAATAACTTGTGTATCTGAGTTACCCTTCGCAAAAATGTAAACACTGCGATAAAATGTAGGTCATTGGATGACCGCAGAGTCGCAGACGCATTCTTTAGTTATTGTTTCCTTATTATAGGTTCTCTGTCCATTTGATTTGCAAAGCTGAACCTTATAAAAAAGTGTTATGAAATAAAAATTTGATTGATTGATTGATTGAATATAAGAAAGGAAATACTGAACTTTTTCAAGACGCCAGTGGTTTTGGGAGAGCGCAAAGCTCTTCAGTATAATCCATACCTGGTTTGTGCTTTAAATATAGGTCCCTATTATAACAGAACCGATGCCCGTTAGGGCGGAAAGGTTCTCGAGTGGCGACCACGTACCAGAAGACGCAGCGTGGTTAGACTTCCCACAAGGTGGACTGATGACCTCGTAAAAGTGGCGAGAAATCCTCAATTTAAAAAATATTGCACCAGCATGGATTTTGGAAATGGGCAGTGGAGTCGGCACAGGATATTTATCCTGCAGCTTTGCCTGCGCTGTTTGCTACATGGACGGAGATTCGCGGGCAGCTAGTCTATACTTACGATAAAAGAGGAAAAGTCAGGTTGTAATTTTGGAAGTTTCTAGGTTTGTGAGATTGTATGTAGTGGCTGTTAATCCCCGACACTACTCAGCATCATCATCATCAATATCAGCCGAAAGGCCTACTGCTGGACATAGGCCTCCCCCGAAAAGTGCCACAATGACCGGTCCTGCGCCACCCGCATACGGCGGACTCCCGCGACACCAGGTCAACAGTCCACCTTGTGAGGGGTCTACTCACGCTCCGCTTCCGGTTCGTGGCTACTTGAAAACCTCGGCCAACGGCCATTGGTTCTGCTCTTATCTTATCTTATCTTATCTAGATGAGGGCCCTTTCTGATGCACTTCGACCCAGCGGGATCTTTTGTGCATTTGCCCTCTCCTTTATGCCTCCTCCCAAGCTCGCTCTATCATTTCCACAAAGCGGATGATGCAGCTCAGCGGGAGCACCTTGAATTCCTTTGGTTGCGGATAGTCGCTACCAAAGTAATTCATTCTTTGTCTGGCTAGGGCATGACACTCACATAGTAAGTGTTTCATGGTCTCATCCTCCTCGCCACACATTCTACAGTCTAAACTATCCGACAGTCCCATCTTGGCCAAGAGATCCTTGACCCCGATGTGTCCCGCTCACTGCCACTTAAGTTTAGCGATGCGGAGGGCTATATCGGTTCCCTCGGTTCTGCTGCTGATAGCCTCATTTCTAATGCGATCACTCTAGAAACTCCAAGCTTAGCCCTCTCCATTGCTCTTTGGGTGACTATGACTTTGATGTCGGCTGTACACACTCGTCGAGAGCTTCTGGCCGAGAGTCTCGGGCGAGAGGCTCACGGCTCACTCGTTGCGTCATTTTAACAGTGGAACAACTCTTTGACTCGGCCGCATAAATTCTGGGAGCCCTGAAAACCAGCGCCTTTAGTATGTATTGCTGGTGGCCTATGCTGAGTGGCATCCATTTTCGGTGAATTCCAATTGTAAGACACACATGTAACATGATATCATATCACACCAAATAAATATGTTTCTTTCTTTCATAAACCGACACGCGACCGAGGCGAGACAAGGTGAGAGCATCATGTACACACTCGTTCTCGGTCTGTCTCAGGGTGTCTCGGCGACTATGTTACAGCCAGCATGAGGCTCTTAGTGAGTTCCGAGTTTTCAGTGCCATATGGCATCACTGGCAACACATACTGGTCAAAGACTATCATACAGAACTACTGATACGATAAAAAAAAAACTTTCATCATTATATAGAATTGACCTCCAGAATAGACATAGAGGCTATAAATATATGTTATCCCGCAACTCTGTCCGGGTTATTTGTCGGGGTGGCGAGCGAAGCCGCGGGCACCACGTTAAATTTAAATTTGAATGGCATTTACAACATTAACAAGGATATAAAACAAGGAAATACTATACAATAGCCAGCTTTCTGTCAAACTAAAAGCCGGTATAAGTCAGAAATAACTATACAGAGAGGATAATCCATAATACACTCTATAAGTGACCGCAGAGTGAGGTCATACGTACATTTGGTCATAAAACAGGACAATTTTATGTGCCAGTGTTACCTTGTGTCGTGTTCGAAGTTGTAGCAGGGATAGAAACGCTTGTAAGTAAATTATTCGTCTATTCTAATATTATAAAATGGTCTGTGCAGCGGCGGAAAACATCGACAATCTCAAATGTAGTAAATAGAGACGTCTGGACAGTAGAACACACAAGTAAGCAACAAGCACACAAGTAAGTAAAGCAACAGGACAAGTAGAAGTTTATGCCCTTTGGCGTCGAGACCAAGGCTCAGTCCGTGGGGTCCCAGTGCGCATACATTATAATTTGAGGAACGCGAGGAGTCTGTTTGGTGTAACTGGTAAGTGGTGACTAAAGAGTTAGCGGTTTTCAGCAGGTAGCAGTGCCATTCCGCGTGGAAATCCTTTCAATCCCTTTTTAAATTTTCGAGTTATGCTATCTTAACAGAAAATATGTGTGTGCCGTGAGTTTCCTATGAATATAAAACCCTTTTTAAATTACGGTAGAGGATAGCGATTGTTTAATGTGTTTTTAACTAACCCTTCATTGTACGTGGTCCGACACGCATTTGGCCGATGTATTATTTTAATTTTAATACACATAGTCTTCATGTAAGTACAGTCCAGACTAGCAGTCTGCATAGTCATGCATAAACATAGACTTATTAGTCATATGGACACATTTTCTTGACAAGGTCGTCTGATTGCATCTTATATGCTTTACTTATTTCTATATTATTTTCTTGGAATATCTACAGTCAGTTTTATAACAGCATGGTGACAAACAAGCGTACAGCCTGCATGATGTACGCAGACAACGTAGCCTATGGACGATCGTGACTCACATGAGTCAGCGCGTTGCCGATCGTTCATAAGTTTGAGTATTTGCTGTATAAAGCTAGAGACAATGCAGGTCTGTCAGTGCACACTCGGGAGCTTTGGCAACCTTATTCACCGTCAGGAACACAACTCCTCATACCTACAGAGCAATTGGTAGTTTTAGTATGACCGCGGTCTTGTGTAATGGCCGCTCCACACAATGTGCCATCCTGACCCATCATACAGGACGCAACTATGCGTTAAAGGGAGTAAGACATACTTATGTCTCGTCCTACCGCATAGCCGCGTCCTGTACGATTGGTCAGGATGGCCCATTGTGTGGAGCGGCCATAAGGGAGAGGTACTTTCCTGCTGCTCCAAATATGAGCGATATAATATTACGCTGTGCCCTAGATCACTACAACAAGGGTGTGGACACTATGGCACTGGTCCCACCGCCGGCTAGTAAGCTAGAAAAGTTGGGCGAGTAACTGTTCATTGCGTGCTGACCAGGCACAGTGTGATCAATCGACCTTTACAGATCCGCAATGTAATGCTACTCGCCCAACTTTTCTAGCTTACTAGCCGGCGGTGGGACCAGTGCCTATAGATAATAAAATAATCAACAAGTATCTTCTTGAAAAAGGATTGGGGAAAGGTGGAAATGGAGAAAGAACAACGCAAGAGGGTAAATAATCACAAAGTTATAAGTGTCCAAAGTTTTAAGGGGGGGGATGTTCTGTCTCTTTTCCGCAAAACGCA
This sequence comes from Epinotia bilunana, assembly GCA_947049275.1. NCBI lineage: Eukaryota > Metazoa > Arthropoda > Insecta > Lepidoptera > Tortricidae > Epinotia > Epinotia bilunana. The sequence goes on along the minus strand of OX346275.1, from coordinate 4,256,518 downwards.
CCTTCACGTAATGTGAAACGATTGTCATTTACTATGACGCTAGAGGATCGTGCCGTCGCAATCTGCTAGCGTTTTCTCTCTAACAAGCAACAATAAAACGGTTGTAGCTTTGTAATGTTTTGAGATACTTGAATGGGATTTTCGTCATCACCATCAGGCATATTATTTTGCCTTCTTTCTTTTGAAGTAATAATTGAGTGTACACACCTACCACAGTCGTAAAAATCGATAGGAAAGTGTTAAAAGGCTGAGCAGCCTTATTCCCTCAACAATAAAGACGTGTTCACATATTGTTGATCACTTTATCCGTCAAATATTTTCGAACTCGACTGTACAAACGACAACACCACTGTTAACTGAACATCCTGTGTTTATATAGAACCTTATTGCAATGCACTTACGGTGCACCGGCGGTCAGTTAGCTGTGTTGTCGATAGTACAGCAAGCCAAGTACCTAAGTGTTAATCCATTTTTGAACTTTAACATATAAATAATAGAGTCGAAAATAGTAGATAACTTTCTTGGCATAGGTACCTACTGTAGTACGATTCTTTCTCAATGTACTTGGATAACACGTGAACTCATGTGTCAGGTGACCTACACAAGACCTAGGTCTCCTTTCCTTTTCACACCCATGCGTAGTGAGCAGGACCGACACATTAGGTCTTGGAAAATCGTTTCGTTTAGTCCCCTGGAATTCGCGCCTAAACGGCCAGTGATTGAATAACATATTGGACTTGGGGTCGATTCGGAGTTGCTTATCACATTTCGATTTCATTTCAATGTGTTTCGCACGCTCGGTCTGACATGTTATCCGAAGTCGAAGTCAAATATTTAATGCAGTCAAAAAAGGCCGTTACAATAAATAAAAAAATGATAATAATAATGCAAATAACTGGATATAACGATGTACCCGTGAATGAGTTCTGGCAGGTCTATGTACAATAATAATACTATTATATATTATAGGTAGGTATAATAATACAATACAATACAAATACTCTTTATTGCACACCTCACACAAACAAAGCAGTTAGAAAGAGAAACAATACAATAACATGTAGGTAGAGGTAGACAACAGGCGGTCTTATCGCTGAAGAGCGATCTCTTCCACACAACCTTTGGGTATCGGAGAAAGAGATAAAACTAGAATATGTAGTAGGTGGTGCAGAGATTATAATCAGCCAAAATACACTTGTATTTATATAATTACATAAACAAATAAAAATATATAATACATAAACAGTCAGCCAAAATAAATATAGTAAGACTGTTCTTTAAGAAGAGATTTGAAGTTGCCGATAGATTTACTTACTTTATTTACTTTACTTTACTTTTTTATGTACTTACTACATCACATTAAACTTTGCCTCCAAAGGGACTCTACGTGTTGACTCTATTACCCCACGCACGCCTTCCAAGCGGCCGGGCTTTGTTCTGTGAATGTAAATCGGAGATATACTTGAGATTATAGGAGTTGGCCGAATTGCATCAAAGTTGTCCATGCAAAAAGCAACTCTTAACGCCCAGGGTACAAGATTCCAATTCCAATGAAAGTTTTATAATAAAATCGGCCAAGTGCGTGTCATGCCACGCGCAGTGTAGGGTTCCGTAGTTGGCTGTCTTTCTTAGTTGCATCGACACGCGCGCGCCAACTAAGTAAATGGTTGCGTCGGCCGAATTTGTTCGAAAGTTGGCCTTTGTTGCATTTTCAGTTGGTCGACTATTACTCAATAACTATAGTTCCCGTGATAGTTTTCCTTTTAAATTCATCACGATTTTCCACATCCCCAGTAGTAGCCATTTAGCCGGCAGAGGGGGACACATGACTCGAACAAAAATTAGGGCTTTAAAGCCCAATATCTCGCAAACGAGATACAGAAACTTTTAAGAAACCCATAATATTTTAGAACAAGCTATCTAATGATATCCCACGCACTATAAGTATACATCCCTCCACTTTAGGGGAGGTAAATTTTTTTTCATAATTTTATTCTTCCGTGCTGTTGGCGTATTACAGTTTTCTAAATAAATAAAAATAAATAAATATTAGGGGACAATCTTACACAAATCGACCTAGTCCCAAACTAAGCAAAGCTTGTACTATGGGTACTAAACGACGATAAACATACTTATAAATAAATACTTAAATACATAGAAAACATCCATGACTCAGGAACAAATATTCGTGCTCATCACACAAATAAATGCCCTTACCGGGATTCGAACCCAGGACCTCTTGCTTCGTAGGCAGGGTTCTAGTTCTAAGGGTTACTGAGCAAAGCCGAAGACGGACAGACGGGCGGACATGGCGAAACTATAAGGGTTCCTTGTTGACTACGGAACCCTAAGAAGTCGGCCTCATTACATTATACAAAGATTCAGTGCTAAAAGACATGATAGTGTCTGGCATCCGAAGGCGATGTCGAGGACCGAGCGAAGTGGAGAAGATTAAGACGGAAAGCTGGCCCCAACACCATTTGGGATCCATAGCTAGGAAGAGAGAGAGAGAGAGAGAGAGAGAGAGAAAAATGACTGAACCATTCAAATAATGTCAACGTTTTTCATAATTTCAAAGGCGAGACAGATTGAAATCAAATTGAAATACGATGTGTTTCTCGAATCGAACCCGTAAAATGATCCATTTGAAAGTACCTACTTGCTAACTCTTATACCTAACTAGTTTGCCCGACTACGGCAGAGCGGAAAGGATTTAGGAATTTTAGCAGCCAATATTAGTATTCTTTTGTAACCCCCGACGCAGAGAGGGGTGTTATAAGTTTAACGTATCTGCGTATCTGTGTATCTGTCTGTGTGGTATCGTAGCTCCCAAACGGATGAACCGATTTTCGTTTAGTTTTGTCATAGATAATTTTATCCCGAGTGTTCTTAGCCATGTTTCATGAAAATCTGTTCAGCCGTTTTTGAGATATTGGACTTTTCTAAGTTGTAGTTATTTTTATAAAAGACTGTCCAGTGACAGTTATTAGCGTGTGTTCCACTGTAGCGCTCAAGATAATGAACCGATTTTGATAAATGAGGTGTCAATAGATTCGAAATTTTGCTCCGGGTGACCAGGATACTATTGTATGAAAAAAAAAACAGTTTATTTTTCAGTTAGTTTTCCGTAGTCGGATTACAGTTTTGAATTTTTTATGCGTTAACATATAAGTTTAGCTCTATGCTGTCGAAATATGATGGATTTTTTATAACTTAAGAACATGGGTTAATTTTGTAAAAAAATCAGATAAGTATCCATAATTTTAATACACGATTCTTTATTAATTGTATTGTCCAATATCTGTATCCGACTTAAGATGACGTAGTCATCGACGTTTTTTAGTCTTAAAACTGGTTCTACTGAATCACTATACTGGTCATAGTAGCACTGAGTCACCGCCACGGTTCATCCAATGACTAAATATCACAGTATCAACACAGCTCGCATACTGAGCGGGTCTGTATTATAAAACGAAGTTAAAGTGTGTTATAACTTAGATTGAGTTGTGTGAACAGTGATTTTATTCTGTGTTGGATTTCCTTATTACGATACTTGTTTCTGAGGTATGTACCTACCTATATTGTATGTTACTTGATAGATTATTACCGTATTGAATTGTTTTGAAATAAACGTCAATTGTAACATTGATTAAGTGTTTTAAATGTGAATTTAAGTATATCGGCTTTGTAAAGGATACAACAAAAGGTGCGTATAATGTTATTGTTATCAGTATTGCATTAACAAATGCAAAGTTTTACTTTACTTAGGCCGAATTCGACGAAACGGTACTAAGACATAATCCGAGTTTAAAATTCAAAGTCCTAATGACTGCACTTGAAATAAAACTCAGTTCTCGTTTTTTTATATTAAAGTATTAATAGTTTTACGTCACAGTTGGCCATAATGTGCCAATTACCGCCCACTTCATGCCCAGGGGGAGACGTAGAATTAGTACGTACGTGCGTAAAAAAGAAATGCTCAAAATGCATATTAAACACCCTCTCCTTAGGCTCGAGCGTCCAATACCTGAGACATTATTAGTTTTACATCACTAAGTGAGTAATTTTAATGTCGGTACGATTGGTACTATAAACAATTAGGTACGTTGGTTTTCCTATTGTTCGATGCGACACAATTCAATATTATGATAAATTGTTATTGTAAGAAATATGTATTTTGACTACCTTAGTACGAGTACACTAGGACTCCATTGTTGATGATGATGCATTAACGCTGTCTCAATGCGGGTTGGAGACTTTTATCGTATGAGTTATGGTAAAGATAAACTGCCGGAGTCCATTAACCAGTCAATAACATAGTGTCCGAGAATGAAATGTATCTCTCCTTGCTTCTTCAAAATTACACCACTTAGAGTGAAATTTAAATTAAAAAAAAAGAACCGAAAGTTAACCTAACTTAATATATTAATGTTATTCACCAGAGCGGACTTGGCGAATTTAACCTATTTATAAACCGCACATTTCGTAGTGTTTAGCTCATTTTTTTTCACGTTTTGAAAGGGAAAAAAATCCTACAATTTTTAACCCCCTTATTTATAATACTTAAAATGCCCGCGATAAATGAAATGTGTTTTGTCCCTTTCTTCCTAACGTTAGTGTCAAAGTGGCAGATAAAGACAAACTAATTTTAAATACATTTTAGCTATGTTTGCCTCCGACGTAGTATACAAAAAATAATAATTTATTAATTATTTAAATATTGATCGTATTTTCCCAATTGATTCGGAAGGAAGTAGGAATAGCTGAAATGTATAAAATTAGAGGAAAAACATGACTCATAATCATAATAATGTTCGTTTCATAATTGTAATAAGGGAAGTGAATTATCCTTTTAGCTGTTTAGGTAGTTTAGTTGATAAGGAGTCAGTGCCTATTGTTTGACATTGTATGCCGGGTAAGGAAAACAAATGATTAAAATAGAATGGCAAATGAGGTACATGTTAGTACCGCAGTTATTCAAGAGAGGGCGTGCTACCTAGTGATGTACCGACTTCAAAAAAGGAGGAGATTCACAGTTTGTCGGAATCTTTTTAGGGTTCCGTAGTCAATAAGGAACCCTTATACTTTAGTCTGTCTGTCTGTCTGTCTGTCCATCTTCGGCTTAGCTCAGTAACCATTACTGCCTACTAGAAAACTAATTCGGCATGGGTATATAAATCAATCACGCCGACAAAACAGTACATAAAATCTTGAAAAAAAATAATTCTACACCTAAAGCGGGGCATTAATTATTATTCTCGTTAGACCCGTGGAGTATCGTTGGATAGCTCGTTCAAAACTATTATGGGTTTCATAAACCCATTTTCAAATCAGGGATTCGTTTGCGAGATATTGGGCTTTAAACGAGTTCGAGTCATGCCCCCCCCCCCCCCCCCCCCCCCCTGCCAGCTAAATGGCTACTACTGGGGGTGTGAAAACATTCGTAAAAGTAAATATAATCAATTTAAAAGGAAAACTATCACGGACAAATAGGCATAAATAAGTAGTTACCGAGTAATAGTCGACCAACTTAATGTGTACTTACTTGGAAAGGCCAATTGTGTACAAATTTGGCCGACGCAACCGCACCGCACGTCGATGTAACTAAGACAGACAGGCAACTACGGAACCCTACACTGCGCGTGGCCGGACACGCACTTGGTCGGTTTCCGCACGTGTATCTACCGACGTTTTTTAATACAGTTGCCCAAAAATTAATTAAGGAATTAGAAAGTTTTATGTTATTAATTCGGTAACATCATCGTAATATACAGTTGAAAAATAAAGACGTTGTTCACAAATCTTTTTTGAATACAGTTCTATCTTATTTACTTTTTATTGACTTAATAATTAATGGTACACTTTGTACAATTATTGAGTGGGAAAAGTGAAAAACACTAGTTCGCGAAAACCAACTTTCCGCACGCTAAACAGCTACGTAAAGTAGCGCGTAGCACGTAGCACTTTTTGAGCAACTGTATTAAAATAGTTATTTATGATACAAGTGCGGAAATAGTAGGTAATTCCCAACGAGATGACCAAAAACACGACCGTCAGGGAGTGTTTTTGTTCATCGTCACTCGTTGGGAATTAACAATCCGCACGTGTATAATACAACATTTTACAATGCATCATGCGAGGAAATTAAAAATTATACATAAAAGGTGAAATTTGAATTGTCATGAAATCTCATTCTCGCACATATTGGCCCGAATCCATTCCAGCACGGCCGCCCCCCGGCCCGCCCCGCCGTGCGGGCATGGAGGGCTTCCCGTGTTCATGTTGACCCATATAAAGGCGCACTTTCTGAGCAAGTGCATTGTAAATAGTACATTACTTACCAAGGGCTGTAAAAGAAAGAAAGCCCGAAATCGCAGGTATTTGTGTCCCGAGCCGCAGGCGAGGGTTGTTAATGTGCGATAGAGGGCTTTCTTCTTTACTGCCCGTGGTGAGTACACAATTTTACGTCTTCACCTGGCCATAATGGGACTTTTACCGTACGCGCTGCATGCGGTAAAACTCACATTATGGCCAGGTGTGAAGTAATTTTTTTCCCTGGTGGTCCTATGGCCATCAGGTTAGTATCTCATGATGGGAGAAGTCGTGGTAACTCCTCAAACTGATTTGAAGTAGATAAAAACTTTGTTAACCTATTTTACAATCACGCAACCAATCTACGGTGGTAAGTAAACTCCGTAGCCTATGGACGCAGAAGAAACAAACGCGTTGCCGACTCTCTATTGATTTGAGGATTCGTTGTGTTCATAGCTAAAGATGAACACGGGTCCCTCACTCTCGACATATCCTCGCGAGCTCTGGTGACCTGAGCTGTACGAGTATGATAGGAAATCCGTTATTTTATAAGCCTTACTCAATAATAAATTTCGTCTGGTTGCCGTAACTGGTGACCGAGGAGCTGGCGGCTTTCTCGCGCAAGCAATTCAGCGAGGAAATGCCGCCAGCAACCCCGGTACAAATGCCTCTAGAGCCTTTTTAGATTTGCCTTAGTTGTAATTTAATTTCGTTAATGTTAACCATCAATAAAGTACACTTATTATTATTATTAATAAATTAACTTGTAGGCTAGGTTGCAGGAATAAGTATTGCTAGAGCAGAAATGTCACATGCAAGAAAAGCATTCCACAACCGGAAAGTGTAGTTGATGTCACAATGCTCCCTATCCAAAATTTTACTCTGTCTCAACCGATCTCTAAATCGCCTTTTAACACTGGTTCCAGATAAAATATGCCGTCTCTAAAGATAATTCTAGAAGATGGCGCGGTCACGCGAATGATGAAATTCCCGAATGGCGCCACCGTGGCCGACGCCACACAGATGGTAGAAGAGAAGATACTCACCGGAGCTGCTGGAAAAGGTATAATCACAGAATCAATAATAGTATTATTATTAGGAGCCAATATGGTATCCCACTGCTGGGCAAAGGCCTCCCCCCTCTTTTTCCAAGCCTCTCGATTTTGAGCAGTCTCTGGCCATTCTTTTTAAAGGGAGTCTAGGGCTGTTATTCGCTACGCGGTAATGCGGCTCACCCCGCCGGTCACCCATTACGAAACTAGACCTCTACCTACGGTTAATGACTACGCATCGCGGTGTCAAGATATATTTGTGGGTGAGCGTTGAGGTGAGTTCAAAACAAGTTACAGAATAGAGGGGTAGTTCGTCACGCCATCGCCGACGGGGTCTGCCGCGTCTCCGTTTGGAGCTATTCGGCTGCTCAGTGGCAGTTGTAATCATCATCACCACCATATCAGCCGAAAGACGGCCACTGCTGGACATAGGCCTCCCCCAAAGAGTGCCAAAGTGGCCGGTCCTGCGCCACCCGCATCCAGCAGACTCCCGCGACCTGGCACGCCCAATGGCTCTGACCCGCGAAGTGGCAGTATAACTACAGAATTAATAATATTATATTTTGAGATTATTTGAGTTGGCCGAATTGTATTGAAGTAGTCCATTCAAAAAGCAACTCTATCACTGAAGATAGAAGATTCCAATTCCAATGATAGTTTTATGAAGTGTCGGACAAATGAAGTAATCCTTACCGGTCAAGGAAAACATTGTGGAACCGGTCTCATCCCAATAAGGTCTTGTTTTCCCTCTGGGTAGGAAGGTCAGATGGCTGTGTAGTGCCTACGCCAAATCATGGCATTAGGTGCCGAAGCGGACCGAAAGCTCGTTTAGGGCACAACGATAAAGAATTAGGGCACAATGGTAAAGGTCACGGATGTGGCGGGTGGCGTAGGAGCGGTCATTGTGGCACTCTTTGGGGGAGGCATATGTCCAGCAGTGGACGTCTCTAGGCTGGAGTGATGATGATGATATAACTATGACGATCTCGTGTTCTTATTTGTCTAACTAAATTAACGGAATAACAAATGATAACCTTAAAACTTGTTATCTCTAAAGCTTGGTACGATTTACGTTTTGCGTTTTGCAGACTACGGGCTGTTCCTCACCTCAGCGGACGACGACCTCTCCGGGTGCTGGCTGGAGGACCCTCGACGTCTGGAATACTACCTGCTCAAAGACGGTGACAGCCTTCACTACCGCTGTAAAGTGAGAACGCTCCGGATTAGGATGTTGGATGGTAAGGAGAAGGAGGTTATGCAATGTCTAAGAGAAGACTTTTCCAGCCCAATGGCTAGGACTCATCATAGGCATGACATGAGCTCTCTAGGAGCAAAGATAGAGACGGCTTCCACTATAATTTTTAACAGACTGTGAGGTCTGTGAGGCTCAGTATTATGGTGTTGGATGTTATTGACTTTTTGCAAGAATCATTAGACTACCTTTCCAGCCTACGCCCGTGTTATCCATACAGAGAAGAAGAAAGACCGCCTGAACCGAACAAAATGAAATTTTGTATGGAAATAGTTTGAATCTCGGGGAAGGACCTGGAGTAGTTTTTATCCCGGAAATCACCCCTCGAGAGGGTGAAATTGGGGATGAAAGATTATATGTAGCTACGATATAAACTAGTTCCACGGGGACGGAGTCGGCTAGTTACCAATAAAGTATGTCGATGTCTATGCTGAGTTCTTTAGAGACAGACAAAGATAGAGGCAACCTCCACTGTATTTTTGACAGACAATCGTGACTGCCTCCGTTAAGGATATCTAGTAAGAGTGGTCAAGATTGAGATGCTATAGATGGTTATTAGTTTATTACCATGCCTTCACTTTTAGGGTATTGCCTTCCGGCACGTGGTGGACACTCGAGAACCTTTCCGCCCCAACGGCCATCGGTTCTACGAGCAATGTAACCCGCCCACTACCACTTAAATTTGGCGATTCGGCAGGGATATACGGAGGATTTTATGTCTACGAACGCGCTAGGTTAATAACATATAGTTATTTTTTCATTTATTCCAGGTTCAGTGAAAACGATGCAGGTGGACGAGAGCAAGCCGGTTGAGACTGTGATGTTGAACATATGCACAAAGCTGGGGATTACCAACTCAGAGGAGTATGGTCTGGTGAGTATTCTAGGGAAACCTGGGTTTTCTAGCTTAATGCTTCTAGTGTTTTAACTATTCGGAGAGGCTGGAGATTATAACCTGGGTTTCCCAGCCTGATGCTTGACTAGTGTTTCACTATTTGGAGATCTGTACTGATGTTTAATGCACATGTAAAGTCTACATTTATTTTTGCAAACACATCGGTACCTATCTTATATATAACATGGTATTTGACGTTGACTTGTTTGTCATTGTCATATTATTTGTATTATTTCCTGTAGGTATAACCAATATTTGAGTTGTTACTGTGATCTTGTTAAAACGAGCATTCTCTCATCAATCATTTTGGATCGAGGAAAAGTATTTTTTTTTGCTCATGAGCAATAATAACGAACTCATCTATCTTCCTGACAAAACAATTACTGGCATTACTGCTGTCCATGACATATTGAAAAGTCATATACTGAACGTGTTGACCAGAGAGCACCTACTATTGTATATGTTGGTGTTGACGTCTCCTGTCTCGCGTTTATGTTGTTCAAAGACTATACATATACTGTTGTTGTTGTTTTTGTTGAACTGTGCCTGTTGTTCTGCTCGTGCTAGGTCGATTTTTTTCATGTGGTTTGATCTTTGTTTCAACAATAACAAAGTGGACAGTGTTATTCAACTTTAACACAAATGAAAATCATAATAGGTTCAGTCAAACGTCCAGATTTTCGTAAGTAATTTCTTTATCTTTAGCCTTACCAAAGATACCTCTTTAGCTAACTGCTCTCGTTCCACAGTGTCGTGAAGATGAACCTATGGAGGAGCATCCAGCCACCGGCACCCTGACCTTGAAGAGGAAGCAGCAGCATAAAGAGAAGGATACTGCGCTGCAGCAGCTCAGCAAGAAGCTCAAGACTGATGACAATGGTATTTTATTTTATTTTATTTGTTTATTTAACGAGACCCATATTTACAAATACCTTACAGACTAATATATAGACTAATACATATCAATATACAAAACCCATAACGAAGTGACGTGAAGTTTTACTTATGACATTCTATAGAATCTATAGCCACAAGACAACGGCTGGAATCTAATAACTACCTGCGGGAATTTACTAAATGGGATTCGAATAGTGTATTTCACGAAACATACCTACTTAATCTATAACAATAATACTGATCCCACGCTAGGCATTGCCTGTCCCTGTTAAGTAGGTATAATGATATGAGCTGTGGGCTTAATTTAAAAACAAAGAAATATATGTAATCTTATAAATAACAAAAACATTAGACTCTTAACAAACAAACAGCTTTAATCAGATTAAACCTATTCTAAGAAAAGTGTGCATGCATGCGTGTGTGTGTGTGTGTGTGTGTGTGTGTGTGTGAATTTAGAACTGTTTTGTGTACAGTCAGCGTCATATAGTTAGTTGCAGCCAAATATTTCGTAACACACCCTTATTCTTACAGTAGTAAAGACGTGTACCGAAATATTTGGCTACCTTGGCTGCTACTAACTATATGACGCTGACCATGTGTTGCCACCCTAATTATGTATAGTTTCCGATCGCTGAACACATTTGTGTCACGGTACAAATCGTTTGTAGGGTATCTAAATGGTTTCCACAGAGCTACCTTCAAGACCGCTCTTTATGCTCTTTCTAATTTCAAAAGGGTGGAGGTGACTATTTCTCCCCAGGCAAGAATACAATAGTTTATCATCGATTGCCCAAGGGCTAAATAAATAGTTTTTAATGTACTATGATGGGCTGACTCACGAAGCATTTTCATAGTGTGAATCAGTTTTCCTACACGACCAGAGAGCAGCCACGTGCTGTCTGAAACTTAACTTTTCATCCATGACAATCCCAAGGCACTTGATTGTACTGGCTCTAGTCATGTATGAACTTTAAGAGTCCGCTCGAGTCTCGGAGCCGAAGCAGGAGTCTTAAGGAAACAGAGAAATGTAATTTTTGTAGTGTTAAGAGTAAAGAGATTCTACCTCAGCCACCGAGCCACCAGCGAAATACTATGTTCAACACTGTCCTATGCCCAAGATTGCCCATGGAAAACGATAGCTGTATCGTCGGCGTAACACAAGACTTCGTCATTCTGTAGTGGGATAAATATGTCATTTATAAATAATAGAAAAAGGGTAGGGCCTAGAATGCTGCCTTGTAGCACGCTGAAAGATACAGTTCTCATGTCACTGAGATGATCACCAATTTTAACGCATTGGCATCTATCTGTCAGATAGCTGATGAGCCATCTGAGCGTTGTCCTTCTAATGCCATAAGATTCCAGTTTTTTCAGCAGAATAGGGATGGTGACTGTGTCGAAGGCCTTCGCTAAATCCAGAAAGGCTCCGACACAGGGCCGCCCCACTGAAATCGTTTTTGTAAATCTCTACTGCATCTTCTGTTGATATCCCCTTACGGAAGCCAAACGGACGATTCGTCAGAAGAGAGTTTGATTCGAGATAGTTCACCAGTATTTTATTAACGATGTGTTCCAGAAGCTTTGAGACGGATCCCAGTAGAGAAATCGGCTGATAAGTACTGGGTTCATTTTTTGCATTGTTACCTACCTTTGTGGATGGGAACGACACCTGCGACTTTCCAGGGTTTGGGGAAAACACCGCTCACAATGCTTTTTTTAAAGATCGAGAGGTTCTGCTATCACAAAACCAATTGCTTTCAGAATCTTATCGCGACAGCGGGGTAGCACTATATATATATATATATATATATATATACGCGAAGGTATAAAATATAAGTAGACATCGGAATACATACATAGCCTATGCGTCCCATATAACATTGAGTTTACTTCTATTGAAATCCCATGTTATAATATGATTATTACTGTATTGTATAAGACATGTAATGGAGATTTTGACATATATTTGGATCATCTAGAATTATTATTGACTAAGCTAACTGACGAAAAAGATTCTCATAGTTGGCGACCAAAATGTTGATTATTTATCTGACAACAGTTCAAGACGGCAGGTCGACGATGTACTAAATTGGTTTCGGTTGCGTAAACACCGTGAACTTTGCCACTCGCATAACAGCTGATTGTGCGTCATCGATTGACTGCGAAATAACAAACAACCCTTGCGATTATGTCAGTGTATCACCTGTAGGTTTAGACACCGCTATTAATGATCATAACGCGCAGCAGTCACTTTGACAAAAAGAGTACAAAAAAATTAACCTAATGATATGATACAACGCCGGTTATTTAATAGCGATTCAATATATATATTTTATGCTGACATTGCCATTTATAATTATAATTTTATCTATTGTACAAGTGGTTAATAAAGACCAAATGCGGGTAGTTCGGAAAACCCGCGCAGCAAGAAGATGTTGATACCCGCTCAAACCAGTTGTCCCGTGACCATGGATGTTGCAACACATCCGAAACGTCGGGAGACCTCAGTGAGGTAAATAAATAATTTAATGATACGCGATTAAATCCCGTTAAGTAAAAATAATGTGTGAGAATCGTGAAAGTTTAAATCATTATAATTTTATCTATGATAGTACTATTGACATTGATTACAAATTTAGTAATTTATTTAACATATTGGCACACTACATAGATATACACTTTCCGATCAAACCGATGCGATTAAAAAAGAAGTCGAATGTTCCTTGCAGGGATGCAACCGCGGATGTTCCGCATGATTTTCAACTTCTGCACCCGCCTCCGCATCCGTAAAAATTGATGCGGAGTTTTTGCGGATACGGATGTAGTACAGTTCGCGACCAGATAGGGGCCAACACGGCGCGTGCCACGTGCCTGTTCAGTATTTTTACTCCAGGCAAAATGCGGTTTTGAAAAACATTAATTTATAATAGCGGCTTTTTTGTTGATTTCATTTTAAAATGTTATTCTAAGATGATTTATTCAAGAATCCGACAAACTTTCCACCCGGAAGTAATTATGTAGATTTCAATGAATCATGCATTGTCTTATTTTGTACGATTTATCTTGAATATTATAGAAAAGATGTAAATGAACCAAAGTAAAGCCAAAAATATTTCTTAATATTTTTTCTGACCTTTCAGAAGCTAGTTAATTTATCATTTTATTGATGTCTGAAATTTTGTCGGATTTTGTCGCTGGGTAACTATTTAATTGATAATATATCCGTTGCACATAAAAAATAAGCTATTATAAATTATTTCCAAAATTGACATTTTTTCCATACAAGCTGTCAGTTCATTGACTGGACTATATCGTCATTAGTCGATAAGAATCTTCATTTCGTTTCTGCAATCTGACCATTAGCCATATTCGCTATTGGTGATGCGTTAGCTTTGCAACGATTGTAAATCAGTCGCACTGTGTTCGAGCCCTGCGTGACCCTAAAGACGTTGCGTATTTATGTTTTTGAGTGTTTTGCCTCGCATACGCGGATCTGAGCCTCGAAATATCCGCATCCGCGGATGTCTAAAAAGTCGCATCCGCGGCATCCCTGGTGCCTCGGATGACTATGACGAGCTGTTAGGATATCTGCAAAAACACAGTGACCTACACGAGATCCGACGTCAATATCCCGAGAACCACCTCATATCTGACTGTATTGAATATGAATAGGTATTTCTCTAGTTTCACTAAATCAGAGACACTGCGAGCTCGTCAGACACACATCGAAACAAGGCTGAGAGAAACCCAAAATCCTACGAAAGAGATGTGGAAAGTCGTTAACGAAGAGATAGGCTTAAAAACGAAGTCGCATAACATTATGTTTAAAAGACACGTTAACTCATTCTGACGTATGTTATAAAAAAGTTCCCAATGCGTTTAATTCGCATTTTCTAAACATAGCTGCGAAATTGCGAATCCATCCATATTAATATTATAAATGCGAAAGTGTGTCTGTCTGTCTGTCTGTCAGTTACCTCTTCACGCTTAAACCGCCGAACCGATTGCGATGCAATTTGGTATGGAGATAGCTTAAATCCCGGGGAAGGACATAGGATTAGTTTTTATCCCGGAAATCATCCCCTGAGGGGGTGAAATTGGGGATGAATGTTTGTATCGAGCTACGATATAAACGAGTTCCACGCGGACGGAGTCGCCGGCAGAAGCTAGTTACGTTTTAAATAGTGATGAGTCGTTGTCCCAACAGTACGTTAACAAGCACCTCGGTGGCTCGGATATTCCCTTAATACCCTTCTGTTCGTTATAAAGGATATCATGGACAGGACAGTTAAGTCAATGTTAAAGACACGCGGAACAGCTGATGTACATGACATGACATGACATGACATTGAATATTATTTTAAGTATTCGGCCGATTATATCTAATATTCTGTTAGTTTTAATAAACAATATGTTCCAACTGGTACATACCCAAACGTGCGAAAAAGTACTAGAATAATTAAGTCCCGTTGATAAAGCGATAGGTCTGACGTAAATAACAACAGACCCGTACTATCGGCAACACAGCTAACTGGCCATTGATGCACCTTAAGTGCATTGTAATAAGGCTCTATATAAACACAGGATGGTCAGTTAACAGTGTTGTCGTTTGTACCTACAGTTTCCAAATTAATTGAGTAGATTCTATCATCTTACCTACATCATAATGCATCTTGAATCGAATGAGTTGCTCACAGAAAATCAGTATGCCTACAGGAAGGCAAAGTCTATTACCAAGGCGGCAAATAAAATGATTGATTGTATCATGACTGGACTTGACGATATATACAAGATAGCCTATGCGATATGGTGCCTATGGATAGACTATGCGATTTATCCAAGGCATTCGATGCTATTTAGTCACCAATTATTATTATCCAAATTAAAACATTACGGTATCGAAGGTTCCGCCCATCAGCTGTTTGCATCGTTCTTAGGCGACCGTAACCAAGTTGTAAAGTGACAATCAACAGCGAAACACTGGACACTTGGACAAGTCTGTCTGGGTATTCCGCATGGATCAGCGATCGGGAATACGCTATTTTTATTATTTATTAACGATCTTCCATCGGCAATCGCGAGTGGCTTATCTGTGCTGTTCGCAGACGACACTACAGTCATAGTGAGCGCGAAAACGTATGAGCAGCTCGCGATGAAGATTAATGAGTCTTGTGATCAACTGCAAACGTGATTTTCGACAAAAAGCTAATCCTAAATAAAATCAAAAATCCTTTTCAGTGGAATGGCTGGAACAAAACAAGACCCTCCGAGAGATGTCTGTAGCCCCGACAGAGACCCTCCTCCTGAAACGGAGGCTGTTCTACTCGGACCGCAAGGTGGACGCCAGGGATCCAGTCCAGCTGAATCTGCTGTACGTGCAGGCGAGGGACGCGGTGCTGCTGGGGAGGCATCCAGTTATGGAAGTCCAGGGTGAGTGGTTCTGAGAAAAATGTTTAACTGATCTGAACTTGACCCGCTACTTGTGCTGCTTACTGAATTTTCGTGAAGTGGGTCAGTGGGTGTGATGCTCTGAGCAATTAAAAGGAGGCTTTAAATTCAGTTAATCACTTTCACGTGCCAATTTCATTACAATATGATTCGTGCTCGGTTACATACGTAATCTGTAGAGTAGCAGTGTCATGTATGTATTTACTCGCGTCGTTATTCAAATTCAAAGGAATCGCAAAATAAATAACAACAATAGATAAACAACAACGTTTTATTATCCTAAGTAACTATTACGTAGTCACTACCTAGCAACACTGCTAGACGCATTGATGCATGCATCATGCTAGCACTTGACTTGGCGATGCGTGGTGGTTGACTCTCGAAGTGAAGTGCTGCATTAATTGACTATCTGCTGCAACTCATAATCTAGCACAATCTGGAACTTACCTTTCGCCTGATTCAGATAATTCAGGCTAAACTAAACTATTTATAAACTACCTAGCATCACTGCTAGACGCATTCAAATGATCATCCTTATTGACAATTTGCTGCAGCTCATAATCTTGCACAACTTGAAAAATCTTGCTCTTCGCCTGATTCAGATAATACGGGCTAAACCTCCTCAGCGTTGACCCTATAGTTATGAGGAATACGTCTATAGGATCAGTGGGATTCAGGTCTTGGAATTGGTTTTGGAAATCTTCTTTAGGCTTCATGCTGTTGATGACCGGTTTGGATTCCTTTGGCTGGTATGCTTCAATGCTCTCGGCGAATACGTCAGATGCTGAGATGTCGCAGGGGGGCTCCTGAAACAAATATTAGTTGTTTAATGTCTTTCGGAGGTCATGATGAATGGTTAAATGGACTAGACAAAGGTGGATCAAATTATTTTCAATTTTTGCGGTGCGCGGGATTGTTCAGACGCTTCGCTAGGGCAGGCAGGGCGAGGCCTTATTATCAAGCATTGCTAAGTTTCTATTGGTCTGTACGATCTTCAACGAAACATACATTTTATAATATATTTCATTTTGTTGGTGTTCTAAAAGTGGTGACCCTGCGAGAATGGAAAGGATCTTGCACCGCATCATGTCAGGTAGGTCGTACTCAATTTTGCAGACGTTATGGTATAGAAACTAACCTGACTAATATAACTTTGCACCTGGTAGGCTGATCAGCTATATAGTCATCTTGTCTGTGAAGAGGCCGTCAATAGAATTTGCTAACTATGTAAACAAACCGCGTCAATTTGAAACGTTTTTAAGATCACAATAGATTATGATGAGCCGGGGAAAGAACTCACCTCTTCGATCCAGTGTGTATATAGCCCATAATAGTAATTTTTTTATGTGTTGAAGTAGTCAAGTAACAAATGATGGAAGGAAATGGAAATGAACCTTCCCTTTCAATGAAAAGGGGATCTTGAAGGAAACCCACCTCTTCAATGAAATCGGTGTATTCTTCATTGGTAGTGTTGGCGTCCTTGAAGTACGGTATCATGAAGGCCATCTCGTCCTCATACTTATAGTTGTAGGAGCGGTGCGCGGGGTTGCGCAGGCGTTCGCGGATCTTGCGCCGCATCATGTCGCGGATGTTGATCCAGCGCGCTTTGCATACCTGGTCTGGAATATAGAATCCCATAAAAAACATTCCATGTAAAAAAGAGGCCAGGTCTCGAAACTCTTCCACCGTAAAAAGTTGTGATATTTCGTAGTACCAAGTCTCAGGGCATTCTTATTATTCTTTATTTGCTAGCTGAATCTTCTGCAACTTGGCAATCACACAACTTTACTGCATTTGTGGATGTTTGCATACCTAAAACTATGTAGTAACTATTGTGTGATTGCCAAGTCACAAAATTTTATTCCTCTTTTTTACATGGAATGTTTTTTATGGGAGCTCACTTATTTAGGTTATTGTGTTATCAATACCCCACTCTTGATTATTATTTTTTTGTCCCATTCACTGCAAATATAACTTTGTAATCAAATATGTTTATATGGGATTAGTTTAGATTTTTTTGGTTTTGTTTTAATTTTCTCTGTGTTTTGTACACGGTATAAGTTGGCCTATCTCGGTCTACCTACCTTCCTCTCAATTGCTCAAAGGTTAGCTGGAAGAGATCCCTTATAGGGATAAGTTCGCCTTTGTACTTTGATCTATTGTGTGACATGTATATTCTTTAACCTGTTATTGTGTACAATAAAGTGCTTACATACATACATATTAACCCCTGACGTAAAAAGAGGGGTATTATTTTGA
The DNA here is from genome assembly GCA_947049275.1 of Epinotia bilunana. Lineage (NCBI taxonomy): Eukaryota > Metazoa > Arthropoda > Insecta > Lepidoptera > Tortricidae > Epinotia > Epinotia bilunana. The sequence goes on along the minus strand of OX346275.1, from coordinate 4,238,403 downwards.
CGTGTCTGTGTATTTGTGTGTCTGTCCGTGGCATCTTAGTTCCTAAAGGAATGGACCGATATGAATGCGGTTTTTCGTCCGAAAGCTGACATGATCGAGCTGGTTTAACAAACCTACGTTAACAAACTTGGTTCAGCCATAGCAGAAAGAGCGCACCCGTTTCTCAGTGCGCCAGTCGAGATTTTATTTGAGTGTGCGTGCGGCGACGCATCTAGATACTATGGCGCACACATACAAGCCGCGCGCGCGGTCCGTTTGTATGAAGATAACCTACTTTCCACTCTTTCTACTATGGTTCAGCTGGTTATCTCTCGATATTGTACTTGGAAATTAAAATATCGGAGGTATTTCAACATTTTGAAGTAGTTAACTATGTACCTTTCTTACGAACACTAGCGTCAAAGCGACAAACGGTTTTTTACTGCATTTTAGCTAAAATTGGTTTATTGACCTTTTATGAATATTCTAACTAATATTCTTTGTAACCTCTGTGTCGCATTCCATAAAAAAACCATCCTCCTGGCGTTTTTCCCGGTTATATTCTACCTACAGTACGGGACCTAAAGATTTGGCGTAGGCATTCGTTTTACGAAACTGCCCGCCGACCTTCCAACCCAGAGAAACTAAACCTTAAATTTTATATTAAAGGAAAAACTGAAAAATGGAATGCTCCGAGCCGGATTCGAACCGGCGACCACGGGCATTCATGGCCCGTGTCACTACTAACCAACTGAGCTATCGGAACCTTTGTTTTTCATTTAATTTAAAATTTATAATTTCGTTAGCAGCGTTACTGCTTAATACAAAATTAAACTAAACCTTATTGGGTTTAGACCGGTTTCAACGTCTTTTACCGAAAAGCTACTGGCAATTTCAAGTGATATTTCGTAGGTAAATAAGTTTTTGAGGTCCACTGTAGCCGAGCGACTTTTAATCTGGAGGTCGCGGGTTCGAACCCCGGCTGTACCATATCAAAAACTTATCTAAATACTTCATCATCATTTTCCTAGCGTTATTCCCGGTTGGGCCCTAAAGCAGCCCGGGGTCCGCTTTGTCACCTAAAACCAAGATAGTCTTTAGTGGCAAAATACTTGGAATCCATCTAATTCTTGAGAAGTGATCATTGAAGTACCTACCTAAATTAAAGTGAATATTTATCCATTATTTTACTTCTTATAAATACCAATTTAGTAGAATGTATAAATATAAATATTAGTGGACAATCTTACACAAATCAACCTAGTCCCAAACTAAGCAAACACGTGTACAATGGGTTCTAGAAGACGATAAACATACTTATATAGATAAATAAATACTTAAATACAAAGAAAACATCCATGGCTCAGGAACAAATATTCGTGCTCATCACACAAATAAATGCCCTTACCGGGATTCGAAACCAGGACCTCTTGCTTCGTAGGCAGGGTCACTACCAACTAGGCCACAGAGGTCGTCGGTACTTAGTTCTTCCAGGGTGTGCCAAATTTGGCGTGGTAATGACCCTGACAACATTAACGTAAGACATGACATGATTGTGTCGTTACACGAAAAATACGTGGGGTAGGCTTAAATATACCTACTCTATAACAATCTATTACTTTTGTTCATGAATAAATACCTACGGCTATGGTGACATACACGTATATTGCTTGCATAGCTTGCCAAATATATAAAGGCAAAATCACACCGACCATTATGATCCCAATCTAAACTTAATACGTCATTTCAAACCCTCCTCTCCTTCGGCAGTCGGATAAAAATAGAACCCTATCGAGAAACTATGTACATAAAACTTACCAGATCTATTTAGTGCATCTCCTATCTTCTGCCAAACAACCTCTCTCGCATCAAAATCCAAATATCTTGGATGCTTAGTATTGTACAGAATAGAATTCTCTTTCACTAAAGCTAACAATTTCAAATCTAAAGCCTTATTGAATGGCAAAGGCATGTTGTGTTTTCAATAAACGGCTTCCAACTGTTTACTTCAAAATTCGACCTACTCAGAGCAGCGACATTCAATTATTTTATTTAAAATTTCGAATACCGCTCATTTTGTTTCGAACGTTCAGTTTTGTTTGCGCTTTGGGGTGAAAGCGGGACGCGCGGACTCCGTGACTGTAACGGGACGACTGGCGGCGGCGGCGGCGTGTGGGCGACGGACGGAGCGGCAACGTCGCACGGGACTCGTACGATATGCGGCGGTGTGCGTTGCCGCGGTGGGAGCGCGTATCGGAAATAGTAATTTAGGTTAATTTTCCAAAAAAAAGATAAATTAACACGGGTAGCATGTTAAATTCGCGTCATAATCGTAACAATAGTTTGTAATGTCTTACGTAATAAATGGAATAATACCACAAATTTCGGAATTGGTTAAGTCAACTGGTAGGTTGACCACCTTATGGCATTAGGTCCGCCCTTTCTACCTATTTATTTGTGCAATAAATAAATAAAATTATTAACTTAGTATAGTACTTAGCCTAGCTTAGTTCTTTACGATCATCTCATTTAAATATCCATCACACATCACACATCTAAAGTTGCAATGGCAAGCAATATACGTAGGTATAGGTACTAACTGCTTTCATAAAATAAATCAATGTAAACTAGTATGCAATTAAGAGGATAAAGAACAAAAACTGTAAAAGAGTTATGTTATTTACGCTATCATATCGCTGATACTAAGTTGTTAAGGCCACAGTGGATCTCTGCCCTATCGCAAACATTTGAATTCCTTGCTACCATTTGTTATGAATAATAATTAACAACTTAAAAAGTTGAAAAACCCCCGACATTTCAGTTCAATATCTCAAAACCGACTAAAACGATTTGGTTGAAACGTAGCTAAGAACCACCTCGATCGCGTCAGCTTTCGGACAAACTTTTTGCGTTGAGGGTTAAAAATAAACAAAACAATATTATTAGGTACTCGTCACGCTATCTAAACCGGGGCCCACCATAGTAACGCACACCGAGCCCGCGCTCGTCACGTGAACGCGACCGGTGCGACGCGATCGATTCAACCTCGCAACGTTTTCGTACCACCATCCCTACCCAATCGTGGTACCTCTAACGCCCATTACTTACAACGCGCGCTTTGAAACAACGCATCAACGACGCTCACGTGTTTGGCAAGCAATGTATATCGTTTATATTTTTACTATTGTGTTATTGTAAAGGTTGAAACGGTTCGTAGTGCATGCGTATTTTTTAAAATAAAATCTGGCGTAAGAGGAATGTTCTACACTTACATTGCGTCCTTAATACGCTAGGGGCAGATTTTTGTGGGCACTTAAACAGCAATGAATATGACTGTTTGTGATTTGTTGCGACATCAAAGGATTAAGTAAATGAAATATCGTTGTACGTGGTACTAAAAAGATAGTGGGACAATGTAATTTTGGAGTTCTATGTAATAAATTCCTGCACTTTTAAGCGAGCGATATTTTGCTTTAAATTAGTAATCACGTTTTCTAGAAAACGACTCAAACGCTTTTGAAGAAATGTACAATATACCTACTAGGTACATACGGGTTTTCAGAGGCGAACAATCGATCTAGCTAGGTCTCATCAGATCTCATGTCTGAGAAAAATTGTTTTTTCTATTTTCATTCCAGCTCGGCGCCCAGATACATACTATCGACAACAAAGCTAACTGCCCATCCATTTACGTGCATTGAAAATAATATAAATAGACATTATTTAAACTATAAAGCTTTCTTATGTAATAGTACAAGCGATAACACAGTTAACTGACCATCCTGTATTTAATAGAATCTTATTTAATAAAATAAATATTATCGTAATTCATAAATGCTAACTTACAATTACCGACGCGCCTTGGTCTCAGATAAGCAAAACTATACGCAAGTACCTAACTATACTTTGCTACTAAAGGAACTGGTGTGATTCAATATGTTATGATACTTAAAATAGTATACCTACTTATAAGTAGATGTGTAATATGATATCAATCATTGTTAACGCCAGTTGACTAAATAAACAATATATCCATACTACCTGATGCCCGAGACTTCGTCCGCGTAGAACTTGCTACCGTCTTAGATAAATGATTGCTAGTAAATTATTGTAGTAGTATTTTAGTAGTTTGGTAAGTAAACAAAGTTCTACCATCTTAAGGGATGATTTCCGAGATAAAAACTATCCTATATCCTTCCGAGAGTCTTAAATGAACTGTACGAAAATTTCATCTAAATCCGCATTATTTATACTAAACGGGACTTAATCTCAGTTAAGTAAATAAATAATTTAATTATACGCGATTTTAGTCCCGTTTAGTATAAATAACCGACCGGTCACTTTGGCACTCTTTGGGGGAGGCCTATGTCTAGCAGTGGACGTCTTTCGGCTGATATGATGAGTATAAATAATGTGTGAGAATCGTGAAAGTTTAAATCAATATAATCAATATATCATCTAAATCCGTTCAGAGATTAAGCGTATAAGGTAACAGTGCGATGAGTTCATTAGTTTAAATTGCAAAATTTAAATTGAAAACTCAGTTTTAAATATCTTAATAACCATCAACAGACGTGTCTGTCAGTCTCGAGTCATGTCTGAATGATGATATTACTGGGAATTGTAACGGTCACATTGTTGATGACTCATGTCTATTCCAACTTTATTATGTTTGAGTGAAGGTGAAGGAAATGATGTTTTGGTGAATCACGTCGTATTATCATAAATGATGGAGAATGCGATCTCCTTACAAATTTCTACCCGAACACGTGACTAAAACCGCGCAATTCGGCACCGCAACAGAACTGCGAATAATTAATCAGCGATGAACGTTAGTGCGACAGAATTTTAACGCGACAAATGTTAGTTCGAATCCACTTGGCTGCGACAAATTAATAGTCGACGACCAACAGTTCGATGCACGTTAGTGCGACAGTCGAAGTAACATTTGTCGCATTTAAATTCTGTCGCACAAACGTTCATTGCAGATTATTTATTCGCAATTAAAATTTACTCATTCGAAAAATTATAGGTCGGCGAACTACATTTACCTACAAACAAAACTTCTGTTAAAATGGGAACAAAAAAACTACGGCCTTATAATTGATTTATTTATTACATTCTACAATCAGTATGACCTCAAATTTGAGCAATTGACCAAAAAAAATTGAAAAATGACCCACCTACCTGTTCACCTTTTGTTATTGTTAATTATTTTTTGTTATGAACTTAAGATTCAGTCATTAGTGGCAGGTATCGGGCCAGTGTCCAGCTCGGATTATCCGACCAAGGCGATAAGCCAGACGAGTCCGGTAAACGTCTCAGTGCTGGACACTGGCCCGATACTGCCATTAATGACTAAATCTTCGGATTCGACATCGTTCCACTGTTCGAATATGTCTCTAATAATTCAAATGTGTCCCAACAGCGGTGAAGTTCGCGGGCATCCAGTGTCAGATACAATACGGGGACTTTCAGGAGGACAAACACAAGACTGGCTTTATTGAAAAGTAAGTTATTACCAAACCCCGGGGTTTTCGGTGCGGGAATAACTTGAGAAAGAGTAGAGATAAACAGATAGGTTATTCTGACAAAATATCATATTGTGCCTAATGAATAAATACCTTCCTGCGAATTGTAAACAAACCATACAATTTTATTTTAACTAAAGTAGTAGGTACTTTAGCATTTCTACCAAACCTTACGAGATAATAATAATAATAAAATAATAATAATCATTTGTCTAAGGCTATCGCTCACCAATGAGGTTATCTACTTATTTTTCATCAAGAAGTTTTCATTGAGATTGAGCAAAGATTTAAAAGGCGAAAATTCAATCGCATTTTTGCATTATATAAACATCGATATCGAGACGGTCGATAAAAAAAAACATTCACGCTCTACGAAAAATGAACGTATGTTTTTTTTATTACTTAATTATATTTTTATTCAATTAATTATTTAGTGGGTAAGTACATTCTGTTTCTTAAGTCAATACCTATTCTTTAGTTAATGTCATTCATTCCCGCACCGAAAACCCCGGCGTTTGGTTATTACCCTCATCATTATGATAGTATATAATGACATTATCGTCCTTATGCTGTACTGACTACACATTCACGTAAAAGTATTATTAGAGGTTAATATGCGAATACCTTGAGTAGATATATCAAAAAAAATGGTTCTAGTTTTATTGACGACCGCTTTAGCCCAGTTGGTAGTGACCCTGCCTACGAAGCAAGAGGTTCGAATCCCGGCAAGGGTATATATTTGTGTGATGAACACGAATATTTGTTCCTGAGTCATATCCATGACTATGTATGTATGTGTTTTCTATGTATTTATTTATCTATATAAGTATTTATCGTCGTCTAGTACCCATAGGCTTTGGTTAGTTTGGGACTAGGTCGATTTGTGTAAGATTGCCCCCAAATACATATTTATATATTTTATTCGAGTACATTGGCAAACTTTTTAAGTAACTGTTTTATTTGTCAAAAACAAAATTTTTCATAATTTACATTGAACTAATCTTTTACAATTCCGTATCAATATAATTTTGTACATGATTTCGCTAATCCATAAAAAAAGTAAAAAAGTTAAAATTTATTTCAGAGTAGATACATTCACATATGCCCTTACACAAAAAATAGTGGCTCACACTAGGCTAAGCCTGTCCTGTGACACCACATTATTAAATCACGAAAGTGCATCATTAAATACATTAAAGATAAATTAACATTAGCATTAACATTATATTTGGAGTTTAATAGTTAAGATATTTCAGAATTTGTGTGTGTGTGTGTGAGTATTCCATTATTCTTCGTTTCTCCCTTCAGACCACTCAAGGTCACTGCAACATTGAACAAGCCCCTCTAACGATAATAAGGGGTGCTTTTCTAGAGGTGTGTAACTCAGGAGTGAGAGATTCAAATGCGTCCTTCCCCCGCTCTACCGCTCTCAACTCAACCGAGCAACTGATGTACGAGTGGGTTGCGCTCTTCGCACTTACGAGTCGAAGCTATAAACCTATCTCACACTCACGCGTGCACGCTTACCTTACTGATAGAAAAACATGTCAATGTGTGAGTCACTCATTTATACTTGTGTGTGGGAGTGATTTAGAGCTGTTAGGAGTCCACAGATCAACTGAGCGAGAGCTGTTAGGAGTCTATAGATGAACTGAGCGAATTGAACGAAATGAACGAAAAGAGTGATACATATCTTTACGACATGAAGATATTAATCGCTCCTTTCACTTCAGTGACACGTTATGCGCATCTCTATGCTTTTCTAACCACCACTCTATGGGTTTCGATCAAAATGAAAAAATTGAAAAATTATTCGCCAACAGCGGGGTTTGAACCCGCGACCTCTGGAATCCGTCCATTGCTCTTATCCAACTGTGCTAACGTGGGCTCCACTCGTGGCAATGAATCCTTCAATCCGTTCAATCTCTTAATCACAATTTAGGGAGGCTCGTAGCGCGAAGCTATTATGACTTGGTCGAAATGTAGAATTTCGTAAGCGGACGTTCTGCTTAGTAACGATTAACTCTGTGGGTGTCAATTTATGTATCAGTATTGTTTAAACTTTTATCATTCTCATCAGTCTCAGCGAATTCCTGCCCCAGACGTATGCCAACGCCTGGGGCATTGAGAAGAAGGTTCTCAAAGAGCACGGAAAACACTCCGGCCTCACGCAGCTGGAGGCCAAGCTTTTGTACACGCAGACAGCGAGAGCCTTATCTACGTATGGGGTCACCTTCTTCCTGGTCAAGGTACGGTCTTATATCCTTATCAGAGCCCGGAATTTTCACGGGAATACTAAAGTCGCAATCTTACTAGTGTTAGAAATATTTTTGTATCGAGTATTATTATCGAATATTTTAAAATACTTCGCGACGGTCAATTTAAAATAATATACGAGAAATATCTAAAAAAAACTTACTCAACCTGAACAACATACCAATTACAATAAATTTTCTAAATTCCTTGACGTCGAGTGAAGTTGAACGATCATTTAGTATATATAAATGGCTTTATAGTGATAAACGAAACTGTCTGTATACTCCCAGAGAATGTTGAGAAATTAATGATTATTATACTCTCATTACTATCAGAAATAAAATGTCATGTGCTGCTGTCTGTACTGACGTGGATTTCGAAGAAGAAATTGCATGTTTCAATGTAATTTTATACAAACCTCACGTAATTTTGTGGACCGTTCTTTTTCTTCTATCACGCAATTAACTATCGATATCGATAAAAAAATGTTACTAACACTAGTAAGGTTGCGACAGTCTTTTGTTTTGCCGTGAAAATTCCGGGCTCTGATCCTTATCATCACAAATTTAAGAGCTATCCTTTTGTCGGTAGATTATTTTCCATTTCTCTCTGTCGTACGCCAGCCTTTTGTGTTCCTGGTATGACACGACACCAGCTTCCTTTATTTGGTCCATATAGCTGCGCCGTGGTCTTCCCCTGCATCTTCTTCCTCCTACGGTCTTATATCCTAAGGTCCATATGGTTGCTTCATAAGAAGAGGCCAAGAATTTGTATATGAAGACTCTAGAGACTTGGAGTCACCTTCTAGAACCTAAGAACCAGTTTTGACACTGCCAGGAAACTGGCCGTCTAGCTGGTGCACTGTTTGTAGGCACTTGCCTTAACTTAGCGGGAAACCATGGCATCGGCTATTAGCGTAGCATTACGAAATCTTTATGCATTATGTAATTTTCCAGGAGATGCAAAAAGGCAAGAAAAAGCTGGTGCCTCGGCTGCTTGGCATCAATGCCAATTCGATCTTGAGACTGGATGAGACGACTAAAGAAGTTATCCAAGAGTGGCCTCTTACCCAAGTAAAGACCTACAAGGCGGGGAAAGGGGAGATGTTTACGCTCAATTTTGGAGATTACAGGTATTATAGAGCTTTATCGCACTAAGGGCGCTGTCACACTTGCGATTTGCGAGCGGTTTACAAGTGAAGCGGTCAGTGAGTGTGCTCGCAGTGAGCTCGCAGACGCCAAAACGGTGATTGAACGCCGTTTGCTCGTTGCGCAATGTGCACCCGCGGTGATTAAGTTGCAGTGTCGCGGCGATGTCACCACGCAGACGCGGCGAGCTCGTTGAGCTATGAAGCGACGCGATTAAGAGTCCGCAGTACCTAAGCTCGATTCTCCATACAAACGTAGTTACGCTCTCATTTTAAAACTACGTGTTGGATTGTAACGAAACTTTGCATGTACAATGCCATGAAGTATATCCAGGCCTGTACGTCTAGCACAATATGCTGACAAGTCGCTTCGCGCGCGACTGAGCGACTCTTGTCTCACTTGCACCGTGCAAATTAGAAAGAGGAGAGTAGATCTTTCTCGACTCGCGTCACGGCGCCGTGTCAGTTGTGCTAGCCCCCCTGTAATTAGTTTACATAGCTTCAGATACCATAGTAAAAAAAATACAGCGAATTTAAGTTTTTCATACAAAACTTGTTTTTGCTGTATTTTGTTTGTTTTATAAACTGGAACCATACAAACTAATTACGGACATAGATATATATGTCATGTCATTGTATATGCAAAGTTTCGTCACAATCGAACACGTAGTTTTAAAATGAGAACGAAACTCCGTTTGTATGGGAAGGTGAAATTCAGCCGAGCTTACTGCGGACTCTTAATGAGCGTGCTCTCTGCCGTGTTCTCCTCGACAGCACGACGTACGCGCTATAATGTAGGTACACACGTGAAGAGAGGCCGAGTTTTTCAGAGGTTTATCTACTATCTTCTTTAAATCATCAGGTCAGGATCCAGAATCCCGGAGAAATCGAGGGAACTCTTAATTTGAAATTGAAATGTTTAATTCGAGTAACACAAGACTCATACATGATATAGTTAGTACAATTACTTATTTCTAATGTTAGTATATACTACCTACTTACTGCTATACATTATATAAAAAAACTGACTGTGCGAAATATGCATCTCGCAACAGTGCCTCATAAACAATCCTGTCCGCTATAGAACGCAGGATGGGGTTGGGGCTGGCGCGCACCCGGCGCACCAGGGATGTCGATGCTAATGCTTTCTTTTTAAAGTTTATTATTCAATGTAATTTCAGCGAGAAAGAATACTGTGTGAAGACCAACGACGCCTATCGCATCAGGGACATCCTGCAGGGCTACATCGACCTCATTCGTAAGAAGAAAGAGTCGGAGTTCAACAACTGCGGGGACGAGGGCGGCATCATGTACACGGCTACTGTTGAGAGCAGCAAGTCAGTACCAATATGCTTCTCTTTCTACTCGAGCACTTCTATCCGTCAATTAAATGACTGACAGCGATATCTAAATCAACTTCATTTGAGTAGCAGTCATCTTATGAATATAAGATCCAGAACACATCAACGCGCAAAAATAAAAAAAGGGGTTGGTTGGCTGCACTTCGTTTCAGCAGGGCGAATTTCAATAGATACCAAGTTTGTTTAATAAAATTTAATTCCGTTAAAATTTAATTAAATTATTTCCGTTAACTCGTAGAAAAAGTATTGTATACAATAGTTACATAATTAGCTTTTTAACTCTCGTACCTTAAGTAGGCCACTCAGCAACCTTCGTGGCCTAAACGTGGTACTCGACTGAAAAAGCATACATTATATAACGATTGCATAAACTACTATTCCACGCCATACCACTTTTACACAATGCGCATATAGGAATTCTTGTCACACCTGCTATTCATGAAAGAATAAATTATACATACATACATACATACATATATTCACGCCTTTATCCCTAAAAGGGGTAGGCGGAGCACATTAAACTTGTTCCAGTGCCACTTTTAGCATCAATGTGGGTATAAAAGATCGACAAAATGTGATATCGTAGTGACAGGTTGCTAGCCCATCGCCCACAACATACTTCAACCCTGTACCATTAGTCGACTCTTACGACACCCACAGGAAGAAAGGGGGTGGTGCTATTGTTACCCGACACCACACGGGGAAAAAATAATAAATAAAGGAGAGAGGGAGTAAATTATTGCCCTGAATTAAGGGGAAAAAGTTGTTTTTTTTCCTGTTTTTTCCCTCATTTGAACACAACTAATAAACACTTGAATCCCTCGTTACGCTCAAGATTCTACTTAAGAATCTTCAGCGTAACGAGGGATTCAAAACACCGCCCTCCCCGTAAATATATAATTTTGCTGCCTAGAGACACAATCTACTATTCCATCCCAGCTTTCCATAAAGTGGCAATTACGATCCTCTTTGCGTCTTGTCACTGGTGATTGGTCTTCAGTGCTTACGCGTATTATGGAGGGAAAGATATCCAACTATTTGTTTTTTTAAGGCTGCATACGTTCAACAAACCTATTTTAGCTTAAGGCCGTTAAAAATCGTTTATCTTCATCTGTCACTATGACATTTGTGTTAAAATGCGACAAAATATCAACATTTTATTTATCAGAGGCATTTTAAGGTTAATGAATGAGGAGGTTAACACATCCACTGCCAAGAATCGCTACGCTCTTGGCCGATCCCGTGGGTTTCCCGTTAAGTGGCGAAAAGCGGCTAGGCCGTAGACGCCCACCAGGCGGGTTCCTGGTTCCTGCCTCTCCCTAGTGTTAAAGTTCAGTTCCTTCATTACAGAGGCTCAACAATGGAGATGGTTTCCCACTCAGCTCACAAGACAGTGGAGACGTCATTTGTTGGACCTAGCAAGATCATAACGATGGAGGAAGGTAGGAAGGAAGGACCTATTTTAAATATTGACGACTGGTTAGCCTAGTGGGTGGCGACGCTCTGTGCCTACGAAGCTGAAGGTTCTGGGTCTCAGTTTTTTTTAATATGGGTAATAAAGTTTAGGCGAGCGTTAGTAAACCGTTTTCAGCATGTTTTTGTCATTGTCAGGCTCCAGGGCGCACGCGCACGGCGCGCAGATCGTGACGGCGCACACGGTGGTCGTTACGAACAAACAATTCAACGAACAGTCCGCAAAGGTGAGTTCAGTTCAGTCCTTAGATTCAGTCTTCTCTTTTTTTTATCTATATATATATATCTATATATAGACTTCTCGACCGTACATTTTTGTTCTGGAACTGCCAGAAGAACTGAATAAGTCAATGTTTTTTTAACTTGCCCAATTCACAATGGAAATGGAATCGTTAATACCATCAAAAAGTGGAAAGCTTCATAATTTGGACATATATATCCAGAGAGTAGGAGTTGATAAGATTAATGATCGAAGGGAAAATAGGAGAAAAAAGGGGAAGTGGAAGAAGAAGAATATCTTGTATGACGATTATATTTCTGTTTTTCCTTATCAGAACACGATACCTGTTGAGCCCTTGATCGGTTCACACCCCATTTTTGGTACACCCTGTATGGGCAAATGGTCGCCGACCTCCGAGATGGAGACGGCACACGAAGAAGAAGAAGAAATTCACAATTATTAATTAATAATGTCTGTTCACAGGCTAGCGATGTAACAATGCGAGGAGAAATGTCTATTGATACAGGGAGAAAACTCAACGAACTCAATGGCAATGCCGTCAAAATTGTCACTCTTCTTAATGGTGAGCCAATTTATTGTGGTTTTTCAGGATGTTAAAATAACGGAAACGACGTACTCAGCTAAATTCCCACTGTGTCAGTTCTTTAATTATTTACTGTAGTATATGCTTATATATATGTATAATACAGAGTTTACCAAAAATGGGGTGTGAACCGACCAAGGGCATAACAGGTATCGTGTTCTGATAAGTAAAAACGTAAAGAAAATATTTTCTGACGCGATTTTTTTCTCTTAGTTTTTTCTTATCAGAACACGATGTATCTGTTATGCCCTTGATCGGTTCACACCCCATTTTTGGTAAACTCTGTATTATACATATATATATATATATAATATATAAGTAGGTACAAAATACCACGTTTGACTACGACGACACTTATATCATTATAATTTTCAAGATTAAAAGTTAAAAGGGTTTTTTTTTTTTAATCTACGTTGTATTTTATCATTTGCAGAACCAAATGAAGCCAACATTGAAGCGTCAAAGAAAATAGTCGACGTCATTGTCAGAGACATGCCCACAGTCGTTGCAGGTAAAGATATTGATGACTTAGAATTTCCGATCAGTGAGAAACTGAAAAATTATTCGTTACGAGTGGGATTCGAATCCGCGACTGCATTCCGTGCATTGCTCTGAAACAACTGAGCTATCGTGAACGTCACTCTCCAATCCCTTCATTCTTCTATCCATACTAATATTATAAATGCGAAAGTGTGTCTGTCTGTCTGTCTGTCTGTCTGTCTATCTGTCTGTTACCTCATCATCATCATCATATCAGCCGAAAGACGTCCACTGCTGGACATAGGCCTCCCCCAAAGACTGCCACAATGACCGGTCCTGTTACCTCTTCACGCTTAAACCGCTGAATCGATTTGGATGAAATTAGGTATAGAGATAGTTTGAGTCCTGGGGAAGGACATAGTTTATTCCGGAAATCACCCCCCAAGGGGATAAAGTGGGGGTGAAAGTCTGTATGGAGCTACGATATAAACGAGTTCCACGCGGACGGAGTCGCGGGCAGAAGCTAGTTACGTATAAGGGTGGCTCATCGCGAAATCGAATGTTGATAAACCATAAAAAAACCCACTCTTATGTGTCATCTTCTAAGCGTAGACGTCCATGTTGTAACAATATATGTAATATTTTGTCTCTAGAATAAAAACAGGAAATAGTGAATTATATTATACAAGTTTAATCTTATTTCTTTTCCAGGTGTGAAACATGTCATAGATCAACAAACTGACGAAGCTGCGATGAAAAAACTGACGCTTGAGCTGCATGAGCTGAGCGACAACGTCGCACAGCTTAACGGCTTCTTGGTAAGCAACAACCTGTACTATTTTATAAAAGGCTGCCCAGTGATTGACCCTAGTCTCGCCTGATCATCAGTAGCAACAGGGCCTAAGATGAAGCTCACTGGTAATTGCCTTTCGAGGCACCGTATGACTAGCGACTCATTTTGATATTATTCTGGGGCAGCAGGGTTTCGGATCCTGCTTAGCATCAGGCAGGAATTAAGCTTGTTTGCCATCGACATGGAAGAAAAAACCTTCGGCGCTGACAATATGACAACACACGAAAGGTTAAGAGTATGTGTTCAGATGTAAGATCTTCAAATGATCGTATATGTCGCGTGGCTGTGCGAGTGCGTTGCATCGGAAGTTTTAATCTAAACCCTTTCTAACACCTGGATTATTTTGCAGAGCCCACAAGAAGCCCAGGAGTCTGCCATGAGGATAGCAGATCTGACAACCCAGATGTACTTCGCTCTTGACTCCCGTGTCAAGAGGCGAAGCCAACTAGTCAGGGTAAGATCAACCATCATCATCCTCCTAGAATTTTCTTAGTTGTACCCCAAAAGGGCCCTGAGTCCGCTTCACCTAACCACAACATCTGGTGATGGTTCTAGCTTCGCCGTGCCTATCATCTGATGTCTCAGCTCAAAGGGAAAACTAAACTTGTTGGAAAACGAGACAAAAGGGCATAAATAAAACCTGATCATACATAAATTATAATTTTCAGTTGGTAGAACGATCATTGGCTTATTTAATTATTATATTTATTTACTACTAATCTTAATGTTTTACTTTTCCTAGAACTCCCGTCAAAGCTTTATCGAAGACGAAAAGACTCAAGCGACGCTGCACCGTGCTTCCTTCATTAACTGCGTAGGCGCAGCCAATCATGCGATTGACGATGCGAGAGACATCTTAATGATGGTAATCAGAGCAGACCATTTTATTAATGATCTACTAACAATAGAACTTAAATGTACTCATTAAAAGAATAAATATCCAGGCAGTGGCAGTAAATAGCAGTTTCTTCCACCTATTTCTTTCGTAACCTTATGGGAACAGATATACGAAGAACCAACTTTTTTAAATACACGAGAATATTGGTAGCCTTCTGAAAGTTGTACCACGGGTGATCAATTTATTAATGAATTGGATTAATGGTTTCAGAAATATGAAGGGCCCGCTTTAAATCCCAAGGATGTAGATGCATTGGAACGCTCGGCGCGCGACAGGCTGGCTAAACTAAACGGGGCCATGGCTAGGCTGGCTGCTGCGCATGCTGGTGAGATACGAGTATTTACTAGAAGTTTACTGTATTAGAGTTGGATGGGACAGGACATTTGATCAAGGGAGCAGTTTTATTAGCAGTTGTTTCGTCAAAAGCTTATAAGAAAATATTTTAATGCCCGCTTTTTTTTTGTAAAATTGTGTATGGTTTTAGAATCTTCTAGCCTGGACGGTATAATGGCTTTTCGGTAGTATGACTTTGATACAACTCTGTTTCTTGCTCAGTCTGCGTTGCATTGATAATCAGTAAATTTTGTTTATTCAATCAGTTATTGCACTTCACGTAAAGGAGCAGAAATAATTAACCCTTCATTCCATCAACGACGCTTATTACAATCGGGAGTGCCTGTGCAATCGCTATAAGGAGAAGACACTGAAGAAAGGAAGATTTGTAATTATATTTATATAAAACTTTTTTTTAGATCCAAAGAACATTGACTACCCAGCTGCTGTCAGCGCGATGAATGCCATCAAAAAACTTACACCGGAATTGGCGACTGGTAAATATTCAATGTTTTTGTATTCACTTTTGAAGAACAAGGGAAGTTTCGAGAATTGGTATTTTATTTAAATCTAATTAACACTAAACACTATACATTTTGCCAATGAAAATGATGATAAATCCAATATTGGATCGAAGTATTTTAATGGAATCAGCATTGACAACATACAGCTTAGTATAGAGAACAATGGGGAAGACAAACAAGATAATAAAAAAGACTTAGGCCAAAGTATTTAATTCAATTCAATTCAATTAATTTTATTTCGGACCAAGTCCATAACGTGTTAGTAACATTTTACTTAAATCTATTACGTTACGAGTCATTATTTACTGATAATGATGTTAATTTAATTACAGATGTGCAAGCGCTTAGCGCCGTCAGAGACGGCAAGGATAGAAGTCATCTGATCAAGGAAATGCAAGAGCTGTTGGACGCTACTTGGATGATTTCTCAGAATATAGGCAGTGACGACTTGCAGGTAAGGACTGACATCCAAAATGTATGTACTTTACTGTACACAATAACAGGTTAATGAATATACATGTCACACAATAGATCAAAGTACAAAGGCGAACTTATCCCTATAAGGCATCTCTTCCAGCTAACCTTACAAAATATCTGTGCTTTCAATGATGTCAAGGTACAGCTCTTCCTTATAATTAGATTATAGGTAATTCGATTGTGATTTTTTATATTCTTCTGCTTCCTGGCCAAACCTTGGCCTGACAAAAATATGATGTCAAAGTAAAAGTAAAGTTCTAGCGGGCCTTATTGATTTGATCTATATTGGTAAGAATTTAAAAAAAATCAGTACTAAAACACTCGTACAAATAATGAAAGATTTTATAGAATTATCATGTTTTTTACAGAAACTTCATGGCGAGGCCGACAAATTCGCTAAAAAGTCTCATAGACTACAATTTATTTTTGGTCAAGGAATTGACACAGACAAGGAAAACGAGGTATCTAACAAAAAGCTAAGAATAAACAGAATTTACATCCAAAATCCGTCTCCCTCTTATGTTATGTCTCTTCAAATCAGTATTTTTATTAGTAATCAGTATTTTTTCCGAGTCACAATAAGTGGACGTAACGAATTTCTTTTCTTTCATTTTACCCGACTGCCGAAGAAGAGGAGTCACGAGGTATGTATGTGTGTATGTCTTATTCTTTTGATATTGATTTTGACATATTAGATGGATTCCTCTTAATAGTAGGAGTGACAAAGGCTATAATATTCGTAAAAAAGCAGTCGGGTTTTTCGAAAATCTATTGATTTCACTTGTTCCTGGTCATTTTTATTTTATTTTATTTTTACTAAGCCATGACATGACATTTTCTTCTTTCTATCTTATTTAAAAAAAGCCTAAGCAGGCTGACCGCTCAATAAGCCAAACTACACACACACTCACACATACACACACAACACAAACACATACACACGCACACACGCTCTTATTTTTAACTTTTGTATTATTATTATTTTTTGTAATTTGTACGCATTTGAAAGCACAGCGTCCAACTCCGACGCTTAGGTTCTGCTACCGAGCGAGCCCTAATAAGGCCCAGGCTGAAAACCAGCGCTGGACTCTTGTTGTTCAGCACATGCTGAGTCTGGGGCCTATTGCCCCAAAATAATTGAACTGTACTTTTTATTTCTAGCATATTCTTATTCTGTATTTGTCACTGTTTGTATATGTCTGTACTTGTTTTTGGCAATAAATTATTATTCTATTCTATTCTATTTTAACTACAAAAATGGTATGGGTTCGAATGTCTTCCTTTCCCTTCCCTTCGTTACTACTTTCGTCTTTCGTTTCCAGATCATGGACCTGACCAAAGAAGTGGATGACAAGACTCGCTTACTAGTAGCAACGGTTAACCAGATCGCTGGCGAGATCGATGACCCCGCCTCGCCTATGGTCCTGAATGTTGCACATAAATGTGCCAATGCTGCTGTCGGGCTGACATCTTGTGCACAGGTAAGGTCTGGTATGGTTAGATGGATTTACACACCAAACTGGTTAATTTGTACCGAAGGCCTGTTGATGCAATGTTCAAAAATATTGAGAGAACTAGGGCTATCATCATCGTCATCATTAGCATCAATGATCTTTGAGTACAGACTATACAAACAGTGTCAAATAGGAGAGACTTCATTTTTCATGGATGCGTAAGCTTAAATATAAGAGAATAAGAGTTTTACCATTAAGAATAAGTCTCTGTCAAAAATTTCATTTTTGGTACAAGCTTTTATTGCCGACTGTACTTTTCTCTCGTCCTCATTGAGACGATTCTAACGAACCCAAACTCGATGGGCTTATGTGGTTTTATTATGGAGTTCCTATGGCCACCTTCTGTCTCCATCATCAGATCAGCTCGATGCTACCATAATATTGAATTGTCATTCAAACTATACTTATACCCAAAATTTGCTCAATCGGTCACCGGGAAGTGGGTCAAATCTAACTTGCAAGATTTGACGGACAACTTACTTATATACATACTTTTATACTTACATACGAACAAGTTAAGTTAATATAAAGCTTATAAAAATAAATCAATTTATCCGCATACCTTGTTGACAAACCGTTCATTTTGTTTTGTTACATTCATCCATGCAGCTCACAGCATCTTGTCTCCACGAGCCTCACTGCCGAAGCGCACTATCAGCAGCCGTCGAGGACCTTGCATCATCAGAGAAACTTCTGGAATCGGCCTACAGACTCCTACTTGAGCACCCTGCGGGTCGCAACCGGTCAGACTCCATCAAAAACCAAAGTGCTGAGCTCAGGAAGGCTCTGGACAGACTTAGGAATGTCTGCAGTGAGTTGGATGGTGAGTTTGATTTTCTTTTTTATAAGTTATGATTTTGATGTTTTGGTTATTATAATCCATACTAATATTATAAACGCGAAAGTGTGTCTGTCTGTCTGTCTGTCTGTCTGTTACCTCATCACGCTTAAACCGCTGATTTGGATGAAATTTGGTATAGAGATAGTTTGAGTCCTGGGGAAGGACATAGGATAGTTAGTATGGAGCTACGATATAAACGAGTTCCACGCGGACGGAGTCGCGGGCAGAAGCTAATAGTATTGTTATTAAAACTACAATGGCTCTCCAACCGAAAGCGATCCTTGGTCTCCGAGAGCCGAGGCCACTTGTCTCGATCTTGCGCCATTTCCAGAAAGTTCATGACTAGAAGATGAATATAATGATGTTGATTGATGCTCTTATATTTTTTTCCAATTAGTCCATCAGAAATTTTCAATAAAATTCCCCAGGTGACAACGCGGACGGACCAGAAGCAACGGAACGCAGGAGGCTCCAATTTGTAACCACCATGTCTGGTGCACAGAAGTCTCTGGACTCATGTGACAAGATCCTGATAGATGTAAGCTAATCAAGATCTACAATATAACCTGTATTTATGACACTTCTTATCAGCCAGGAGCCACCCTATAACTTTTTTTTACTGGGAGGAAAGTTCTTTATGGAGACCGGCTATGCACCCTGCAGCCGCGCACAGAGATGACTCATATCACTAAGACTTTGAGACTAAGGCTGAGTTGCACCACCCGTCTCTAATTGTAAGCGATGTTCGTCAAAATCTGAATGTACGGCAAGTTTGACAAGTTCCTATGGAATGACAGCTGCTGGCCACATATTTAACGTTAATCGCTCTGTAATAGTAAGTTGGTGTAACTCGCCTTTATTAATGTACGCTGTATGATTTCAGAAATATAAAGGGCCAGCGTTAAGTCCTAAACAAACGGAGGATTTAGAGCGATCGACTCGCGACAAACTCGCCAAACTCAACGAAGCCATAGCTCGACTTGCTTCCGCGCATGCTGGTGAGAGATTATTAGAATCTTAAACTGAAAATTTACACAAGGGCTCCTACAGATCCTTCAATCTAAGAGGACATTTAAGGGGGGAGTTAGTAGTAGCCATAAATAACGAGTTGTTAGGAGGAATTCAGTACATTGTTTTAAGATCTTGGAGTCGTATGCGGGGAAGCGCAAATTGAGGCCGTCGTGGAGTTTTTTGGTGAATATTAATACCACATCCCCCGACGACTAGTAGTAGTAGCTGGGTACGAGTAGCTCGCACTGGCAGTGGCTCATCTCACGAAGCTACAATACATTTTACAAGTCTATACACAACAGATCAAATGGCCAGTTCCTATTGGTCAAACTCAGTGTTGCCAATTTTGCGTTGTAAAATTGCAACTTGTTACTTCACTTGTTTTCTCCTCGAGAAAAAGTGGGAGTGCGGTCGTCTTCGTATATTGAACGATCAGTGTAGCTTCTGCAGCGCTACATGCCATTTCTAAAGCGATTTACTCCTATGCCCCGTCCCGCCACGTAATATCCGTCAATGGTTTTAACCAAAAGCGTTGAACTAGAATCATGATTGATAATAATGGTGATATTACTTTTATTTCAGATCCCAATAACGTAGACTACGCTGCTGCGGAAAGCGCAATGTTGACTATCAAAGAACTTGTTCCGGAGTTGGCGAATGGTAAATATTATTAGAATCACATGTAAATAATAAATCATGAATAAAACTGATATAAACCTCTGTTCTAATTCTGTAAATAGTTTTTATGATGTTAATGATAAGTATGATGAAAATAATGATTCATTTGAATCGATAGATATTGATGAGTGTTCAATTTCAGGTGCGCAAGTTTTGAGTGCTGTAAAAGACGACAAGGATAGAACGAGCTTGATGAAAGAGATGCATGAGCTACTAGAAGCCACTGGAATGATATACCAGAGTATTGACGCTAATGACTTGCAGGTAAGACGCAAAATATGAAACAGAACCAGCTAAGTTTTTATTCAAAACAACACGGCTCTAACTAATACTCTTTGACTCGAATGTACGTGGAGAAACGGCTAAAACTAGGAAAGAAAGTAAACATTAGGAATCTTTTTCAAGAAATCCTTTTTTGATCATTACAGAAATCGACGTAGTCCCAAACTAAGCAAGGCTTGTACTATTGGTACTAGACGACGGTATACATACATACATACATGTACTTATATAGATAAATAAATACTTAAATACAAAGACAACATCCATGACTCAGGAAAAAATATTCGTGCTCTTCACACAAATAAATGCCCTTACCGGGATCCGAACCAGGGACCTCCGGCTTCGTAGGCAGCGTCACTACCAACTAAGCTACAGAGGTCAAGGGAGTTGTCCTAATCGTAGTAAACAATTATTTATTTGCAGAAAATGCAAGAAGGAATCAGCAATTGCGCTAAAAAGGCGAAAAGATTGCAATTCATTATCGGACAAAGTGATGGTGAGTAAATATTTAATTGTTATATATATATCGAAAATGGATACCGCAGTCAAGTAGGTAGATCAGGTTGGTGAGATAGGGCACAGCGAAATGTCATCCCGCTCGAATACTCCTTTGGAGTTGCATGCGTCTATAGGCTTCGGTGTCCGCTTACCATCAGGCGGGCCGTAAGCTTGTTTGCCACCGTCGTTGTATAAAAAAAAGGTGTTTTGATAATTATATCGAGCCCGTTATGTTCTGCTGCTGGACAAATGCATCCTCCCTATTTTTCCATTCTTCGCGGTCTTGAGCTGTATCTGACCAGTATTTCAAATAAACCGGACAAGTGCGGGTCGGTCTAGTTCACGGAGGGTTCCGCAAAATTGTTTTATTTAATTACAAATGTATATTTTTCCGATTTTACCCTGTACTTGTTAAGACGATATCACTTGCCAACTTTCATAGTTCTAGGTCAACGGAAAGTACCCTATACATTTTGATTCCCTTGTGTCGAAATATGCGTCGTTTTTTGCGGCATAAACTGCCGTATCTTTTTTTTACGTTAACTTAGAAGTTTGATTTATTCACAGCTGTAAACTTAAGTATATTATTTGTATTGGTTTTAATTTCAAATCGATCCTCCAGGCGGTCCCGGGATAAAGGGTCTTGACAGACAGACAGACGGACACAAGTGATCCTATAAGGGTTCCGTTTCTTCCTTTTGAGGTACGAACCCTAAAAAAAGAGATCGTGTCGTACTTAATAGTCATGTAATCATCATCATTCATCACGTTTCACGAGTGATGAAATACATCAAAAGAAAGAAAAATGTCCTTGACTGTTAGACCCCTGCTCTAGTCTTTAGTTGTAATTCTGAATACTTCTCTTCAGGTTCTGACGCAGCACGAAAACAGCAGCAGTTTGCTAACACCTTGTCCGGAGTACAGCAAACCCTGGACTCTTGTGACAAGATTCTCTTTGTGAGTAGAAAACCTTATTTGTCTCTTGATTACTACTAAATGCGTGAAGTATACTAAGTTGGTTTTACATTGAAAACAAATCTATTTTCTTCCGGATGCCCCCTTCCCTGATAAGGAAAGTAGTTTTGTTTTTAACATCATCATATCAGCCGAAAGACGTCCACTGCTGGACATAGGCCTCCCCCAAAGAGTGCCAAAGTGACCGGTCCTGCGCCACCCGCATCCAGCGGACTCCAGCAACCTTTACCAGGTCATCAGTCCACCTTGCGGGGGGCCTACCCACGCCGCGCCTTCCGGTTCGTGGTCGCCACTCGAGAACCTTTCTGCCCCAACGGCCATCGGTTCTACGCGCTATGTGCCCCGCCCACTGCCACTTAAGTTTAGCGATTCGGAGGGCTATATCGGTTACCTTGGTTCTGCTGCGAATAGCCTCATTTCTGATGCGATCACGCAGAGAAACTCCCAACATAGCCCTCTCCATAGCCCATTACATGAATATTGTATATTATTAAATATCATAATTTGCCTATCCATCTTTATCTGAAAATTCAAGCAGAGACCGTTTCACTCCATATGAATATGCAGTGAAACACTTTTTACTTAGCCTCTGATGCTCATTGATGTCAATTTTTTCAAATGGCTATCTGTGAGGACAAATGTCTATATTCATCTATTCTGTTTTAGCATTCTAAAATAAAAAATCTTTAAGGGGTTCATCAGTTAACTCAGTCAACTCTTTCAGGGACCTAATAAACTAACGCATGAATCTAATAATTTATGTTGTCTCAAGGATTCAAAGCTTGGAGCACGGCCTTACCATCTTGACCGACGTTTGTGGTTCACTCTCGCCGAGCTGAATGCTGCTATCGCTTCCCTGGTTATAGCCACCAAAGGTAAATCAATATTTATTCAATCCAGTAACTCCGTTTTTTATTTTCCCGACTTGTGTTTAACTTCTATATTCGACGAGCTTTTGTCCGCGTCTTTGTCGTAGTATTCTCTTAATGGATTCATTCTACGCCTGCGCATTTTTAACTACGTTTATCGATGGCTTGTCGGTTTAATATAAAATGTTTAAGTATATCCTAAAATATTTGTACGCTATTTTATGTTAAAGTAATCTTCGTTTTATTTTTATGCAACATCTTTTTGTACTCTTTTGTTTATACTTACAATTAATTTTGATTGATTAATTGATTGATATCTGCAAATATGCAATTAGTCTTCCCACAGGGGCAGCATCAATTATCGCACTGCCGTACAAACTTTGACTTCCCTTTAAACCCGTTTTATCCATGAATTCCGGGATAAAACTATTCTATATCCCTCATCGTGTAACTATCCGATAGTTTAACTATGTAGTTCTGAATTATATATTAACAACAAAGTTCGCCCAATACAAAATTAGGTGCATTATCGGGCAGTCCACCCGTTCAACAAGCGATTGCAGGATGCTGTTGGTTTGGTCTTAATACAGCTTTTTCTTCTGTATAGACCCTGAGAAACGAGACTACGCGGCAGCCGAAGCGGCCATGAATAATATAGCGAGTATTATGCCTGATTTCGTTAATGGTGAGGGTCACGTAACGAGTTTATCTCTTCAGTAATTACAAATTAATGTAGTGAAAAATCAGTATTTATTTATGCGCTCGATTTATAAAACTGAGTCATCTCATGGCACTTAGGGCTTGTCCATAAATTACGTCATCGTCCTTCCCTTTTTCCCGCAGAGGTAAAACATACATCGGCCACCTATCCACCAGCGAAACGAGATGAAATACGTGATGAGAACAAAGCTTTGTGCGATGCTGTGCGAGCACTGGCTCTAAACGCCCACCATGGAGAGGTAATGCGGGTGTAGACTCGAAAATTATTATTACTCCAAAAGAAAGCAGGCAAAAAAATATGCCTTGTGACGAAAATCCCATTCAGATATCTCAAAGAATCACGAAGCTACTACCGTTTTAGAGAGAGAAAACGTAAACAAACAGGATGGGGCACGGCACGTTGCCGTCTATTAGTGACGTCACTAATTGCGAACGTCATCGTTTCATATGAAGTTGCGTTTTGCAAAATAGGGACAGAACATACCACTTCTTAAAACTTTGGACACTTATAACTTCGATAATTTAACCCTTTCCTTCATTTGACTACATTTTTAATCCTTTTTCAAGAAAATACGACAAGATTGATTATTTTATTTAGTGTCTACACCCCTGTTGTATTAAAAGATTATTACATTACCGTCTTGGCAGTCGGTTAAATATAGATCTTCCGCTTGTTTTATAAAAAAAAAATGCATGCGAATTGGCGCAGTCACAAGGATAGTACGTCGAAGATACCACTTTTATTAAAATTTAAAACATTTTCACTATCTTGCTACTCTGTCAGTGTGGAACTCGTTTATATGGTAGGTTTATAAAAACTTTCGCGCTCCATTTGTCCCCTTTAGGTGATGATTTACCGAGATAAAAACTATCCTTTGTCCTTCCGGGATTCAAACTCAACTCATCTCCACACCAAATTTCAATCAGTTCAGTTCAGTTCAGTCATTCTCAATCAGTTAAGCGGTTTAAGCGTGAAGAGGTAACAAACAGACATACACACTTTCGCATTTATAATATTACTAGCTTCCGCCCGCGACTTCATTTGCGAGGACCCGGGATAAAAACTATTCTATATTTTAATACTGGCTATAAACTATCTTCGTACAAAATTTCATCCAAATCGGTTGGGCCGTTTGGGCGTGATTGAGTAACAAACATTCAAGCAGCCAAACATCTATACATCCAAACTTTCGCATTTAAGTATGGATGTTCTGAATGTTTTGAGTCCTTCCCATTCCAAAAACCAATTCATGGCAATAATATTGAAATTGCAGCCCATAAATTAACAGCCCAGCATCATACACAACCAACAAAAAGTACCAATTCCACATGTATTTTTACAGGACGCAAGCCAAGCAATATCAGATTATGCGCAGGCATCCGGTAAACTGACATATGTGTTTGACAAACATGCATTGCAGGAGTGCGAGCACGTGGTATGTAAATGGAACTTTATAGACCAGGTTCCGTCAAAGGGGGTAACATGGGATACGCCGGGTTACTTGGAGCTCCAGGTTTCACCAGGAACTAGTGTGTGTTTGTATGTTGGAGTAATCTCGATCTCTAGCTTGCATGTTGAGCTAGAGGTAGAGGCTATACCTATAGACACACTCAAGTTCCTGGTAAATCCCGGTGTCACAATCTCAAGTAACCCGGAGTGTATGAGGCACGCCTTTTGACGGTTCTAATTTTGTCTTTATTAACAGACTTAAAAAAAAGGAGGAGGTTCTCAATTCGGTTGGTTTTATTTTTTTTCTTTTATTTTTCAATGTTTGTTACCTCACAACTCCGTCATTGATGAGCCGATTCGTAATTTTTTGTTTGTTTGTAATTATATGTTTCCAGGTGGGTCCCATTTTTTTCAAAAATTCAATGGATGATGCGATCCATGAGGAATTGTAGGAACTCTTCAATTATATTAGGCAAGCGTGTAGTGATTTTGGTATTTTTTCTATTATAACTCGTGTTAACTCGTGTATTTACACCCGGAAATCATAAATTTGGTGGAGTCGAATTGATGATGGCCACAGATGACTTATGGAATTCCGCAATTATGTACTTAAAAGTACAAAAGTGTATCACAGATTCTGATAAGATTCCGGAAGTCCTCAAATATTATCGGCCCACATACAGTTTTTTTCTCTAATAATCAACGCATTTGCTCTCGGAAATCAGTTCATGTGGTAAATTGGAAAATAAATGTGGAAATGTTCTCGTGGCTTGGCGAAGTACTAAATTGAAGTCGGTTAATACTTTGTTTTTAAAGTAAATTATTTCATCTCGTAGATATTTATTGTATGGCATTTGGAGACGGATCAGCGCCAGCTTAAGGCACTGGTCCCAACGCCGGCTAGTAAGCTAGAAAAGTTGGGCGAGTAGCATTACATTGCGGATCTGTAAAGGTCGATTGATCACACTGTGCCTGGTCAGCACGCAATGAACCGTTACTCGCCCAACTTTTCTAGCTTACTAGCCGCCGGTGGGACCAGTGCCTAAGGCCAATATGCTCCAAAAAATGTATGCCCAAAACTAAAAACAACATCTTTCTTATTGCGCCAGATCATTGACTTGACAAAGAAGGCTTGTGGGACTACTTCGGAGCTGCTAGCTCATGTGTACGGTGTGGCAGCCGAGGTGGGGGGAGAGGTGGGGTATGACCTTGACTTCGCCGGAACGAAGGTCGCAGAGTCGGCGCAGGACTTGCTCGCTGCTGTACAAGTAAGTCTTTTAGTACTCTTTTTACAATCTACTGCTGTGCGCAGGGCTCATAGACAAGAGATATACCTGCTACTCATATCAATTACTTTTTTTTTAATCCACGAGCGGGGCATTTTAACAAGTGTATCTGTCTACCTACTATGTGTGCCTGTAGCATCGTAGCTCGTAAAGAAATGAACCGGTTTCAGCGGTTAATATTTTCGTTTTTTTTTTTTTACAAAAAGTTTTCGCGAGTTGTACACCAACTCACAAGTCACTAGTATATTCGTTTAAATTATTTAGTTTCGGATTTATTAAAGTTCGGTACACGTGCTTCTGTATTCTAAGATTTTTTGGTGTTTCACCAAATATGTATAAATCGAAACTGTACAATAACTGACCTATACTTCCAGCTAACTGCAGCCACGATCCACACTACATCAAGCAAGAACGTGGTCCTTCAATCCACGGATGACCTGACTTCTGCTCTGAACAACGTGGCCAGGGTATGGCCTGCAGCCTGCAAGGACCAACTAGATAAGGAGAAGTTGAACATACTGAAGATGCAAGCTGAAATGGATCTGAGAAATCTTAAAGTAGCCGTCCGAACAACTCCTGAACCTCAAGGTAATCATTATCCTCGTAGTGTTTTTCCCAATTCCCGAAAGAGCCCGCGGTCTGCTTTGGCACCGATTGGTAAGATTTGGCGTAGGCAGTTTTACCATAGCAACTGCTATCTGACCTCCTGACAGTAAGGGAAAACTAGAGCCAGTTGGGATTACTCCGCCTTTTATACCATAAGATATTCTTTTGTGCAATAAAGATTAAATAAATAAATAAATACCAGTTTCCTCACGATGTTTTCCTTCACCGACAATCTACTGTTAAATATCGATTGATATTTCGTACAAGAGTCTTCTAAAAGATAAATTATGGGTGCTAAATTAAAATCCATAATTTAAAGTATGACCTTATAAAATACTGCTAATAAATCCACTCGCGTATTAAAATTCAAGGCAGGCGACATTTTCGAACTCTTCAAGCGACATTGCCGCGAAAACACGCCTAGTGTTGAATTAGGATAACACCTTTTCTTCTTGTTCTACCTGTCAATCACTGGAATGTCACATTTTTTCCATCTCTAAGTATACAATGCAAGAAGTACTGTTAACGCTTATCCAAGGAGCGTCTAGCAAGTATACCTTTTGGCGCCAGTTTAAGGACTATTTGATGACGCTCCAAAAATTCCAATCTTAAACCATCGAGCACTTTATTTTTTATTTTTTTTAAACATCCCAACGTTTTTTACTTTGTGTTTCTCATCCCATTGTGCTATTTCGTCTACTAACGGTTTGACAAACGCTCGCTGTGGAACGTAAAGTAATGTATGCTTTATCGTGAAGATATAAGGTTTTAATTAATTTGCTTAGGGTAACACTTATGACAGGGTTTTCAAAAGGTGTCTAACAAAGGTATCCCTTTAATCGAATGGGCTATATTTTTGATACGGGCTTAAAAAGCAAATTGAATAGGTTTCGACGGGAAAGGGTATATATAGTAAGTTAAACCTTATGAAAAACCCATACAAAACCCTTTGAAAGGGATAGCGGGCCAGTCCCTGATTTATTAGTGTGGGACAAATCTTGGAATTGAATTTTGAACCAGTTATCCTCAACCCATTGAGCTGAAACTTTGGGTACAAATAAAGTTATGATGACGATTCAATATTATGGCGCCATGGAGCTGATCTGATGATGGAGTAACAATGTAGCCAAGGGAATTCAGTACTTAACCGACGTAACCCCATTGAGTTTGGGCTCGTTAGAATTGTCTCAGTGAGTAGTTGATGACGACATACAGAAAAGTACAGTTGGAAATAAAAGCTTGTACTAAAAATGACATTTATTTTCAGTGGCAAACCCGACTTTGGAAAAATCCTCTATAGACAACTATAATCTTCTCGCGTCTCTGTCGCACGCACAAAGGGCTATCCACCAGGTACTATCGCACATTTAAATTTAATTAAATTTTAATCTTGTTTATGTTAAATTTATTTATCTGTCCAAACATGAGTACCAGTACTATCGACAACACCGCTAACTGACCATCCGTGCACTTTATGTGCATTGTAATTTGTTTTTTGTTTTTAACCCCCGACGCAAAGAGAGGGGTGTTATAAGTTTAACGTGTCTGTGTATCTGTGTATCTGTGTGTCTGTGTATCTGTGTATCTGTCTGTGGTATCGTAGCTCCCAAACGGATGGACTGATTTGAATGCGGTTTTTTTTGTATCATAGATATTTTTATCCCGAGTGTTCTTAGGCATGTTTCATGAAAATCCGTTTAGCCGTTTTTGAGATATTAAACTTTGAAATGAAAATGTCGGGGGTTTTTCAACTTTTCTAAGTTGTAGTTATTTATATTATTTATATATATATACTCCACTCTCGCCTGGACATGGGGGTGAATTATAATAAGGGTCTATATAAATACAGGATGGTCAGTTAACTGTGTTGGCGTTTTTATATACAGCTGTCATCGTTTAAATAATGTCCCTCTTGTTTTGCCTTTCGGAGTAATGTGTTAATGACTGTTTTGTGTCAGGTGTTTGACTTGTGCAATCAGCGCCTTCGAAACTACTTTTTCACAATCGTCGTGCAGATTTTAAAGTCAAGATATTCCTATCGACTCTTTCTGCCTTGGTCTGTATGGTCTGATGTACCGACCAACTGACGAGATTTTGTATCGTAGAAACTGTCAACCTTGATATCAGTTTGTCAAAATTAATTATTTTTTGTTCTGTTGCAGTCTTATCGCTTTTTGTTGAAACGATAACGAATACTGATTTTGGTGTTGTGTTCACATCTATTTGAATTTTGCAGCCTTTGTCGTCAAAACCGCTAACGCCTGCCGAAACTGAGATGCTAAAACAATCGCTGGCTAACAAACTGGGGGCACTGAACGCCGCCATCGCTGGCATGATGGCGGCCACATTCGCACGTGGTTAGTATTCATTTATGTTTGCACTCAGAATCCTACTAATACTATAAACTAGCTTCCACCCGCGACTTCGTTTGCGTGGACCCGGGATTACAACTATCCTATATTTAAATCCAGGCTATAAACCTTCTTCGTGCAAAATTTCATTCAAAACGGTTGAGCCGTTTGGGTGTGATTGAGTAGCAAACATCCAAACATCTAAATATCCAAACTTTCGCATTTATAATATTAGTAGGATGCGAAAGAAATAATAAGACAAGTTATTTCTTGCTTTGTCTTTGACGACCACTTTAGCGTAGTTGGTAGTGACCCTGCCTACGAAGCAAGAGGTCCCGGGTTCGAATTCCGGTAAGGGCATTTATTTGTGTGATGAGCACGATTATTTGTTCCTGAGTCATGGATGTTTTCTATGTAATTATGTTTATCGTCGTCTAGTACCCATAGTACAAGTTTTGCTTAGTTTGGGACTAGGTCGATTTGTGTAAGATTCTCTCCTAATATTTTTTATTTATTATTGTAATTGCGTCCACTGCTGGATGTCCAGTGCGTCTCCCGTGGACTTCCAAACTGATCTGGATCTAAGACCTGTGTTGATGAAATTAATTTCATTTCTTTTAGATCCATCGAGCATCCACCATGACGAGGTAGAACTGTCCATGGGCGTCATACAAATACTAGTGCCGGAAGTATTACAAGGTAATCTTTGTCTCTTATAAAAATAAAAAATAAAGTTTATTCACGAATTTTGCTTACGACCAAATACATGTATTCTTCTGCCAAACCACAGAGCGGTTTGTTGGCAGACGAGGCTCCTTTATGTTTGTGTAAGTGTAAGTATATTTTAAACTCTTGATCCATGGCTATTGGCTAACATGAGTAAATAATTTTTCCGATTTGCGCATCATATCATACTCGTACTTACGTCAAAAACACTTTTTTATACTCGTCAACCTTAATGTTGGATTAAGACGTACATCAAACTATAATCACATACTTTTTAACTGTTTAGACAACTAAAATGAATTCGACCAATCACGTGACACCTTTACTGAACTATAATGAATTTGACCAATAGAACGTTGTCTTGGCTACAGAAGAAAATACTTCAACGAATACTAAGCCGTTGGCTGCGCTTCGTTTCAGCAGGGCTTAGATTTTCAATAGATACCAAGTTTGTTCCTTATTAGTTCAGTTGACTTGTAGAAAAAGTATTGTATACAATAGTTATATAATTAGCTTTTTAAGTCTCCTAGTTTAATTGGGCCACTCAGCACGCTACGTGGCCTAAACGTGGTACTCGACTGGAAAAGCATACATTATATAACGATTGCATAAAATACTATTTTAGCACTTTGCTTTAACCTGTAAGTCAGTTTTTGTAATTAGTGTTTGTAATTACCTATTTACTTGGCGTCGGTGCAGTTGTTCCTTACATGAGCGTTTCTCAAAAAAAATGCCACTATTATTAATTGTACTTCTAGGAATTTTATTTTAACTATTTCCACTCAGAATCAGGAGCTCTTTCGACCCTGGTAGGACAAAAAACTGTCCCAAAGATATCTTTCCTATTGTGTTACCATTTACCATACACTTTGTATGGTGGTAACACAATAGGAAAGTTCAAAAATGTATGAACATTTTGGGACACTTTTTTTCTCCTATTGGGATGGAAAGACATCGTGATTTTGAGTAGAAATAACATAAAAGTTGCAGAAAATCTCCGAAAAAATGTAGTTGCATTTTTTTTGAGAAACGCTCACATGTCTCTCGTTGTCTCATGACACATCCGCCCTTTTTATAATTATTTATTAGACACATGTAAGTTTACAGTTTGAAACTAAAACACAAGCTAGGATATTAATTAAGTATAAAAATAAGAATAAGAATATTTAATTGTATTTAATTAAACACAATGGAAGACACATGCGCGCAAGGCAAAAATAATAAAATTTAAATACAATAAAAAGACATGTCAAAAATAATAAAAGTAAAATAGAATGAATTGTCAGATGGTAGTTATTACAAATTATTATTTGAAAATAGTCTGGCAAAGTTGGATAAAATGTCGGCATCTTCGTGCATATGTCCGCAGTCCAACCACCGTGTCCGTGGTCTCTTACAATCCTTACCTAATACCCTTCTTGGCACATGAAGTGACGATGTATTGCTCCACTAGCGGATCAAACAGACGGTGCCAAGCGTTGTTCCATTCTTCTATTGTCTAAAGCTCACGTTCTTCTATTAACTAACGCTCGTGTAATCCTTTTCAGATGTAAGAACACTAAACAGCGGTAAGAACGACGAGGAAGCACGCGCTCTGAAAGAAGAGCTGAATGCTCTATGCGCTGCCACTAAGGACCTAGGGGCTGGGATGGTTGATGGAAATCCTGGGGTAAGAATTTGCCAGTAAAATTTAAAATAAGTATATTTATTTGTTTGATTTACCAACAACATACAAAGCTTCAGGCGCAGCGTGGGTAGGCTAATGACCTGGTAAAGGTCGCGGGAGTCCGCTGGATGCGGGTGGCACAGGACCGGGCATTGTGGCACTCTTTGGGGGAGGCCTATGTCCAGCAGTGGACGTCTTTCGGCTGACATGATGATGATACAAAACTTCTGATTTAGCGAAACTAATCGGCAACGTATTGACACATTTTGCATTATTATAGTAGTTCTACTGGCGGCACTGAACGCCGCAAGCTACGTTAGCCCAATGGTCCAGAAATGCGGCTTTCAAAAGGCGGCCGTGAGTTCGAATCCCGGCTCGTATTTGATAATTACCGTTGGCTTTTCGGTGAAGGAAATACATCGTGAGGAAACCTGCATAAATCTGTGAAACAATTCAGAGGTGAATGTGAATGTGAAGTCCCCAACCCACACTGGGCCAGCGTGTGGACTACTGCCCGTTCTGTGGGACGTATATAGGCTCATGAGTATTATTATTATTTACTATACTACAGTAATTCTAACGTAATACACCTAATTTATCTACACTAATAATATAAAGAGGAAAGATTTGATTGTTTGTTTGTTTGTATTGAATAGGCTCCGAAACTACTGGACCGATTTCAAAAAATATTTTACCATTAGAAGCGACATTATCCCTGATGAACATAAGCTTCCTTTACCGCGGGAAAATGCTTCATTCCTACGGGTACACTAACCCTGCGAAGCCGGACCGGGCAGCTAGTATATATATATATATGTATATATCGGCAAATTGTATATTGCTCAATATTATATATGTCAATAAAAATACACTTAGTCAAATAACCCGCCCCGTGTCATTCATACCTAATTAATTATTTGGGATCTCATATTTGCCAGTCATAAAACACATTATTCAATTTAAATCCCGTATTAGGAGCTGCATTTCTGACAGTAACATCAACCGATTGTAAATTATGGCCTGGAGTCTTTAACACTCCGCAGTAAGCTCGATTCTCCATACAAACGTAGTTACGCTCTCATTTTAAAACTACGAGTTGGATTGTAACGAAACTTTGCATGTACAATGACATGAGCTATATCCAGGTCTGTAATTAGTTTATGTAGCATCAGATACCATACTAAAAAAAGCGAATTAAAGTTTTTATACAAAACTTGTTTTTGCTGTGTTTCGTTTGTTTTATAAACTGGAACCATGTATACTAATTACAGACATCACAATCCAACACGTAGTTTGAAAATGAGAACGAAACTCCGTTTGTATGGGAAGGTGAAATTCGGCCGAGCTTACTGCGGACTCAACTACTGAAGCAGCCGACTCACTGAGCTCAGAGTTAAACGCTCATCAAATCAGCCGAAAAACCTCCGGTGCTGGACAAATGCCTCCCCAAAAGAGTGCCACGATGACCAGTCCTGCACCACCCGCAGTGAATGTGTTTGTGAATTGTGAATATTGGTCAAAACAATTTATATTTAACAGAGGGATCTTAAATTTATGAATCATCAAGCCGCAAGACGTCCACTACTGAATAAGGGGGTTAAAATAGTCTTTTCTCAAACATGCAATGAAATATTGACGTTGTGTTCTTCATAATGGGCTTCGAAGTGTCACGTTTCGGGCGCAGCGAGACGCGAGACCCGTAATGGCATTTCATACAAAATTGGAGGCCTTTCATTGCACGTTCGAGGAAAGCACTATACATGCCTCGGCGTGAAAAGGGGTTGCCGGCCTCATAACTATCCGACCTCGCTACGCTCGGCCGTCTATATGTACTCGGCCGGCAACCCCTTACTTCCCGGCCTCTATAGTAATGTACTATATATTTACAGGCCTTGAAAAACGCTGCAGCCCGATACGCTAAAGCTACCCGCAAACTGACCTTCACATGCACTCCGCCTAGTTTGGCGCAGAAGAATCAAGACCAAGTAAGTACATGTACCTGCCTCCACTAATTTCACCACTCCCACCCGCTTGTGGGACAATCTTCCTTCCCATGTTTTAACCCAGTCGCTTGGTGAATAATAACCAATACCTACTGATGTGCCGACGGATAGTTTCCAATATCGCGAAACTGTCCCTATGGAAAGATCTTTTCATCAGTCCCATGCACCAGTTTTGGAACAAATTCCTTTCCAAGTTTTGACTCCAGCTGCTGCAGCTGGTCGAATCAGAACTTATATACTGAATACAGATGTGGATCCTCGTAATTCCTATAACGAATATCGTATGTGGGAATTTTCTTAAATTCTTGTGAAAGATTCCTGAACTTCTCGACAAGTTTCTTATATTTTTGGAAATCTTCCGCAACTTGCACATCTCTAATCAAACCTGTACTGGAAACAGTGTGAGATTCAGACAAATAGGTTTTGTTTTGAAGCTTTTGTGTATGGCAAAGGGTCATCAATTGGTAGAAGACCGCCCTTCGCTTTCGCTACCAGCTGCGCTGTTAGACACGGGCAGAAAACTGTATTCCAACCGGGCATTTCACGAAACGTAAAGTGTAATACATAACACGAAAAGCTACCTACCTACATTTCTCTCATAGGTCGGTAAAACAAAGATTGCCTCAGATCGCCGGAATTTTTCTGGCTGATCTGAGCCAATTTGATCTTGACCGCCCATGGAGAGTACAAACTGTATGTCCTCCCTGGCTAGAAAGTGGGATTTTCCGCACGCCTAGCGGACGGTTTCCACTTTGTGGCCAGATGACGTAAACTTTTTTGTATTACTTCTTTCTCTTCCTTTATTTTATATCTTATGAAATTATTTTCCAGGTGTTGAAGAAAGCTGAGAACGTGCTAGACCGATCGTCAGTGATGGTAGCAGCGGCGGACAAACTGACAGACAACGTTGCCATCGATGAGAAGGCACAAGTCGAGCGAGCTGCATGCGCGTTGCTTGTTACTGTTCAGGTGTGTACTTATCTTTACTAATAGTAGTGGCTCTGTGAGCTAGAGAACGCGCGACCATGCTTTAAAAAAAAGTAGGTTGAAATAGTGACTTGACAAGAAAATACTACATAATTAACGAACCTGCTCCCAAAGTTTCTCGAGTATCGGTTGAGAAATGCGACCTGTAGAGGAGAACAGCCGGACAGACAACGGATAGACAAAAGATTTTCGGCCCGAGTTGAAGCAAAGCAGTTCGTTCGCTTTCGCTCGCTCGTTCAATCCTACTAATATTATAAATGCGAAAGTTTAGATGTTTAGATGTTTGGATGTTTGTTACTGAATGACGCCCAAACGGCCCAACTGAGTTGGATGAAATTTTGTACGAAGATAGTTTATCCCGGGTCCACGCAGACGAAGTCGCGGGCGGAAGGTAGTAATAAATAAACCTTGCAGCGTACGGTACGGTACTATACACGAGGCGAAAAAGATCGGAAAAGCTTGGGGTGACATAAACCGATAAGTTCAAAACCGATCAGCGTCTAGAGTTATCGTTGACGAAGTATAATTTGCTCTGATTTGCCCTACAATTGGTTCGAGGCATTGGTGCAAAAATATATTTTCTCAACTATACTGTGGGCGCCTTCTGTCCCTTCTAGCCGCGCAGTTTAAATCTCTCATTAATGAGTGTCATTCAATCCATTTCAGGTGACAGCCCCTACCCTCAACACGTCCCAATGCCGATCAGCGCTCCACCTGGCCGCTTCAGATCTATCCCAGGCGATTAAACAGCTGGATCAGGCGACCCACCAGGTGGCGGGCGGAGACTTGCTGTTGCAGCATCGGAAGGACTTCGACGAGGCTGTCAAGCAGTTGATGGCTACCATTGAAGGGCTGGAAGGTACGAATAGTGGAGAGTACAATAGAAGCGGTTTGAAAAGATGATAGACTGCTGATCAGCGGTTCACTTGACCGCTGCAGACCTGTCGCAGGCGATTAAACAGCTAGATCAGGCGACACACCAGGTGAGCGCTGTCGCAGGGGATCAAACAACTGGATTGGTGGCCCAATAGGTGGGAGGAGACTTGCTCTACTAGCATCGGAGAAACTTCGAAGGGGCTGTGAGGCAGTTGATGGATACCATTGAAGGGCTGGAAGGTACGAATAGTGGAGAGTACAATAGAAGCGGTTTGAAAAGATGATAGACTGCTGATCAGCGGTTCACTTGACCGCTGCAGACCTGTCGCAGGCGATTAAACAGCTAGATCAGGCGACACACCAGGTGAGCGCTGTCGCAGGGGATCAAACAACTGGATTGGTGGCCCAATAGGTGGGAGGAGACTTGCTCTACTAGCATCGGAGAAACTTCGTGAGGCAGTTGATGGATACCATTGAAGGACTGGAAGGTACGGAGATTGGAGAATACAATAGAGTGATAAAGTAAGAGGGGCTTCGACAGATGATAGACAACTCTCATACAAAGCTGGTAAGCGCTTCTCCTGGCCGCTTCAGACCTGCTGCAGAAGATCCAGCTACTGGATCACCAGCTGATCGGGGGGGGACCTCAATTTTTAGCTTTCTTACGCCTTACTAGTTTTTTGAAAAAGTTTCATAGGTTTAGAGTAAAAAGCACTAGGTACAGTTATATTTTAACAGATTAACAATGAATTACGAAAAGAGGGTAGTTTTTGGGAAGGTACATTTTTTCATTGGGACGCAGTAGCCTGATTGGTAGTGACCCTGCCTACGAAGCCGGAGGTCCTGGGTTCGAATCCCGGTAAGGGCATTTATTTGTGTGATGGGCACGAACCTTTGTTTCCAAGTCATAGATTTATGTATTACGTGGAATTTATCTATGTACATAATATACGTACAAGTTTTGCTTAGTTTGGTACTAGGTCGATTTGTGTAAAATTGTTCCCAAATATTTATTTATTTTTACTGTGCCCAGCAGTGGAACGTGTATAGACTGATTTATTATTATTATTTATTTTGATTCGTCTAATTTTCTTGCAGAAGATTCACAGCAGCTTAATGCCACATCAAAAGAAATGGCCGCTGAGAAAGAGAAGAACAGATTGAAATTTATCACCTCACGTTCGGCCGCGCAAGAAGCTCTCAAAATTGCCGAGCAAGAGTTAAAGAAGGTTTGATTAATAAATATACATTCTTAATTTTATTTCAAACATTATACGGACCTTATATCGAATGTAGTGGTCATATTTTGCAATTTTGTTTTGTTTTCATCAACTTAGTGACATTTAGTTTGTTAACCGTTTATATCAGTCCTTAATCATCCAATTTTATATTATTTTTGTGTAAGATTATTATTATTTTATTGTAAACTAGGTAGCTTCCGCCCGCGACTTCGTCCGCGTGGACCCGGGATAAAAACTATCCTATATTTTAATCCAGACTATAAACTACCTTCGTATACAATTTCATTCAAATCGGTTCAGCCGTTTAAGCGTGATTGAGTAACAAACATCCAAACATCTAAACTTTCGCATTTATAATATTAGTAGGATTACCGTTTGACATGTAAAAGTGCCCTTGTGGCCACAAGGGCAAATAGTTGCAGAAAAGAAAATTTTTTTGATTTTGTGGCACTCTTTGCGGGAGGCCTATTTCTAGTAGTGGACGTCTTTCGGCTGATATGATGAATGAATGTGATGTGATGTTCAGACTAATTCATCGTCATCCCATTCTTCGGCATCATTGTCGCCGTCGTATTTGAGCTGATCGGAACCTCCTTAACTAATTATTGATGACAGTGCAAAAAAGTATAGCCAGCAACAGGAGCTTGTATAGTCAACAGCAAAAGTGGATAATCACTTTAGTACCTTGTCACTTTCACTGCTTTGACGCATCCCACGTCGCAGTACTGTTACGTTAGTGCGACAAAGTACTAAAATGATCATCTATATTTGCTCTTGACTGTATAACCAGCTTATCTGCTACAACAAGGCGTGCGAAATGATCTGAGACGTCCTAACCACCCTAGAAATAGAGTCGTGTCGCGCGCTTTGCTGTCACAGATGTTGATGCCGGTGACTGCAAAATATACAGCGTGTAACAAAAATGGGGTGTGAACCGATCAAGGGCATAACAGGTATCGTGTTCTGATAAGAATAAACTAAAAGTTTTTTTTTACGGAGCAGGTCGCCCCAGTCAGCTAACGCTCCATAGAAAAGTAAAAAAAAATCTCTTGGTTTTTTCTTATCAGAACACGATACCTGTTATGCCTTTGATCGGTTCTCACCCCATTTTTGGTACACTCTGTATATTTTTCGACAGAAACTTATTTCTAGTCATGATCAGACTACAGGTTTTAGTATCTCTTCTCTCCTCACAGACGGGGAAGGTAGCGCCCCTGGCTCCGCCGCAAGCTGCCCAGCTTCAATCTAGACTGGCTGACAGACTGGCCACCCTGAATGCCGCAATTGCGACGCTCCTGACCGCCACTAGAGGTATGCGATGTGGCCAATGAAATTGAGGTATTTTTGTTTATGCTCCAGTGTATTCTTTTATTGTTTAAAAAAAAAATAAAAAAATTGTGGACTATCTGACACAAATCGACCTAGTCCCAAACTAAGCAAAGCTTGTACTATGGGTACTAGACGACGATAAACATACTTATATAGATAAATAAATACTTAAAAACATAGAAAACATCCATGACTCAGGAACAAATATTCGTGCTCATCACACAAATAAATGCCCTTACCGGGATTCGAACCCAGGACCTCTTGCTTCGTAGGCAGGGTCACTACCAACTAGGCTAAAGCGGTCGTGTTCGTGTCGTGTTTCTTGACTCATAGAAGTCGATTTTAGGCCTAATAAGACTTCACTGTGTATTAAGAGAGATAGAGTACAGTGAAATAATAATAATAAACCATTTATATCCGGCATCTAAGGCCCATAGCATCAAATACCAAAGCCTGACATACAATACACATATAATTATAAACTGAAAAAAAAAATTAGGCGACGAAACAGCGTGGCTCCGTTGCGTTGTCAAGTCCGGTGTAGAATTCTGTAGGTTGCCCCGGAACCGCCAGAAACGGATTCCACCAGAATAAAAAACACAAATAAATTAAAAAATGTGATCTCTTATCTCGCTCAAATTTGTATCATCCTAACTGCAAAATTAGCAATAATTTATCTGTGTAAACATTTCACAACAGATCCAGATAATCCGGATTATGTGCTGGCTGAGTCTGCCACCGCTACTATACAAGAGATTGTGCCAGACCTAATCAAAGGTAAGATTATGGTTTCCTGCTTTAGGTTCTCAGGTAATATTTTAATTTCCTATAGGCAACTCCCGTGAGTTCCGACATTAAAATTCAATGACACTGGTCACTCACGTCTTTAAAGTCCAGTTTGCAGACTGAACGGGTGAAATCTAGGAGCAAAATTCAAGTTTGGGAGCT
Organism: Epinotia bilunana; assembly: GCA_947049275.1. Lineage (NCBI taxonomy): Eukaryota > Metazoa > Arthropoda > Insecta > Lepidoptera > Tortricidae > Epinotia > Epinotia bilunana. The sequence continues at coordinate 4,199,410 of OX346275.1, read as the reverse complement.
CGACACCGATTTAATTGAATATTGTATACCTTAATGTGTATTTTTACAGACGCTAAGACACTTCCATCAGGGAAAGACCAAACAGCTCGCTCCAAGATGCTTGAACAACTGCAAGAGTTATGTGATGCCACTACAGCCTTGAACAGCGGCGAAAACAGTGGCAAAGAGAAGGTATCATATCTTGACAGTCTAAACGGACATTTGGGCGGAGAAGTGATTAGATTCTCACTAGTTATAACTACCTGCTTATGTCTGTATGTACAGTTACGGCTAATTATCTTAGGGCCGCCAGATGCCTACAGGCTAAATTTGGTGACTAAATTATGCCACCGAAGTCTACCGGGCTGATTCCGCCCGCAGCTGCTCGATGTAAAATGTATGACCCGCCACAGACAGATGGACGAATTTGCTGGCGGTGTATACCCCATCCCACCGGTCTGTGGCAAAGCCAAGATTGTGTGTGTATGGAATAACCGCGGTTGAAATCAGCCCAGCGGAATTCATCGCCTGAATTCGGTCGTGGAATTCAAGCCTGTATGTCTTTATGTCGCGCACAGCTGTACTTAGTCAGGGACGATTATTGCCAGTTATGAAATCAAACTTTATATCCCTCCTTCCCCTTCTTATCTTCTATTTTTAAATAAGGAATTCTCGTGCTAGGTATGTCAAACGGCTTTTTATGACAGGAACTACAAGAAGCAGTGGACAAGTTCACCAAAGCATCATGCAAGCTCGTCTATACCTTCAACCCTCGTGCAAATGCCGCAAAGGAAGATCAGGTAAGCCACATATTTTAGTGATTAGTTCTTACTGTTTTAAATCGATACGTTTTTAAATGATCAATTTTGTATCAAGCACGAACGGACGCACACTAAAATGTTAAATTCAAAAGGGAAATTGTTTTTTTTTACTTCGAGCAAGATCGGAATTTTCAGTTTCTGGCATACGCAGCCAGAATTTTGCTACCAACTGAACTATTGGAACCAATTGACCGGGTGACGAATCTTTCAATCAGGTTATACCCTCTTACAACTACTTAGTTTTAAAACTTTCTTTTCATTCAGATCATCGACCTGACTAAGTCAACATGCCAGAAGACGTCAAAACTTCTGGAGAGGGTTTACGAGCTGGCGCAAAGTGTTGACCCTGAAGCGGCTTTAGACCTGGACGCCCAGGGTTCCAGACTCGCTGATGCTGCGCAGAACCTCCTCACTACTGCTGAGGTACTGGTCTATTAGGACATATTCCACTACGACTTAGTGAGTCAGTTTATTGTTGTTATGATTGTTTTTAGCAATCTTGAATTCGTCGGGAGCCCTTTTTTGTGAATGGTCCAGGTAGGCTGATGACGGAGTACATGTCAGAAATCAGATGTCAGAACTCCTGGAAAAGGGAAACGGTCTAACACACCCGTTTTCAACTACGAATTATGCTTGTAAATGACAATTGTATACACAACGTACCTAACTAGTTAGTACTTTTACCTGGGAAAAAATTTCTTTGTTACCAGTTTCAATTAGTTTTGAGGTATTGCTATGTTTTTAGGTGAATGTTATACTGTGGAATCGTCTGACGGTCCCATTGGAAAATCAGTGATGGTCATTACACCAGAGCTATACTGAGATGGAACCGTTCCGTGGCACTTTACTGACTTTGTATAAGCTGATCTCTGTCTTTTTCTTTATTATTCTCAGGAATAATGGTCTATCACATTATATTCAATCAAATTTTTTACTGGGTCCAAACCCAGTTATGACCGATTGGTTCTTTGTATTCATCATCATCAGCCTATATATGACTGTGCACAGACTTCTTCTGGAACGTCTCAGGGAGCGGGCAGTAGTCCCAACGCTGACCAAGTACGGTTTGAAGACTTCACATAAACCTTTGAATTATTAATTACGTAATTCCTCTACAGATAACAGCACCATCAATCTCCTCCCCTTTCTGCCAATCCTCTCTCCTCGCCTCCATCTCCGCTCTCTCATCGTTCGTGGACCACCTGTTCTCCTCCCCAGTCCTGACGTTGCCGCAGCACGCGGCTAAGAGACAGCACTTGCAGGAAGCCAGGGCTAAGGTGGAACAGGAGATAGTGAGGCTGAAGGAGGCGTTGAAGGACGAGAGTGAGTTGGAAATGTGTCATATCCTCAAATATGTTTCTGTCCGAAATTTCATCCCTCTCCTCCCATGTGGTGTCTTTCTACCCGTGGGTGCCGTAAAAGTCGCCTAAGGGAGCAGGGTTGAAGTGTGTTGTGGGCGATTGGCTAGCAACCTATCACTCATGGGTCATACAAGCTAAAAGCGTCACTGGAACATAAGTTTCATGTGCTCTGCCTTTTGGAAATAAAGGCGTGAATCTATGTTTGTATGTAGGTATGTATTTCATTTTTGGTACAAGCTTTAGAGTGAACGAACGTAACTAACAGGGCAAGTTAATATAAAAATGGTAAAAACCGTGATTTCTTTGAATCAGGTGCAACTAAAAGTGTGTATACTACTCATATATCACTTGACATCTTGCGTTGCTTATAAAAAAAAATTGTTCATACCTACTCACATTCAAGCATTAAACATTATAATTTACTTTAAAAACAAAGTTTTAACCGACTTCAATTTAGTACACCGCCAAGCCACGAGAACATTTCCACATTTCTTTTCCAATTTACCAAATGAACTGATTTCCGAGAGCAAATGCGTTGATTATTAGAGAAAAAAACCCAATCGCTGTATGTGGGCCGATAATATTTGAGGACTTCCGTCGATTCCACAAGGATCACCTTTGGCACTTCATTAGTTGCAATTTCAACGGAATCTTATCAGAATCTGTGATATACTTTTGTACTTTTATGTACATAATTGAGGAATTCCATAAGTCATCTGTGGTCTTCATCATCAATTCCACTCCATCAAATTTATGATTTCCGGGTGTAAATACACGAGTTATACTACAAAATACCAAAATCACTACACGCGTGCCTAATATAATTGAGGAGTTCCCTCAATTCCTCATGGATTCCTCATCATCCAACTGAATTTTTGAAAAAAATGGGACCCACCTGGAAGCATATACTTAGAAATAAAATAAAAAAATTACGAATCGGCTCATCAATGACGGAGTTCTGCGGTAACAAACATTGAAAAAAAAAAAAAAAAACAACCGAATTGAGAACCTCCTCTTTTTTTTGAAGTCGTTTAAAAATGCCATATAGTCTCATTATATGTATAGACAAAGTAAGTTCTGGGTGCCAAAGTCTTTATGAAATTGACGTAAGGTTTATTTTCACCTGCCATAATGGTATGGTTCTAACATTATACTTGTACCTAATGTAACGATTAACAATGTCTCATATTAAACAGGAGTTTTGGATGTCGCTGCTATAGAAAAGACGAAGAAAGATAAACTACGCTTCATTGCATCCATGGCGTCCGCTGAAGTCGCCATCCAAAACGCTGAGAAGGAAATCACCGAGGTAGTAGCTTACTTATACGTATAAGACGCACTTAACTGACCATCTGTCAATCATATAGCTATGCGAATAAGGTTGACAGATGATCAGTTAAGTGTGTTACTCTTTTTACTGGCCTTTTTGTTATTGAACTCAAAAAATTAAAAATATCTTTAGGTACACAAACATTTTAATTCGCTAAGCTGTATTAACAGTTTGTTGGCGAGTGATGCGCTCTTTCGGTTAAATACATTTAAAAGTTATACATACTTATTTAACAGTAAACTCCTCCTCCTAGCGTTATTCCCGGTTGTGCCCTAAAGGAGCCCATAACTAAACCATGAAAACTAACTAGTTATCCCATTATGCGTAAGGACCAGCGATATCTCGCCGTACCAACCAAGATCCTGTATGCTATTCACAACCTGTCTTGTCTCGCCTCTCCTCTTAACCTATTGTAACAAGATCAGGATATCTGCTACGACTATGTTCACCAGAGGTCAGACTTACACTGGTTCCCATCAGGTGACTACAAAGGTACCTATTAGACCCAATATTTATCTCTAAGGACAAAGCAACAAGACAAAGCTTCTAGCCGCCACCATACAAGAAAAATTGACAACGAAACGTGAATCGACTGTAGGAAATAGAGTTGAGGAACAAAACAATACAAATATACAATGCGGATGGCGCCGCACTGGTCATTGTGGCACTCTTTGGGGGAGGCCTAAGTCCAGCAGTGGACGTCTGTCGGCTGATATTATGATACAAATGCAACTCTGTTCCAATTAAGAATAATATTAATTCCACTGAAGAGGGCGAGGCCTTTTAATAGGTCTACAGGAGGACATGCTTCTCCCAAAGAGTGCCAAAGCTAGGCAAGTGCATTATACATTTTAGTGACTGAATTAAAGTTGATTTGATAGTGACGATGACATGGATGTTTAAATTATGATAATGTTTCCACAGCCCTACGGGAAACCACTGCCGGCGGAAGCAGCCGCCTCTCTAGAACAGTCGCTGTCGATGCGACTCGCGTCCCTCAATGCTGCTATCAACTCCCTTGTAGTGGCTACAGGCGGTGAGCATACATTTATCTTCTTCTTCTTCCCTGGACATGCTGTCCGTTATTTTTACTAAACTTACTCTCTGAGGTCTCTCGACGTATCGGAGTTGTCCCGTGACCATGGATGTGGCGACACATCCGAAACGTCGGGAGACCTTAGAGAGTTAAATAAATTAGTTAATTATTACGATTAAGTCCCGTTTAGTAAAATTATGTGTGAGAATCGTGAAAGTTTAAAACAATGCTATGCGTTTCCAGATATATGCGAAAGATTCCTAGGAATGGACGGATATCCAGCCAAAGCTTTGGCTTGATATCCGTTTCCCAAAAAGCCCTAATCCCAGAACGACCGTTCCCGTCACTAACTTTTCCTAAATAAACCGTTTCCCGGAATGCGTTTACCCCAAAAATACGTTTGGCTGGATATCCTCCGAAACACCCGTTTCCAAAACACCCGTTCTCAAAACATCCGTTCCCTTCACTAATATAAGGGTGTCATGAGAAACGGAAATTTTGACATACCGATGCTATGAAAAACGGTCTTTTGTCTTATGAAAATTTAAAGCAACTGTTATTTTGGAACAAAAGCCCATTTCTCAAAAGCTTGTAACTTTTTGTAATATATTATAAGCGGACTTCTCTTTTCCCCTCCTTCTATGAGAAAGTGACTTCCGCTTATATTACAAGTTACAAGCTTTTGAGAAATAGGCCCCAGGTGTTTTAGGAAACGTTTTCGCTTTTTTTTAGGCGTGCTTTTAATTATTTTGAATATGCTGTTGTGTATCCACTTGCTTTGTGCGATTGTAGACTACTTCTACTACTAATTCTCATGACACCAATTGACATTGCCGATTGCATGTATGATAATTTAACTTTATGTTACAGATCGTAATAATCCGGACTACGTAGAAGCTGAGTCAGTATCTAAAACCATCCGAGAGCTGATACCGGACCTCGTGAAAGGTAAAAACATTGGCACAGCATTATAAAAAAAATACATTACAATAATTTTCAATAACAATAAAACCAAAACATTTACAGTTTTATTTATTAGCGGGATATGTTAGAACCCGTGATCTGGGTTTATGACAACTGTTCTATCATAATCATCATAATTTAAGAGCTTGTAAGTGAAAGAATATCTAGAACGGACCTTATATTACACTAGCGACCCGCCCCGGCTTCGCACGGGTACTATATTATACATATAAACCTTCCTCTTGTATCACTCTATCTATTAAAAAAAACCGCATCAAAATCCGTTGCGTAGTTTTAAAGATCTAAGCATACATAGAGACAGACGGCGGGAACTAAATAAGTATTTGTTTGATACTATGTAGTGATGACACAAACTCTTCGAAATGAAAAGGCCATGTTTAATAAATATTGTAACCAAATAGTGTCTCTATTGTTAAAGTAGCAAGGTTCAAATGAAAACGAAAGATATATCGGTATTAACAACTTTTTATTAGTAGTTGTAGCAAACTTAGTAAAACGTAAGCAACTGTTACACTTAACGATGAAAGAAAGCTATAGCTTATACTAGCTGCCCGGCGCGGCTTCGCACGGATTACCCGTTTTCCCGTAGGAATGAAGCATTTTTCCGCGGTAAAAAGTAGTAGTTCATCAGGGATAATGTCAGCTTCTAATGGTAAAAGAATTTTTCAAATCGGTCCAGTAGATTCAAAGCCTATTCAATACAAACAAACAGACAAACAATCAAATTTTTCCTCTTTATAATATTAGTGTATAGTTTTGTTTATTACAAATAGAAGCGAATTCGTGGCGTATAGTTTTTGAATTTTTCACTTTGATCAAAATTTAGAAGTGAATTATTTTTAGAATAATTATTCATGCCATACTGTGGTTTCCCTTTAGTATTCCATAACCGGTTTCCCGCCCACTGCTACAAAGCCCATCCAGCTGTTGGCTGTTTTAATCCCTCTTTTTAACGTTGAGGCAATGCATTCACACATCCCATCCTGTCAGACGAACCGAAGTTATAATGCTGTGGACTACCGTCTAAAACCACCAACGAGATCCATCCATCCATCCAGTGGCTGACGGATCTTAAAATTAATTTATAGTACCTAGAGGAAGGTTTACATGTCAATATAAATACTCTTAGGTATAATACACTTAGTCAAATAGCCCGCCCCGTGTCATTCCGGTCGCAAATGTGCCCATGACACTCGCCGCATTGCCGCGTTGAATTGCAATCGACAACCTTTGCAACAGGAATGACCCGGAACCCGGATTCAGTCGCAAACGGCGTCCCAACTCCGCCAAGAATGTTCTGGCCTCTTCTCTCTCTCTCTCTTCTTATTTATAGTTGTACTTATCCTGTTTCTGTTTTCCATAAACAGAGGCGTCTCTAGCCCATGTAGCGCCCGCTCGGCCCCCCTAGGACTGTGGAAAATATTGTGCAAAGTTATTGTAGGTCTAGGGCCGGCCTAATGTGTCTAGGTTTAATTTTTTTGTTAAATAGGTACAAACGCCAACACAGTTAACTGACCATCCTGTATTTAAATTGAACCTTATTATAATGCACATAAAGTGCACGGGTGGCCAGTTAGCTGTGTTGTCGATAGTACTTATTTAAATTTAAGCTAATTGTTACAGATTCTAAGAGCCTTAGTAGCACCAAAGATCAAAAGTCTAGAACAGAACTGCTGGAACAAATCAAGGCGCTTTGTGAAGCAACGCGCAAGCTGGGAGTGAGCGCAAAGTCTGAGCAATCGTCTCCAGAGGTGAGTCTATCGGGGTACACTACATAATTCCGAAAACTATGTTCCGCTTAAGGATTTGGTTTCTATGTATTTAAGTATTTTTTTTATTTTTTTATTATTTCAGTAAAGCACTTTACAATGACTTAAAACTAAATACTACGTCCCACAAAACTGTTTGCACAGCTTGACTGTGGGAACCATGAGTCTATATAATTTGAGGTAGTCTTAATGATAATGAGTCTATATAAAGTGGTCCTTATCAGTCTATATAATTAGTAAAGTCTTCAGAAGTAAGAACAGCTTTAAATGATGCTGTATAAAGTGGATAGGTAACTTATATCTATTAAATATATCGTCTAGGAGGTACCTACCATATCCCTAACGTCATAAACCTTATCCACTCACTTGCTTGTGGCAACCACAGTTGCCAATTTCGCGCACCCCTAAACTGATGGTGGCAACTGTGGTTGCCAAGTGAAGTATGGACTTCTTTGATAAAGAAAAATTGAAAGCAGTTTAGGCTACCTTTTTTGAAATCCGAAAGCAATTGAGTGGTTATTGAGCTTACTCTCTCTCTCTCTTATTTCTCCACTTATCGGTTTCGGATAACTTACACTCTCTCATGTCTCTTAGCACTACATCCTTCCAACTTTTTCTGGGTCTGGCCCTGGATCTTCGACCAGAGACGGAAAGTTGAGGATGATGATGATGATGATGGAGGAGGTTGAGTTGAGGATTTATCGATATTTATTGTGATATCTAAGCTCGCAAAAAATCAACTTCAAGGTAATGTTATGACGTATGTTGCAGGAGCTGAACGAAGCTGCAACACAATACTCCCTGACTTCAGGCAAGCTCAACTTCGTCTTCAACCCGAAGTCTGACCAGAAGAAAACACATGAGGTAGGCATAAAATAATAATAGGCTCGTGACCTAAGATTTATTTACGGTGCCTTTCGCCCTCAGTTTTTAGAGAGGAACAAATGTTTGTATGGAAGCAACATCAATTAAAGAACATAAATACCCAAAAAATTTGGGTTTTTATGTTCTTTTAACCCAAAAAAGGACGGACCTCGCTGGCGGCATCGGAAACGCTTCATACTAATTGACGTAAAGGTAGGACGTCACACTTTTTAATTTTTACTGATCGTTGTATGGAAAATCAAGTAAATTGCTGTTTCGGTCGCAAAATACTGCGTAACCTAAGTCCATAATTGTCATATAATTTTGTTTCTATAAAAGTGAAAGGATTCTATTAGCTTTAAATTTACTCTAGGACAATAAAAAAAAACAAATTTTTCAAAACTTTCAACGGCCATAACATATTTTATGATTTGTAATTTATACTTTATTACAATAATTTGATGGTTTACTATCCATTTAGCAACACTACGTTATGAATTTTAACATGACGCATCTACTCTATTGGATAGAAAGGTATGACATGACTAATTGCTGTTAAAATATATGGATAATAATGCATTTAATAATGAGAATTACAAATGTTTCCTTGCTGCACCGCTAGCCAGGAGACAATATGAAAGAGTTTCCTAGAAAGAATGTCACGACATGATCTTCTAATGTTTATAGAATGGCCTATATAAAAAGGGGTTTAAAATGTTAACAAAACTACATTTTGAGAAATTCAACCCAATCATAGTTTCCAAAAGTGACACAGTAGATCGGGTATATCGACACCTTCGAGATATACAAGAACCGGGTTTAAAGCGGCAAGATGAACAAACATGCTTTGCTTTGCCAAAACACTCCTTAAAAATAATAAATACCTTCTTAGTCCCTATCAAAGATTACTTACCAGTAAAAAACCTATGGTGACCAACTATATAAAAACCTATGGTGACCAACTATATAAAAACCTATGGTGACCAACTATATAAAAACCTATGGTGACCAACTATATAAAAACCTATGGTGACCAACTATATAAAAACCTATGGTGACCAACTATATAAAAACCTATGGTGACCAACTATATAAAAACCTATGGTGACCAACTAAATAAAAACCTATGGTGACCAACTATATAAAAACCTATGGTGACCAACTATATAAAAACCGTATGGTGACCAACTAAATAAAAATTAAATAATCCCCAGATAATAGACACGTGTAAGACTGCCTGTATAAAGACGTCGGAGATGCTACGAGGAGTCCATGAGCTCGCGAAGCTGGCTGGAGCTGACGGCACGGCGCTGGACTCCAAGGGAGCACAAGTTTCCGACGTAGCGCGCTCCCTGCTCACCACTGCACAGGTTGGGTTTGACACATTTTGAACCATTCCCAGATAAATAACATATGTAAATTAATTAATTTAATTTAATAATTTAATAATTTATTTATTCACGAAGTAAACTTAATTCTATTAACATTTTCTTCTGCCAAACCACAATGCGGTTTGTTGGCAGACGATGCTCCAGTTTATGCACAAATATATGTTTACAGTCGCGACATTATGTAGGTATGTAAGTTAGTAAGTATTAAGTAGGTGTAAGTAATTTATAGCACAAACAAGTTTATAGTGTGCACATTGTGCGTGGAACCGGTGGCCTTTGGGGCGGTGCGGTCCTCGAGTGGCAATCACATACCGGGAGACTGATGAACAGATAAAAGTCGCAGGAGTCCATTGAGTGCGGGTGGTGCAGGACCGGTCATTATGGCACTTCTAACTCAGAGGGAAAATAGACCTTGTTGTCACTAAACCAGTTTCCTCGCGATGCTTTTCTTCACCGAAAGCTACCGTTCAAATTCCTCTGTTTCTAACTACAATCTTCTTTTAACAGCTCACAGCGCACTCAGTCCACAACCCGCGCTGCCAAGCCGCGCTCCTTGACTCTTCAGACCGCCTCTCCACCTCAATCCAGGAACTGCAAGCCACCTGGACCCCAATCATCAAGGCCCCCACGTTCAAAGCTAATGGGGATCAGCTCGCGAAGGATAAGGCGGCGGTCGAGGCTGAGATTGTAACGCTGAGGGGATTGGTGAAGGGTGACGGCACAGGTTTGTTATTGGATTTATGAGATTTTCATTCTGTAATACATTGTCCACCAGCTGGCATCACTGTGGCGAGAGATCTAGTTGTCAAAATACACCAATCGTGTTTAATCATCATCAATTTTCTACGGTAGCCCAGTGGTTCAGGCGTGCGGCTGTCAAACGGCGATCGTGGGTTTAAATCCCGGCTCGTACCAATGAGTTTTTTGGAACTTATGTACGGAATATAATTTGATATTTACCGTTAGTTTTCGATGAAGGAAAAACATCGCGAGGAAAAACCTGCATACATCTGCGAAGAAATTCAAAGGTGTATGTGAAGTCCTCAATCCTCACTGGGACCACTGCCGTTCCCTCCAATCCATGAGAGGATCCTGTGCTCAGTAGTGAGGCGTATACAGTCTGAATTATTATTATTTTTAAAGCTGTTGTCAAAAAGACCTCGCCACAGTGCTACGAGCTGGTGACACAATGCATTCTGAATAACCTTCATTGCCAAATTCGAGGGGAACGAGAGAAAGCTACCCGTACAATTTTATCGATACATCAATAAGGACAAATAAAGACACTCACCAGAGAATTACCTTGAAGTTAATTTTCAGCTACAACCTAATTTTCCAGTGAGTGTTTTTCTACTAGTAAAAATCTTAAAAAATCTTGTATGTAGTTGATCCTGATCGAATAAATTGATATTTCTAAGTGCAAGTAATTCCTAAATCATATACGTGCAGGTGTGAAGGTGAAGAAGCCACCAGTGCCAGTTCGAGCGGGTTCAGACACGGGTGCGAAGAGAAAGATTTCCGAGGCGCGTGTGGTTGGAGCCACCAGAGAATTCCTGGATAGACTGCGATGCGAGAGCAGTATGGGTATGTCAAATGTACATAAAAGATAATTCTTGTTGTTTTCAACCCTTTTTTCTATTCACGTTAGAAGTCTATGTTGTAACACTTTCATACTGTCTCCTGCCTAATGGCTGCCTGCCTATATCAACTAGAGTCTCTTAAGACCTTTCTACACCTGCGGTCCATTGAAACCAGTTCTACGCGGCACATGCACTGAACACGTGACTGTTGCACCGCCGAAGTCCACCGTTTCAACAATGGTCATATTATCTATTCTGAGTACACAAATTTTTTCTATATTCCCAGAAAAAGAGAGTGCAGGCGAGCCAGTAAAGTCACCGACGTCACCTTCGCCGTCGCGGACTGATGAGGAGAAACGCGCTAAACTGCAGTTCACTAAAAGCGTCCAAGATGCCAGGAAGAGCATTTGCACTGCTGAGGAGATGCTGCAAAAGGTATGTTCTTAGGTACACTACATAATTCCGAAGAGTCGAAAAATACGTTTGTTGTCAATACATATTTCCTTCGTATTCATAGAAAAAGGATTCTAAATAAATCAAACATTTAGAAGTGCCGACGGATAAAAATTCCAATAGGAGTCTTCTCCGTCTTAAAAGGCCCTGCGTATGTAGATGTAACAATAATTTCCTGGATTCATACCAGTTGCCATAACAGTTGCCATCATATTTACCTATTACAGTTTGGTTAATCTTAGAGGCTCTGTAAGTTTTCAGAGTATGCAGAAATAACCTCGGGCAACATTGTTGATGCATTTTACATTCTGTGCACAGGCCTTTGTCTCTGACGGGAAGGTGCGTGCTTCTCTGGACGACGCCCAGGTGTTCGCGCTCAACAAACAGATGGAACACAAGCTGGCGCGAGCGAACGCTGCTGCCGCTCACCTGCTGTCCTGCCGAGGTATGTCACCTTAGTTTATGATCGGTCCAGGCCTTCGTCTCTGACGGGAAGGTGCGTGCTTCACTGGACGACGCCCAGGTGTTTGCGCTCAACAAACAGATGGAACACAAGCTGGCGCGAGCGAACGCTGCTGCCGCTCACTTGCTGCCCTGCCGAGGTATGTCACCTTACTTTATGATCGGTCCAGGCCTTCGTCTCTGACGGGAAGGTGCGTGCTTCACTGGACGATGCCCAGGTGTTCGCGCTCAACAAACAGATGGAACACAAGCTGGCGCGAGCGAACGCTGCTGCCGCTCACTTGCTGCCCTGCCGAGGTATGTCACCTTACTTTATGATAGGTCCAGGTCTTCGTCTCTCACGGGAAGGTGCGTGCTTCACTGGACGACGCCCAGGTATTCGCGCTCAACAAACAGATGGAACACAAGCTGCTGCCTGTCATTTGCTGTCCTGCCAAGGTATTTCACCGTATACCTGATACAGTGCTTCTCTTGGCCTTGTTCATATGTAGCTGCAAAGGTGCAATGATTTGGGTGCTCTGGCGATTTACTATTGACTTTATGTAGAAGTTTTAACTGACTAACTTCTGCGCCTATTTCCGGCAAATCATTAACGATAAACAAGGCTGTTTATCCCAAAACTAAAATTAGTTATTAAACCAGTGACGCAATTGAACATCGTGCATCACAATTACATCTGTTACTACTCTGTGTCCTCAGGTGGTGACAAACCAGATTACAAATTGGCGTCGAAGTGCGTGAACGCCGTTTCTGACCTCATGCCGTCTATTGCTACAGGTAATTAAGACGTATGCCTTAAGATCACAAACATAAGAACAAATTATCCTCTTTTCATAATGCTCATCTTGACATCTATATATCTTTGTCACATTAGTTTTACTACATGGGACTTAATAGCGTATAATTGACTTAATTATTTATTTACCTCTCCGAGGTCTCGCGACGTTTCGGATGTGTCGCAACCTCCATGGTCACGGGACAACTCAAACCCCATTTCGTAAAAATGATGTGTGAGAATCGTGAAAGCTTAAACCAATACATTTATGTTAAACATAGATGCTATCACCCTGGCTGACCTGAGAGACCCTGTGGGAAGAAAGCTCTTCCTCAGCGACACCATGGGACTCTGCACCGCTTCCAAAAACTTATGTGATACGGCCAAGAGCGAGAAAAAGGTAAGCTTTCAATATAATGAGTAGTGAAATTTAAGAGCTATGCGTTCTATACCTAATGGCTATAAGTGACCTTTAGACCTGAGGGCTGAGTGGCTACCGCTAAACGAAAACGAACTTCGTTCATGTATCTCTCTCTCGGTCGCTCGAACTAGCAAGTGCGACGGAGACGAAGATTTCGTTTCGCGGTAAGCCCTCTGGCTAAATGCAGTGCACTAACTGGGGGAGGGGAGATAACCGATCTCGCTCTAATCAGTGAGTGTGAGTGCAGTTAGTGCTGGCAAAAGTTGGGTAACTCAGGCTGCAAATAGAATGCTATGGAAGGAGTTGGAGGAGGCCTTCACCCAGTTCATATCAAAGAAAACGAATAAAACTCAAATTAATTTATATATTCTTTACTTACAACTGAAACATGTAATATAACTTTAGGAAAATGTACACATACTTAAGTTTTGATATGAATAAACGGCTTATTATTATAATATATTTAGACTGGTCTAAAGGCCACTATTAGTGCCTCTAAACAGCCTCCGCGATGCGCGCGCGCTGGCAGGCTGGCACGCGCGGCCACCGCTGCTAGCGCGCTTCTTTTGTTTGAATGTATTGATTTTTCTCGTGTCTCGTGCGGTAATCTATGCTTTATGTGTTGTCCTATATTTTTATATAATTACTAGCTTCCGCCCGCGACTTGGTCCGCGTGGACCCGGATAAAAACTATCCTATATTTTAATCCAGGCTATAAACTATCTTCGTGCAAAATTTCATTAAAATCGGTTGAGCCGTTTAAGCGTGATTGAGTAACAAACATCCAAACATCCAAACATCCAAATATCTAAACTTTCGCATTTATAATATTAGTAGGATCAACTGTACCTATAAAGTCAAACCTGCGAGTGTTATAGCACCATCGGCGACGGCCCGTTGCCTATCCTCTATAGTCTGCACTTCATACGGGCAAAATTATGTACTAACACTACCTGATAATGCCGATGGCCGTTGGGGCGGAAAGTTTCTCGAGTGGTGAAGCCCCCAAGGTGTATTAATGACCTGGTAAAGGTCGCGGGAGTCAGCTGGATGCGGGTAGCGCAGGACCGGTAATTGTGGCACTCTTTGGGGGAGGCCTGTGTCTAGCAGTGGACGTCTTTCGGCTGATATGATGATGATAATGAACACTAAGTGTGTTATACTTCCATTTATAAATTATACTAGCTTCTGCCCGCGCCTCCGTCCGCGTGGAACTCGTTTATATCGTAGCTCGATAACTTTCATCCCCCATTTCACCCCCTCAGGGGATGATTTCCAGAATAAAAACTATCCTATGTCCTTCCCCGAGATTCAAACTATCTCCATACCAAATTTCATCTCAATCGGTTCGGCGGTTTAAGCGTAAAGAGGTAACAGACAGACAGACAGACACACACTTTCGCATTTATAATATTAGTATGGATGTATAATTACATACGAATATATTAGCATTGATACCAATGGCAATAGGTAACTAAACTAAAGGATGTTTTCAGAAACTGAAAGAGGTGGCGGTGGAATTCGGCAACCAGTCTTCTAAAATTCTGTACGCGCTCACCAGTGACATCGATCCTAGTCAGGAGAAAGAGGTACGCACGTTGATCACCAGCGAGTCCATTGGAACTGTTCTCTGTCTTCTGCGTGAACAGAATACAAAAATAAATGTCCTGACATTTTACAGGTTGACATGCATGTCTTGTTTCAGTTTTTGTACAAAGCTAGATAGGAGGAAGATGACACTATACAAAATTGTAAGGTGTCATGCTCGTGCTAGCCAGTTTTGGCACCTAATGAGCTTGTGACCTAAGATTTATTTACGACTAGCTGATGCCCGCGGCTTCGCCCGCGTGGTTATAGGAAAATGTAACATATTGAATTTTCCCGTGGGAATTAGATGTTTTCCCGCTGGGAAAAAGTAGCCTATGTCACTCTCCAGCTTCTAAACTATCTCCATACAAAAAATCACATCAATAAGACGCTCCGTTGCGAAGTGAAAGAAGGACAAACAAACACACACACTTTCGCATTTATAATATTAGTAAGGATAAGGCCCATTTACATTATGCAAGAACTCGCATGCAATTTTCGTTACATTGCAGGGTGGGGTCTACCTGGTAGTACCTTGTGGCTGGCGGGCATTGTAATGGAACTCGCATATGAGTTCTTGCGCCGTGTAAATAGGGCTTCGCATTTATAATATTAGTAAGGATGCCATTCGAACTAGTTTTTGGAGAGCAACAAATGTTTGTATGAGAGCAACTACAATCAAAGAACATAAATTTAAGTTAAAGACGGACCTTGCTGGCGGCCGCCGAAACGCTTCATACTAACTGACGTAATAATACTTACAATTACTTACGTACTTTGCAATTTGTACTTGTCGTTGTATGGAAAATCAAGTGCTGTTTCGGTTGCGATGCGAAATACTGAATTAAGGTCCATAGTTGTTTTACAATTTTGTTTCTATAAAGGCGTAAGAATTCTATTGGTAGCTTTAAGTTAACTTTATATTTTTGTAAACTTTCAAGGTCCATATCTTTTTATGATTTTAATCATATTTAGTAATTTATACTTTATTACAATAATTGGTTGGTTTGCTATCCATTTAGCAACACTACGTTATCAATTTTAACATGACGCAACCCTATCCCTAGAATTGGCGTTAGTTTTACGTAAGCGACTGCCATTTGAACTTCTATTCTAACCCAGAGGGAAACCTTATTGGGATAAGACGGGTTTCAAGATGTTTTCCTACCACTGTTAAATATCAAAAGATAATTCGTACCTACATAAGTCTTTGTAAGTACCTGAATATGTTTTTACCCCAGTTGTACGAGGCAGGATTCGAACCCACGACCTCCATTTGACAGTCGCATGCCTTACCGCTCGGCTACAGTTTTCGAGTAAATAAAGATGCTTTTTCGAGTTTTCCAATACTGGTTCGTGTACTTTCAGCCATTATTTACTCTCTCCATCGAGCAAATTTACTTTTAGCAAGGAATGACATTCTATCTGACGCAGGTGTTGCAGCGAGTAAAGGCGGCGGGCGACGTGGCCTGCCGCGTCACTGAGAGTTCGGTGCAAGGTCCGACGGCGGGACGGTGCGCTGGACAGGCGACCCTTCTCATGTACACAGCTAAGGTACTTTTTATTACGAGCTTTATACTCGTACCTTCGTTGTTAGTTCGTTAGTATGTGCGGGGCTAATCTAGCCAAACCTGCAAGTCGGTTGATAATGCAATACAATGGCACCGTTAAGCTTGTCTGGTAGTGTCTATTCTTTTCTCCACTAACCAAAGGTTGTCTGGAAGAGATCGCTCTTGAGCGATAACACCGCCTGTTGTTTTACCTCTACCGTCTCTCTGTACCTCTGTGTTTTCTCTTGTAACTGTTCTATCTGTGTGAGGGAGTGCAATAATTTAAGTATTTGTATTGTATCGTAATGGAGACGGAAGGTGGCCATAGGAACTCTTCAATGGCACAAGATAAAGCCGTGGTGTTCGAGCTCTCAATGAGTAACTAGTTGACGCCCGTACAAAAAAAGTGCAGTTGGCAATAAGGGCTCTACCAAAAATTAAAGGATAGATTTTATTAGATATTGAACTGATATAGAATGTAGCTATAATAGTGGACATTGCAATGGGTTGGCCCACTGTGACATTCGTCGAACATGACGGCTAAGATTAAATGGACATTCAGTGTAGGTTGTCTCTCCAGCAAAATAAGCCGTCAAACTAGGTGAAGTAGCTGTTTGACAGTGAAAAGGCACCTTCGTCGAGACAAATAGATATAAGCTAAATGACATTGTCGCGCCCGTTAACTAGTCAAAATCACCCGTTGCCAAGCCAAAAACGAGTTGGCACCCCACGTCACGCAAGACTATTGTTTTTGGACTTCCTGTGATGTAGTTGGATGCAATCGGTTGCAGATAGGTGGCAGTGAGGAACTGGAGTCCAAATCAGTGGCGGCAAATGGGTCCACATACTTATACTTCTTCATTTTAGCTCGTGGCACCATCAATCCAAGACCCTGAATGCCAGGACGCTCTCGTCACCGCCTCCAAAGACCTATCCACCCAGTTGAAGACAATCCCCACAATCAACCCCAAACTGACCCAGGAGCTGATGGAACTGGAGAAGATTCTGGAACTCTTGAGGAGTGACGTGGCAAGCGGGAAACTGGTTAAGAGAAAAGAGGAGAAGTTGGTGATCGAGGACACTCCCCTGAGGAAGCTGACGGCACAGATTATTGAAGATTCTAAGGTAGATTTCTATATTAATCTTACATTTTCGTATTTAACCTGTTGGATGAAACACCTGCGGGCGTAGCACGGTTGCCATTTTATCACTTATCGTTGTGGATAAGGCATCCGTCACTCGCACTCGCATACTTATCAGAGCGTGGTGGCCGTCTTTACCACAACGATAAGTGATAAAATGGCAACCATGCTACAACCACTGCACGCCAAATTTTTTTGGTAATAATGTGATTATGAACCTTACATGAAAGCCTATAGGCGTTCTTGGCGCCGTGGGTACGACAAAACGCAACACCTTAAATCATGTTTGCTGTCTCGTTTTATAGACATCATGTTTAAAGTGTTCATAAATAAAATTATTTATCGTTTAAATAAATTTCAGCAAAACGCCGAGTGCACCACCAACTCTGCGGCGGAGAGGAGAGCAATGGCGGATTTCGCTAACAAACTCACAAATGGTCTTAAAATCATGGACGTCGCCAATGCTAGATGCAAGATAGCGCCTCATGTAAGAACATTTGATACTGTTTCGAGTTTTCTTTACTCCAAGTCATGCATTTGTTTTGCGTCCTTTTAAATCAATAGATCAATTACTTCCTTTAAAATGAATGTATCATCTCAATTCAACCTGCAAATTCCTAATGCATAAGCGGACAGTCCAAATAGATTTTGAATTTTAATACCTGAATATATAGGTATGTCGTCACACCTCAATACGTTCTTTAAACCTGATGTTATAATAATTTCACTCACTTAATTTTGAATTGAGAAATTGAGTTTAAGTAGTTATGTTTAAAGTTTTGTATTTCTGTCATGTTACCATGAAATCTAGCGGCTCTGGCATAATATGCGTAATAGGTATATATTGTATTGTTATTAGTATCTATTTTGCTTTGTTATGCCGAATACATTAAGTTTCTTATTTTCTTATTTCATCTTCGGACCCGATTCTACGTGCACATTGCTAAACTAGCCTAAAACTAAGTTGTCTAATTTTTAGACATTATTTAGGCGGCAGATTAAAAACGATATATTTAGAATAGCATTTAGGCAGCTAAGTAAGTTGTATAGACCGCCTAAAATAAGAAACGTCAGATTCAAATTAGCGCTGTAATTTGATTATGACCAGTGATCGGAATTGCTACTGCCATTTCGGAGAATATCGGTGCGTAAGCGTAGTATGGATAAGGTCTTTAGCCCGGGGACATGAATGAACATTTTAAGTTTGTGTTTGGTTTAAAGAATGTTTTAAAGAACCCCGGGCCTAATGATTGAAAATATGTTTAGTTAAATGCCCTAGAATTTTAATATACGAGTATTAAAGATTTTTATGCCTTGAACATAAGGCTCTACAGGTGCTACGACTGTTACTGGGCCCTTTCAATGTGTCGACTGATTTTGTACTGAATAAAAAAGTAATATTACTTTTATATGTTCCAATTATCCTCTATCTATTTAATAATGGACATAAGTTTAAACCTATTTTGTGATAAGCTGGCCAGTTAAATAGAAATAAAACGATTGCAATGTCAACTTCATAGCATAAGCACGTCAATGTCATGTGCAGTTAGTACCATATAAATATAAATTCAATTATCGCAGAAGTTAAGTAAGTTAAGTTCTTATTGTGACTATTTTGGATCTAACTGGAATCCGATTTGCATCTGATTGGACTTGAACTGTTGTTGGTTTAATTAAGAACAGTATTAGATCTCTCTACTTAATTGAACATGCCTTAGTGATGTTAATGTTTCGTGTTTTGTTTTATAGTTGTCCTAGCTTCCGCCCGCGACTTCGTCCGCGTGGACCCGGGATAAAAACTATACTATATTTTAATCCAGGCTATAAACTATCTTCGTGCAAAATTTCATTCAAATCGGTTCAGCCGTTTAAGCGTGATTGAGTAACAAACATCCAAACATCTAAACTTTCGCATTTATAATATTAGTAGGATTACTGTTACTTATAACTGTTAAACGAAAGTAAATGGATGATGTATTTACAATGACTATTTTTTAGAGTAGGGGAATCTCAAGTCTTATCCACGTTACGTACAATGTTAAAGGTCATTTACCCGAAATGGCACTACCCATTCCGATCATTGATAATGACAGCTGCTCATAGAATAGCAAAGTATTTTAGCGACACCTAAATAAAATTAGGAAGTTTAGAGGCCACTGTAGAATCGGGTCCAGTATCTTGATCAAATAAAGCGTTTCACTTAATCTTTGTCACCAGGACATGAAGAGACGCGAGGAGCTAGAAGACGCCGTGTTGAACCTACAGCAGTTGGTGCTCCAGTGCCGGCCGCGTGGTGGAGCTGGCGACGAGGCGCAGACCAACATCGTCAACCTTTCAGTAAGACTTACATCATTTTGGCTTCGTGCCAAAAAGTATTAACAACTTAGAAAAGTCGAAAAACCCCCGACATTTTCATTTCAAAGTTTAATATCTCAAAACCGGCTGAACCGATTTTGTTGAAACGTAGCTGAGAACTATCTTGATCACGTCAGCTTTCGGAGAAATAAACCGCATTAAAATCAGTTCATTCGTTTTGGAGCTACGATATACAGGCACGTCAAACTTATAAGCCCCATATTTTTACGTCAGGGTTTAAATAGTACATTACGTACCTAGTGTTCGGTGCATGTGCATCGAACACGTGACAGGCCGCTCGCGCCCTACTTTGGCGATGCGGTCGTTTCCTAAAGTTAGTGCGTTTTATGACACCGTCGCGATCGCATTCTAACATTTTATAACATTTAATTAACCGTAACAATTTACTTTTTTTATTAACATTGTAGAAGTGTAATATATAACAATTGACGTTTAAACTATATCTTTTCATTCCTCCAAACAATCACCTACTTGCACCCCAACATTTGGTCCTTCGAACAAAGTACTTCGCGCGTTGGTACTGGGACCATTGGGACACGTATCGCGAGTGAAGTGCATGAACTAGTAGAACATTTGGGCAGTGCAGGTAGCAGTAACAGCTTGGTGCAGAACTACAGCTGTAAACATTCAGCAACGGAGTACATTCAGTAGCGAGGTGACGGCAAGGACAGGAAACATTCAAGTAAGATCTTTCCATATTTAAACTATCAACATCGGCAGTATGGTGAACGTAGGAAATCAGTTCCTTATAGCTGAAGAAATCAGGTCCAGTTTAACCAATTTCAAGAAAGATGGAGCAGAAAGGAAAAGCAGTGAGGAGTATTTGAGACGAAAGTTAAACAAATTAGAGGAATTATGGAAAGAATTTCAGTTTAACCACGACCGGCTGACGATGGACATAAGCCCTCAAGATGCCTATTTCACTGATAAACATTACGAAGCAGCGAAGGAGACATACAATTTATTAAAGCAATTGATTAACGACGAATTTCGTAAGGTCAAAGGAAATCCGAGTGCCCAGACAAGAAGTGACAGCAAGGGAGATACACCTCGGCGAGCGGAGGAATCAGGCTCAAGGAGCCAATTGCTAGATTCACAGAGCAGTGCTCAGAACAAGACAGCGGATGGGCATACACCGGAGCAACAGTATGATCATGAGGTTTATAAGAATCATGGGGTATACAGTAGAATGGATGACGCGTTGCGCAGGCAGGAGGCGAACTTTAGAGCGTTTCAAAGAACAATTGCTAACATTGACTTAGAAACCTTATCTGCCAAGTGGGAGTATGAAAACGCTCTAAAGACATTGAACACAAGGTGGTCAGCCATTGACGCACTACATTCAGAGATCGATAGTGAGTTGAACGGAGAAAATTTAGCATACGAAGAAAGTTTCGCTTCTTACGAGCGAAAATATAACATTTTAAACAAAGCTATTAACAGTAAGATGTGGTCAGTATCGCACAGGGAGAAAACAACGCCCATGCTAGAGCTACCAATGTTCAGTGGAAACTACAACCAGTGGGTCTCGTTTAAGGACTTATTTGTAGAGGCTATGCATACAAATCCAACATTATCGAACGCACAGAAAATGCAATTCCTAAAGGCTAAAATTAGAGGCGAAGCAGAGAGAACATTTACCGATAACTTCCGACAATTACATGACTTGTTGGGAAATACTAAATCATCGCTACCATAACAAGAGAATGATATTCACTTCCCATATGAACATTTTATTCGGACTTCCAAACATTCAACAAAATTCGATGGTACAAATTAAGAGGCTGCATGATGTGTCTATGGAAACTTTCAACGCCATAAAAAACTTGGGTATAGATACAGCAACATGGGATCCAATTTTGGTTCATATCTTGTGTCAAAAACTGGATTCGGAAACATACACAGACTATTTGGAGTCACTTAGAAATACCAAGGATATGCCGATATTACAAGAGCTTTTAGATTTTCTAGAAGGCAAGTTCACGACCCTGGAAACATCGGCTCGTCGCCGACAAGACGGACAACAAAAATTGAGTCCACAACAGTCAACGAATTCAACAACATTCTTCAACTTACAGAAAACCGTTAAATACCTTTAACAATTATAGAGCCAACGGAAACTACGCATCTATTGCGAAAACATTCCAAGGGTCGGGTTTCAAGTGCCCATTGTGTAAAGGCGATCACGGAATTTATAATTGCAAGTTTTTTCTGCAAATGCCGAACGATAGAAAACTGAATACAGTAAATAGGTTAGCGCTATGCGTAAATTGCTTATTCTCGCATAACAGCAAAACATGTAATTCTGCTAAAAAGTGTCGCAATTGTCAAGCTGCCCATAACACAATTCTACATGACGCGTTGAATAAGCCAACGACCAACTCAACCATGACGTCACAGAGCAAGGAGCGTACTAGTAACATGTCGCACGTAGCGCAAACTCGAGATAAACATTCTGAAATTCTACTAGCCACAGCCCAACTGAAAGTATTGGGCGCTGACGGATCATATTACAATCTGAGGGCTCTAGTAGACCAGGGATCTCAAATATCATTAATATCAGAACAGGCTGCTCAAATGCTAAAGGTTAAGAGGGAGAAATGTAGGGGAATGATCTTTGGAATAGGGCAACGAGAAAACAATTGCAAGGGAAAAATTCATATTATATGCAAATCAAACTATAATGATTACACCTTTAAGGCGGAAGTAGTAATTATGAATAACCTTATAAAAAATCTTCCCAACAAAACATTTAGCAAGCCATCATGGTCCAACATCCAGAACATTGACTTGGCAGACCCGGAGTTCTACATAAGCCGACCAGTAGATCTACTTTTGGGAGCTGACGTCTTCCCTAACATTATTATGAACGGGATTATACGAAGTGAAGATACTTCAACACCTATGGCGCAACAAACACGACTTGGTTGGATGCTGTGTGGTAGTGCAGAAACATACCATTGCAACGTAGTAATAGACAACCTTGAAGATATACAACATTTCTGGGAGATGGAAGATATAACAGAAGAAGAAGAAGATTTATCAGCAGAGGAGATACAATGTCTGAAATATTTTCATGAGACGACCACTCGAAAACAAGACGGAAGGTATGAAGTGCGACTACCAATGCAGCCCAATTTTGAGACGAATCTCGGTTCATCTAAACAAAAAGCTTTAGCCCAATTTCGTAATTTGGAACGGACGTTTGAGAAACAGCCAAAGTTAGCATCCGACTATAAAACATTCATGAATGAATACGCAGAGTTACAACATATGACACCGTCAAAGGGTAACAAGACACTTGAATGCTACTTACCTCATCACGGTATCGAACGAGCTGAATCATCAACAACACGGTATCGCGTAGTATACAATGCGTCAGCAAAAACGACCACAGGTCATTCACTGAATGACCTCATGTATAAAGGTCCAAACTTACAGCAGGACTTACAATCTTTATGGCTGAAATGGAGACAATATCAATTCGTCTTTACAGCGGACATAGAGAAAATGTACAGACAAATCATGATACATGAAGACGACGCATCATTACAAAGGATAATCTGGCGAGATTCCCCTGAACAGCCCCTCCAATCGTTCGATCTAAAAACCGTCACGTACGGAACAAAAGCGGCACCGTTTTTAGCAATGATGACGTTGAGGAAACTAGCTGCAGATGAACGAGAAAACTTCGCAGAAGCTTCAGAGGTTCTGGAACATTCCTTCTACATGGATGACTTAGTCCACGGAGCGTACTCCATAGAACAGGCAAAACAGATGATTAAAAACCTTGACCTCTTATTGAAAGCTGGAGGTTTCAATTTGCGTAAATGGTCAGCTAACACTTTGGAGTTATTAGAAGATGTAACAGGCAAACAACATGACGTTATTTTTAATCATAAATCAGATGTGGTCCCCAAAACCCTAGGTATATGTTGGAATCCAATCAAAGACACGTATACGTTCAGATATGAAACCACGAAGCGTAACAAACTGACAAAGAGAACCCTTCTGTCTGAAATTTCGAAAGTGTTTGGTCCATTAGGATGGGTAGCGCCGGTAGTTACAAAATTAAAATTATTATTCCAAAACGTTTGGAAATTGGGTGTTCAGTGGGACGAGGAAGTTCCAGAAGATGTTAACAAAGAGTGGACCAAGGCTCAGGCTGAACTGAGTACACTAAACGAATATGAAATCCCGCGATGGCTTAATAGCCGCGAACATGACGTCATCGAGCTCCATGGATTCTGCGATTCTTCACTAGCCGCCTTTGCATGTGTTATATATGCACGTAACAAACATCAAAAAACAGTAGTACTGGTTGCGGCTAAAACAAAGTTGGTACCCATAAAAACTAAAATTACTCTTCCAAAACTTGAATTGAGCGGCTCGCTTCTATTGGCTAATCTTATGAAGAAAGTTAAACGAGCCTTGGAGCATCATGAGATACACACCTATGGTTGGACCGACTCAAAAGTAGTTTTAGGGTGGCTTCAAGGTGAACCGAGTCGTTGGAAGCCCTTCGTCGCAAACAGAGTGAAACAGATCACCGAAGTCATGCCCGCAGAACAATGGCATTACGTAGGAACAAGTGAGAATCCAGCCGATGCAGCGAGCCGGGGCTTGTATGCCTCACAACTGCTAAGCGAACAGTCCTTGTGGAAAAACGGACCTACCTGGCTACCTACGTTTCAGGCTGAAACATTGACAAAGAAACATTCATAACAGACCAAGAGAAAAAAGTATTTCAGTCAAACGTCATACAACATTCGAGTAATGGTCCTAACATTATCGAACAACTATTGCATAAATACAGCTCATACAATAAAATAATACATATCTTAGCATGGATACAAAGAGCGTTGACTCCTAAACATAAACATCGCCCGGGCTATCTCACATTACAAGAATTACGCAAAGCTAAACTGACAATAATTAAACATGTACAGCAAAATGACTAGCGAAGAAATAGAACACTTGCGCAAGCACAAATGCGTGCAAACAAAGTAAATTAAAATAATTACGGCCTTTTATTGATCAGCAAGATATCTTACGAGTACGAGGGCGCCTTTACCAAGCGTTAATAAACGAAGAAATGAAACATCCAAAAATAATACCCAAGGACTCTCGCCTAGCAATTCTACTGATTGACCAAGCACACAAGTTAACATTGCATGGAGGCGCTACAGTAACTTTGGCAGCCCTGCGGCAGGAATACTGGATTACCGGTGGATACAACACTGTGAAAAGAGAATTAAGAAAATGTGTTACATGCCGCAAACAAGAGGGACAGAAACGGTATCAGCTGATAGGAGACCTACCCGCTGCCCGTTGCAATCCCGCCAAACCATTTTTTCACACGGGGATTGATTATACAGGAGCCGTAGATATCAAGGCAAGTAAGGGTCGTGGAGCAAGAACCTTTAAAGGGTACATAGCCATTTTTATCTGTATGGTGACTAAAGCTGTACACCTAGAACTGGTTACAGATATGACCAGTGCGGCGTTCTTGGCAGCACTCAGAAGAATGGCGGCTAGAAAAGGCGCCCCAGGTCACATTTACAGCGACAATGGTTCATGTTTTATTGGAGGGAACAGGAAATTGCAAGAAGAATACCAACATCTACAACACAGAACTGACAATAACTTTTTGGCGGAAGTTACCGGAATGAACATTGAATGGCATTTCAACGCACCATCGTGGCCAAGTGCAGGAGGCATTTGGGAACGGGCTGTGAGAAGCCTAAAGTATCATTTAAAACGTGTTGTAGGGGAACAAAAATTAACATTCGAAGAGTACTCCACTATCCTGTTTCAAATAGAAGCCTGCCTAAACTCTCGTCCGTTGTGTGCGTTAAAGGAAGACATTGATAATCTCGATTTCTTAACTCCAGCGCACTTTTTGTCCCCGGGAAGACCAGGTGTAACAGTCATTGACACAGCAGAAGACGCACGCACCAGATGGCATCTAAGTCAAAAGTTGTTCCAAGACATTTGGAAAAAATGGAAAACAGAATATTTAACTCAGGCAACATCAAGAACAAAGTGGCAAGTACCCCAAAAGAATGTAGAAGTTGGAAATATGGTGATTATCCATGAAGATAATCTTCCACCTGGAAAATGGGCTATGGGGCGAGTAATTGACGTCCACCCCGGCAAAGACGGCTACGTGCGCGTTGTAACATTAAAAACAAAAAATGGCACACTGAAAAGACCCGTAGTGAAGCTATCCGTTCTTCCCATTGACAAAGAACCAGAGAAGCTATTAGATCAAGAAAAAGAGAAAACACAGCGATTTACACGCAAACAGAAACCTTATGTTTTATCCCTTGTTCTGATGTTTATCTACTTCATAACAATATTAACTACAGGAACTTGCATGAAAACAACACCTGTATGCAAGCTAGTGAAAGTGCGCGAGTGCAAATAAACGAAAGTGATATAAACACCAACACGGTTCGGTATAAAGATAGGGGCACAACCCCAGTATTAAGAAAAATTGCGTTTAGTGACGACTCTATGTGATCGTTTTCCTTGCTTTATAGGACTTTAAGTTTAATACAATTTTATGATTCATTTTGTTTGTTTATACAACTCCTAAATTTGTTTACATTAATCTGTAGGGATTATTAACTTTTATTCTTGTATATCTTTCGCCCTCGGCAAGATGTTCGGTGCATGTGCATCGAACACGTGACAGGCCGCTCGCGCCCTACTTTGGCGATGCGGTCGTTTCCTAAAGTTAGTGCGTTTTATGACACCGTCGCGATCGCATTCTAACATTTTATAACATTTAATTAACCGTAACATTTTACTTATTTTATTAACATGTAGAAGTGTAATATATAACAATTGACGTTTAAACTATATGTTTTCATTTCTCCAAACAATCGCCTACTTGCACCCCAACACCTAGGGTGGTGAATTCGTGAATCACCTCACCTTCGGTTCGGGCCACAAACAACTGCGATCTGGGGCTTTACGAATTACCTACCGCCCGTGGTAAGTACACAATATTACGTCTTCATCTGGCCACAATGCGAGTTTTACCGTACGCGCAGCGTGCAGTAAAAGAAGAAACAGAATGAAGAGCTGTCAAAGAGTAGTCTTCTATTGGGTTTTATTTAGTTTCACCTGCCCCAGTGTCTGTCTGGAATCGAATCTTGTAAGTCGAATATGACTAACATCTTGGAAGCTAATCGAGATTGTACATGTTGAAATCGGGTGACAATGCAGTATTCTGAGCTGCTCTGATGATGGAAACATAAGGTTGCCATAGGAACTCCAAGATTAAACGTAGCGAAACCACCTGGTCCTAGGAATCGTACGAATTGCCTTGACGAGTGGCTTGTCCCAAAAATTAAAATTTTGATAGACGGTATCAGGTATTCAGGTATTTTCAATCGTTTTTACTGGCGATCGCTTTGGCTGTTCATCGTGTTGTGTGTTTTAACTTTGAAGCAAACAATCAGCTTTTGTGTATGTTTAGTAGTAGTATTATTAAATTCTCTCTCACTACCAGGATTTCCTAAAAGACGTATGCACTCTCTCCGAGCGCCTGCAGCATGTGGCACACAGCGCGGAGCACAGCGGCGCCGGCGGGGCGCACGCGCGCGCGGAGCACAGCGGCGCCGGCGGGGCGCACGCGCGCGCGGAGCACAGCGGCGCCGGCGGGGCGCACGCGCGCGCGGAGCACAGCGGCGCCGGCGGGGCGCACGCGCGCGCGGAGCACAGCGGCGCCGGCGGGGCGCACGCGCGCGCGGCCGGCGCCGTGCGCGCGCAGTGCGCGGCGCTGTGCGCGGCCGCGCGACCCGCTCCTGACCAACACGGCATGCCTATGTTGGACGTGGATCATGCTGCCAAGGCGAGTTATAGTGAAATACCTAAAACACGTTAAACTCTTTACACGGTGTTCTTGAGAAATAAATATCGCGTAAACCCGTGTGAAGTAATAATTTAATTGTAAATACGAAAATTGCATTAACTGCCTGTAAGATACCCGTAAATGGCACATTTTAGTGTGAAAACTACCTTTTGGTCTATTACGGGCACCAACTGGTCGATCACGTAACGCATTGTACGTACGTTAGGCAGATATAAATGTCAATTTTTATATGGATAAATGACAGTTGCATCTACCTAAAGCGCGTTAAAAATGTTACGTGATTACCCCTCAGAACAGAGTTATGCGTTGCTGCTTGCGCCAATTCTGACCAGTATCTTATGGCATGCCTACCTATATGGGACGTGGAACATACTGTTAAAGTAAGTTGAAATATTAAATTAATAAAGCTGCCTACAAGGTACCCATAAAGGGCCGTTTTCAGTCTTCGGAGATGCCATTTGGACTATCAGCCATACTGTTAATTGAAGTTAAGATTGCCCACTTATCAACTCAGCACCGTGACGAGAACACTCCTAGGGACAATTAACGCTTTTAAGCTTCAATTATTATACATATATTATATTATGTATAAGTAACAGATAAAAGACAAATAAGTATACAATGGCATTAAATATCCCTGTTCAAGGGAAGTTGTAATAAAAAAGTATGTAGAGAGCTCCCGACGTTGCGTTGAACTGGGGTTGAGTTCATTTGTTCCTTCAGCTGTTAACACGGCAAATCCTCAAACATATCAAGGGTCGGCAACGCCTATGTTGCTCCTTTGGAGTTGCATGCGTCTATAGGCTGCGGTGCCCGCTTACCATCAGGCGGGCCGTACGCTTGTTTGCCACTGTCGTAGTATTAAAAAAGGTTATACTTATAGCTACAGCATTTACGAAAACAGTCTCAAAAACTTCATTTTTCATTCCCAGGAGTGTGTGAGCCGAGTGCATAAGATCAACACGACGATCGAGTGCTGTCCAGAAGGCGCCGGGAAAACTTCGCTCCACAACGAAGCACGGCCACTCAACCAGAGCTGCACATTACTACAGTACGTCTTGCATTTATAATATTACTGGCTGATGCCCGCGGCTTCGCCGGCGTGTTTATAGGAAAATGTAACATATTGAATTTTCCCGTGGGAATTAGATGTTTTCCCGCTGGGAAAAAGTAGCCTATGTCACTCTCCAGCTTCTAAACTATCTCCATACAAAAAATCACATCAATACGACGCTCCGTTGCGACGTGAAAGAAGGACAAACAAACACACACACTTTCGCATTTATAATATTAGTAAGGAGTAGCCCATTTACATTATGCAACCCTCGTTTCGTTACATTGCAGGGTGGAGTCTACCTGGTAGTACCTTGTGGCTGGCGGGCATTGTAATGGAACTCGCATATGAGTTCTTGAGCCGTGTAAATAGGGCTTAAGAATTGTAACGGGCGGACTAGAAGAACGTGTACCCTCATACCTAGCCGTCTACAGACCGTATGGTTTTCAAGACTTTATCTTGTCTCCATCCTATATAGTCTTATACGAAATTTAGACATTCCTATAGTTTATACCACGCTGATGGCGAGGGAGCAGCCTACTTGATCGTGAACAGACACAGTAGGCTGAAGACGCTTGTCGAGAGGGCCGACCTTTTAATGATTTGATGATTCGCTTCGTTGACAGTTAGAGACAACAGGTCTCTCACTCTTAGCACAGCACATCCTCGGGAGCTCTTACTCACCACCACCGCACACACACCACATACCTACAACGCAAATTGCGGTATTTATGGCTGCGGTCTTTAGGACGGTGTATGTGGTAACACCGCGAGTGGTAAACGAGGGCAAGGAAAACCAAAAGATCGCTGGATAGACGACATTAAAAAACAGCAGTTTTGCAACAGAGTGGATGCAAACAGCAAAAGATAGGAAAGGCTGGAGACAGTTGGAGGAGGCCTATACCCGAAAAGGGGCCATGTCTTAAATATATTTACTGTCATGTACTAAATGTAAACTTTTCAAGTCACGGAAATAAAGGCTATTTTATTTTTATTTTATTATATTATGTGGTCTTAAGTATACTGCCCAGTTGAGCCGTTTCAAATATTAGCAATATGAAGAACTCTGCGCCCTGCCTCAATTCCTCTTTTGGAATCCACAGTAAATTCGTACCGTCACGCGTTTATCACTTGTTTTATACATATTGTTTTGTGTGACTTGGAACTGTCTCGTTTGTTCAGATTCGCGTCTCAGTCAGCGTTGTCAACGGCGCAGTGCGCAGCGCTGGACGAGGCCCTGAACGATCTCATAGATTTGAAGAACAGGATAGACAAGATGCTGCAGCCTAGACAAGGAGAAAAACACATTGCACTGGTAGGATCTTTATGTACTAAATATCATCATATCAGCCGAAAGACGTCCACTGCTGGACATAGGCCTCCCTCGACGAGTGCCGCAATGTCCGGTCCGGCGCTAACCACATGCAGCAGACTCCCAGGTTTACCAGGTCATCTTGGTGCGTGTTTATATATTTGTAAGCATTCTTGATAGCTTGTTTGTTTAAATAATATTATTACGATTACTATTTATCGATCATTTTCCTGACTAGGGGCCGACCCTAGTCAGGAACTTTCCACCACCCTTCACGCAGTGCCAGCGTATGGGCTAATAAGCCAATTAAGCAATTGCTTAGGGCATCACACCTCGGGGGCACCAGAAAAGGACACAACAAATTGCTAATGGACAGTGGGGCCCACAGGCGGGAATTGCTTAGGGCAACAAGTAGTCTTAATGACCTGACTCCAGGACTTCACAACGCTTACGAAGCGCTTCAAAGACGTTGTGGCCGCACTGTATTTATAACGACATGTTCTATTCCAGACCACTCCCTCGGCATCCCTGCTGACGTCACGCGCGCGGCTGGCCACAGCGGCCGCGGGCGCCAATCGCGATGCGCAGGAGTTGGCGCCGGCGTTCACGCGCTACGTGGCTGACATGCGCGCGCATGTCGATGTCACTGATGAACAGAAGAGGATGAGGTTATCTATCATCTTATTTACCACATCCTTTTGTCATGTCATAAAATTTAGGTATTCTACATATGTATGTAGAATACCCCTACCCCTTCGGGAAATAGGCGTGATTATATGTATGTACATATAATCACGCCTATTTCCCGAAGGGGTAGGCAGAGATGACGGAAATCCACTTGCTACAATCTTGACAAACCTATCTTGCTTCATTCACTTTCTTTGTATTTCATATGCACCTATGAATGTTAATAAACTACCGCATGTTCTGAAAATGAAGCGCTGCTGAATAAAAAGAAACGATGTAAGAAACTCGTCGATATCAAATCTCGTATCGAAATAGAATATTGTGTATCAAGGGAGCAATATGATATATTTACGACGAGGGCCTATATTGAATCTTTAATGAAGCAAAAGATTCTACAATAGAATCCCAAGCGTAGCGTGCAATTCTAAAGTAGAATCGTGAGTGTACCAGTGATTCAATTGTATAACTATTCACTTGCTTATGGCAACCACAGTTGCCAATTTCACGCACCAGTAAACTGATTGTGGCAACTGTGGTTGCCAAACGAAGTATGGACTGCCTTGATAAAAAAAGAAACCAAAGCAACTTAGGCTACCTTTTTTAAAATTCGAAAACAAGTCAGCGGTTAAGACTAAGATGGAAAGCAGTTTCCTACCGAGTGGCACATACCTACTGCATTTCACAAGCAGGGAATACCAGGGTAGAAAAGTATAAATATGAATTTAATTCCTTCCGACATATTAAGTTTAATTCGGCTTGTCATCCAGGTTGGCTGACCATCTGAAGAAGCTCCAGGATCGACTCAAGCTGCTGACCATGGAAACGGGACGGCAGCTGGTCACATGGAGACCTGCTAATGAAGGTGAAGTGATCGCCATCACGGACGACATCCTCAAGGTATTTTAGTAGCTTATGGTAGGTAACGTGTAACATTCCATATTTAGGTAATAGTCCAAAAATCAATCTATGGTCTTATGGGAATAATGGCGTGATTCTATCTACTTATCTATAAATTTTGAGTGCGGTTAATTTAATCGAAAGTCTTCTCTGTTGATGGTTCTTAGATAATCGTTGTTGGGTATGGGTTTATGTTTTTTGAATTTTTATGTGAATATTATAATCTGACCTGATTTATTTGTGTATTTATTTTCTACACTATTTCTGCTTGGACGCTGGTGCTGATCAGACCGTGGAACATCTGGATTAGACTCAAGAGGCTAGTCGAGGTTGGTCAGTTGTGGAACAGTCAAGTGTAAAAATATGGGTGCATACAACTGACTCATAAATATGTCCCATCGCTCTTATGTCAGTGGATTAAGGTTTTGGTACTTATTTATGAGAGGATGTTATCGATACATATGTTTGCACTCTGTACTTGTGTCATAGAAGCTGACAGTATTTACAGCCAGCAGCAGACGAAGCCGGAGGGTGGCGCGCTCAATATGATGTTGACTAACTCTTATTGCGTTATAACGCGTTATAATAAAGAGTTGTTTATATAATTTTAAAAAACCTTGCTATTTCCCTTACCTCTTGGTAAGCGTAGCCATTTCTACCGCTTGTGCAGTCAGTTTCGTTCATGTTCTTCATCAATATATCAAAATGTCGGTTCCTTTCACAGGAATTGGACAACGCAGAGACGATCATTGGAGCGAAAACCGACCAGGCCACCAGGGTAGCTTATGAGGACTTGAAGAAACTCCTCCTACCTTTAGACACCTATACAATGGAAGGAGATAGGAAGTAAGTAACAACCTGTTATGTATTGACCGTTTATCTTTTCCTTGGCTGCCTTTAGATGAAAAATTAAGAAAATCCGCAGAAGAAAAAGTGTAGCATATTGATTAACTTGCACTGTAAAACCTAACTTAAGTGGTATTTAAAATGTGTGTCTGACGAATGATCGACAGTTTTGTGACGACTATTAACTACAGTTAACTAATTAATGGTTATGCGTTTCCCCATAGCTCAATTATGGTTGGCGGTGTATTAAATGCAGTGTTCCATTTTGTATCTTTTATTTTACATACAAATTGTATGGTTAATTTTGGTTACAAAATGGAACATTTTTAACTTATACTCGGTGACGTCACTAACGATGCATCTCTTCTCGCGAAAATGCCCGCATGCATCTCGAAGCGGCTAGAAATTAATTTATATTACTTTGTCTTTTTCCTTCATCTTAATCATATTTATCTCCCATAGAAAACTGGAAGCGAAGCTAGAACCCTACGCTACAAAACTCAACTCTATGGCTGAGACCTTAACGCTCAGTATCGGCAAACCAGGATCCCTCGCTCGCTCCGCCCACGTCACCGCTGAATCGGCAGTCCAGCTCACAGCCCTAGCCAAGGCCTTGAAGAGCGACGAGGTAAGCGAAAATGAGCTCTCTGAGGGAGACTTTAACGTTAAGAATAGATAGAGTTTGGCCAGCCATTAACAGCAGGTTAAACCTATCTGGCTCAACTACACTTTACCTACTCCGCATGGGTGACGATCGTGAGAGCGTACTTGAGTCGTCTAAATGGACAAAGTCCAAAAAGACCTGAAAAAATAGTATTGGACAAGGAACCTTGGCGGTCTTTAGTGTCGAAGCCCAAGATCCACTTAGGGTCGTTGGGCCACATCAGTAAATAAGTAAAGTAGGACCCATGTGATCATTTTAATATAGTTTATTTATACCATTAGGTATTTATGTTTCCGCTGCCATACTTATTTAATTTATTTTATCAGGACCCAACCAAGAACAGCAAGATAGATGAAACATCCCAGGAGCTGTGTTTCGTTACTTATAACCTCCTAAAAACAGCCGAGTCGGTCAGTCAAGTAAGTTATTGGATTTTGTTTTGTAAAAAAATGTGCAAGAAATGTAACTTTGACCAATAATTATACCATTTTATTTCGTTCCTTACACTTGTGTAACTTCTAATGTGTATGACCAAACCTGAAATGTCACCTTGACAAATTGTGTAAACTATTTTAACCTAATTATTGATTCCTAACGATTTTACAGGAACCCAACACTTTCGAGTCGAGAAGAAGAATGATGGATGCTTGCCAAAATTTGAGCGATGCTATCAATAAATTGGTAAGATTCTGCTTCTTAATGGGCATTTTCATTTTGTGTACCCAATTAGCGTGAGTTTTTAAATAAAAATTAACTCAATGGACCCGATTCTACAGTGGCCTCTAAACTTCCTAATTTTATTTAGGTGTCGCTAAAACACTTTGCTATTCTATGAGCAGCTGTCATAATCAAATGACAGCGCTTGAATCTGACGTTTCTTATTTTAGGCGGTCTATACAACTTACATAGCTGCCTAAATGCTATTCTAAATATGTCGTTTTTAATCTGCCGCCTAAATTATGTCTAAAAATTAGACAATTTAGTTTTAGGCTAGTTAAGCCATGTGAACGTAGAATCGGGCCCAGTATCAGTTTTGTATGTGAAAATGACAAATGTTTTAAATATTCCTTAATGACTACACATCCTCCAAATACACTAATTTACCCTCAAAATTGCATGTGGCCGCTAGTCACTGCATTAATATAGGTAACCAGAACCGAATTCATACTTATCTGATGCGCTCTGACGCCTGACACAAACTGATGTCCACCGTCAAGTCAGAGCGTATCAGATGAATGCGAATAAGTATAACCTTAATAAATGTATGAAACGGATATCGTTTTTGTTCGTTCCAACACGTCACGTTACACGAATATGCACCCGGCATTACAATATGCCAATATTTGCCAGAGCTCCCGAGGATGCGTTGTGTTGAGAGCGAGGGAATTTGTTCCTTCAGCTGTCAACACGGCGAATCCTCAAACATATCAAGGGTCGGCAACGACCATGTTACTCCAAATTGCATGCGTCTATAGGCTGCGGTGTCCGCTTAGCATCAGGCGGTCCGTACGCTTGTTTGCCACCGTCGTTGTATAAAAAAACACCTCCCCCATCTATCATGTCGCGTTTATTATGAAAAAGGCAGACGCCTGCCCTCCGCTTCCCATCATCGTTCCGTAAGTTGGCCCTAAAATGGGGTCCACCCACAGCCAGGACTCCCAGCACAAGCTCTAGGGCTGCCAGATTTAGAATTCGACCGCCCTAGGCTAACTATGAAATGTAAGTAAGTGTCAGCCCAGTGCCGCGCCCCCCGCTGCCCCCTTGCTTGGTCCTTGCGCCCTAGGCTCTAGCCTTATTAGCCCGTAGGTAAATCAGGCCCTGAGGGTTGCTGGCATGACCCGACCAAAAACCCTCCGCTATCCTCCAACTCTAGATGGATGGTACGTGTGTTATGAAAGTTTATTCCAACAGGTCAGAGCCTCCTCAAGCGGGGACAAGCTGCAACGCGAGTGCAACGAGCTGAACCGGGCTCTGCAGCTGCGTCAGAGCACGATACACCCGCGGCCAACCTGCACCTTGCCGTATGCAGAGTGCATCTCCGCCTTGCAGACGCAGCATGAGGCTATTGGTAAGTCTTACAGACATTTCTTGACAAACTATACCGTGCAGCATTAATGACAAAATTCCATCAACTTCTACAATGAGCGTCAATTATAATAATAATTGACTCTGGATTTATGACACAAAGATCTTCTGAATCGAATCTTTTTCATTATGTTGATGATATTTCTCAGATCGTTGATAAGTCCGGACAAGTTGATGCGATATACACTGATTTTACCAAAGCATTTGACAAGGTAAATCATCGCATTTTAGTAAAAAAATTGTCTAATTTTGGAGTCGGTGGCTCTATGCTGAATTGGTGCGAATCATATCTGGGCAATCGACCCTCAATAGTAGTACTTGATGGTTGTAGTTCTGATCCTATTGTAGCCAGCTCTGGCGTACCTCAGGGTTCAAATCTGGGACCACTCTTTTTCAACATATTCATTAACGATATCACTAGCATTTTCTCACATTCAACTTGTTACGCTTTTACGGATGACCTTAAACTAATACGTCCTGTTAGCTGTACGACCGATGCAGCCTTATTGCAAGAAGATCTCAATAAATTACATGACTGGTGCAACCTTAACAAGATGTACTTGAACCCAATCAAATGCTCGCACATTAAATTCACAATGAAGAGAAACATAACAAAGAGTGTTTACAACATTGCAGGTGTAACACTGAATGAAGTCACTCACATTCGTGATTTGGGAGTAGTTCTTGATACAAAACTAAAATTTACAACTCATATCGATAAAATAATAACATCAGCAAATAAGTCGTTAGGATTCGTTATTAGAAATGGAAAGGAATTCAATAATATTTCTACCTCAATAATACTATATAATAGTTATGTTAGAAGTAAATTAGAGTACTGTTGTGCCGCTTGGTCACCCGTTTATAAAGTCCACATTAACAGAATAGAGAGGACTCAAAAGAAATTACTAAAGCATTTGTCATACCGATATAAACCACCTAGACATGTTAGATCCTATCTAGACAAAATTAAACATTTTAAACTAGAAAATTTAAATAACAGAAGAACGTTGCTTAGTATGTCTTTCTTGTATAAAACCATGAACAATCTAATTGATTCACCTCAAATTGTTAATAAGTTCACGTTAAGCGTCCCGACTAAAATACCTCGCATGCCTCGTGCCTTATTTCACGTTCCTTTCTGTAAAACCAACTTTCGCAAGCACTCACCTGTACCTCGCCTGTCGCGTGCCTACAATGATCTCGTTACAGAACAGGAAAATATCGATATTTTTTGTGATTCTCATAACAGCTTCAAATGCAAAATCAGGGATCTGTTGTTGAACCTTGAACCATAGTCTGACTGATTTAGTTTTAAGCATAGATAGTTTAGTGCAGTAACGCAAAAATTGTAACGCATGCCGTGGTTGCCTATTATTAGGGTTACAATTAGACATACATAAGTACTTGATGTTTCCACATAAAACGTAACATTGTTAACTCCGTTGGCAATCCTTAAACAAATAAATAAATAAATAAATAAATAAGAACTAAATGAATCAAACAAAAGACATTCTGACTGTGTTCACAAAAGAGGCAGGCAGAGCACGTGAAATCCAATCTTCAGTGTCACACTCGAGCCATCATGCCATGGATTTCGCTTCGCCTTCGGTGTCGGAGGTAATTCTCTTACTCATTGCACAATGGACTGTTCGAATGGGCGTTTGTCTTGTTTGTGTTACAAATTTTAATGTAATGTCTTTTCGAACACGCAACTAAAGAAAGAAGTAGAGTTTCAGTTTTTTACCTGCCCAACTATTATATTACGTCACATCAGAAAAGTGAGGACGCAGTCAGCCAGTAATTTAATTGTGTGACAACAATTAATGTCGTCCGCAGGGAACCTGAAGAGTGAAGAGGCTGTGTCGAGAAAGGAGTTTAGTACGTCGCTCGATTTCTTGACGTCGGCTGTCAGCAACAACGTCGACTATGCGGAGCACTGCGCTTACTTGGTGAGAAACTTAACTTTTCGACTTAAGCATTGAATTCTTCTCAAAATGTGGCACTGCAGATCTTCGTACTGTGCTCATCAAGCTGGCTTTAGTACCCAATAGAGCGGCTACCCACGGCGACTTTTTAGTGTTACAGTCAGCAGCAGAAGTTGCTAAGCAGTTCTAGTGCTCAAAATTATCTACACACGAACTCTAATGACAAGGGAATAAGGATCTGTGTAGGTCATTTTGAGCGTGTTATTTTGCTTAGCTACTTCTGATGCTGACTGTACAAACGCAGGTCACGAACGCGTGAGTGTCGCGTGACACTAGCCAAAGATCACCTATCCTTGCATAATCACATGTATCAATCCTGTATCGCTTTTGTAGCGCCGCAAAAAAACCCTGCATGTAGATTTACTACAGGATCTGCACAGGCGCATTAGCGAATTAAAATTCTTCTAGAACCTGACTACTCAGCACAACCTTACTAACCAAGAGTATGAGAAAATTAATATTTTACGTTTTAATATAACTTGTTTCTCAGTTGGCAGTATCGGAGCATCACCCGGAGCTGTCTAAGGACGGTATGTTCGACACGAAGCATGTTCAGAAGCTGATCGCGACTGCCCAGGACTCGTGCTTCCGAGTCACCAGGCCCGGGATTGTGCATCAGGTTAGTGATGTGCCGAAGGAGTTTCCTAAATTGAAAATGTTCCTTGTGTAAGTTTCCTGCAATTTCCGAGGCTGGTCTTGTATTTTTGGAAAATGTTCGCAACTTGGACATCTGTAGATCAGATACGTGCTGCGGACATTGGTATTTATAGCATATACACTGCACCTATTTATTGCACAATTTATGAAAGTTTGTGGAAAAGTGTTCACACTTTGGGAACTTAACAGTGATTTAACTTACCGATGTAAAATCTGTGACATCGATAGGTTAAATAACCAGTTAATATGTTTCTACAGGCAAAGGAAGAATCATCTCTCCTCACCAATCAGCTCTCCAACCTCAAACAGGCCATACAGGACTGTTCTTCGAAAGTCCGAGACGCGGATGTGAAGGGAGGCCTTCTAGACGCCAGCAGCAAAGTGGATGCCGCCGGAACGAAGTTGCTAGGCGAGATGAACACGGCCGATGTATCTGTGGTGAGTTTTGGATTAAGATGCTAGTGGCGGCTGTCATCTGTCGTAGAGATTTCAGAATACATTTTCATCAGCTGACACTACAATAATAAGAATAGAACTTATGACATGGCGATATCGCGTCATTAAAATAGAATGGAATTCGGAAAGTCCATTTTATTCACAGGTGAGAGAATTTCTGAAATTGGTGCATATTACGTTTCCAGGAGAAACTGACACCCTCAGCATTCGCGACGATCGAGGCGCTGTCTTCGTTACGCATTGTCACCGAGCACTCTTCGCTCGCACCACCGGCCACGCCCTCACCGGCTGCGCAGAAACGCGCAGACGAAGTCATCCAACAGTCCAAGTATGTGATATACTCATATTATAACGAAAGGAGTTTTCAATCATTTCTCTCTTCACACCGCAGGGGCATCTTTCAAGTTGACACTAAGTATTTCAAAATTATAATTAAACTTCTTCGACCTCGTTCGCGTTGACTTCCTTTTGTTGGACTTTTACTGGGATAAAAGGTATTATATATATTAATCCAGACTATACTCTATTTCTATGCTAAAAATCTTAATCCGTTCAGCCGTTTTGGCGTGATTTAGTAACCAACATCCTAATATTGGTAGGATAGTAAATACAGTTGTCAATCATAAACTAAAGTTACCTATCCACTTTATACAACATCATTTAAAGCTGTTCTTACTTCTTAAGACTTTACTAATTATATAGACTGATTAGGACTTTACCACTTTATATAGACTCATTATCATTAAGACTACCTCAAATTATACTCTTGGATCCCAGTCAAACTGTGCAAACAGTTTTGTGGGACGTTGTATTTAGTTTTAAGTCATTGTACAGTGCTTTACTGAAATAATAAAAAAAAAAAAAAAAAAAAAAAAATTATGACTCATTTGACTTGTATCGTCAGTACAGTGCCTTGCCTGTCACTAGGCTACTCAGACCACAACCATCACTGCCTTTGTCTTGCATTTGCAGCCGCTATTACTAGCGGCCTCTCTATGTTTTCTTGAAAGACTACAGCCTTAAATGTGTTATAGAGAGCTGCTGACCCGGACATCTGGACTGATGCGAGCCATCAAGACCTCAGAAGACCAGCAAGCCATGACTTGGGTCATTTTCAACACCTACACCAAGGGAGTCATCGAGATTTCGGAGAAACTGGTCACCTGCATCAGGTACCTATAATTAAATGGCTTTTCTTTTATTCTGCGTGAGCAGCCGTGTTATCCCGCCATTGCCGACGAAGTTTACCGCGTCTCCGTTTTGAGTCGTGGGACTTGAACTTAGCCGCCTTCTGAGCTACATCTTCTATCCAAATAGACAAGACCAAGGTCATAAAGTGCAGCGTGGTGTTCCGGATGCGATCCATTAGTTTTACATACAATATTCTGCGCTTCGTGGCTCACATGTAAATATTATTTTAAGAGTCCGCAGTAAGCTCGGCCGAATTTCACCTTCCCATACAAACGTAGTTACGCTCTCATTTGAAAACTACGCACTGTGGTTCGCTCGGAACATGCTAGCTGGACAAAATTATTTTCTCTAATATTAAGCTTCTAATAGGTCTGTCTAGATAAAATATAATGTTATTCATAGTAAAATCTCCAAAAATTGGATACACCAAAAAATAAAAAAATATTTGTATGGAAAAAAAAATATTTACACCACACTACAATACTTAAGCCTAATGACGTACAAAAATAATCTTATTTGTCTAGGATAGCTTGAAGTTTAATTTCTGCACGCGTTTCCGTTATTTCTACGTGTTCAGAAGAACACGCCAATGCCAAAAAAGCCTATTTACTGTCAGAAGACAGTAAATAGGCTTTTTTGGCATTCCGAAGGCAATAAAATGATGGAAATACCCGATGACCCGCACGCATACTCCACTTCCTGGTTTGTTTGTACGAGTGAGACGTAGATTTGGAGTCCACATAATAAGCCAAAGCTTCATCACTCGTCAAGCACCTTTGCTGCTTCTGCTGCTGGTCGCTGCTCTTCCGATCACGCAACTTGTCAGGACTCTCACTGACTTCTTTTATCAATTTAGCAACGTTTCGCTTTCCAGATAGTCGAGACGATATTTCGGCAGCTACTAATAATTCTTCTGAACTACGTGTCGAGATCAAATCATCAACACGTCGACGTTTTGTTTTGGCACTCGCATCTTCCATGTTTAGTGTAGGTCTTCCAGGGCCCGGTTGAGATTCCTTGGAACTACAACATGCCTCAGCATGATCGTACGACACAGTAAATGTCAAATCACCTTGGAGCCATTCCTTATTGCTTGCCAAAAAGCGTTCCCGAGTTCTATGAGAACCTT
The DNA here is from genome assembly GCA_947049275.1 of Epinotia bilunana. Taxonomy (NCBI): domain Eukaryota; kingdom Metazoa; phylum Arthropoda; class Insecta; order Lepidoptera; family Tortricidae; genus Epinotia; species Epinotia bilunana. Next base: position 4,158,678 of record OX346275.1, on the reverse strand, counting down.
CCCATTTTTCCGAAAGTTTCGATGAAAATCGGGAAATCACCGTCTTGATTTCCTTCATTGAATCTTCCATTATTCCGCTTATATCCTGTATTTTCGAAATGTACGCGAAGAGACCATTTCGTTCATTCTTGGAGTTTTTGAGCCATTCTTCAAAACAAGCGATTTTCGGCACGTTGAAAGTGTGACCTAGAAAAAAATTAATAAATAAAAATCAGGCAAAATCGGGCCAGAAAAATGAAGACCCTCGTTGTCAATGAGGTTATAGCTACTTCCTAAAAAATATTCAGGTCGGGGAGAAGAGGGGATTTTTACTTATACTCCAATGAATTCGAAATTGAAGTTTTTTTTCTTAAATTTGTAACATAACGATATATTTTTCTTGGTTACAGGTTAAAAGGATCAAAATATAATAGTATTTAAAATAGTACTTACTCTTAGTAACAGAATCCATCACAGCACTTAACCAAAATTAATGAAATATACTTGTGAGACGTTATCGCAATCGGAGCTAAAATGCAACTAAATTCATGCAAATAATGCAATTGTTTTATATACTTACCCCCATTACAAAAAAAAAATGATTTACGACAAATCATTACCTACCCGTGTAATCACCAACTAATATACTAATTACCCTCATTAATGGTTTCTGAATTAGGTGATGTTGTTTTTGTCCAGCTAGCTTGTTCTACTCGACATACAGTGCTACGTGTTGGATTGTGACGAAACTTTGCATATACAATGACATGAGGTATATCTATGTCTGTAATTATGCCATGCCATGCTGCCATGGGAAGGGTTCATGGTGCAACCTCTTGCACAACTTCACGTCAAATATAACTTCTTTCTGATTTCAGGGAAAATGGACAACAAGCAGGTTTGGTAGAGGGAGGAGCGATTGAAGAAGATGTAAGCAATTTTCCTTGTCTAGTACTGTAATGTATAAGGGCTGTACTTCTTTACTTTTTCTCTTTTTTTCGTCTTTAACATTGATGGTAAATATATAGACAACAGATGCTCATGCATTGATGCGTTGTCATATATAAGACACCTCGCATGCTTGGCGTCTATGTTTCAAATAGCAAAACACACACTCGCACAAAAGCATAGCTTCGCACATATCTGTGAATATTGACCCTTATGCTTTCGTTTTCAGGATGCTGACTTAACTGCAGCGAGCTACGTTCAAACACAGTATGTTATTTTTATTACTAATTTGATGAGCGACTTGTTCTATTTTTTTAAATACCTTCGTATATAATGTGTCATCATCATCATTCGCTTGTCCTTATCCCATTTACTTGGGGTCGGCGCAGCATGTTTTTTTCTTCCATACCTCTCTATCGCCCGTCAACTCATCACACACATCTTTCCCGTTCGTATCGTCTCTCACGCAGTCCATCCACCTTTTCCTTGGTCTACCTCTTCTCTTACATCCCTCTACATTCATACGTATTTACTTGTAGTGACATGACTAGCATCCCTCCGCATAGCATGTCCATACCACCGTAGACGATTTGCTCTCAGCTTTTCAGTTATCGGTGCTACTTGCATGTGTATTTATTTGAAATCCATAGTATGATAATTATGAAATAAAGAAGAGAAGATACAAGTTGAAAATAGCTACCGTGCATTCTGTAAAACTACTGACTGATGAGTGAAGATGTTTGTGATGTGATGTTAATTAAAATAATTCAATAGTACAGTCAGCAACAAAAGTAGCTACGCGGGTCAAGTGCTCAAAATGACCTACACACGACTCCAATATCAAGAGCATAAGGAATATCTAATTCTTTTAGAGCATGTTATTTTGCTTAAGTTCAGCCTGACTGTACCTACTCGTAAAAACAAAATTGTGGAAGGCAAGGGGGCAACCACCATAATTCCCTAAATTGGAGTATTGGAATACGGTACTTAATAATTCAGAAATTACTCCAGCGACTTGTCGTACTCTGAAATATTATATGATGAATGATTCGTTAAAACATCAACTTGTAAGTACTCGATTTTGACCCTAGTTACTTTGCAGAGTACTCATCGCGAACAAATGGCTTCACAAGCCGAGTTACAAGGCTCAAGTGAAGGCGGACGGAGAACTGGCTGCGAGAAACGTCATCGATGTTGGGAAGAAGGTGAGTCGAAATGGTTTCCAGGTGATTGTTCATCTTCCTTCCTAAGTTCCTTTGGAAGCAACTACTGCGAATCAATCGTCGCAATTCATAGGTGTATTTGCAATAGTTTTATCAAAGCTACTGTCTAAAGGAACTATTATGAATAATCCTTAATGCTGATCTTTAGGCCATGGACAGTGGAGCCAAGAGCCACAGTTCAATACATTTGATAGAGTTCAATCTATGAACTCTCGCTCGGCGCCCTGGTCACGTACTTAAAATGATTTGCAAGTAAAACTTTCACGGAGAATGCCATTTACTTCAAATATTATTCAACGTCTAAATTTTGTCTGTTAAACAGTATGTAGAATAATGTCTTACAAACTAATTTTTTTTATTGACAATCGCTCTCGCAGTCGTTCTAGATACAGTCTCAGCCTACTTAAAAGTCTGGAGGATATGCTTTGAATGCCAATTTCTTCCTCCTAAACTTTTGTATTTTGTAGTCCGAAACTGAATTGTGATGGTCTTAAAGTACCGTGGATTGTTAAACGGTACTTTCGTTTCTGTTTAGATGATGACACACCTGAAAGAGACAGAGAGAGAGGAGATGAGACACCTTGTAGAAGAGTGTGAACAACTTCTCAAGCAATGCAGCGCTAAATACACCTTGGAAACTGGCAGGTAAAGAGTCACTTCTGGAGCCATTTCACTTCAGTCACCATCGGTTTAGACTAAAATTGTTACACTTAAAGCTTCGTCTAATGGGTCCCTTCAAGCCCAACCAGGAAAAAACTTCTCCATATTGCGGAAAACTCAATTGCTGACAAAAAGAGGTGTCGTTTGTACGTGGTGCTAATGAATTGAGATTGAATGAAATAAAAATAAATAAGCTGTTGGACTGATTCTGGCACTAATGAATACTTAAAAATGGATCATATTGAAATCACTTGCATATTCCTCATTAAACTAAACATCTTGTTTCTTTAGTGTCTTTATGGATCGGCTGAAGGACCTGGCCAAGGCGGTTGACCGAAGCATCGTGACCATGGTGGTGGAAGACCTGATTGAAGATGAAGAACCACTAGCAGACCTTGATATACTGGTTGATACTGAGAGAGGTACGTATCCATACTCATATTCATACTCATATGCCCACAAGGTTCCAAACCCCTCCCAAAGTTATATGTAATGTAACTTGGAGACTGTTGTCACAGTAAACATATTTGTCGAAGCCGTGACTCAAATGGAGTCTTTTAAGACCTTTTCGGGCTGGACTGGAGCTAAAAAAAAACCAGTTCTACACGGCACATGCGCGGCACGCGAACTGTTGTAACGCCGATTATGCCGAAGTACGCCTAAGTTTGTTGTAAAGCGTATATGTGTGAGTGCGTCACATTGGACGTTCGAACGGATTTGATTTTAGTACTGCTTTTAGATATAAATCTACTAACAGCAGAAAAAAATTAGATAGTACAAGTTTACTATGAAAAACTTCTTGTCTCTATTTTCTTTCTGTAATAATTTCTAGTAACAGTGACTAGCTTCCGACCTAGATCGGTCATACCTATATTTTGTACACAAATCTTCATGTTATTCCCGAATGTAGATTTAATATGAGAACCACTCAAACTACGTTTGTATGGAGAGTGGAGCGTATTAAGGACTTATCTCTTTCTTTACCAGATGAAGCAAAACGCAAGTTCCTGCTGGAGCGGAAGATAGCAGATCTCCTGGCGCACCTGGGGCGAGTGACGAAGACAGCACGAGTGGTGGCCGACGGGCAGGGCGGCGATGGCTCCGAGCTGCGTAATTGCACCAGCCACGTATGGACACCACACACAGTACCTTCTTTAACCGGCTTCAAAATAGGAGGGGGTTTCTTCATCACCATAATATCAGCCGAAAGACGTCCACTGCTGGACATAGTCCTCCCCCGAAGAGTGCCACAATTACCGGTCCTGCGCTACCCGCATCCCAGCGGACTCCCGCGACCTTTACCAGGTCATCAGTCCACCTTGTGGGGGGCCTACCCACGCCGCGCCTTCCGGTACATGGTCGCCACTCGAGAACCTTTCCGCCCCTACGGAGGATTCTTAATTAGTCGGAATCTTTTTTTATTGCACTAGCACAAATAAAAATGCAATAGTTATTTGTCCAAGAAGAGAGCAAGTTTTTTGCTGCGAGTGCTGATTTTGAATCCCGAGCAATCAAACGATTCTAAAAAAAAATATTCTAAAAAACGGACAGATGCGAGTCGCCCACCGAGGGTTCCGTTCTTAATTACAAATTGTACACTTTACAGATTTTTCTCTGGACTTGTAGCATTAAGACGATATTACTTGTCAAATTTCGTAGTTCTAGATCAACGGAAAGTGCCCTATTTTTTTTTTGATGTCCTTGAGTGTGTCGAAATATTGGTTTTTGCGGCATAACGGCCGTAGCTTGGTTAACTTAGAAGTTTCAATATTTCATAGCTTCTAGGGACTGTATTTGTTTAATCGTATGGCGATCTGTAGAATAGGCGAATATCAACGTGATATTTATATAGGAGCGCCCATTTCGCCGAAAGTGTTGGACTGTAGACCTGAGTGTACGGTTTTAATGTCAACTCAATACCTCCACTCATTCCCGAGATAAAGGGTCTAGACAGACAGACAGACGGACAACAAAGCGATCCTATATTGGTTCTGTTTTTTTCCTTTTGAGGTCCAGAACCCTAAAAAACGATAAAAAAATGCTGACGCATTCGTATTCTAAATTTCTCCCGTTTCTAAACGCTCGTAGGATAGATGACTTAACACCATTTTGCTCATTTTTTTCAAGCAGCATAATTATGCTTGTTCGAGCTGCTGAGGTGAAAAAGAAAAAGCTATCCCAACGAGTTGCAGAACGTTATTACAGAATTTCCATTATTGTATCAATATCCCAATGGCTTGACAGTGTTACCTAACGCCTTGGCCACGACCTTGGTCTTAAGCGACCTGCGGCAGCGGTTTTTTTAATTCATTGCGCGTTATCCCACCTAACCACAGTGCTTTGCGCGCCTCAACCGCGCAATGAACAGATAAAACGCTGCCGCAGGTCGCTTAAGACCAAAGTCGTGGCCAAGGCGTAAGGATTCTTGACGAACTTTAAGTTTTACGACAGAAAATTTTAAAATAAAGAAAGAAAGAAAGAAGACGTTTGTTCATTTTAAAAGTGAAGTTGTTGAACCAAAATTATTACATATTTCAGGCTGAACTGCTGGCTCCGATGCTCGTGAAAGCTGCTGAAAAAAGAGTCATTAACCCTAATGAAGTGGTGAGTAACCTTTTATGCTTTTAATCGAATCTATCGATCTATTCTCATTTCTGCGCCATCTAGCGAGAACTATGTGACTATGAATTATTGATGTTTGCAAACAACATAAGTAATTCCCGGTTTAAACCGATCGATAGATACAACCGAATAGTCGTGAATGTTTTGTAAACATGTTTAAAACTATTTGCATTTCATTTTCACTTCAGAACATTACGAATCATTTCAATTTGTGAACTAGAAGAGAGTGATGCGTTTAATCAAATATTTTGAAACGAACGATGTGGAGGCAGTGATAAAGTTGTTCGCAATAGTTTTACTGGTAATAGCAGCGTCTCAGTTGTCTCAGTTATATTATACTACGACGGTGCCAAACAAGCGTACGGGCAGTCTGATGGTAAGCGGTTATTGTAGCCTATGGACGCTTCCAACTCCGGGGTGTAAACGTGACATGACAGATCCTAAGTTTAGACAAAACCCTGAAACGTGCTGAATCAAATCTTACCCAAAATTTACCTATTTAACTGTACTCTGGCTGAATTCTCAGATATATGTTGTATGCATTTAGTGTTACCAGTATCTGGGGGCACGGCAGCATTTTTTTTATTATGACAAAAGCATTAAAAAAAGCAATCCAGTTCGGCAACTTCAGCATCCAAACCACCAAACATCCATCCCTTACAAAAACTTAAACTGATTGGATTTACCTTCATTTGCTATAATCGATTGCAATGTATCTATCTTTGAAAAAACTCAGTTTGGATTCGTATAACTTTGTTTTAACAGACCCAGGTAGATAAATCCAGATTTGCTTGCTTGCTGATTGGCTTGGATGGACTTACCTACCAAAATTTGAAATAAACTTATCTCACTTTGATAAAATATTATGATTTTAACTGTATTTTTCTCAAAAACCACACGGAATTATACTTAACCGATAAAATTGTAACAAAACTAGTTTTTACCCTTTTATTTTATACTATAATGTTGAAAAATGTCAGAATTTTTTTCACCCGAGTTTGAAGTTAAAGCGACTCAAGTACCGATTCCATTGCAGAGGAGAATGCCTTTTTATAGGATTTGGGCGGCTGGCGGTTAAAAAAATAACTATTATCAGATACTTACTTAAGTTTGCCTTGTAAATATTTGTTTTGTAAATATGGCTTTGTGTTGTACAGGCGGTAGCAGAGGAATACCGGACGCAGTTGGCGCAGTATTCGGAGTCGCTGTCCAAGGTTCGTGACCTGTGCGACCGCGCCGTGGACCCCATGCAGTTTGTGCAGACTGCCGGTAACCATTCTTCTTTGCTGTAGGCTTCTTCTTCTTCCTCGTCATTCCCTCATGACTGAGAATCGTGACCAATCGGTGTCCTTCCATACGACGTGGTCAAGGGGCCTATAGAGCTGCTTTGTTCATGGAACCGTAACCATACTGCAACCGTACTTACTTACTCGTATCTACACTCCGAACGACACGTCTGTGATGTTGTAGCTTTGTGAGTATGTAGAAGGTAACCTGCAGAACCTTCACCAGTTTTCAGAATGGATCTTTAGAATGGGCATAGGCAATGTTTTATTCCGCGACTCTGCCTGAGTTCTCCGTAATAAGCCGCTCAGTTAGTCTTTTCTGATGCGTAAGCTGAGCCTCTGGCCAGAGCTGCTGTGATTACTGACCCCGTATCATGGTCAGCCTTATCATGCGATAAGTGACAAGATAGAGCGTCCGTATCGTTCTATTGAACGGTGTCAGCCAGTGACGGACGCTCTATCTTGTCACTTTTCGTGTGATAACGTCGTCCATGCTACGGGGTCTGGTCCGGTTTGTTAATGACATTTTGCACAGTCCTGCAATCTTTTGATTGTATTAATCTCGCCGCGAACGAGGGGTATTATTATTACAGTTTACATGTCTGTTTCTGTGTGTGGTTTACGTGTCTTTGGTATCGTAGCTCCCGAACGGGTTAACCGATTCGATTGCGTGATTTTTAAAAAGCTTTTATTTAGTTTCACCGGTTTGTCATCACATCTTGCAATTTAAATTTAACCCACTTTCCGGTGACCGATTTAGCTGAAATTTTTGGGTATAAGTATAGTTTGGATGACAATTCAATATTATGGTACGTATACTATCGAACCAACTGAATCATGACCCACCATAGAACCTTGTTACAATGAGCGAACATACGTAAGATCATATGACGTTAATATGTCAGTTAATTGTAACAAGGTTCCATAGTGGGTCAGGATTCAATTTTGTCGATAGTACCATCGAGCTGATGTGATAACGGAGACAGAAGGTGGCCACTGGCCATGGGAATTCAGTACTTTACCGACGTAACCCCGTTGAGTTTGGGTTTGTTAGAATTGTCTCAATGAGTAGTTGATGACGGTATACAGAAAAGTATAGTCGGCAATAAAAGCTTGTAGCAAAAATGAAATTTTCGACAGAAACTTGTTTAATCGGAAGTGCTGTCTATATAGGTCGTAATTCTTAGCTATATTGGTCGTGTCTGTGTCAGGGTTTTTATAGGTATTGTAGTTACTATCCTTGATATTGTATTGCAGAGGAAACAATGCAGCGCATGAAAGAAGAGTCGGCTGAACATCAGAACGATCTGCTGAAGTGCTCAAACACATCAACGGCTATCAGGAAGTAAGTATTTATTTTATTACTAGCTGATGCCCGCGGCTTCGCCCGCGTGGTTATAGAAAAATGTAACTTGAATTTTCCCGAGGGAATTAGATGTTTTCCCGCTGGAAAAAGTAGCCTATGTCACTCTCCAGCTTCTAAACTATCTCCATACAAAAAAATCACATCAAACGACGCTCCGTTGCGACGTGAAAGAAGGACAAACAAACACACACACTTTCGCATTTATAATATTGTTACGGAGCTTCGATTGTTAAGGAGCTTCGACTCTGTTTAAATTTACACTACCAATCATCAATGAATCAGAGTTATATCGGGGCTGATTTCAGCGAATTTAACTTCGCAGTACCTACGCGGCAATATGTTTTGACCTGTCATCTTGGTATCTTGTCTCACGCCCTCATGTTCACATTCAAGAGGGCTTCTAACTCCGATAGATTGGATTAAGTTTATTTCTCCGAATATGGTACATTTGTTGGTATGTTGTACACGTGTCAGTTTCACATATATCCTGCCGACATCGGTGTAGAAATATTATTAAATTTAAGTAAATCATAAACATTCATCAAATTATCAAGATATAACAATTCATTGGAGTGTCCTCTTATTTCAGCGACATATGTTTCACCGAATGCATGGTTTCGCCGAATTTTCGTTTCATTTAAGTTAACTTTTCAGGTACAGCTAAAAGGTAATTCTGTTGAACCCATTAGGTTAGGTTAGGTTTGTTTTATAACATCCCTGAAAAGTTTACTGACTGAAGAAAAGAACGGTTTTCGATGAAATGAAAATTCTGCGGAACATACATTTGATAGAACAATTGTCGGTAAAACAAGGTACAACCCAATTAATTAAATACAACTTACAAAACAACAAATTCATGTTAAGATAGATAATAAATAATTTAAAAAATCGTTTATCGAATAAAAACAAGTTTCAAACCGCCAGTTATATATAATGTCCTGTCAAATTTTGTATTTGTATATTCTGGCCCCAGCTCCGACTCCAACCAACCGCGAATCCTATTTTAAATGTATTGTATGTTGGTTCTTGAGAGGATATAAAGTTCTGCTGCAGGAGGCAGGCTTCCTCATGAGATATGAATTTCACATCTTCTTCTTCTTCGTCTCGAGGTTCCTCAAATAAGTGATGCCCAATGGGCAGCGGTGTGGACAGCTCTGGCATTCACGTCTCTCAGGTCGTGTTCCGAGCAAGTGTGCATGCGGGGCAGCCATCAGATTGGCCACGATGCAGTCCCCATCTGGCCATGTCTATTGTCTTCCTTGCAGCGGCCAACATGTGATCTGAGGTCGCGGGAGTCCGCTGGATGCGGGTGGTGCAGGACCGGTCATTGTGGCACTCATTCAGCAGTGGACGTCTTTCGGCTGATATGATGATGATGATGAAATGGGCCATGGCTCTTTGTGGGCTTGCGGTAGTGGCTCCGAAGCTGGCACGTAGACGTCTCTCATAGATCCTCACATGTACGTTGATACGTATTATACTTCAGGTTGGCGCACCGTGTGATCAACGTGAGCATATCATCCCAGAACGCTCAACGCGACCCGGAGCTCATGCGTGCCCTGACCGCCGCGCAACGGAAGCTCAAAGAAGCGGAGCCGACGCGCACAACACTGCGAGCCAGCAAAATGCCTGACTGGAGGAACAACATCACTGAGGTGAGCTATGGTCAATTGATCGCCATGAAACGACATGGTAAAGGTCGCGGGAGTCCGCTGGATGTGGGTGGCGCAGGACCGGTCATTGTGGCACTCTTTGGGGGAGGTCCATGCCCAGCAGTGGACGTCTTTCGGCTGAAATGGTGATGAAATGATAGGCAGTTTGGCCGTGCGCAACGTTGGAGTGTTAAATGGTTATTTTATTTTAACCTTTTGCGCTAGAGGCATCGAACTGCCGACGTCGTGCCTGCACTTGGGCAATTTTCTTTGGAATCTATGACATAGCGTGATACATATACTGAAGTTGCATTAAAAACGAATAGAACCTATAACTGCCTAGTCCTACAATTTATAGGGTACCAAATAAGGTGGTCATTTAAATAACTATCAACTTTTATAAAGAAGTCGCTGTCCACAGTTTGCGTCAGGATGACGGGTGGACCTGGTTAAATTTTAGGACAAGCAAATTAGGATATTGATTTTTCTATGTGCATTTCCGTTTCAGATCCTGCGGGCCACAGGGGAGGTGGAGTCGGTGCTGGGTGGAGAGATGATCTTCCAGAAACAGCGGGAATCCGACCAGCCCATATTCGTGAGTCAATCTGGTGTTCTAGGGTTGTATGAATGGTCTAGTCCCAAATTAAATTAATTGAATGGCCCAAATTAAAAATATAGTTAAATGACACATGTTAGGCAAGCACAAGAAAGTCAAATTAAGCTAATTAATTAAGTTAGTTAAATTATTACACTTAATTAGGATTAACTAGTTATAAGGCAGGCTCCTTAACTCAAAAATCTTTTATAATTGCGATTAGCAGTTGTGATGAAACCTATACTTCTTTTTAATTGAAATAAACAGTTCAAATTTTAATATATTTTTTTTTGTTTAGTTTTATAAAGATGCGTTATACCAAATGTCAGATCAAAATTTTGTACTCAGTACATTTTTTGACACTGTTTATCGATATGGTGTAACGGATTTTTATCAAACCGAAGAGATTTATTTCTTAGTTATGGTCAAAAAACAATTACAAATCACATACATCAATCATCATTACATCTTAAATACAATTGTTTACCTTCATAATAGGTATGACGATGTTGATTGCTAGTTGTTAGATTTTTTATGAATTATAAAGCCGCTTATTGATAAAGTGGTATTTGGGCTCTTGAGTTCGTTCCTCGTTCCTTAGCGGATTTGCAAAGTAATAGATCTAGAAACGTATCATGGATTTCTGCGTAACACCTGACTCCATCGATTACTCTTAAAACCTATGCAAACTGCGTTTTTTTCACGCGCCGTCAACGCGCGTTCCCCTATTAGAGGAAGGAATGTTTGTAAGAAAGCATATGTCCATGTTTGTATTTGTGAAAAGCGCACGACTTCAAAACAAGCTGTTCCAGAGACTAATTTGAACATGTACAAGCAAGGTCCATTCTGTAGATCCATTATAATTTATATTAAAATACCAGAAGACAAAAGCAGAGGACAAATATCCTGTATTCAGTAACAAACTAAAAAAAAACCTTATCAGAAAAGCATACTACTCAATCCAGGAGTTTGTGACTGACATTGCATAGTTTTAGGTAAAATCAAATCTTCGTCATTTTTATTTATAATTACAATGAACAAATATTCACTCAACCACCTCCGAAATAAGTAAATGTTCTTAATAATAAGAAAAAACATGCCGATTTTATATAAATATTACGGTGTTATTGCACCCAAATTTGAAATGAAATGTTAATTTAGTTCCCTACCGGGGTATCAGTGCCTCTTACTTTGCAACCAACATCTATGTAATTTAATGTATCTGCGGGCGTAGCACGGCTGCCATTTTATCACTTATCGTTGTGGATAAGGCATCCGTCACTCTCGCACTCGCATACTTATCAGAGCGTGATGGGCGTCTTTACCACAACGATAAGTGATAAAATGGCAACCGTGCTACGACCGCTGATTATGCATGAAATAAATGAATATGAATATGAATATCACCTAGCGGATCGTAGTATGCGCATAAACGTAAGATTAACCACAATTTTAACCCTTTGCATGCACCAGAACGCTGCACTGAACCTGCACGCGGCGGTGCGCGAGTGGTCCGCGCGCGACAACGAGATCGTGGCCGTCGCCAAGAAGATGGCCGTGCTCATGGCCAAGCTGTCAGACCACATGCATGCGGGTACGTTGACCTTTTCACATTTTGTACGCATTATGTAGCTAATACTCGTTTAACTATACGATTTGGTGATTAAAATTATTTAAGTATTTATATTTGTCACTATTTTTGCTTAAATACTACTTAAATATAACTGTATTACCTTTATTTATTTGCGTCAATTACATGTTGAAGCATTTGCTCGAAAGCGTAAATAAATGGGGGCTATTCATCAGGCTCTATATCGCTGTTTAGGGATATTTATTGTGCTTTATTTTGTTTAACCTCCTATATTTAAAGGACTAGAACAAGCGGAAATCAAAAGATTTGATATTCTTAGTCATCATCTTAATTTGGTCAAAAACATTTGTACATAAATGGTTAAAAAATATCTGAACACTCGTTTGTGTCTGTAAATATCTAGATTGTATAGATATAATTTATTTCGGGTTCCGCTGGGTTGTAAATGTTTTTGGGAAGGGAGCTAACCGTATGCTGATCCCGGTTAATGTACGGCGCGATAATACGCGTACATCTATCTTTCGCTCTCTCTTTTTGCATGAGTTAAAAAGAGACAGCGATATAGTGGACGTCAATTATTGGGCTGTACATTAACCGGCACTGTCAAAATTACCTAAACACGTTTTAAGACGATAACTAATTTTGAACCCTTCGCGTACCTACGTTATTCTGCTGACTGTACAGTTAACGCCAACGATATAACATTTATGTACCTTACTCCGTTGCAATAAGGCGTAGTATGTATTGATATTTGATCGCGACTCTACTTATATAATTGCATATTAACCCATTTGTTAACTTTTCTTATTCAACCAGAGTTTGACAAAGGCCAGAATGGTTATTTTGGCCATTGGATGGATGACTCGGGTATGAAAACAAAAATAACTCATATCAAAACCATCCGGCTGTTTGGTTGGCTTCAAAACTATCTATTACTAACCATCAGCTAACATGGTTGCCATTTTAACACTACCGCTGTGCAAGACATCCGTCTCGTTCTGACAAGTTTGCGAGTGCGAGAGTGACCGATATCTTACAATACACAGCGATAGACCCGCTGTTTACCACTACATTTATCACAAGCACTGTCATGACAGACATTCTGAAATACCTAGATTAAGAATGCACATTTAACGGAATACGGGAATGAAGCATGTTTATGATTATGTCTCGCCAAACCTAACCTAACCACCAATCTCCATTTTGATCGCAACTCATCTGCACATTACATTTTTTGTCCTTTAACAACATTAAGGAAGTCGATCGTAAAATCCCATTGAAACTGGATTTAATGTAAGAGATGAAAATGAAATCGATTATCGGGCGCAATTAGATGAGACTGGCTGAAGGATTCGTTGCACCGAGTATCGGCTCCGATAGCTTAGTGGTCGAGAGCGACTGACCCGAATTACCCGAAAGCCGCTGGTTCGAGTCTAGTCCCGCTATTCTGCAACTTGTTTTAACCTCACTTCACCGTTCACCCACAAGTATATCTTGAGGCCGCGACGCGTAGTAACTACCTAAGCGTTATCAGAGGTAGAAGAGAAGAAGAGGAGAGGAGAAGGAGCGTTTCGTTAGGCGGGACGGGTGAGGCGAAGCACATTAGCGATCGACAGAAGTCACTGGTGTCCAAAATACTGTCATTTTTAATTTTTAATAAACTTTCTCATATTTAGATAAGAAACGCGATGTGATATCGACGTCGAAGGGGATTGTTGCGGCGTCCCACGAGGTGGCGCGGCTCGCGCGCAAACTCGCGCTCGAGTGCACGGACATGAGGATACGAACGGTTTGTTATTTTTAATGCTGAGACTGTAGGTCTAATTTAGTATTATTTACTTCTGTAACACCATAAAATATGCTGCCAAGAATCGCTCGTAGATAATCCCGTGGTTTTGCCCACTAACGATAAGTAGCGTTAAGCGCTTAATGCCTGCTACACATGTAACTATATAAGTATCGTAGCGATTAATCTGTGCAGACCGATTTGCGCAGTTTTATCGATCGTGTGTACAGTACGATTACTGTTAGTTAAGACCTGACAGATGGATTGCCTTCATTTAATTTTCACCTTTAATCTTATACAAATAAAATAGTAATTACTAAATCGGTAGATGTGGGTAACAGTATTCTGAAAAATGCTTTATTTGTATGCAATTAAAGTTGAAAATTAAATGAAGGCAACCCATCTGTCAGTGGTTAACTAACAGTAATCGTACTGTACGACAAATCGTAACGATTTTCTCCAACGATTTGTCATACACGCGATCGATAAAACTGCACAAACGGACTGCGCAGTCAAATCGCTACGACAAATCGTGGTCGTGTATAGCAGGCATAAGACACGCATACACGCGTATCCATATAAAAAATTACGTACCTAAATTAAAATTTATTTTTCTATGGAACTAAATTAAAATGCCCCCCTTGAACAAAAATTATACAGTTAATTCTGTTTCCAGAATCTCCTGCAAGTGTGTGACCAGATCCCAACCATCAGCGGCCAGCTCAAGATGCTAACGACTGTCAAGGGTTCCTTCTTGGGGCACCAAGGTAAAAAGCTACATTATGGGCACACAAAGGGTACCTTCCTCTCAATTGCTCAAAGGTTCGCTGGAAGAGATCCCTTATAGGGATAAGTTCGCCTTTGTACTTTGATCTATCGTGTGACATGTATATTCTTCAACCTGTTATTGTGTACAATAAAGTGGTTACATACATACATACAAAGGCCAAAGACGTCGCCGAGGACAGACAGAAAGAAGATAATAGTTTACGACGATGGACGGGATAAAGGCGTGGCATGAGTTTATTAAGGCCTTATGCAACTCTGGGGTGTCCTAGGATAACATTTACGCACTGAGGTGGCGGTGGGTTGCTCATGTCTGGCGTACACTGCCGTAGAAAAAGCAGGCCCCTCGCTCTCACCGCACAGCGCATCTTCTGCAGCTCTGGTGACCTTACCAACCGCAAGGAACAACGGGAACACACAAAAAATCCGAAGCATTCATTCGTCCGAAAGCATCATTATGCCGAAATATCAAAATTCCGAACGCCATTTACCGCTTAACGAAAACTTGGACGCAGATTATTTAAATAAAATACATAAATAGGTTAGGTTAGGTTAGTATTATATCCTGAAAGATCAAAAAAAAATCAGCGGAACATGGTTTTCGGAATTATGAAATTCGAAAAAAATATGCTTTCGGACAAATGACTTCGGAGTTATGTAATGTACCTACCCAGGAACAACACTACATACCCACAGACAGACCTAGAACGTAGCAACGACAATCGTTGGAGCAAACGAGTTCTGGAGTGGAGACCGCATTTGGGAAAGCCTAGCGTATCTAAGCCCCAGAGTGACTCGCTGGACTGATGACCTGTTGATGGATAGATGACAATATATATATATATATATATATACTAATTGACTCGTTGTTTCAGGATCTGAGGAGGACATTGAAGCAATGAACATGTTGATAGGAAATGCCCAGAATTTGATGATGAGCGTAAGTTATATAAATAAGAATAATAATAAATTAGCCTATAAACATCCCACTGCTGGGCACAGGCCAGGATGAGAGGGAACGGGCAGTAGTCCCCACACTGGCCCAGTGCGGGTTAAGTTATATAAGGCTTTTTAAGGAAAGCGTATAGAAATTTAGTCAGTTTTGCGTGCGGCTGTATTTATGTGTTCGAGCGCTTGTATAGTTACAAGCTGTTGGATTTTCGAGGCAGTTACAAGCGCACGCACACAAGAAGCTTGAACTATCGTGAAATCCCCAAACCGCACTCCGTGGAACCGTTGCACTGTCGTGAAATCCCCAAACCGCACTACGTGGAACCGTTGAACTGTCGTGAAATCCACAGCTCTTTCATTCGACGTCTTCTGCCCGGGCCCTGCAATGGGACGTATATAATAGGATGTCCGTGTTGGCTTCTACCAGCGATCTGCTCCAGGAAAAATACGGTTTTGAAAAACATTTATTTATAATAGTGTATTTTTTGTTGATTTCATTTTAAAATGTTATTCCAAGATGATTTATCAAGAATCCGACAAACTTTCCACCCGGAAGTAATTATGTAGATTTAAATAAAGCATGTATTGTCTTTTTTGTACGATTTATCTTGAATCCAGAGCAAATGTAAATGAACCGAAATAAATACAAAAATATTTATTAATATTTTTTCTGACTTTTCAGAAGCTACTTAATTCATAATTTTTTTGATGTCTGAAATTTAGTCGGATTTAGTCGTTGGGTAACTATTTAATTGATATTATATCCATTACACATAAAAAATAAGCTATTATAAATTATTTCCAAAATTGACATATTTTCCATACAAGTTATCAGTTTATTGACTGGACTAATACTGATTACTGAATCGCCATGAGCCATAGATACCTACACCTGCATCGATACAGTATCGCTAACAAGTTTCTGACAAAAATGACATTTTTGGTACAAGCTTTTATTGCCGACTGTACTTTTCTGTATACCATCATCAACTACTCATTGAGACGATTCTAACGAGCCCAAACTCAACGGGGTTACGTCGGTTAAGTACTGAATTCCCATGGCCACCTTCTGTCTCCATCATCAGATCAGCTCGATGGTACCATAATATTGAATTGTCATCCAAACTATACTTATACCCAAAATTTCAGCTCAATCGGTCACCGGGATGTGGGTCAAATTTAACTTGCAAGATTTGATGACAAACAGGTGAAACTAAATAGAAACATGTAAAAAGTCTCCGTGTGGTAACATGGGGCGTGAACATTTCAGCCCATAACTATGTTCTTTCTATAGCCTAATGCCTGTTTGTCCGTTTGTGCAGATCCAAGACGTAATCAAAGCGGCGGCCAGCGCTTCTGTCAAGATCCGCTCGCAACGCGGCGGACCGAAAATGCGCTGGGTGCGCAAGAACTACCACTAACGTACGACCAAAGATATTGTGCCATTCTGTGCAGTGAAAGGGTTACAAGTCATACCAAGTACTGGCGTTCATATATACCACAACAATACACGCATAAATCCGTACACGGCGGGAATAAATTGACAACTCGGGATCAAACAAAATAGATGAGATTTGATAACTTTATATACCCAATTCGATCTAAGTTCAAATTTCATCCAGTCTTCATCTTGAATTCTCGCCATGTACGGAAATATCTGTATCGACTCTATTTCTAGAGTCGCTATCGACGTGAAAGATATTTTGCCCGCTTTGTTAAGGTGGAATGCTGGTGCATACGTGGGTTTGTACCTTTTCATTTGACACAGTTTATGTTATTGAATAAAGATTTTATATTTTATTATAAATTGGGTTTTCTTTTCCTGAGATGTCTGTCAGGCGAGTATGAACTTGCCTTATAATAAAAAATATGAGGTATTGCTATTGTTAACCTTGTCAAACGATTAAATAAATACATTTTAAAAATGTAAGAACCTACATGTTTCCAAAAAATTTATATCTTTTTATTCACAAGAGCCGAACACAATCGCATTATGATTAGCTATGTCTTATTGTTTCGCTAATTTGGCTAAAAACGTTCGTATGAGGGGTTTTGTCAAAACATCCTGGTTAAGTATATGAAAATAACAAGTTTCTGTCAAAAAAATCATTTTTGGTACAAGCTTTTATTGCCGACTGTACTTTTCTATATACCATCATCAACTACTCATTGAGACGATTCTAACGAGCCCAAACTCAACGGAGTTACGTCGGTTAAGTACTGAATTCCCATGGCCACCTTCCGTCTCCATCATCAGATCAGCTCGATGGTATCATAATATTGAATTATCTTCCAAACTATATATATACCCAACATTTCAGCTCAATCGGTCACCGGGAAGTGGGTCAAATTTAACTTGCAAGATTTGATTACAGACTGACAGACAGACAACGGGACAGGTGAAAGTAAATAAAAGCTTGTTGATGTTCCAATCTTTTACAACAGTAGGTACAAATATATTTAATGGGGACTGTAAGTAATCAAAAAGCATATATTTCATTAAATAACATTCATACCTACAAACATATAACGCTTATTTCCCCGAGGGATAGGCAGAGATCACAGATTCCCACTTGCCGTAGCAAGTGCATTTAAAGCATTTAAAGGCTATCTTGACAAACCTTTCTTGCCTCATTCACTTTTATTACATTCTGCATCCATGCTTGTGCGAGAGTCTTTGACCAGTGTGTTGCCAGTGATGACATATGGCACTTAAATGTATGGGCCTCATAAGAAGGCTCAAAGTCACCCAAAGGGCAGTGGAGAGGGCTATGTTGGGAGTTTCTCTGAGCGATCGCATCAGAAATGAGGCTATCCGCAGCAGAACCAAGGTAACCGATATAGCCTTCCGAATCGCTAAACTTAAGTGGCAGTGGGCACATAGCACGTAGAACCGATGGCCGTTGGGGCAGAAAGGTTCTCGAGTGCCGGCCACGTACCGGAAAGCGCGGCGTGGGTAGGCCCCCCACAAAGTGGACTGACCTGGTAAAGATTGCTGGAGTCCGCTGGATGCGGGTGGCGCAGGCAGGACCGGTCACTTTGACACTCTTTGGGGGAGGCCTATATCCAGCAGTGCTTCTTTCGGCTGATATGACGATGATACATGCTCGTCGGTATAGGTAGAACGTAGGTTCATTAAATAAAACTAGTGATTTATAAGAATAGCTAAATATTATATTTCTTCAAGTCTAAGACAAAAAAGTCTATCTATTTAGCCCACCTAGCACGGTGCTATTTAAGTCTATGTAAAGCACTTATCAGTACAGGTTGATGATGATGATAAAAATGATGTCTTTATAATTAACACTATCACTGCCAGGAACCCGCCTAGCGGGCGCCTACGCCGTAGTCGCTTTCCGCTACATACGAGGAAAACCACGGCATCGGCTACGAGGTGGTTTTGGCAGCGAATGTGTTAACTCATCCACCGCTACGCTACGCTAGTGGCGCTACGCCGTGGTGCGTAGCAGCTTAACTCATTCACTGCCAAGAATCGCTACGCGCTACGCTCGCAGCCGATCCAGTGGTTGTCTCAAATTAGCGGGAAGCGGTTCCGGCGTAGGCGCCCGTTAGGCGGGTTCCTGGCAGTGAAATTGTTGAACTCCATATGTAGAGAAGAGCGGCCGTAGAGCTCTGACGCATGGGTGTCGTGATTGGCGTTTAATGGGTTGATGAAAAAATTAAAACTACGTTTTTAGGCCAAGTGGAAACTGCTTATCGTCGTATGATAGGTCACTTACCATGTTGACGAAGTAAAGTACTTTTTTTTTTATATTTAAATAATCTTATCAAAATACTTTTAAGCCACGACACGCAGGCGAAATTGAACTCTATGCGTTAAAACAAAAATGACAGGCCGTGGAAACATAAAAACTATATTAACCGCAAAAAATAAAAGCACAAATTAAAAATAATCATTTATTAGAATAAATAATAATCAATAAGGCAACAAAAAAGATTAAAAAATTTAGAAAATATTAATAAATCACGCTATTATTACATTTAATGACGATTTAGCAGAAGTCCTACGATGAAGTTATATACTATTTTACTATATTAAATACACCTATATTTACTGTATGTATATTTTTATTTAACCCTTTTTACGCCACAGCTAGCAAAATGGTTAAATAGTTACAAAAGTCAACTTTTTAGTCAGTTAAAGGCATTGTTACCTAAAACGTTGCTTTTGTGGTACACGCACAGTCGCCATCAGATATATCGCAGCGGCCAAAGTGCTCACAAATATCTGAACACGTCTCTATTGTCGACGCATTAGATCTGATATACCTATCTGATGTCGACTGTACCTAAACTAGTCAACCCACCAATCACGCGAGCATACAAAAATATACATCATATTTCTGCCGTCATTCTTAAAAAGGCAGTCATCTACAAGTAAATTGTATGAAGAAGACTGCCTTTTAAAAAAGTACGGCAGATTTCATTTTGTACAAGACAATATTCAAGGCGAGATAAGGCGAGGCGAAGAGGTATCAACACGACAGTAAGAAGTCACAACCAGGGCATATACTGTTTCTAATACTGTGAAACGTTACAACTTTAGGCTTGTTTTCCTCCTACGCTGATGCCGGTCGGGCGTACACCATGTTCTATGGGACACCGCACAGCGACGCTGACGTGCGCGGCAGATTGATTGGTGCGCGCCGCTGATGCCGCGCGCCGGTCTCGCTCGCCAGCGCCGCGCGCCGGTCTCGCTCGCCAGCGCCGCGCGCCGGTCTCGCTCGCCAGCGCCGCGCGCCGGTCTCGCTCGCCAGCGCCGCGCGCCGGTCTCGCTCGCCAGCGCCGCGCGCCGGTCTCGCTCGCCAGCGCCGCGCGCCGGTCTCGCTCGCCAGCGCCGCGCGCCGGTCTCGCTCGCCAGCGCCGCGCGCCGGTCTCGCTCGCCAGCGCCGCGCGCCGGTCTCGCTCGCCAGCGCCGCGCGCCGGTCTCGCTCGCCAGCGCCGCGCGCCGGTCTCGCTCGCCAGCGCCGCGCGCCGGTCTCGCTCGCCAGCGCCGCGCGCCGGTCTCGCTCGCCAGCGCCGCGCGCCGGTCTCGCTCGCCAGCGCCGCGCGCCGGTCTCGCTCGCCAGCGCCGCGCGCCGGTCTCGCTCGCCAGCGCCGCGCGCCGGTCTCGCTCGCCAGCGCCGCGCGCCGGTCTCGCTCGCCAGCGCCGCGCGCCGGTCTCGCTCGCCAGCGCCGCGCGCCGGTCTCGCTCGCCAGCGCCGCGCGCCGGTCTCGCGCGTCAGCGCCGCGCCGGCGGTGCGCTGACGCGTTGTGCACCACCGTCGCGCGCTCAGTGCGGAGCTGACCGGCAGCTGTACGGCGCACGCGCAGGCGTTACGTACAGCGATCGGTTTCCCAATGCGGGATCTTTCTTTGTCATACGCGAGCGACGGTAAGCTCGACCGACGTCAGCGTAGGAGGGAATCAAGCCTTAGCGGTTTATATTTTAAGAGTCCCCAGGACGCTTGACGCTCCATACAAACGAAATTTGGTTCTAATTTTAAAACGGCATGTTAGAATAACATAAATCTTTTATACACGAGTGTGATGCTAAAATTATAATAGAAAAAATATAAAGCAATTAGAGACTGTATGGAAAACGTTATATTTAAAACAACATAGTTAAAATTTAATCTTCTATTTGAATTTCTAGCCACAGAACTAGTTGGCTGCCTAGATATGGCGAATCCCATTGTGTATACAAAGTTTCATGGCATTCTAGCATGTCGTTTTAAAATGAGAACCAAACTACGTTTGTACGGAGAGTCCAGCGTCCTGGCGACACTTAAACACACATTGGCACAGAAATTAACATATACTACGTGTTTTTGTCAATTTCCGTGAATTGGAAGGGGGCATAGGTTAGATCGAATAAAGTTAATTTCTCCAAGACAGTATCTTAACTCTTACTGTTATCAAGATATTCAATATTTTCATTTAATCAGTTTTGCAGCTTAAACCACTGTTAATGCTACAGTCAACTACATTGTAAAAAAAAATATTTTTTTTTTCAAGTAATAATTATGCTTATTTGATTCTGTGAATGTACTTTGCAATATGCCGAAATTAACGAAAATTCCCGGGAACACCGTGTATATTATTAGGATGATACAAGCCCATAGGGCATGTCCAGCAGTGGACGTTTTTCGGCTGATATGATGATCTATTCCAATATGGTATATAACATCATCACAACATATTATATGACACGAAAGTATACAGGGAAGACATGACATAAAACATTACAATGCACCGTATTCTAAGGACATAACAAATAAAACTAACATCTAAATAGCTCTGTCCTTGTCCAATACAAAATGAACCGTATGGTATACAATATAAGTCTCTCTTACTAGCTACATTTCAATGGCAACTAAAGCGCCAAAACCAACCTTATCCGTAAGGGCTTATGATCGACATTTAAAGGCTACTATAATTCGTGCCCAATAAGTGTACGGAAAAGGTCATTATTGACACTTTTATGTACAAGTATTGGAGATGAAGTATAATTTATAGGTTTATATGACGAATTAGCACAAATAGTTGAATATCTAATATAGTATATTACTCCTAGTATATAAAAATAGTATATATAAAGGTTTTCAAACACCAATAGTAGATCGGGTTTTGTTAAAATATTTGTTTCATATAAACACATGGAGCTGCCTTTCTATATGATATCATCCAAATTTCCTATAGTAATTACTAAGTATAAACATGTGTAAAGCAAAATAGTTCTAATGCTACATTGGTTTAAACTTTCACGATTCTCAGACATAATTTTTACTAAAGGGACTTAATCGCATATAATTAACTTAATACGGGTGTAGACTCGAAAATTATTATTACTCCAGAAGAAGGAAGGCAAAAAATATGCCTAGTGACGAAAATCCCATTCAGATATCTCAAAGAATTACGAAGCTACAACCGTTTCAATATTGCTTGTTAGAGAGAGAAAACGCAAACAGTGTGTGACGTCACATTACAGGAAGCTGCCGGGGGGCCGCGTCGAACACGATGGGGCGCGGCACGTTGCCGTCTATTAGTGTGACGTCACAATCTTCCAGCGTCATCGTTTCATATGAAGTTGCGTTTTGCGAAAATGGGACAGAACATACCCGAACTTTGGACACTTTGGACTTCGTGATTATTTAACCTTTTGCATTATTTTTTTCTCCATTTGACTACATTTTTAATCCTTTTTCGAGAAAATATGGCATTGATTATTTTATTTAGTGACTAAACCCCTATTATTTACCTCTGAGGTCCGACGTTCCAGATGTGTCGCAACATCCATGTTCGCGGGACAACTGGCTAGAGCGGGTATCAACATCTTCCTGCGCGGGTTTTCCGAACTACCCGCATTTGGTCTTTATTAACCATTCGTACACTAGGGTTGCCACCCGGCCGACACACAACACTAAAAATGTCCGGTGACGGAGAGACCTCAGTGAGGTAAATAAATAAGTTAATTATACGGGATAAGTCCAGTTTAGTAAAAATAATAGTACTAATGGTGTTTGAAAATGTTTCATTACGACTGATTTCTATACCTGGGCAAATGTTACGGAACGAAGTTGTACACTCGACTTTTTATTTTATTTGATATAATCGGGTTTCTCCTACTCAGAATCGAGAGCACTTTCGAACCTAACAGGAGAAAAAAATCTGTCCAAAATGTTACATATAATTTTCGGTTTTCCGTTCCGTTACTACCATACAAGCTTAGTATGGAAACGGTAACGGAATGGAATAAAACATCTTGGGACACTTTTTTCCTGGTAAAACATTCGAAAGTGCTCTCGATTCTGAATAGAAAAAACAACCGGATTTTTTTTTTTTTTTAAAGTCGTGTATAACTTTCCGTAAAATGGCCCACCTAAGTTACATTATAAAGCACTAGCACATGGCACATACTTCCTTGAATCACACTCATTTGTTCATTAAATAAAACTTCGTTGTGAACAACCGTCAGCCTCCAAACAATTTTCACCCCTAACGAAGTAAAGTTTATTTCAAATTGTACGCGTCTTAATGCGACTGACGAAATAAAATCTTAAAATTAGATTCTAAATTAGTTTTTTAGAACGTTTGAAACAAAGTTCAACTTAAACACGGTTATCATACAATGATACACATTTCCAAAAGATCGAAAATGAACTTTAATGCAACGGACGAACTACGTTATGACAATACCGTACAAGTCAGCTTCACTAAGGTTCATTTTAGTTTGGCAATCGACACTAATATAACAAATTAAGCTACAGCTATTATAAATATTATGCAATATCATGCAGCTTTCTTGCGACATTTAACTTTAAAGAATTCAAATCAGAAACGCTTCTACTTTAGATGCTCTAATAGTAGCGTTGTTAAAGATCCGTTTACGAACATAATTATTATAAAGTGTTGGTTGAAACTTATAAAATGACTACTTAACGTAACCGAATTAAAAAAAGAGGGTTCTGAATTCTTAAAAATCATACACGAATTCTTAGTTATACAGAATTTGATTCGGTTGGTATAGCTATACTAATTTACATATAAATTCTATAGCCAGAGTACAAACGACAACACAGTTAACTGACCATCCTGTGATTATATAGAACCTTATTACAATCCACTTAAGGTGCACCGATGGTCAGTAACATAAATATCTATACAGGACACTATTGTCAGTGACATAAAGGCGTGTACAGATAATTGTGTCCTTATTTATGTAAGTATATTAATACCCCTGATTGCAGTCACTTCTCAAAATGTGCATACTCTTCAAAACTTGTATCCGCGGATCAAGATTCAAAAATGTATACTTATTATTGAAGTTTGGAATTGTCACTGCGATAGTGAACTATCTAGATGTCATAGGTGTAGTACGAAAACGAAAAAAAACTGGCTTCTAGCTGGACGACCTAAAACCGGAGTATTCTCTGAGATAACTTCTTTCAGCCCCGGACGAAGTTAGATCTGGTACCAGGGGAAGCGACGCTTCCAAACTTATATCCGGCGTAAGACTCAAAAACGTATACATATTTTAAAAAGTTTGACGTCGTTATTCAACGTGTATTTAGGTCATAAAACTACCAAATTAGAAGACCTAAAACTGGAATATTCGCTAAGAGAACAGGTGTGTAGTCCCCATAAGTATACTGCATATTTTTGAAGGTTGGCGTTGTTATTCAATAGTGTATTCAGATCATAAAACCAACCAAATTAGAAGACCTAAAACTGGAATATTCGCTAAGAGAACAGGTGTGTAGTCCCCATAAGTATACTGCATATTTTTGAAGGTTGGCGTTGTTATATTCAATAGTGTATTCAGATCATAAAACCAACCAAATTAGAAGACCTAAAACTGGAGTATTCTCTGAGAGAACAGCTTTCACAGTTTCCAAAAGTATGCTATATACTTTGAAGTTTGGCGTTATTATTCAATCGTTTATTCAGGTCATTAAACCCACCAAATTGGAAGACCTAAAACTGTATCCCCTGAGAGAACAGCTTCCACAGTCCCCATAAGTATACTACATATTCATATTTTTGAAGTTTGGCATCGTTAATCAATTTCAATAGTTTATTCAGGTCATTAAACCAACCAAATTGGAAGACCTAAAACTGGATTCACTGAGAACAGCTTCCACGGTCCCTGAGGAGATTAGATCTGGTACCAGGGCGAGCGACGCACCCAGCGCAGTTTGTACCCGCCCTGCTCTGATCGGATCTTGATTGAGGCGCCCTCTGCTGCCTTCACCGTCTCTTTCACCTGTGGTAATACAATAATCACGTTAGCAATCATTGATGACTTAATGGTGCAACTTTGGAAATGAAATGAAATTATTTATTTGCATAGACACAGTACTGGGATGTTTAAATATATTACGATCATGTGTATCTAGCTTGCCATTAGGGTGGTAGTAGGAGTGGTAAGGTGGGCGGTCAGTGTGCAAGACAATACACTCATCCTGAAGAAGAACGTCCGTAGGGTTCGTAATATGTCATCAGTAGTGGCAATGAATACTCATTCATGTTTCGAAAACGTGAACGTGAGTTTAAGAGTCCGCAGTAAGCTCGGCCGAATTTCCTTCCCATACAAACGTAGTTACGCTTTCATTTTAAAATTACCTGTTAGATTGTGACGAAACTTTGCATATACAATGACATGAGGTATATTTATGTCTGTAATTACAATTAGTTTAGAATGGTTCCTGTTTATAAAACAAACGAAATACAGCAAAAACAAGTTTTGTATGAAAAACTTAAATTCGCTGTATTTCTTTTACTATGGTATCTGAAGCTACATAAACCAATTACAGACATAGATATACCTAATGTCATTGTATATGCAAAGTTTCGTTACAATCCAACGCGTAGTTTTAAAATGAGAGCGTAATTACGTTTGTATGGAGAATCGAGCTTACTGCGGACTCTTAACTGTTATCTAAGGTAAACGCCCGAGTGTTCGACGCTGTAACAGTCAGCATCGTATATTTAGTAGCAGCTAAATTAGCCAAATATATCGCAACACATCCTTTACTCTTACAGTACCTACCATATTTGGCTATTTTAACTGCTACTAACTGTACTAAGTGTATGGCATGAGCACTCTATTTCAAAGCAATATGATGATTTTTCTTCATTCAGAGGACCATGCGGCAAAATGGTCCCGAAACCAACAGCACTGAGAATTATGTCATTGAATAGGTCTTAAAATCTTCTTTATTTCATTCTATAGGCACAAAGTCGAATTCAATTGCAGAACGAAGATATTCGTATTTTAGCCACAGTGAGTAAGTACATACATACATACATACATACATATAATCACGCCTCTTTCCCAGAGGGGTAGGCAGAGATCACGGATCTCCATTTGCTACGATCCTGACAAACCACTTTCGCTTCACTCACTTTCATAACATTTCTCATACATGCTCGTCGGTTTAGGGTACTTTTGACCTGGCCTTTTAGTAAGATTCCTCCAATTTGATCGGAGAAAGTTCGCCTAGGTCTTCCCCTTCCAACTTGCCCTTCCACTCTTCTTATATACACTCTCTTCGTTAATCTTCTTTCATCCATCCTCTCTACATGCCCAAACCACCTTAACATACCCTTCTCAATTTTCGTGACTATATCTCCATCAATTCCACACTTATCTCTTATAACACTGTTTCTGACTCTATCACTCAATTTCACTCCATACATACTTCTCAACGCTCTCATTTCTACTGCATTCACTCGGCTTTGAGTAAGTACGAGCTATGAAAAAACGCATTCGGAGAATATTCATATTTAATATTCTGGAGGGTAGTTATGACAAAATATACTGATAATAAAGGCACATCGAGCGTGGCATTCATTGGGTTTGGTTCATATTTTCTTAATAAAACTATTAATTAGCTATAAAAAAATCATATTTATATGACACACTAACCTTACCCTGAAAATAAAAACACTGAGAGAACCCTTTTTCTCATAGATCCTATTCACTTTAACTTAAATATGAATATCTCAGTTCTGCAATGGAATTCAACTCGGTGCCCATAGAACGAATTGAAGTAGATTTAAATACCTATTTAATGACCTAAGTTTCAGCTTTGTTGGATTCAGGACCAGGCTCCATACAAAGTTGCCCATGGTCCTTTAACCCATGACTTTGACATAGAGTGGCCATGCCATATACTAGCACAGCGCCGAGCACTCGCACGTTTACCCTATACTAATGTAATAAAGAGGATGGTCTGTGAGACAGTATGTTCGTAAGTTTGTATGTTGCATGTTTTGTATGTTTCGGATTCAAACATTATTTTAGCCGTGTATGGAGGACTTCTATATTTTATTCCGCGGGTTTGCCTGCGTTCTTTTCAATTCGTTGACCAAACCGCGTGGGCATCTATTAAAAGGTAAACTTACGCTCTGCATCAGGTTTTGTGCGTTTCCGACCAACATCTCCGTTGCCTCCTGATCTTCTTCGCTTCCTGTAAACAAAACCTTAATGTCAGCATTTCCATATTTATACAAAGATCCGAGTGTCTATGAAGTCATCCTGCAGTGAAACATTCCGTCTTATCCATTAACACTCCCAGTGCCAGCAACCCGCTAGGTGGGCGCTTGCTTGTACACGCTTTCCTTTGCATACGGTTTTTCACATTTTATCGGTTACATGCGTAGTACTACGAAATTGTTGACAGTAAATGTGTTAGAAGGGGTATGCGCCCAGAAAAGCGGTATAGTGAGATGTTTTTAAGATGTCCGAATGGTCATACAACAATCTATGTTGGGAACAAAGATATTGTGTCCTTTGTTAACATCTAGTACTTACTTATCAGCTCGAAAATAAGTTACAAAATAATGCACACGAATAGCTACCTTCCGTTTCAAGCTATAAGGTTCAAGTTGCCATGAGAAACGGTGGCCGGTCGGCGGTCGGCGTGATCTCCGGCCGCGGCATATTGAGACTATCGTTCCTATAATGCTCTATTATCACAACGTTATAACGTACAAACGCCAACACAGTTAACTGACCACCTGTATTTATATAGAACCTTATTACAATGCACATTAAGTGCACGGATGGTCAGTTAGCTGTGTTGTCGATAGTACAACAGAAGATAGCTATTTATTTTTTACTAAAATCTTTTTTATTTTGAACTGACAAGTAATCGTTGAAGTTGACAAAGGGCAAAATGCCATTGCTATAAAAATAAGTTGTTTGCGATCAATCGGACATCTTAAATTATATAATTTATGACGATGAGGACACAGTTTTTTGATAAGAAAATACTACAAACACTGATAATTGAGTGAATCGTATTTGCATCTCTACTTAATGTGTGACCTAAGGATTGGTTTGAGCCTAAAAGTGCTGTTTCATGTGCAAACACACAAGCAGTCAAGTGAGATGACATTATAGTAATAATACCAATCCCAAGCCTTGGTATATACAATCAACAAATATAATGAACGAACGAAGAGTAAAAACATCTACACAATTTACTATTGCTAATACAAAGAATGTGTAGATTTTTGACATTATTTTGTCCAGATGTTAATGATGTTGACTATATATACATCGACGTAGTAAATTACTGTTACCGCTAGATTTGATAAGCCCGTTTATGGGTTTGCTCCTATGCGAATACCTCTACCACTCAAACGAGGTTGACTACACTTTAAAACAACACAGTGCAGTAAGAATACGCGAATACCTTTGAAATCCGCCATGCCGACTGTCAGGAAGCAAGAGACATAGTTAGTAATGTGATAAGATAAGAGGTAAAGTTAGCGGAGCGGTAATGTGATAGGACTAGATTTAGCCTGGATTAGACCAAACTGTTATAAGTAAAAGTAGGCCGTTCTCATGTGTAATGTTGACATTGTGTAATTAACATTTGTAAGACGAACAATACAATCGTCTATTCGAAGAGTTCACAGCTGCAATGCAAGAGGCGTTACTTTTTCACCTATATTTTTGTTTAAACAGTCAGAAGCAAACTACACGAATAATGACCTAGATACCTGCCCACTATTATTTGAGCACTATCTAAGGGCTTTCATTCATCATTATTTTCAGCCGGTAATCGCCCACTGCTGCGCATAGGACTCTATTCGAGTACGCCACCCGTCCCTATCCTGGTCTAATCTTATCCAGAAGTGACCCGCAATCTTCCTAACATCGTCCACCCATCGAGCCGGCTTTGACAGGGAAAAACTTTATCTGTATGCAAACTTGGGTAGGCACAATATGCAGCTGTAGAAAATACTTAATTTCGAGCGCATAATTCTAAATTCAACGCCTGAAGTCGACATTAATAACCAGAGCCCGGAATGATCACGGCAAAACAAAAGACTGTCGCAATCTTACTAGTGTTAGAATCATTTTTTTTAAAGTTTATCGCACAGTTTATATTTTAATGTATTGTTATGACAGTGAAAATCTTTGACAAGTTATTTTTCCGTTTTGTATCCTAGCAACCACATTAGTCTGTTCGTTACTTTTCCAAAAAGTGGTATGCAACCTTTAACACTTTCCCTCACTTGCAGGAAAAGTTTTGTAGCCCCAAGTCGGCTGTAAGCTTGACGAGCCTAGGCTTCGGGACTGCCTTGGTAAGTAGGTCAGCCAACTGTTCAGCAGAGCTCGTTTTCTGAATATCAACAAGACCCTCTTGCACGGTTTCACGAACAAAAAAGTGTCTCACTCGGATGTGCTTTGTCCGTTTATGAAACTCGGGATTATTGGCAAGGCGTATGGCTGCCTCATTGTCCACTTTTAAGGTTGGTATGCCTTCCAAACTCGTTAGCTGGCAAAAGATTATTTGGAGCCAGACTAGCTCACGCGCGCCTTCGCTTGCTGCTACTATTTCTGCTTCAGTTGTTGAGATTGCGACTGACGGTTGACGCTGGCTTAGCCAAGAAACAACTCCTTCAGCAAAAAGACAAGTGACTCCTGTCGTAGAGCGTCCAGTCAAGTCGTCACCAGCGTGATCCGCATCACTATAGCCTTCGATGATGGCTCTGGTACAGTTTGCATTGTATCTAATGCCATAGGATATCGTCCCTTTTAGGTATCTAAATACCCTTTTGACCCTCAGCCAGTCATCTTCGGTGGGGTTTTCTAGCTTTCTAGATACGACCCCAACAGCGTACGCTATATCAGGGCGTGTGCCCGTCATCAGGTACGTTAGTGCACCTACTGCCTCTCGGTAAGGGAATTTCTTCGCAGTGTGTCCGATTACAACTTTCCCTGATTCAGTAGTTGAATTCTTCTCTATAGGTGTTGACACTGGATTGCACTCGGACATTCCAAAGCGGTTTAAGATTTTTCTTGTGTAAGCTTCTTGCTTAATACACACAGAACCGTCTTTAGCTCTCTGGATTTCCATCCCTAGGTAGTACGATGCTGGTTTCGTCGTGATTTTTACAGTTCTACCTAACTCCTCCAGGAATTGGTGTGCTAAAGTTTCATCTGTTGATGCCACAAGCCCATCGTCCACATAAAGTGTTATAAGGATTTTCTTGTTCATCACATTCCTTGTGTATAGGCAGCTGTCAGCAGTACTCTGTACGAAACCTTTCGCTAACAGGATCTCCTCAAAGCAAGAATTCCAACAACGTGGTGCCTGTTTTAGTCCGTACAAGCTTCTCCTTAATAGACAGACTTTTGATGTGCCATCGTTGAATCCGTCAGGCTGTTTCATATAGATCTCTTCCTCGATCTTGCCATTCAGGAATGCAGTCGACACGTCAAATTGCATCAGATGTAGCTTTTCTTTGGCACTGACACTTAACAAGGCTCTTATCGTAGCCATCCGGGCCACCGGACTAAAGGTCTGTTCATAGTCGATCCCCTTTTGTTGCTTGAATCCTTTTGCTACAAGCCTCGCCTTATATTTGTCAACTGTGCCATCTGGTTGGCGTTTGATTGTGAAAACCCATTTACATGGAAGCGCTTTTCTGTTTGGAGGCAAACCACATAAAGTCCAAACTTGGTTTTCTTCGAGAGACTTAAGCTCATTTGCCATGGCCTTTTGCCACTCAGCTTTGTCTTCTCTTGACAGGGCTTCATTATAGGTTTCAGGAAATCTTTCCGTGCCTACGAAACACACATGATCGTCGAACTTCTTAGGACGTTTAATGGCTGATCTGTCTCTCAGATTATAACGAGGCTCCCCTTCAACCACGGGCTCACCTAAAACCATAGGTTCTAATAGGGGCTCTAATATTTCCAATTGCCCTTGATCAGAATCAGCGTCGGCAAACTCTTCATTATCATCATTATTAGAGCTTTCCCTCGATTCAAAGCCTGGAGTGTGAATCGTAGCTCCTTCGTCATAGCTCTCGCGCTCGTGAGTTTCACCCTCTTGATCTTGGTCTTCTCTTATACTATGTCTATCTCCCTCTAGAACATGATCATGATTTTCTGCATTGATATGCTCTTGCTCCGGAATATTGTCGCTATTTCCGTCATTTCTTACTCCCTCTCGATCAAGAGCTCGTTCAGGAATTTGATAGTTGTTGTCTGTCCTTATCGACACTTTAAATTCGACTTCGCTTGCAAAAGTGATGTCTCTAGAGCGATTAGTTTTCATTCCGTCCCAAATACGGTAACCGTCATTGTTTTCGTATCCGATAAGAACACCCTTGATGGCCTTCTTGCTCAGTTTCTTTCTGCATTGTTTGGGTACATGAGCATAGCAGAGGCTACCTATTACGCGTAAGTGACATATTTTAGGCTTCTTTCCGAACCACAGCTCGTAGGGAACTTTATCCTTCACTCTGGTTGGTCCGGTTCTGTTCAGAACATACGCTGCAGTATTAATTAGTTCAGCCCAGAGTTTCTGAGGAAGTTCACCTCTGGAGTGTAGCCAGGTTCTTGCGGCTTCAACTAAGGTGCGATTCTCGCGCTCGCTACATCCGTTTTGCTCCGGTGTGTACGGCATGGTGAAACGCTGTTGAATCCCGTTTGTGTTCAGTATTTTTCTGACATCTCCATTGTCGAACTCTCCTCCGTTATCACTTAAGAGGCATTTTACTGTATGGCCTGCTATTTTTGTCTCATTAAGCATCAGTTTCAATTTGTCCTTGACTTCAGATTTGTGACGCATGAAGTAAACTAGCCGATACAAGGAAAAATCGTCTTTGAAGAGTACGAAATATTTATATTTCTGTACGCTGGGATGTTCAAATGGTCCGCAAACGTCTGAATGTATCAACTCACCAGGAGTCGTTGCTCTTTCTCTCCTTCCAAATGGCAATCTGTGAGCTTTTCCGAATATACATGCCTCACATTTAACGTTGTCATCAGGTAAGGTTATCCCGAACTCTCGTTTGACAACTGCCTTTACGTGCCTCTTATCTTGATGGGCATAACGTTCATGATACACTTGCAGCATATTTGTGCCTGTGAGTGCGTTCACTTCAATAGTGTTGGACATTTTTGAGGAAGGGACTGTCTTGAACTGTAGTTTATATAGCCCTCCTTTGAGTTCTCTTTTGCCAACAATTTTGGTTTCTCCATCAATGTCAAGCTGACAACTTGTCGCGGTAGAAGTAAACAAGCTGTTCCGCGAGTTGTCTTGTGCTGACAGCGTCGAGAATAGATTTTTTGTCAGTGAGGGTACTAGCCAGACATCTTTAAGTCGTATGGTTTCCGTTTTCTTGCCTACCATCGATTCTACCATGACAATGCCTTTTCCTAAAGCAGGAATCATTGTCCCATCTGCCGTCTTCACAGTTTGGTCATCAGAATCAAAAGGCTCAAACTCTTGGAGTGCGTCTCGCCTAGTAGTAATATGCGTTGTTGCTCCATTATCAACAAACCAACTCTCTCCGTCTTGATCTGCTGTCTTTGAACACGCATGAACAGCCATTAGTGTTATGCTTTGTACATGCTTTGAGGCTGGTGCTGAGCTGCTTGGCTTTGGTGGTCTCCCATCCTTTATCCATTTCTTGCAGTTCCTTACTCTATGTCCCATTTGTGAACAATAGTTGCACTTCAACTTCGCATCTTTCTTCTTCTTCGACTCTTGGACTTCTGGGATTGCAAGTATCTCTTGACTAGTAGTCCCTTCTCTGTTCTCTAAAGCCTTCTCATAGCAACACAGCTGGGTTGTCAGATTGTCAACAGTTCTTTCGGTCTTGTTCAGAAGTAACCAGCTGGATTTGAACGCAAAAAATCTTTCGTCGAGTGTTTCCAATATTTTACATATCAGCAACAGATCTGGGAGCTGGCCTGTTCCATAATCTGCCATGGAAATTGC
This sequence comes from Epinotia bilunana, assembly GCA_947049275.1. Lineage (NCBI taxonomy): Eukaryota > Metazoa > Arthropoda > Insecta > Lepidoptera > Tortricidae > Epinotia > Epinotia bilunana. The sequence goes on along the minus strand of OX346275.1, from coordinate 4,125,477 downwards.
AACATTTAAATTATTCCATATGTTCTTCAGTTTCGACATATGTGAAGAAACATCATCGGATGGGTTTCGTTTAAAGTTAAAGAACTCCATGCAAAGGTGGTACGACCTGTCCTCGGTCTGACCGTCAAACAGACGATGTAACTCTTTCCAGACTTCATACGCTGTCTCAAATCTCATTACTTTCTGTAGTGTTTCATCTGTCATATTCGTCGTTAAGATGAGAAGAGCACTGCAGTTCGCTTTTGTATATCTGGCTAGAGCCTGATTGTACACTAAGAGAACAGCTGCGTCACCTGCTCCTTGATTATCTTCTGGTTTATTCAACCTTCCTTCAAGCACATCCATGGCATCTGCGGTACCGCGTAGCATGATTAGGATTTTGTACTTCCAGGTTGACCAGTTCGATTTGCCTTCAAGGCTTCCGATCGAATGTCGTGGCGAAAAAAATTCCATTGCTGTACCCATAACCTTTTAAAGTTTATCGCACAGTTTATATTTTAATGTATTGTTATGACAGTGAAAATCTTTGACAAGTTATTTTTCCGTTTTGTATCCTAGCAACCACATTAGTCTGTTCGTTACTTTTCCAAAAAGTGGTATGCAACCTTTAACAATTTTTGTATCGATAACGAGTATTATTATTGAATATTTTAAAATACTTACTTACAATGAATTTTCAATGATTATATACTCTCATTACTATCAGAAATAAAATGTCATGTGCTGCTGTGTGTACTGACGTGGATTTCGAAGAAGAAATTGCATCTGTTTCTATGTAATTTTATACAAACCTCACGTAATTTTGTGGACCGTTTTTTTTCTTCTATAACACAACTATCGATATTGATAAAAAAATCTTACTAACACTAGTAAGGTTGCGACAGTCTTTTGTTTTGCCGTGTAAATTCCGGGCTCTGTTAATAACAATACAACGAGCATGCTATAAAATGGTCGAGTGAAGGAAATGGTTAATACAATAAAGTTCAAGTGATTTGAAATTGGTATAACAAATAGAGTATTTTCAAAGGTAAAGAGGTATTTTCATGCATATATCACGCAACTTGCAGTACTCTGGCGAGAGATGTAGGTGTAAAAACCCAACAATCATGTTTGATCATCACCAATTTGTTTAGTGGATTTTAAAAGCTGCTGCCAAAAGGAGCGCTCGCTACAGTGCTACCATCTGGTGACTTAATGCATGAACAGCCCTAATAGGGGCGTAGACTCGAAAATTATTATTTTTCCAAAAGAAAGAAGGCAAAAAAATATGCCTAGTGACGAAAATCCCATTCAGATATCTCAAAGAATTACTAAGTTACAACCGTTTTAATATTGCTTGTTAGAGAGAGAAAACGCAAACAGTGTGTGACGTCACATTACACGAGGCTGCCGGGGGGCCGCGTCGAACACGATGGGGCGCGGCACGTTGCCGTCTATAGTGACGTCACAATATTCCAGCATCATCGTTTCATATGAAGTTGCGTTTTGCGAAAAAGGGACAGAACCCTTCTTAAAACTTTGGACACTTATGACTTCGACTTAATCCTTTTTCGACAAAATATGACATTATTGATTATTTTATTTAGTGTCTACACCCCTATTGAAATGTTAATTCCTCATTTTGTTACAAGAAACACAATACCTTGAGCTCCCAGCATGGTAGCCTTGACCGTCGATAGGATCTTGAGTTGAGTGCCGATGGTGGGGATACGCTCGCATACTTGTAGCAGGTTCTGGAATACATAAATAGATCTATATACTCGTCAATCTTAAGAGTCTGCAGAACTTCACCTTCCCATACAAACGGAGTTTCGTTCTCATTTTAAAACTACGTGTTGGATTGTAACGAAACTATGCATATACAATGGCATGAGGTATATCTTACATTACGGTCTGTAATTAGTTTACATGGTTCCAGTTTATAAAACAAACGAAATACAGCAAAAACAAGATTTATATGAAAAAACTTAAATTCGCTGTATTTTTTTTACTTTGGTATCTGAAGCTACATAAAGTAATTACAGACCTGGATATACCTATGCAGTTTCGTTACAATCCAACACGTAGTTTTAAAATGATAGCGTAACTACGTTTGTATGGAGAATCGAGCTAACTGCGGACTATTAATGTTTGAATTAAGACTTCGTACACCAAACTATAAACACATACTTTCTTTCTATGGAGCTCCCAACTCAACTTTTTTTTTAATTTATTTAAAATCACAAACAGTCATAATAAACTTGTTACATATGTTGTACACAACATATGTAACATATGTGTTTACAACTCTTTAGACAGCTAAAATGAATTCGACCAATCACGTGGCGCCTTTACTGAACTATAATGAATTTGACCAATAGAACGACGTCTCGGCTACAGAGGAAAATACATCAACGAATACTAAGCCGTTGGCTGGCGCTTCGTTTCAGCAGCGCTTAGTATTTCAATAGATACCAAAGTTAATTTAATTAGTTCAGTTGACTAGTAGAAAAAGTATTATATACAATTGTTTCATAATTAGCTTTTTCAGTCTCGTACCTTAATTAAGCCACTCAGCAAGCTTCGTGGCCTAAACGTGGTACTCGACTGAATAAGCATACATTATGTAACGATTGCGTATAAATACATAAATAGATACTAATAGGGCTCGGCACTTAATGTCATCAGTGCAACGAGTTGAAGGTCCATTGCGCTTGCCTGAACGGGGTCTGCACTCTAACTCGTCTGTCGTAACTTTCAATCGCCTCTGCAGGCGTCTTTACCTATGGTGCAGGGTGTGCGTTGCACACGGGCGCAGCGGTCCTAGGGGGCGCCGAGCACCGCTCGCTACCATTCTATTTTGACCGCGCGCTTACTAGGGGGCGCTAGAAGTACTGTTAGCACACGGGCGCTACATGGGCTAGAGACGCCTCTGTTTAACCGGATGGTGGGGCAGTTTCACGTGACAATTCAAACTTGGTGTCTAAATATACCTATTTCGTTCTGGGCTTGTCCAGCTATCCTAGTGGGGCAGATTGCTGGAACAAATTGTGTAAATTTGGGCACGCCGGACAAAACCACCAAATTTTTTTCAGGTATAAGTTAGGTGCATAATTTTAAGTTTCTGATACACCAACTCCTCTGTCGGCCATCTTTTTTTATGGCGGTTATTGATTTACTAGCGTCGTATAGTTAGTAGCAGCCAGAGTAGCCAAATATATCGTAACACACACCTACTCTTTCAGTAATAAAAACGTGTTCCGATATATTTGGCTACTTTGGCTGCTACTAACTATATGATGCTGACTGTACAAGTGACATAGGCTATAATATTTGTAAAAAGGAAGTTGGGTTTTTAGAAAAATCTTTTGATTTCACTTGTTGAAGTAAATTAATTGTTACTGACAAATTATGGATTCAGTCCGGTTTCTGTTTTTAATTTTAAGGACAAATTAATTATAAAGTCAGTTTAACTATAATAACATTGTCAGACTTAATGAATAAGGCAATAAACATTTATAGAGCTGAATATATCGTAAAAAATCTTCGATGTTATCGTAAACTGCTATCTCCGTCGTATTTATATTATCAACTTGCAACTTCCAACACAACACATAGCCCAATGTGATTTTTATATTTATTTCTTTATCACCCGTAAGTGATTGTTTGAGTTTGAACTCTTATGCCATATACTTACGGTTCTAATTCTCTTGTCAGTGCACTCCAACGCGAGTTTCTTGGCGAGCCTCGTCACTTCCTCGGAGGCTTCGGCGATCGCCTTGGCTGTGGCTATCAGCTCACGCTTACTACCTGCAATGGACAATGAACCTTAAAATCGTGAAGATAGATATGTTTAATGATTGGAAACTATTATAAATGTAATGTTTGGGATTGAGGTTCTCTTAGGGGTGTCAAACTGCTCGTTTGGTCGCATCAACCGGTACAAAACTACTATTCCTTTAAAAATACTAATAATTATACGTATCATATAATGGTAAAATCAAACAGCTACACAAAACATGCAGTGGATATTGTTGATGAGACAACCCTATTTTCAAGTGAAATCATGTCACCGAAAAATAATTAAAATCATTTATGTACGACGACTGGAGTTCAGGTTTTTAATTATTCATTAACCCCCTTATTCATAAAACTTAAAATGCATCCGCTAAATAAAATGTGCTCTGTCCCTTTCTGACGAACTCAAATAGCAACGTGACAGATAAAGACAAACTAATTTTAACGCCATTTTAGTTAAAATAGGCTTGTAGAACGTTTATGAATACGGCCGTTAATGTTTTAAGTGGAACTTAACAATACACAAATAATATGCGTTACAAATAATGCGTAATAAAATAAATAATAATACACAAATTGAAACAACGAATATATTTTTATGACTCAAATTTCACTGAAAAGCAAATATAATTTATGTATGTATCCACAGGGTGTAAAATAACACTCAATATTGACCCTGAAGTATCTAAGCGCATCTAAATAATGCATATACTAACTACTGCTAAAATAAACTCTAACACAACCACACAGAGTACAATTCTCAATGCAAGCCACTTACCAGTCAGGTTCATAGAGACCACTGTCCAGTGAGCGGTGGGCAGACAACAGCGTATGATAGCGTTATATACAAACATATGGTATGATATGATAATATATGATACATGTGTAATGGCCATAATACTCGCTGCACGCGTAGCGATCAAATGGACCAGGTGGGGTGTACAAACGACAACACTGTTAACTGACCATCCTGTGTTTATATAGAACCTTATTACAATGCACTTAAGGTGCACCGATGGTCAGTTAGCTGTGTTGTCGATAGTACCAGGAGGCTAATTCTCGGGCCGTTCAAGGTGATGTCTAATACCGATATCTCGAAACAAAATGGCGGATGCCGAACGTAAACCAATTTCCGTATTCTTGAAATCTCACTCGAGATATGTTTACTCTTAGCGTTCGAGATGCAACGAGTAAGTTGCGTTCGATCATTGTTCTTTTTGGCATTAAATCTTTCAGGTGCGGAACGGCGGAAAATATACTATACTACGTGTTTTTGACAATTCCCGTTAATTGGAAGGGGGCAGTTTAGATTAAATAAAGTTAATTTCTCCAAGACAGTAGTATCTGAACTCTTACTGTTATCAAGATATTCAATATTTTATTTTAATCTGTTTTGCAGATTTAACCAGTGTAAATGGCTCTTAACTGTGACGTCATAACAGCTTTTGATTTTTTTTAAGGTTCCTATACACTACACGAAGGTTTACAAAGTGAGTTCGTTCGATATTAGGCACGAACTGCCTCGGAGGTACATATTTTTTATTTCATGTTTCAAGATCCTTGTAAAATAAGATAATAACCGTTAATGCTACATAAACTAAATAATAAATAATAAATAATAATATACTTTACATTAAAAAGAAAATAAGAGAAAGAAATAATTATGCTAATTTGTTTCTGTGAATGTACTTTGCAATATGCCTAAGTTAACGGAAATTCCCGGGAACACTGTGCATAATATAATATTACAAATGCGAAGGTTTGGATGCTATAATGTAAAGTTTTTTGTTACTTAATCACGATTAAACGGCTCGACCAATTTGGATGAAATTTTGCACGAAGATAGTTTAAAGCCTGGATTAAAATAAAGGATAGTTTTTATCCCGGGTTTACTCAGACAAAGTCGCGGGCGGAAGCTAGTGCAGAAATATTTTTTAAAACAGTCAACTGTTTTTCTGCGCTCCTTTTCACGTAAGTAGTTAAACAAGTAAACACTTTATAATATTATTAATGTGTCTATTAGACATCATCTCGATCGGCCCGAGAATAACCCTCCTTAACGGCATCTGTTGCGCTCTCTATCGGACCTCCTACGGCGGGCAAGTGTGACAGAGAGCGCAACATACGGTTTTCTGATAAACGCACGCCTCGAAGTGCCTTTAAAATACACAGCAAATACGCAGTATCGAGTATCTATGTATCTTCCTCGCTATGTCTTTCGTCTCAGTCATCCAAAAGTATTCAGTCAATATGTACTTTTGCTAGCTATTATTATACACGATGAAAGGGCATTGGGTAACCTTGTATGGGTAAAAATTTCGTTTTTATTTTTTTCAGCGGCTAAGGATGTGTTTTTAATAATCGTTCAGAGGACCTCTTAATACGCATATATATATATAAAATTAAACGCGTTAAACAATATCGGAGCCGAGATATTTAAGTTTGAAGTTTTGTTTATAACTTTTCAAAATGACCTGTGAAAATATATATTGTAAATATCTCGGCTCCGATGCATTTTAGTGTATTACATTTCATGACAAAATATGTTTGTTTTGAGTAGATCTATCATAATCTACCACCTTTACGGAACGTTCTCACGTGCGATAAGTGGTTGCTTGCACGGTGACGTCATCAAATTGAACCGACTCGCCCACCAAAAGTTGAGAGGGAGTCAATTTTTTGTTGTTCGCTAAAAGTTGATCAACTTTTATTGAAAACATGTTCTCATTAGCGATTGTCATTCAATTCGTGAACCTATTTAAGTTGATCAACTAAAATTCGCCTCGTGAGAACGCCGCTTTACGAATGGCCGCTCATCTAAAAATAGTTACAACATTTTTACCCAAACCTCTTTAATTCGTGATACAAAATAGCAAAATCTGAATCTATCCATGATTCTGAACTACTTTTACTATGGTATCAACTTTGTATTACATTTTCGACAGTGGGTCGGTTTCGTTGGTCTCATAGACCAACTTTATGTTATTTATTTATTTATTTATTATTATTCGGAGAACCAACATCTATTAATACAACATGTTATGCCTAAAACATCCAGTTATTTCATACACTTTGCTCGTAAAAGGGTCTCTGAATACTTTTTGCTATTTTATATCAAGAATTAAATTTCACCCTGTAGGTTAAGTATGTAATGTATGTATATACACTAGCCCTTAAACACTGTGCTTATGATCTATATCTATGATATTGATAAGAGTATTTATAGCGGTCTAGCTATAGGCGTACATATATTGTACATACTATAAAGAAGCGCCCGGTTCGCCCAGTTCGAAGAATCCTGTTTGTTGCGCTGTTTTTCTACACATATTTATTGCATTAGTATTTTGATTTTACTGTGGCAAACAAACATACGGTCTGCCAGGAGATACAGAAAGTTATGTCATTTATATTATAAGATAAAACTTTAAGCTTAACCACTCGCTTTCGGATTTAAAAAGGTAGCCTAAATTGCATTCAATTTTTCTTTATCAAAGAAGTCCATAGGTACTTCACTTGGCAACCACAGTTGCCACCATCAGTTTAAGGGTGCGCGAAATTGGCAACTGTGGTGCAAGTGAGTGGTTATGCTCAGCGTGTTAAGCCATATAATAATGATATAAGCCTACATATAAGTGAAGCATTGTTCTGTATAGTTTTTGGTTTAATTATAAAGCCCAAGTAACGTTATTTCTCATACTAAGCTTTGTGTTGTACATCGTTTCATAAAATATTCTTCGCTCTGGAATCTTTCACGTTTAGAAGAGAAATCAGGGTTATTATTATTAGTTATTATTATTACATTCATATTACTTCGTACGATTACCGATTACGCCAGTAAGCGAGGAAAAATTGCACCAATTACAATATATATATTTAAAAAAAAACAAGTGTCGCACGACCGCGAGCAATACTGGTGAATTATTTCCTCGCTTACCTTCGTAACCTCGCACGGCTCTGTTGGATGGATGCCTTTAATACATACATACATTCACGCCTTTATTCCCAAAAGGGGTAGGCAGAGCACATGAAACGTACGTTCCAGCGCCACTTTTAGCATAAATGTGGGTATAAAAGATAGACAAAATGTGACATTGTGATATTTTAGTGTGTTTCAACCGGGATGAAAGTAGCTTACCTTTAGAATCGGAGCGGACGAGTTCGGACAGCCGCGCCATAAGTATGGCCATGCGTTTGGCGGCCGCGATAATCTCGTTGTCTTTCGAGGACCACTCGCGGACCGCTTTGTGGAGGTTGTGGGCCGCCACCTGGTGGGAAACGTTTGTTCACAAACTTGCAATGAAATGTTGACGTGGCTTACTTCGAATTAGGTCCGGAAATACTACGTATCCGGTGCGGTGATTGAAGATGATATTTAAAGGGATTTCATACAGCCTTACACACCTGGGCCTGTAAAGCAACCTTCTTTTGTTTTTAAACGGGGGGGGGGGCGCGGCGGCGGCGGCGCAGGCGGTGCACTTCAGAAACGTATTATTTAGTTGTGTTAACCTACGAATAAAACAATACAACTAGCTACTTTTTATTTTTATTTCATTGCAAGGTTGAGAAGACAGAAAAACACTATACAAATCTCGGCGAGAAACGGGGTTGCCGGCCGCGTATCCCTATCCCTTGGCCTGCAACCCTTCGTTGTATGAATATTCTTACAGTCAAGTGCAAAAATACGTATCGATAACATCTTTTCACAAATAAGTACCAAAACCTTAATCCGCTGACATAACAGTTATGGGACATACGAGTAAGTTGTATGTACCCATATTTTGACAACATACACACTTCCAACATATATACTTGTAAAGAACATACATACATATATAAATAAATAAATAAATAAATATAAGGGGACAATCTTACACAAATCGCACTAGCCCCAGTAAGCTCAATAAGGCTTGTGTTACGGGTACTAGACGACGATATATTTAATAGATATAAATACTTAAATACATAGAAAACATCCAAGACTCAGAAACAAATATTCATGCTCATCACACAAATATTTGTCCTTACCGGGATTCGAACCCAGGACCTTCAGCTTCGTAGGCAGCGTCACTACCCACTAGGCTAACCGGTCGTCGCACACAATACATATAACATATGTATTGTTAAATGGGTGGATCAACTATTTTCTGTCACTAGTTGCGTAACCATGGTAACTAGTGACAGAAAATAGTCTCCCGAGTCACTTTTAGAAGCTGCGAACTTTCACTTTTGAACCCATAAATATGGGTTCAAATCACCAAATGTTTTTATGTCAGGTGCGACCTCTTTTTGTACGGACCATCTTCTAGGAACGTTAGAAGTCCGTGTTGTAGCAGCTGTTACAGGAAATAACAACAAGAAATATTTGATTGATCCAAATCACACACTTATTGTATTTGCAGAGTTGCGCCCGCTCGGTCTTTGAAAACAGCGCATCGATCTCGTTCAATCGGTCAAAGGAGTTAGGTCTTTTAGTTCCTTTAGTTCAGGAGCAACTTTAGAGATCAGAGAATGAGGAACCGTTTCGATGTATGAAACGACTCGAATGAACGACTTACCGACGCATGGAACGCTCTTTGGTTTGGTGTTAGCGTTGCAATCCTAGACATATTTTTTTATTTTTTTTATTTATTGAAACAAACGTTTGCATGACATTACAGTTAAAAAAGCAATGCGTCACAAAACTAAGATATGTAAGTGTGAGCCACGTGTAAAATTGTCTTAAACTGTTAAACTCGGCACAGATTTTTGTGACGTCAGATGCGTAAGGTGAGATCTCACCTTAGGAGGTCACGTGACCGTAGGATGGTGAGAGATTCGGGACGAGGCTTGGGGGCGGGGAAGGGGGGAGTTTTCACTTCTGCCGGCACTCCTGGAGTGCAACCCGGTCTTTTTTATTGGCATTATGTAATGTTTCCTTTAATGAAAATAAAGTATTTTTCCTCCTAGTTACTTTTTAGAAAATGCTGTCACAGAGTGGCGCGAGGACCGCGCTTCGACTTACCACTCTGTCGCAGGATAAAAGAGTTACAGGTCAGAGAAAATGAAGGATAATTTGGTACAAAATTTGTATACAAGGTACAACGAGGTACATTTATGAATAAAACATAACAACCAATGCTTTAATGACTCGCAGAATATGGTTAAGGGACAGGCTATTGTCGGTCAAAAAGAAGAACGACCCACTTACCAAAATAGGCTGGCTCGGGTGCGGCTGCCTGCTGAAGATGTCCTCTCCCTCGTCGTCAGTATCAGGCGGCGGCGGGCGCGGGGGCGGGGCGCCTCCCATAGGCGGTGGCGGGCGCGGCGGCGCCGCCTGCTGCTTGGCGATGTGCAGCGAGGATAGAGCTTCGGGGAGCGCGGGCGGCGGCGGCGGCGGCGCGTAGTGGCGGCTCAGGGCGGACTCCACCGCGGATGCCGCGTTGATTATCTGGAGATAAAACATGGGATGAGATATTGATCAAATGCTTCTTAGGGCCGCTTCAGACCGGAATGACAGCGGCCGGCAGCAGCGCGGCGAGCACTTTCAGTGTCAAATAATTTTATTTATTTATTTATTAAGAAACAGTTTCATATGGTTAAATTTGACACTGCAACCGCTGGTGCGCGCCGTTCAGCGCTCGGGCGACTCACTCGCACACACAGCTTGTCTCACTCTCTCCTGCAGCCAGCCGCCATGACAGACAGAGCGCACTAACCTCCGAGTTGGCCGACCGCCACGCGGGCGCCTGCGAGCCGTCCCCTAACGCCACGGCCTTCGCGCGGTGCACGGCGGGCGCTATAGCGGCCTGCAACCGCTGGTGCGCGCCGTTCAGCGCTCGGGCGACTCACTCGCACACACAGCTTGTCTCACTCTCTCCTGCAGCCAGCCGCCATGACAGACAGAGCGCACTAACCTCCGAGTTGGCCGACCGCCACGCGGGCGCCTGCGAGCCGTCCCCTAACGCCACGGCCTTCGCGCGGTGCACGGCGGGCGCTATAGCGGCCTGCAACCGCTGGTGCGCGCCGTTCAGCGCTCGGGCGACTCACTCGCACACACAGCTTGTCTCACTCTCTCCTGCAGCCAGCCGCCATGACAGACAGAGCGCACTGACCTCCGAGTTGGCCGACCGCCACGCGGGCGCCTGCGAGCCGTCCCCTAACGCCACGGCCTTCGCGCGGTGCACGGCGGGCGCTATAGCGGCCTGCAACCGCTGGTGCGCGCCGTTCAGCGCTCGGGCGACTCACTCGCACACACAGCTTGTCTCACTCTCTCCTGCAGCCAGCCGCCATGACAGACAGAGCGCACTGACCTCCGAGTTGGCCGACCGCCACGCGGGCGCCTGCGAGCCGTCCCCTAACGCCACGGCCTTCGCGCGGTGCACGGCGGGCGCTATAGCGGCCTGCAACCGCTGGTGCGCGCCGTTCAGCGCTCGGGCGACTCACTCGCACACACAGCTTGTCTCACTCTCTCCTGCAGCCAGCCGCCATGACAGACAGAGCGCACTAACCTCCGAGTTGGCCGACCGCCACGCGGGCGCCTGCGAGCCGTCCCCTAACGCCACGGCCTTCGCGCGGTGCACGGCGGGCGCTATAGCGGCCTGCAACCGCTGGTGCGCGCCGTTCAGCGCTCGGGCGACTCACTCGCACACACAGCTTGTCTCACTCTCTCCTGCAGCCAGCCGCCATGACAGACAGAGCGCACTAACCTCCGAGTTGGCCGACCGCCACGCGGGCGCCTGCGAGCCGTCCCCTAACGCCACGGCCTTCGCGCGGTGCACGGCGGGCGCTATAGCGGCCTGCAACCGCTGGTGCGCGCCGTTCAGCGCTCGGGCGACTCACTCGCACACACAGCTTGTCTCACTCTCTCCTGCAGCCAGCCGCCATGACAGACAGAGCGCACTGACCTCCGAGTTGGCCGACCGCCACGCGGGCGCCTGCGAGCCGTCCCCTAACGCCACGGCCTTCGCGCGGTGCACGGCGGGCGCTATAGCGGCCTGCAACCGCTGGTGCGCGCCGTTCAGCGCTCGGGCGACTCACTCGCACACACAGCTTGTCTCACTCTCTCCTGCAGCCAGCCGCCATGACAGACAGAGCGCACTAACCTCCGAGTTGGCCGACCGCCACGCGGGCGCCTGCGAGCCGTCCCCTAACGCCACGGCCTTCGCGCGGTGCACGGCGGGCGCTATAGCGGCCTGCAACCGCTGGTGAGCGCCGTTCAGCGCTCGGGCGACTCACTCGCACACACAGCTTGTCTCACTCTCTCCTGCAGCCAGCCGCCATGACAGACAGAGCGCACTGACCTCCGAGTTGGCCGACCGCCACGCGGGCGCCTGCGAGCCGTCCCCTAACGCCACGGCCTTCGCGCGGTGCACGGCGGGCGCTATAGCGGCCTGCAACCGCTGGTGCGCGCCGTTCAGCGCTCGGGCGACTCACTCGCACACACAGCTTGTCTCACTCTCTCCTGCAGCCAGCCGCCATGACAGTCAGAGCGCACTGACCTCCGAGTTGGCCGACCGCCACGCGGGCGCCTGCGAGCCGTCCCCTAACGCCACGGCCTTCGCGCGGTGCACGGCGGGCGCTATAGCGGCCTGCAACCGCTGGTGCGCGCCGTTCAGCGCTCGGGCGACTCACTCGCACACATAGCTTGTCTCACTCTCTCCTGCAGCCAGCCGCCATGACAGACAGAGCGCACTGACCTCCGAGTTGGCCGACCGCCACGCGGGCGCCTGCGAGCCGTCCCCTAACGCCACGGCCTTCGCGCGGTGCACGGCGGGCGCTATAGCGGCCTGCAACCGCTGGTGCGCGCCGTTCAGCGCTCGGGCGACTCACTCGCACACACAGCTTGTCTCACTCTCTCCTGCAGCCAGCCGCCATGACAGACAGAGCGCACTGACCTCCGAGTTGGCCGACCGCCACGCGGGCGCCTGCGAGCCGTCCCCTAACGCCACGGCCTTCGCGCGGTGCACGGCGGGCGCTATAGCGGCCTGCAACCGCTGGTGCGCGCCGTTCAGCGCTCGGGCGACTCACTCGCACACACAGCTTGTCTCACTCTCTCCTGCAGCCAGCCGCCATGACAGACAGAGCGCACTGACCTCCGAGTTGGCCGACCGCCACGCGGGCGCCTGCGAGCCGTCCCCTAACGCCACGGCCTTCGCGCGGTGCACGGCGGGCGCTATAGCGGCCTGCAACCGCTGGTGCGCGCCGTTCAGCGCTCGGGCGACTCACTCGCACACACAGCTTGTCTCACTCTCTCCTGCAGCCAGCCGCCATGACAGACAGAGCGCACTGACCTCCGAGTTGGCCGACCGCCACGCGGGCGCCTGCGAGCCGTCCCCTAACGCCACGGCCTTCGCGCGGTGCACGGCGGGCGCTATAGCGGCCTGCAACCGCTGGTGCGCGCCGTTCAGCGCTCGGGCGACTCACTCGCACACACAGCTTGTCTCACTCTCTCCTGCAGCCAGCCGCCATGACAGACAGAGCGCACTAACCTCCGAGTTGGCCGACCGCCACGCGGGCGCCTGCGAGCCGTCCCCTAACGCCACGGCCTTCGCGCGGTGCACGGCGGGCGCTATAGCGGCCTGCAACCGCTGGTGCGCACCGTTCAGCGCTCGGGCGACTCACTCGCACACACAGCTTGTCTCACTCTCTCCTGCAACCAGCCGCCATGACAGACAGAGCGCACTGACCTCCGAGTTGGCCGACCGCCACGCGGGCGCCTGCGAGCCGTCCCCTAACGCCACGGCCTTCGCGCGGTGCACGGCGGGCGCTATAGCGGCCTGCAACCGCTGGTGCGCGCCGTTCAGCGCTCGGGCGACTCACTCGCACACACAGCTTGTCTCACTCTCTCCTGCAGCCAGCCGCCATGACAGACAGAGCGCACTAACCTCCGAGTTGGCCGACCGCCACGCGGGCGCCTGCGAGCCGTCCCCTAACGCCACGGCCTTCGCGCGGTGCACGGCGGGCGCTATAGCGGCCTGCAACCGCTGGTGCGCACCGTTCAGCGCTCGGGCGACTCACTCGCACACACAGCTTGTCTCACTCTCTCCTGCAACCAGCCGCCATGACAGACAGAGCGCACTGACCTCCGAGTTGGCCGACCGCCACGCGGGCGCCTGCGAGCCGTCCCCTAACGCCACGGCCTTCGCGCGGTGCACGGCGGGCGCTATAGCGGCCTGCAACCGCTGGTGCGCGCCGTTCAGCGCTCGGGCGACTCACTCGCACACACAGCTTGTCTCACTCTCTCCTGCAGCCAGCCGCCATGACAGACAGAGCGCACTAACCTCCGAGTTGGCCGACCGCCACGCGGGCGCCTGCGAGCCGTCCCCTAACGCCACGGCCTTCGCGCGGTGCACGGCGGGCGCTATAGCGGCCTGCAACCGCTGGTGCGCGCCGTTCAGCGCTCGGGCGACTCACTCGCACACACAGCTTGTCTCACTCTCTCCTGCAGCCAGCCGCCATGACAGACAGAGCGCACTGACCTCCGAGTTGGCCGACCGCCACGCGGGCGCCTGCGAGCCGTCCCCTAACGCCACGGCCTTCGCGCGGTGCACGGCGGGCGCTATAGCGGCCTGCAACCGCTGGTGCGCGCCGTTCAGCGCTCGGGCGACTCACTCGCACACACAGCTTGTCTCACTCTCTCCTGCAGCCAGCCGCCATGACAGACAGAGCGCACTAACCTCCGAGTTGGCCGACCGCCACGCGGGCGCCTGCGAGCCGTCCCCTAACGCCACGGCCTTCGCGCGGTGCACGGCGGGCGCTATAGCGGCCTGCAACCGCTGGTGAGCGCCGTTCAGCGCTCGGGCGACTCACTCGCACACACAGCTTGTCTCACTCTCTCCTGCAGCCAGCCGCCATGACAGACAGAGCGCACTGACCTCCGAGTTGGCCGACCGCCACGCGGGCGCCTGCGAGCCGTCCCCTAACGCCACGGCCTTCGCGCGGTGCACGGCGGGCGCTATAGCGGCCTGCAACCGCTGGTGCGCGCCGTTCAGCGCTCGGGCGACTCACTCGCACACACAGCTTGTCTCACTCTCTCCTGCAGCCAGCCGCCATGACAGACAGAGCGCACTGACCTCCGAGTTGGCCGACCGCCACGCGGGCGCCTGCGAGCCGTCCCCTAACGCCACGGCCTTCGCGCGGTGCACGGCGGGCGCTATAGCGGCCTGCAACCGCTGGTGCGCGCCGTTCAGCGCTCGGGCGACTCACTCGCACACACAGCTTGTCTCACTCTCTCCTGCAGCCAGCCGCCATGACAGACAGAGCGCACTGACCTCCGAGTTGGCCGACCGCCACGCGGGCGCCTGCGAGCCGTCCCCTAACGCCACGGCCTTCGCGCGGTGCACGGCGGGCGCTATAGCGGCCTGCAACCGCTGGTGCGCGCCGTTCAGCGCTCGGGCGACTCACTCGCACACACAGCTTGTCTCACTCTCTCCTGCAGCCAGCCGCCATGACAGACAGAGCGCACTGACCTCCGAGTTGGCCGACCGCCACGCGGGCGCCTGCGAGCCGTCCCCTAACGCCACGGCCTTCGCGCGGTGCACGGCGGGCGCTATAGCGGCCTGCAACCGCTGGTGCGCGCCGTTCAGCGCTCGGGCGACTCACTCGCACACACAGCTTGTCTCACTCTCTCCTGCAGCCAGCCGCCATGACAGACAGAGCGCACTGACCTCCGAGTTGGCCGACCGCCACGCGGGCGCCTGCGAGCCGTCCCCTAACGCCACGGCCTTCGCGCGGTGCACGGCGGGCGCTATAGCGGCCTGCAACCGCTGGTGCGCGCCGTTCAGCGCTCGGGCGACTCACTCGCACACACAGCTTGTCTCACTCTCTCCTGCAGCCAGCCGCCATGACAGACAGAGCGCACTGACCTCCGAGTTGGCCGACCGCCACGCGGGCGCCTGCGAGCCGTCCCCTAACGCCACGGCCTTCGCGCGGTGCACGGCGGGCGCTATAGCGGCCTGCAACCGCTGGTGCGCGCCGTTCAGCGCTCGGGCGACTCACTCGCACACACAGCTTGTCTCACTCTCTCCTGCAGCCAGCCGCCATGACAGACAGAGCGCACTGACCTCCGAGTTGGCCGACCGCCACGCGGGCGCCTGCGAGCCGTCCCCTAACGCCACGGCCTTCGCGCGGTGCACGGCGGGCGCTATAGCGGCCTGCAACCGCTGGTGCGCGCCGTTCAGCGCTCGGGCGACTCACTCGCACACACAGCTTGTCTCACTCTCTCCTGCAGCCAGCCGCCATGACAGACAGAGCGCACTGACCTCCGAGTTGGCCGACCGCCACGCGGGCGCCTGCGAGCCGTCCCCTAACGCCACGGCCTTCGCGCGGTGCACGGCGGGCGCTATAGCGGCCTGCAACCGCTGGTGCGCGCCGTTCAGCGCTCGGGCGACTCACTCGCACACACAGCTTGTCTCACTCTCTCCTGCAGCCAGCCGCCATGACAGACAGAGCGCACTGACCTCCGAGTTGGCCGACCGCCACGCGGGCGCCTGCGAGCCGTCCCCTAACGCCACGGCCTTCGCGCGGTGCACGGCGGGCGCTATAGCGGCCTGCAACCGCTGGTGCGCGCCGTTCAGCGCTCGGGCGACTCACTCGCACACACAGCTTGTCTCACTCTCTCCTGCAGCCAGCCGCCATGACAGACAGAGCGCACTGACCTCCGAGTTGGCCGACCGCCACGCGGGCGCCTGCGAGCCGTCCCCTAACGCCACGGCCTTCGCGCGGTGCACGGCGGGCGCTATAGCGGCCTGCAACCGCTGGTGAGCGCCGTTCAGCGCTCGGGCGACTCACTCGCACACACAGCTTGTCTCACTCTCTCCTGCAGCCAGCCGCCATGACAGACAGAGCGCACTGACCTCCGAGTTGGCCGACCGCCACGCGGGCGCCTGCGAGCCGTCCCCTAACGCCACGGCCTTCGCGCGGTGCACGGCGGGCGCTATAGCGGCCTGCAACCGCTGGTGCGCGCCGTTCAGCGCTCGGGCGACTCACTCGCACACACAGCTTGTCTCACTCTCTCCTGCAGCCAGCCGCCATGACAGACAGAGCGCACTGACCTCCGAGTTGGCCGACCGCCACGCGGGCGCCTGCGAGCCGTCCCCTAACGCCACGGCCTTCGCGCGGTGCACGGCGGGCGCTATAGCGGCCTGCAACCGCTGGTGCGCGCCGTTCAGCGCTCGGGCGACTCACTCGCACACACAGCTTGTCTCACTCTCTCCTGCAGCCAGCCGCCATGACAGACAGAGCGCACTGACCTCCGAGTTGGCCGACCGCCACGCGGGCGCCTGCGAGCCGTCCCCTAACGCCACGGCCTTCGCGCGGTGCACGGCGGGCGCTATAGCGGCCTGCAACCGCTGGTGCGCGCCGTTCAGCGCTCGGGCGACTCACTCGCACACACAGCTTGTCTCACTCTCTCCTGCAGCCAGCCGCCATGACAGACAGAGCGCACTGACCTCCGAGTTGGCCGACCGCCACGCGGGCGCCTGCGAGCCGTCCCCTAACGCCACGGCCTTCGCGCGGTGCACGGCGGGCGCTATAGCGGCCTGCAACCGCTGGTGCGCGCCGTTCAGCGCTCGGGCGACTCACTCGCACACACAGCTTGTCTCACTCTCTCCTGCAGCCAGCCGCCATGACAGACAGAGCGCACTGACCTCCGAGTTGGCCGACCGCCACGCGGGCGCCTGCGAGCCGTCCCCTAACGCCACGGCCTTCGCGCGGTGCACGGCGGGCGCTATAGCGGCCTGCAACCGCTGGTGCGCGCCGTTCAGCGCTCGGGCGACTCACTCGCACACACAGCTTGTCTCACTCTCTCCTGCAGCCAGCCGCCATGACAGACAGAGCGCACTGACCTCCGAGTTGGCCGACCGCCACGCGGGCGCCTGCGAGCCGTCCCCTAACGCCACGGCCTTCGCGCGGTGCACGGCGGGCGCTATAGCGGCCTGCAACCGCTGGTGCGCGCCGTTCAGCGCTCGGGCGAATTCCGCGTCTTCCGTGTTCTCGCGTTCGGCGCCGCCGACGAGGAGCACCCGGTTCGCTAGCCTGCAACACAAGAGGGAGCTAAGATACCCTGATCATGTCTCTCTCTGACCAAAGAGCGTACACACGGCGAGTTCTTACAGCGCTACAAACACGGGGGAGCCGCAACGGGGGACGTGGCGAAAGCCTTCGATAGGGTCTGGCATAACGGGCTGGTGTACAAGTTATATACCAGCTCGGTATAGCGGACAGGCTCGTACTCACCACACGAGATTTTCTCAGTGATCGAAGCTTTCGCTACCGACTAGAGGAAACGTATTCGGAGCCACAGCCCATCCGGCCCAGAGTCCCGCAAGGCTCCGCGCTCTCTCCCACTGTTTACTCGCTGTTCACGAACGACATTCCCAGGCACGCTAAGGTGCAATTTGGCGATGTTTGCGGTTATTATCCGGCGATACCTCCAAGAGTCAATCAACGACCTAGGTCGTTGGTTTAATCTTTGGCATATCGAAGTCAACTCAGAAAAAAGTACTGCAATAGTCTTTCACCCGTCTGACTGCGTTAGTACAGAAAGGCACCCGGCTCCGATCCAGATGTTTGACCGACCTATCCCGTGGGTCAACGAGGCCAAATATCTTGGAGTGACAGGAAACTGACTTTCCGTAGTCAGACCCGTAGGATACGCAACCGCGCGTTGTTCGTACTAGAAAGGCTTCGGCCGATGATCAACAAGTTTAGTAAAATGTCACTTGGAATTAAGCTGATTATATACAAGACTTTTGTTCGTCCAATCATGACATATGCAAGTGTAGTATTTGCTCATGTGCCTATGTCAGCGCTCAATGTGATGTATTTTGGACTTGAGTGATTTATCCCGACGAACGCGCATCATCTGTAGAACAAGGTGTAAAGGGCTTATGACTAAACTCCGCTCCCTAATTAGGATGCTAAATTCAGGTAAGTGTCATAAGCCCCTTAGAATTGTCCCTTAGTAACACACGTGTGTTACTAGCGCGCTCGACGGCTTAAATTGCATAAATTTCGTTTTACTAAGATTAATTTTTAGATGATTCATATCAAGCTAAGTCAAGCCATTCGACTCAAGCCGCTTCAGGTCATTCAGAATCGGTTTCTCCGTAGGGCGACTGGTGGCCCGTGGTACCAATCGAACCTCAGCCTGCACCATGACATGGGGATTAGCACCAAAGTATGGTTTCTTGCAGCGGATTCCAATCCAACTTCGGGATTCGGGTGGCGAAGGGCCGGTCACTTTGGCACTCTGTGGGGGAGGCCTATGTCCAGCAGTGGACGTCTTTCAGCTGATATGATGATGATGATGGTGGTTTTTTAAAACAGGCCGCCAGAAGTTATTTTGACAACGCTCCCCAAGATACGAATTCGTTGATTAGGAAGGCACTGCGTTCCCATCCCTCCCCCTTCTATCGTTACTGGGTGTCCACATTCACGGACCCGGATGACGAAATCACAGCTTCCATCGAAAGATGGAAAGCTCTGCTTTCGGCGTCTAACCCATCGCGTACACTTCGGCGTTCCCGCCGGCGAGGACGTCCATTGTGAGACCGCAACAGCACAGACACATATAGTCCCTGCTCGTCCCGGTACTGCCGCATACCGGGTGGAGTCAGTCTGACCCAAGACGGGCCTAGCTGAGTTTCTTGCTGGACTCTTCTTAGCTAGGCTAGGTTTAGCGAAGCAGCGACAAAACTCCCAATAGTTCGACACCACTTACACCCCAGATTCTGTTGAAACCGTTCAACCAATATCACTGGAGCGCAAACTCTTAGAGTATTCCAGTGTTTAAACCGCCCCCGCGTGGTCACGCCGGGGTTTTCCCTAGATTTTTATTTATTTATTTATTTATTTATTTATTGACAAATACATTTACGTGACATTACAGTAATAACCAATGCGTCACGAAACTAAAAACAACAAATAATACTATTTAGGCGACGAAACGGCTTTCTCCAGGCTACTAAATTCGACCGCTTTATTACTTTCGTCCTATTAAAGCAACAGTCAGGGATCAAAAAAAGACCGGGTTGCACTCCGGGAGTGCCGGCAGAAGTGAAAACTTGAATATTAACGTTGTGCATTTTTGATATTTTGGAGTGGTTAGGGAATATTTTTGCACGAATTGCTTTAATTGTCAGTATAAACTATCATTGCCAAAGTGACCGGTCCTGCGCCACCCGCATCCAGCGGACTCCAGCAACCTTTACCAGGTCATCAGGTCTCTTTGGGGGAGGCCTATGTCCAGCAGTGGACGTCTTTCGGCTGATATGATGATGATGATCAACTATAATTTATGTGGTAAAATACAATTTTCATTTATTGCGCTATCGTACACAAACATGACAATTTATAATACATAAAAAATTTAACACTTCAGAACTATTACAATTATTTAATATTAAAAAGTTTATCTCATAGAAAAATCAACTTCCATCCATACGTCTTACGTCTTGCGAATCTGAGGGTCACGTGACCTGACGCGAGTTTAAAAAAAAATCCCCATCCCAGAAGTGCACAACGCCGCTAAAGAAGTTTTCATTTCAAAAGTCGAGCTCAGAGTTCGGCTAGCGCCGTGAGCCCAACTCTCTTCCTCCGCTCTCTTCTCCTCCCAGCCCTGGCCGCGTGGTTCCCGCGTATCACCAAGGTATACTGACTCCTCTGGCCGGTTGGTTCCCGGTTGTGCCGAGAAGTCTACCGCTCCCCTCGGCCCTTGCAAGCTGCTTGGATCCCGAGTTAGCCGTAGTAGCGAGCCCGTCCGTTATGCGTGTTGCTTAGAGGCCGTTTGGTTCCCGAGTACCACACATCACGCTGTTCCCGCATCTCACCAATCTCGAAGATAAGTTTCCGACCGTGCCCAAATACCAGATAAGTTGGGGCTAACTCGGAGTATCCTGGACTGAATTCCGAACAAATGTTTCCATACCCCAAGAACTCGGCGTCGAGCAGCGTCTGTCGACGCTAGTACAAACTCGCATCCTCAAATTCTCCGGACACATCTCGAAGGGAGACGGCGACTCCATCGAGTGAATTGTTGTGCAAGGCAGTGGCGTGCCCGACCGCGCGGAAGATCACCCATGCGGTGATCTTCCGCGCGGTCAGGCACGCCACTCTGCGGAAGACAGACCAGATCGAATATGATATGGGCGGATACGGGTGTAGACTCCAAATTTATTATTACTTCAAAAGAAAGAAGGCAAAAAATATTCCTATTGACGAAAATCCCATTCGGTTATCTCAAAGATTTAGGGAACTACAACCGTTTTAATATTGCTTGTTAGAAACGCTCGCAGTTAGTGACGTCACAATCTGCGAGCGTCATAGTAAATGACAATTGTTTCATATGAAGGCGCGTTTTGCGGAGAAGGGACAGAAATCCCTTCTAAAAACTTTGGACACTATAACTTTGTCATTATTTATCCTATTGCATTGCTTCTTTCTCCATTTGACAACATTTTTAATCCTTTTTCAAAAAAAATTAGTATTATAGATTATTTTATTTAGTGTCTAAACCCCTATTGTATGAGTAAAGCCGAAAATCGAGCAAAATGGCAAGAAATCGTAAGGCGAGTGACATCTTCTTGCCACTGATAACGACCCCGACCGTTCAATTTTTAATCCTTTTAAAAAAAAATGTATTATAGATTATTTTATTTAGTGTCTAAACCCCTATTGTATGAGTGTACCAGTAAAGCCGAAAATCGAGCAAAATGGCAAGAAATCGTAAGGCGAGTGATGTCACTCGCCTTACGATTTCTTGCCATTTTGCTCGTCGTCAGTGGCAGTGGGTCGTTATCAGTGGCAAGAAGATGTCTTCTTGCCACTGATAACGACCCCGACCGTTCAGACAAGAACGTATCGACCGAGAAGAAGTTAGGCTTTTATCTGAATAAAATGGCAGCATGACCCATATCTTAGTATAACGTCAGACCATTGTTATTATTTACCCGTAGGACTCCTAACCGTGTGAGTTAACTAGGAAACCTTCGATAGCCCTTCAGCCTTAAGGACATGCTGCCAGGGTGTGTCTAGATCCGCACGTCACAGACGTTTGATAATATTGTATGGTGGACCTTAGGAGGGTAGGCTACAATTATTTTTAAATATTACCTGGCAATAGCAGAAGTGTTGTCGACCATTTTCTGCGAGTCGTTATTGCGGATAGCCTCTTCGCACAGGTAAGTATGTTTTTGCATCAGCTCACCTGCGAAATTAACATAGTATTTAAAAAAAACATTTAATTCGGATATCTTAGACCCATAAGAATACAATATAATAAAATCAAAATTAGAATTAAAATTAAATCAATATTGAATAGGAACATGTTTGACAATGAAAAGAAATAAATTAAGAAATAAATTACCTACCTACGCTATTTTATTTTCTTACCATAGAATGGTAGTGATTGGCTTGTGCATATCACAACAGTGCCGTAAATATGCACAATCCACCCTACCTGCTAACATCTGCAGGATATTGTTGGGTATAACCTTCGTTTATGTACAAATGCAATTTAATCAAAAATTAACGCGGACAGAGAGCGTGTACAATTGAATGTACATAAAAACGTTTAAAAGTACAATAAAATTGTTGCGTATTTTCCACATGAAAATAACGAAACATTACAATTTTTCCAAAATGTGTTATTACTTTGTTTAGTCCCAATCACATCACCAAATTTCCGCCAAATTCATAATATAGGCACGAATAACACTTTATAGTTGCATCATTCGTTTTGTGTAAGACATCATATTATGTCTATCGGGAAAACATCTCTCCACACAAATGAAAGATTTTTTGAAATCGTTAAAGTAGTTCCGGAGAGTACCCCCTACATACAAAACTACAATTTCACAGACTTTTTCTCTATTATATTAATATAGAATGCTGCAATATGCTGGTGCGCAGGTTTGTAAAGTGCAGCAATTACGTAAAGATCACGCTCTTGCCTGTCGACCAGCTTTACGCAGCGAGCATACAATGCCTTGCGGGTGCAATACAATAATGCGTTTAGGATGCTGATAGGGCTACCTCGACAC
This sequence comes from Epinotia bilunana, assembly GCA_947049275.1. NCBI lineage: Eukaryota > Metazoa > Arthropoda > Insecta > Lepidoptera > Tortricidae > Epinotia > Epinotia bilunana. The sequence continues at coordinate 4,102,681 of OX346275.1, read as the reverse complement.
TGCAGTGCGTCAGGGATGTTTGCCGACGCCCGCGCGGACGACTTTTACGCTATTACGCGTAAGAGCGGCATCCCTACTGCACAGATTGCAAGGTGGCGCTAACAGTCTCCTGCAGAATAGACTGTCCACTCATGAGGCGATGGAGCAAGCTGCATGAGCCTATAATTAATAATAATAAATAAATAAATAATTTATAACTAATTGTAACTACTAACACTAGAATTAAGTTTTTCTGTACGCCACTAACAAATATGGACAAGTATCCGAATTAAATGATTATGATTATAGATTTTACCCGCGGTACGAACGAAGTCGAGTGGATCCACCGCCTGGTCGCACAAATCGCGCACGCGCAGAACCGCGTCCGCGTATTGGTTCTTCAGATTGTTGAAGTGCTCTTCGGCCACCTGTCACACAAATCAAATGTGTCAATTTTTTAACACACTTTGAAGTTGAACTGTCACACAAATCAAATATGTCAATTTTTTAACACACTTTGAAGTTGAACGCATGTATGACTTTTTCAATATAATGCGTCTATCTCGTAAGAAATATTGCTGTACCATTCTATTTTGTAAATGCTAATGTTGAAAAGAATGTATATTTGAATTGTACCTTTACGATAAGCCTTACCTTACTGTCTGGATAGTTGAGCCGGATTTTTCCGGCAGCTACCAATTGGGGAGACAGCTTTTCTACCTGATGGGGAAAGATGTTATAGGTATTTTAAATAATCAGCTTATCATTTATATTATTTGGGTAAGGACCAAATTCTTGGCCAGCTTACATCAATCAATTAATTTTTCTATGTTTTTTTTTCCATTGTAACACGAAAATTAACCATGCAATAATTAATGATGGTTAATTTTTCTGTCACAACGGAACCTTTTTCACTTCTTCAGTTTGTATGGCTAACTACCGACTAACCAGGCTAACTACTGGCCAAGAATTCGGTCCTTACCCATTTACTATTATAATTGTTTTGTAGTGGGCAGATTAATGTACGTAGGTTAAGTTACAGTAGTAATAAACCGCTTGACATATAAAGACGTGTTCTTCCTTCGAGTACACCCCTACCCTACCTATCTCCACATGGCGACCGTGACTCGGGGACGCGGCGCGCCGGGTGTACACCACGGCGCCGCGCGCGTCAGCGTTTTCGGCCCTTAGCCTTCGGTGGAATTATTATACTCAATCGCTCTGACTCGTACGGAAGCAGTACTGTGCATATCAATCAATCAAGTGCCAATAGTGACAAAGTTTGTGCATGCGAGAATATTTTAAGTGAACATATTTAAAAGTGAACTATATATTATTATCAAGGACATTATAAATTTACGGCTTCAACGTTTACGCGATGGGAAAATCATATTCAAAACAAGAAGAGAGAGAAGTCATCATGACACAAAATGCCGCTGGTTCAAATGAAGGTCAAGGCATAGCCGAACATTCGGAGCACCTACACGTGAACAACATATTGCTAACGACTATTTTAGCGATAATCGCAATCAGCATTATCATTTTCGCATACTACAAATATAAACAGTGCCACCACAAATGGATTCAAAAGGAGATCCGTGATGATATCGTAAGGCGGATTCGTGGGAGACTTGCGGGGCGGACCCGCAAGCAGCCAGGCGAGTTCGGCAGCGGGATGACCGACGTTGGAGCTGAAGAGCCGTAGGCCGTGAGTGAGAAAGTGTTACGTGAAAGTGCGCGAAAATACGTAACGTATAATTATGTACTAATTTTTACTTAATTCTTCCATACGTATGGAACTAGAGCTTAGTGATGTTTTAAGTAAATTGGTAAAACTTCAAGTAGATTTACGTAAATTAGGCCCGACCAGACGTTCCCAAAACGTCGGGATCGGAAAAATACATGAGGCAAAGAGTATATATATTGCCTACTTGCATTATTTAGAGTTAATTAAATCTGGTTTTGGTACTGTAGAAGTGCCGGAAGAATTCTCAGAATATATTTCCGATGTGTTATGCGATAAAATAGATAAGGTTTATAATAAAATATAAAGTTACATCGTTAGTGATACTTCTGAAATCCGAAAGGAAAGCAAAAATGGCGGAAAAATATGACCGTAAGGAGGTCAGTTCCATGATTCCGTTGTATGATGGTAAAGATGACACAACTGAACGAATTATTGAGGGTATAGAGATGATGGATAGCATGTTGAAAGAAGCAAGTAACAAGAAATTGTTGATTACGTTTGTGCTAAAGACTAGACTGAATAAAAATGCTAGAATTAAATTAAGCTAAAACTATGACACAGTGACAGGGTTAATTACTGATATAAAAAAATATTTACTCCCAAAAAAAATCAGCCAATTCCTTGTTACTGCAATTAAATAATATTACACAAAGCAACCTAACGATTTCGGAATATGGAGACAAAATACAGGAATTGTTTACCAATCTCACAATTACGCAGTCTGATAACAATACACAGGCATGCGAAATCCTGAGACCGATAAACGAAAATTTAGCAATAAAGAAATTTGCTGATGGTTTGCGTAACAGGAGATTCTCAACTTTTATATTTAGGCCACATAGTCCATAGGCCCAAGGAGTTTTGCCCGATCCTGAAAAAACTAGAGTATTAAAAGACTATCCAGTACCTACAACTATAGACGAGGTCAGACGTTTCGTCGCCTTTTGTAATTATTACAGGAAATTCATACCAGATTTTGCCAAAATTACCTCACCATTGAATAGATTATGTCGAAAAAATGTTACCTTCAACTGGACAGATGAATGTAATCAAGCCTTTATGTCTTTGAAAGAACAATTAATATCCCCACCAATCCTGCAGTCCCCTATTTTTCAGATAGTAACGAATTTGTCCTTCAAACTGACGCCTCGGGGAAGGCCATTGGATCTGTTTTGTGCAACAAAGATTTAAGACCGATAGCATACGCAAGTAGAACCCTAAATAAAGCCGAAGTAAATTACCCAACTGGATAGTAAAGAATTATTAGCTGTGACTTGGAGCGTAAAGTACTTCAGACCTTATTTATTTGGTAAATATTTCACTATCATGACTGACCATAAACCATTGATATATCTATTTAGCATGAAAGACCCATCCAGTCGTTTAATTAAATTCAGGTTACAACTCGAAGAATACGATTACAAGGTTGTTTATATAAGAGGCAAAGATAACGCCGTCGCCGACGCGTTGAGTAGGGTGACCATCACTTCAGACGAATTAAAAAATATGGAGAGACAAGTTTTAGTAATGACTAGAGCGCAAAGAAAGAAAGCCTTACAACAAGGTATGGATTTGGGAAATGCAACGAGTCTTAATATACCCATTGATTCGAGGCCTGATCAACCTCAAATTTCGGAGATATTAAGAAAACCGAGTAATTCCGTTGAGTTAGATTTTATCTCGAGCATGAATTTAGATAAGTTACGAACAAGGAATGAAATTACAATGGAACATGAATGTTTTTCATACATAAACGAAAAGTCAATTCTATACATAAACCTTAGCTATATGTCGCACTATACGCGAGCCGATTTTGTGAATAAGTTAAGCGTGTTCTGTAAACATATAAATATTGAAGAAGTATGTATAATAAAAACTCAAAATAACGAGTTATTCTTAAAGAATCTTAGTGAAGAAATAATGAGAAATAGACAGTGGTCCGGACCACGCATTAACATTCTCAGCAATGTAAAAATAATAATTGACAAAAAGGAAAGAACTATAATTTTGAATGATTACCACTTATTGCCAACGTGTGGACACGCCGGAATACGTCGAATGATAAATAATATTAAGAGAAAATACTACTGGCCAGAGCTAGAGCAGGACGTTAGAAATTTTGTTACGAAATGTAGTAAGTAACAGCGTATGAAATATTCGCGGGAAAATAAAGAACCAATGCAAGTAACAACGACAGCTGCAACGGCCTTGGAGAAGATATTCTTGGACGTAGTCGGACCCCTAGAGACCGATGTGGACGGATTTACCTACATCCTAACTATACAATGTGAACTTGTCCACAATTAAGTTTTTTATTAGTTAGTAACTAAAACTTATGTTTACCAACACCCTGTAAACAAACATTGTGGAAAGCAATAAATGATTGAGTATTGAGTATTGAACTCAGTAAGTATATCGAAGCATACCCATTACGTAACAAGGACACTGTCAGCGTGGCGCGAGCTTTAGTGAACAACTTCATATTAAGGTACGGTATACCCAAGCTCATTGCCACGGACAGAGGGACAGAATTCACGTCGTCGACATTTAAGCAGGTATGTAAGTTACTAAAAATTTAAAAATTACAGTCAACAGCTTACCACCATCAATCTCTCGGCGCTATCGAAAATATGCATAAACATCTCGGAGCATTCTTACGAATTTATTGTGACGAACACACAGACACATGGAGTCAGTTAGCTGGTTCTGGTGTTTCGCTTACAATACCACGATACATAGTTCCACTAAATATTCACAATTCGAATCCTAATAATTACATGTTAGAGTTAAGATATAGATTACAGCTAGCACATAAGGAAGCAAGAGAGCATTTGTTAAAAAGTAAGTAAGCAAATAAGAGCTTATATGACAGAAATGCTCTTCCATTTGTTTATCAGAAAGATGATTTAGTTTTGATAAAAAATGAAACTGGAAATAAACTGAGCAAATTGTATAACGGACCATTTAAAGTTGTAGAAGATTGCGGTCCTAATGTAATAGTATTGAATAAGGGAAAAAAGGAAACTATTCATAAAAATCGTGTAAAGTTGTTTATTGAATACGTTTAGAATAATTGGATGTGTACTCCAAATATTTTCAAGACAATGTTTTATGTATATCCTTACTTTACATTATTATGTGTTATCTTACAAAAAAAAAGTGTAAAACTTCTTTTTTTTTTCTCTTTAGCCCCGGTGGTGTAGTGGGCAGATTAATGTACGTAGGTTAAGTTACAGTCGTAATAAACCGCTTGACATATAAAGACGTGTTCTTCCTTCGAGTACACCCCTACCTATCTCCACAGTTTATAACACCCACTAAAAATAAAACATGCCCCCTCATGGGCCACCATGTTGTATGTCAACGACTCTTGTCACACAAATCCCATTGCTGAACCGAATAGCTCGTAGGCAGCGCATCCGTCTCATTATGGAAGTTGCCTTCACAACCTGTGCCTGGTGACCAACACTTTTCTATCATCACCTGTCTAGCATGATGTGTTAACGGTCCGCGAGCCTCTCGTGCTACCATGTGCACGGCGGAGGCGAGTTGGCTGAAGGCTTGGAGCGTCATCAAGAATCTCGGCAACCACTATATCTGTCTCTTTTTAATCCGTGCATTGAGAGATAGAGAGAGGGGGAGAGAAATTTCCACTACACAGCGGAATACCTACCTGCTATGTGCGCGCTTCAGCGCTACGAAGACATTTGTGCAGTGGGAGTTATGTAGAATCTTTAACGTTTGATATAAAATGGTGGCCCATGAGGGGGCAAATCTAAGTAAAAGAAAGAAGTTGCTATAAAAGTTGAGTTTACCACTCATCGATCAGATAGATACCTGTCTGGCATGATGCGTGAGCTGGTCCGCGAGCCTCTTGTTGTGGTGCGTGTGCGCGGCCACCATGTGCGCGGCGGCGGCCGCGCGGTGGCTGAAGGCTTGGAGCGCAGCCGCCTTGTCGTGGAAGTTCGCTTCACGGCCTGGCGTGCCTGGTAAAACCAACACAAATTTAATTAATCATCAACATCATATCAACCCCGCCTCTTTCTTATTCAAACAATGCGAGTGAGAAAAGAGTCGCTAATTATTTTCCAATACCCACTTGGCGCAGTCGGTAGGATCCGAATCTAGTGGACTCTGATTTCGCCAAGTCGACACTGACCTTCGGGGGTGTTTACAGCGTCTGTGAAGTGTCTAAGCGGCGCAGCGACGTCGATGAAGTCCTCGACCACGCGGTTCACGCATGCGCGGTCCATACCGCGTTGTAATGCATGCAACTTGTCTGTTAGCTCCCTGAAACGCGCAATAAGTTTCATATTCAGATTTAGTTGTTTCATAATGAGATTACATTGTTACGGACGTGTTCTTTAATTTAGGACCCATTCCGTATTCCATAATTTGGGAGTCACTTAAGGTTGACGGTATATGGTATAGAAATCCAAGAAATATTATTGCGGAATGGGTGCTAAATTAAAGAAGTAACTTCCAAATTAAAGTTTAAAAAAAAATAAAGTCACAATTCCTACCTGGTGACAGCTCGTGCTTCCTCAGAGTCCCCTCGTCCACTGGCGCACAAGTCCGCCAACTTATCTGACAGCCGTTGCACGTCCGAGCACAGCTGGAGGATCTCCGCCTTCTCGCGCCCTTGGAGTCCGTCCGCTATCTGAAGAGATATACGCTCTATTTAGTACCGAATAGGGTTTAAAATTACATAGTTTTGACCGTAGCGAGGGATTCTGCAGTGTTTTTTTGAGCGCGGCAAGTTTTGAGCATAGCGAGAATTTCAATGCAGTGCTCTGAGCGTAATGAACGTTGAAGAAAAATTTCTGACGTTCTAACGTTACTCACTGTCTGGCCCTGCGGGACCATGTTGTTAACAACCTACTGCCCCTCGACCCTCGTGTGTGGCGGCTGGAGCTTAACGAAGGATTTTAACGTGGAGCCTTGAGCGTAGCGAAGGATTCAAACGTTGAAGCAAGAATGTCAAATTTAACTCACCCTCTGCCCCTGTGAGACGATACTGTTAATGGCCTTCTGCCCCTCGATCCTCGTGTGGGGGTCAGCATTGGGGTGCAGCAACCACTTGTGGGCCGTCTCCAGCCTGGCGCGCATAGTTTTACCGCCCGCCTGCTCGGCCGCCCGAACGCCCTCGTTCACGATCGAGTCCACTTCGTTGATTTGGGAACGCAGGTCTGAAGCTAGGTTTAGGGCCTAGAAATTAATAAAGTACGGTTAAAACGTGCATATAATATGGTGAAAACGATTAAATACGGTCTTATACAATAGCAAAGATTAATTGTTTTTACATTAGCAATCAAGAAGAACAAAGAAAGATTTAGGAACGGGCGCTATTTGATCATAGGAAATTGTGAGTCTGTATTTCCGTATAAATTTCATACTAACAGAACGTTTTCTCAATTTACTAAAATTTGCTTTGCTGTAATATTATGGTCAAATTTATACTTGTGTCACTTCAGTTGGATCATTTTTGACACTGTATGCTTTAACGATTTTATTAAAATACATAGCTACACAGCTTACCAATACACAAGTCTTTAGAGATATATGCCCTATATTTGACGACCGCTTTAGCCTAGTTGGTAGTGACCCTGCCTACGAAGCAAGAGGTCCTGTGTATAACGAATATTTGTTCCTGAGTCATGGATGTTTTCTATGTATTTAAGTATTTAGTTATCTATACTGCGTGGAACGGAACGATGGACTTTCCCGCAAGAGGGGGACTATTGAGCGCTAGTACGTCACATTTTCCAGATAAACTATTTTTTAGACGCGTTTTTTTTTACCTCTTGCGGGAAAGTCCATCGTTCCGTTCCACGCTGTATAAGTATGTTTATCGTCGTCTAGTACCCATAGTACAAGCTTTGCTTAGTTTGGGTCTAAGTCGACTTGTGTAAGATTGTCTGAAAATATTTATTATTATTAAATTACCTTCGCTTCTCTTCCACGACCATATTGCCTCTCGTCGCACAGTTGATCACCGTTTATTCCGCCAGACCTTTAAAAAGAAAAGTGAGCTGTTTAATTGACATTTCAATGCATTATAATGAGAATGAACGCGGTTTCCCGATAAGTACAGTATGGGGTTCTTCAAGAAAGGAGTGTACACTGTACAGTTTTTTAGAAGGTCGGTAATGCGCAAGCGAGTCCCCTGGTGTTAAAAGCGTGCATAGGCTACTGTGTCCACCTACGATCCGGCCGGCCATATGCTTGTTTGCTTCTAACTTAGTATTAAAAAAATAATAATAATGTGTAACAAGTAAACTAAATATACTTTTTTACAACCCAACTGCTATTGAAAATTAGTAGCTTTCGAAGCGTTGGTTTGCATCCTACCGACTGCGCCAAGTAGTATTTGTATTTGCATGTTATTGAACAGCAACCATTACAAGTTTGGTCTTAAAATGCTTTATTAGTTATTACTTACTTTTAAGTATAGTTAAACCTTCAGTTACACCATGCTACAACCGTGGCTTTAGTGCACCAGTACTAAAGTTGTGAAGATAACGGTTTGCTTGACTGACTACGGCAGACTAATGGTTAGGCGAGAACTTAACATTCTTTTTTCAACTTTTGAATCCTTCGCTACGCTCAGAGCGTTATCCCTCGCATTGCTATACGTGCAAATGTATATATTCTTACCGCACGTGTCTGCGGATGGCATCAGCGTGCGCGGGCGCAAGGTGCTCGACGGCGCGCTGCGCTGACGTCAGCACGGAGCGGAGCGCGCGCTCGCCGCCGCTGTTGCGCAGCGCGTCCGGCTCCTACAGACCATGTATATAGTCTTACCGCACGTGTCTGCGGATGGCATCAGCGTGCGCGGGCGCAAGGTGCTCGGCGGCGCGCTGCGCGGACGTCAGCACGGAGCGGAGCGCGCGCTCGCCGCCGCTGTTGCGCAGCGCGTCCGGCTCCTACAGACCATGTATATAGTCTTACCGCACGTGTCTGCGGATGGCATCAGCGTGCGCGGGCGCAAGGTGCTCGGCGGCGCGCTGCGCGGACGTCAGCACGGAGCGGAGCGCGCGCTCGCCGCCGCTGTTGCGCAGCGCGTCCGGCTCCTACAGACCATGTATATAGTCTTACCGCACGTGTCTGCGGATGGCATCAGCGTGCGCGGGCGCAAGGTGCTCGGCGGCGCGCTGCGCGGACGTCAGCACGGAGCGGAGCGCGCGCTCGCCGCCGCTGTTGCGCAGCGCGTCCGGCTCCTACAGACCATGTATATAGTCTTACCGCACGTGTCTGCGGATGGCATCAGCGTGCGCGGGCGCAAGGTGCTCGGCGGCGCGCTGCGCGGACGTCAGCACGGAGCGGAGCGCGCGCTCGCCGCCGCTGTTGCGCAGCGCGTCCGGCTCCTACAGACCATGTATATAGTCTTACCGCACGTGTCTGCGGATGGCATCAGCGTGCGCGGGCGCAAGGTGCTCGGCGGCGCGCTGCGCGGACGTCAGCACGGAGCGGAGCGCGCGCTCGCCGCCGCTGTTGCGCAGCGCATCCGGGTCCTACAGATAAACAACTTTTCATCAACTTCATCTTACATGCACGGTACACAGTAAAAAGGCGAATCAACTATGTTTTGTTGCTCGTTGCCATAGTAACGTCTCCTGGGTCACTGTTAAAAACTATGATTTTACGGGGTTTAAATTCACTTAACACGGGTTTTTGTAATATTAATAAACCCATTCCATGGTGGGGCATGTCGTTAGCGTTATAAGAGTCCAATTACTACTATTTTATAAGCTTTTATTTAGTTTCACCTATTTATCATCAAGTCTTGCAAGTTAAATTTTACCCACTTCCCGGTGATCGATTGAGCAGAAATTATGGATATAAGCATAGTTTGGATGACGATTCAATATTATGGTACCATCGAGCTGATCTGATGATGGAGACAGGTGGCCATGGGAATTCAGTACTTAACCGACGTAACCCCGTTGAGTTTAGGCTCGTTAGAATCGTCTTAATGAGTAGTTGATGATGATAAAGTACAGACGGCAATAAAAGCTAGTACCAAAAATGAGTTTTTTGACAGAAAATTGATTCTTAGAAACTGTCACTGTTATATCTTACCGGGACAGAAGAACAACAAGAAAAAGTTGATTGACCCAAATAACACTCTTAGACACGATACAGTATCTGTTCGGTGCATGCGCATCGAACACGTGACAGGTCGCTCGCGCCCTACTTTGGCGATGCGGTCGTTTACTAAAATTAGTGCGTTTTATGACACCGTCGCGATCGCATTCTAACATTTTTATGACATTAAATAACCTTAACTGTTTAGAATCGTAATTATAGAATAGAATAGAATAGAAAAACTTTATTTCGCAAATAACAGTAAGTACATTTTAGATTTACACTTAGATGCTATGTTAAAACTAAGATTAGATGCGAAAACGGAGTCCACTCAGCATAATGTCGCTCCACAGAAGGCGAAACGACGCTGGTATTATGTGGATCCACGTGTGGTGGTGGTAATTATAATTATATTTTCACCTCCATTCAATCATTTCATTCATTTAGATTAAATTAATTTAAGTTCACTTAATTAATGTGTAACCTTAATAACAACGGAAGCCAATCTAAGTATAGTAATAAGATAGAAACTGTTATTTAGTAGTAAGCTGAAAACAAACTATGTTTAGTCTTATTTTTAACATGCAGTTACCACCTGTATGAAAGAGCGTTTCCTCCTAATACAAGTGTTTAACTTAAAAGGGGGAAACGAACACTAAATGTAAAACCTTTGTTGAAAATAAATAATTAAGTGTTGTACCTTATTCCAAGCCTAAACAATTGAGATGGCAACATCTGTTTCGAATGGCAACACTCCCAGGTTCCAATAATTTTGGTTTTACCGCCAAAATCCCCACCTTTGACTTTGAACGAGCATGACGTCAATATCGGCTGCGCGCCGAGCAGCCGTCATTGGCGTTCTGTTTCTTGCAGAGGCAACACGTAGTACTAGCCTCGGCAGTACTACATATAAAAAACGGAAATTCCTTGTAATTTTCTGATCGTAATGTTCCATGATAGTGTCGAAATTGACAGTTTGTATGCTACAAGCTACAGTATCAACGAAATGAAGGTGCACGATTGTACTCCGCTAACAAAAGGTCGCGGGTAGCGAGGATTCTTCACCACCTGGTCACGGACGGATGCTAGTATTGGAGGAAATCGTGAGTAGTACCTACTCAGAAGGTAAGGTGCTTTATTATTCCTTACGCATAAAGAATTTTGATGACTAAGGTTTTTGGTAAATTTGCGTACCCGATGACCTTGAAGCCCCCTTAAATTCTTTCTCCAGTAAAACTGGCACGGCCTAACCATATGCTAGTGCTCATTTAGAGGAGATTGATTTTAAATTCAAAACTACCCTCAATTCGTCGGGTACTGCAATTGTCTCAGAAGCGCACCGGTATAATTACCGTATTTCGGTTTCTTCTATTATTTTCAAGTCGTTATATATATATATGTCAATCTAACTGAACCTAAATTTATTAAGATTTTGGGCGGTGCTCACTGGTTAGCTGCCATACGAGTGTCGATTTAAATGAGATACTAAAAAAATATGTTCATATTATCTTCTGGTTTTGCCGTGTAAGCAGTTGCTGATTGATTATATTTATTAACCTACGGTTTGTGAATCGAGTACATATTTGGTGGATTTCACCCTGTTCCATTATTAGTCATATCGACTTGGATATTTAAATATGAAACTAGATTTCATACTATTAAGTAAATCTAATGATGGGGCCAAGAGGAGGAATTCCTCAATAGTTAATACTACGGCCGGTACTAAAAATGTAATTCTTATAAAACTGATGTAGTTAGTTAGTTAGAATGTAGGTAGTTCAAACACATTCATTTCTGGAAAAGTTACCAACTACTTCTTCGGTAGTATAGAGGTAAGTATTCCCGCCTGTCACGCGAGAGACCGGGGTTCGATTCCCCGCCGGAGAGCCACGTAATATATGCGTAATTGAGTTTTCAGAGAGCTCTCTACTTTTTCAGTAGTACCTAGTCTTGGTCAGACTGTGCCAAAGGGGGGCCTGATAATCACCAGCGAGTCGACGCCACCCCGCCGCGCGGGGTGTCTATTTCTGGTCTGAGGGACACAAGTGAACCCTAACCTAACCGACCTAAGACGGAGTTCACTTAAGACATATACTTTAGTCATATATTCCATTCAATGATCATACTTGTACTTAATACTTCCTGAAAATGGTTTTTAGTCGTCGCGTAGACAGACTTTAAGAGTAACTGTTGCGTACATTCCGCTGAGAGCGTACAGGAGAGAATCTCTAATGAAGAGTTACTATGTATTTATTTATATAATCATGAGTTCGTAGCCATGTGTTGACTGTTACGCAACACTTCTTGTTCGAGTTCCAACATGTTTCATATGTTTGAATTTCAGAAACTATAAGGTATTTTCCAGCCTACGCTCTCCTGCGCAAGGAGTTACTACCAACCGTTCAGCAGTCGCTCCTGCGCAAGCTAGGCAAACTTGCCAATGTTACAGTCAAAGCATAATAAGAAGTCCTTAGATACCTTGCCTTCCGCAGCTTAAAGCTCTCGCTGGCTCTACCGAGGTACATAAAATGATGTAGCAAACAAGGTTGGTCGGAGTGGGGCTACAGCGCGGTTTTCAACGAAGAACAGGTTGTATTAATCAGGACAGTCTAAATACTGCTCATCAGTACCCTCCCCTGTTGTCAGAACCATTGACGGAAGATATCGAGAGACCTTGCGGACCACGAGTTTTTATTGCCGGGTATACCAGGACTATTGGACGTAATTTCTCTGGTCCTGAAGAGGGCAGGTGGACGGAGTAATTAATTATTGAAACGACTCTTCATGTCTGTAAGTATATGTGGATCTTTCCCACATATTGTCTTTTTCAAGGTTCACGATTTTGACCACGTGATTGGATGGTGAGACTGGGCTTTTATGCATACTTTTTAGTCCTGAATGACTAAAAATTATACGTATAACATACAACGACAATTACCGAAGTACTTCGATTTAGGTATTTGTCTAATCTCTCAATTTTTCGGCGGTAGCTCATCATTTAGGTAGTTGAGGTCCTCAGATCTCGAAGCCTGTGTGCACCAGAGTCATTCTCAGCTGAAAGGATTCAGCACAAAACTCGAGATTTTCATGAGATGTTAGGAAAGTACCTATAAAGTAAACGTCCCAATATTTGACATCTTCTATTTTAATAATTCACATATTGCTCGCCTTTTTCGCTTAGTAAGTTGAAAGTACCCAGTATTGGCCCTGTGTCGAGCACTGGAACGGTTACCTTACCTGCGTGTGACGAAGGTATACGTATACCTATGCATTCTTTACTCTCTCTGCCATAGACTGGGCATACACCCTCAGTCTTGGAGTAAGTCGCTTTGATGAATATTATCCAACAATATGTGCTAGATAAAGTTGAAGCCTGGTGGTCCACTCGTATTAATTAACTATTTGTCTATATCATCACCATTTTTACTGGCGTCAGATCTGTATTAGACGGCGTTAACGGCTGCTAACGCAGGGTATAGTGAGTCTTGTTGATATTTTAATTTTTTTCTGGCATGTTGTTAGTACCGACACCTAGGGAAAGTAATAGACCGACATACTCGTCGCTATCAAACATTTGTGTTGAACCAAGTAGCATATATTCAGAATCACGCGCTAAATCGCCGTCGCCTTCGTACCTACTACATGCATTACAGTCGTAGGTCATACTCCACTAGGGTAGATCGATTTAGAAGATTTTGCTGTCAGTAGGAGTGCCCTACTCTATTCAACAAGGGACTAAACTAACTACAACGAAGCCGCTGAACTGACTATAACGAAGTTCTGGGGTGCGCTGTCAGATCTCTTCGCGTTGAAGGAAGCCCAAGTAGTTTCGGTACATACCTACTTAGTGATTAGTTCAGTTAGTTCATCGCTGGTCACAGTTTGTAATTTCAATCGGAGTCTTTCTCGAAACAACACGTTTTATCTTATCTAAATGTTAAACATATCTATCTATTACCTAGTTTGGCGTTTTATTTAGTGAGCTGGGGAATGAGGCCGCATATAATTATCCCATGGAGATTCATTACGTATAGACTACACACTTTGTAGCTGACAGACGCCTTACCATAATCTATTTATTAGATGGTTGTAAAAGTTTGGCTGATGAGTATAGTGGGACATCCCAAAGTTTACTTTTTAGCACTATGTTGGGGTCACCTAGCGCATCTTTTAAACCAACTTAGCTAAGTATTGCATGTACGTACTTACAAATTAAATTACGTTTGAACAGATCATTACCTACACAGGTTTTATCATGAAGTTTTGTGGTCGAACACGAATAATATAATAATAATATAATATAATATAATATTACGGGACAATCTTACACAAATCGACCTAGTCCCAAACTAAGCAGAGCTTGTACTATGGGTACTAGACGACGATGAACATACTTAAATAGATAAATAAATACTTAAATACATAGAAAACATCCATGACTCAGGAACAAATATTCGTGCTCATCACACAAATAAATGCCCTTACCGGGATTCGAACCCGGGACCTCTTGCTTCGTAGGCAGGATCGATATTTGCGATATTTAGGTGGAAATAATATTAAATATGTTCAAATAAAATTTTAACCCGATTTTGGCTCTAGGGTTTCCAATGAATTACATATTCAAATTGTCTTGCTCGAAGTTTTTTATTCCAAATATAGACCCACTTATCAAAACATAGATTGACCTTATTTGTCCCCGATACAATAAGGATTTATAGGTGATTAAGTTATGAACATGTGACTTTGTTAAGCCAGCTTCATGAACAATCCATTCGTGCTTTTCTGAACGATGCTAACGCACATATCTAGTAGTGTGAACAGTATATGCAATCGTCAAGCTGGCTACACTCATTATTTTATTAATACCTAATCGTCTTGGAAAGTGGTAAGTGATTTATTACAATTAGGTGCTGTGCTACTATATTTCACAAAGTTTATAAGAAAACTTTCGGCTTTTAAAACACGTTCAGATCCGATTTGGTAGTTTGATACAATTATTGAATATGGAAATTACCCGAGTTTGTACATGAACATTTCACTGCTGTACAGTTTTCTTATAAAAAGCTAACTAATATTTGTTTTATCACATTGGCGTTATAACGAAACTATACAGTTCTATTTGCAATCCTTTGAACCAGCAGCCGATAACAAACACTTCTCAATTGTTTAGGCTTGGAATAAGGTACAACACTTAATAGACAAATTTTACCTAAAAATAAAATTTATATTAAGTTACTTACCTTATTCCAAGCCTAATTTCATTGCTGCCTGCTGGCGTATGCTTAAATATCTTTCAATGTTTAATAACATTACATAATAATACCATCATATCTTAGTATTTAAGCTTATTTTTCAGAGACACAATTTAGTACCTAAGCTTATATTTCAGCCATAAAACCTAGTTTTAAGCTTGTATTTCAGGAACACTTAGTACTTAAGCTCTTATTTCAGCTGTACCTATAGAGTACCATAATTTGTCTTCTTCAAAACCAACCACCTACACCCAATGCGGCGTTTGTTTACATAACATAGTATTGCCATCGGACTACCGACCGTGGCTACATCGCCACCTGTCTATCTACAGTGGCTATCTACCGTCCACATATTTCATATTGGACGGCGGACTCAATTGAGAATCCAATGACGGCTGCTCGGCGCGCAGCCGATATTGACGTCATGCTGGTTCAAAGTCAAAGGTGGGGATTTTGGCGGTAAAACCAAAATTATTGGAACCTGGGAGTGTTGCCAGTCGAAACAGATGTTGCCATCTCAATTGTTTAGGCTTGGAATAAGGTAAGTAACTTAATATAAATTTTATTTTTAGGTAAAATTTGTCTATTTTGAATTTTTGAATTTTGAATTTTGAATCGAGTCAGCTTAGTTATTCATTAATAACGCCGCGCGAGAGAAAAGGTATTCGGTGGCATTCGGGCGCATTCGGGTGCGCAGCCGCAATTCACTTACCGACGCGAGCGAGCGCCGGCGCACGCGGCCAGAGGTCATATGGACGTCGCCGCGGACGCACTTCAGAATTAATTAGATTACGATTGAGCTCGCTCCGTTGCGCCTACAGAGGCGCCGAGCTTAAGTGTTTGGTCTGGACCTCGTCAGATTAAACCCGCGGGGGTTTCGAGGCTTAGCTTAGTGATATAGCTGCGTAGTGCACGGGAGTTTGTATAGACTTGGACAAGGTGCCTTTGGAGGACGAGCTGGGCGAAGGGCGTGCCGGTTTGCCGCAAGATAACACATACATACACACTACACAAAATCACGGGTCGATCACGCCTTATTGGCTTTGTCCGTCGCAAGCAGCAAGTCTACGATGGGCTGGTAGTTCCTCTGCATCCACTGCACGTTCGCCTCCGTCCGCTCTAAGACCTGCTGGACTGGACGACCCAGCTCCGCGCAGTATTCCGCCACGAATCTCTTCAACTCCTCGTATTCGTGTGTTTGGTTCAGTCGTCTCGTCACCACCTTCACAATGGAGGCAAGGGTTGCTGCGGAACTGACAAATTCCTTCATTCTCTGCCAGTTGGCGCGAACGAAGTTGAAAGCTATGGGCTGCCCAATGGCAGAGGCGGCAACAGCGGAGAATACACGCAGAGTATCCTGATTGCGGATACCACTGTCGTTTCGAAGAGATGGCTCCAAGTATCGGTACAACAAGAATGGAGCTCTAGTGCACCCCAGTATGGACAGAAGCAGCTAGCGCTCTGAAGGACCGCTGGCTGCGCGGAAGCGGTCCCACGCGAAGTCCTACTCTCGGGCGTTGCCGTTCTGCTGTGCTGCGGATGTCGGTGTGGATGTCATTCAAAGCATCAGCATTCGGCGTCAGCATCCAGTTAGTGTACATGACCACGGCTGTTCGCAGACAGTCCTCGTGCTCGAGGTGGCAGGCGGTGGACAGCAGGTCTACCAGCTGCTGGGCGCGCACCGTGCTCTCGTTCGCTGCCACCACCCAGCCCAGGTCTTGGACTGCTCCATCCAACAGTTTAACCACGTAGCGCTTCTTTTGCGCTTTCCTCGTGCGGCTGCAGTCATTGATAGGGACGTCTATGTAGACATTTGTACAGGCACGGATAGTGTTGAGGTGGCGCTCGTGGCCTCCGGTGGCTATGGACTCAGGAAGTGGTTGTCGAACTGCCCAGAGGTGCTGGCAGGACTGCCAGCTGAGTACTGTACTGGGACCAGTACAGTACTCAGCTGGCAGTCCTGCCAGCACCACTGTAACCAGTACTGGGACCTGAAGAGCAACAAAGGGCTCTTTTTCACTGGGTGAAGGTCGTCCAGGCGAATGATTTTGAGGATGAAATTAGGATCCTGCGGACGGCCGCAGGTAGATTGAAGGGAGGCATTGTCCGCCTCAACCCGTTCATCGATGAGCACGGGATGCTCCGGGTGGGAGGCCGACTACGGAATGCCGACTTGCCTTATTCGGCGCGACATCCTTTAATTCTTCCCAAGAAGGGACCTTTGGTGGAGTTGATCGTTTCGGACCGCCACACCAGGAATGCACACGCAGGCTGCAACGCCCTTCTGGCCATTTTGCAGCGTGAATTCTGGATTTTGTCGGCACGGAGAGTGATACGGAGCGTTTACGTGTTTCGTTGCTTGCCTTGTTACCGACTCAAGGCAGCCACAAATGCTGCTCGGCCGTTTGCTGACGTAGGTACGGATTTCGCGGGGCCTTTTATGGTCAAGACAACACGCCTTCGAAATGCGTAGTCGATTAAGGCATATTTGTGCGTCTTCGTGCCTGATTCCTAGATGAGTAAGTGTGTGTTTGTGTGCTTATCACTAACCACTAGAATCTCGGCGCCGTCCCCTATGGGCGCTCCGTGCGAGATAAAAGGACAACCGAAATATTGAGCTATGCTATATTGAGCTATGCTATATTGAGCCGTTTAAACGTCATTTAGTAACAAACATCTAAACATCCAAACTTTCGCATTGATAATATTATAGTACGATATTAGTAGAACAGTAGGATGCGAAAATTTGGATGTTTGTTTCTCAATTACGCTTAAACGGCTCAACCGATTTGGATGAAATTTTGCACGAAGATAGTTTATAGCCTTGATTAAAATATAGGATTGTTTTCCGGTCCGCGCAGACGAAGTCGCGGGCGGAAGCTAGTATTTAATAAAGGTAATTTTACACTTACATTGAGGAACTCGTGGGCGCTAGCGATCTTGCCGTGTATCTGAGCCTGCAGGGCCTTCAGCACGGCAATGTTGTCCTTTTCCCCGCCATCTTCTACATACGATGTCAGCTGCAATACTCTACGGAAAATAGACAAAATATAAAAGGTTAAAATGGGTATAGCGGCATTGCTAAATGCAACTAAGAAAAAATCTAAAATAAATTTTAAGGTACCGAGATCTAACTTACAAAACGATGAGACGAGAGGCAACATCATTAAAGTTATTTAAAAACAAGTGAAATTAAAAGATTTTTCAAAAAACCCAACTTCTTTTTCGAAATTCTATAGCCCATGTCACTCCCACGATTAAGAGGAATCAACGACACCTCATATGTCGAAATCCGTCAAACGGTTTAGGCTGCAGGGCGTGCCAAAGAGTAAGGTCACATACATACATACATACATACGCTCGAAAAACATAACCCTCCTCTCATTCATAAATTACGTCATTTCAAACTAGGAGGGTCTGCCCGTTGGATGACGAAAGTCATTTTATTAGGCGGGGAGGGTCCATTTCAAGGAATAACAGGATGATGATAGGGGGGGGGGTTTTAGGGACTTGGTTAGGGTTATTTATAAAAAAAATACGGTGACTTTTGGGACAACCTATGTATACAAAAATGTTTTGATATAACAATCTCTGTCAACCATGTAAATGATGTATTTGTTTATTTCAGACATTTATTTATTGATTATCGTTTGCCCGCGTTTATGTTTGATTACAATTTTTGTTTTCTTTTAGTGTATTAATTGGTCAAGCATACAGAATACTATGCTACTACTAATATTTGACGACCGCTTTAGCCTAGTTGGTAGTGACCCTGCCTATGAAGCAAGAGGTCCTGGGTTCGAATCCCGGTAAGGGCATTTATTTGTGTGATCAGCACGAATATTTGTTCCTGAGTCATGGATGTTTGCTTTGTATTTAAGTATTAATTTATCTATATAAGTATGTTTATCGTCGTCTAGTACCCATAGTACAAGCTTTGCTTAGGTTGGGACTAGATCGATTTGTGTAACATTGTCCGAAAATATTTATTTATTTATTTATTACTTGTATTGTATAGTAATATACTACTTTACGTTACACCACATATACAACATACGGGCATTTTCAATAATACGTGTACCCAATAAGCGTGAGTTGTTAAATAAAAATTAAATCAGTGTCAGTTTTGTGACGACAATTAAGCATACAAATGATGTGAAAATGAACTTTTATCACATTTAATTTACGTGTATATGCATATTATTTATAAATTAAACAGAAAAAGTGAATATTTGTCAAACTGAATGCTTAATTGTCGTCACAAAACTGACACTGATTTAATTTTTATTTAACAACTCACGCTAATTGGGTACACGTTTTATTGAAAATGTATACATGACTTACCGAATAATTTCATGTATCTCATCGGCCATCCGCTGGGCAAGGTAGTTTCTGTTTTCGGCTGCCTCTTCAATGCCTTTGCCACCTACAAAACGCATAAATAGTAGATTGTACAACAAGTGCATAAAACGCACCATTTTACGCGAGACGTTTATCGCGATATACCGCCGGAAGATCAGCGCCGGCTCTTGAGTCGGCATTATGCTGAGGCGGGACCTTTTCGTGACACTAGTTGACGATTTCACACACTAATTTAGATTTAGTTTTTTTTTTTTTAATCATACATCTTGTCATGAATAAATGTTTTTTCTTTCTTTCTGATATAAAATCAAGTGTAAAATGGGTTTTATGGACGAATTGTACACTAATTTTCACTTCGATTGCGAGGAAGGAAAATTAAAAACTAAGTTTATTTCATGAAGTTTTATTGTGTACTTTGGCTGTTGGTATCCTTGCCTTGGTCTTAGAATACTAACGAAACATAAAAAAAATAGTTTATTCTATGAAGTTAAAGTTGCGCGTGTGGCTGTTGGACCGATTGCCTTGGTCTTCGACGAAGATTTTACTTTAGGCTCTAGAGCATAAAAAGCGACTTGTCGCCTACGCACAGCATTAAGACGATCTTTTAGAGCATGAGAAGTGAAAACATAATTATACTGCGTGGAACGGAACGATGGACTTTCCCGCAAGAGGGGGATTATTGAGCGCTAGTACGTCACATTTTCCAGATAAACTATTTTTTTTGACGCGATTTTTTTTTACCTTTGTATGGAGCGTTGGCCGACTGGAGCGACGAGCTCCATACAAATGTTAAAAAAAATCGCGTCAAAAATATTTTTTTTTCTCTTTATTCTTATCAGAACACGATACCTGTCAAGCCCTTGATCGGTTCATACCCCATTTTTGTTACACCCTGTATTAGATAGGTAAACTTGTTTCTTAGAGCCTCATTATAAAATCTAACATGAAGCCTATTAAAAAAAAAAGTTAATTTGCTATTCACGTTTACTCAGAAATAAATTTTATTGTATGACCTCTCAAACTGAAAAAAAAACATTTTTGAAGTCGGTTAAAAAGAAAACACCCTGCGCTAACGTGATGTGCATATCACTTAAAATGATTTTAATTTGTATTAATGTAATTATATTATAGTAGCCGGGTCCGAAATGGATAATTTCGGTAGAATATAGGAATATATTCTAGGAAAATTGAGAATGCTATAACCAATTTGTCGTATGTTAGCTGGGGCATACCTCTATTTCTTCCGTAGCATAAGTATGTCCAGAATATTAAAGCTGACTCACACACACTGGTACTCTAGACTATGTATATCCGAAAATGTAAAAGCTGCTCCACACAATGGGCCATCATGGCATATACAGAAGGTGAGACTTGGTTGCATCTCGTTCTACCGCATAGCTCCGTTCTGGCTCCGTCCTGTATGATGGCCTATGATGGCCCATTGTGTGAAGAAGGCATAAGAGTAAAGTTTGTCAAAAGAACGCAAGCAATAAACGACTTTGTGTTCTGGATACGAGGCAGTTTTTTGGTCGCATTGTTTTGACTTAAAGTTTTGGACGTTTTGTACCTTCAGTAAGAATGTGTATGTATATCTTCATAGAGCATATAAGCACGGGCGCGAGTTGTTTAACGCTCTCTAGACACCGCGCCAAAGTCTCAGCGTGTGGAGGGTGCGTTAGCTCCGACGCGCGCGCCGCTACCTGGAAACAGACAGGCGGACATGTTGTTATATAATCTATTAAACATATCTAATACTTCTTTATAACCAAACTAGTTTTAGCTCACAACTTTGACGAAGCCTGTTTGAGGCAAGACTAACAACTAATCGATAAATAACATAGACATATGGACAACAAAATCGAATGCGATGATATAAAAAAGGATATTTATGAAATAAATTTAATTTTATACTATAATGATATTAAACATCGCTTAAACTCGAAATTTTGACTAACTATTTATATATGACAGCCTATAAAAGAATGACAGTTCTTATGTTTACTAAACAGGACTACTTCTTTGAGGTTACTCGACGTTTAGGACGTGTCACGACATACTTGTCTGTTCGCGATCAAGGATGTTGTGAGATATCCGAAAAGTCAAGTAAGCAAGTAACCTCACACAGGAGTAAATAAATAACAATAATTATTCCGGTCATTGTGGCACTCTTTGGGGGAGGCCTATGTCCAGCAGTGGACGTCTTTCGGCTGATATGATGATGATGATGATGATGATGATACCTCATTACCGTTTAGTAAAAATAATGTCTGAAAGTTTAAATCAATATAAATGTTAGATACCTCTCTAGCAGCCCTGGACAATGCTGGTGAAATGTCTCTCAGGAACTGCACTAGGTCTTCCATCGTGTCGATGACTTCTGCCACGCCGAGGTAATCTAGCACCTAAGGACATAAGCACAGGGTTCTATTTACTACGAAATAACACCACTTTCAGAGCTAGAAACCCGCTAGGTGGGCGCTTGAAGCTGATTTTCCTCCGGAGGGGCGAGACGAGACGAGGCGAGGCGAGAATTGAAATTCGTATGGCAAATTTTCAATTCTCACCTCGCGCGCGCTCGGTGGAAATAGTAAATGCCATAAAAATGGCAATTCTCGCCTCGCCTCGTCTCTCCCGCCCCTCCGGTGTAGGGGCTTTCCTGTATACATATACTGAGATCTCCGCTCTTCATACGGAGTTCCCCATGTGCTAACAACACGAGGGTACCGCTACGAAATCTTTGGCACTCAATGTTTTGAAAAGTTATGATCGTTGTGAGGAAGGGAGCGGATAAACCATGTTGATGAGATATTTGCCTCTATCAAGTAAGCGTCATTCTGATTATAACAATGTATAATATTGCGAAAAAAAATCGGTTTAGAAGGGGCATAAAGGCACAGATTACAGTAGTTATCTGCTCATCTATTTATTTAGAAAAATATCAATGTGCAAAAAAACGGAACTATACGAGTTTGATAATAAATTTTCCAAGCATTTAAGAAAGGTCATTGAGGATACAAAATTAGTATAGTTGGACTAAAACTGTTGGATACAATTCTCACAAAAAATGCAAATATAATCTACCTTAGTCTCAGAAAATAACTACGCTTAGTCGTTTTTGCTTGCGTTCGTCTATTTAGTAATTTATTTAAACTTTATTGCACAAAACAAAAACCAATCGTACAAAAGGCGGACTTAAGAGTCCGCAGTAAGCTCGGCCGAATTTCACCTTCCCATACAAACGTAGTCACGCTATCACTTTAAAACTACGTGTTGGAGTGTGACGAAACTTTGCATGTACAATGACATGAGGTATATCTATGTCTGTAATTAGTTTATATGGTTCCAGTTTATAAAACAAACGAAATACAGCAAAAACAAGTTTTGTATGAAAAACTTAAATTCGCTATTTTTTTTACTATGGTATATGAAGCTACGTAAACTAATTACAGACATAGATATACCTCATGTCATTGAATATGCAGTTTTGTTACAATCCAACACGTAGTTTTAAAATGAGAGCGTAACTACGTTTGTATGGAGAATCGACTCTTAATGCCATAAACAAGGCCTTAATGCATTCGTTCGTCGTGTTGTATTCTTGGAGTTTCGTTTCATCATCTAACAGGTATGTTATAGGCGCTAGGCTAGGCTGGTCACCTAGATATAAAGATATGTGTCGTTCTCGGAGAAATGGGACCTTATTATAGTCGGCGCTAAGGCCATTATTCTGCCGTGAATAATCGCATTTGTATTAACACATCGTTAATAATAGCACAAGCGCCTATGACAATAAGGGACCCTGAGAACGTCAAATAATTATAAACTCATACCTTTTTGCACTCTTTAACAATTTTCCTGACTTCCGACTCATCAAAGCAGAGGAGCAGAGCCGATGTGCCTTGGAGGATGCCTCTTGAACCTTCTATCAGCTTTTTCCTGCAAAGATAAAAACAATATTAGTAAACTACTGAAAATCGACATCTTTTATCAGAAACTCTTCGTGGAAGGACTATTTTGCTTCATTCAACCCATTGGCCCGTTTCACAAAGCTACAAGTTAGAATTTTACAAGTTTCATCACCATATCAGCCGAAAGACGTCCACTGCTGGACATAGGCCTCCCCCAAAGAGTGCCAAAGTGACCAATCCTGCGACATCCGCATCTAGCGGACTCCCGCGACCTTTACCGGGTCATCAGTCCACCTGGGGGGGGGGGGGGTCTACCCACGCCGCGCCTTCCGGTGCGTGGTCGCCACTCGAGACCTAACCTATCCGCCCCAACGGGCATCGGTTCTACGCAGCCAGTCTCTATTGGTCAAGTGAGGTTTGTATAAAATTACATAGAAACAGATGAAATCCACGTCAGTACCTACACACAGCAGCACATGACATTTTATTTCTGATAGTAATAAGAGTATATAATCATTAATTTCTCAACATTCTCTGGGAGTAGACAGACAGTTTCGTTTATCACTATAAATAAAGCCATTTATATATACTAAATGATCGTTCAACTTCACCCGACGTTAAGAAATTTAGAAAATTCATTGCAATTGGTATGTTGTATTGGTTGAGTAAGTTTTTTTAGATATTTCTCGTATATTATTTTAAATTAACCGTCGCGAAGTATTTTAAAATATTCGATAATAATACTCGATGATATCGATACAAAAATGTTTCTAACACTAGTAAGATTGCAACAGTCTTTTGTTTTGCCGTGAAAATTCCGGGCTCTGCAGATAAGCGAGCCAAGCGGCATGGCACCTGTTCGCCGAGGGCAAATTACACCTGCCTTGCGGTCGAGTATGCCGCTCCCGCATTAGGTTATACAGCCATGGACGTTGTCTCCCTTTTTGACACTGCTTGTATAGTCTGTAATAAATTTACGGCCATTGATGATGACAGATGATAGGGAACGATAGTTTTCTATCCTCTTATCCTATGAAAACTAACACAAAAGGTGACTTGTTTACTATGTTGAGTGACGCTACTGTCTCTAGCTGTGAACAGGAATCCGTGATAAAGGGGCGGAAACGCGCTTGTGACTCATCTGCAGTCGCCAGCGTCCATAGTCTACAGTGTCTGCTAATCATTAGACACGCCGTATTCTTACCGTCGAGGACAAAAGAGTTATACTCGTATTCCAAATTCCTTTTAAGAGCTCGGTTTTCTCGGTGGTATCTGATTGATGCTGTCATGACCGATTTCGGCCACAGCGACTGTGTGATCTGGACTTGATATCATCGATTAGCAATATGACTTCAGTGTTGTTGTTCTACTCTTCGGTGCGCTCCCATGTGGCTTGCATATCCTATCTTTTTTGCAAAGGTACGAGCGCAAATTGGACAGGTTAATACCCCGCCCACGAAGTTGTACTGGATGGTTGCCGGTAAGCGAGCCTTCAGCTCGTCTCGCTTATTATCGAGCTCGTTACGACGCTCAATTTCGAAGGCATTTATACTTGTCGATGGATTAGACGTCGCCATTCAGGCCGCCGTGCTGCCTTCTCCTCCCACTGAGAGGGCTCTAGTAGTAGACAGACATATGCATACTCCTTCGTAGAGTGCCCGGCATGAACTGTCTGAGGATTGCGTCCCTTGATGACTCGATGGTTTCGTGAGCCTTCTTCTTAGATTCCACTCTTGACAGAGTGGTCGTCGTTATAATTTCGGGTGTTAGTAGCTTCACAACACGCCGCGATTCCTCTCCAACAGCCGCATTCCTTCTGCTTGTGTGTCATGCATCTACTGCAGCTTTAATCTGGTCTGTCCGTCTCATCGGTGACCTGCCCCGCGGTCTGGTGCCCTCGGGCTTTGCCTGAACCGCAAGTCGCTCTATATCTACGTCTGCTCGACTACATATGAGCCCACAAGAAGGGGAGAGAGAATGGAGAGACGCATCTGGATGCAGACAGACAAAGATGATGATAGAAGGTATGGATCACAGAAGAACCAGGTATCTGCTGAAACTGGGTAAGAGCAATCTGAGATTGTTGACTGGTATCGTAACTGGTCACAATACTCTATATAGACACTTGAAGGTAATAGGTATTAGTAACGATGGCTCCTGCCTATACTGTGGGGAGGAAGAAACAAGTAAGCATGTACTAGCGGACTGTATTATGTACGCGGAACCGCGGTATAACACATTCGGTAAAGATGTGTTAGAGGAGAGGGAGTTGAGGGATGTCAGCCTTCAACATGTCCTTCAGTTCTGCAGGAAAACGAGAAGAATGGAAGAGTCTGGCGTGGGAACGTCGCCGGGACAGTAACCTGAGGCTCCAAACTTAAGGAATGGGGCTGAATGAACGCATCAAGCGATCGACCGCCCGCCTGTTACCGGCCGGGCGTCCCTTCAGAACACCAACATCAACATCAACATATGTGCCCGAAAAACATAAGGATAAGGACATTGTAGTATGGATGATAGACGCTGATTGATCCCGAGTTCCTGGAGTATGGAATGACGTTGACGCCCACCTGAATAACCAATACTGCTGTTTACCTGGCGGGTCCGGAGTAAGGATCGGCGCGTAGCATGTCGGAAGCCTGCTGCAGCAGCGTGGCAGCGCCTTCCACCCTGCGGAGTGCGCCCGGCATGTCTTGTCTGAGGATCGCGTCGTCTGATGACTCGATCGTCTCGTGGCCCACCTGGATGACCAATACTTTTTGCGTCACATGTATTTTTATCGGCTCAGACCGGCCGCGTCCGGGCCACAAGCTGCGAGAGTGGCTCAGATCGTGACTGGTGAGTGAACCGCTGGTGATCGGTTTAGTGGCCGCCACCCGTGAACAGTGTGCAGCCGCGCTCAAGGTCCGTTTCAACCGCAAAAGCGGAAAGTAGCAGTTTGCTTCACGGAACGAATGGTATGCAAATTTTGAGCACTTGGCAATTAACTTTCATACAGTGCAAGTTAATTAAAGCTTTCACATCTTTTTACAGGCTTTTTTACAAGCTTTTATTTAGTTTCACCTGTCCCGTTGTCTGTAATGGAATTTTGCAAGTTAAATTTGACCCACTTGTCGGTTCCCGATTGAGTTGAAATTTTGCACGAATATGCAAATTGCGTAACAATGCAATATTATGATGACGTGGAGCTGATCTGATGATGGAGCTGGAAGGTGGCCATGGGAATTCAGTACTTAACCGACGTAACCCAGTTG
Source organism: Epinotia bilunana (assembly GCA_947049275.1). Classification (NCBI taxonomy): domain Eukaryota; kingdom Metazoa; phylum Arthropoda; class Insecta; order Lepidoptera; family Tortricidae; genus Epinotia; species Epinotia bilunana. The sequence continues at coordinate 4,076,091 of OX346275.1, read as the reverse complement.
AGTTTGGGCTCGTTAGAATCGTCTCAATGAGTAATTGATGATGGTATACAGAAAAGTACAGTCGGCAACAAAACCTTGTTTTTTGACAGAAACTTGTTTAGATTGTGAACGCATATGTATGAGCCCATACGATGTGAAAATACCTTGACAAGATTATTGACGGCGAGCGACACGGCCTGCACCGGCCGCGCCAGGTCCGGCATCGCGTTGCCATCTTCAGCTTCCTCATGAAGGATCACCAGCCGTGAGACCTGGGGAGAAGACGGGATTACATGAACACAGATAGAATGAAACCAAAACAAACTATGTTCGTTCTTGCATTTCTATAGCTCGGATAATCGAGCGAAACACACGCACGACCGAAATTAGCGGTTTGCGGTCGAGCCACTCAAGTAAAGTAAGTGCAGCGCGGGGCGGTCCTAAAGCCTAGCATTCACTACAGGAGGCGCGAGTCCCCGAGTTACGTTCAAGTAGAACCAGAAACTGCCTTGATAAGAAAGGGACAGAGACTACAATTCATGGAACTGTGGCGGGTCTGATGCTGAGACGCGACGCGAGACGAGAAAAACCCTCCTCTTTCTAATTCGGACTGTGCGAGTGAGACGGGAGCCGAGCCGAGCAGAGCCTTGACAGCAAGCAGCACCTGGAAGAATATTCGAGTATCCATGGTCGAAACCTGCGCAACTCTCAAAAGCTAGTCGGCGTCAAGCATCGTCTGGTGAAATCCGCCAAACTTACCCACGTCATGGGGCCAAAGGTGTACAACCGACTGCCGGCCCATGTCGCAGAAGCACCGTCACTGGTCAGTTTTAAATCGAGGCTAAAACGATGGCTTATCGAGCATACCTTCTCCAGTTTTACTGAATTTTCTGAGGCTCTAGTATAAGTTTTACCGAAACAAAACGTTACGACCGCGTTTGCGTTTAGCTGTCAAATCCCATACAAATTGGGAGTAAAACGAAAACGCGATCGTTACGTTTTGTTTCGGTAAAACTTATACTAGAGCCTCTGAGTCTAAGTACGACTTAAGTACACGATAAGTACCGTTAAGTGTTTTTTTTATATATTTTTTTTATTGTTTGTAAAACATAGGTACAAGTACATTTTCTCTGTGTAATTGTAATTATTTTATTTTATTGTAATATGATATGGACTAATTATAATTATTAACAATTTTGACATGTAATACTGAATTATTATGAATAAAATATGATTATGATTATGATTAGTTTTGCTAGACGTACAGTCCCATCACATACATCTGAGCGGTCAAGGTATTCACAAACCTCTGAACACGACTTTATTATCAAAGCCATAGAGTGCATGTGCAGATATTTTTGAATACCCTGAAGAGTACAGATGTATGTGATGCTGACTGTAATGTCGTCACGTAACGGACGTCACGAAAAAATTCAATAGTGCTAAATACATTTCCTCTTAGAAAACTGAACTATACTCTGAGATTTATTTAACTCCAGTCGTTCTGAGGCTCTAGTATAAGTTTTACCGAAACAAAACGTTACGACCGCGTTTGCGTTTAGCTGTCAAATCCCATACAAATTGAGGGTAAAACGCAAACGCAATCGTAAAGTTTTGTTTCGGTAAAACCTATACTAGAGCCTCTGACGCTACCCTAGCTCAAAGACCAAACTAGGAAATGGCTTTCATCCGTTTAAACCTAGAGTACAGAATACACTAAAACAGACACTTTACAACTTAAGCTTTCACTTGCCTTATCAGTAAAGATAACAACGACACCGCAATACTTATTCCCATCTTGTACTTAATTTCCACACGATATCTTAGACACGCGAATACAGATCCTATTAGAAGGCACTAAGATTCAAAACAGGAGTGATTTAAGAAGATACAAAGTGCACACAATTTACATACTTTTACGGCGTTCTAGAAGTGAGGAAAGTACGGTGCTTCATAAACAAATGAATTTCGCAAGATTTAAATGAAGCTGCAGACCAAATGTGATTCTATATCAAGTTAGATTGAGTTCAAACTCGATTATATCGTAGCTTCATACAAACTTTCATCACCCATTTCACTCCCTCGGGGGATTATTTCCGGGATAAAATCTTATCCTATGTCCTTCCCCAGAAATCGTTTTATCTCCATACAAAATGTCATCTGAATCGGTTCATCGCTTTAAGCGTGAAGAGGTACAAGACAGACAGACAGACAGACACACTTTCGCATTTATAATATTAGTATGGACACTATGCTAGTAATGACTTTATGAGCGTTTCTCAAAAAAATGCCACTATTATTAATTGTACTTCTAGGAATTTTATGTTAACTATTTCCACTCAGAATCAGGAGCTCTTTCGACCCTGGTAGGACAAAAAACTGTCCCAAAGATATTTTTCCTATTGTGTTACCATTTACCATACACTTTGTATGGTGGTAACACAATAGGAAAGTTCAAAAATGTATGAACATTTTGGGACACTTTTTTTCTCCTATTGGGATGGAAAGAGATCGTGATTTTGAGTAGCAATAACATAAAAGTTGCAGAAAATCTCCGAAAAAAAGTAGTGGCATTTTTCTTGAGAAACGCTCTTATATCATAGACAAACCCCGGGGTTTTCGGTGCGGGAATGAATGACATTAACTAAAGAATAGGTATTGACTTAAGAAACAGAATGTACTTACCTACTAAATAATTCATTGAATAAAAATATAATTAAGTAATAAAAAAAACATACGTTCATTTTTCGTAGAACTTGAATGTTTTTTTTTTATCGAATGTCTCGATATCGATGTTTATATAATGCAAAAATGCGATTGAATTTTCGCCTTTTAAATCTTTGCTCAATCTCAATGAAAACTTCTTGATGAAAAATAAGTAGATAACCTCATTGGTGAGCGATAGCCTTAGATAAATGATTATTATTATTTTATTATTATTATTATCTCGTAAGGTTTGGTAGAAATTCTAAAGTACCTACTACATAAGTTAAAATAAAATTGTATGGTTTGTTTACAATTCGCAGGAAGGTATTTATTCATTAGGCACAATATGATATTTTGTCAGAATAACCTATCTTTTTATCTCTACTCTTTCTCAAGTTATTCCCGCACCGAAAACCCCGGGGTTTGATCATAGAGGTATCTGCATTCTGCATAAAGTTCATATAGATTTGTAGTCTAGAACTAATATGCCACCCTAAAGAATTAAACTTGGGAATACATTTTCGATTCATTGCAATTTGAATCTAATACACCTAAAGTCGATATTTCTTCAAAACAGTAATAATACAATCAAGACTACTTATATAATATTCTCAGTTAATTCAATTCAATGCAAAGGGAACCTTTTGACGTTTCCTTAAGGTTCAAAGATGTATGTATTGAAAATACACACCTTTGCCAAGTGCTTGTAGCAGATTTAAGTGAAAGTAAACTTGAGTTGAGATTATTTGAGTTGGCCGAATTGCGTCAAAGTAGTCCATTAAAAAGGAAACTCTATTGTCCAACGCAGAAGATTCCAATTCCAATGACAGTTTTATAAAGTGTCGGCCAAATTAAATAATCTCAACCATAACCGTATGGCGCGTTGAGATCTCGTACTTTGATACCGTTTCGATATACTATACAATTCTGAGGAACTGGAAAGTCTGTATAGCTCTTTAAGGTCAACAGCGTATTTGACCCAAATTTTAAATATGGTTCTACTTCGCAGTTATTTGTCATAGTTTCTGCCCGTGACACCGTCCGCGTGAAACTCGTTAATATCGTAGCTCAATACAAATCTTCACCTTCCCATTTCATCCCCTCAGAGGATGATTTCCGGGATAAAAAAATGTACCAAATTTCATCAAAATCGGTTCAGCGGTCTAAACGTGAAGAGGTAACAGACAGACAGACACACTTTCGCATTTATAATATAAGTATGGATTATCTACTCTAGCGGGTCCACCCGCGTTGTTAGAAAGAACACAAGCGAAGCCGCGGAATGAAATAGGTAAGTATACTCTTATTGTTTGTACTGAGGTTTAAAAAAAACGACAACTAATTAGTTTTTTTTTTAAATGCTTATAAACAAAATGTCGACTAACTGACCTACTATGTAAAAATATCGGACACAATATTTTAAATGACACTGCAATAATGAGATACCTACACACATTCGTAAACCATATTACAAAGCCAATTAGGTCCGTTTTCGCACTGTACTGTTGCTGGCTGTACGATCGGCGTCACAAATATGTTTACACTGTTATTCCCTTGTAATAAGATTCATAATACATTTGTAAACATATTAACGTGGACTATTAATCTTGGAATGAAAAAGTCAATCAATTTTGAACCTGTCACTTTAAGATATAGTCGAAAACGGGCGAATCTTTGATTTATCAACTATGTATAACACACATAATATAAGAGTATCCTACTCAGCGGGGTCCTGTCTCTTGACCAAACAACTTTTAGCGAAATGTATCATTTGACAAATGTTTAATTTGACCTAATGCATTTTTCGTCAAAACAGTGGTATTTTCGGGTATTCTTTGAATATCATCAAATAGAAGTCATTAGGTTAGGTTAGGCTTGTTTTATAATAATCCTATAAAGCTTTCGATTTAAGAAAAAAATGATTTAGGTCAAATGAAACATTTGGCCAAAAGTTGTTTGGTCTAACATTAGTGAACCCTACTCAGCATGTTACCAAATCAATAAACATGGGTTTAATTGTCTCCAATTGGTATTCTCGTCACTATTGCGACAACCTAAAACAAGAGTCTATTCTGGACATCATTTGCGCATTTTGATTTGGTTTCAATGTATTTGTCACTTCGCTTCCATGTGCGCCCAATTAAATGCCTCAATAATTTTAAACCACGCTCCGTGTAAGAGACACGTTTATGTCTTCCGCTTACGACAACAGAAAACGAGCCGCAACACTATTTGGGTTTATCTTTTTGAACGACATTTGTTCAATAAACATCTTAATTTGTAAAGTTGTCATATCGTTTGGCTGAGGTATAAATACCCGACCCAACTTTGGGATTTTTTCCTATTGAGAAAATTCTAAGCAATCGTGTGTCTCTAGAAAACAACAGAATATGTCACGACAAACATATATCGGAAAATAAATTGATTTTGTTTCCTAGTTCAACCAGCCTTTGAAAAATCTCATATTTCCATTTCATGCTCTGAACGCATTAAACACAATGAAATCAAATTTGAATACGTAACGCTCGAATAGACTCCCTGACTATTAAATGTAATGTGTCACTACCAATATGCGTCTCTAATCAAATGATTATTGATACATAAGCAGTCTTTCATACGCACTAATGATTCACTGACACAATTTAGTTTAATTTCTCATTCATCTCTGACTAATTAAATTTAGAAATACTAATTAAAATAAAATGAGTCAAGTAAATATTAATTCGTTTCTAGTTACTTTAATGATTAGAAAACACAACATCAACAACTCCATAACTAAGCCAAATTTTCGATATTCTTGAAGACATGTCTGTGATGAATAAATTTAAGTTCTTTCGTTTGTGTAACTACCATCGAGTGACAAGGGGTTTTTTTTATACTTTATATGGAAACGATTTTACCTATGAAATACGCTGTCAGTTATTAGTAAATACCCACTTAATCCGCCGCCATACATTTCGTGTTATGTTTTTTAAATCAATTTGGCGACTTCTTGCATGAGCAAGTCGAGTTTTTTATCAAACGAATAATGCCCTTACCGTGATTTAAACCCGGAACCCTCAGCCTCGACGGCAGTCTCACTACCAACTAAGCTAAAGTGGTCGTCAAAATACATAATTAATTAATTAATTATATTAATCCGTTCTAACATTGTACCTACATAATTGACCACTTAATTGTCATTGACTGTACTCAAATTTATGAATGAACCCATATATGAGCAGACCGCAACATGAAGATGAAATAAAATAAAATGTCATTGCATTACGAATCTTGTAGCTTGCACATTAAACTCGATTTTGGAACAGATTACTTTGGCTACTCAAATCATTTTAAGTATAAACATTGCACCACGCTACATCGAGCGATGCTAGACCTTATTCCGTTGCGATAGGGTTCACAATAACCAGTTAACCGTGTCGACGGTGCCGTCGATACATATAAGGACCTGGTACGAGTGTTCAGCTCATTCGGAGCGAGGTTCATTTACACATTTTTTGTGTGCATTCTTGAGGAATTAAAGACCTGTGAATAGCTTTCAATGAATGATTCCCACTCTTGCTTTTAATGGCCGAGTTTTCCGATGCGAAGGCACGTTTCACGTTTGTAACCTGGGCGACCGAGCTCTGCTCGGATGAAAATAGAGAAAACGATTATTAGGTCTTGCTCAACGAAATCGTTAGAGCCCTTTCCGAGTACGTGACTAGTTACAAATATATATATATAATACAGGATGTTCGCAATAAAGATTTAGGAACTTAAAGAGTCCGCAGTAAGCTCGGCCGAATTTCACCTTCCCATAAAAACGTAGTTACGCTCTCATTTTAAAACTACATGTTGGATTGTAACGAAACTTTGCATATACAATGACATGAGGTATATCTATGTCTGTAATTATTTTATATGGTTCCAATTTATAAAACAAACTAAATACAGCAAAAACAAGTTTTGTATGAAAAACAAATAAGCTGTATTTTTTTTACTATGGTATTTGAAGCTACATAAACTAATTACAGACATAGATATACCTCATGTCATTGTCTATGCAAAGTTTTGTTACAATCCAACACGTAGTTTTAAAATGAGAACGTAACTACGTTTGTATGTAGAATCGAGCTTACTGCGGAGTCTTAAGGAGGTGGAATGGAGTTTGAACCTTACATGTCTTAGTCCAATCTGATAGTACTTTTTTTAAATAGAATTTTTCTAAATGTTTAAATCATAATCGACTCGACGACCTACAAAAACGATTTAAAAAAACTTTTGAATCAAGTGGGTCGTATTTTCAATCAATTATACAAATATAAATAGTTTATTTAGTAGAAACAGATTAGAATTCAAAAACATATCCATCAGACTCCAAACTAGGCTGAGCCTGTATCTTGGACGTCTGCGAGAGCTATTAACAATTATTTATTAACTTAAAATTTAAATTCCAGGCAAGTTTAAAAGAGATTTTTCTAGAAACAGGTTAATAGACAAAATATATGCAATACAATTACACGCAAAATTTAAATAATTACGTGAGATTTGAAGTAAAAATTAATACTGACAGAAATACCAATTTATAATAATATATAAAAGTTTAATCTTATAATTGTTCGTATTTTGTGCGTGTGTGTGTGTGAGTGTGTGTATGAGCTTGTAGAGTGTAGTGTTTGTGTTATAATGGAATCATATATCATTGTGTATGTGTATACATTTTATATTATCCCGTTATGCAGTCTTTGTAATGAGGTTTTCAGTTTCACGGTAGGATAGTGAGTAAAGCCATTTCGGTACCACTTTTTTGGCCCCGTAAACTGAGATAGTTTTTATGTCAAGTGACCTGCAAATTTTGTTGTAAGTGTAAGGATGGGGAAATGCTGGGGACCTCCTGGTCATTACGGACCTAAGAGGGGGCCATGAAACTCTGAAATTACGTTTCCTTAAGGGGCTGTTTTCATCGATTTTTGACAAATTTTGAATCGTATCTCCTACTTTTGCACTACAGATAGAATAATAAATCAAACGGCTACCGGTTCTTCAATCTTTTATCTCCATTTTAGTCTACCGGATTTTGAAACAAATGAATACTTAATTTTGTATGTTTTTTTTAACATCGTCTAAAAAAACACTTATTTCGTATCTCTATTGACGTGAAAGATCTAACATATACGAAATCTACATATATGGGTTCGTCTGTGACGTCTCTAAAAACTGGTCCAGGGTTTTAATTTTAAACCAATTAACACAAAAGTTATGGCCAGAAAACCAGGTTTTTGGCCTAAAATTGTTGAATTTTAATGCCAAATATCTCGAAAACAATGAACTTTGAAGTAAATATGGGATACTATATTGCCTAAAGCCGTTGTTGTTAATATAATAAGCTACAAAAAAATTAGAAAACTAAGGGATTCAGATCGAAGGTCATTGGCATATGGGAGCCCCTTAACATCTCTTCATAAACTGTAGACTAGAGCCCTGCTGCGGAACCCTTTGTGCGCGAGTGCGACTCGCACTTGGCCGGTTTAATGGTCTTCATCGACAGCAATTTAACCACCCTCCCCAATTCAGTTTTATTCGATACGACTATCCCTAATGGGCTATAAGCAACGCAGGCGCGGCTGGGGGCGGTAGCGGGTCCATTTCCCGACGCTAATGGGACGACATTCGGTTCCGATGCGGCAGTTGGGGGGTTGAAGACAGGTTACGTAAGGGCGGAATGGTTTGACGGGGGTAGTATTGACTTTTAAGACGACACGATAAAAGTTTTAAATAGCGTTCATTTGTGTACTTGGCTAGGTTACTAGTGCAAGTGCATTTTTACTGAGCTGAACCCATTACATTAGAAAACAAAATTATGTAACTTAAGTAACTAGCTAATAGCTAAACCTACACATCAATTTTTTGTAAGGGAGTCTCTCTGCCAACAAACTGTCCTGCAGTTTGGCAGAAGAAAATACTGTAAAGCAAGGGTTGTTTAAGTGAATATTTTTTTCTTATTCTTATTCTTATTCTTATTCTTATTCTTACTTATATTATACTCGTAAAGAGGAGTATTGTGAGAGGTGTAGCATATATAAATTTTAAAATACTTCACTTTTACTCAAAAATCTATCTAGTCTATGTAAACTTAAAAAAATAAAGAAAACGTCGGAAAACTTGCGAGCATATGCCTGTTTGTTTGTTTGACTTGTCTTGATCAAAATTGTTGCCTATACTAATATTAATATTATAAAGAGTAAAAGTCTGTGAGATTTTAACTTTCTAAGTTCAAAAGTTTGTATGTAATGGCCGTAATGGGTAATCTCCGGAACGACGCCAAACGGTTTAGGCTGCAGGGCGTGCCGAAGAATAAGGTCACATACATACGCTCGAAAAACATAACCCTCCTCTCCTTCGGCAGTCGGGTAAAAATCTACGGTAGCCTAGTGGTTCAGCCATGCGGCTGTCAAGCAGCGGTCGTGGGTTCGAATCCCGGCTCGTACCAATAAGTTTCTCGGAACTTATGCACGGAATACCGTTACCTTTTCCGTCAAGGATAACATCCTGGGGAAACCGGTCCCAATAAGGTTTAGTTTTCCCTCACGGTTGGAAGTCAGATGGCATTCGCTTTCGTAATGGCCGCTCCACACAATGGGCCATCCTGCCCCATCACACAGGACGCGGCTGTGCGGTAGAACGAGACATAAATATGTCTTACTCCCTTTAACGCATAGTTGCGTCCTGTATGATGGGTCAGGATGGCCCATTGTGAGGAGCGGCCATAAAACTAGTGCCTATGCCAAATCTTGGGATTAGGTGTCAATGCGGACCCCGGGCTCATTTAGGGGCACAACCGGGAATAACGCCTGGAGAATGATGATTGGTGAGAACATTATAATTAGTGTAGCAATCCATACTAATATTATAAAGCGAAAGTGTGTTTGTCTGTCTGTCTGTTACCTCTTCACGCTTAAACCGCTGAACCGATTTGGATGAAAGGACGATGACCAAATTAGTATGGACGCGTGCCCCACCAAAAATTGCCCATTACAAAGTTAACGTATATATTATTTAAAAGTCCTTTGGACGTAGATTTGGAATGTCTTTCTTATTTTTGATTTAAAGCTGGAGGCTTCCTATATTTTTTTATTGAAAAAATACGCCTTGTAATGACATAGCAAGGCGCATATGCTAAACAGATTTTGCTCATTTTTTTTCAAAGGCGTGTCTAGTTTCATTATACAATTAGTTTCTTGGAATCGTTTTATAGAAGTATTTTCGATAAAAGAAAGGTGATTGAATCATCATCATCATTATCTGAGGCTCTGCTCTGTTTAGTAGCCCTGAAAGGACCTTGCCTTGATCGAGTATATTCCTCCATGATTCAGATTTAATGTTATGCATATGCGTAGTTATTCTTATTTTTACAACGAATATGATGTGTTAACTAGGTACCTGAAAGATGTCTTATTTGAATGAACTTATAAATAGGTTCATTTTTTGTACTAAGTACATTGCTAAACCAGAAATATACATGGAGCCGAAATATATGTTTATACAAAAAAACGAACACTAGATAGCAATATTCATCTGAATTCAGCACAATAATTATCGATGGCAGGTAAAAGATAATGTTGATTCACTGTATGTGTAAAATATACTTGCCTAAATGTAAATGTTTGCGTTAATTAATACAAGTTATTTTATGCAGTTCTCCTTCTATTCAACAGTAGAGGGCGATAAGTTGACAATTTCAGTTGTTAAGTTGATGTCAATCCGTGACAATACGTGAATAAACAGTTTCTACTCCACGGTAGGTGGCGCTTTTGAGATAATCACATAACGCTTGGAAACATTGGTCATTCTTTAGCATTAATTCGCATCGCTAACCATTGTCTATGTACTGACTGGTAAACGACAATTAAAAAAATTATGACAAGACAGACAAGTTGTCAATATAAAATAACGTTTTTTCCAGGTAAAAAGAAAACTATAACTTCAATAATTGAGGAGACAAAAGGAGCAGATATATACATATATACGCCCGAGCAGCCGAGCACTTACTGTATTAAAGAGGTAACGCAGCGCAAGCAAAGGAATAACACACAAACGCACACACGGAATACATATAGGTAAACTTGCAATCTCAGACTTTTCCTCTATATAATATTACCAGCTGCCTGCGCAGCTTCGTAAGCGGGCAAGCTTGCGGGATAGCCCAGCCTGTGTCCATGCATGAAATGTATTCTATACACAGCAGAAATATATGTCATCTAAATCGTTCCGAAAAAAACAGACAAACCCGCGGGATAAAATAAAGCCCCTATCCATCTGAAAAGTCCATTATACCGCTGATAGAATTTTTGAAATCGGTACCTACTACGAGACATACAAAGATAGATACTAGGTTGATAGTAGTTATTTTTTTAAATGCCATTATCGCTAGCTTATTATGCTTATTGGGCTCGGGGGCTCGGGGGGTTCAGGGGCGATCTTACCCACGACCATGAACACAATGCCACATTTAGGCGCAGTCTGAAGAGTACTAGGCAGCGGTGTTATTACCGGTCTGTTGCTGAGGTTTTTTGTAAGTTGGAGGTACTTTCCTAGTTTGCCCTAGGCTGCCCCAAATATGAGCGACAAGACGTTCTGTTGTGCCTTCGGCGCCTCTCTAAAACCGTGACCTAGTAGGTAGTTCACCGTTAATATGGCATTAACCAAGCAAGGTTACTATTGTTTTATTATTCAGCGAACTTTCATCGTCTTACAGAGGGCTAACGAAAATAATATCTGGTGAGTTTAAAAGACTCGCCGAGTTCCACGCGGATTTCAGGAAATAGCTTACTGGATGAAAGTTTCTAGATACGAATGATTATGAAAACTCTCTTCTTATCTGCGTGTGAAAACTCTGAATGTGGTGATTTTAGGTGATGGTTGAGTTGTTTGCATTGAAAAATATGTAAGTACCTAACTTTATTCTCGTAAATGTATGTTTATATGCATGCATATCAAATCTGACATATGGAATGCCTAAAACTATTGTTTCCCAATCAGCACCATCATCATCGGCCTATATTCGCCCCACTGCTGGGCACAGCACAGGCCTCCTCTCATGAATTAGACGGAACGGGCAGTAGTAGTAGTACCCACGCTGGCCCAGTGCGGATTGGGGACTTCACGTACACCTTTGAATTTCAAGAAAAGTTGATGATTGTTTCTCAATAGCGAAACACAATTGCCCATTTAAACATGTGCATGTGCTGTATCTGTTAGAAAATAAGCATTTAAGATATGAAATTTAAATTACATTATTTGTAGTAAAAATTGCGTTTACCTATATATAGGGCACGTTAAAATCACCAGATTGTTTGCTAACCTAAGAGTCGAGTATTAATGAACTTCTAGAAATACCTAATGGAAAGAAGAACTGCAGATTCAACATATTATAACTAGGTACTACCTTGAAATTAAACCGTAAGTAAACACGTATGTATGTAAGTACGTTAGTATGTATGTATGTATGTATGTGCACTTTTGTTTTGTCCGCTTATAACGCACATATAACGATATCGCAAGGACTAAGGACGTAAATATAATGCTCGACTTGTCGAGGGCACTGCTGTGTTGTATTCCCTACACTGTGCTGACCTGACACAGAGCTAGATTTGCAACGGTAGGTACTCTATACTTTGTATTGAAATACCCAGGGTCCAAGTCACAACCTTCTTGTAAGAGTTCACTTGAAGGTTTTTAGAGAGTATGTGAACAAGAAAATTCTATTTCACGGGCTACAGGTCCAAACGGCTTCATAGATTTTGGCATAAGTATTATGAGGTGTCGTAGGATTCCTCATAATCGTGGGAGTGATGTAGGCTATAATATTTTTTATTATTATGAGAACCATTATAATGGTTCCTACAGTTCTTCAAACTTGATTGTCTCTCATCTTTTCTGATGTATTTACAGCAAGTGGTACCTTCCTGCTCTACGAGTCCAGTATTAACAATCGACTAGAAAGTATAGCCATAACAACTAGTCCGGTACAAAAAGTCTGCTGTGAGAAGAATAACATGTTGTAAGGTAGTCGCATTTACAGTTTTCTGAGCATGACAAGAAAAAAGTATTTAGAAGAAGGTTTTAACCAATATATGTACCTTTTTTACCTATCTCTTAACAGTTGATTGGTTTAACAGTAGAAACCATTTTTTTTTCAGTTAACGAGGTAAACTAACTAGTACTTAGGTGAGGAATTAACTTTGGTCGGTGCCGTCATTGTATGGAGTAGGGAGCCGCCTCATTTAAGCGCTGAAATCTCTCTATTTGGATTTCTGTGCTTGTGTGAGAATAAACGGGTCATACACTGATTGGTTTAGCATCGAAAAGGGTGTTAGACAGGGATGTGTGTGTAGCATTACCGTGGCTGTTTAATTTATTAATTGACAGTTGTTGTTTGCAAGATTTGAAAGGTGATGACTGATGACAGTGGACTGAGAATGTGTAGGTTATTCGTTAAGTGCCTTCTATATGCCGACGATCTGGTATTACTTACTTGCATCTTCGACCGAGGAGGATGGTAACCACAATGTATGAATATTTTGATAGGTAAGTAAGTGGACGTATGTGAACGTAAGTAAAACAAAAGTAATGGTATTTGAAAGAGATGAAGTTATGACTGATTGTGAAATTGTGATTACTGGTAACGAAAGATTGGAACAAGTGAAAGAGTTCGTGTATCTGGGGATTTTATTCACTTAGGGATGGAAAGCATGAGAGATATATTGAAAGGAAGTGAATGGTGGGCATAGCGTAAACGGGGCACTCGTGAGCAGCCAGAAAATATCACAAAGAGCACGTCTGGCGTTTTTAAGGGAGTGTCATTCCCCACACTTATGTATGGTAGTGAAAGTTGGGTGTGGCAGAACAAACAACAGAGTCAAGTGAATGCAGTGGAAACGAAAGCGAAGCGAAGTATGTGTGAGGTGAGTTTGAGGGATAGATTAAGGAATAGTGTGATAAAAGAGAGGTGTGGGTGGAGTGACTGAAGCTGTAGCCACGAAAATTGAAAAGAGCATGCTATGATGGTTTGGGCATGTAGAGAAAATGTATGAAATGATGATGGAATGTTGATGGTATGGTGTTGGGGATGAAAGAAAATGAACAAAGATAGTGTATGAGGGAAAAGTGGATGGTACAGTTGGAAGGTTACGATCTCGTCGAACTTTATCCGCCCAAACCGGAGCTCGGAGATATCCTTAAGAAGGGCCAGGTAATGGTACCCTTAACTGACGAAATGTATGAACAATGTCATGACAGTGAATGAAGCATGAATGGTTTGTCAAGATCGTAGCAACTAGAAACTCGTGATCTCTGCCCACCCCTCTGGGAAAAATGCGAGATTTATATGTATGTATGTATGTATGTATGTAGAAAACAGCAATAATATTTTTCTTTTATGAGACCCTGAACTCTGAACGTGTCGCGCTTAAGTCATCTTTCTTAAGATACAGACAGTCTTAAAATTATTTATTAAAACCCTCTTTACTATTCTCATTTGCTTACTTACTCTTACTTAGCCCCATGGCAAACTAAATTACCGAGGGCCCTATAATAATGGAGCTGGAACATGTTGATTTGAAAACATGGACAAATCACGATAAATGGTGAAATGGGAGTCGATTTAACTCGACTGCCGAAGTCGGATACCATTAGGGTAATGTAGTCAACAAGGAACCCTTATAGTTTCGCCATGTCCGTCTGTCCGTCTATCCGTCTGCGGCTTAGCTCAGTACCCTGTATCATCTCTTTTACTATTTTCTAACAAATACTTAACATTTTAGCACCTTTCGCCTTAATAACGTTATCAGCACGAAGGATGAGAGCGTGCATGCGAAAATTATGACTGTTATATGATCAGTTCTTATACCTCGTATTACCTACTTACGCGCTTGGAACAAAAAGTTAAACGAAACGCTTATCAAAATTGGTTTCATAGGAACTCCCTCGGAGGCTTGCTTCCATACTAAACTATTTGGTCAAGAACTCGTAATTTTGGGTGTCTTTGTCGATGACATAATTAATTGTCTTCTATAAATCTGAATTGACGTTGTCAAGCAAGATTTGTCGAAATATTATGTACCAAAGAATCTCGGAATACTAAAATTGTATTTGGGATTGCAAGTTCAATGCGATTCCGAGAATGTTAAAATAAATCAAGCAAATTGCATTCTATCGCTGCTCCATTTTAGTTAAAAAATGTATGGAGAAGAGAAGTCATGGTGATGTTGGTGAGTCTTATCCCTACCAAAACTTAATTGATGCCTCATGTAGGTGCCTCACACAGAATTCTCGCCCCGATATTGCTTTTACGACAAGCTATTTAAGTCAGTTTAATACGTGTTTTACTTAGGAACCCAAGCCAAACAAGTGCTGCCAAGAGGGTTCTACAATACCTAAAGATATAATAAAAGAGTCGCGGTGAGCACTGTACTCGTCTAATAAATAGTGGGAGTTCCAAATTAAGTTGTTTTTCAATCGTTTGGTTTTGCTTCTAATACTACGCGCGAAACCGCCGCGCCGCTATCGTGGCCGCACAAAAGGACACGGTTATACGTTGGAATACGATGGAAAATTGTCTTTCTCCCCCTTACACATCATAGTTGCGTTCTATATGATGAGCCATGATGACCCATTAACCCATTGTGCAGAGAAGCTTGCAAGTAAAAATAGTATAATATTTTACGATACATATGTTCTAGGAGATAAATTCAGGCTCCGGCAACTCGAACGTGTTAGAAGCATCTCTAATTTGTCACCGGCGCCAAGTCTGGGCCAGGCGAAATATCATAAAAAGGTAAACAATCCAAGCTCTTAAAACTGCAGACAAATATTTGTTTTGATAGTATTTTTTACCCAAAATACGGCGATTTCAATTCTTGTCATAGTGTTAAAATTACCGGGGGTCTCAGTGATCTACGCCCGTCATTCGATATCGTACACCAATTGAGTATAAAATGGAAGTCACGGTTTTTAACAATATCAATGTTATCAGAACGCATGTTAAATCACGATTTAAAGAGACTTTGTTTTACGAACATTGAGTATACATTGTAGATTCCAAGTGATCATTAAGTACCAGTACCAATTAGCTGCAACACTTCATCGTTTTGGCCATAACATTATTACGCTTCTACTACAACTATTTTTTAGGTTCAGTAACTGTACCACTGCAGCATATGACCATTACCCACCAGACGAGTGTGATTATTGTCACCCTCATTAAGTATTTACCTTAATTTATTTATTTTATCGTATGGCATTCATTATTTTTTGTCTTTAAAGTTTGTCACTCTTTAGTAGCACCTAGGGGACACGTGCATGGTTGTGGTAGGTAGCTCCTGCGGACGCGAGTAACAGTTGTCCCCCCTTTGTCAAGTGAGTGGCAATTCTACTATTATGGTCGCTCCACACACTGGGCCATCCTGATCCATTAAACAGGACGCGGCTATGCGGTAGAACGAGGCATAAATAAGTCTTACTCCCTTTAACGCATAGTTGCGTTGGTCCACACAATGGGCCATCCTGACCCATATACAGGGTCAGGATGGCCTGCGAGTCGGAAACGATAACGCAGGTTAAGCAAAGCTTAATTAAGATTATTTTACTATACTTAATGCAGACATAGAAGAACTCAAAAAGAGAGTTGATGTTAGGTCGTATCGAGGTATCGGAGTAGATGGAGGGCCTACTTTGAGCTGCACCGACAAGAGCTTAGCTCTTAAATAAAAAGAAGAAGAAGAAGAAGAATGCAGACGGCTGGGTTTGATTGCCAGTTAATTTGTGTGTTGCATAATACAACTTATATGTCTATTATGTTTGCCAACGCAGGGGATACTTATATCTAATTTTAGTTTAACGTAAGCGGTCCTGGGTTCGATTCCCTTTTACGTTTAAATGTATTTCTGTATTTTTTATATGTCCTAATTATGTCTTAATTTAAGTGATTATATTTAGTGCAGATGTGTGAGTTCGTATCCCCGTTTTTTTTTAATGTGATTGGTTGGCTGCTGGTTAACACCTATTTATATTGTAATTCAGGAGATTTTTAGTAGCGCAGATGTCTGGGTTCGATTCCCCGATAAGGTCATCAAATCTCATTGGTTCATTGCACCTACTTAAATATATCGTGATTCAGGAGATTTGGTTTGGTGCAGATGTCTGAGTGTATCAACTTTTTCCTGTAACTAGTTGCCACGGTTAGTACATAAATACGGTAGCTTAGTGGTTCAGGCATGCGGCTGTCAAGCGGTCCCGGTCGTGGGTTCGAATCCCGGCTCGTACCAATAAGGTTTTCGGAACTTATGTACGGAATATTTACCGTTAGCTTGTCGATGAAGGAAAACATCGTGAAGAAAACGGTCTAATCCTAATAAGGTATAGTTTTCCCTCTGGGTTGGAAGGTCAGATGGCAGTCGCTTTTAGAAAACTAGTGCCTTAGCCAAATCTTAGGGGTTACATGTCGGAGCGGATCCGATCGATGCAATTTAAGAAAGCGGTGCGCATCGCTACAGAACCGTCTTTGCCACAGCTCAAACAGCATTCTGAATGTGCTGGCACAGCGCTGGGACTCGCCTCGCCGCTGCTCGCGCGCTGGGTGCGGCATGTCGTCACTAACATAGCATATTAGTTTTATTGTTACTAACATTTTATATGGATAACTATCCGAAATATAAAAATAAAAAATAATTTGAATTTGAAAACTATATATTGATTTTTAGTGAACATCCACGACACCATTACCGCTTAGGCTTTACAGATCGGCAAGGCCAGATCTCACCCGTCTGCCATTCACCCGGCGTGAACCCAACGCTAGTAACAGAGTTAGCATCTCCGTAGTAGCCGAACGGCAACGAACCTTTATTTTTGAGGATTCGTTGTGTGCCTTGGCGATCTTACTTACCACCACCGCCAGAAAAACAACACTACATTACTTACAGAGCAAATAGTTGGGTTATTATTTATATCTGCGGTCTTCTGTAGGCTTTTGGGTACTTCCCTACTTAGTAAAATCACTCCACGTAACTCTCTCTCTCTCTCCCTCTCTCTCTGCCTGCTGCTATCCCACTGCGATCCCCATCGGGTTGTACGTCGGTCTGCCTGCATCTTTGAAATTCCGGTCTATGCGTCCGCTTGTCTTTCTGCCTATTCGATTCGGTTTGTCCATCTACGGTAGATAGATAAATCGGTAGATGATTAGCCTGTCTATTTTCTACCGCCCCATCCCAACGGGTGCTCGAGCACCCGGCGGTAGGCGACCACGTCTTAAAAAGTGCAGTATAGGCAAAAGTCGAACAGAGCCAGTCAGATGCAACAGCAGCCGCACAGCCATCCACGTCGGCCAGAAGTCTATTCGGATATGCATATAATGTCTGTATTGATGATTAAAACTCCTTTGGCACTTTGCAAAATGTACGCCTCGGTTTGGCCCGGTAGGTGGGAATCGTACATTAATAGGTCTGCTATTAGTTTAATCCCAGTTCCTACTTGTATTCATCAGAGTCGCTGAAAGCTGAGAGTCATGGTGTGAGAAAAATACAGTAACTAGTAACGGAAGCTGTAAAAACAAGGTAAAAATATGCTTTAATGTATAGAGGTTTTAGTGGTGTAGCGTAACCAAAACCCGTTGGCCTGAAATCACAAAGACGCAGGTTCGAACCCTGCCTTGTATAACATTTTCGGTTATAATACAATATAATTGAAGGAAAAATAGAGGAGAAGCGAGGAAGAGGAAGAGGAATAAACTACATAGTGCAGCTCAATAAAAGAGTTAGGTCGTATCGAGATGTCAAAGAGGTTGCCTGGGATCGGAGTAAATGTAGGGCCTACTTTGAGTTACACCGACAAAAGCTTAGCTCTATAAGCTGAAGAAGATGTATGTCTCTGTCTGTTTGTCGAGCTGCTTGTAGTGCAGGGCAGGATTTAGAGCACAAGAGCGCGCGGCAGATCGCCTATGAGATGGACTGACCAAATCAGGGCTGCGGTAGACGCACCCCTACACTACATATAGTGTGTGTACAAGGAAGGCGGCCTTGAGAGACGAATGGGGACGGATCGTCAAGCTTGCCACTAATCCCACATGACGATCACGACCACTCTTTCAAGAGTGAAGCGACTAAGAAGAAGAAGTATGTATGTAAACCAGAATTAGGTACAAGAACATGTAGCATTGTGTATAAAGGCGAGCTTATCCCTATGAAAGATTTCTCCCAATTCATCTTTTAGCAATCGAGCAGGGATAAAGTTTTTATCCTATGGCTTTCACTTCTGGTCTTTGGTATAAGTGCATCTAGCCTATAATAATCTTTATTGACTTGTAATTCTATATTAATAAATTAAATACCGGTATGATAAAGAGGAAATAAAGTAAGTTTGTTTTGTGGGGGACTCTCCGGAACCGTTC
Organism: Epinotia bilunana; assembly: GCA_947049275.1. Classification (NCBI taxonomy): domain Eukaryota; kingdom Metazoa; phylum Arthropoda; class Insecta; order Lepidoptera; family Tortricidae; genus Epinotia; species Epinotia bilunana. The sequence goes on along the minus strand of OX346275.1, from coordinate 4,056,983 downwards.
ATCCGATTTCATTAATTAATTCAAACGTGTATAGTATGGACGTTCTGGTTAGACATTTCGGATTAGGCTGCGTTCTTTGCCATAGGCAGGCCGGCGGGGCCGCGCAGGCCGGCGGGACCGCGCAGGCTATAAAAAATAAAGACTCTTTTTCAGTATCATGATGCTATCGAAAGTTAAATTAGCAGACGTATGATGGTAAGATGACTCTGACTAAAAACATATTAAGTGTCCCCATGATGTGCCCTGTTTCGTATATATAATATTTGTCTTGCACATTTTGAAAGACTTGCAATTAAATCATTATCGCTTCTTTTTAGAAGATCCCATTCGTAATGTCTCATTCGCATCTAAATAAAGCAAAACAAGCTGGGAAAAGTAATTTAGAGCGTAGGATGTTTTAATTATTTAAGATATTCTATTTCTTATTATTGGAATAGAAATTGTATAAATATCTATGACTTTTTTGACTCATATTCTATTTTTCACCATTTTAGTGACGTCACCTGGTGGGATATCTATTAGTAACACAAGAATGACAAGGAACAAGAAACTCTCAACCGGACAAGATTTGAGAAACTAAAAATATGGAACGGCATCAGTCTATGTATACTGGTGGTGTACGAACAAGACAGCTGCATGCAGTAGGAAATAGACGCGAAGCGACTGATCAAGGCGTACCTCATTTAGGTGGCATCATTGCGTATATAGAAGATATAGGCATATTTCTGCTTTCAGTTTTCGATGATTACTTAGAAATAATAATCTTATAACTTCAATGATATAATTTTAATTTTATACAAGTTTTTTTTTACTTATTTAGTAATCCGTATAAGGTATCAATACTTAAATAGTTCAGTCAACTAGCAGGTGCTCTCGCACGGGCTCACGGTTGGGTTAAGTTAGGTCTTTAATTCGATATTATAAATATAACCTAACATATTCATCAGCGTCGTTTGCATGGTCGCGTTTTTATCAGACATAATCCCTCACGTACTTACTTAATTGTTAGTAAGGGACAGGTGCTGGTTGTCCAACATTATCACGATCATGCTAGCTAGGCTGATTTCAAAATATCATATACCGAGATTGAGAGATCGCAAATGGGTTGCCTCGCTTAATAGCGTACCAATGCTGTAAAATAAAATAAATCGTTATTTTTGACCCATGTTCTCCCTTTGTTATTATTTTTACAAACAAGCATGCTTCCTTCGATATAGACACCATAGCCCATGGAACTGACTGATGACTCCACAAGAATCACAAACGTGTCGCCGGCCCTATATTGATTTGAGAATTCGTAGTGTTGGCAGGCCCCTCGCTCTCGCCTAATCATACCGCATCGGTTGGACCTCCGCAGCCTCTACGCGCCACCAGGAACACAACACCAAACACCTACAGACCAAGAAGTGGCATTAAAAATTCAAATATTTACTGTGCATTTAAGGCCTCTTTGTGAAGTGTTAAAGTGATCTATATATGAGTTGTCAAAGCGGACCCCGGGCTCCTTTTGGGGCACAACCGGGAATAACGCTAGGAGGAATGATATATGAGTTTCACAAATTAATTTAATTTTTATTTATAGAAATGTCAGAGTCTCCGGATCCATTACCACATTGTTATTATAGCTTCGATCATTTGTTAGGAACTTCCCCAAGTTGTACTGCTTTGATTACAAGAAAGGTGACATTCCGATATATCTCTCCGAAAAAACGAGCATTTACAGAAAGAACACACATACAATTGGAAAAATAAAGGTTGCCAACATTCCCCTCTGCCCAACTATGAAGTTGCTAAGGTATTTACCTCACAGCTTACTGAATCATTTTATACTTTTCGTTATTTATATTATTAAACATAAGCGTATACTTTCTGTAGAAATCTTATTGTATACATGTAAGTTTTACCGGCGGAAGAAAAATCCAACTTAGGTTGCTACAGCAAAAGTTTGGCCGTGTATGGTTGCCTTGGTTTTATAATATATTGAGCTTAGGAGCAGGAACCCGCCTAACGGGCGCTAAACCCGGAATACCCCGCAGCCGATCTCTTCTTCGATTCGAGCCTTAAAAGTGAATGTTTTAGAGCGCAACTGTGGAGTAAGGTATAGGTAACTTTAGTGCACCATACTACTGGCCTCGTCTTGAATACGATGCGCACCTAGCCTACTGACAACCACTGTAGCCAACCGACAAAGGTGCCTTGAAACTGCAGGCCGACTAATACGCTCGCCTTCACCCTAAAACGACTCCTTACTTACGTATTTACTAATAAGTTTCAGCTTGGGTTGCCTGAAAACCAGTTCTAGGGGAACATCATACGGGTTTAGGCAGATTTATGTATAAACGAGTAACATTTTTTACGTGATACAATATATAAAAGTGAATCAACAATCAAACTTTTAATAGGGGACCAACCTCGCCCGTGCGAAAAAAATTGCTGTTTCATCATAGGAAAGGTGTCCAATCTACTAACCAAATATAGCCCGGGTGAGGTTGCTCTCATTGTAAAAGCGGTAAAGAATCATTGGGTCACTAATAAGAGTATGTAATTTTATTAGCGGTTCAAGTTTGTATTTCCGTGTGTTCCACCGTAGCGTTTAAGATACTGAACCGATTTTGATGAATGCGGTATCAATCTATTGGAAATTATGCTCCCGGTGAGATAAGCTATGTTTTGTATAACTTTCAGTTAGGTTTCCGTAGGCGGGATACAGTTTTTTGAACTTTTTACACTCGTTCTTATTTTATTATAGGTATCACGTCTTATATAGTACCTATAGGCAGGCTAGACTACTAACGGTAGTATAGTCATAAGAACGTGTAAGTGCAATAAGCAAGAGGGAAATACAGACCCTATTCTAAATGTTCACACACAGTGCGAATGATCTAGTTAACCTAAGTGTGAATTTAACCAAAAGAGAATAAAGTAAGTAAGTTATATGCTAAGATTGTTGAATATCCACCAGAGCTGTGGTGGGGCCACTGTTGCGAAGCAGTGTTGTGGGGACAAGATCAACCAGTAGGAATGCAAAATTCTGCTATCATCGCTTCGCATCGCACTGGTGGATATGGGTTGTTCCTTCTCGTTGTCCCGGTGATGGTGGCAGTGGACAACGTCCTTTCATGGTATAATCGGGCCTATGTGGCATTTTTATGCCTGATGTATGTGGCGTTCAGAGGGTTGAAAAAGATTGCAGGAAATGGAGTTCGAAGGCTTACTGAAAGCCAATCTTAGACCTTTTTATGAGCATCGAAAGCCAGGAGTTGTGCAATTCACCCGGCCTACGATGTTCTCCATTTCTGGGTCTTACGTATACCTAGCGTATCGTTGGTTCAGTGTAGATATGGAACCACCCCATGATTTCTATAAACTCATGTGTATTTATTAAAGCTCTCAGTGTGTTCGATTGACACTGATCCGAGCCTTAGACGAAGGTTATTGTAGCAGAAGCATCCGACCGCCCGTCAGAAATACAATGGTAAGCTAAAAGTTTATCCAGCTAGTATAGAAATCGATACAATTAGGTTCTCGTTAATACTTTGGGTCATGTACGTACCTATAGGCTGATACATTTGCCTTTCTAGGCTTTATTATTACCTTCTGAGACAGAAGTACTACCCCGTAGTTCAACTGGTAATACAAATGATTCACCCTAGGGTCACTAGTATACTACCAGTAGTACTAGTGACCATAATGTAGGACCGGTAGTACAACTGTCCTGTAGTTTGTTGCCTTCATTGCGATACTCTTTTTATTTGAAAAACAGGGTTCAATAAATATCCATATTTGTTCAATATCTCCACTTCAAAGGTAGGTAGGTTAGGTCCGTTAGGTATCTTCAGATGCCCGGAGGGCAAACAGACCAAAAATAGGAACCCAGCTCTGCGGGGCTCGGTCGAAACTGTCAAAATACCAGGAGAACATACTTTAATAGGAGAACCTTGACTTCTTTCCATTTTCATAACCAGAACCACCTATTAATGTATGGTCTCCTGGTATTTCGACAGCTTTGAGGGATTCTTTCCTATTTCTGCTCTGTTTGTCCTTCGGGCATTTGACGATACCTAACGAACCTAACTTACCTACCTTTAAGACTTTTATGTTATCAGTAGGCAAGTAGTTCTACTAAGTGTGTTCACACTTCATGGCGATTTTTGATGAGTCAGTTTCTTGAATTTTTATTAGTAGTACTAGTGACCCGGTGTACCTATCATTTGTACTACCAGTTGAACTACGTGGTAGTACTGCTGTCTAAGAGGGTATTATTATTATTATGGTGAATGCAAAAAGGTACCTATGTGTTTGCATTTCCTTGACTACTTAAATCACAGTGTCTGAGGCCCTTGAACTATACTCTGGACATAACACGCAAATAATAATTTGGTTGTGCATGATCGCATTTATGTCCGACATAAAGCATCCGTCCCTCTCGCACTTAACCACTTGCTAGAGGAGGACAAATATTTTACGGCTGACTTAGACGCTTTCTTGCTCGCTGCTATTACGAAGGTGTTTATATATCTTGGCTATGTAAATAAATATCAACATCTTAGTAAAGTAATGCCGACAGAATATTATATTTTATTCTCTAATATTCCTTTTTACTTGATTGCAAGCGTGCACAAGCGAATATGTGGAGGCAGAATTACATGGCATAACTGACATATAAAGTCGTCTGCTACTCACCGCTTGGAGCAATATGTTTAAGTATGTCACCATCATTGTAAACCGGAAATGTATTAATTACGTTTTATCAGTGAATAATAAACGCATGGTTTAATGAATGCTACAGCTATCCCAAAAATCTAAGTCAAAATAATTAAGCATGCCTACTTGTTAATTGTTTCTGGTCGTGTTAAAAACAGTCCAGGCGAATATTTGGAGACTGCACTACATAGCATATCTGACAGATAAAGTTGCCTGCTACTCAACGCTAGGAGCAATATGTTTAAAAATGTCACCATTATTTGTAAATCGGAAATGGATTAATCACATTTTATCAGTGAATAATAAACCCCAGCTTTAATTAATCCTACAATTATCCCAAAAATCAAAGTCGAATTAATTAAGGTTGCATACTTAATGATGTCTCTGTCTATTTTAATAACAGGTGGGGCAGAAATGGGCATCGTCCTTTGGTATAGAGATAGTTTGAGTCCTGGGGAAGGACATAGGATAGTTTTTATCCCGGAAATCATCCCCTTGGGGGAAAGTGGGGGGGTGAAAGTTTGTATGGAGCTACGATATAAACGAGTTCTACGCGGACGGAGTCGCGGGCAGAAGCTAGTATTATAAATGCGAAAGTGTGTCTGTCTGCCTGTCTGTCTGTTACCTCTTCACGCTTAAACCGCTGAACCGATTGAGATTAAATTCGGTATGGAGATAGTTTGAATCCCGGGGAAGGACATAGGATAGTTTTTATCCCGGAAATCATCCCCTGAGGGGGTGAAATGGGGGATGAAAGTTTGTATCGAGCTACGATATAAATGAGTTCCACGCGGACGGAGTCGCGGGCAGAAGCTAGTAATCATGATAATATTACTGACAAAAACATCAAACGCGAGCTGCGGAGTTGATGTCGCGCCGCAGTGGGTCACGGTCGGCGCAAGGCCGGCGAGCTTAACAGTGATAACTGTTTACCGACGAAGGCTTTTGGTGAATATATAATCAAAGATGTAATATAAAAACCGGCCAAGTGCGAGTCGGACTCGCGCACGAAGGGTTCCGTATCTTATCCGTTGAATTAAAGGTAAATTGCGGTTTACGATTTGTGACGTATTAAAAAAAACTACTTACTAGATCTCGTTCAAACCAATTTTCGGTGGAAGTTTGCATGGTAATGTACATCATATATTTTTTTTAGTTTTATCATTCTCTTATTTTAGAAGTTACAGGGGGGGGGTGGACACATTTTGGGGAACCCCCAAAAAATATCGTTCTTTTTCTATTTTTGTGTGAAAATCTTAATGCGGTTCACAGAATACATCTACTTACCAAGTTTTAACAGTATAGTTCTTATAGTTTCGGAAAAAAGTGGCTGTCCCATACGGACGGACGGAGAGAAAAACAGATATGACGAATCCATAAAGGTTCCGTTTTTTCCCATTTGGCTACGGAACCCTAAAAATGAGGATAGATAGGTTATAACTTATAAGCAGCACTCTTTGGGGGAGGCCTATGTCCAGCAGTGGACGTCTTTCGGCTGATATGATGATGATGAACTTATAAGCGCTCCAAACCTGGCACACTAAGGAACTGGTCCCACCGCCGGCTAGTAAGCTAGAAAAGTTGGGCGAGTAGCATTACATTGCGGATCTGTAAAGGTCGATTGATCACACTGTGCCTGGTCAGCACGCATTGAACCGTTACTCACCCAACTTTTCTAGCTTACTAGCCGGCGGTGGGACCAGCGGCGCTACCACGAACTTCGAAAGTCGAAGTTCGGGTATTTCCATCTCTATCGCACTCCCTAACAGTGACAGGGATGCATGTATTAAGAACTTCGACTTTCGAAGTTCGTGGTAGCGCCGCTGTGCCTAAAACTGAGCCAATGGCACCAACTTGCCTCAGTTTTGCGTCGTCAATGGAAACGAAACGTGTCACAGCTGTCAGATTTGGTCGCCATTGTTTAACACAGAATTTCGTATAGACAACGTAGCTACCTCTTTTTTATATTACGTCATTGAATAAAACTAACATTTCCGATGACATACCTAATGTACATTCAGCATCATATGTTAGTAGCACCCAAAGTAGCCAAATATATCGGAACACGTCTTTATTACTATAGGAGTAAGGGTGTGTTACGATATATTTGGCTACTTCGGCTGCTACCAACTATTGATGCTGACTGCACAGTACTTTTCCAATATCTACACAGACAACCTTCCAAAAATATCTACACATGCGTCCTATGTCCGTAACAAAAAAAATGTGTTTAGATACTTATTTTTGATAGGTTGTCTGTCCATAAATCAGAAAAAGAACACGTAGATAATCCCATCTTTTATTTTTTTTGTAGAACTATGTCTATAAATTAAAAAAAAGGCTGTTTTCAAATAAAAATTGCCTACGTCTCCTACACCACACGAGGTATTTTAGCGGTTATAAATAAGTAATGATCATATCTATAAAATCTCATTTCTGCATGCACGCTATCTAAGCATGTTAAAAGTCTATTTTGTAACAATTTTTATAAGACTTGTCTCCTGGCTAACGGGACAGTAGAAAACAAGAAATAGTTGATTTACCCTTATCTCAGTTATCTGTTATGCCAGCACAGCGCAAACTTTGTATGCTTTGCCAATTTTGAAGACTTAGAAAGTACAAAACAGGAAATAACGCTACACATTGAAAGCTCGCCGCTCGAAGTAGTCAACCGGAAATGGAAATGTCAAGTTCCGGAACATGACATTTAAGCTTTTAGGGGCTACCCGAGGTTTTCATCGATTTTCGACAAGTTTTGAATCGTATCTCCTACTTTTGCACTACAGATAGAATTATAAGTCAAACGGCTATCGGTTCTTCAATTTTTTATCTCCATTCTTGTCTACTGAATTTTGAAAGAAATGAATACCTAATTTTGTATGATTTTTTTAAACATTGTCTAAAAAAACACTTTTTTCGTATCTCTATTGACGTGAAAGATCTAACATATACGAAATCTACATGTTTGGGTTCGTCTTTGACGTCTCTAGGGTTTTCATTTTAAACTAATTAACACAAAAGTTATGGCCAGAAAACCAGTTTTTTGCCTAAAATTGTTCAACTTTGATGCCAAATATCTCGGAAACAATGAACTTTGAAGTAAATAAAGGGATTTCATTTTAAACTAATTAACACAAAAGTTATGGCCAGAAAACCAGTTTTTTGCCTAAAATTGATCAACTTTGATGCCAAATATCTAGGAAACAATGAACTTTGAAGTAAATAGGGGACACTATATTGCTTAAAGCCGTTGTTGTTAATATAATAAGCTACAAAAAACATTCGATTTTTAATATTCTTTCATCTGTGTATAGAATAGACTCTCTGGAAGGACATGGTCTATATTCATCCCGCGTGATTGCTTACACTTCACACAGAAAAAATAATACCTTGATGATGATTCATTCCCTCGAACCAACAGGAAAAAATCTTGGCTCAAGATATTTTAGCAAGAAATAATTTACCATCTTCCTAATTAAACTCTTGGTTCTAGCATCGAGTATGTATTTTTTTCTGTGTGCGTTCTTTCCAATACGACCGAAGACACGGGCAGCTAATATCTCATAATAGCAGTGAAGAAATCCAAGCTATGCAGGTGAGTCCACGGCCGTGCGTAGGCGCCGCCATATGGTGGCGATATTTGAATATCTTAATGTTATAGCCTCGCTATAAAACTCGCCGTTTTTATTGCCGACATTAATAATTTGTAGAAAGAATCTATTATGTTGGCGACCAAATAAGGAGAGTAGTGGGAGCTCGGAACGGTGACACGGAGTTTTTTTTTTTTAATACAACGACGGTGGCAAACAAGCGTACGGCCTGCCTGATGGTAAGCGGACACCGCAGCCTATAGGCGGGTGTGGACGGCTTCCATGCGATCATGAGGAAGCGCTGTGCCTCCTTGCTCTGTAGGTTGAATGAGAGTTCGAATAGCATCCTTAGGGCGTTTGCCGAGAGGTGGGACTCGCCTATGAAACAAGGGTGGATCGGTATGCACTCAAGCTTTGTTGATTTTGACTGGTGAAATCTTATTTTATTTACTTAATTTTATTATTTATTTTATATAATTTTCATTTAAAAATTTAATTTATTTAATTTAAAATCGATTTTTACTGTATTTGATGTGACATTTAATTCAATTCTCTAAGGACTATTAATTTCATTTATGATGTTTTAATTTTTAATTTTTAATTCTGAGAATTTGGATTCGTTGACATTTAGCAATTAATAATATTTCACCTGTTGACATGAACGATTTTATAATTTATTTCCAATATCAAATTTTAATTTTAATTGTATGATTCTATTTTATGTTTAATGATGCGCCGGTCCTGTTCTCTTTCTCTTCATAAATAATTTGAATGTACCCACTACTAACATTAATTAATTTAAATTTGTACTTACTAACAACTATATGGGCCACGGCCTGAAATAAACGTTTATTTAATTTATAGACGCATGAAACTCCAAGGAGTAGCATGGGCGTTGCCGACCCTTGATATGTTTGAGGATGCGCCGATAAATCTAGTTTAGTTTCGTAATGTTTATACCACTTCTTCAGAAGAACATAAGTCAAAGTTGAAGTTTTTAATTCTTTAGGCATATTACATGCACCCATGAGTGTCGATAAACTACAACCGGCTCGGAATGAAAACCTCTGCCTCAAGAAGGAAGGACGTGAAAAATCTCGGCGAGGTATCACTTCTTCAAAACAGTAATACAATATATCATTTCAGTATCACAGTATTATAAAATTACATTGCTAAAGTAGAAAGCCTGTTTATATATTTTCACAACATTTGAATTGATGGATTCGTTGCATCGACCGGCGAACGAAGAAAACCATAGAATGCGAGCAAATTACAAACTACCCAAACACGTGCCTAAAAAACCCGGTATGCGCATGATCGTACTAAACTAACAAAATAATAAAAGTATGTGTATGAATAAGAGTTTACATTTATGGCAAATGTCGACTCCATAGCTTGCTATTAGTACAAAAACTCCGATGCCTACTAATATTGTAAAATAAGACAAGTCTGTGAGAGTGTATCTTTGTAAAAGGTAACATACATACATACATTCACGCCTTTATTCCCAAAAGGGGTAGGCAGAGCACATGAAACGTATGTTCCAGCGCCACTTTTAGCATAAATGTGGGTATAAAAGACCGACAAAATGTGATATTGCAGTGATAGGTTGCTAGCCCATCGCCCACAACACACTTCAGCCCTGCCCCCCTATTCTGTAACTTGTTTTAAGCTCACCTCAACGCTCACCCACAAATATATCTTGACACCGCGATGCGTAGTAACCAAGCGTAGGTAGAGGTCTAGTTTCGTGACGGGTGAACGGCGGGGTGAGCCGCATTAACGCTTAGCGAATAACAGCCCTGGTCCCTTAGTAGACTTTTGCGACACCACACGGGAAAAAAAAAAGTAAAAGGTAACTTTGTATGTAATGGATGATCTCAACCGCTCATCTGATTTCAAGAATTCTTTCACCTGCGTGTAGAATGGACTTTCTGGGTGGTTATAGGCTATATTCTATCCCGCGCGTTTGTGTTGCGTTCTTTGCAAAACGCGGGCAAAGCCGCGCGGGCAGTTGTCCATACCCATGGATAGCTATCCATACTCATTTTATAAATGCGAAAGTGTGTCCATCCGTCTCTCCGCATGTTTGGTACAGATATAGTTTGAATCCCGGGGAAGGACATATGATAGTTTTTATCCCGGAAATCATCCTCTAAGGAGGTGAAATGGGGGGTGAAAGTTTGTATGGAGCTACGACATAAACGAGTTCCGCGCGGACGGAAGCTAGTATAATAAAATAAAACAAAAGTACGACTCAAGCGTTTTATCATATAAGGATATCGAACGGAATATTATCGAGACATTTCTAGGGAAACGCCGAAATGCCCTTAAACGATTAACCACACACATGACGTCACTGGCATGATGTCATCATGACGTGTTTGGACACTGTCCAAATAAATGTTCATACCTGTTAGCAACAAGACCATAATCATTTATTCATACAATCTTACGAGGGCTGTTATTCAAAACGCGCTCATGCAGCTCACCTCACCCGTAACGCCTAACGAAAATAGACCTCTTAGATTTCAATTTCAATTTCAGTTCAATTTCAATTTCGATTATTTATTCTGCAAATAGGCCACAAAGGCACTTTTACATGTCAAACCGTAATTTACAATAAAATAATAATAATAATCTTACACAATAATAATAGACGCTTAGACTACGAATCACGCCGTCAAGATATACTATTGGGTGTAGTAAGTAGGGTTGCCAACCATTTTTGGGGGAGATTATACTATTTTCCATAAAAAACGACAAAAATACAGTACACTGTAAAAAATATAGTACTTGGCTGGGCATTGTTGCTATTTAGTAAAAAATCTCGGAAAAATCTTGAAGCACTTCGTAAGGTCCCTCAAAATATAGTATTTTCGCGTACTATATATTTCTTCAACGGTATATATACTGCTCAAAACAAAAAAAGGCCACTTACATTTTTCTACTTTGTTGTTAATTATTGGACATAAACTAATTGATAAGTGGCTAATTAATGATCTCGCATCCTTTACAGAATACAACTACTTTCATACTGGTGTTTAAGTCTAATAGCTGGAAAAATTATATATTAATGTTTAATAAAATTTCACGTAACGATGACCATACTTGGCCCCTATTTTCTTTTGAGTAGTATAGTATAAAGAGTTAAAATATAGTACAATCCTATATAATATAGTACGGTTTGCAACCCTATATACTCATAGTAGTAAGGGTAATTCCCACCACCAGTATAATTACAAATTGGTGGTAACAAGTAGGAATAATCCTGTAGTAAAATAATCGAACATAGTACGGTAATAGTACATTTTTAAGCGTCGGTCGTCCACCAGCTCGATGGGTTGACGTTATGCTCCGTGGTGGGCGATTACTGAATGATAATGATGATGACAGGAGTAGTCAAGGAAATAGGGGTGTAGATTAGAAAATTATTATTACACCAAAATAAAGAAGGCAAAAAAATATGCCCAGTGACGAAAATCCCATTCGGATATCTCAAAGAATTACGAAGCTACAACCGTTTTAATGTTGCTTTTTAGAGAGAGAAAACGCAAACAGTGTGCGACGTCACATTACACGAGGCTGCCGGGGGGGCGCGTCGACGGCGGCGCCGAACACGATGCGGCGCGGCACGTTGCCGTCTATAGTGAGGTCACAATCTACAAGCGTCATCATTTCATATAAATAAATAAATAAATATTTTCGGACAATCTCACACAAATCGACCTAGTCCCAAAAGCTTGTACTATGGGTACTAGACGACGATAAACATACTTATATAGATAAATAAATACTTCAATACATAGAAAACATCCATAACTCAGGAACAAATATTCAGTGCTCATCACACAAATAAATGCCCTTACCGGGATTCGAACCCAGGACCTCTTGCTTCGTAGGCAGGGTCACTTCCAACTAGGCTTAAGCGGTCGTCAAATATGAAGTTGCGTTTTGCAAAAAAGGGACAGAACATACCCCTTCCTAAAACTATGGACACTTATAACTTCGTGATTATTTAACCTTTTGCGTTGATTTTTTCTCCTGTTTTTGACTAAATTTTTACAAGACATTTTTTTCGAGAGTTTCCCTCAATTTCTTCAGGATTCCACCATCAGATCCTGGTTTCCTTACCCCATGGTAAGGAAACCAGGATCCAGGACCCAAGGGTGGTCCCATGACCACCCTTGGGATACTCCCTTTCCAACAAAAAAAGAATAATCAAAATCGGTTCATAAATGACGAAGTTATCCGCGGACATACATAAAAAAATTATATATATATACGGTCGAATTGAGAAACCTCCTCCTTTTTTGAAGTCGGTTAATAATAGAGCACTTTGTGCCCCATTGACACGTCCTATCATGAAGCAAAGGTAATAGGCGTGTTTTCTTTTTTGTCATTCTCCATATTTCTCAACTATAAGCTCAAGCCGTTCAATACACTTAGACAAATAAAAAGACCGGGTTGCACTCCGGGCAAAACTTAATGACATTGTAACAGTTTTTCGATCAGAGGCTCTAGTATAAGTTCTACCGAAACAAAACTTTACGATCGCGTTTGCGTTTTACCCTCAGTTTGTATGGGATTTGACAGCTAAACGCGAACGCGGTCGTAACGTTTTGTTTCGGTAAAACTTATACTAGAGCCTCTGGTCACGTGTCCGTCTTACGAATTTTCAATCTGTCGAATCTTACGGTCACGTGACCTGTGGCGAGTTTAACATTTTTTCCCCATCCCAATAAGTGCACAGCGCCCCTAAAGAAGTTTTCACTTCAAAAACACTAATCCGCGAGTAAGTATATACGCTTACCAATACATTTTATACAGCTACCATAAGACATATACCTATAGATACAACAGATTTTTGCAATTAGTTACTTTTATCTAAATGTTTTTGCTTTCGTGTCACCTTATAATCAACACCTTTGACACTCGCCGCTTTAAAAACAATGCTCAACAATTTAAGTGACATACTGTCATGTTAGTTTGTTAACAGTTTAAAACAAAACACGGCAGGAGATTGGGAAACACCGTTCTTATTTTAATTAAAATACGTGAAAAAGCAAACAAATTAGACCAAGCTAAAAAAAAGAATATCGCGAAAAGAAAACAGAATTGACACCTATAAATGCCATGTTAATTTGGTTTATTATGTACCTTACTGCTATAATTATATTGTATAAATTAGTCTGACACGACTCCCAATCTCATACCGTGGCCTTTATTTACGAAGTTTTAAAAACAAAACACGACGGCCGATTGCGCCGCGTTCTAAATTTAAAATATGGGCGCCAACGGAAGGCGCGAAAACGAACGGTTTAAACAAACGGGTGAGTCAGAGGCGGGAATAGAATTTATGACACCTGGCAACATTGCATTGGATTACATAATGTGACCTTTGCATCGACATATTAATAACGGCGATGAAATCATTGATACGAGTTTTGCGGAACTAGATACTAGACGATGCAGTTGGCAGACAGTTATTTGTTTACGACTAGCTTTGAAATCGACATCATCCGCGTAGAATCGATAATCGATTTCACATCGCAAATTCCTAATCACATTTCATTCTTCGGCGACGACAATTTAATGGAAAAGGTATAGGTATGTAATACCACTAACCAGAAGTAATTTTTGGGGTAACCAAAAGTACATCTTGTACAAATATACGAGCTTAATAATGAATATGCTCAGTTTCTTTAATTGATTTTAGGATAACCAAACATACAGCTTGAACAAATGCATCCGTCATTTATAATTATGAGATGCTCTTACACTATTTTTAGTCACCAGCATTAATATCTGCCATAGAACCTGTCAGATATTTTTAGTAAGATCAGATTGATGCTGGTGGCTTTACTTTCTTGAATAACCTCCGAAAAATCTCAGTAACTAGATATATTCCACAGTCGAAGCAACATCATCATATCAGCCGAAAGACGTCCACTGCTTCATAGGCCACCCCCGAGCGCCACAAAGACCGGTTCTGCGCCAGCCGCATCCAGCGGACTACTTTACCGGGTTATCAGTCTATCTTGTGGGGGTCTGCCCACGCTGCGCCTCCCGGTACGTGGTCGCCACTCGAGAACCTTTCCATACCAAATGGCCGTCGAAGCATCATCGTCATCAGCCTATATATGTCCCACTGCAGGGCACAGGACTCATCTCATGAGTGACAGGGAAAAGACAGTAGTCTCCACGCTGGCCCAGTTGAAGCATACGCGCGCGTAAATTCCCCTGTAACCGCGCCGCCTGCATTTATCCGCCTTATGCCATAAAGTTCAAACAAATGAACAGTTTCGATTGAGGTGCCTGGTCAATAAGAGGGGCTTGTTGCATCGCTCCGCAAATAGACTGTGCGCGTCTGGAACCGAGACTATGCAGAATGCCTTTCGCTTTTCGAAATCGCTGGCTCTAAATTACATTAGTGCAAGCAGGGATTTATAGTGTGCGTTGACACTACACAGCTCTACAAAATAGCGTACGATTATCACAAGCTTTAAACCTTTTTCAAACATAAATGTACCATGTCCTACACATATTTTTATCTAATGTAATGATATATTCGAGTTATTTTCCTGGCCTCTGCAGTATTTACTATGGTTTTCTTTGTAACCGAGACTCAAGAGGCCGTTCTTTGCGATATGATGGGTTTTCTCTTTGCGCTGCCGCGGGTTCTAGGCGCTAGACTCTAGGACTGTCAAGGGCTAAGTCAAGGCATTTTTCCACCCTCGTAAAGATACCAAAATAAATAAAAGAATAGAGTCCTTTGGACGCCCATTTCAACGGATTATATACTGTATTAATATGTAGTTAATACATCCCGAGGTTTCGAGCCCTTATTAATGTCTCAGTCTACTCGAGAGTCTATCACAAACATTGTCTGACTTGACTTAAGTTCCTACGTCCCCTGGATGGGGCAGAGGGTATCCTCAATGCGTCGCCAACCCGATCGGTCTTGAGCTTCACGCTTCATTTAGCTCCAGGTCTTCTTTATGGCTTTCGCTTCTGCAATGATCGTCCACCGCCAGGTCTGCTTAGGACGGCCACGTTTGCGCTTGCCTTGGGGATTCCAGTCCAAGGCTTGCTCCACTATGTGATCAAGGTCCCTTCAGAGTGTATGGCCAGTCCAGTTCCATTTGCGGCGTTTGATCTGCTGGTCGATCGGACTCTCATTGCAGCGTTCCCAGAGATTGGCGTTGGATATCTTCTCGGGTCAGTAAATACCGAGAATCCGACGGAGGCACCTGTTGACGTAGACCTGCAGCTGGCGTGAGAAGTCTTTTGTGACCTTCCACGTCTCGCATCCGTATAGCAACACGCATCAGAAACATTGCAAAGAGCTTAATAATTGCGATAACCGATGACAATATAACCTTTATATCACCTACCATATGGGTGCCACATAACGGGCGACGCAGACTCTCTGAAAAGACATACTGCTAGTGTGCTACTCGGTAGCAAAATTATTTCCGTGTTGCGTAACGCTTGAATCCCTCGACTAAGCTCAAGAATCAATATACGGTCCTCGCCTTAATAAATAATTCTGCTCCTTATCTGCGGACATAAGAGCTATGGGACATATTCATGAGTAGGCACCCATATTTTTACACGAGTGCATTGCTAACGTTAACCAACGGATTTTCCAATCAGAGTTAATCAACAATGAGCTTCGCCAAGCCGCTAGGTAAAATATTAACCGGTGATCCATCGTTACCCTCAACATTAAATATACCGCCCTCGCCGAAAATAAATCATTTTGGTCCTTTGAGACACAATCTATCTACCATTGTACCATCATTACCCTGAATATTCAATATAGGTACGGCCCTCGCCGTAAATAAATCATTTTGCTCCCTTGAGACACAATCGCCCATTGTATTGCCAATGTTAACCGTTATTCCAACCAGAGTTAATCAACAATGAGCCAGCCAAGCAGGCTAGGTAATTAACAGGTGTGTCCTCGCCGTTTCCGCCGGCCCCGGCTATTTCGGCCCTTCACCAGGCTATTTCTGACAGGTTACAGCAGTCCCTTGCGATTGAAGGCTGTGACTGGCGACGTCTCGAAAAATAAACATTCACATCTATCTTCGAAGGTAGGAGTCTCATCTAGTCGGCAGTGGAGCAGTGATCCTTCCGAGGTAGCGAATATAGATCCTCTTTGAATTAAAGCCCTAAAAAGGAAAAATCTAATTTGTTTTGTTTGCGCTAACTAAACAAACCAGGTAAAACTAGTGGCTCTGTGAGTTGAAACACAAGCGAGCCTATCGTTTTTCAAAAATAAAAATTGGGATAAGTGACTACAAAAAAATCTATATACATAACTAACCAACCTGCTCAGAAAATTTCACGAGAATCGGTTGAGAAATGCGACCTGCAGAGAACAGTGCTTTGTTCGCTTTGCTCCCTTGTTCGATAAAATTTAAAGGTCAAATGATAGTCGCTTTCAAAAAACCCAGCGTCTCAACCATTTGGGTTTAGGTCGCCAATCCCGATATCCAAAATCATGATAAGTCTAGGAGCACGATGAAGTGCGCCTCGCTGGACTGTTCCAAAACGATGACCTTTCAAGAACGATATTTCGAAGCCAAGTCTCACTACTGCACCTAGTACACTTCGACAAGTAATAGTCAGCCACATATAAGTTCAGCAATGAACAAATGGTCACTTTGGGTTATACCTACTCACTGTTACCATTTGAATGGGACCCGATGCAAATTGAAAAATTTTGAAATATATTTTGGCAATAGTTATAAACAACAAGAAGGTGGTGACAAATACCAGGAATACGCATACCCCAGCTGTTACCATTGGCAACAAAGTGGTGGTAACATGTGCGAATAACCCGTCACTTTATATCGTCATCATCCGAAACAATTTGATCGCCACCAGTAAAGCATCACAAGCGTTTGCGGCTCGAAATCGTAAATTCGAACCAAGTTATATGTATTTGTAAACTTGCCAATACAACAACCGAAGCTAAGGAACAGTTAACGAGATTTTCACTTCCACGGTTCGGATACACTCGGCAAAACATATAGGATGGAAATAGCTTAATGCTGTAACTGCCGAACCGTTGAGATATTCACTTTAATAAGTATTATTAATGCGAAAGTGCGCTATCAGTTTGCTACCTGCACGGCTCCCACAGGACGGCCCGCGAGCTGTGTCGCGGCGACATAGACTATCCGTCTCTTTCTAAGCGTTTTAACTAGAAAGCCACGGGTAGTAGCTACATCTCCGTGGTAGCGTGCTGATCCGTTTTATGAAAACTTGTACACTGACTTTTCCCCTCAGAATTTTGAATTTTTTGAGAAGAAATGTGTCTAAAATTATTCCATTGCCACTCCGTTACTTTTCCACACATGCTTGTATGAAAATAACGGAATTTGGTTATGACTGTTTTTTCCCCTAACCCCCTTTTCCTCCTTATATCCAAAATAATAATATCCTCCTAATAAGAATATTAGGATGAATAGGGTTTTTGAGTCTGCGTAAGGATAACCTAAAATATCAACATTTTGAGAAAAACGTCATAAAACCTGCAATTTTTTTATATAATTTTAATGTAATTTGACTATGGAGAAAGTTAAAATTCCAGAGAAGGTCATAGGACAATTATCATCTCAGAAATGATCTTTCCAGCAGGTGATTTGGAAGAGAAGTTTGTAGGAGTACGAGTCGCGGTCAATATTAGGTAGGTGGGGTGTTGAAAATATGCCAATACAACATCAACCGAAGCTCCACCGCGAACGCGATTTCCACGGTTCGGATATACAGCAAAACACACAGACGGATCAAAATAGCCCGATGCAGTAACTGCCAAACCGCTATTAGATGTAGGTTATAAATATAGCTCACGTTATGGGTCAAACGCTGGAAAGCTAAAGGTGTTGTGTTCTTGAAAGTTGTTGAGTGTTGCGTACCAAGTACAAAAATTTACTAAACATTTATAAAATCACTGATGTCCCAGATGTCTGTCTGTCATAGACGTCGCGTCGCCCAAATATGATTTCTTAAGATGTTCTTTATAGAAAAAACCGGCCAAGTGCGAGTCAGACTCGCGCACGAAGGGTTCCGCGTACCATTATCTATAAAAACGGCAAACAAATCACGTTTGTTATATGGGAGCACCGTAAATATTTATTTTATTCTGTTTTTTTGTATTTGTTGTAATAGTGGCAACAGAAATACATGTTCTGTGAAAATTTCAACTATCTAACTATCATGTTATACCTACCTAGACTAGACCTAGACATGGCGAATCCCATTGTGTATACAAAGTTTCATGTTATTCTAGCTTGTCGTTTTAAATTAAGAACAAAACTACCTTCGTTTGGATTCCAGCATCCTGGCGACACTTAAATATGTGCCGCATAGCCCCTATCCACGATGGATTTTCACTAATACGGGTGTATAGATTCGAAAATTATTATTACTCCAAAAGAAGGAAGGCAAAAAAATATGCCTAGAGTCGAAAATCCCATTCAGCTATCTCAAAGGATTACGAAGCTACAACCGTTTTAATATTGCTTGTTAGAGGGAGAAAACGCAAACGGTGTGTGACGTCACATTATCCGAGGCTGCCGGGTGGCCGCGTCGACGGCGGCGCCCACCACGATGCGGCGCGGCACGTTGCCGTCTTCTGTGACGTCACATTCTTCCAGCGTCATCGTTTCATTATGAAGTTGCGTTTTGCGAAAAAGGGACAGAACATACCCCTTCTTAAAACTATGGACACTTATAACTTCGTGATTATTTAACCTTTTGCGTTGATTTTTTCTCCTGTTTTTGACTACATTTTTAATCCTTTTTCGAGAAAATATGACATTATTGATTATTTTATTTAATGTCTACACCGCTATTGCCGATGGTCAGATGAAAGGGTGAGTTTCCACCAGAGTTACGCGAGATAGCAGAGCGGTTTGCGAGAAAATCCACCAATAGCATCGCTAGCTTTGTTAGCGTATCTCTTCCTAATGGTAAAAAATAATATTTTTTTAATGTTTATTTCAACTGCTACACAAAAAAATTTTACACAAAAAAAAATCTCCTCATACACCGAACGCTACCTTGTACAACTCTACTATATACTCAGCGTAACTGTTCCAAGTCAAGTTCATCTATCACGAAATCCATCTTAGTGCTCTCGATTCTGAGTAGAAAAAAACCCGATTATATCAATTTAAAAAAAAGTCGTGTGTACAACTTTCCGTAAAATGGCCCGCCTACGAAGATACGTCTATATTACGTCTGTATTCCACCGAATGCATATGTCACAGTGCACAGATGACATACAAGTCACATATATGTCTCAATCGAATGTCACTGAACCCTGACTCGCTCGGCTGCGCACAGACAATACAATCTTTGCTGACAAAGACTAATCTCACTTATACAATCTCGTAAACCCTTTTCTCACGAAAGATTTCTAGCTTATCAGAAAATTTCATACATAAACTCACACCCGTATTCCCAAAAGGGGTAGGCAAAGCAATTTTCAGTGCGACTGGAACAAGCATTGGAGATTGCTCTTGAAAAGATGGAGGAAATGACACATCTAATACTGGCTTCTGCCCGCGACTCCGTCCGCGTGGCTCCATACAAACTTTCACCCCCTGAGGGGATGATTTCCGGAACAAAAAACTATCATATGTCCTTCCCGGGACTCAAACTATCGGGTATACCCAGTTTCATCTAAATCAGCGGTTTAAGCGTAAAGAGGTAACAGACAGACACACTTTCGCATTTATTTAGTATGGATTGCATTGATACGTCACTCTTACTAGCCCGTCGCACAGAACACATTTTAACTCAATATAGCGGCAAACAATTCTACGGTCTGCCTATGGACCCTAGCGATTCGAGAAGAATTGCAAGTGCGTTGCCGACCCTTTATTGATTTGAGGATTCGTTGTGTTGATAGCTAGAGACGATAGCGGGTCCATCGCTCTCAACACATCGAGATCTCTGCCAACCTTAAACCCCTATTCTCATAGTCATAGTCGACTCTTACGGAACCCGCGGAAAGACAGAGGGCGGTGTTATTCTAACCCGACACATAGGTAAACTGTATGCTGCCGTACTTTTTTAAAAAGCAGTTCTTCATACAATTTGCTTGTAGATGACTGCCTTTTTAAGAATCACGGCAGTATGTATACTATAATTTTGACGACCGCTAGGCTAAAGCGGTCGTCAAAATTAGTTGTTAGTCGAACATGCGCATACCGGATTTTGGGCAAGTGTTTGGGTAGAAATTTGTGTGGAGAGGTGGAGATCGCCATCTATGGTTTTTTCGTTCGCTGCTGCCCAGGTTTCGAAATTATCAAGATAATTACGCTTCTTGATAATATCACCAGTATAAGAACCAATGACACTCGAGTTCGCTCAACTTTGCATAATCCGAACTGAATTTTTCTTGTAAGGGGTATCCCCACGGCGCGGCACGTCACGTTGACACTTCGTGCGTTCGGATAGACGCAAGTGCGGAAATACACGTTCGAATACTTCGAATACAGTTCACTTTCACGAGCGCATTTTTTTGTTATTATCAATCGATAATTATCCATCTGTTATTATCACGAATTATCGTGATAATTATCATTGATAATTATCCTTTCGAACCCTGCTGCTGCATACGAAGCCGGAGGTCCTGGGTTCGAACCCCAAGGATATTTATTTGTGTGATGACCACGAATATTTTATTCCTGAGTCATGGATGTTTTCTATGTATTTAAGAGTCCGCAGTAAGCTCGATTCTTCATACAAACGTAGTTACGCTCTCATTTTAAATTACGTGTCGGATTGTAACGAAACTTTGGCATGTACAATGACATGAGGTATATCTATGTCGGTAATTAGTTTTTGTAGCTTCAGATACCATAGTAAAAGAAATACAGCGAATTTATGTTTTTCATACAAAACTTGTTTTTGCTTTATTTCGTTTGTTTTATAAACTGGAACCATATAAACTCATTACAGACATAGATATACCTCATGTCATTGTATATGCAAAGTTTCATTACAATCCAAAACATAGTTTTAAAATGAGAGCGTAACTACGTTTGTATGGGAAGGTGAAATTCGGCCGAGCTTACTGCGGACTCTTAAGTATTTATTATCTATATAAGTATGTTTATCGTCGTCTAGCCCTCATAGTACAAGCTTTGCTTAGTTTGAGACTAGGTTAATTTGTGTAAGATAGTCCGCAATTATTTATTTATTTAATCTCATCCGCAGTATATCTTGACCCCACTTGACCCCTATATTCGTAGCAACTGCGTGAAATCGGAGGCCAATTTTATATGGTTGATCCGGTCCGTGACTTTGTGAAGACACAGATCACTTCATTTGCACACAGCTGTTGATGTCAATGACTTATTTGATGTTCGATTGACCTTTTATTACTATGCGAATTTAGACTTTATTTTTATTGTGATAGGGGTGCAATTGGAAGATGATTAATGAACTTTGGGGTTGAAGAATAATAAAGACGCCGAAAACACTTCGAGTGATTAATGAACGAACCTTTGTGGATAAAATGACACAGTGCTTTTTGTATATGTATGTACGTACGTACGTAGTTTACTTATACAATCAAAGTTATGAACATATGAATGTACGCGTGTCAAAAGATCTTAGGATATTTTGGTATATAAAAACATAGTCTCGTCTTTTACGGATTCGGGTAACCTTATATGTATCTATGTGTGTAAAATAGCAGGGCATGGTTTCAGAGAAATTTCCTCCCTCGTACGCTCCGGTTGTGGAATGAGCTCCCTGTCGAGGTTTTCCCGAGGCACTAACGATAGGGTTAAGAAAGGAGTGTATACATTCTTAAAGGGTCGGCAACGCGCATGTGACACCCCTGGAGTTGCAGGCGTCCATATGCTACGGTGATCGCTTACCACCAACTGTTTGCCGACGTGATATGAAAACAAAACAGCGGCCAACGTTTTTCCAAGCTTTTCACCCCCGTTGTAAAAGACTGTATGATTGTTAGGTATAACATATCAAGGCTCATAGCTTAGCGATATAGTGGAGTTCATATACATATATTATTAGTATTATTACTCCTAAACGTACAAAAAATCCGAGGGACATTATTTTATTGAAAGTGCGAACGAACCGAACGAAATCCTCCGTCGGGCGTATGTCCAGCTGTTCTCTGCTACAGATTCTTGTAAGCAAGTTTAATAATTAACTATATCGATTTTATCGTCGATTCAGTTTTTCGATTTTTTTTTTATAGACACGCATCGCGAGTTCAACAACCCACAGAGCCACTACTTTGAATGCATCAGGCAACAAGGCCCATATTCCGTACTCCGTAGAGTCGAGAGCAGCAGGAGAGCATTTAAACTCCAAGTAAGGTGCATTGGGTCCCTGGACAACGCGTGGTTTCTGCAAAGCTGTAGACACCTATTTAAGAATTTTTATATACTTCCGCTTTCATGCCTCTATATAAGAGAGGCATGTCTCTTTGTTAAGGACAACCCTAGTCACTTCACAAATCGATACCACACCAGTGCTAGACACACAAGAGCTCGGTACCGAAATCTGTTATAGCAGCCTCCCTGTTAACCCTAAACTTGACAGTGGATCTTTAAATGCACACATTTTTTAGTCACATTTTTGCATTTTTTGTGGAACGATTTTTCGCGCTCTATACAGTCAGACAGAGGCTTGAACGCACGATTTTTATAATTTTTGCCAAGTTTAGGGTACCGCTATATATAAAAAAAATACTAAAACATGTGCATAGTCCTTTATAACACTTTGCCTGATGACCTTAAATTAGAGAATAAGAACTCGTTTAAAAGTAAATTGACAAAATGGCTGCAGGCTAAATGTTTTTACAGTGTTAACGAATATTTGCCATTCGACATAGGTAATTAATTAATTATTTGACATATTTATAAATACTAGTTTATAATTATATTAGGGACTTGATATTATATAGTTAGTATAAGGAAATTACCTGTTATAAATTTACGAATCCGAGAATATTTGGCTACTAAAGGCGATGCCTTGATTTGAGTCGAACACACCCCTTAGACAGAGTCACGCTAATGCCTTCCGCGCACGAGGAAATGGCTTTTTTGGACAAATTTCGATAAATACCTAACTTAGAGACGTTTTATTTAAAGTGAGATTTTAGATGAGATAAAATACTATAGTATTAACTTGATTGTGTCGTAAAATAATGTATCGTTTGAGTAGGCTGAGTAAAAAAAGGAAAATACAGAAACAACTTTGGTTTTTTTTTCTATCGAGGAAATTTTAAGCAATCATGTAACGATAAAATCCGATAAACAATCATATAGTCAAGAATCATATATCTGAAAATCAGACCTTATTGTTTCTTAATCTAGTCGGAACGGCGTTTCCAAGTACGCGATAATTTCCAATAAGGACCTTATTTGATACAGGTCGTCGACTGGTGTATGTAGTACATATGTTTTATAAAAAAAAAAAAATATGACATGACATTGTAATAATTTGCACACCTGCATGCAGGTTGAATATGCATGAACAAATTCAGCTTTAAGACCTTACCCTGTTACCATATTCTGGCAAATAAATAAATTTTGATTTTGATATTCGTTTTTACCTTTAACCAGGCCCCTATTTCACCAACTTGACAATTATCACCTGGCAATGCTAATTCGCCATAGATTGCTTGTTCTAGAAGTTAAGGTGGTCGCTAGGTTACTTGTGGAACCAGCAATGTACGGAGAATTGTCGTTGTCAGGTGACAATTGTCAAGTTGGTGAAATAGGGGCCAGAAAGTTGCGTTTAATGTAATAAACAAAGAAATTAAACCCGCGTATGGGAAAGTTGCAACCAGTCATTATTGCAAAACAATTAGGTTTTCATAGGAAAGAGAACAATGAGAAACTAATTAGAAATATGATAATGGCATTTGTTTATACAAATATACTTACACCCCATTTTACAGCCAGTCCTAAATATCTTCACATTGACACAAACTCATGCAGCGAACGAAAAACTTCCTTTCTTCGTAGGCAGCGCCACTACCGCTATCAACTTGGCTAAAGCGGTCGGAAAAAAATTGGGCCGAACATTCGGCCGAATATTCGTATTCGGCCAAACTCATATTCGGCGCATTAGTTATAGTCCAGTAAATGAACTGACAACTCGTATGGAAAAAATGACAATTTTGGAAATAATTTATAATAGCTTACTTTTTATGTGTAACGGATATATTATCAATTAAATAGTTACCCAGCGACAAAATCCGACAAAATTTCAGACATCAAAAATATGATAAATTAACTTCTGAAAAGTCAGAAAAAATATTAATAAATATTTTTGTCTTTATTTTGGTTTATTTACATTTGCTCTATAATATTCAAGATAAATCGTATAAAAAAAGACAATGCATGCTTCATTGAAATCTACATAATTACTTCCGGGTGGAAAGTTTGTCGGATTCTTGAATATATCATCTTAGAATAACATTTTCAAATGAAATCAACAAAAAAAACGCTATTATAAATTAACGTTTTTCATAACCGTATTTTGCCTGGAGTATTAGTAGTGTAAAGTAGCAACTTCGACTAGCTAGATGATAAACCAATTTAAGGTTTCCTTAGGTCTGGGTATATGGTTGACGTCACGCCAGTGTCAAATTGTATTAGTGTATCTCCATTTCTATTGTTCTATAGACTTTTTCTATAGTATGCAGCGAACGAAAAAAAACATACAAGTCATAGCGCCGTTTAGTTCGAACATGCGCATACCGGGTTTTAGGCACGTGTTTGGGTAGAAATTAGTAAGGAGCTCGCATTCTAGTGGTGTTTTCATTCGCTGATGTATGTATGCTAAAATTAACATCAACAACATCCTTAAAAGTTACAATAATTGGAACTGATTCCCAACACTTTTCTCACAATGACTACAATGAGTGACTCAGTTCACTTCTCAATGGAATCATTATTGGAATGAACTCTTAAATGATGACTCATGGTGCATTAGTTACAATGTCTTTTGGTTATTTATGGACTGTGATGGAAATTTAAAAGCATTT
This sequence comes from Epinotia bilunana, assembly GCA_947049275.1. NCBI lineage: Eukaryota > Metazoa > Arthropoda > Insecta > Lepidoptera > Tortricidae > Epinotia > Epinotia bilunana. Next base: position 4,031,630 of record OX346275.1, on the reverse strand, counting down.
TTAAGTAGGCCATGCGAATGCGTACCATCCATATTAGCTGTTATGAATAACATGTGTTTAAGAATAAGTCCTTAGTAAGGGCTATTTGTAGTTGAGTAAAATTTTTTTTTTTTACCCTAAGAGTGGTCGTACAAATGTTTGTACAAATTTCATAATTGACTTTGAACTATTACTGAATGTCAAAAAGTTCCTAATTAAAAAGAACTGAAGCGTACCTTGGGTCTCAGGAGGTTGAGGGCAGGTTATTTCAAACAGTCGGTAGACGGTAAACGTAAGTTAAGTTTGTTAAGATATGACTTCAAAAGAAGTTTAACAGTTCTCTATGGGATTTTTTATGACATTGGCAAACTAGCATACCTACTGTCTGCCTGATGTAAGCAGACAACGTAGCCTATGGACCATTGCCGTTCCAAAATAATCATAAGCGCGTTGCTTACCCTTTATTGATTTGAGGATTTGTTGTAGTAATAGCTAATAGGCGGATCCACACCGGACGAGCGGCTCGGCCGAACAGGGCTCGCCCTAACGTGCGCGCTCAGTGTAGACGTGGTTCGACGAGCCACGGCTCGCCCGAGCCGAGCGTTGTCGGCTTTTTGACAGAGATCAAAGGACCGGACATACGAAAGCAGTTTTGCCCTATAAATATCGAACTCGTTCTCCAAATCTCACGAGAATCTTTTAGGAGATGTGACCTATAGACCCTTCATCATAATAATCATACAAAATACCGATGAAACTAATTAACAAAATACGTAAATTCGGCCGAGCCAATTTGGCTCGGACATGATATGCCGCGCGCGTTTGTCCAAGGCGTGTCCACACCGACCAAATCAGATCGAGCGCATGTGGCCGAGCATTGGGACGGCTCGCCCGAGTCGTTCGGGCGAGCGTTTGGGTTGGCTCGGGCGAGCCGTGCAGTGCGGCGTCGAGGCATCGAGTTGAAATTAAAACAAAAGAAAAAAAACTAAGTTAATGTCCTAATAAAAATTTGGCCAGTAATATCGCCTGACACTACAAGTACAGGGAAAAATCTGAAAGTATACATTTGTAAAGTTTGGAACCCTCGATAGGCGAGTCCGACTCGCACTTGTCCGGTTTTTTTTAAATACCTGTATCATCACACAAATAAAACCACAACCGCCAGCTATGTAAGCCCCTGCCTACATAGCTGGCGGTTGTGGTAGGCTAAAATAGTTGGCTAATTTTTGGTGAGAATTAAGTATATTTGTTTTGTATGATATTTTTTGTACAATGTATCATTTTCTAAATGATTATATTGACAATAGACTATACCTATTATCTCGATACGTATACCTAGGTATCTCAGCATAGGATCGAGTTGCAAAAAGACAAGGCTTCACCGCGAGGAAGGTCACAGTGATAATGCTGCTCTTATCAATGCTAATTGCATTCCAATAAGAGCATTTACATCTCTTAGCACCTTTGTAACATTGCATTATTGCATTGCATTTATATTTGGACGCTCAGAGACCTTATACATCTCTGGAATAATGAATTAATATCATTAACTTCTGTTAATGCTGATACAGATCTTATATCGAATGTAATGGTAATATTTTGCAATTCTGTTTTGTTTACATTAACTTAGTGACATTTAGTTTGTTAACCTTTTATATATAATTTTAAATTATTATTGTGTAAGATTATTATTATTTTATTGTAAATTACCGTTTGACATGTAAAAGTGCCCTTGTGGCCTATTTGCAGAATTAATCATTGATTGATTGATTAGTATCTAATTAGGGATTATATGCAATACAGTATTGGTAAGTTTAAAATAAATGCAATAACGTGGTTTTATTTTACAAGCTTTTATTTAACTTGCAATCAATACTACTCAAAAGAAAATAGGGGCCAGAAGTATGGTGATCGTTACGTGAAATTTTATAATATAATAATAATATAATATAAGCCTTTTATTCAGACAATTTTACAGTTTAAAGAGTTTAGAATTATTGTACACAACTTATCGAATTAAATAACTTAACTTAACATATTACTGGTTCAGACAACATCGGTTTGGTCTGTATGCCGTTTGGCAAAGGCCTCTTCCATCCCTTTCCATTTTTGCCTGTCTCTCGCCAGTCTGGTCCATTGTCTCCCTGCGAATTTGACAATTTCATCTTCCCATCTCATTTTTGGTGGTCCTTGTTTTCTTTTTCTATCTTTCAGGAACCACCATACAATTCTCTTGTTCCATTTCTCTTTACCCCTGATCATATGTCCTGTCCACCTCCATTTGAGTGTCTTAACTTTAACGGTTACATCTTCTACACATGTTTTAGATCTAATACACTTGTTTCTGATTCTATCTCTCAGTTTAACTCCAATCATACTTCTTTCCATGGCCCTTTGACATGCTTGTAGTTTGTTTAAGTTGCTCTTAGTTAGGGTCCAAGTTTGACTGCCATAGGTTAAGACTGGTAGAACACATGTATTAAACAACTTCCTCTTTGTGGCTATATTGATTTCTTTGTTCTTCATTACTTCTCTTAATGACCAGTACCGTTTCCATGCGTTAGTTGTTCTTCTAGCAATCTCTTTCTCCATCTGTTCATCCATGGATATTGTTTGTCCTAAATATATATGTATTCATCAACATATTCTATGGTTTCCTCATTTACCACTATTGGTGTCTTTATGGAGTTGGTCATTGTTTTAGTTTTTTCTGCATTCATTCGCAGTCCCATTACCTCACTCTCGTATGCTAGTTCCTTTAGCATATTTTGCAGGTCTTCAGCTGTTTTTGCTATCAGCACTAAATCATCTGTGAAGCGTAAATGTGTAAGAGTAGTACCATTTATTTTAACTCCCTATTTAGGGTTCCTATCCCATTTAACGTGAAATTTTATTAAACATTAATATATAATTTTTCCAGTTATTAGACTTAAACACCAGTATGAAAGTGGTTGTATTCTGTAAAGGATGCGGGACATCATTAATTAGCCACTTATCAATTAGTTTATGTCCAATAATTAACAATAAAATAGAAAAATGTAAGTGGCCCTTATTTTGTTTTGAGCAGTATATGTATGTACTCAATTTTGAAGCAGAGGGGCTACCGCGAAACGAAAACGAACTTCATTCATGTATCTAGTAGATGGAGATCCACAAATGAAGTTCGTTTTCGTTTCGCGGTAGGCCCTCTGATATCTTGAACCATGTGGATAGGTGCAATAGTTTGGATGACAATTCAATATTTTGGTACCATCGAGCTGATCTGACGATGGAGATAGAAGGTGGCCATGGGAATTCAGGACTTAACAGAGGTAACCCGGCTGTGTTAGGGCTTGTTACCATCGTCAACAAGTAGTTGATGACGGTACACAAAAAAGTACAGTCGGCAATAAAGGCTTGTACCCAAAAATGTTGACAATTTTTTATTGCCCACTGTACAGAAACTTGTATTATAATATAATTATTGTCGGATAGAAATTTGTACATACACTCACTGGCAGAAAATTTGGCCCAAAAACTTTTCGTGATTTCAAACTATAAATTGAATAGATTAAATAATGTTTTAAATAATGAAATATGTTTTTCTAATTTGGGCCAAATTTATTGCCGGTCAGTATATCCATACTAATATTATAAATGGGAAAGTGTATGTGTGTGTTTGTTTGTCCGTCTTACGCGGCAAAACGGAGCGACGAATTGACGTGATTTTTTAAGTGGAGATAGTTGAAGGGATGGAGAGTTACATAGGCTACTTTTTGTCTCTTTCTAACCCCCCACTTCCCTAAAATGGGGGGTGAAAGTTTGTATGGAGCTGCGATATAAACGAGTTCCACGCGGACGGAGTCGCGGGCAGAAGCTAGTTATATATAATTAGACTATTTGTAAAGGATCCAACAAATGAAAACATATAGGAATACATGGCCTGTTTTGTAATGGAGGAAAAGGGTTGCTGGTAGTAAATTTTGTCCCAAAAATGCAAGCTTGTATGTTCAAATTGTGGATCCATCCAAAGCTATGCAGTGATTTATTGAAGTGACTTTTTATACTGATATAAATCAATAATCTAAGGTATTAATATAAGGTATAGCCAAAGAAGAGAGGCAAACAGTTTAAAGGTCACAGCTCATTAGAGCCACCCGGCACCCAACCTGCACCTCCTCGGCTCGAGCAGTTAGTATTCTTTATATGGATTTGTATGAGCATACGCTCACTACATCAACTCCGTAGTTAGTACATTTACAAGGCGAGGCGGTGCGGGTCAGGTGCCTTTAAAGTTAGGACTAAATTGTAGAAATGGTTGGCCAGATGTGGACCAGCGTGGACACTGACAGTGAGGAATGGAGAAGACTAGGGGAGGTATTTGTCAGGAGGCCCACAGAAATCCTACTAATATTATAAATGCGAAAGTTTGGATGTTTAGATGTTTGGATGTTTGTTACTGAATCACGCTTAAACGGCTGAACCGATTTAGATGAAATTTTGCATGAAGCTGGATTTAAATATAGGATAGTTTTTATCCCGGGTCCACGCAGACGAAGTCGTGGGCGGAAGTTAGTATAACATAATTTACATAATTAGCATTTTGGTTACTGTAGTTTTAAGTATATATTTCTGGAAAGAGGCTATAAATAATAATTAATAAAATAACAAATAATAATAACCATATTTGAATGTCTTGTACAGACCCCCTATCATGGTTGGCCTTATCACGCGATAATAGATAAGTGACAAGATAGAGCATCCGTCTCGTTCTATCGAACGGTGTCAGACAGTGATGGACACTATATCGTGGCACTTATCGTGTGATAAGGCCGACCATGATATGGGGTCTGAACATTCAAATATGGTTATTATTATTTGTTATTTTTGGGTGCAGTTCAAAAGATAAGTACCTGCCTGCCTGCATAAATACAATTATTGCTGACAGTTTTTTTGAAATTGGTTTAATAGTATAACTACAGTCATAAGACGAGAATCTATGCTATGAAGTCATGTTCTAGGCTATAAATGCCTCAGCAACCGTCTAGCCTTAGAAATAACCATTACCCACTTGATTTAGCTGTTAATTAAACAAGGTTACAACATATGATACGCACCTAAGGCGCTCGAAAAGCCGGCCGATCCAAATATAGCCATTACCGGCGACTTTACTGCATATACCGGCCATCGATGACATAATCCGTAAACCGAAAACATATAGTAAACAATGAAAGATTCAACACCTACACGAGAAAACTAGAACGTTAAACATTCTATTAATAACAAAGTTATTTCGTGATACACTCACCTGTTGCGCGACCGGCTCTAATATACTCTCGATTATCTTCGTGTGGAACACAGGCATTTTGGTACACTGGCACTATTTAAACATTAGATAAAAAACACAAATAAAAACAATTGGTAAACGGAACACAACCAAACACGAAGAACGGTAGATAAATACTGTCATGACAGGAGGCAGGCAGGTAGGAGCGAAGGGGAGAGGGACGGGTGACGTTTCTGAACGGTGTGACCAGCGGAGCAATTTAAATTCTACCAAAAGGTAAAGTGAGTTTTTACGAAATTGTGACAGAAATAAACTACTTTATTTCATAACAATTCAAAAATAAAGTCACAGTGAATTGGTATTTTTTTATTTGTCGGTTCTTTTACTTGAATTAGATAATGTAATAACTCATTAACTGTGCAGCGTTCTCCTAGCGTTTTGGCAACCAATCCTCAGATTTGGCGAAGGCACTAGTTTATGAAAGTGACTGCCATGTGAACTTCAAACTAAGAGGGAAAACTAGGTCTGGAATTAGACCAGTTTCTTTTCGATGTCGGCTACAACAAAATGTACAGTGTGTAGCACCTAATATGCAAAGGTAGTAAATGTGTAAGCATGTTATGAAGTCGTTTAAATTAAATGTTCTATATACTTATATTATCTTTTTTAGGCAATGCTTCGTCGGAATTAAAAACAAATATTGTAATCAAATTATTTTATATCGTACAAGGTATAATACAACACATATTTTTAGTCTTATAGCTATTAAGTCTTTATTTACGTGCAGATGTACATAAAAAATGCCTGACCAACAACAATAATTTCAAAATACAATTGTTTGCACTTTGTAACAGCTAAAGGAAACTACCTATTGTATTTAACTTAACATTATAACTAATGAGACTAGGAATATCACAACTGATGTTGGAAAGGTAAACATAGCGTGTGATCTTTCTCCATCCCTTTAAAAACGGAAGAGTGAGACCAGAGGAAATATCTTGAGCACAAACTACGCCTACCTTCCTGGAGTACCTATAGATTAAGAACTTTAGGTCAATATATTCTTAAAATCCTGAGTTTTCAGTACTGTCCGCGTAATCTAGTGTGTTTAAAAACGCTGTAGCCCTCGTGATCACTCTATTTGGCGAAAAAGAACACTAAGTAATTGCAAATATAAATACATATTTACTCAGCAAGTTTTTACAAGGATTTTAAGAATATTTGCTTATAGTTGAATACACAAGGTGTGCGTCGAGTTACAAATGATCTTTGTGCGAGCATTTTTAAAGAAGACGTATAATATTCGATGTTTAAGAATTGATTTTTACATTTAACTCTAAAACCCGTGAGCGAACTTGTCGATGAGAATTTGTTTCACTTATTTTAACATTCAATCATTAATTATGTAATAATACAATATATATAGAAATTGTACCAAAAATTTTGAAACAGATTTAGTTAAATACAAGACTTATTTAAATAATTTATATAATAAAGTCTACAGCTTTAATTAAATAGAAAGTATTCTAATACTGTTGTACAAGTCGTATTATGGTACTCACAAAATGTAAATTCAAAATAATTTGAATTCACATTTTTAAAGCGTTTCTTGGTTATATTTTCTATTCATTATTGAACTTTGGTATAGTCAAGAGGCACAATCATTTCGGTTAGTTATCCTATTTTACAATTTTTATTAAACTAGTTTTAAAGAAAAACAACTTAGTATAACATTGTTTATTGCGCCCTGGTCACAATTTCACAACACATTATTGCCAAAATATATAAATTACAAATCAAGGACATTTTTCCCAGGATCAGTATTGTAATAAAAACTAATAACACATTTAGAAGACATATCTACGCCAGTTCTACCATTTCTACTGATCTTAACCAACATGGCAATACTACGAAACTGTCAAATTGCCAATGTCAAGGTCAAAATGTATCAGGGTAGGGTTCCGCTTCCGCAATCAGTGATCCAAACGCAATATTTAAGAAATTGCGAATTATCGTTGGCTTTACAAATAATGAAATTAGTATGAGTCTTGGCTCTATTACAATTGACATTTGAGATATGAACAGTTTAAAGTCCGTTGTAAACTTTGAAATCCCCATACACCAACGTAATCCTTATAGGTATTGCTGTGTTAAACACCTTAAACGGCTGCTTACAAATATTCAACTATATCGCATTTTATCGAGATATTCGGGCAGCTGACGCCGTAGGTTAAGTTTAGACTGTGGGGTTGGCTTTTATGTCTCTCGGTGAGGAGTTTGTGGAAGATGGGTAGGATTGCGCACTCGAATAACTCTGATTCAGAGCTGGCTGTATACATTTTCCTCTGGTCCACTGAGTCCTGACGTTTGGAGTCACCACGACCGTATGGTGCGGATTTGCGGTCTTCTCGTTTGTTTGGCGAGCCTAGAAATGGATAAGGTAATTTTTATTTATTTTAAGGTAAGTAGGTATTGACCGTTGGGGCGGAAAGGTTCTCGAGTGGCAACCACGCACCACCGGAAGGCGTAACGTGGGTAGACCCAAGGTGGACTGACGACCTGGTAAAGATCGCGGGAGTCCGCTGGATGCGGGTGGCGCAGGACCGATCATTGTGGCACTCTTTGGGGGAGGCCTATGTCCAGCAGTGGACGTCTTTCGGCTGATATGATGATGATGATGAGGTATTGAACACCAACTATTAGACAAGAAACCTGTCCCTCTACCCGTACTCGACGACACCGCGGTCTGACCTATTAAGGCCATGTATCACACTGGCGCAACCTGCGATGGCGGTCAATAGTAAACTTGACTTTGCGTGGTGTGCACTGTGCAGCGGTGTGCCATACCATACGTCGGAGTGAGAGATGGGTGCATGTCCTCTCGCTCCCACATATGGTGCAGAAGTTGTGACTGATCCCTTAAGACCGCCGACCGGCACAGACCTGGTCAGCGGAGAGGAGAGGTCTGGTTAAAAGGTCTCAAACCGCAGGCTTAACAACTTTTGTCATAAACAAGGACTGGGATCAACACTTTGATGTGCCTTCCACTAGTTTGAAAGCAAGGAAGCTTAGTTAGGACCACCCTTGCCGTTATTGAAGCCCAAAGACCCATTACGCATACGACCAGAGTTGGATGACCTTTTTAGTTCTTGATGGAAGCAGATAATTATGTCGCACTTTACATACCAGATTTGTGTCTGGAGGCAACGTTGGGGCTACTCTTGTGGACCTTGTGGTGGTCCAGCCGCGGTGCGTGCGCCTGTGTCAGCAGAGGCGAGTCATCCACGCCCTTCGCCCTCTTCATGGCGTTATGGCGTAGCCTCTTCGCTGGTGAGTCTTGCGTGTGTCTACAGTCGTTCTTAGAGAAGCGTAGGCGTGTGCTCGTTAGCCAAGACAAGTGTCACAACCTCATTTTTTCTTTCCTCTCTTTCTGTGTATGTCTCTCTCTCTTATTCATAGAGACACACTTTAGCGTTAACTTACCAACAACTTAAAAGCCAGGAGCTCCTTTTCCGCTGCTGATGAAAGCAGAACGCCCCAGTCTATTGTCTATGATCGCGTTACAAACCAGATTTGTGACTGGGCGGGCTGGAGGTGGGGTCACTAGTTTGGAGCTAGGAGTTCCTTTAGCGCTGCTGTTGGAAGCAGAACACTAAGATTTACCAGATTTGTGTCTGGAGGCGACGTTGGGGCTGCTCTTGTGGTGGTCCGGGCGCGGCGCGTGCGCCTGCGTCAGCCGCGGCGAGTCGCCCACGCCCTTCGCCCGCTTCAGCGGCTCCGCCTCATGGCGCAGCCTCTTCGCTGGTGAGTCTTGCGTTTTCGCCACGCGTATCGTGTCGGGGTCGGGTCTCCAGTCGTTCTCCTTAAATTTAAGGGTATTAACGGTGGTTCGATTTCCATACAAAACGTTATTTGACATTCGCAGGCTAACGGCGTGATTTTTCAAGAAACCTATGTAAGTAACTTGCACAAATTGGCTTTCCATTTGCGCGAAATTCCCCCTTTCCTTGAATAAACTTCTATAAACTACAATAATTTGAGAAAAACTGTTTTCCCAAAGTATGACGTCACAAACTAAATAATATCTCAAATTATTCTTGTTTATACAAGTTTAGTTTAGAAAAGGGGGAATTTCGCGCAAATGGACAGCCAATTTATGAAAGTTAGTTACATAAGTTCCTTAAAATATCACGCCGTTAGCCTGCGAATGTCAAATAACGTTTTGTACGGAAATCGAACCACCAAGGCAGTGGATTTTCCAAAAGTGGGATAAAAGATTTGTGACTAGGTTCTGGATAACATGCCAAATTCAGTACTATCGACAACACAGCTAACGTGCACTTTATGTGCATTGTAATAAGGTTCTATATAAATACAGGATGGTCAGTTAAACTGTGTTGGCGTTTGTAACTACTAACTACACATAGTGCCAATGATTTCATAGTGCTACGCTCCGTATGTAGAGGAATCTGAGCAGGTTCCTGGCACTGAAAGTTTTCGGTATAGCCACGATTGCTGACTTTAAAGGCGTCTTTGGGTTGGCTTGTATGGTTTCATACTAATTCATGCAAATGTTTCACATTCCAATACTACCCAATCACAGTAACTGTATCTCGCCACGTGACGTCATATTGGGGTTCTGGGTAAGGTACGGTGAGAAATGCACTTAACGAACGTGGGAGGCAAAAGGGGAAACGGAAAATGGGTTTCATTTGTATTCAACCTAAATGAGGTAATCGTCAGTGTTCACGTACCTGCACTTCTGGGACAGGTTTTCGTGGTATGTCGTCGTGTCTTCGATTTATGCTATCGGATTTTTCTTGCCTGTCTTGCTTTTCTTCTTGATAACTTTTCACCTGGAAGTAAAGAAGTTGATTTTCTTTACGTGGATACATGATTAGTCTGTATACGTCCTATTAGTGGGCGCAGGCCTCCTCCCGTAAAGAGGGAATGGGGTACATTTATATATATATATATATATGGAGAGAAGCATTCTAAACTTAAGAAGAATCCATAAAGTAAAAAGCCAAAGATCAGAAAAAAAACTAGATTGACCGATGCTCTACAACAAGCACTTAAATTGAAATGGCGATGGGCCGGCCACGTAGCCAGGGACACTGACCAGCGCCGGACCCTCATATGTACCAAATGGACCGGTCCTTATGGAAAACGAAACGTGGGACGACCTCAGCAGCGCTGGGAGGACGCAATAAAAACAGTAGCAGGCAACAATTGGCTTAAAGTGGCACCCAACAGAGACAAGTGGCAGAAATTGGAGGAGACCTATCCCTGCCAAAGGGATCCCAATAAAAATTAAACCAAGAGAGAGGATATAACTCAAAAATATATACCTAGGGAAACGTCGTATACAAAAAAAAGAAAGAAAAAACTACTAGATTATTTAGACTCTAAGGAAGAACTACATGTAATTTACTATTTTTTTACGGGAAATAAAAGGTTTTATTATTATACTTATAATATATCTCAGGGACGGGGTCTGGTTACTAGTAAGGGTTATTGGACGGGGTACCTATTAGACAGAATTGTTTCACAAAGGATGAAACTTATTTCCTGCCAATATTTCCGTTAACCAAACAGTTTGAAGTTAATATCACATGGCTGACTTCCAAGACTTATACTTACTTGAGCTGAAGACTGACGTCTTTTACTCTGGCTATGAAGCGGCGGCGTGCTCACCGGCTGAGGGAACTCGGACCCTCGCCGCTGCAACACAAGACACACATTTGAATACAAATTCATCCATGCGACTACACGGACAGGCGGTCCCTCTTGCCACGTCGCTTTAGCTAAACTCGGCTCTGATACACCTCCGAGGTGCGAATTCACCAGAACGAAGCTGGCACCGCCGGATAGCGACACTATCGTCACACCTGACCCCGTATTATGGTCGGCCTTATCACGCGATAAGTGACAAGATAGGAGCGTCGTGTCGTTCTATCGAACGGTGTCAGCCAGTGACGAACGCGCTATCCTGTCTCTTATCGTGTGATAAAGCCGACCATGATACGGGGTCTGGTGGTGCGGCCGGCGTTGTTACTGACAGTGGCACACAAAACGTGACAACCTAAACCTTGCGCCGCGCGTGGCCGTCTTAACGTGTTTTTGTGTTATGTTATAAGTTTTGTATATTGTTATATATTTTAGTCTGTAAGGTATTTGTAAATAAGGGCCTTGTTGCCTGACTCAAATAAGTAAATAAATAAAATAGGTAAATAAAAATAAACTACAAGAAAGATCACACGCTATGCGGTAGAACGAGAAGGCATGATTGGAGTTCTCTAGCTGTCGAACATCGGTTTTGTTAGAGTTCTGTATGTATGGTCCCAACAGAAGACCATCGCTGGTTATCGCCAGCTATATGCTGAGTTGGGACCATTTCGTGTGTGCGTGTAACATGTTTCTTTTGTTTTCTGATTGTCGTTTTGTGTGTGTCACGAATAAATGTTTTTATTTCTAATTTATTTTATTCCTTTTTGATTTGTTACCTTCGATTGTCTGTCAGTCATCCGAAGAGTTTCCGCTTCCCGGTAACCTTCTGGTGTACCACCTCTCGTACCCGCTGTGAAATACCAACACCGGTTATATTTCTCAAACGAAAACTGAATATAAAAATGAGTACTATGAATTGGTTTCTATTTCTAAATAATATATTGGCATATGGGCCATTTTACGGAAAGGTATACACTCGACTTAAAAAAAAAAGATATTATCGGATTTTTCTACCCAGAATCGAGAGCACGTTCGAATGTTACACGAGAAAAAAGTGTCCCAAGATTTTTTATTCCATTCCGTTACCGTTTCCACACTAAGCTTGTATGATGGCAACGGAACGGAAAACTGAAAATTATATGTAACATTTTGGACAGTTTTTTTCTCCTATTAGGTTCGAAAGTGCTCTCGATTCTGAGTAGAAGAAACCCGAAAAAAGTAGAGTGTACAACTTTCCGTAAAATGGACCAACAGTCACCAAGATTAATAATTCACCTGACACTGTCATCAATTCATTATGTGATCGCTCGACACGACATAATGAACTTATATAATTCCAGCAAAATTGGATTTACTTACCGTAATTTATGGAAGCATTGGAAGCTCTCCTTTCTAAACTCTTGGTGTCAACCTCCCTGAAAATAGAGCGTTTATTTGAGCTTGTTTTGGTCGAGTAAAACTTTTTTTAGACCCCTGCTAGACCAATCATTGAGTAGCGATTGTGTCACGAGCTGTACCATCCATTACTGGATGTAATAAATTAAGTTATAGCCACACTAGATTCTCACCTATATATCTATACCTACCTAGGTATCTTAATATTATTAAGGAAAAGTGAGAAAAAGAAAATATATATATTTGGAACAGAGATTTGGGAAATCCTACCTATGATGATGGGGCGAAGACTGCTGCCTACTCTTCTCTGATACACTCCTCTGCATGGGAGAGTGGTGATGACCTGATGGGAAAAACAGCTTGTTACGACACTGGAGCAACTCCACGGGATTAGCATGCGCATTGTCAACCCTTTAAAAACCTGTACACTCCTTTCTAAACGAACCCCACAGTCAGACCGTTCGCGGAGGTAATTCCTGTGGAACCGTCCCGTAGACTAGGTAGTCTCCGTCTGTTGGTCTTCTTTCACAAAATATCATATTAAGTACCTATATATTTATTTGGTTTAAGTGCTATTTACTGTAATATTTTGTTCTAGGAAATGGAAATACCTAATTTGTGTTTTAGATCTGATTCTGACCTGTTTCAGTCTTTCCTGGTGGTGACTTCTGGCATGTGTATTGAAAGGTGTTTGTGTCCCACAAGTCACTCTGTACCACTATGAACTCCTTCTTTCTCCTCTCGGAATCTCTTCTTTGACCTGCAAAATAACACAGGTACACGTATCTTAGTATCATCATCATTATCATCATATCAGCTGAAATACGTCCACTGCTGGACATAGGCCTCCCCCAAAGAGTGGCACCTGTAGTATAGTGATCATTATTATAAAAGAGTTAGACTTCTCTTGGTGTGTTTAGTTCTCTTATCGACACCAAGATTGGAAGGATTGTGCAGCAGTGTTCCATTACTTTCTGCACTGCAGTTTTAGAGTCAGTATCCGGCTCCTCAATATCTAGCCCAAAGCTAGACCAGAAGTAGACCTTTTGCCAATACTGTTACTTCTACAGCCCAGCATCAAGGGAATGTATACGCCGTATTAACTGGCGGCATTTTTTTGCCATGTCATAGAGTCGTTTTTATGTCTTAAGCTTTTTCTAGAAAACTACTCCGGCATAACTTTCTACTACATCCTGGTAACTCCGTCACTGCTTGGTTAGGAGACTCGTTATTAAATCTGATCGCCATTCCACTATTCATAACCTGTGGACCCCACTAGCAGTCTAAGAGACTCGGTATGACTACTCTATATCCGGTATGGACTAGTGTTTTCTTTCTAAGTGATATAATTAGAAAAGAGACGACCTATCTCTCCGTGAGACAGCTCATGCCCCGTCTTGAGCTAACCGTGCTGGGGAGCCACCGAGTATCGAAAGGTGCTTAAACAAGAGTCTGTTATGCTAAAATCTCCCACGAAGTTTTTAAACTGCCTAAAAGAAGTTATCAGTTCATTCATTTAAGTACTTACAAGCTTTCCGTCGTTCTGCTGTGGAGTAGTCGGCGTCTATGTCTAGGATATCTTCAATTTCTTGTCTCGGTTTAAGAGGCACGGGTGGGTCTCTTTCTTGCCCTGAAAGAAAGTAATGGATATTGGTCTAATGAAAGGTTAACAACAAACGCAAGGTTTAATAGGTAGACCTTTCATAGTTCTGTTCATCGTGAGCCTTTCAAACAACGCTTTGCACCAATATAACACCAATTGGAAAATTCTATGTGATGGTTATAATTACATACACTAGAAACATTATCAAATGCTTACCTATAACCTTCCTCTCCATACCAGGCGGTGGTTCCAGATCATCCTGATCCACGGGCACGTGCATTATGTCCGTAAGCAGAGCTCCACTGACGCTGGACATGCGTCTGTGGCCTCTTGGCTTCTGATCCCGAGATGGAGTCTCTGGGAGCTTAGCTTGCTTCTTCTGGAGTTCCGGTGTCTGGGGATGGGAGGAGAATAAAAAAGAATCCGTCTCATATATCTTGAAGACTAAAGACAGCGTCTGAATTACGTAAGAGGTAATTATTGTGCCCAGGGATAATTATCCAGAATAAAAAATAGCTGTCACATGTTCTGGGAGTAAAAACGTGTGGGCGGAACTCACAAGCTCACAACAACGGTTGCATCATGGCCAGATTCTAGTCTTAGAAAGACTAGACCTTCTTCTAGAAGAAGAGGAATAAAAACAGTGTAGCATAAATCCAAAATTAACTTTGACGACCTTTGTACCCTAGTTGGTAGTGACCCTGCCTACGAAGATGGAGGTCCCGGGTTCGAATCCCGGTAAGGGCATTTAATTGTGTGATGAGCACGAATACTCGTTCGAGTATTCGTGCTCATCACACAATTAAATGCCCTGAGTCATGGATGTTTTCTATGTATTTAAGTATCTATTTATATGTATATCGTCGTCAAGTACCCATAGTACAAGCTTTTCTTTAGTTTGGGACTAGGTCGATTTGTGTAATCCGTACTCCGAAATATCAGTGTCTCCGAAATATTTATTATTTATATTTATTTAACTATATTATATACGCTAGCAAAGGTACCTGAAGGGACAATGCAAAAAATATATGGTGTCTATACCATACTAGGACCCTATGCACCTATTGGTACCTACACCACCTGACTTGAACACTTATTCTGAAAGATAAAATGCTGTTCCAAATCGGGTAACGTGCACTCGGGTAATTCCGAAAATCGGGTAATTCCGAAAATTACTAATATCTACTAAACTCGGCTACATTATTTGCTCTGGCAACACTCCCTATGACGTTCAGCTTGAACATGTGGAAATAGGGAGTGTTGCCAGAGCAAATAATGTAGCCGCGTTTAGTAGATATTAGTAATTTTCGGAATTACCCGAGTGCACCTTAGAGCACTACGTTTAACTAAAATACTTCCTCTGTTGGTTTTCGACGAGTCTTACCTTGATAACCTTCGTAGCAGCCTTCGTATACATCGGCTCCTGTACCTTAGCCGGCACGGACTTGGCGGTGGAAGTGTCTTTGAGAGCAGGGACGGTCTTGGCTTCCGCTCGCACTGGCTCCTGCTTGAGCGAGGACTTTGGGGCAGGTTCGGGGGGCTCCTGTGGGCATGCTCATGCTGTAGGTTCGACAAAGGTTGTAAGGCAGGTATGGGACCGACATTTATTATAGGAACGGCCGCACATTGGGCCACTAGTGGAGACCAAAGTAAAACCACTAGAGTGGCCACTATAAGTTTTGGACGAGTTTACATCTTAAGACGCTGTCAACACCAAAATGCCCTTGAGGATTTTGGATAGCGCGCACACTGTCTATTTGTATCGGAGTAAACGAGAGCGAGTATTACTGGGCGGCCCGGTTTTTGAAGATAACATTACATAAATATTAAAATAAACAAAAAGGGTGGATTATTTGTGATTAATTGCAGACCCATACGTCAAAAAAATAAAGACATAGAACCGTTTAATGTGATTTTAAGACCAATCTTTGCAATTATTATCTATCGAGCCGATTTCATCCAATTATGTATCGAGCCCGTCCACGGTCTTTGAAATATGGTGAATATTAACATATATTTTAATTGATGTGCTGAAACAAATAGTTTTTCTTAAAAAACTGCTTTTAACATCAATTTCACCAAATTAGGTCTTGTCAGCCTCTTAAGCACCGTCATGTTAATGAATGCAAATATAGAACATAATAAAAGTACTTTTATGAACATATGCATTTGACCTTGACTTCTGGAGAACGATTTCACTATCAAGCAGCCACGATTTAGTATAATCGACGAAAGTATCTACAGAAGCAATTAAGTAAGTAAGTAACCTTCCTAAACAAATGCTCTATTGAAGGTGACTATTGATTATCTTTTTGTGATCTTTGTTACAAATAGGTAGGTTAGGAGTAACAGGCAGCTAGATAATTTTCGCAGAAGCTTTAGTAGGAGCCATTGGTAGGAGCAATTATAAAAGTAGGGTAACAAAGTCGTCATACAAGCATGCCTGAGCAAACTTGGGGTAATTCGGGAAACTTAGTTCCCACAAATGTATCTCACCATTCTCACCTCAGCCGTCCATCCGTACGGCAGCTTGGCGAGCTGATCCTTCTCCGGGACCGCTTTGGACGAAGGCGGGCTGGTGTAGTCTAGGTGGTTCTTGAAGGAGACGTTCTTGGTCTGCTCCTTCTTTGGTTCTTTGGGGACTTCTTTGACTGGTTCGGGAGGTGGGGCTGCTGCTTTTGTTGTTCTGTAAAGTGAGTGAGAATGAGAATTAGTGTGGGCATATGGGGGTAAATTGACAAAGTTTGATCATTGGAAATTGTGCGTCACTGGTCAGTATTGAAAACCTTGTTGTTTAAACAGCAGACTGACTTTAAAAATTCGTCCATATTCAGTGTACAACTTTGATTGGTTTTTTGTCTGTTTTATTATTATTACTATGTTTTTTGGCTGTCTTTTAGTATTTATTTTTTGTGTTGTTGCTTTGCGCTGTTTGTAGCAGTCGCTCTGCGTTACCACCTTATCTTGGGGCAGGCTAAAAATCAGCGCTGAAGCCACGCCGCAATGGCGAGGTTGCAGCACACTGCTGAGACTGTCCCTTTGCCACCTTTTTTAAATTTTACTGCTTTTTTTTCTATTTAGTTTATCTATTTTTGTTTTATATAACTTTATTGTAATTTTGTGTACTGTGTTTTTTTTATGTGGCAATAAAATTATTTTCTTTCTTTTTTTTTTCTTTCTTTCCCTACAAACTAAAGCGACCTTTCGCACCGCTTTTTTTTGTGTATTTTTTCCTCGCTTACCGCCTCGCAACCTCACATCCATCGACCCCATCACTCACTCCATAAAGGCCGCCTAACAGAGCGTTATGTTAAACGTTTTATTAAACGTTGCTAATTTGACGAGTTAACGACTACTTATCAGTTAAATACAAGGTAAGTAATACAAGGTATAACGACTTATCATATAACGGTCATAATATATACGCTCACTGTGTATAAGCTTGTTGCCCTAACCTAAATTTCTGTATTATAATCCTTATACGAAAATATACTTATGATCGTTATACGTTATGTATGTTATACGAAATGAAATTAGTCAATTTGAGTCTTATAGAAAAAAACGTTATATAACTTGAATATTATGTCAATTGACCGTTATTCCTTGTAAAAGTATTGGTTTTGTTGTTATAGCTAACGTTCATTATATCTTGTGTACGTTATTAATATGAAATGATATATATTGTTGTTATATCTCGTGGGACGCACCCGTTAAATACCGTGTTACTTATGGACTCACTTTTCATTAACTTGATTCTGTAGGTTGATGTATTCAGCCTCTGCTCCCGCTGATGCACTGAGGCTACAGACAGAAGTTATATCACTGGTTTCTGAAAGAAAGGAAGAACATGCTCAATCAAGAAATCAATCTAAACAGGAAACTCAGGTTATTGATCAAGTGTTTTAATACTGTTGCAGTGAATATTTCGGCTTAAACCATAAAGCAAGATCTCCGAATCTATGCGATCTTTTATCAAAATGCGTTCAGTTTTCTAAGGGCCTGCTGTCCAAATGAATGAAAACAAATGTATTTAAAAGGATTTTTTATTTATAAGTACCTACTATTCTATGCGGCAAGCACAGAGATGAGAAAAATATACCCTCCTCTTTCTAATTTGCACGGTGCGAGTGAGACAGGAGACACTAAGTCGCGCAAGACGCGGCTGGGCAGCAAGTGGTGCTAGACGTTCAGATGATAAGAGATACAAGGTATTGTTTCAAGCATGAGTTTTCGGGTTGAAATGTTCATCTCTGATAAGTCTTGACTTTACTTTAGGTTTACCTGGGTGGCTAATATTTTCCTTGGGCAGTGGAAGTTTAGTTCTCTGCGTTGCTGGTGACCGGGAATCCTTCGTTGTGGATGATTCGGAGCCAGCGTCACTGCCCAGTTTGCTGAGCAACATCTGAAAAAAAAAAATGTTACTTATTAGTAGTATAATCTTATAGAAGCTAGAACCATGGCGGTTTTTGTTGGTGTTCTCTAATTTGATAAGGTCAAAATACTGATAGAAGTATCATAAAACTACGAAAGCAAGCTTTATATTGACTTGCCTGGTTACATGGTTACTTAGTACGTTCGTTCCGGATGGCATGATTATGTGGTTCAAGTCAAATCTTGCGACTTGCGAGTCTAATTCGAACAACTACGCATAGTCCAGTCAGGGGCTAAGGCTAAATGGGGTCAAGCCCAGGCTTGTATGATTCCGCCCGCCGACGCGCGACGGAGCACCGACCTGCAGCTCGTTCTCCTTGGCCTGCAGCGTCCTGCGGTACCGGTTGTTGTAC
The DNA here is from genome assembly GCA_947049275.1 of Epinotia bilunana. Lineage (NCBI taxonomy): Eukaryota > Metazoa > Arthropoda > Insecta > Lepidoptera > Tortricidae > Epinotia > Epinotia bilunana. The sequence continues at coordinate 4,012,873 of OX346275.1, read as the reverse complement.
TGGCGCAGCTCCTTGAGCTTGCGCTCCAGCTCCGGGCCGGGCGCGCGGCACTCGTGCGCGGCGGCCGGCCGCAGCGTGGCGCGGATGCGCGCCTGCGCCGCGCCGGGCGGCCCGTTGCGCCGGAGCTCTAATAACTGACGCCCGCCGACGCGCGACGGAGCACCGACCTGCAGCTCGTTCTCCTTGGCCTGCAGCGTCCTGCGGTACCGGTTGTTGTACTGGCGCAGCTCCTTGAGCTTGCGCTCCAGCTCCGGGCCGGGCGCGCGGCACTCGTGCGCGGCGGCCGGCCGCAGCGTGGCGCGGATGCGCGCCTGCGCCGCGCCGGGCGGCCCGTTGCGCCGGAGCTCTAATAACTGACGCCCGCCGACGCGCGACGGAGCACCGACCTGCAGCTCGTTCTCCTTGGCCTGCAGCGTCCTGCGGTACCGGTTGTTGTACTGGCGCAGCTCCTTGAGCTTGCGCTCCAGCTCCGGGCCGGGCGCGCGGCACTCGTGCGCGGCGGCCGGCCGCAGCGTGGCGCGGATGCGCGCCTGCGCCGCGCCGGGCGGCCCGTTGCGCCGGAGCTCTAATAACTGACGACAAAAAACTTAGTGCGGGTTGGTGCTTTACTGACGATTTCTCAATGTCATTTGAGACGTTGATGCCACGTATGAAGCCTCAGTCTTCCATTTTTTGTTAGCAGACGTTACTGCTTAATTTAGAAGATGAAGGGGTTTAAAGACCCATGTACTCGATCGTTAGCTTGTAGGCGGGCGTGTCGGTGATCGACTGATGCACTTTTAATAATATAATAATAATAATAAATTCTTTATTTCGACCAGTTTGCCCATAGATTGTTAGTAACATACAAACTTATGATACTAGAGTTAGTAGGTCTTAGCTTAGGTCTCACAATTTTTCAATAATTATTTTGGGTCTTTGTACACAGGACAATGAAAAGATGCCCAGATACTAAAAAACGGACAGTTGAATCTCTCCGCTATATCTACCAGCAAGCTGTTGGTGCTACCACGCAGGCGATGCATTTGAGAGGCGATTCTTTTTCTCATTATGGCACTGAAATCGTCCATGCGTGCTTCTGCAAACATGCCTGACGCACTGCAAAAGCGTGGCAGTCCCATCAGCATCCTGAAGCCGTTATTAAACTGGACACGCAGAGCACTGTAAGCGCGCTTCGTATAGTTGATCCACAGGCTGCACGTGTAGAATGATTGGCAATACGACATAATAGTACATTGTGATACAAGTGAGGTATGTTGACAATTATACCAGAGGCGGAATTATCACGCGAGCCGCAGGTGAGCGTGATAAGAAAGCCGAGGATTGTAATTATCAAAGCTCACGCGTTTCATACGACGTTTTTCAACACATTTTGCGAGGAAAAAATCCTTTATATATTAATAAGATGAAAATTTTAGAGGCCTGCCAAGTTATTTTCTTTACTTATTGATGTCAACAGGTTTTTACTCACATGTTGTATACATCGTCAAGAATTTCTAGTGGCGTCCATTCTTTTTATCACTTTCCTAGTCACCACGAATCAATATTTTTGTTAATAACCAAACACGCATTAACAATGTTTACAAATATCTGTGAAATAACCTATAATGGCGCGCATCAATTTTTTTTTGTGAAGTTTGCGCAGTGCAGCCAATACAAAATGAAATAAATAATTTCGTTTTAAAATGTTATCTTTATTAATTCATGTAAAATGTTATCAAAAGTGAATAGTTTTACTAAATTAATCGTTTCTATATCATATCCAAAAAGAAATAGTCAATTAATTAACAAAAAGGATTTAATTTGTTTAGTCGGGTAAGAATCCATTTACCGAGAATTAAAAAAAAAGCTGTACATTCTGTACAACTCGGTTAGTTTAAGAATGCGCCGTGTGCATACATACATTTTGCTGCAAGGTGCCAACGTGACTTAATCGGGATATAACCATAACACACAAGTATCGTAATGTTATTAAACACGCGTGTTTAATATCCAGGATTATGATCCTAAAAGTGACACAATAAGAGGTAACGTTACGAGCAATTGTGTTGAAAACAATGTTTTCATGACCTCCACTGTACAACGTGCAAACCTGCGGATCAACATATTAGCTCTTACTGCCAATGTTCTGCGTTCCCTTTCAATATCCGCATCGTCCTTTAGATGTTCGGTAGGTAATTACATGACCCAGGTATTTAAAACTGGACACGCTGTTCAAGGCAACACCGCCGAGTGTCACCGGCTCAACTATAGTTGAGCCGGTGACACTCGGCCTACCTACCCCTACCTACCTACCTATAGGTAGGGTCTTATTACCAGCTCGAAAGATGAGTATGTCACTTTTTTTTATATTATAGATGAGCCCGTGAGACTCCGCATACGTGTCACACACCTTCAACAATTTATTCATAGCACTGATTGACGGGCTCAACAGCACCATGTCGTCGGCGTAACTTATGTTGTTTACCATTTTACCACCGATCGAACAGCCAACCATGGTGCTGCTGAGCTCGACAATCAGCTGATTGACATAAATGTTAAACAGTAGTGGAGATGTAAGTCCCCCATGCCTTACTCCACACTGAGCTCTATAACCGTCCGAGGCCGACATCCCCCACCTCACAAAATTATACTGATTGTTGTACCAATATTTTAACAGCCTTATCAGTTCTTGAGGATGACCCACCTTCTGCAGCTTCTCCCATAGCTTTTCATACGACACTAGGTCGAATGCTTTCGAAAAATCGAGAAAAGCAGCGCACACGGGGGTCCTCCTATCAGTGTAGTACCTGACGGTGTGCTTCAGAACCAAAATAGCACTCTCAGTAGACAGACCAGCTCGGAAACCAAATGTTCTATCATCTACCACTGCGTATCTACTGAGGTAATTCTCAAGCACACCGTCAAGAACCTTCGCTGGTATTGTGGCCAAAGAGATTGGCCTATAATTGTTAATGTCGGACACATCTCCGGTTCTATTTTATACTATTGGTACAACAATCGTTTTCAAAAACTCGTCTGGTAAGTAGGAGTGTCTCAAACCAAGAGTAAAAAACATAGCCAACAGCCTGTGGATGTGGAGGCCAGCATGTTGCAGGTGCTCAATGCTTCACCCATCGTGCCCTGGAGATTTTCCCCGAGTCATTTTATTAATTACAGAGGCAACATCTTTCGCTGTAATAAGAATAGGGTTACTCTCAATGTCGGCGGCAGCATCAAGACCCTGCACATCGCTGGTCAGTCTCGGCTTTATCCTAAAATGATTTTGAAACATGTTGGCTATGTCTGTATGGTTATCACAGCCACCCACGCAATTTTAGCACATCTCTGGTCGGACGCTATGGGTCCTTTGATTAGGGGCACTAATAAAAAAAAAACTCACCTTAGGAACGAAAACAAGGCATAGAGTAGTCGTTGTGCAGAAAATTATGAATATAGAGATGAGTACGAAGAGAGCGTCTTTGTGGTCTGCCAACACCTGGAATAAAAAGAAAGCAATTATATCTTAAGAAAGCGATTTTACATCGAGATCGAACCTCTGGAAAGTTTTCTTTGGGGAACATCAACCATGAGTGCGGGAATACTAGTAAAAATTTTGGCCTTTAGTGTGGCCTATGACCTGAAGGTCCCCTCGCGGGGCTTGCACTGTTCATATAAAACAGATGCATCCACTCACGCTCCCAGAAACCCGCTGGGTGGGTTCTCTGCTCGTACTTATGCGCTTCCTCTACATAGACCATAGCATGTTATCGAGTACGAGCGTAGCGCTACGAAATCGTTAATTTTAATGTGATATTTAACATTTTCAGATTACTAACCAAAGCAAGAGGAGCTCCCGTGATGCACACAATCAGGACGTTGTAGACGGACAGACCGATGTGTTTGGAGTCGTTTAGCGCTGGTATGGACACGTGTCGGGTTTCCCACGCCAAAAACGCGCCAAATATCTGGAAGGAAAGACAATGATTGAATTTTCAAAGTATCCTTAGCAAGAAGTTCTCAGTGATATGTGGTAAGACAATACTGGTTAGACAGATAGATTTGATTGGGGTGTTTTTGACCTTGCAGTTCTTGAATAACGCAATGATTTTGTCTGAAAAAGACACCTTTAAGAGTCCGCAGTAAGCTCGGCCGAATTTCACCTTCCCATATAAACGTAGTTACGCTCTCATTTTAAAAATATGGGTTGGATTGTCACGAAACTTTGCATATACATTGACATGAGGTATATCTCCCTAGCAGCATTTTCGTTGGCATTTCGTTGGGCCAACTCGGTGATCAATGGCCCAACGTGGTGCCAATTTAAAATGCTAGTAGGGCTATGTCTGTAATTAGTTTATATGGTTCCAGTTTATAAAACAAACGAAATACAGTCAAAACAAGTTTAGTATGAAAAATTTAAATTCGCTGTATTTTCTTACTATGGTATTTGAAGCTACATAAACTAATTACAGACATAGATATACCTTCATGTCATTGTAGATGCAAAGTTTCGTTACAATCCAGCACGTAGTTTTAAAATGAGAGCGTAACTACGTTTGTATGGAGAATCAAGCTTACTGCGGACTATTAAGGTCTCTTTTTGTGTGTCATTCACATCTTCAATAAGATCTTCAATTGATTGAATTTCGTACGGTGCTACATTGTCATCAATGGAAGAATATCCAGGAAAACCCTGCAGTATCACGGGTTCTTCTTCCTCTTGCAACACGGCGTCAACCCCGTTATGTAGGTGTTACGAATCGTATAAGCGTTAAGAAATGTATGAGAACATGTCTCAAGTTATAGGGACCGACGTTAAATGACGTATTATGCGAGAAATTGTTTTAAGCGTGATCGTGTAAAGGTGCGACCACAATACGTGACGCATACGACACGTCAACGCGTATACGCAGCTTTAAGCATCTCCCTTAAGGTCGCTCCCTTAAGCTGTATGTCTTAGTAGAAAACTTCTCCACTTTAACTCTAACCGATCATTCCAATTTAATGCATCAGTTGCACTTGCTCTAATGTTTGGGATCATCATTATCATACCGCTGCACTATTTTTACAGGACGATTGGATAGACCTGGCCATTGAGAGCATCTTTCCTGACCTCTCTGGAGGCATCCACCAACCACCTCTGTGGTTGGTGGATGCACAATGCTTTACGGGTCAGGTGGTGAGTTCAATATGAAGACTTACCAATAGCAGCCCCTTGTAGGCGTAAATGACTCCTATGAAGATCGACATCTGCTCCGACTGGCAGTATTCGTTCTCCTGGACTACCTCGATGTCTTCGCTCGTCGGATGAGGCTGGAAAAGTAATAAGTAGTAATTAAGTGGTAAAACGATATACAGAATCTGTCCGGTAAACACTATAGCTACACATTTCTGTTATTGGTTCGGTGGTAAAGCCCCCTGCAAAATAACTGGAGGCATTCAATTAATCTCCAGAGTTGAAAACGTAGTATTCAAATTTAAAGACTGCCTATTCTCCAACCTGTGTTCCTCAGCTAGCAGACTTCGATACAACGAGGTCTTAGGCTAATGTCATTGATTTGTTGTATAGCGTTCTTTTTGGGACACCCTTTACTTATTGTCTAGCTCATACAATCCATTTTAATGAAACTCCCAGGCAAATTATTGTATGATAATTGTTAGTTTTACTCGTGTTTAGTCTGGCTTCATTCACAACGTTACGTGGGCTTTGTACTACTTGCCTAAAGTACTGGATCTTTGTACTAATGAGAGAGATCTAGGATGTATTTTTCCGGCGGCTCGGGGTCGGCTATTTGACTCCCAGAAAATGCGCCGTGCGTCGCATTTTCTGTGAGGTATTTGTAAATATGAATACTTACAACGGGATCCATCTGCTTAGTGGCTCGGTAGAAGGGGTCGGAGACCTGCCACGTAATCATAATGGCGAAGTCTACAACCAGCAGAACTCCTACCACCATGAACAGCTGATAGTCCTTGATCACCTGCACACAGTAGAAAATATCTAGGTGACGATGTAGGCCCCTAAAATATCTAAATTTGGTCAAGTATGAACTTTGTCGACAACATTATACGCTGTGATAATTAAGGCGTCAGTTTATCCGTTCGCATTTTTTTTTAACATGCCTCAGAAAGTTTCAATTCGGATTAGCATATCTCTGCCGGTAAACGATTGCACTGGAAAACGCAGCATTGGTAGATCCCCACAAGGTGGACTGATGACCTGGTAAAGATCGTGGGACGGAGCGAGGGCGGAGGATTGGTCATTGTGACACTCAGATTGTCCAGCAGTGGACGTCATTAGATTGATATGATGTGGTAGCTAAACTATCTTCCCGTGAACATTTCTGATAATGAAACCTACCTTCTTATTAAGCTTCACATCAGTAAAGATGGAGTGGACCCTCCAGGTCTTGGAGAACATGGCCCCGAAAGCCAGACTGAAGCCAGCCATCAGCAGCCAAGCTCTGGCTGTGCAGATGTAGGGAAACGCCGCTGTGAGCAGAAAACTTAGTCAGGCACGAGTTTGGGCTAGATGGAAGGCTGTCTGACTGGTCCTTCTCTTAACAAAGTTGAGAGTACAAATGACTGCAAAGCAAGCTGACTGCATTTTTTTTAGATTGTAATTCAAATGCAGTCTATACATACACATACTCGAAATGAAAGTCACAGTTTTTTTTAGAATTGAGAAGTAAAATGTAGTGACAGTTAATAACAGTTAGGCTAACCAAATGTAAATCACATTTTGATTCAACACTAATCGGCAATATAATTTACTTTTAGCATTGTCAGTATTGTCAACAATTTTTTTCAATCTGTTTGCCTTTCGATCGAATTTCCTTCAACTGTGTCTTTGCGATTGATATACTTTGCTTCGAGAAGGACACACAAGGAAATTTAAAACAAAATATAGTCTGGTTGAATACACAGGAATTTCAGATTCTTTAGAAGAACAGCAACGCCTCAGACAGATTGTACTAACAAAATACATGCACCAAGTCACTATTCTTCCAAGAGTATGAATGTACCAAATTTTGCAACAAGGCTATATTTTGATAGTAACAGAAGCCTTCCCTACAAACGAGTTAGGTACCAGTACTTTTACAAATTACATTCAAGGACTACCTACCATCGTTATTCCACTTCAAGTCTATAGACATTCATCATTACATTAGCTCAAAGTTGGTTATCGTTCCCCAAAGAAGACAATTCCAACATGCTCACAAGTGTTCATGAGCAAAATACGTGTCAAAATCAGGATACTTGCTCAAGAGTATACAAGACTTGACGAATGCAAAGAAAAAGAAAATGCGTTGAATAAGAACATCGAAGCAAAACATGACAGTGAAAGAAGCAGGTATTTAAAGGAAGCTACAAGTACAACAGACTCACATACCACCGACACAAGCTTCGCAGTAAAGGAAAATGAAACCAAAACTTGGAAACATGCTGACGACTCCTTGACCTAGAAAAACGACCTAGGTCTTTCTCAGAATGAAGATTCTAGTCTAATAGTCGGGGTTTAGAGTTCCCAAAATTTGGTTAACGGCATCCACATCGCCCGGGGTTGAAGCTCAAGCTGAGGGTGGGACCAAGCTGTTACCTCCACGCTGTGATTCCTGAGAAAGACCTAAGAATGAATGAAGGTGATGAGATCAGGTGATTTAGCTTCCGGTGCCACATGCCCGAGAGTGAATATAGCTATCCCTTTTACCGTCTTCGTCTGCTTGACAAAGACTTCCTCAGAAGCAAGCTCCCAGCCGGCTACTATTAGCTTCTAAGATAAATTTTAAGCATGATTGAGTTGTGGAAATTTGAAAGATGATCAGTGAAGTTACCTTAAATCCGATTAAGTTGAAGAGAAGACACAAGTATTAATGACACAGCGATAGGACAGTACAGAGTACAGTGGTTGGAAGATAACCTACCGATGCTGCTGAGGCTGGAGTCGAGGCCGAGGAAGATGACGCTGAGGTAGGTCAGCATGCAGCCGATGATGATGAGGTTGTTAAGGTGGGGTGATGACATCTTAATGTACCTGGAAAGGTATGGAATAAAAATCATTAAAAAGCAAATGGATTCATAAATCGTCTCTTAAAGCCTACTGGTAGTGGGGTCGAAAAGAGATCTCAGCCAAAAAAACGAGATAGGTCATGGCTAACAACAGAGACAATATCGAACTTGTTATTCTGCGTTACTTTTTCTGCTGCCTATTGTGCAATTCAAATAACATCAGTGCTGTCAAATCACCATATTGCCTTGCATTGCTCGCAGAGTACTCTCGTGTTATTTGATTGGTGAAGCACTGTGCCAAAAGTTTTAGCTTTGCCGGTTAGAAACTTTATGAGCCAAAGGCATATAATCATGTTCAATAAGTACATTCACCTCTGGTTCCTCTAATGGATGTTCATAGCGAGGAAGGCGGTGGCGAGGATGAGTTCTTCTTTTCAGTCGCGCACTCTTCTGAGTGTGGTCATGATATTATGTCGATTGACCACTCATCATCATCATCTATGAAAAGATGATTTAAACAGCGTCCATATTAGAGGAGCGGCACTTACGTACGTGGCTTGTAAGGCCGATACGGGAGCGACAGCCACGACCGCATAATTGGCAAGTAAATGTGCTGCCCGGAGATGAAAGCGGAAGAGCAGCGCGTTGGTATCTTAATTCGCGCCTAAAGGATAAGATATCGAACCAAGCTTTATCGTGTTCCACCACTCCATTGCGTAGGGTTTCCCTCCATTGGTCTCGATCTTGAGAATGTTCTTCCCAAGTTGTGGGGTCGATCCTAAAGGACACCATGTCCCGTTTAGCACTGTCCTTAAACCGCAACATAGGTCGCCCGACCGGTCGTTTAGCGTACGCTATTTCACTCAGGAGAGATTTTCGTGGCAAACGAGAAGGTTCCATCCTATGCACGTGCCCAAGCCAACGTAAGCGTCTCTGTTTCAGAACGGCAGCAAGGCGAGGTAAACGCGCGATGCTAAACACCCTCTCGTTCGTTGACCACTCATTCCTTCGCAATATCTCTCCGGTTCTGGTGTTCATCAAAGGCCTTTCAATATTTTATAGACTATAAAACAGTGTTAAGAAGAGAGACAACGATCATTCACCTCTGGTTCCTGTAATGGATGTTCATAGCGAGGAAGGTGGTGGCGAGAATGATGCCCACGACGGAACAGATAACGAGGAACACGTAGATGGTGATGTTCACTTGCGTGTGCTCGATCAACAGCAGCGTGCGGTCTTTTGGAGGGTTCCTGGCAAAATAATAAAGAGACACTTAAGAATCGTTTCAAATTAAAGGCGATAAAATATAATAGTTATTTGTTACTAGCTTCCGCCCGCGACTTCGTCCGCGTGGACCCGGGATAAAAACTATCCTATATTTTAATCCAGGCTATAAACTATCTTCGTGCAAAATTTCATTCAAATCGGTTCAGCCGTTTAAGCGTGATTGAGTAACAAACATCCAAACATCCAAACTTCCAAACATCTAAACTTTCGCATTTATAATATTAGTAGGATAGTAGGATACAAAGGTGCAAAGTTGTATTTTAGTGTGGAATTGAAACAAGAGCAAGCGAAATTATTCTATAGGTGAACCACGAGCGAAACGAGAGGTTCTAAAATAGAATCCTGAGCGTAGCGAGTGTTTCAACACACGAGAAGTAAAATACATTTGCACCCGTGTGTAACACAAAACTTTTCACCTCACTGTAGCGAGGAAATTGCAACATGCAAAAAAACAGCTCAAAAAAATAAATCTTTATTTGTACACATTATAATCATCATCAGGTTAATTATAATCATCATCAATATACACATTACATAACATTATTTCAAATAGTAATTAACTAATTGAGATAACAACTCAGTCTTCATTTGTACTCGGCAATGGACGTATGGAGTCGACGTGCAGCTGCCGATACATAATTATTTATCACATTACTCACAACAAACATAGAAGCTGTTTAGAGCCGTATAATTTATTTAAAGTACGACACTTTTTGCTATCCATATCTACGGCCGTGCGAGCCAACTGAAATCAAAACACATCCGTCCCAACTGCGCGCGAACAAAACACTAACTGACGCTCCTTTGCCGCGCCGCCAAAAACCGACAACAAATGGTCACGCTCCAAGGTCAAATTACTTTAAAATGCGTTTTTACCCGCTTGTTTTAAAGGATAAAAGACGGCTTTCCGAGGTAGTGAGGGGAAAAAAATATTGCCCCACACTGGACTCGAACCAGCAAGCTCCTGCGACAGTTTGCTCAGGCGGGATAATGATGATGATGATACTTACTTCCCAAACCACTTAAACATCAGTCCACTGGTGAGATCCAGGTGGTCTCGCTCCGCGCAGTACTCCCCAACCTTCACTTCTCCTGACTCGTCCCCTTGGAACTGCTTCAGCAGGATGGAGGCTTTCCGCTCGTTCTCGTGAAACCGGACAGGGCCCTGGAATTGGAAAAGGTTCTGTCAAAAATGTATTTTATGAGAAGTCCAAGCGAGTTGAAATGTTATACACCTGTGTAAGTCTGAACTGAAGACAATGCAAAATCATAGTACCATGCAAGCTTGTCTGTCTGGCGGAAAGTAGGTAGAGGAACTCTTCAATGACACATGATACAAGTTTCTGTCAAAACTTTAATTTTTGGTACAAGCTTTTATTGCCGACTGTACTTTTCTGTATACCATCATCAACTACTCATTGAGACGATTCTAACGAGCCTAAACTCAACGGGGTTACGTCGGTTAAGTACTGAATTCCCATTGCCACCTTCCGTCTCCATCATCAGATCAGCTCGATGGTACCATAATATTGAATTGTCATCCAAACGATACTTTTACCCCAAAATTTCAACTCAATCGGTCACCGGGAATGACACAAGATTTGATTACAGACAGACAGACAATGGGACAGGTGAAACTAAATAAAAGCTTGTAAAAACCGTTGTGTTATATATATACGTAATTGGGTGTTTTTTTTGTCACTAGTTGCCATGGTTCCGTTTCATCGGTCACTTTTATAATATGGCAATATTATGGGTTTAATTGGGTTTTATGGTCACTTTCAGCCCCTATTTTATATTGCTCATCTTGGTTTTTTTCTGATACTCTGTCAAAGAATAACAACAAGAAATAATTGTTTGACCCAATTACGTCGTCAAGCTACATGATTTCTACTTACCGTGACCCCCTCAAAGGTGACGTTGCTAAGAGCATCCAAGAAGAGCTGCTCCCACTCCTTGTCCCGATACCTGAAGTCCAAAACCGTCTTCTCCTTATTCTTCAGCTTAACGCGCTGTGCCACCGTCTGGATCGCCAGAGCCATGGCCCAAATACCTGCCACATAAAATTGTGTAATTAGATTTCTCTAAGGGTTGTAAACGACCACTCAAAATCAAGTGAGGGCTTTCAAGGGTCAAGAGATTATTTAATGAGATTATTGTGCCAGAAAAAAAAACAAAACGCTAAGTAATATTAAGTTCCAAAACTAACGAAAAGAAGCAAATGGTGTGTCAAATTATTTACCATCATAGGTGTAGCCATGGAATCTGGAATATTCGACGCCTCTTCTCCTGTCGTATTCCACTTGGTATTCTCTCGCACTCTGGAATCAACGGTTATTCTATATTGTTTATGACAAATAGAGCAGCGTCATTAAAACGCACTGTGTTGACAGTGAAGAACCTGCATTTTCCCTTTAAACTACTATTAACATACTTCTCAGGGTGCTCATGAACAACTCAACATGCACTCTGAAGTCTGTAACGCCTTCACAATGCATGTTTAGATTTTCGTGAACACCTTGTTCGCTCTGTATCTGAAGGCGACTGTACCTAGTAATGTCAAACTTTGACTCACGATGCCTGAGACTGTCATCTCCCCAGTAGTGGACAGTGGCAGCAGATCGGTGAGGATGGCGGTGTCTAGAGACGTGGTGAGCTCCCGCTTCGAGCACGGAGCGCGTCGTCGCCACCAGTTGGGGGCGTACGTGCCAAGGAGGAGCCAAGTGTACGCGCGTCCGTACATTTGCAATCTGGATGAAAAACCATAATAATAGAACTTAACTGAAGTATGGGGACTAGTAATGCGCCGGAGGCTGATTGATGATGATGAACAAGGGAATCTTTATATTTAGTAAAAAAAGATCATAGATTGATTTGTCAGCGTCCTAGCTCTCAACCAAACCCAATGGCGAATACTTAATATTAAAACTATTCTAATTTGAGTAGTTTAAGCGGCTTATAATCAACAAAAATGTATAAATTAAAGTAACATTTGAACTTTGCTATCGTATGTGTAAACCTAAAGAACAGAGCCAATATTTTCTCAAATTAAAGAAATGTGACGTATCGGGGTAAGATTATTTTGTCTGTAGTGAGGCGATGTCTTGCGACGCCGTCGCGAAATATATCATTATTTTAGTGAATCAGACTCCTGGTTAGGGAAGCGTTGTCCGTCACAAGTTCTTAGGTGACAGACGTTGACAATTACGTTTCAGATTTTGTCGCTACATGTTTAGTCACGAGCCTAGTTGAAATAATGTCAGTTTAGTCTTAAAATAGCGTCAGTGTAAAAGTCTGCCTTAGATGTCCTGGGAAACCTACTTGTAAGCCTCGCAGAAGATCTCAATAGCCCAGGTCTCGTTGAAGTTGCCGAGGATGATGCGTATATCTTTCTCCTTCAGCTTCGCGAGGGCGGACTTCACTTCTGTGGCGAAGCTCTGCTGCTCCAGGATCTCGATGCCGTGGCCGTCCAGGTCAGAGATGAGGTGGTTGTGCGCCTGGATGAAAAAGTGAAAATTCTATTACACAGAAAAAAAATTACAACTGACAAAAGTTGTAAACCCACGACATTTTCATAACCAATTTGGTTGAAACGTTGCTAAGTACCATCTCGAACATGTCAGCTTTTGGACAAAAAAGCCGGATTAAAATCGGTGCATTCGTTTACACACAGACACGTCAAACTTATAATTATAACACCCCTCTTTTTGCGTCGGGGGTTAATAATTACTTAAATCATTTATTTACCGTGAATCTAGAATCTAGATTCTAGATTATATTATATTTTTGCTGCGGAAGATTTTGGGGAACGCTTCTCTTGTGAATATCTTGGCTCGTTCTGATAGACGGTGCCGACTCGGGTCCAGATGAAGTGATGGCGTTCTCAGAGGGCACGAGAACTTAGGGAATATTCTCTTATGAACATTGGGTGTTAGTAACGGTAGGAATTACCAGGGCATATCTCGGCTCGTTCTGATAGATGGTGCCGACTCGGGTCCAGTTAAAGTGCTGCAGCAGAAGGATGCCGGGCATATTGACCGCGTTCTTGGAGGGCACAATGTGGAAGAACTTAGGGAATATTTTCTTATGAACATTGGGTGTTAGTAACAGTGGGAATTACCAGGGCATATCTCGGCTCGTTCTGATAGATGGTGCCGACTCGGGTCCAGTTGAAGTGCTGCAGCAGACGGATGCGGGGCATGTTGAACGCGTTCTCAGAGGGCACGATGCGGAAGAAGTTGGGGAACGCTTCTCGCGTGAACATTGGGTGAGTGTCTGCGTATGAGAGCTGGAAAATACGGAGTAGGTAAATACATTTTCTGACATATTATGTCTGCTGTATATTAAGCTCAACGACCACCTCAATCACCATATATAGTTTCATTACATTACAACTGAACTAAATTCGTTGTCAGTAGATGATTTTACGTTGTTCATTTGAAACTTACAGAAAAACCACTTGAATACTTTATTGGATTTACATGATAGATGCTTTATAATGGCTGACATGCCAGTAAAAGTAATATGCCTATTTTTACTACCTTACTATGTTATTGGCATGCTTTTGTGGGGAAATTAAATGTCCTTTATTATAAAGGGGAAACCAAGGAGTAGGTACCTGCGTCAGATGCCAATGCTTGGAGGCCTTTGCAATGGGGTCCGTGACGTGGGTGCAGGCGGCCCCGAACAGCATCAGCTTATGCGGGCCGGAGTGCATCATATCAAAGAACGATTTCACGCCCACCGCTGCGTTGCACTGGACAAGGCGGGATAATACAAATACTTTTTAATTAGTGCACAGGTCAGTAAATTAGTACAGAACACAGCGAAAAGCAGAGGAAAACAACAGGCGGTCTCATCGCAAGACTTCACTTTTTAGTTGATGACCCTCCTAGCGTTTTCTCGGTAACAACTGCCCTTATTGACTTGACCTTCTCACAGGGAAAACAAGACCTTGTTAAAAGTAGAGCGGTTTCTTCAGGACGTTTCGTCATGAGTAGAAGCATTGACGTGAAGCTTTTCATTGCAAGTGCGACCCCCACAATGGGCTCTGCCATGCCTCACCTCTGTGTCGTTCCACCACATGTGCAGCCGGTAGTTGCGCAGCACGCTGTCATGCTCGTTCACGTGGTCCAGCGCCAGCTTCACGCTCGGCATCACGCCTCGCCCTACAGTAGAGTTCACGAGACAATTAATATCGATTTATGCCCGTTTCACACGAGGGCAGAACAGTGAGGCAGAACAGTGGGCAGCACAGTACTGTTTGAACGCACAGAACAGTACAGAACAGTACTGTCTTGTACTGTTCTGTGCATTCAAACAGTAGCAGTACTGTGCTGCCCACTGTTCTGCCTCACTGTTCTGCCTCACTGTTCTGCCCTTCACTGTAATGCCCGTTTCACACGAGGGCAGAACAGTGAGGCAGAACAGTGGGCAGCACAGTACTGTTTGAACGCACAGAACAGTACAGAACAGTACTGTCTTGTACTGTTCTGTGCATTCAAACAGTAGCAGTACTGTGCTGCCCACTGTTCTGCCTCACTGTTCTGCCTGACTGTTCTGCCCTCGTGTGAAACGGGCATTACTAGGGAGTATTAATCTCGCATTGCTGGCTACAGGCCTCCCATAGGCGAGACACACCATTCTTATTTCTAGACAGAGAGCAAAAGAGAAAGAAATTGAAAAAATGCTTGTGAGACGTGCAGGACTAAAGTCGCCGTCAATGGAATTTGCTAACTATGTAAACAACCCGCCATAGTGAAAGACAATTTCAATATGGCGGTTTGTTTACATACCTAGTTAGCAAATTCTATTGACGGCCACTTTAGCTGGCTAGACTCTACTTACATATTTTTATGGATCTTCAAAGAAATCCAGTTAACCTTTATTAGGTATACCTAAATGCCTGAATTATGCAAAAGTCGTGAACGTAAGTCCAATAACTCTGTCAAAGTCCACCTGATCGTATCGCCTTTTGAATACTTTATTAGGTAGAACCTATTTATAATTCAGAGGATTTATTTAGTTTGTTCAATTGCTGAAAAAGTTTCGTTTCGGTTTGATTTCCTTACAAAATGTCTTAAGGGGCTCCCGTCAAAAATCAACGAAATTTAGTAGTTTTAATTTTCGACACTCATCCTCGGTTTATTGAAGCTAGCTTTCCAGGTGCAGATATGGGAAAGTTTGATTCCTGTTTAACATTTTTGATTTTGAATAACTTGAAAAATGTTAATACAGATTTAATTATCCATTTTAAAAAAAAAGTCTGTAAAAATACAAAACCCGACACCTCATCCTCATTAAAACTTTTATACACTCGAAACTCATACCTACTGAACTTACCTATAAATTTGATATGCGTTTTTATAATCTTACTAATTAACACAAAAATTATGGCCACCAGTTTTTTGGCCTAAAATTGTTCAACTTTGATGCCAAATATCTCGAAAACAATGAACTTTGAAGTAAATATGGGATACTATTGTTAATATAAATACGCTACAAAAAACATTAGAAAACTGGGATTCAGATCGAAGGTCATTGGCGTATGGGAGCCCCTTAAGTAGTCTGATCCGCTCTTCAATCAAAGGATTATTCATTATTAATCATCATCCCCCCAGCATTTTTCCCGGTATATTGGGATTAAGGCGCTCTTTTGAGCACTCAAACGAGCCCGCCTAATCCCAATATTTGGCGTAGGCACTAGTTTTACGAAAGCGACTGCCATAAGGTCATGTGACCAACCTAGAGACCTTCCAACCCTTCTGACCCAGAGATCCAACTAGACTATTGGAATTAGACCGGTTTCCACACGATGTTTTCCTTCACCGAAAAGCTGATAGAATGATATTTCGTGCCTAAGTTTCTTATTAATCAGTGGTCCAAGCCGGGGTACGAACCCGCGACCTTCAGATTGCAAGTCTCGCCTTACCGCTCAGCTACGGTGACTCCCTAATTTGAAAATGTGGCAATAATCTTCCTTTATAAATCGAAAATTAACCACTGAAAAACAAAACACACACTTGACCCTCGACTTTGAATACCTTTGGCTACAGGGTGATAGCTACCAGTATGCGAGTTCTCCACGCCTTTGCCGAAGGGGAAGAAACCGGCAATGTAGACGTCCGTGCGCCGGTTCAAGATGGCGTCCAGGTTAGGCTTCTGGGCGTGAGACAGCGCCAGCAGCGCCAACCACAGCGCTGGAACACAACAGAAATGTTCTGCACGGCTATCACGCGACGGCGCGCGAGCCATCTCGATTTTTCTCGCACTATCCGTCTCTCTCTTATTAGAACACTTAGAAGAAGAGGTATAGTGCGATAAAAATCGAGAGTATGTCGCGGCCGTCGTGTGCTAGACGTGCTGGACGTGCATTAGAAGATAACGTGTTATTTGAACGCCGTTCTGACAAAAAAAACCTGGCAGGTTCGTGTCGGGCCACGCGCAGTGCAGGGTTCCGTAGTTGCCTGTCTGTCTTTGTTAGTCGTGAATATATAGAATTTGTACGAAAATTGGCCATTCCAAGTACACATTATATCGGTCGACTATTTAATTACTCGCTAACTACTTATGCCTACTTGTCCGTGATAGTTTTCCTTTTAAATTCATTATATGTACAAACAACAACACTGTTAACTGACCATCCTGTGTTTATATAGAACCTTATTACAATGCACTTAAGGTGCACCAATGGTCAGTTAGCTGTGTTGTCGATAGTACTACTGCCACAATTTTTTTCACAATAAGCCTAATATCTTGCTAACGAATGACTGAGTAGCGCTCTAGTTGTAGCAAAAAAAAAACTACTGTCACATATATTATGTCGGCGTGATTGATTTATATACCCGAATTACAGTTTTCTAGTAGTAGCTCGGCTTAGCTCAGTAACCCTGAGCTAAGCCGAGGAAGGATGGACTGACATGGCAAAACTATAAGGGTTCCTTGTTGACTACGGAACCCTAAAAAAACTGATTTTCAGATATAGGTATGATTCTTAACTATATGATTATCTTCTGATTTAACCAATATACCTGTTGATACTAAGAAATACTCAGCCACCGTGCGCATTCAATTCTTTATTTGTACATTGATCTTGGTGTCGATAATTTATTAACAAAATTGTAGAATATTTCCACATAAAAATTATGAAACCAAAGAATGATTAAAAAATAATTGCTGTTTCATAATTGTATCTGGACGATTAGACATTCATGATTGCATAAAATTTCCTCTATAGAAAAAAGTCCAATTAGGTATTTTCCTTTTTTTTCTACAGAAACAAGTTTAAATTATGGTATTTCAGTGTTCATAAAATTAGGTATTTCCGAAACTTGTCCGAAAAATTCATTCACGAAGGGTGTTGCATTTCGTTTGCTCGTGCACGGAAGAACTAAGAGTGTCTCTCGAAGGCGTGATTTACTCGCATCGAGGCATCCCCTTAAGGCCCTTAAGCCTAGGATTCTACTACACGAGCCGCGGGTCGCTCCGCGAGTCCTACCCATACAAACAGGGCTGGTCTATCCGTGACCTGGCGTAGCACGGTTGCCATTTTATCACTGACAAGTATGCGAGTGTGAGAGTGACCGAAGTGATAAAATGGCAACCGTGCTACGCCCGCTGGTCGGCCAGGAACAAGTGCGCGTGTGAATCATACTCCCCCCATATAATATATTTGAGTACCTACCGCCACAAAGTGAATTTCAATTCATTTGTGGTGAGAGTGCCAACTGACAAGCTTCGAGAAGTCGACCTTCAATGAAGGAGGTCTGGCCGATGGATGTAGTTTTCCGGCGATTTCGATGTGAATTTTATGTGTTAAAATCCTCCAAATGGCTCGAAACCTCGCGATGTATATAATAGGTATAACCTACATCACATATGTTTAAATAGTTTTATTTTATCCATACTAATATTACTGTCGGTCTGTCTGTTACCTTTTTACGCTTAAACCGCTGAACCGATCGAGATAACATTTGCTATGCAGATAGTTTTAATCCCTAGGAAGGACACAGGATTCTTTGTAACCCGAAAGTCATCCCCTACGGGGGTGAAATGGGGGTGAAAAATTTGGATGGAGGTACGATATAAACGAGTTCCACGCAGACGAAGTCGCGGGAAGGAGCTATGGTCGATAATACTCGAAGAAAATATTATCTATACAATCATTCAATATATACCTAATCTAATCATTCAATATATAATAAGTTTACTGAATTTTTTCACGATTCGTAAATTATATTTCTAAATGAGAATGTCTTAAAACTAAGGTTAGTTAATATACACTAATAGTACATTAGCGATAATATTAAACTGGATAAAGCCTAAAGATTTACAACGAATACGATTTAACATAATTAACCGTCTCTAACCAAGTCACCTCACGATCGAAGGACGGAGATATTTAAATAGCCTCTAGGTCAATAAGAAAATGTGATATTCAGCGTCAATTCATAGTTAATTTAAAATTCTTAATCTAATAAATAACGATAATGATCGCTTAAATAGCACGAAAACAATTATTTCATAATCGGCTACGAAACACCCTGAGACTTTTACTAAAGGTTCCCTGAAAAGTTTATCAAGGTCCACTCACCGAATCCACAATCCCACATGCTGATTTCCACTGCCCACGTTCCCACTATGCCCACACCATCCCACTAATCCCACTGTCCAGCTCAGATTATCTCCGAGCCTGAGAGCACAGGTATCATAGTAAAACACACATTTTTCTGAAACCTTCCTCCAGCGGTCTGTGAAACCACACTTAGTATGCAGCACACGGAAACGGCATCTATTTTTAGGGGGATAAAACACAATATCGCGTAAATTGACTTGATGGGAAGAAATTAAATTCAATCCCCAATAGGCTTCACCTTCAAACACTTACAGCTAACATCAACCTTATTTATGATACAATTAGGTGTGTCTTAGGTTGATAAGTAACGGTACATGAGACGTTTGGTCATGATTAGTCTTGAGCAAACAGGCAAAATTAGGCTTTGTCGGTGCAGATCGATAGAGGGAGGGCAGTTGCGCTAGTGATGTTCCGTCTTTAAAATGTCGATATTTTTTTAGTAGTCATCAATATAATAAATTAATATATTTGAGCTATTGTCGGTGGAGTAATTTCCAACTTATTATACAGGGATTTATGTTATATTATAATATAAAGTGTGTTACCATATACTATAGTTTTAAGTTTTAGATTTTAATTGTTGCAATACCCTTACCCTTCCCATGTTGTACTGTTAATTTTGTAAGACCACGTGTATGCCAACATGAAAGCAATAAAGTTATTCTATTCTATTCTATTCTATTCTATTCTATTCAGTATTCCATTACTCCAATTTAAGTTAGAGTAGTATGGTGGTTTCCCATTGCCTTTCGCACCGCAGTTTACGAACCGAGTTTTACCGATCAAAGATACCGGTACAGTACGATTACTGTTAGTTGCCTTCATTTAATTTTCAACTTTAATCTTATACAAATAAAATAGTTATTACTATATCGGTAGATGTGGGTAAGAGTATTATGAAAAATGCTTTATCTGTATGAAATTAAAGTTGAAAATTAAATGAAGGCAATCCATCTGTCAGTGGTTAACTAAAAGTAATCGTACTGTATGTATTTTTAACAAATTTAATTACATACTTACACTTTTTTACGTATCTCACAGCTTTTGGCATAAATAGGTCCACTGAAATAAATAAAAAATACTTAATCATTATTATCCCAACTATAATGTTTTTAAATAAGTAGTTAATTTATGTATATTCAGACTGAATTATAAATCATATCATAATGCATTTCTGATGGTAGGTATTCTATCGCCATAATTTCGCCCCATCCCTACCAACCGCTGAATACTGAACCACGCATGCGCAAAACGGGGTGTGTCATCCCCGGCCAGTGTCTACCATGAAGTTCGTCAGTCGAAACGATTCGCGCCGTCTCACTCACACTCCATCACTGCCACTATCGAGTATACAAGACGGCACGATTAGCTATTTCGTATTTAGAACAATTAGAACTGCGCACCGCAGTACTGCCAACGCACACGAGTTATAACGCTTACCTACTTATTCCTACAACTTACGTCAACGTTTCGTTTTAAATTGCCGTTTTTCCCCGACGTGTACAGCTATCGTTCGTGTTAGAGCAGCGATGTATGTCGACTTTTGATGCTTGGCAGATTTCTTGAAGTTGTAATTGAATTACGAACTTGGTTAAACTTTTGTGAGGTAATTGAGTGTAACTCCACACAAATTAATGTTGTTTGGCTTGCCTTCCAATTATATTAACAAGCTTTTTACTTTATTCGTTCCGCTAATAGCTTTTTCTTTGGATGAGATTAACCTTATACGTAGATGGCGGTTTTCTTTAATACGATTTAACAAGTCGTTCTTATTGGGAAATTTTACAAAGTTCAACCATAAAATTTCAAAACACTTTACTGAACTTTACTGACTTTAAATTCAATTATGTCGTGAAACAAACACTTATTTCAAAAGCATATTAAGAGTCCGCAGTAAGCTCGATTCTCCATACAAACGTAGTTACGCTCTCATTTTGAAACTACGTGCTGGATTGTAACGAAACTTTGCATATAAAATGACATGAGGTATATCTATGTCTGTAATTAATTTATGTAGCTTCAAGTACCAAAGTAAAAAAAATACAGCGAATTAAAGTTTTTCATACTAAACTTGTTTTTGCTGTATTTCGTTTGTTTTATAAACTGGAACCATATAAACTAATTACAGACATAGATTTACCTCATGTCAATGTATATGCCAAGTTTCGTCACAATCCAACCAATATTTTTTAAATGAGAGCTTAACTACGTTTATATGGGAAGGTGAAATTCGGCCGAGCTTACTGCGGACTCTTAAGTATAAGATAAAGGATTAAATCATGGATAGGGAAAGGCAGTGATAGCCTCCTAAGGCCCAGCATACAATACAAAATGGCATTGAAATTGGAATCGTCTGGTGTTGGAAATAGAGTTGACTTTCGTTTGTTTTAAAAAGTGCCCGAAACAAAACAACATCAACTCTATCCCAGTTGAATATATTTATATTCCTTCAACAGAATAAGTCCTATGAGTAGGCCCATGGGTTTTAGGAGGATAGTGTCCTGCACGAGAAATCTATCGCAAAAACAAATAAATAAGCTTTCTACTGTAGCAATGTAATGCTATAACACTGCCATAATGAAATTATAAGTACATTGTACTCTTATTTATATTGTCAGGTCAAGAGTACCCTAAACCGACGAGCATGTTTGCGGAGTGTAATGAAAGTTGAATGAAGCAAGACAGGTTTGTCAAAATGATAGCAAGTGGAAATCCGTGATCTCTGCCTACCCCTCTGGGAAATAGGCGTGATTATATGTATGTATGTATAGTATGTATACTGTTTTGGAAAAATTAATACCTTGCCGAGTTTTTTATGCCGGTTCTTCTCGTGGCAGCGATGTTTTCTTTCCGAACCGGTAGCGCGGTAGCAGTTTATCGACATTTGTTCATGTAATATGCCTAGATTTAAAACTAAATAAATTTGACATTGACCACGACCGAAGTATTTATCGGAGGGTTGCATTTAATTTTCGTGTCGTGTCTACATATACGTACTATCTAGTATCTATATCTATTTAAGTACCTACTATATACATAGTATAGTTATTTGCGGAACCGACACATGGTCCTTCGAACCGGATAGATTGCAAGCAATTGTTGTTTGCATTCGTTAGACAGAATTTGCTCTTTTAATTTGGTTGTGGCTTTGTGTGCTGTAGAACTCAAGTCTGATTATAAAAAATAAATTGAGAAAAACCCAAACACTTAATCGTGCTAACAAAATTTCACGAGACTGCGACCTATAGAGGAGACATCTGGACAGCCGGGCATCTGGACATACGAAAGAAATCCAAGCTGCAACAAAGAACCGTGCGCTTCGCTTGGTCCTTGTTCAATAAGCAAACATATTTGATCAACAGATAATTCTGTTAGTTACAGGTAATTTATATAACGTATCTACAAAAACTACAGCTATCTTCGAACTCTGCCTACCTTCCTGAAAAGTAAAGGTTTACGTTTATTAATTTGGATCGTAATAATACACTATTACGTCCCATTACAATTCAATTTTGTTTGGCACTCTCCCATAGATGACAGCTGATTTTTGGCATTGCCATGGTGAGTCACACCGTTCCGTTGCATAATTAATATTTATACATTGAATCGCTGACTGCAACGTAATTTAAGCGCTTGTAAACCCCACTACAAGAAAAATGTGCGATGTAGTCATTTTGTGACTGATACACATAAAAACTGGTAATTAATATTCAAGTCGAATATTACAACTTTAAAAAATAATTACTCAACGTTCCGTTTCACGCGTCGAGATTGAGAAGTCAAAAGTTCCACATAAGCGCTTGGTGGCTGACAACACTGCCAAGATACGTGGCCCGACTATATTCCGCTGGTATTGTACTTGTTTATATTTTTTACTATAAAATATCGTGAAAACACCACCCGTAAGCCGTAAGTATCAAAAAGGGATTACTTATCTACGTGCTGTGCAAATTTGAATGGTGTAGTTAACCTTTGTTTGTGTAAAATAAGTCTAAAATCGTGAACGGCAGCTGTCAGATTTTACTTACCAATAGTTAGTGATATTTCGCCAGATGTAAGTGATTTTCGTCGTATTTACTGTGTAATTATGCGATGTGTTAATCAAGAGATAGCTGGAGATAGTTTTCTAATTGTCGATAAGTGAAGTTTGTTGGTATTTTGATTTTGCCAAGTGACCTAACAGGTTTTAATCGAAGCCTAATTAAAGTGTTTCTGCAACTTTTACCGCGGTATCATCTTTGATTTAGCTTAATTTTGGCTACCATCAGTGATTAATACTGACTATTAAGGAGCTTTCTTGATAAGAGGATTCTAACCTAATTGCATATTCCTTTGCACCCTTCTTATCATGTCAACTGACATAGATTTCATAATCACTCTTTTAAATGTGTAAAAAATATGTTTATCGTGAGACCTATCGTGTGTTTCGTTCCTGACAGTGGTCTGTAGCAGTTGTGACTGTATATTGATTAACTTTGTGGCATGAGATGTGATAAATTGAATTGTCCTCAATATGGTGCATGTTTCTTAGGTTCAATGATCAAAAATTATTAATTAATTATTGTGTTAGGTTGTGATGGTGCTGAGTTGGAACTGTAACAAAATATAACTGCAATATAAGAGTGGTTGTATACCTAGCGGTATACACTATACATACTTTTTGCGACACAAATGTGTTTCATAAACATGCAACTTTATTGCGACACTAGCAATAGATATTCATTTGCAATGATACTGTACAGTGACTGCATTAGCGCAAAAAGTTGTCGTGTGTATTCACTCAGGCGTTACATGCAGCGTCCATATAAAACAAATGCAATTTATATGGACGCCCCAAGCCCTGCTCTGAGCGGGGCGTCCACTCAGGCCTTACACTTAGGGTAGGTTGCTACAAACTGTCTGTAATCGTGAGAGGTGCTCATTCAATCTAAATGAATGGAAAGTTCGACATGGCGCCATATTTAATGTTGATCAGTCTGTAATCCAAAGTCTGCGTAACCCGCTTAGTATTCATGTCACATCACATTTTATGTGCTCTCTGTGCCTTTCACCAGCATAAGCATATTTAATAGGACATTACTACAGAGGCCGGGAAGTAAGGGGTTGCCGGCCGAGTACATTTGACGGCGGAGAGTAGCGAGGTTGGATAGTTATGAGGCTGGCAACCCCTATTCACGCCGAGGTATGTATAGTGCTTTTCTCAAATATGCAATGACATAAATTAAAACAACTCCAAGAAATAAAACTTTAATTTTCATGGCTGAACGCGTGATAATGTGCCATAAATTGTGGAATGGAAATTAAAAAAAAACCATCTGGCAGGCCTAGGCCTCCAATTCTGTATGAAATGCCATACGGATCTCTCGTCTCGCTCCGCCCTAAACGTGACATGTTGAAGCCTATTATGAAGAACACAACGTCAATATTTCATTGCATGTTAGAGAAAAATTCTTTAAATGGCAACAAAATTTTACCTATGGAATTCAGTACCAATTAGCATAGAGCTTGTGATTGTTAAAATTTGTTACTTTTTTCTTGTGACAGGAATTGGTGGTTAAGATAAACTATATTTTAAAATAAATAAATAAATATTAGGGGACAATTCTTACACAAATCTACCTAGTCCCATAGTAAGCTCAATAAGGCTTGTTGTGACGATATATTTGATATATAGTAATACTTAAATACATAGAATACATCCAAGATGTTGATTTGTTTGCTTTTTAGGGTCCCGTAGTCGACTAGGAACCCTAAAGTTTCGCTTTGTCTGTCCGTCCGTCCGCGGATAATCTCAGTAACGTAACGTGGGGAGTGTTTTTTTTTTTCATTTCAACCCTAACGTGTGATATATTGTTGGATAGGTATTT
The DNA here is from genome assembly GCA_947049275.1 of Epinotia bilunana. Classification (NCBI taxonomy): domain Eukaryota; kingdom Metazoa; phylum Arthropoda; class Insecta; order Lepidoptera; family Tortricidae; genus Epinotia; species Epinotia bilunana. The sequence continues at coordinate 3,988,093 of OX346275.1, read as the reverse complement.
AAAAATGAATAGTGGTTTGATAAAATCATTTTTTGATGTCCCCCCCCCCCTCTAACTTTTGAACCATAAGTTTTAAAAATATGAAAAAATTCTCAAAAGTAGAACTTTATAAATTGATAGGTTGAATAGTTTTTGAAAAAAATTACAAAATAATGTCCGAACTAAGTTTGTAATTTAACCGTATGAGCAGGTGTTTATTGTACCTGTAATTTCTACAAAATCACATTGAAATGACGTGCTTTCAAATATAGTAAAAAAACGGTGAAAATCGGTTCACGCCATAAAGAATTATCCCATAAAAATCATCTTCCATACTTTAAGCTCGCACAGATGTCGATAAGATTCACAGCACAGTGTATTCAGCCCACATGCAGGCATGCAAATGTCTTGAGTTTCATTACATAGGTGCATAAATGATCAATTACAAAAACCCAAAATATCACTACACAATATAAAACAATGTCAAAATAATAATAATCATAATATCCTATTGCTATGAACTCCTTTACACTATAATAACACTTGTCCAGTAACCAGTCCGTCAATTTATGCTTAAAAATAGGTTCTTGTCTTAATCTTATGTCATTTGGTATACGATTGTATATTTCAATACACGTGTTATAAATAATTTATACTAAACTTATACTATACTAAATCGCGTATAATTAAATTATTTATTTACCTCACTGAGGTCTCCCGATGTTTCGGATGTGTTGCAACATCCATGGTCACGGGACAACTGGCTTGAGCGGGTAGCGGGTATCAACATCTTGCTGCGCGGGTTTTCCGAGCTACCCGCATTTTCTTATATTATTATAGCTTTGTTTATCCATACATTTTTTACATGTTTGATCTATATATTTTTTATTTTTTAAAGTAGTTGATAAACGTTTTATTGTATGGCCCCTATAGGGTAGAAAGCCTCCTCCATCTTATTCCATGTTTGTCTGTCTTGGGCTGTGGTCATCCAGTGTTTACCAGCTGTTTTTACAACATCGTCGACCCATCTTGCCTTTTGTCGTCCATCTCGTCTTTTTCCAGCGTGTCCATCTATTATCCTGGTATCTTGCTATGTGGCCTGCCCACTTCCATTTCAGTGTCATGGCGTGTTTTAGTGCATCTTTGATTTTTTTTTTGTTGCGTATGTCCGCATTTCGCGTTTTATCTATTCTTCTCAATTTCAGGATACTTCTTTCCATGGCGTGCTGGCATGATAGGATTTTATTCTTGATCTTATTAGTATATGTCCAAGTCTGACTTCCGTATGTTAAGGAGGGTAAAATGCATGAGTCCATAACGATCTTCTTAAGGTTCAGACTGTAATTTCCTTTGAGGATTTCTTTCTGTGCCCAATACCTTTTCCATGTCGTGTTTATTCTCCTGTCTACTTCATTTCCGTGTCTGTTAGCGTCGAATGATATTTGTTTTCCAAGGTATATATATTCTTTGACATATTCTATTGTGTGTCCTTCTACGGTAATCGGAGTTTGGTTGCGTTTGGTTATTATTTTAGTTTGGCAGTATTCATTCCCAGTCCTACTTTTTTGCTTTCTTTGGCGAGATTTTGAAGTATTTTTTCTAGTTCTTATATATAGGCACGGTAAGGGCAACACGTGCAACTTTCTGTAAAGTGGATGAGAAGAGAGATGGTGACCGAGTGACCGGAATGTAGTTTTACAATTATCATTCAAATGACCCATTTGGAGTGTCACTCGTTTAGAAATAATCAACAAATGGTTTCGTTCAGAAACAACAGCTATCGTCAATCTTTGCGTTACAAATAACCATAACACATTTTTTCCTAAATTTTGTTATCAGTTATAGCCTACAACCATCCAGAAAGTCCTTTCTGCAAGCAGATGAAAAAAAAAATTGATAATCCGGAGATTACCCAAAACACACAAACTGAAATTTTACAAAGCCGTTCGTCGTACAAAGTTTTAGAGTTATATTTATTCAGCTATAGAATTATGTATGTTAGCCATGAGTAATTGAGCATACAACATTCTATTCATCTGATCAATATTTTGTTTCTTTGCTGTGCTGTGTCTTTGACTTATAAAACTTCAGATTAGACAAATTGATATTTTTTTAATAATGAATATATGCTTACATACTTATTCTGAACTTAAACATCAATATATAACTTATTCGTGGAACATACCTTATTCTTGTTTCGTCGAATCCGGAGCAAGTCAACAAACTTTTAAGCTGCGTACGAATTTGAGGGGCTCAGCCTGAGGCATGCTCGCCCCGCGCGGCGCGCTGTTTGCGAGCCAATTTGGTGTACATAAACATGCGCGGGCGAGGCAGCGTGCTCGCGGCGAGCCGACTTTGTGCGTCCTTCAAATTGGCGTCGGACACGATGACAGACGCTGCACGCTGCACGCTGACGCGGCTGCATTTATTGTAATTCACCGAATTGTTACCAAAAAGGAAGAGAAAAATCGCCTCGGTGGTGGATGAAACTATTGTACAAAAATCGTAATTCATGTGGTGCACATTTACTTCACCAAATTACATGGTTCTGTCCGCGGCACGCTCGGATACACGTCCAAATTACGCGAGGCACGCACACTGAGGCGCCTTTGAGCACGGTCAAAAGACCGACTAGGCGGCTCGCCGCGCGCCGCTCGCGCGTTGCTCGCTCACAGCGCGTGAGCGCGTACGAATTAGAGCAAAATAGGTGAGCCGTGTGTGCCTCAACCCGAGGCTGCTCAAATTCGTACGCACCTTTAAATATAGCTACTTTGTGTGTTCACAGGCTAAAAAATATTGCCATTAATTAATTTTAGTAATCAAAAATACACATTTCCAGATAAACCGTGTTATAAATACACATGGTAATTTATACCCATTTACACATACTAATTCTGTCCTCAGGTACTCGGCTTAAAGCAACATGAACCCGCAATACCTGCCCCCAGGGCCCAACAACAATGCACCGAACAACCCGCTCGGCTCCGACTTCAACGGAGTACAGAACGCCAACGTATATAGCCAGAACGGGCCACATAAACCCTACGACCCAGACATGTCCCAGAAAATGCAAAGCATGAACATTAACGGTCCACAGGGATTCCCACCATCGCAGCTGCCACCGGGGCAGTTACCACCCGGAGCGTTCCCACCCAGTAACTTTGGTGAGCAACCGGGCTTCCGGCCACCAAGTGCCGGATTCCCACCAAGACCAATGCCTGGGCAGCCTCCGCAAAGCCAGACTCCTAACCAGGAGAGGCCGTTCGCACAAGGGCAGATGCAAGCTAAACCACCAAGTTCTCAACCTAGTCAGATGCAAGGTCCACCTGGACAGATGCCTAATCGAGCACCTGGGCACATGGGCCCAGGACCACAAGGACCTCAAGGTCACCCCGGCATGCCACCCAGCTCGCAACCTGGTCAAATGCCTTCAGGGCATGCTCCACCTGGCCAGTTGCCCCCAGGACAAGGGCTGCCTGGGCAAATGCCGCCAGGGCAAGGCCAACCTGGTCAGATGCCTCTAAGGCAAACTCCTGGACCGATGCCTCCAGCCCCACAAAGTCAACTTGGCCAAATGCCTCCAGGTCCAATAGGCCCGCCTGGTCAAGGCCCACCTGGTCAAATGCACCCTACTTCACAGGGCCCGCCAAGCCAAATGCCCCCATTTAGTCAACCTGGTCAAATGCCCCCAGGTCCCCAGGGTCCTGGACAAAGCCTCCAAAGTCCTGGTCAAATGCCCCCTAGCTCACAACCACAAATGCCACCACATAGCCAGGCGGCACCGCCAGGCCCCGGACCTATCGGCCCATCCGGGCCTAAACCTATGCAACCACCAATGCCACAGCAACCAGGAATGCCACCACAGCCACTAATGTCACAGCAACCGGGAATGCTTCAGCAACCTCAAATGCCGCAACAACCGGGCATGCCTCCCCAACCACAAATGCAGCAACAACCGGGCATGCCTCCCCAACCACAAATGCAGCAACAACCGGGCATGCCTCCCCAACCACAAATGCAGCAACAACCGGGCATGCCTCCCCAACCACAAATGCAGCAACAACCGGGAATGCCTCCTCAACCACAAATGCAGCAACAACCGGGTATGCCTGCGCAACGGCAACCAGGAATGACACCGTTTGCGACCTCACAATTCCCTCAAGGCCAACCAGGGCAACCACCACAGCCTGGGCAACCACCAATGCCCCAGCAACCAGGCATGCCCCAAATGCAGCAACCACAGATGCGTCAACCAGGGCTGCCACCCCAGCCTGGGTTGCCGCAGCAACCACCAACGTCTCAGTTTAACCAGTATTCGCCCTCGTTGCCCGGGTTGCCGCACATGCCTGCACCGATGACTCAACAGCAGCAACCAGGGTTCGCGCCGCCGACATCGCAACCTGGTTATGGGAAGCCGCCAGGACCGCCAATGGGCTCTTATGGTGAGTAAGCTTTTTATCTAATTGGCTTACAGTAAGGTGTAAATCCTACTAATATTATAAATGCGAACGTTTAGATGTTTGGATGTTTGTTATCACGCTTAAACGGCTGAACTGATTTGAATGAAATATTGCACGAAGATAGTTTATAGCCTGGATTAAAATATAGAATAGTTTTTATCTCGGGTCCACGCGGACGAAGTCGTGGGGGGAAGCTAGTATTTTATAAAGAATTATCTTGACGTTTTCAGGTCAACCACCTATGCCAGGCCAACCTCCGATGCCCGGACAACAACAAATGCCGGGCCAACCGCCGATGCCCGGACAGATGATGGGCCAGCAAGCAATGCCAGGGCAACCGCCCATGAGTATGCCGGGACAACCACCGATGCCTGGGCAACCACCCATGCAACAAGGTTATCAACAACCGGTAAGTTATTAATTATTTATTCCTGTTTATACACTTATTATTCTCGTGCGGACTCCATAAAAAAGAGGTAATATATGGTAATTGGTAAATGTAATTATGCAGCGGTAATCTCAAATTACTCTCCCGATTTGCTAAAAAACTTACTATTTTCGGGACCCAGCCTATATTTTATCCCGTGTCTCCGCCTGGGTTTTCCGTAATATGCGATCAGACTTCCATAGTAGAAAATTATACTCCTCTTTTCACCCCTTTAAGGGTTGATTTTTGGGACAACAACTATCCTATGTCCTTCCTAGGGTACGCCCCAGTCCAAGTTGGCTCAGTTCGGGTTGCACAGGGTTGTTCCACAACACTTGGGGAGCTCAAATAAGCCATCCGATTGCTTCCTGGACACCGAAATGACTCGTCATTGCTTTAACTAATTTGCTGTCATGTCATTTGTTTGACCACAACACTGTATGAAATTTCACGTATCGTCAACTTAAAACAGTCATTTGTTATCCAGCATAAGAATGCGCCCATCGAGAATCGAATCAGACACAGATGAGCTGGAAGGAGATTCTTTTCCTTCTGCACTCCTTATTCTGTGCGTGCGAGCTCTGTTCTTCTACAGAAGACCTCCCGTTGAAGTTATCTATTGCAACTACGCGTCATTGCTCTGAATATTACATCGGTCACATAACGGCGATTGCAGCTGTATGTCACCGAATGCGACCAACTACCGCGGCACTGACACTGTTGCGGTTGCCTCACGTTGCGGTTGCATGCGGCGACCGAGTCAATGTGTGTGTGTGTGGTTCCGATGGCGTACGAAGTGAAGGGTAGGCGTGTATAGCTAATATTCGTAGGTAATTTCGGCTTGAACTGTTTTCCTGGCAACGTCTCTCCATTTTCGCCGGTTTGCTGCGTTGCGAGAGCTTTCCGCTATGCTAGTTTTTGTGGATGATTTAATTAGGTATGTCCATCGGATCGGTGATCGGCGTCTAGATCGCTTGCCCCCTAGACGGCCCTGCACCGCCAGTATTAATTGAGTGTTCGTGCCTGGATATATATGTGGCTATAGAACTTTAGTATTCGCAATAACAGTCGACGAAAGCCGCTCTTTGACCTTGAGTTCCTTAAGGATAGATAATATATAATATATATATATATATATATATGTGGATAATCTTACACAAATCGACGTAGTCCCAAACTAAGCAAAGTTTTTACTATGGATTCTAGGCGACGATATACATTCTTATGTAGATAAATAAATACTTATGTAAAATGTCCTTACCGAGATTGGAACCCAGGACTTCCAGCTTCGTAGGCAGGGTCACTACAAACTAGGCTAAATGGTCGTCAAATATGTTAGCGCCGCTATACTTTCGCGATTGAAATAATATATTAGGTCCTTACCTATGAAATTGGCGTTTTCTTTTTTACAGATACTATTTTGTACGTAATTTATTCATTTCTATTGCATTTTCAAAATTATTTTTAATTTCAATATTAGACTATGTAACAAAAGTTTTAAATATAAATAATAGGTTTTAATTTTTTATTTAGTGTTTCAAATTACAGCTTGAAAACCACCCGTTTCATGTGCTGCCGGCTCAAGTGTTTCAATTACGTATAGTTTTATGATGCGAACTATTTATAAGCAATTAAGATATGTGTAACGTAGCTTAAACGTTTTCTATATTCCTAACAAAATTTTGTTTGGTTTGAATTTGACATTGCTGAATAATCCGCAAAATTAAATGTATGAAAATCACAGTTTTCATAAAATTCTCCATAGGTAAGGGCCTAATGGTACTTATTTTATTTCCGCAGCAACCCGGGTACGGGCCGCAGTACCAGGCGCCATTCCCGGCACAGCAGCCCGGATATCCTGCGCAGTACGGGCAGCCGCCGCAGCAGAAGCGACTCGACCCGGACCAGATGCCCAGCCCTGTGAGTATAATACAGTTAGGGAGGTGGAGCAGGCTGGATTAGAGTAAACTGCTAAGCAGCGATCGGATACCGGTATTTCAAACCGGTTTTGGCTCTACACCCCAAACCGAAATAAATAGCGTTCTTGGTTTCGGTTACCGGTTTTAGAACGGTTTCATGACAAAACCGTTATTTTGCAGATTTCGTTTCTGTTGAACTGACTTAACCGGTTTTCTACGACCGAGATACAACGAATTCTTCTTTCTTCCTTCCCATGATTAAAATCAATTTTATTTATTGCATTTGATGCCTATCTAGATGTCAATGTCAATCAATCAAACATAATGGCATTTATGACTTTATCACAACAAATAGGTGTAACGTCATGCGATAGCAGTGCATTGCTGGTTGAAGAGACTATTATAGATAAGTAAATTGATTGACAAATAATGTCATCTTATTTACCAGTTCAATAAAGTTACACGGAACGTTTTAAATTCTGTTCTTCTTGAATAACGATAACCGAAATAAATTCGTTCTCTATGAAAACGTTACTGTAGTATACGGGTTTACAAATGAACGAAAATTTGAACGGTTCACGAACGAAATTGAACGGTTTTTTTAAACCGGTTCCGATCCCTGCTGCTAAGGCGTGTGCGAGGCAGCAGCAGAGGATGTTGGCCGAGCGTTTCAACTGCCCGCTCACTAAATACTGGGTCCATGTGGTTGTTGAGAGGGCTAAGTAGGGCAATCGGCAAGCCTCGCCCCTAACATGTCGATTTTGCATGTTGTTTTTATTTTTCATTTTTAAACTTTTCATTTCTTTTCTTTTTGTAATAGGGGAGACACTAAATAAAATAATCAATAATGTCATATTTTCTCGAAAAAGGATTAAAAATGTAGTCAAATGGAGTAAAATTCAACGCAAAAGGTTAAATAATCACGTAGTTATAAGTGTCCAAAGTTTTAAGAAGGGGTATGTTCTGTCCCTTTTTTGCAAAACGCAACTTCATATGAAATGATGACGCTGGAAGATTGTGACGTCACTATAGACGGCGACGTGCCGCGCCCCGTCGTGTTCGACGCGCCCCCCCGGCAGCCTCGTGTAATGTGACGTCACATACTTTTTGCGTTTTCTCTCTCTAACAAGTTGTAGCTTCGTAATTCTTTAAGATATCTGAATGGGATTTTCGCCACTAGGCATATTTTTTTGCCTTCATTCTTTTGGAGTAATAATAATTTTCGAGTCTACACCCCTATTATGTAAATTAACATAGATTGTAAACCCTACTAACAAAATATGGATTTTATATGGTCCGAAATAAACGATTTTTTATTTATTTATTTTATTTTACATAGGCGAACTTTCTGTCGCATAATTTTCGTTTCGCTAACGATGAAACCGTTCACTTTTCAGGACTTTAAAAACGATCGTCCTATAGAGCCCATTAGGTTAGGTCCGGTGTGTTTTATAAGAAACGTAAAACTGTACTGTTTAAAAAAAAACGAATTTAGGAAATAAAACAGGTGTAATTCATAATATTAGAAAAAATATTTACCTAAACATTAGTAAACACAATTTACTGTAGGGGTAGCATGGATGCTATTTTATCACTTATCGTTGTGGATAAGACATCAGTCACTCTCTCACTCGCATACTTGGGGCTTGTCCATATATCACGTCATCGTTTTTCGTCGAATTTTGACCCCCCCCCCATCTATCATCATACTGTTAATTCCTTGAATGGAAGGGTCCATTAATTCTCTGAATGGACCCTCAGGGTCTGTTAATTCCTTGAATGGACCCTCCCCGCCTAATAAAATGACTACCGTCATCCAACCCCCCAATTTTGATATGACGTAATGTATGGACAGCCCCCTGTCAGAGCGTGACGGGCATGCTATGTACAGCGATAACTCGATAAGTGATAAAATGGCAACCATGCTAGGCTGGAGAAGTTTGTTACTGACTCAAATGCTTTTAAGCATCTGAGGTCACATCTCATCTGAGGCTCTAGTATAAGTTTTACCGAAACAAAACGTTACGCGATCGTTTGCGTTTTACCCTCAATTTGTATGGGATTTGACAGCTAAACGCGAACGCGGTCGTAACGTTTTGTTTCGGTAAAACTTATACTAGAGCCTCTGAGCTGAATCATCTGAAATGATTACTTAAGTATATAGTTAAGTTAGATGTTAAGTAGAAGGATAATTGTATGTACACCTCCAAAGGTAAAGAATCAATGTAACATGCCAAACCCCGGGGTTTTCGGTGCGGGAATGAATGACATTAGCTAAAGAATAGGTATTGACTTAAGAAACAGAATGTACTTACCTACTAAATAATTAATTGAATAAATATATACTTAAGTAATAAAAAAAAACATACGTTCATATTCTTTATCTTCTCGCACTGACAATGCTTTTCCGTAGAGCGTGAATGTTTTTTTTTATCGACCGTCTCGATATCGATGTTTATATATAATGCAAAAATACGATTGAATTTTCGCCTTTTAAATCTTTGCTCAATCTCAATGAAAACTTCTTGATGAAAAATAAGTAGATAACCTCATTGGTGAAGCGATAGCCTTAGATAAATGATTATTATTATTTTATTATTATTATTCTCTCGTAAGGCTTGGTAGAAATGCTAAAGTACCTACTACTTAAGTTAAAGTAAAATTGTATGGTTTGTTTACAATTCGCAGGAAGGTATTTATTCATTAGGCACAATATGATATTTTTTCAGAATAACCTATCTGTTTATCTCTACTCTTTCTCAAGTTATTCCCGCACCGAAAACCCCGGGGTTTGAACATGACCTGATCTCATACAACGAAGACTTAAGCCCTATTTACACGGTGCGAGAACTCGTATGCGAGTTCCATTACATTGCTGTCAGCCGGCCACTGAGGTACTACCAGCACGTCTAGCACACGACGGCCGCGACATACTCTCGATTTTTATCGCACTATACCTCATCTTCTAAGTGTTCTAATAAGAGAGAGACGGATAGTGCGAGAAAAATCGAGAGAGCTCGCGCGCCGTCGCGTGCTAGCCGTGCAGGTCGACTAAACCCAGTAATGTTACGAAAATTGCATGCGAGTGCTTGCACCATGTAAATGGGCCTCTATGACTTAAAAGCATCTAAGCCCATCCGCTAGTAGTGGGATGCGATGCTGATACTCACTGCGCATGTACCGTTTCAGATCCAAGTGATGGCCGACGATCAGCAGAACCGCGGTGGAGTGTTCGTGACCAACGAGAAGGGGGCGGTGCCCCCGCTCGTCACCACCGACTTCATTGTCGATGACAAAGGAAACGCCAGTGAGTTAGCAAACTTTTTTTTATACAACGACGGTGGCAAACAAGCGTACGGCCCGCCTGATGGTAAGCGGACACCGCAGCCTATAGACGCATGCAAATTCAAAGGAGTAACATGGGCGTTGCCGACCCTTGATATGTTTGAGTGTTTCGCCGTGTTGACAGCTGAAGGAACAAATTCCCTCGCTCTCAACACAACGTATCCTCGGGAGCTCTGAACTACTTTAGGGGCTCTCCATATATTACGTCATATCATAACACAATACAATTATATATTGATAACATAAGTTACAGGTGAATTGGCATGTTATAAACACTTTAAATCAAGCTAATCAAAATGCGTTAGATTTAAATACAAAAAATTACAATAATTACAGGTGGTCAGTTCAGAAGGCAAATAAAATACAATTACGATTCAAATGCAATGTCAATTTTTGAAAACAAATAAATTTACGTAAAGCTACTAGGTAATAAAATCATAGAAATAGAAATATTACTTATTGTCACTTAAGAATCCTTAAAATGCTTTAAATTGATTTAAGGTTTTACGGACATTTTTAGATATTTCCAATATGTACAGGGATGGGACTGTTAATATTTTCATTCAATATTGGGGTCTGACCATTGGATGACGGTAGTCATTTTATTACGCGGGGTCCATTCAAGTAATTAACAGGATGATGATAGGGGTCTAAAATCGTCAAAAAACGATGACGTAATATATGGACAAGCCCTTATCGTAGCTGTTGTGCCTTGAAAAAACGGCAAAGTTGTAAGAAGGAAGCAACGTTGTGTCATAAATGCAACATTGTAATTTTCAACCGAACAATATGCAAACAAAGTTACAACAATCAGTGAACATTCATTGCGATACCAATGCTAAGTTGCAATTCAATTACATAGTTAAAGAAAATAGGCAAAGTTGTCACAACGTATTGTAATTATATGTTTAGTTTTTGTCTGCTACACCTTCATGCATCTCGGCAACCCCATAACCGATTAAGCTCATGTTCGAACTTAAAAAATCTTTGTGTCTCGTTAATTCGCCCACCACATTTTACGACGTTTCGATCAAAGTTACTCGAGTGGTCGTCGAACGAATATTTGTACATACAAACGCCGTATTATTCCGGTGAACTCGGAGAACTTCCCTCGCTTCGCTCGCTCGTGAAATAATTGTTATGCCCTTTTTCAGGTCCGCGTTACATCCGGAGTTCCATGTATAATGTGCCGGTGACAGCCGATTTGTTGAAACAGACCGCTATGCCGTTTTGCCTTGTGGTGAGTGAACCTGAGTTGATCTACAGATTACTTAATGCTTTGCAAGCGAATTTTATATATTTAATTTACTTATCACATCTCACTTTTGCTATAGTTTTCGGTATTTCATAGGGTCGTTGACTCTTTTATTAATAACTAGCTGACGCCCGCGGCTTCGCCCGCGTGGTTATAGGAAAATGTAACATTGAATTTTCCCGTGGGAATTAGATGTTTTCCCGCTGGAAAAAGTAGCCTATGTCACTCTCCAGCTTCTAAACTATCTCCATACAAAAAATCACATCAATACGACGCTCCACTTTCGCATTTATAATATTAGTAAGGATAAACAAGAAAAGAAAAAGGGCAAGAAATATGGCGAAGTTACCGTTTTATTTTGCTTAATTTACTTATCACATCTCACTTTTGCTATAGTTTTCGGTATTTCATAGGGTCGTTGACTCTTTTATTAATAACTAGCTGACGCCCGCGGCTTCGCCCGCGTGGTTATAGGAAAATGTAACATTGAATTTTCCCGTGGGAATTAGATGTTTTCCCGCTGGAAAAAGTAGCCTATGTCACTCTCCAGCTTCTAAACTATCTCCATACAAAAAATCACATCAATACGACGCTCTACTTTCGCATTTATAATATTAGTAAGGATAAACAAGAAAAAGGGCAAGAAATATGGCAAAGTTACCGTTTTATTTTGCTTGTTAGAGAGAGAATACGCTCAAGGTCCCTGACGTCACACACACAATTTGGACACGTAACTTTGTAATGATTAGTTATTTTTTTCAGTTGACTATATCCAAATCGATTTTTGACAAAATTCAACATTATTAATAATTTTATTTGGTGCCTACATCCCTATTCATATTCATAATCATTTTTATTGCAACCATGGTATTAAAGATCTTACATAAAAAATACAGTTCCACATGGGCCCTGTTAGGGCATGGCAATGACAATATTATGTTAAATGAATGTAATTCACCTTGGTTCTGCTGCGGATAGCCTCATTTCTGATGCGATCGCGCAGAGAAACTCCCAACATAGCCCTCTCCATTGCCCTTTGGGTGACTTTGAGCCTCCTTATGAGGCCCATAGTAAGCGACCACGTTTTCGTGCCATACGCATCAGAATCAAGGTAACCGTTATAGCCCTCCGAATCGCTAAACTTAAGTGGCATTGGGCGGGGCACATTGCACGTAGAACCGATGGCCGTTGGGGCGGAAAGGTTCTCGAGTGGCGATCACGTACCGGAGGGCGCAGCGTGGGTAGGCCCCCCACAAGGTGGGCTGGTGACCTGGTAAAGGTCGCGGGAGTCCGCTGGATGCGGGTGGCGCAGGACCGGTCATTGTGGCACTCTTTGGGGGAGGCCAGCAGTGGACGTCTTTCGGCTGATATGATGATGATGATGAATGTAATTCAACTAAGTTTAGTTATTATTCGTATTGCATTACACCTTCCCAGATATCCCCCATGGCCGAAACCCAAGATCAGGAGCATCCGCCGCCTCTCTTGGACTTCGCCGCCCTCACCGGGAGCCCTACCCTCGGCCCGGTCCGGTGCTCGCGCTGCAAAGCCTACATGTGCCCAAACATGAAGTTTGTCGACGCCGGCAGGCATTTTAAATGCGCTTTCTGTAAAGCTACTACTGAAGGTAAGATACATTTAATGTGGCGAAGTTGCCTCGCGTAGGCAATGTTGTTTCTCGAAGGCATAGTTGTCACTCAAATTTCCATGCGACGCTAGTAGTTGCCTGTTGAAGGCAAAATTGCCGTTTACTGATTGGCAAATTTGGAAGAAACGAAAGCCATTTCTGGCCTTTGCGGCCCGGGGATCGACCGTAAGGGCGACATAAAAATTGTGTACGCTAGGAGGTAATTTTATTAAATCTTCGGTAAGCTATTAAAGGTTAAGTGATTAGATTAAGTGTGAAAAGGCAAAGTTCCAAAAAGAGGGCAAAGTTGCCAATAGCTGGTTGGCAAACAAAGTTCGAGGAAATGGAATTCCTAATTTATTGAAATTCGGCTTGATTATGATTGGATAACTCTTGTGTTATGTACCTATTTCTGACTTACTTGCAGCACACCCTTCATAATGATTATAATATCCAGTTATTTTTAATGTACTTAAAAAGCGTATATTGAAATAACAATACATACATAATAATGTGCAAATACATACATAAATTTAGAAACACTAACGAAATAAATCAAATACAGTATTAAAATATATATATCAATAAATATAGCTGTTGAGTACTAAAATAAATAAATGTTACTTCTATGTATTTAGAACAATAGAAAAAAAAACACAACATTACAAACTCTAATCATTAAATAATAAGAAACAAATAAATGCACTCTAAAGCATCAAAGTCAACTACGCTCGGCACTTTTTAAGCAAGCCGCTTCCGATGTATCGACATCTGTGTACTTTAAATGCTCACTCGGCAACACAAGTGCGCTCGAGCCGGGTTGCGCTTACGCAGCGTTATCTTTGTGAACTGCAACATTTTATTGTTCTACCCGTCCATACCATTTGTTTTTCTTATATAAGTGAATTATTGTTATTCTTTTGAGAAATAAAGATCTTTAAACCGAAACCGAATATTCAAAGCGTTTCGTCCACAGTACCCATGGAGTACACGCAGTACATCAACAGTATGCAGCAGTACGGGCATGTACCTGCAGAGATGGCGCTCGGGGCCTACGAGATTGTAGCCACCAAGGAGTACTGTCGGGTGAGTAAAAACTTGTACGAATTTCAATCTTATCCCATGACCTTAAGTTCTAAAATGAATATGTGTGAAAAGTCGAGTTTTAATCGCGCTATGAAAACCAGCATATTACGTCTTTAAATATGTGTCGATCTGAGACTAAAAGTATCGCTGAGTTGATGTCGATTAAATAAATTAGTAACGTTGAAAAGGGCAAAATTACCATTAAATATTTAAAAACGTCAAGGTTGAAAAAAAAAAATAACAAGTGGGTGTCAACACTTGCAACTTTTTCACTTGGTAACTACAGACTAGTAGAATATATTTTTATATATTTATTTGGAAAGCTATCAGAAATACGTGAAAGTGAGGTATGAAATAAATGAATGTTATCCTGCAAGTGCCTACTACGCAATGGCAGTTTTTCAAGTCAAGTTGGTTTGTGCATATGCGATTAGAACATTCACTTATTCCATTTACAGCTCTCACTAAGACATACCTACGACAACTATACAGGTGATTCCTAAGTAGTGAACAGAAATATGTGTTTCTTACTGTTTAACTTTAGTTGAAACATATGCACTTGACAACAGCCAAAAATATGAAAAGTTTGTAAATTCGTTAATTAAAAAAATTGTTTTCAATTTACTGAGTCTCATGGTCACCCTGATTGCTACGTTAAATTGTCACTTCTTAAAGCTACAGACCAAGTCTTGTCGAATAGGGAGACCATAAGTTTGGTGCTTTTGCTATTTTGATAATAATTTTATTATCAATTACTTTATTGATAATAATTTTAGTATCAATAAAGTTTAATTGTTTGCTTTTAGAGTTAATGCAATGAATTTGCCTTAAAATACTGCGATAGAAACAAAAATGTATATTTACTACTTAGGTTTCACCCTGTATTACACACCTTAACTAATGTAAATAGTACTTAATAAATACAGTCTTAAGATAACCAAATGTTATTTTTTTCAGAATAACTCGCTTCCCAACCCGCCCGCCATAGTGTTTCTAATCGACGTGTCCTACAATGCGGTGAAGTGCGGCCTAGTGCACACCATCTGCGAGAACATACAGCAAATCATTGAGGTACTGTTGTCCTGATGTTTACTGTGACACGTCAATCTTGTGGGGATTTGCTTAACACTGTTTGTAAGAAGGGTTAGTCAGAATTGTGGAAATGCCCCTGAAAAATTATAAGTATACTCTATCCGAAACTGTTAAAGTAAGTCCTGTCAAAAAACGCAAATAATTTATTTTTACATGTGTTTTGCGTTTGGATGTAGACGTACCAAGTAGCATAACGCCCGATAATTTCACAAGGAAATTCTTTTATTTGCACAGCGATATCTTTTATTTCGTTTGTTATATTTATTATTACTGAACATAATTGCAATCAATATATTTCAAATTAAAGGAAAAATATGTTTTTTTATGCTGCGAGCCGGATTTGAACTGGCGACCACAGGCATACATGGCCCGTCGCTACTAACCAACTGAGCTATCGGAACAATCTGTCTCGGCCAATAAATCCTTCAATCAGTTCCTTCTTACAACGCATTAGAGAGGCGTAGACTTAGGCTTGCAATCAATATGGCCAAAGTAACAGGGCTGTTTTGATTTTCGATTCTATTACTAAGTAGCAAGGTTGATAATGCTTTCTTTTTCACACAGGCGATGCCCAGAGACGAACAGACTGGCAAGAGCTGGACGCGCGTCGGTTTCGTCACATACAGCTCCACCGTCCACTTTTACAATATCAAGGTAATAAAGCCAACGCAACACTCGCCGAATTGTGCCAACTTTGCCCGTTCGTGGCAACTTTGCCCGTGTAGCGGTACTCGTAATAATACGTTGGTCTTTGAATACATCAATTACATAATATGTGGGATTGGTTTTTCTTGATGGTTGGTTGCATAATTGTATTTTGCTGGCTCTTAGATGATGAATATGATGTTTTGGAATGGCTAACGAGTTGACGGATGATGCAGTGTGAAAGCGAAGTCGAGAGAGCGAACGTGTATTTACATTATTATATTAAATAAAGAAAATAATATACAGTCTATCGTTGTGTTCCTGTCCTATGTCCGCATATTATGTATATATATTATAGAATTAAAAGCACTGGCTTCCTAGATTAAGATATATTTCACATCAAATTCACAAGCAAACCTGTAGGTGTAGACATTATCGTAGACGCCCGGGCAGCGATAATACCCCCCAGTGTTGCTAACGTCTCCATAACTCGCGTTCGGAAACAATGATAATCTATGATTTGAATTTTAATTGATTTTCTCGTTTCCCAGGGCACCCTAGCCCAGCCGCAGATGCTCTCCGTCGGCGACGTGGCGGACATGTTCGTGCCACTCCTCGAAGGGTTCCTAGTGACACCAGAGGAGAGTGGTGTTGTGCTGCAGTCCCTACTGCAACAGTTGCCCAACATGTTCGCTGATAACAAGGAGACGGAGACGATACTGTTGCCCGCTGTGCAGGTACGCTTTTAGATTCCTATACCTATCTTAGCTGCTAAGAGTCAGACAGGATCTTCGTCATCCCCCTAGCGTTATTCCCGGTTGTGCCCCTAAAGGAGCCCGGGGTCCGCTTTGGCACTTAATCCCCAGATTTGGTATAGGCACTAGTTTTACGAAAGCGACTGCCATCTGACCTTCCCACCCAGAGGGAAAACTAGACCTTATTGGGATTTGACCGGTTTCCTCACGATGTTTTACTTCACCAGAAAGCTTTGGGTAATTATTCCGTAGATAAATTCCGATAAACTCAGTTACGAGCCGGGATTCGAACCCACGACCGCTGCTTGACAGCCGCTTTATTCCTGTATTATTTTCTATGATCCGTGAAAAAGTTTATACCCATCATTTTTGATATTAATACAATTAAATATTCGTTATTCCAATTTAAATAATCACTTGCAATTAAGTTTCAAAGGCACTTTTACAAGTCTATGTGTATCACACAGTAGTTGTAGTATTGACTCTAAATCAATGTATGATACATTCAATAAAATTTTGCAACTTCGTCCTCGCTTGTCTAGTATGTTTTCAATACCATGTGACAACTTTGCCCACCCACGCTCTCTTCTACTTTAGCAGTTAAAAAATAAATAGCTTTAAATCATAATTAATTTATTTCTCAATCGCACATTCGACTAACTATCCCAGGCAGGCTACGAAGCGCTAAAAGCGGCCGACACGTCCGGCCAGCTGCTCGTGTTCCACACAACTTTGCCCACCTACAACGCGCCGGGCAAACTTATCAATAGAGAGGACAGGAAGTTATTGGGCACGGATAAGGAGAAACAGATCACTTGTGAGTATGTTATGTGCATAACGGCTAGTGATTTTCTGAAGATCTTTTAGTCCATCAAGATCATACAAGAAAAATTGGTACCAACTGTGTGGGATATAGGGTAGATTTTGTTTTGTTCTGTCAAATCGAACGAAACAAAGCGAACGCAACTCTGTTCCAATACGTGGGTAGACTCGAACATTATTATTACTCCAAAAGAAAGAAGGCAAGAGAATATGCCTGGCGACGAAAATCCCGTTCAGATATCTCTAAGAATTACGAAGCAACCGTTTTAATATCGCTTGTTAGAGAGAGAAAACGCTGCCAGTTAGTGACGTCACGATCTGCGAGCGTCATAGTAAATGACAATCGTTTCATATGAAGTTGCGTTATGCGGAAAAAGGACAGATCATGCCCCTTCTTAAAACTTTGGACACTATAACTTTGTGATTATTTAACCTCTTGCGTTGCTTTTTTATCTGAATGTATGGAAAGTTTGGCAAGTTTCTATGAAATGAGAGCTGCGTACGCCAAATTTAACGTTGATCGGGTGCAACCCGCCCTTACTATGATATAACTTCCATTGAATTATAGGGTGTCTTTGAATAGGCATTTTGGCGCCTAGAAGTTTATACAAAAGTGGCCCGTGTGACTGGTTGACACGCAATCTTATAATTGCGAAACTAAATTACAGCTTGACGTTTTCCGAACAATTCAACTAGCTTTTTCCCTACACAAGATTTAACACGTTATCCATTCTATTATCTCTTAACATAAAGTTCAATTTCCAGCGCCCCAAACAACCGCATACAACGAGCTAGGCCAGCTCTGCTCGCAAGCTGGCGTAGCCGTGGAACTGTTCATATGCAACAACAGTTATATAGACGCGGCCACCATCGGCCAACTGCCGAGACTCACGGGCGGAGAACTGCACAAGTACACATACTTCCAGGTCAGTGCTAGACATCAATAAGCTTCCTTCTCATTCTAGCTTCAAGGAGACGCATAAAGCCCTCACTGTCTCATGCAACAACAGTTATATATACGCGGCCACCATCGGCCAACTGCCGAGACTCACGGGCGGAGAACTGCACAAGTACACATACTTCCAGGTCAGTGCTAGACATCAACAAGCTTCCTTCTCATTCTAGCTTCAAGGAGACGCATAAAGCCCTCACTGTCTCATGCGACAACAGTTATATAGACGCGGCCACCATCGGCCAACTGCCGAGACTCACGGGCGGAGAACTGCACAAGTACACATACTTCCAGGTCAGTGCTAGACATCAACAAGCTTCCTTCTCATTCTAGCTTCAAGGAGACGCATAAAGCCCTCACTGTCTCATGCAACAACAGTTATATAGACGCGGCCACCATCGGCCAACTGCCGAGACTCACGGGCGGAGAACCGCACAAGCACACATACTTCCAGGTCAGTGCTAGACATCAACAAGCTTCCTTCTCATTCTAGCTTCAAGGAGACGCATAAAGCCCTCACTGTCTCATGCAACAACAGTTATATAGACGCGGCCACCATCGGCCAACTGCCGAGACTCACGGGCGGAGAACTGCACAAGCACACATACTTCCAGGTCAGTGCTAGACATCAACAAGCTTCCTTCTCATTCTAGCTTCAAGGAGACGCATAAAGCCCTCACTGTCTCATGCAACAACAGTTATATAGACGCGGCCACCATCGGCCAACTGCCGAGACTCACGGGCGGAGAACTGCACAAGTACACATACTTCCACGTCAGTGCTAGACATCAACAAGCTTCCTTCTCATTCTAGCTTCAAGGAGACGCATAAAGCCCTCACTGTCTCATGCGACAACAGTTATATAGACGCGGCCACCATCGGCCAACTGCCGAGACTCACGGGCGGAGAACTGCACAAGTACACATACTTCCAGGTCAGTGCTAGACATCAACAAGCTTCTTTCTCATTCTAGCTTCAAGGAGACGCATAAAGCCCTCACTGTCTCATGCGACAACAGTTATATAGACGCGGCCACCATCGGCCAACTGCCGAGACTCACGGGCGGAGAACTGCACAAGTACACATACTTCCAGGTCAGTGCTAGACATCAACAAGCTTCCTTCTCATTCTAGTTTCAAGGAGAAGCATAAAGCCCTCACTGTCTCATGCAACAACAGTTATATAGACGCGGCCACCATCGGCCAACTGCCGAGACTGACGGGCGGAGAACTGCACAAGTACACATACTTCCACGTCAGTGCTAGACATCAACAAGCTTCCTTCTCATTCTAGCTTCAAGGAGACGCATAAAGCCCTCACTGTCTCATGCAACAACAGTTATATAGACGCGGCCACCATCGGCCAACTGCCGAGACTGACGGGCGGAGAACTGCACAAGTACACATACTTCCAGGTCAGTGCTAGACATCAACAAGCTTCCTTCTCATTCTAGCTTCAAGGAGACGCATAAAGCCCTCACTGTCTCATGCAACAACAGTTATATAGATGCGGCCACCATCGGCCAACTGCCGAGACTCACGGGCGGAGAACTGCACAAGTACACATACTTCCAGGTCAGTGCTAGACATCAACAAGCTTCCTTCTCATTCTAGCTTAAAGGAGACGCATAAAGCCCTCACTGTCTCATGCAACAACAGTTATATAGACGCGGCCACCATCGGCCAACTGCCGAGACTCACGGGCGGAGAACTGCACAAGTACACATACTTCCAGGTCAGTGCTAGACATCAACAAGCTTCCTTCTCATTCTAGCTTCAAGGAGACGCATAAAGCCCTCACTGTCTCATGCAACAACAGTAATATAGACGCGGCCACCATCGGCCAACTGCTGAGACTCACGGGCGGAGAACTGCATAGGTACACGTACTTCCAGGTCAGTGTTAGACATCAACAAGCTTCCTTCTCATTCTAACTTAAGTAAGACCCGTGAAGCCATCACTTTTACACCTTACCAAAGACCGGCGCCACCACGAAAATTGAAACTAGAAGTTCGAGTATCTGTATCTGTCACTCGAGTTAAATAAGTGCGATAGAGACGGAGATACCCGAACTTGGAATTTCGATGTTCGTGGTTATAGCTCGGCTTCTGGTCCCGCACAATCTCAATCTCAAACCATAAGAAACCATGGACACAAGAAGAAGCATACTTGGCCTTATGTTTACTGGATGAGATAGGATCAGGGAGCGGAACCGTTTTCCCTAATTGGGGTTTTCCAAAGGGTTATATTAGAAGTTGTTTTGAAAACCCTATTCATATTGGTAATGATAAGGGGTAACCTTACTGATAGGGTAACCCCGTTGATCGAGTTAACTTGGTTTACCACTAACTGATTTGAAAACCTTAAACAAAACACTATCTCAATAAGTTAACTTATGGTTACCGCATCCGATATGCTTACCATAACAATAGGGTAAGCAAAGGTAACCAAATGTATATGGTTGCTAAACGATGGGCTTAAGCCTAAAAAGGGATTTTCCAGTCCTTGTACCAACCATATGCTTGGTAAATTTTTGATTGCGAAGTTAGAAATTCTGATTTTAGAACAAACGGTTTTAGGAATAACACTATTGTAAGAATTATGAATTTAGCGTTTATCTATGCTTTCAAAAAAACAAGTTTACCGATAAAAGCACTTGTCTAATTGTCCAATTTGTCGTCGTTAGGCGGAGCTAGACGGGCCGCGGCTCGTGGCGGACGCGGCCCGCGTGGCGGCGCGGCCCACGGCGCACGACGCCGTCATGCGCGTGCGCACCTCCACGGGCGTGCGCGCCACCGACTTCTACGGACACTTCTTCATGTCCAACACGACCGACGTCGAGCTCGCCGCCATTGGTGAGTGGGCTTACTTCGCTCGACGACTGCCTTTCACTGAACTCACTACAAGGACAGCCGCAGGTCGATGTACAGCGCGCCAGACGCCTTACAAATTATATTAATATCAATTTATCTGGGGGCAGGGCAGTGCAGGCTATTTTCGACTCCCCTGTAATTTCGTTGTGTATAAAACTAGAAGCCTGAAACAACTTTTACAGTACATGAGCGTTTCTCAAAAAAAAATGCCACTATTATTAATTGTACTTCTAGGAATTTTATTTTAACTATTTCCACTCAGAATCAGGAGCTCTTTCGACCCTGGTAGGACAAAAAACTGTCCCAAAGATATTTTTCCTATTGTGTTACCATTTACCATACACTTTGTATGGTGGTAACACAATAGGAAAGTTCAAAAATGTATGAACATTTTGGGCCACTTTTTTTCTCCTATTGGGATGGAAAGACATCGTGATTTTGAGTAGAAATAACATAAAAGTTGAAGAAAATCTCCGAGAAAATGTAGTGGCATTTTTTTTGAGAAACGCTCACATATGGCGCTACTTTCCCGCACTAGTGCGGAAAAGAGCACTTTTCGTCGAAACTTTAAAGAGCCATATGTACAGTAAAACGTACGATACACGTGCGAATATGTAATTCGCAACTCGTGTTTTAATTTATCACCACTCGTTGCGAATTTCCTATTTTTGGCACTTGTATCGTAAATAACTATTTACGGTGGAAGAGTTCCGTGAATTGGCCTCTTTTTTACCATGGGATATGTTGTATGGGATTTCGTACTAATCATACATTGTCATTCATTAGATTTTAAATATCATTGTATAAGTATAAGTAAAAAAAAAATGGGTGCAAGATATAAAAGGGTGCTTCCTTGGTCTGCGTTCATTTTCAAAAGGCAAGCAGTTTTACGTATCTGTAAAATGTGTCTCCGGTAATGTACACTTTTTTTTTTTACTACTGTCGCAAACAAGCGTACGGCCCGCCTGATGGTAAGCAGACACTGCAGCCTATAGACGCATGCAACTCCAAAGGAGTAACATGGGCGTTGCCGACCCTTGATATGTTTGAGGATTCGCCGTGTTGACAGCTGAAGGAACAAATTGCCTCGCTCTCAACACAACGCATCCTCGGGAGCTCTGGCGACCTTGCTCACCTCCAGAAACACAACACTACTACAGAGCGAGTAGTAGTGTTATTATGGCTGTGGTCTTCTGCAAGGCGGAGGTACTTCCCCAGTTGGGCTGCTCCACATTCGAGCGGAATGACATTTCGCTGTGCCCTACCTCACTAAACCCCCCTTATTCCCCCCTTATTCATAAACTATTGCTAGAATATGAATATACTTAAACAAAGTTTACATAGCGGTATCCGTATATGGGACTTAGTTTTTTTTTTTACAAATGCATTACCTTCCAGACGCGGACAAGGCGATCGGCGTGGAGATCAAGCACGACGACAAGCTGACGGGCGAGGACGGCGTGTACATCCAGGCCGCGCTGCTGTACACGCACCGCAGCGGCCAGCGCCGCCTGCGCGTGCTCAACCTCGCGCTGGGCGCCGCGCCGCAGCTCGCTGACGTCTACAGGACCATGGAGCTCGACGCCACGCTCAACTTCCTCACCAAACAAGGTTCCTACACATATCTACATTTTCACACGGTTCGATAATTATCACGATAAGTATTGCGATAATTATCGCACAGTATTGATCACAATAAGTATTGCGATCATTATCGCACTGTATTGATAACAATAAGTATTGCGATAATTATCGCACAGTATTGATCACAATAAGTATTGCGATAATTATCATGATAATTATCGTTGAATATTTATCTCTGTGATTATCGTGATAAGATTCTTGACTTCCTCACTAAAGAAAATACGGCATCCATATGTTTCGGCCACATTATACCATCGCCGATGGCAAGGCTTCATCCACCGTGGAACCTAACGGTCGCGCGCGGTACCGTTCCAGTAGAATTGGGTTGATGCCTCATGTTCAAATTGATAACGTAATGATGCTAAATGTATAGTAAACCATCAAATTGTCGTAATAAAGTATAAATTATAAATGAAAAGATATGAACCATGAAAATTTAGAAAATATATGCATATTTTGTTATTGTCCTAGAGTAAATTTAAAGCAAATAGAATCCTTACGCTTTTATACAAACAAAATTGTATGACGACTATGTACTGAAACGCAGTATTTCGCGACTGAAACAACAATTTACCTGATTTTCCATACAACGATTAGAACAAATGTAGGTTGTGACGTCATACCTGTGTGTCTATCAGTATGAAGCGTTTTGCGCTGCCGCCAGCGAGGTCAATCTTTGTCTCAATTTTTTGGGTATTTATGTTCTTTAATTGTAGTTGCTCCCATACAAACGTTTGTTCCTCTCCAAAAACTGGTTCGAATGACGACATAAAAAATCTTAGTCATCATACCTATGCCCTCTTACAAACGCTCCGGCGGAGGACTAAACCCCCTGCTGCTGCTTTCCTGAGGGACTACACTATTAAAGTATGAGTTTCTTCAAGAAAAGAGAGTACCGGCAGGTTTTTGTAGGGTCGGCAACGCGCATAATGGTATGGCCTTAGCCTGGTATACCACTCGTCCAAGATCTTTGTCCAATGTGTATTTGCGACTCACATTTTGCTTAAAGAGTGAGCGAGATACAATGCACATTGGACAAGGGGAATACCACCCTATGATAACCGCTTACCATCTGGCGGGACTTAGACTAAAAAAAAGCCATGTCAGGTTGCCAAAGAAAAGTAAAAAAAAATACATTTTTTTTGTTTTTTTTTTTTCTAGCAGCAGGTATGAGATGTTGAACCTTATTCCAAATAACCAAAACGAACAGACTGCTCCAAATGGACCCCATTCACTCTGACGGTTAAAAATTTCATATCTATGGCCGTATTCATGAACGTTCAACATAGCTATTTTAGCTAAAACGCCGTTAAATTTCGTTTGTTTTTATTTCTGAGGCATTTGTGTTCGTAAGAAACGCACGAAGCATTCAACAGAGGCTTTTTAGTTTTATTAACCCATCCTCTCCCGAACGCATACCCGTTCTCTCCGTTGGCTCCCGCCTACACACATATGCGACACTTTTTTTTACTTAATTAAACAAAAACATGGAAAATTCCGTTGAAAAATACTCTGATCCATATGTGGGTCGGCGGGAGAAGGGGGTATTTATTAACCTTATTGAATTCCCCAGCGGTCTGGGCGCTGCGGGAACACACGCCGCGCCAGATCCGCGAAGGCCTCGCCACTCGCTGCGCCAAATCCCTCGCCGCATACAGAAGACATTGCGCGTCGCCGTCCAGCGCCGGTCAACTAGTTCTACCTGAGAGCATGAAGCTACTACCGCTGTATACCAGCTGCGTGCTGCGACAGGACGCTTTGGGAGCAGGTAAGATCCTAATAGAACTGAATTACTTTTCCCCACAATTGCATTCCTTAGGATGTAATGGCATAGAAATAAACGTGGTACAATCGGAAGTCCCTCTCGTCGCCTGCAGAAAATCTAGCGCTGGTCAACTCGTCCTGAAACCTCATAGAAGACACGGAGTTTTTCCCCACATTAGCATTCCATAGGACATATCACATTAACACATACCATAGTAATTACTATCAGTCAATCAATAGACTCACATTAAACCTGTTTTTAACCACATCTATCAAAGTAAAGTCGGAAACAATTACATTTGAGCATATCCGGACTAAAAATACTTATAGTACACATATTTTTAATCTTTGCTTTGTACATACATAAATTCACGCCTTTATTCCCAAAAGGGGTAGACAGAGCACATCCAGCGCCACTTTTAGCATAAATGTGGGTATAAAAAAGATCGACAAAATGTGATATTGCAGTGACAGGTTGCTAGCCCATCGCCCACAACACACTTTAACCCGCTCCCTTAGTCGACTTTTACGATACCCACGGGAAGAAAGGGGGTGGTGATATTCTAACCCGACACCACACGGGCACTTTGTACATGTTTTCCATTTTACTGAAAAGTAACAGAACACTGACCCTTTAAACTCGCGTTTCCCCACAACAGAATCCCATACGACATAACAATATGCAAATAACCACAGTCATTGACCAACAACCTTTCCCCAGGCACCGACATAACCTGCGACGACAAATCGTGTGCGATATACCGTACGCTCACCGCCGACGTGTCGACGTCGGTCGTGTACACGTATCCTCGTTTGCTACCTCTACACCGATTGGCGGAGGAGCCGACGCTGTCGCCTCTTAGGGCTTCCATGGACAAGATGAACGACCAGGGCATATATTTACTAGGTGAGTGAGTGACTTAAGTGGCAGTGGGCGGGGCACATTGCACGTAGAACTGATGGCCATTGGGGCGGAAAGGTTCTCGAGTGGCGACCACGTACCGGAAGGCGCAGCGTGGGTAGGCCCCCCACAAGGTGAACTGATGACCTGGTAAAGGTCGCGGGAGTCCGCTGGATGCGGGTGGCGCAGGACCGGTCATTGTGGCGCTCTTTGGGGGAGGCCTATGTCCAGCAGTGGACGTCTTTCGGCTGATATGATGATGATGATGATGATGATGATGAGTGAGTGAAGACATGCGTCTAGTGCCGGCTGACGCATATGTCTCGTTCGTAGTTATATTGTGTCAACTAACGTGATAGGTGTGAAAGGAGGTGACTATTTTGCCATAATTACGATGTGCATTTTTACCAAATACGATAAAAGATCAACAAATCTATTGTTGCCGTTAAAAATAAATATCCATACTAATATTATAAATGCGAATGTGTGTCTGTCCGTCTGTCTGTCGGTTACCTCTTCAAGCTTAAACCGCTGAACCGATTTAGATGAATTTTGGTATAGAGATGGTTTGAGTCCCGGGGAAGGACATAGGATAGTTTTTATCCCGGACTCATCCCCTAAGGGGTGAAATGGGGGGGGTGAAAGTTTGTATGGAGCTGCGATATAAACGAGTTCCACGCGGACGGAGTCGCCGGCAGAAGCTAGTCTTATCTATATGCTTGACTTTGTCATTTGCGTTCGGAAGGAAGGGACAAAACACGGCTTATTCTATCTATCTACATACTCGCTAACGCATTCAGCTACGCATAGCAGCGATTTTCCCGAAATGACGACAGGGTGTCGTCAGCGACATTAACTAATTTTAGGAGCTTGCACGGTATGTTTGTCCAGGTGGAATCTTGCAACTAAAATTTGAAGCAGATATCTTAAACGGATTTATCTAAAATTTTGGGTAAAGGTATAGTTTGGATGACAATTCAATATTATTGTACAATCAGTATGCGGGGGGGGGGGGGGGGGGGCATGTTTCTCTGCAGCTGACTGTACCATCAACCTGATCTGATGCCGGAGGCAGAAGGTGGCCTGCAAGGGAATTCAGTACTTAACCAACGTAACCCTGTTGAGTTTGGGCTCGTTAGAATCGTCTCAATGAGTAGTTGACGACGGTATACCCCTTTCAGACCGGAGAAACAAGGCCCTGCTAATGTAAAATGAAGTACATTAACATATGTTTTTTCTCAAACATGAAATGAAATATTGACGTTGTGTTCTTCATAATGGGCTTCGTAGTGCCACGTTTCGGGCGCAGCGAGACGAGAGACCCGTAATGGCATTTCATACAAATTGGAGGCCTATGGTCTTTTTTAATTTCCAATCCACAATTTGTGGCACAGGATCACGGCGTTCAGCCATGAAAATTTAAGTTAGATTTCTTGGAGTTTTTTTTTAAATTTATTTCATTGCAAGTTTGAGAAAAGCACTATACATACCTCGGCGTGAAAAGGGGTTGCCTGCCTCATAACTATTCGACCTCGGTACGCTCGGCCGTCTATATACCTATACTCGGCCGGGAAACCCTTACTTCCTGGCCTCTTCAGTAATGTACTATTATTTGACAATTAAATGTTATAAAACAACAATTGTATTGGCCGTATCGGAAAGGGATACAGTAAAGTACAGTCGGCAATAAAAGCTTAGTATCAAAAATGAAATTATGCTAATAATTACACGCTTCAACTCACGTATTAAATGTCACTACGGGCGTCATGTTTCGAACTCTTCTGGAGTTTCTTCACGATGAGATTTTGTGTGTGAAATATGTCGCCCACAGTGACATTTAATACGTGAACCGTGTAATTATTAGCATTATTTCAACATGTCTCACGAAAGTTTAAATTCGAAAATAGTATTTTATGCAATCGTTATATAATGTATGCTTTTTCAGTCGAGTACCACGAGACTTAAACAACTACAGATGTATTGCAAAATTATTTTCCTTCGGGAAAACTCGGATCTTTATCGGAATACGATGACACCCGAACTGTCAATGAATTATCGTATTAAATCAGTGACATTCTCATACCCATTAATATGGAACTTTATTGTTAAGTGTCAAATGTCAAAATGAATAATGTTGTTGTATAATATAGAGATGTTACAACCGCAAAAATTATTAGGTATTGAAAATGGGATTTTTAAAACCACTTTCTGTAACTTCAAAAATAATCAGTTTTATTGTTACTACTAAACAAAACATTATCTCCGCTTTAAAACATAATTAAAAGGACAAAAAAATAAAGCTTATCGGGAAATATTTACAATGATAACATTCAAAACCTGTCTATATTTTATCTTCGGCGTCCCTCTCGTACCTAAAAATAACCTGCGTGTGAGAGGAATGCAATCGATTCAAAAGGTTTCATAGGCAATTTCACGAAAGTTATCGCCACGCACACAACCGTTGTAATGAATGATAGAGGATTTTTAAAATTGGTGTTTTTTTTGCGTACCGATTGCAAGTTCAGCAGCGAACTGATGGGATGACAAAATGTTTTTTGTTAAGATTCTCACATTGACTCGATCACTTCGTTCATTCGTTTTTCTTGCAATCAGTACGTAATGTAACTGGGTGTGGGTGTAACTTTGGTAAAACTACCTATACCTACCTAACATTACAATTTCATCGTATTTGGATCGATGTTTTCAATATTGTCCATTTCACAATCTGAGTCAGTCATATCATCGTCAGATTCGTCAGTGCTGTCATTGACGTTAATAACAATCCTATCAATGCGATCATCCATAGAGTGTTCCTGTGAGAGGTATTCATTTTCACATTTCATAGCATGATCACAAACTTTCTTCCATTCTTCCGGGCCAATAATATTTATTTTTTCTTCAATAATTTTTTTTACTGTACCCAAATTCATATCTATGTTTCTTTTTGATACATAACCTTTTATCTGTGACCATATATTTTCAATAGGGTTGAAGTCGGGGTGGTATGGAGGTAACCTTAACACTTCGTGTCCATGTTGATGTAAAATTTTGTCAATGGAATATTCTACAAAGTCTTCTTTATGCCAAATAATTTCGTATAATTGTATTTTGGTTGACGATGAATTATGTGGAATATTGTATTTTTTTAACCAGTTTATCATAAGTGGCTTTGCGGTATTAGAGTTGGGCGGACATTCCACATATGTATTGTGATAAGCAGCATTGTCTACTACTAGTACAGAATTTGGAGACAAGTTGGGAATAAGTTGATTCCGTAACCATTTGTCATAATTAACATTATTCATGGCATCGTGATAATCACCAGTTTTATCAGTTGACTTATACATAAGTAGAGCACCCGGTACAAATCCTTTGGCACTACCTGCATGTACTATAATTAGATGTTGACCTTTTGAAATTAACTGTTTCACTCCTTTATCCGTAGAATCGATCCAGCACTTTCCTGTTAAATGGGATGTGTGAACATAGGTTTCGTCAGTATACACAATATCTCTGCCTTCAGATCTGTACTTCCTTATAAGGTCTATGAACTTTATTCTTTTAAGTCTAACGTCATCTTTTTCCATCAGCATTTTCCTATTATTAGTAATTTTCTTGAATAAAAAACCCATTTGGCGAAGTATTTTTCTTAGTGTAAAATCGCAGCCCTTAAAATTCATCGTTTCTATTAATTTGGACTTTAGTACTTTTATAGTAGGGACCTGTTTATAAATTGTACCACGGATACTCGGCAACTAATCGCCGAGCAGTTTCGAAAAAAACGTGAAATCTCGAAATTTGGTCTTATCGATATTATATCCCGAATTTAAGCACTGAAGTATAGTCCAACAACGATCTAGGAGATCTTTCTTTATACCCGTAATGTCAGCTCAAATTTCGGAGTTAGAGAAAAACCTCCTAGCCGTGTTACCATCATTTGATGATCCGCTTCCGCCACTTTTAGGTTTATCAATAATAAGACCTAACCTTTCCCTAAATTGCCTTTGAATACGCTCTTTCGCTTCAGCTACAAGCTTTTTATCGCTGTCAGATCTGGCTTGCCACTTCTTAACTTTTAACTTGTAAGCGACATGAATAAAATATTCAAAGAATCGAATGCATGCGTGAAGCGGCGATAAACCGTATTCACACTTGCTTTCATCAATAGCCTTACATAAACAATAGTCAATTTTATTCATCTCACTTGGCAAGGCTTTACATATACTGCGTGGAACGGAACGATGGACTTTCCCGCAAGAGGGGGATTATTGAGCGCTAGTACGTCACATTTTCCAGATAAACTATTTTTTTTGACGCGATTTTTTTTGTTACCTTTGTATGGAGCGTTGGCTGACTGGAGCAACGAGCTCCATACAAATGTAAAAAAAAAATCGCGTCAAAAAAAATAGTTTATCTGGAAAATTTGACGTACTAGCGCTCAATAATCCCCCTCTTGCGGGAAAGTCCATCGTTCCGTTCCACGCTGTATAACACCTAGTGGAAGAAACATTACTAAGAGCATTACACACTTTACCATCGACCATAGTTAATTGCAAGTTATGTGTAACGGTATATTCGCGATCATTGTTTTTGAAGACAGTAGGTTGCAAGTTACTTATTTTTTGCTTAAAATAAGTCTCTTCTTCAACCGACACAGCACTCGATTCTTTCAAGAACTGAAAACGAATAGGCCTGCAGTATCTAGTTGAAGAAGGACGAGGATTTTTCCATAAAACAGTTTTGGTTTCTTCATTATCTGATGTCAAAATTAGTTGCAGCGGAACATACGAAGTAACAAACAAGCTACCATCTTGAATCAGAAAAACGTTGTTTATATTCACTATGACATGTACTCCCATCGAAACCCCACTTCCCTATCAAAGAGATCTTATTTAGAGACTGGGTAGGTACTCTATCTAAAACATCCTTTTGGGACTCGAGTATCCGAGTGGCAGTATGATCGAGTAAACTTTGAAGTTCAACTTCAGCGGACGATTCAGTAACGGTGACGGCTGAGGGATAACACTCTTCTTTAGCTTTTACAATTCTTTGGTACGATGGTAAAATGTCTTTGGATACCTTGTCTATTCAATTCTTAACTAACAAATATTGATGTCGAGTTAGCTTAGCTTCTGCAATAAGCGACAAAACATCGTTTACATCGATTTTCGCGGAATTTAAGCTAGAATCTGAAGCATCGAGCAACGTTTTTACAGCAGAACTGTCTACATTAGAGAGCTCAGCTAATCTTCTTCTTTTTGTACGATCACTAACTTGATTAAAATCTTTTCGCGGTCGGCCAGGGCCTCGTGAAGTGGACGTAGAGGGATTGACAACGTCGTCCTGCTGTTGCAAAATGGGTTGCTCGATACTTCGTTTTACATCAACGAACGTACTCTATTTCACTAAGCCAGTCTGAATATTTTTCTAATAATTTTGACTTTGTACGATACACTTTTGCCCAGTAATGTGAAATAAGTTTACATATATTGCGTATTCTAGTACTTAATGTCTCTAGTTCGATATTTTCGATTTGATCTGAAAGTCGTGAAGTTTCAGTTAAAGTACTAAGTACTTGTTGAAACTTTTCGCTTTCTTTTCCCTTCTTAGAATGCCAAATATCGAAAATACTAAGCCTCGAAATGGAACACCTAAAAAAAGTACCTAAAAACAAAAAAGTTTTTTTTTACTAAAAACACTTAATTTTACTTATATACTTCGATAGCTCTGTAATCAGAGAAGATGCAAACTGATGCAGATGAAATTCATAGGAGTACAGAATTGTAAGGACATTTCAGACTTTAAGATGGTATATATGTGATGCATTGCATAGCATTGCAATTTTTTGTAAGTCTAAGTAAAGTCATACTTCTGAAAATATAGACGAGACAAAAGACCTCTCGAAAAAAAAACATGAATAATATAAACAAACATTGTATATATATAAAACATGTCAATAAATAAAGTACATACCATGGTCTTCCACGTCCATGTTAACAATACGTGGATACACGCGGTTAATAATAATAACACCCAATAACAAAGTGATTAAGTTGCGGCAACGAAAATGCACTGATAATTAGGGTCGTGATGCGTTCACTTTCGTTGCACAAAAGTAAATGATAATTCATTAGAAATACTTGGGTATTTATTGAATTTAGTAGCTTGTCTAATAGTGAATCACTTTACATACCCTTCAGACCGAGATGCGATCACGATATTTTTGGAAATATGGCCTAGGCAGGAATCACAGTGCAACGGCTTTCTTTTTTGTGCGTTGATGTCCATTTACCTTTTGACTTTCTCATAACGGCGTCCTATTGGTCAAATACATTATAGTTCAGTAAAGGCGCCACGTGATTGGTCAATTTTATTTAAGTTGTCTCAACAGTTATGAAATGTTGAGTTGGGAGCTCCATAGTAAAAGTATGTGATTTAAGTTTGGTGTACGAAATCTTAATTCAAACATTAAGGTCGACGAGTATAAAAATAAATTTTTTGACAGCAGATTGTTTCATCCAATTGCAGAGAACGGGGTCCACATGCTGATCTGGGTGGGCTCGCAGGCCTCGGCGGAGTTCGTGCGCGACGTGTTCGACGCGGCCTCCCCGCAGCAGATCGACACGCGCGTGTGCGCGCTGCCCGCGCTCGACACCGCGCTCAGCGTCGCCGTCCGGGGCGTGCTGGAGGACGCCGCCAGGGCGAGGCGGCGCGCTATGAGGGTGACTGGTGTTTTATTATGTTTATGCCTCCATTCTGACTTCTAACAGTCAGGAGTCGACTATTTATTCACAACACAACACACAGTATTACCAGACATAGACAATAGTAATAGATACCAGCCAAGTGCGAGTCGAACTCGCGCACGGAGGGTTCCGTACCATTATGGATAAAAACGGCAAAAAAAACACGTTTGTTGTATGGGTGCCCCCTTAAATTATTATTTTCTGTTTTTTAGTATTTGCTGTTATAGCGGCAACAGAAATACATCATCTGTGAAAATTTCAACTGTCTAACTATCACGGTTCACGAGATACAGCATGGTGACAGACGGACGGACAGCGGAGTCAATAGCAATAGGGTGCCGTTTTTTAGGGTTCCGTAGTCGACTAGGAACCCTTATAGTTTCGCTTTGTCTGTCCGTCCGACTGCGGATAATCTCAGTAAACGTTAGCACTAGAAAGCTGAAATTTGCTACTAATATGTATATCAATCACGCCGACAAAGTGGTAAAATAAAAAGTGAAACATTTTTTTTATTAGGGTACCTCCCCTATACGTAACGTGGGGAGTGTTTTTTTTTTTCATTTCAATCCTAACGTGTGATATATTGTTGGATAGGTATTTAAAAATGAATAAGGCCTTGCTAAAATCATTTTTTGACAATGTTAATATTTTCGGACATAATCGTTCCAGAAGTTAAAAAAAAAGGTCCCCCCCCCCTTTAACTTTTGAACCATAAGTTTTATAAAAATGAAAAAAATCTCAAAAGTAGAACTTTATAAAAACTTTCCAGGAAAATTATTTTGAACTTGATAGATTGAATAGTTTAAAAAAAAATACAAAATAATATCTGAACTAAGTTTGTAATTTAACCGTATAAGCAGGTGTTTATTGTACCTGTATTTTTTACAAAATCACAATGAAATGACGTGCTTTCAAATAAAGTAAAAAAACGGTGAAAATCGGTTCACGCAATAAAGAATTATCCCATAAAAATCATCTTCCATACTTTAAGCTCGCGCGCAATAGTTTACTTAATTTACCGATAGATATCGCTGTACGCGGAACGCTCACATTGAACTAACCCGCTTCGCTAGCTCGGCTTTCAACACAAGCACTTGTGCCGAATAACAAATAACTATTAAAATACAATACAATACAATACAAATACTCTTTTCATCTCT
Organism: Epinotia bilunana; assembly: GCA_947049275.1. Lineage (NCBI taxonomy): Eukaryota > Metazoa > Arthropoda > Insecta > Lepidoptera > Tortricidae > Epinotia > Epinotia bilunana. Next base: position 3,954,642 of record OX346275.1, on the reverse strand, counting down.
CATACTCTGAAAACTCTGAAATGACGTGCTTTCAAATAAAGTAAAAAAACGGATTTAGGGTTTAGGGGTTTTGTACTTAATATGTCAACTCAATGTAACAAATAGCCCATTTTTTAACGCTTAAGTAGAGACGCGGCGAAAAACTACGGAACGCTCTTGGCAGGTTTTTTACCCTTTGGGTACGGAACCCTAAAAATGCATCTATGCCGTGTGTGAATGGGCCCAACTCAGCGTGATGCTAGCTTTGCAGCCAGCGCTGGTATTCCGTTGGGTCCATCCGGTTGGGTTGAACATTGCTCTATCGAACTTCTGAGTTCGATTTCGGTGCTGATTTATTATGTTTTTGTCGATTCTGACTTATACGCCTTGCTATCGAAGTATAAGGCGTTGAACAAGCTAATACTCGACAAATTCGATCGGGCTGTTTCGATCTCCTTGTACGTAAAAGTATTTTTATTTTATTTATTTATTTAATAAACAGAATATAGCAACTTAATAATTAACAGGGTCCCACAAAACTGTCGGAACAGTTTGTCTGTGTGATTTGTCAAATAACGTTATATTTATGATACATTCATGACTAGTTAATTAACCTGTTTTCTTGGTTAAAAAAATTGCCTTGTTGGCGTCTTATAAAGTAAAAAAAAAAGAATGATAAGATAGGCCTAAAAAGTGTCTTATTTTTTTCGGGTTAAAACATTGCAAAACAAGTGCTATGCAATTTATAATTTTTATATTGTTGTGTAATAAATGTGAAGCTCTTGTTAGGGTGAATAAGTTAGCATTTCAGTTCACCCATTCACGAGGAGTATTCGTCGCGGATGTACGGATCTTATTTGATACCAACATTGCTGCTATGCCAGCATTGTTGGATCTCGACTGAGTTAACTGATTGATTAATTAATTTATTTAATCCGTACTGCGTAGAACACCAAAACCTGAACGCATTTTGTCAAATTAAGAATTAAATCTGTGAAAATTCAAATGCACCGCTTCCATGATCGCATGTGCACGCTGAACAATAGTATTTAATTTTCTCTTTTAAACCTGCAAAAGGGATGTTGACCAAATAAAATGATCAATATATTTTTTTTTTTTTTCGTAAAAGACGTAAACCTAATTTTAATGGAGAAAAAGTAACGCAAGAGAATAAAATACTAACAAAGTCATAAGTGTCCAAAGTTTAGTGAGATGAGATTTAGTATATTCACCTTCATATGAAACTATTTTCATTATACTTGCTCTGGGTCCGTGACGTCACGGACCTCGAGCGCCTTCTCTCAAACGATTAACATTAAAGCTTCGTTATTTTTTGAGATATTTGAATGGGTTTTTCGTTATTCAGCATATTTTTGGCATTCTTCCTTTTAGAGTAATAATACAATTTGAGTCAACGACCCTATTGCTAGAAGTCGCACTGAAAAATTAATTTCACGCGCTCTACCTCTCCCTTTGGGGACACAGGCGTTTTATGTATGTACAATGCACGGCTTTTAGCATGTATACAATATTGTTTGGGGCTAGCTCGAGATCGTGCACCAATACGACAAGCGTGAAGCGCTGTTCCGCCGCCAGCTGGCCGAGGACCGCGGGCTGGACGGCTCCTCGTCGTACCTGGAGCTGCTCATGGATACGCACCGGCGCGTCAAGGACCTCATGTAACGTACGAGTGGGGAAGGGTTATGGCATTAGTTGCTGACAGAAGGCAGGACGGATAGACAGACGAATAAAGACGTGAACACACGAAGACAGATATTCCACTGGCGTCTGAACCGTCATTGCGTCTTTGATGACAGTGATGGCGCTTTGAATGACTTTCGAGGCACTTGACACTTGAGTGACAGAGATAGATATATAAAGTGACAGAGAGGTAGTAGGTGGATAGGTTAAAGGATGTGCTCTCATTGGACAGCCAAACGGACAGATTTAATGTTACATCATTCTGAGTAGTCCTGACAGACAAGTAAATTTTTCCGTGAAAATTTGCAAAATCATTCTACTGCCATAATACTTCTATAAGCTTGTTTTTGGGCTTTGAGGGAAGCGGTTTTTATATGAGCGTGTTAAAGGTGGGGTGGTGGGATAATATTAGTGACACGAAGATCGGTGCTGACGATGGAAGATGCTGCGACAATAGAAACGGCAAGCAGATTGGTAATAGCGGAGACATTATGTCAGCGGAGATTCTTAGTAAGATAACTTTTGAATGCTTACAGATGATGTTATTTCCTGGTCATCGCCCAGGTAAGAAATAGGGTTGTTATTGGGAATTGACACATTCAGTGTCATCGGTTTCGTAGCGCTACGCTCGTAGGCACATGCGAAAACCCGTATGTAGAGGAAAGCGCCTACTGGAAGTGTTAAATATATGTTTCTCAAACATGCAATGAAATACTGACGTTGTGTTCTTCATAATGGGCTTCGAAGCGTCACGTTTCGGGCGCAGCGAGACGAGAGATCCGTAATGGCATTTCATACAAAATTGGAGGCTTTTTTAATTTCAATTCCACAATTTGTGGCACAGCGTCAGCCATGAAAATTTAAGTTTGTTTTCTTAGAGGTTTTTTTTATTTATTTCATTGCATGTTTGAGAAAAGCACTATACATATTATACCTCTGCGTGAAAAGGGGTTGCCAGCCTCATAACTATAAGCAACCCCTCACTTTCCGGCCTCTGTAGTAATGTACAGTCGAGTTCTCCAACATCTATATAGACAACCTTTCGAAAATATCTACACGTGTCTTATGTCAGTAGCAATAAAGTCTCTGTATAGATGTTTTTGAAAGGTTGTCTGTGTAGATATTGGATAAATCGACTGTACTATAACTTTATTGCCTTAGTGTCAGATTGCAAATTTATCGCCGGTACCTTCGGCTGAGGATACCTGAGCATTTCTCAAAAAAAATGCCACTATAATTAATTGTACTTCTAGGAATTTTATGTTAACTATTTCCACTCAGAATCAGGAGCTCTTTCGACCCTGGTAGGACAAAAAACTGTCCCATAGATATTTTTCCTATTGTGTTACCATTTACCTTATACTTTGTATGGTGGTAACACAATAGGAAAGTTCAAAAATGTATGGACATTATGGGACACTTTTTTTCTCCTATTGGGATGGAAAGACATCGTGATTTTGAGTAGAAATAACATAAAAGTTACAGAAAATCTCCGAAAAAATGTAGTGGATTTTTTTTTTAGAAACGCTCTCCTGCGATCTGAGACATTCATTGTTTTATTTACCTGGATGAGTAATGTATCATTTTCTGTATTTGGCTTGCTTTATATATTTTCAGTTGTTTTCGCTTTAACAGGTTTTCAGATATCAAGTGTGTTTTTTTTTTTACGTCAGTGAGCTTTACATTTTGCAGTTTTTGTACTTCTTTGACGATATTGAGAGCGAAGCTAATGATTTTTCGTGTGTTTGTGTCGTATCTAATAGCTACAAATTACAAACATAATCGACATTGTTTTGTATTATCTGCGATGTGTGTTCAATATTAACGCATTTACTTACAAGTCCCTGGGCGATCGAGCTCTGCTCGGGTAAAAATACGGAGAAAACGATTTTTCCCAGACATGAGACCTAGCTAGATCAATGTTTCGCCCCGGTAAACCCACTAAATTTCATTGAAATTTTAGAGCCGTTTTCGAAAACGTGAATACAAATATATATATTTACTAGCTTCCGCCCGCGACTTCGTCCGCGTGGACCCGGGATAAAAACTATCCTATATTTTAATCCAGGCTATAAACTATCTTCGTGCAACATTTCATTCAAATCGGTTCAGCCGTTTAAGCGTGATTGAGTAACAAACATCCAAACATCTAAACTTTCGCATTTATAATATTAGTAGGATATACAAATATTTCTTGTTTAATAGCATAGAATAGGATAGGATATGCGCAATATCTCAAATTATAGTCAACAAGTTTTTGTAGAGTAATTACGAATGCTGTTCACAGTGCACATAGCATTCTGAATCCATGACGCCTTAATTTATTATACCACGGCATTGGCAAACAGGCGTACAGGCCTCATGGTGAGCGGTCACCGTAGCCTAAGGACCATTGCAACTTTAGGTGTCACATGCGTTCTGCTGACCCTTTTAGGCCTTTTCCTTTTAAAATTATTTCATCATCGTCATGTATTTAAGAACCTATTGTCAGTGGAGTACTCGCTGTTCTGTTGGCTTAATAATATTTATCGCACCGGAAATCCTAGACAGCACCCAAAACTGATCAGTTAAGCTTGGGCCTTCGAGAAACCCTTAAAGATAATGCGCTCTCATAGGGTCAACGCCAAAGACGACTAGTCTTATCGGTCTTAAATCAAACAAAATAAATACTGGGTGACGCATAATTGGGCTATTTTAGGGAAAGTTTTTAATTTTATATTAAAATCGGGTTTTATCTACTCAGAATCGAAAGCACTTTCGAACCTGAGGAGAAGAAAACTGTCCAAAATATAACATATAACTTTCGGTTTTCCGTTCCGTTACCACCATACAAGCTTAGTATGGATGCGGTAACGGAATGTGGAAAAAATCTTGGGACACTTTTTTCTCGTATAACATTTGAAAGTACTTTCGACTGAGTAGAAAAAACCTGATTTTATTAAAATGTAAAGAAAAGTCGACTACAACTTTCCGTAAAATGGCCCAATTAACAATACATTTTTTGTACTTTTGGTATGGGACTAACCTTATCCGTGCCAAAAAATAACAAGTTTTTAATTGGTCAATAGATTAAAGACCACTACAATACCTACAATACAATTACTTTTTATTGCGCACCTCACACAGATAGAGCAGTTAAAAAAGAAAATACAGAGATACAGGGAGACAGTAGATGCAAAACAACAGGCGGTCTTATCGCTGAAGAGCGATTTCTACTATTCCTATGAAACAGCATTTTTGAAAGGTCAAGGCTGGTCCCATACTAAAAAATGTTAAGAATCATGGACAGATTCACTTTTCAGCATGATGGGTTTTTTGGTCGCAAAACGTGACCATTGGGCAGTTAGTCTTATGTGTTTATTTTAACGTCCAGCAGTTTAAGAGGGTAGCAGCTCGCGACTGACAATAGGTACTTTTTATATGAAATGAAAAAACGTTTTCTCTTTTTGTACGGATGAGTACCTAGTATTCCAAAGGTATACTCCCCTCTTAACGTCAACCCGTTTGTTGCAGCTAACGGTGATGCGCCAACACGACAAGCTGGAGACGGTGCTTCGCCACTTCCTCGTCGAGGACCGCGGCGTCGACGGCTCCTCCTCCTACGTCGACTTCCTCTGCCACATACACAAGGAGATCCGCGCGTTGCTATAGCATTTGTACTATTAAGCGCGAGGGTAAAGCTACATACGCGCTGGCAGGTGGGCGAATCTAGCGTTTGAACCGCGTCGTTGTCGGCTCAAGACGGGTAAAACGTTCCGCGGAAGCTTTAATCAAAAGACTCAGTACCGGTGGCTTACGTGGACTGATATTCGATTTTAACCTTTTCACCGGCAAAGACGAGATTTCCACGGCCATTCGTGCCCCTGTACCAAACATTATAAGAGTTCTAGAAGTTGTTTTTATTGGTTTTTGGACGATCGTCATTTGACGTCGGTGTCCATAAAATAAAGATAATAATACCAAACATTATAAAAGAGTTCTAGAAGTGGGTTTTGGTGGTTTTTGGACGGTCGTCATTTGACGTCGGTGGCGTCCGTGGCACGGCGAGTCACTTCGTCAGCTGGCGGTGAAAAGGTTAATAGTATTTCTAGGAATTTCACAACCGACCACAGCGCGATTGGTGCCTTCGTCGACCTGTCTGTGCGGGCGTAGCCTAAAGGTTTTGCTTTGAGTGTTTCAATCATATTTGATTTGATGTCAGTGACTGACAGTGGGATCGATGTATACCTTTTTCCAGGCAGTTGAAAAATGTCAAGTCTTATTTATCGACATTAAGGACGCACCAAATTACGATTACAGAACGACCAGCGTTAAATATGGCGACGGAAGCTGTCGTACCATGGAAACTTGTCAAACTTGTCGGTTTAAAATGACGGTTTAGCCTTTGCCTGGAAAAACGGATCCTGAACAAAAACGGACCTGGTCCGGGCATGGACCGTGCAGAATTGAAAAAAAATACAAACGGATGTCAAACTTGTTCACTTTGTTATTCGTTTTCTTTCTAAGATCATTAATAAAGCGAAATCTTGAACAAGTATGATTAATTTGTAACAAAATCACGACAAGGTGTCGTGAATGGCACTTGGGCTGTTGACGCCCTAAAACCATGTCGCGTATTGAAATCTGTATATGTTAGCCAGCAGGTCTGTGTCAATTAAATAAACAGATCAGTGACATGGCTTGGTGATTTTTTGTGGTTGAAATTCAGACTCAAAGTAGAATTAAACGCATAGGCGTTTAATTTTACTTTGAGGTATTCATAGCCTAGCCTAACCTATTAGGTATTCATAGGAATACCTAAAAGGTTATCGCGTGCAATTATATAATTATGAACGGAGTACGCTATTATTATTAAAGATAATAAATCAAGATTACTAGATGAGACTTGGTTCTTGGTTATAAAATAATCTTAAATTTCCAACACGATTTGCAAGTATCGTGATTTTTAGAACAACGTCCATTCGATGCTCACGACACGTGTGCGTTCTTATACTTGTCATAAAACCATGGTATGACTGAATACATTTTACATACATACCATAAAAGTGTGTTTATATAGCTTATGTATTTACTGGAGTTGATCACGTTAAATGAAGACTTAAGAGCGGTTACGGTTGAGATTATTTAAAGTGACCGGCTTTTTATAACTGTCTTTGGAATTTGAATCTTCTACCCTGGGCGTTAGAGTTGGTTTTTGATGGGCTACTTTGATGCAACTCTTATAATCTCAAGCATATACGGCGACTATTTACAACGCTGCAAACGCGATACAGGTGATTTTGACAGATAACTATGGATTAGTGTCGCGCATTTGTAACGCTGCTTAAAATAGCAGTGTGTAATCGATCTAAGGTATAGCTAATACTTGAGCCAAGTTTCTAGTTACTTACAAAATAACGGATGGTCAATGCGAATGTCTGTTTTGTTAGATGAAACTAATTTTATGAAAATTGAAAATATAATCGTTTACGAATTCGAGTAGGAGTGTAAATATATTATTGGCATTATTTGTTATTGTTTTAGCGTCAGAGGGAGGTAAATAAGTATATACATTCTTATATAAAATGTAAATCAATAGTAGGCCATATTCCTGTAATTGAGTTTTACAATTACTATGCACCTTCCTTGTCATCAATGCCAATGACGACACGTATGCGTTAATGCGGTTTTTCAGGATAATATGAATTAATTGATAACGGACATTAGATTCGTAGGGACATGGCAATTCTTCCACTTGTAACATAAATGCTAGAGTAACGTAAACATAGTTCTGTTTAGACATAGTGAAAAGAATATAGTATCTTGTTTTGTAGAATTAACCAAGTATTTATACAAATACAAGTTACTTTACACTTCTTATTATGGGTTAGAGTGAAATTAAATTTGTTTATTTCTATGTATTATTAAAATTATTCAATTATATGTATCTAAGGTTAAATAGGTATTGATAAACAATTTTATATTAAACTTTGTTTATTTTCAACACTGCGTATTTCATTGCAAACGTTTTTTTTCCTTTTTGTAAAATTTTGAACTTCCAGATTTATCGGCTATGACTATCGGCCTGCCCAACAGCTTCTGCAAAGAAGTGGTATCAGATTAATAATATATCCTTTGTACGGTCTTATTCATAAACGTCTATCAAAACAATTTTAGCTAAAATGCCGTTAAAATTCGTTGGCGTCTCAGTCACTTGCGCAGTTGCGTTGTTTCAGTCTCAGGCAGTTGCGTTTCAGAGACGCGGACAAAACACATTTTAGCTAACAGCGGTTTGTTAACTTTCATGAAGGGGGCTAGTGATTAATTCGCTAGTTATAGAAAGTCAACGCAATAAAATATTAACATTGAATAACATTGAAGCCCAAAACAGACGGTGAAACGCGACTGCAAGGAAACTGCAATTTCTAGTTACTTTTGAGTTTATGCCATAGACTCCTTTGAGAGACCACACATGACGCAACCATTTTGAAACCGGCTTACTGCGTTTCTAAACTGGTTGCGTTTGGTTGATTCCCATGCACAGCCTCAACAGTAGTACCTGATCAAAAAGCTAGCGTCAAGGGCCATTTTGCATGGCGTAAAAACTCACAAGTACACGAATTTTCATTACATTGCGGGCTGCGGCCTACCGAAATACGATGAATTCAATCAAAGCGTGCAATGAAATAGAACTCGCATGCCTGTTGTTACACCATGTACAGTCGAGTTCTCCAATATCTACACAGATAACCTTTCAAAAATATTTATACAGAGACTTTATTATTACTGACATAAGACACATGTGTAGATATTTTTGAAAGGTTGTCTGTATTGGAGAACTCGACTGTACCACCATTGCCTTTAGTGACATTTAAGTATTGAGAAGGGAGGTGATATCTGAGATTGTCCGTTTCTTAAATAGTTTTTTTAGCACTGTTGCAGTATACGAATGTTTAAATGTAAAACTAACGCCATACCTATAACGGGCCTACGCGATTGGTGCCATCACGAGCCTGCAACAAAGATTACCATTACTTATTTAACCCCTTCAACGCCAAGGACGTTTAAAGACGGTCGCTTTTAGGCATATACAATATATCGCAACATCAAACTCAAAGGCGGACTTATCGCTTTAAGTACGGAAATACTTCAAAATCTGTTAACAAATAACAGAGTTCTAAGGTAATACACAAGAATAAAGTTGAACTGAATATCTCCAACATTAGACGGTTTAAAAGTACGCGTAACGCGGCTGTGCGCGTGGGTTACACGACTCATTTTCATAATTTTTCTGAAACATGCAATGAAATATTGACGTTGTGTTCTTCAATGGGCTTCGAAGTGTCACGTTTCGGGCGCAGCGAGACGAGACCCATAATGGCATTTCATAGAAAATTGGAGGCCAATTTCCATTCCATAATTTGTGGCACAGGATCACGTCGTTCAGCCAGTTTTTTTAAATTTATTTCATTGCAAGTTTGAGAAAAGCACTATACATACCTCGGCGTGAAAAGGGGTTGCCAGCCTTATAACTATCCGAGCTCGCTACGCTCGGCCGTCTATATATACTCGGCCGGCAACCCCTTACTTCCCGGCCTCTGTAGTAATGTACTATTATTGCCGTTATCCTATTTACTTGGGATCGGCGCAGCATGCCTTTTTCCTGCAAACCTCCCTGTCACGCGTCATCACGTCACTCACTTTGTTCCCCTTCATAGCGTCTCTCACACAGTCCATCCCTTTTCCATGGCCGAACTCGTTTTTTCCATCCCTCCTGGACTTCCACGACTATCAAGTTAAATTCCTACCTGGTTTTTCAATACTTTTATCTTCGCCAGAGGGTGTCGGTATGGAAAGTCACAGCCACCGGAGGTGGCACACTGCGTGGCCGGCGTGTCAGGGTTCGTAAATAAGGGCTGAAAAAAGGGATAATTATTAGCCTCTTCTCTACCACGACGGACTAACATATATTCCCCTGGGTAAAAAAAAGAACGAACATACAGGGTGAAATATTATTCACCGTTAAAATTTTGGGAGGCGATTCGGTGGGGAAACTCGATCAAAATTGGTCAAATAAGTTGTATCCAAATCGCGAAAAAAAAAACTAGCTGTTCCATACATTTTGGCGGCTGAGCTCACACCGTGTGCCCATCTAGTGCCTATATACAAATGAGTTTCTTTTTAAACGAGCGACGGTGGAAAAGTCAAACTTTAGCCCTGCTCGGTCGACACTCGGTCCTCTCCGACGGGGACAGGGGCGCGGGCTGCGACGGCGCCGGTGCCGGAAACCTCCGGGGTTGGGGGGCAGACAACGGCTCGGAACACATGAGATTCAGCACCATCAGAAGACAACCTGAGTCCTACTGGGTAGGCACTCGCTTCTCGGTGTCGGTACCGTCAGCCGGAGCTAGAACAAGCGAGGGCGTGCCCCACGGAACACGTAATGTCCAGCACCATCAGAAGACACACCTGAGTCCTGCTCGGCCGACACTCGGTCCTCTCCGGCGGGGGACAGGGGCGCGGGCTGCGGTTTCGGCGGCGGTACCGGAAGCCTCCGGAATTGGGACAGGCGAGGGCATGCCCCACGGAACACGTAATGTCCAGCACCATCAGAAGACACACCTGAGTCCTGCTCGGCCGACACTCGGTCCTCTCCGGCGGGGGGCAGGGGCGCGGGCTGCGGTGGCGGCGGCGGTACCGGAAGCCTCCGGAATTGGGACAGGCGAGGGCGTGCCCCACGGAACACGCCACGATGTTCAGTATCATCAGGAGTAGCTGGTAGAGGAGCTTCATTGTGATCTGTGGGCAATGGTGGACTTTAACTTTAATCAGAAGAGAAATCATCATTTACACGTTCAGTGTCGAGAACCGGCCCTGCTTGCAGACGCTTTCTTCTACTAACTGTTTTAGGAGTTATCTGCTACGAGTAGCGCTAAGAAATTGTTAGCAGTGAATGTGTAGTTGCACCGGTACTAGTTAAAGCAATGACGCGTAGTTTCAGTGACCGGGAGGCAACCGGATGGCACGCGGTATTTGAGCTCCGGAAGCGAAGAAACCACCTGTGCAACCCGAACTGAGCTAACTTGGTCGGGGGCGGAAATTGGAGGGGGGTGAAAAAATATTGTTAGATATTCGATTTAGGCCAGATTGTCTGTCTGTCTGTCTGTAATCAAATCTTGCAAGTTAAATTTGACCCACTTCCCGGTGACCGATTGAGCTGAAATTTTGGGTATAAGTATAGTTTAGATGACAATTCGGAAATTCGGATACGGAAAGTGGCCATAGGAATTCAATACTTTAACCCCGTTGAGTTTGGGCTCGTTAGAATCGTCTCAATGAGTAAGTAGTTAATGATGGTTTACAGAAAAGTAGAGTCGGCAATAAAAGCTTGTACCAAAAAATATTTTTTTGACAGAAACTTGTTCTATTTCGGCCCCAGTTCAAGTTGGCTCAGTTCGGATTGCACAGGGCGGTTCCACAACGCTTCGAGAGCTCAAATACCGCGAGCTATCCGGTTGCCTCTTGGACACTAAACTACGCGCCATTGCTCTGAATATATTAATATATATTCACCGCCAAAAACCGCTACGCACTACGCACGTAGCCAATCCCGTGGTTTTCCGTGTATGTAGCGGAAAGCAACTACAGCGTAGCCGCCCGCTGTGGGGGTTCCTGGCAGTGACAGTGTTAAGCTACAAGACCGAGTGAGGAATGTTGAGAGCCAACGTCGCACTAAGTCACTGGTCCCACCGCCGGCTAGTAAGCTAGAAAAGTTGGGCGAGTAACGGTTCATTGCGTGCTGACCAGGCACAGTGTGATCAATCGACCTTTACAGATCCGCAATGTAATGCTAGATGGCTGGATCAAGGGTCAGATACAGAAGGCGGTACTCCTGGATACTGCGCGGATTCGCGAAACATTTTAACTAGAATTTTAAACAGGTAGTGCAGGAATTCACCAAGAAGAGCATACTAACACATCAATCTTTCAAATATTACTAAACAGCCGGGCTAGCACACTAATCGGCCATATATTTATGTTCGAACGTATAACTTTACGATTGTGCCCATTTTTACGTTATTTAGCTAACATGATAATCTCGCAACATATATTTATGCCATAGCGTAAAATATATGTAGAAAAAAGGAGTTTAGTGCACTATATTGTTGCCAATATGTACAACCGAATTTCTACCAATTATTACATTCATTTCATTCGTTCAACCGTAGTCTATGGTTAGAGACCCAATAGAATACTACTTAATTAAAGAGTAATGATAAGCACTGCACTGCTACTAAATAGTTGTACTCTTGTATTAAGTTCTGTTATAATCGTATGTGTCGAAATTCCGGCTCCGGCCACTCGAAAGGGTTGGAGGCATCGCGTATTTGACGCCGGTGCAACTTCCTTGCCTGTTTGTCGGCCTACCGAGATATTAGGTAACTGATGTAAGGTGATGCCATCCTGAAATCAATGTAGGAGTTGGTCAGGTTTCTTGAAGATGGCCATATTATATGTATTCGTAGGCCTTACGCGTTCCTTAGTTCGCACCGGAACTTACAAGGTCCAAAATACGTAAACACGGGGTACGATTAATATGCGATATCGAAATCCAATGGTCAAGCGAAAAGTCGTAGAAAAGTAATCAATCCAAACAGCAAACGAATAATAATAAGTTTTAAGCTTTGAAACGGATACCGTGTGTTGCGACAGAAATTTGACAAATATCCTGCGGCCAATTGTATCGTTTTCATAGTGTTAAAATTTATCTGGGGTCTCGAGTGACCTACATAAAATTTCGTCCGTCAACGGTTCATATCGTCACGTTTTATGTGCTAAAATCAAGAGCATGTTAGCATTTGACGTAAAAAAAATAGTTTTATGTGCAAGACATATAAATGGTCACATTTTACGTAGATGACGGTATACCATGTTAGCTCATGACTAGTGATCGTAATCAACGTGCAATTTTCGTGGCAAAGTGTATGGTTGACAGAAAAAGCGAATATTCAATTATTTATTTTCTAGTTTTACACAATCACTATAAAACAAATACTTGCCAACATAGGATTACATCTCTAGATAATAAATCTACACTGTACAAAACCTTTTCCGCCCTAAATATTTTTAAAACAATATACGTCAAAATGACATTAATTTGTCATACATAAACATATAACTGCAGCTGAACATTCGATAACATTACGCGAAGAGTTTATTTTAATCTAAATAAAGGCACGTCGTATCTCGAGTTGATGATAATCAAGTATTTCAAGTGGAGTCTTAGTAAAGTGCACATTATGGTAACAGTATTTATATTCACAGTATGGAGTTAACACAATACCCGGATATTATAACGACGGATGTAGGCACGCGATGTACAATTTGCAATGTCAATATTAAAAATAAAAAATACAATATAAATAAGCATATAAAGTCGAAATCTCATCAAAATAAAATGAGTGATTCGTACTCACATTCGAAGCTACAACACAGCTTAAAAGACAACCCTGATTTTGAAGTCAAAGAAAGAACGTTATTTTGTAAATTGTGTAATTCGTCATTACATCTCTCTTTATTCAGTTTGGACCGGCATGTAAAAACTGATTTACACCAAAAACATAACAACAAGAAAAATGAACAAAAACAGATTAACAGAGACTTGGCTGAATTTATGATTCAATGTAATATACCGTGGTCAAAACTTGACAACCCAAAATTTCGGAATTTCATGGAAAACATGTTAAGCAATAAATATGGAAATAGCGTCAATTTGCCCAGTGAACCTAATATACGGCTGAACTATCTCCCAATCATTTACGAGGAAAAAAAAGAACAAATTAGGCAGGAACTGCAAGATAAGACGATATGCCTTAGCGTCGATGAAACAACCGACTCGTGTGGAAAAAAAGTGGCCAATGTTTTGATTCAGTCCCTGGATGGAACAAGCACCAAAATGCATTTGTTTACTTCAAAAGTTCTGGAGAAAACTAATTATTTAACTACAACCAAACTCGTTAAAGAAACTCTTGAAGATCTTTGGGGCCATAAATATAATGAGAACTTAGACAAATTACTGTTTTTCATTACTGATGCTGGATCATACATGCTTAAGGCGGGTAAATGTCTCACACAGGAATATCCCAATTTAACACATTTAACATGCTTAGCACACGGACTGAATCGCGTCGCAGAAAAAGTGAGAATTCTTTATCCTACAATTAACAAATTAATAGACTGCGTAAAAAAAGTTTTCCTCAAAGCCCCTTTTAGAACGCAAAAACTCCGATTGATGTATCCGAACATTCCTCTTCCTCCGCGACCAGTAATAACCAGATGGGGAACATGGTTAAATGCTGCGTCATATTACAACAAATATTTTAATGAAATCAAGGCTGTGATGAATGCTTTAGATTCACGTGAAGCAAGAGCAATTGTCGACGCCAAGAAAATTTTTCGCAATTGCAATTTAAAATCAGAGTTATTGTTCGTTGACACACAATTCAACATTATCGCCAAATCAATTCAATTGCTGGAGGATCCAAAACTAGAACTAAAATGTTCATTAAAAATTGTGTCTGACTTGATAAAAAGAATAGCAAAGTTGAGATTGCATCCCACAGGCAAAGAAATTTATTTTAAATTAAAAAATGTTCTGAATAGAAACCCCGGTTACAGTACTGTAAAAGTCGTGCAGCAACTGATGGAAGGAAAAGAGGTAAATATGCCGGAGGGCGTCAATAAAAGTTGCGTGCAATATTTTAATAGCTTAAATTACCTTCCCGTGACTTCTGTCAACGTCGAAAGGTCATTTAGTTATTTAAAATGGATTTTTTCCAATCGTCGTGAACGACTGACGGCAAAATCTGTTGAACAAATTTTAGTAGTTTATTCAGCATAATTGCAGAAGTGATAGTAAATATGTATATAAATGTTATAATTTGTGAAATATAATAATATTTAAAATACTTGAGTATTTGTTTTTTTGTCAACCATACTTTGCCACCAATTCAGCACGTTGATTACGATCACTACTCATGACGGTAAAATTTTATACGTCGGTTGTGGACATAAAACATGTGCATAAAAGTCGTCATTTTGCTAGTGTGCTAGGGCCGCAGGACACTTTAAAATACATACCTAATAAATGAATAAATATGCAAACATTTATACAACCATATATACCTACATAGGTACATACATACAATACATAAAAGGCAACTTAAGGGTGAGACAGGTAATATTGTTTCCACAGATATTTTAAAATAGGAAGAGATTATGCACACCTTATACGCAACGGCAAAGCATTCTACAACCGAACAGTCCGAAAGGTAAATGAGCTAAATATAAAATTTGGTAGATGAAGGTGGTGGGGCGAGAAGATGGTTTTGGAAAGATATGATGAAGTGAGACGATTAAAACGCTCTTTGAGATATGGAGGAGCAGAGGTAGCAAAAAGTATACTGTAGAGTAACGCAAGAATGTGTGCAATATACTTCGAAAAAATCAAATCAAAACATTTATTCGTGACAAACACAACACAACACAGATAAAAGCAGATTTCTTTTTTGGCACGAAGTGGACCCAGCTCAGCATGTTGCTAGCTTTGCAGCCAGTGCTGGTCTTCCGCAGGGTCCATTCGGTGAGAGCACGGAGAGTAACAAACAAAAAATTAAAAGGAAATACTTAACTAAAATACAAACATAAAAAAAATACACAAAAAAGCAATGAACGGTATTTTTTTTAATAATATTAAATAGTAAATGTTTTACTATTATTACTTACCTAATTTAATTTTTCTTCTTGGCTTTGCTTAGTTTCAATTTTAGGTGCTCCGATTAGCTGTCACTCTGAAAATGCAATGAATAGGGAGCGTAAACAGAAGCATCTCAGGTAGGTACGATGATGAAGTACCTACTGTATGTAATTGAAATATTAATTTAAACGATGCTGAATGCTGAAAACTGAAAATGTGTAAAAAAATTATCATTTTGACTTTGAATGTAACTAAACTCGTTTCACTCCAAATTGCACCTTTTATCTTAGAATAGTAAAAATGTTGGGTTTTTACACCAATTTTCTATATTTTTTAGATATCACGATCCGTACTACTAAATCGTCACAAGCAGATATAAAAAATTGGGTATTTTTTTCCTCATCGTAATCAAGAGATTTTTTTCATGTTTCGAAATAATAATAATAAACCAGTCCAGTCCAGTTCCAGTCTGGAAAAAGTGAAAAGTACACTTTTTACACATTCACCGCTACCAAGAACCGCTACCGCTTCGCTCGTAGTCGATCTCGTGGTTTTTTTGGTAGGCATGTAGCGGAAAGCGGCGGCGCGGCGCTTATATCTACTACGGCGTAGGCGCCCGCTAGGCGGGTCCTGGCAGTAGAAGTGCTAAGTGAAAACGCCCCGGTAGGGAATACAATATGCAAATTACCTAGCAGCAGCGTTTCTTCAACGGCCGTTCGCACGGTACATCGATGCGGGTACACTGCCTGGTCGGCCGTCCGTGTAGTGTCGCGTAATCAGGCTGAAATAAAAACATCCTCTTCATCATCATAATCAACAGCCTAAAGACAATCCGCTGCTGGATATTGCCCTCTCCGAGTGCCACAATAACCAGCCCTGCGCCATGCGCATCTAACGGACGCCCGCGCCCTCTTAGGGTGCTTCCCTGTGTGGTGTCGGGTTAGAATTTCACCACTCCCTTTCTTCCCGTGGGTGTCGTAAAAGTCGACTAAGGAAGCAGGGTTGTAGTGTGTTGTGGGCGATGGGCTGGCGACCTATCACTGCAGTATCACATTTTGTCGATCTTTGCCGACACTTATGCTAAAAGTGGCGCTGGAACATACGTTTCATGTGCGCTGCCTACCGCTTTTGAGAATAAAGGCGTGAATGTATGTATGTATGCACGTATCTCTTAGGGCGGGTTGCAGTGACTTACGATTACGGACCGATCAACTTTAAATATGGCGCCATCAGCTTTCATTCCATAGAATCTCCTTTTTTTTTTTTTTTTTTTTTTCATTGGACTTGCGGGCGTTTGCCCATAGCCATAATCAAGTTAATGAAAAGGGAAGGAAATAAAATCGGATAAGTACGGAAAGGATATATCGGAATTTGGAAAAAATAATCAAGGCAGAATCTCGTCTTTCCATACATTCACATTTTAACGAACACCGGTTACGATTACAGATGGTTTGGTGCAACCCAGCCTTGGTTGACGGATTTTATGATGACGCGAAGCGCATATTCGATTACTACAGTGTGTCGTTAATGGCGCTGAATAGGTATCACAGACAGATATGGAAGCAGAAGAAACAACCAAATACATTCTACCGGACTGCAAGCAGGTAGAAGTAGGGTCTCCGGACACGCTACTGGACGCAGTCAGCAACACCAAGGCACTCACAAACATTCTGGAGGAGCTGGGGTGGTTACAGTAGCGCTACCCCACCGATTCACGCAAAATAGGCACATAGCATTAGTATGGGACTTACTACCTATTTTCACCGCGCGCGCGCGCGCTCAGTGCAAAATGCAAATAGGTAGTACCTACCTAAGTCCCATACGAATTTCAATTCTCGCCTCGCCTCGCCGGTGGAAAACCACATTTAGAAACATTTCAGTTGAGTCGTTACTCGATAGCTGATATATTTTCATGTTACTCCAATTAGACTAACCTTTGTAAGTATAGGAGCTTCTGGTAGATTAGGTACCCTACCCACAGTCAAGTGCAAAAATATGTACCTATCGATTTAATTCTCACATAAACATGTACCGACATCATAATCCGCTGACCTATGAGCGATGGGACATATTTATGAGTAGGTAAGTTGTATGCAACTGACTGTGTACTATGTGGCCAGTTCGATTGTGTAACTCACCGTCTCCCTTAAGGTGCCGCTACACGTACGAAATTGGCGGACTGCATGCAGTCCGTCACGTGATTTCTGCCCGTGTGGTAAGTACTGGGAGCACGGCGGTCGGCCAAACCAAGGCGCCCCCGCCTACTAGATTAGTTTTTATTATTACTTAGATTTTCTGTGACCTTGTTTGTCCGTCCGCCGATTTCGCTCGTTTGGCGTCGCCTTTATTAGACCGCGAGCTAGGAGCATTTTTTTGTCAATCACTTACCCCCGGGCGATAACTTGTGAGAAGGTTAAGAATGTTGTATCATGAAGCCCCGTGGACGTCAGCTGCGGCTCCGTTGGTGGGTTGACCAGCAGCAGCCACCCAAACACGTAAACACGTAAAAAAATGCCATTTACCTCCGATTCAGTTTATCATCAAATGATAGTTAATCCAGTAATATGACGAAAAAAAAGCTGGCCGAACAGTGGTGGAAAACCGGTCGGCTGGTCACATGAAAATGTTAAAATACATATATTCCTATTATAAACGCGCGGTTAAAGCGACTGCGCGATACTTTGCTATGCACTTTTGGCAAAAAAATATTTTGGCAATATTTCTTTTTACGTGTTTGGGAGGCTACTGCTGGGTACCCACCAACAATGGAGCCGAAGCTGATGTCTACGGGGCTTCATGATACAAAATTCTGAGCCGTCTTGTTATCGCACGGGGATCGATTGGTCACGAAAATCTGTTGCTAGCTCGCAGGCTATATTATTTACGTCATACCTGGCCATAATGCGAGTTTTACTGCACGCTGCGCGTACGGTAAAACTCGCATTGTGGCCAGATGAAGACGTAAAATTGTGTACTTACCACGGGCGGTAATTCGTAAAGCCCCAGATCGTATATTTATGGCCCTCACCTTCGGTTCGGGCCACAAACACCTGCGATCTGGCCCATTCCCGAATTCACCGCCCTAGGTACGTAATGTACTATTCCTTACCGCGCGTATTAGTCTCTCAATCATTACGATCTCTTAATCTTCTTATCTGGCTCTCGCAATTCGCCAAGGCGGCGCGCGAGTGGAACAATCGACGCCGCTACACGCCGCGAGACGAGAAAATCTAACTAAACAACATTTTTTAAAAATATTTACCTATATTTTATAATTTTATGTTATGTTGTTTATGTAGTTACACAAAATATCTTAAAACAATACATTGTTGTGGAGGCTAGAAAGTAGAAAATAGATGGACGAGTGGGTTCGAGCTCCGAGCTGAAATGCCGAGTCCATGTATTGCACTTTTGGGCGAAACATTACATAGGAAATTGCAAATAATTCTAATTCATAATGAAGTACCTAATTATAGGTCATAATACTCATAATATTAATAAATATGTAAATAACGTGGGACATAAAAAAATAATAAGTAGCGTAAGTCAGGGTGGTTAATCTTAATTTTATCCACGAGCGTCCGTGAAGTAAGGTTTAGTACTGTTTCAAACCCACAAGAGATGCATTAGTACATTACTTACCAAGGGCTGTAAAAGAAAGAAAGCCCGAAATCGCAGGTATTTGTTGTAAATATGCGATGGAGGGCTTTCAGTAGGTGCACAATTTTACGTCTTCACCTGACGACAATGCGAGTTTTACCGTAAGCGCAGCGTGCGGTAAAACTCACATTATGGCCAGATGCGATACCACGGGCGGTAATTCGTAAAGCCCCAGATCGCACATTTATGGCCCTCACCTTCGGTTCGGGCCACAAACACCTGCGATTCACCGCCGTAGCCGCAGGTACGTAATGTACTATATTTTTTTTGTGTCTTTTAGTAATGACAGAGATATCAAAATTTTAAGTATATTGTTTTAAGATCCCTTTTTTGTGTAATAAAAAAAATGGTAAATATAAAAAAGTACTTGTTTAGGTTTTTAGATTTTTTTACTAACTATATTTTATTTTTCAAATTAATCACCTTATTTTATTCGAAAATGATATATGACACGCCTTAGTATGTATGGTTTTAGAGAAGTTGGGCTTAAAACGAAGCGTGGTGGGGTCAAGCCCCCTCAACCCAATAAATGCGGGGTGGCTCTCGATGGATCAACTGTGCCATAAAGTTTCAGCGCATAATTAAAAAGTGCAAGGCATCGTGCACACAAGGAATTTCACCTTATTATTAACTTACCGCATGCATAAAAGGGTCTCAATCTTCTTATAATAGCTGGTTACAGTATGCGTGGCCCCGAGAATGAGACGCGAGGGCAGCACGTCTGGTTCCGGCAGTTGGTTACTATGGGGCGCTAGTCGATTTGTGTAAGACAGCTTAGTCCCCCTAATATTATCATCTAATTACCGCGTTCATGAGAGTCTCAATTTTCTTATCACAGCTTGTCACAGGCGCAGGGGCCGTCCCCGAGAACGAGACACGACGCCGTAACATCTGACTGCGGCGGCCCGACACGGCGGCGCGCTGACGGCACGCGAGCGCGCGCCCCGCAGAGCACGCTAGGATGTTCAGGATTGTGAACAGGAGTTTGTAGAGGAGATTCATTATTGATCTGCGGGAGAAAACAATGCATTGAATCGCCACATACAGGCTGAGGCCTTGGTCTGCGGTCGGTCGCGTACAGCATCAAGTGTGAAATGTAGCTGCGATTCCATACCGCGGCTACATTTCTATAGAACGTGACGCTGTCAGTAGCGTGCGGCCTTAACCGGAGACCATGGACTGAATTCCGCTACTCCATATAAAATTCAATGGCCCTGGCTAGATTCCACCGCCGAATCCGTCCGCCTGTCTGTGGCAGGGCCATAGATTGTGTATGGAGTATCTAGCTGAGGTCGGGATCAGCCCGGCGGAATTGGTATGTCGTGGTCCTAAAAGTTGTAAACGGCACTGGAAGCTGTTTTTAGTATCATAGTTATGAAGTTTCCCAGCTTACTAGGAGCCACCGTACACTACTTACCACGTGACTACGAACATCGTGTCGTGCATGGTGTCACTGTCCGGAGGTGTCACCATTTTGCTGAATTTGCACCTCGGTGGAGCGTGTGAGCTAAGTTCAGCCGGAGTGGTCAGCAGGGCTAACACAAGACGTCCCGCGAGCTGTGTCGAGGCGAGATAGACTATCCGTCTCTTTATAAATAAATTCCGTAGTAACAATATATTTGAGATATACCTGTTGAAATTGACTATTTCTTAGAGTTCGTACTGGTGTTCCCCTCCAACAACCCCCTCGTACACGTGCAGTACTCTTCCTTCTTCTTCATGCACCCCAGGGCGCGGAGGAACTTTACGCAGCAATTGTCGCTCATTTTGACTTGACTGTTGAAACAATTAAATTGTAAACAAAGCAATTCCACGCCAATCACGACACGTGTGAGTAACGTTACATGTGCGTCATGAGTCTGGATAATTTTCGCCTCATAAGGGGCTGAACATCTTCGCACCGTGTAGTTTTAAAGGTGCCGAGAGACTTCCAGCGAATGTTACATTACAGGTAAAGCTCACAAAATAAACAGGAGCGTTATAGCGAGCATTCTATCTAGCGTTCCAGCGAGCATTCTAGCGAAACGACAGTAAGTTAGCTTCGAGCTTTTTACAGAGCCCAGCAATTATATTATTGTTCCGCGGCCGTCCCTCTCCGTCCACACCTCCCGCGCAGCATTTACTAGAGCGATCGCTAGAATGATCGTGAAAATGTTCGTAGCTATGTTTGGCTCTGTGCTTGGCTCTGTGCGTTGTTCTTTCTAATGCTCACGCCTATCGGCATCTTGACGTCATCTTTAAACTGCCATACGAAATTGAGAGAGAGAGTAACCAATGAAGAAGTAAATACTAGAGGGGGGGCAAACCAGGCTGTTAGTGAGAAACTTAGAAAACAGAAGAGGGAAGATGATAGGGCAGTACATACTCAATATAATTGAAGGATAGAGGGGAAGCGAGGAAGAGGAACTGCATAGAGCAACTTAAAAAGAGAGTCGATGTTAGGTCGTATCGAGATGTCAAAGAGGTTGCGTGGGATCGGAGTAGATGGAGGGCTTAATTTGAGCTACACCTGCTAGCTTGGCACTTAAAGAAGAAGACGAAATTGACAAACGGGTGAAAGTGACAAGGTATGTACTACTAAGGCGTTCGGCTACTTACGTTATGAGCTCGACTGAATCTTTACCTATTCTACTTCTTCTTAAGCTTCTTTTGCTCCGCCTCATACAGCGATTTAGAACAGTAGCACGGTTTCGATTTCTCCGCCTTACCCGCCTTGTTCACAGCTTTAGTCGCCTTGGCCGACGCTTTAGTCGGCTTGTCCGCGGGACCTGTGGGCGCTTTGCGTTACTTTTTAACTACTGGCAAACAACCATACGGTCTGCCTGATGGCAAGCAGTACGGTGCCTATAGACGCTTGCGGTTCCAGAAGAATCACAAGCGCTTTGCCGACCCTTTTGAGGATTCGTTTGCTTATATCTAAGAGACGAACGCGGGTCGCTTACCCTCAACAAGTTCTGGCGACCTCCACCAGGAACACAATACCATTGGCAGTATTATGGCAGCGGTCTTCTGTAAGTGTATTTCTCCAGCTGAGCTGATCCAAACACGAGCTGATTGGAACGGCGTCGCTCCAAATTCGGGCCAAACTGCTGTGTTTAAACAACATGGCTGGCGCAGCTTAACCCTTTTCCAGGCCCCGTTAATCCAACGGTTAAAAATCGTATTTATTTATCACATCGGCCTTATTTTAACCTAAAGGATGTATTTCTAATATCTATTTATAATAAATATTAAATTTTAAAAAAATGTGGTCATTATATGCCCTATGCCTGTTGGCACAGAATGTGTAGCGATAGTAACTGTTTCCATTGAACCTATTATTTATAACAAAATATCATAAAATGATTGTTGTAACCTATGACCTAGAGATTTACTGGCACATAAGATTAGCGATGACTTAAGTGTCAGTGCTTGCGGCCGTCATCTCTGATGCGTGTTTTCTCGCAGTGTAAGTGGTAAGTGCATAACTATATCAAAATGAGTCAAAGTGAAGAAGAATTGCTCAATAAATTAAATAATATATTTTATTCCTCTGAAGAAGAAAGTGGTGATGAGTAATATTGCCACGCCCTGAGAATAGCAATAACATAAATGTTTTATTGGACAATATTCAAGATATGTATACTGAGGAAGAACTTGAAAATATATTAACTGGTTGTGAAGCTATCGAACCAGAAATTTCTGAAGCTTAAAAAAAACTAATTCAATCATGTCTTATCCCATTGTACCTATACGGGGAATTTCAAATTCGTCATGTAGTTTTATAAAAGGATCCAAACTACCTACTCTATGGAGCGTCGAGCGTAATGGAGACTAAAAAAATAGGATCAAATCATTAATCTAATCAGAAATGACTATTTGCCAGAATATGGTAATAGGGCAACATCTTATGGCTAAATGTATAAATGCAAACAAGTTTCTGTAAAAAAAATCATTTTTGGTACAAGCTTTTATTGCCGACAGTACTTTTCTGTATACCATCAGCAACTACTCATTGAGACGATTCTAACGAGCCCAAACTCAACGGGGTTACGTCGGTTAAGTACTGAATTCCCATGGCTACCTTCCGTCTCCATCATCAGATCAGCTCGATGGTACCATAATATTTAACTGTCGTCCCAACTATACTTATACCCAAAATTTCAGCTCAATCGGTCACCGGGAAGTGCGTCAAATTTAACTTGCAAGATTTGATTACAGACAGACAGACAACGGGACAGGTGAAACTAAATAAAAGCTTGTAAAAAGGAATATATTTTTAGGGAAAATATGAATGAAATCAAATCACAGTTAGGTCGGTACCGCCAGCGATGACTCATCTGGTACCTATGCTTTAAAATATGTTTAGTATATCTCTTCTAATGGAGCTCTGAAAAAGAGTTAATGGAAACAGTTCCCATATGTTATCACTCCCAGCCAGGCGTAGGGCACTGAGTGACCACATACTTTGAATACTGTTTTTTGCAAATTGTGAAATCTTTATTTACAAAGTTAAGCTAATAATAAAAGCTACACAAATAAGTAATAAAATAAAGTGGAAGTTAATTCAAAAAATGCTCAACATGTCTAAAAAACGTAATTTTTTCATGTGGTCGATGAAACGTACTACGCCTGGAAAAGGGTTAAGCAGTTGAAGCCATGTTTGATATGATATCCAAACGGATAGATAGCCATAGCAACACGGCAACGAATGGACCGTTAAGTAAGTAAATGTCAAAATTCATCGTTGTAACACACCACGCCAAGCCAATTGGATGCATCCATTTGTCGCCGAGACAGTACGTAAAGTGATAAAACTGATAAAGGCTGTTACCACTGAACTCGTATGTACATATGCATGTTGTTACCAGCACGTTTAAAATTAACGTATACATATTAAAGAGCGTTTGAGAAATGTAACAAAGTTATCAAAAAAAAAGCGTGTGATAGGATCAGCCTATGGAGAAGTCTGGTCATCAAGAATAGGGCATTGTCGCGATACTCAGCACGGAACGACTGATGATGATATTTTAGTAACCTGTAGCTGTGTCTGTTATGCCCTTCTCTCCCTTCTTGCTCTTCTTGCCCTTTTTGCCCTTCTCAGCCTCTTCGAGAACCAGTTGCATCAAATAAGCCTTCGCACATTCGCACGGTTTCTTCCTTCTGCAGCACTGGAATAGTTTCGCAAAGCAATTCGTCATCTGATTTCTGCAACGAAAAGAGGGATGAGCTAGCAGCTCGCGACTGACAATAGGTACTTTTGATATGATATTCCCATTTCAGACCCCGTATCATGGTCGGCCTTATCACGCGATAAGTGATAGAGTGTCCGTCTCGTTCAATTGGGTGTCAGTCAGTGACGGACGCTCTATCTTGTTACTTATCAGTTATCACGTGATAAGGCCGACCATGATACGGGGCTAGATTACTTTTTGGCCAGTCGTAGAGTGGACCCCCTTTCCTTAGACATAAAACTGCCTTTTGGTTGAAAAAGAGTTGTGTTTAAATTTATTACCCACGTTTATTTTACAGTATTATTTACCGGTTACATTTAACAACAAAAGACAACCGCTTTGTTAACGACTTACAGGACTCGGGGATAAGTTCGCCTTAACCCATTTTGCCTGTATTTTTACCAATGTCTTGTGTACAATAAAGTGTTTACATACATTCATACTTAACAATAAAACACAATCGCATTGTTTACTAGGCACAAAGATAAGATAATTCGGTCTAGAAGAAGGATCCGCACTATAATCATGCAGGTTTGATTAATGTGGCGGTGACGCGGCAGTCGTCCTTACAGGCGTACCAAACTACCCACACAGCGGCATTTTATCATATCAGCCGAAAGACGTCCACTGCTGGGCATAGGCTTCCCCTAAAGAGTGCCACAATGACCGGTCCTGCGCCATCCGCATCCAGCAGACTCCCGCGACCTTCATCAGGTCATCAGTCTACCTTGTGGGGGGCCTACACACCTGCACCTTCCGGTGGTTGCCACTCGAGAACCTTTCCGCCCCAACGGCCATGGGTTCTACGTGCTATGTGCCCCGCCCACTGCTACTTAAGTTTAGCGATTCGGAGGGCTATATCGGTTACCTTGGTTCTGCTGCGGATAGCTTCATTTCTGATGCGATCGCGCAGAGAAATTCCGAACATAGCCCTCTCCATTGCCCTTTGAGTGAGTATGAGCCTTTTTATGAGGCCCATAGTAAGCGACCACGTTTCAGTGCCATATACGTCATGATTGGCAACACACACTGGTCAAAGACTCTCGTCTTGAGACACTGCGGAATATTGGACGAAAAGATGTGCCGTAGCCTCCCGAATGCTGCCCAGCCGAGTTGGATTCGACGATTGACCTCTTTCTCAAAGTTGGACCTACCTAACTGGACAGTCTGTCCTAGGTATATACAATCGTCGACCACTTCGAGCGTAAAGTGTCCGATTGAAATGGGAGTTGGTACTACGTGAAGGTTTGACATGATCTTTATCTTATCCATGTTCATCCTTAGACCAACTCGCTGGGAGGATTTACTGAGGTCATCGAGCATCGTACTTAAGTCCTCCATGGTCACAGCCAAGACTACTATATCATCAGCAAACCGAAGGTGAGTGATGTACCTACTCTCCGTTGATGTTGATGCCTAGCCTTCTCCAGACCAGAGTCTTGAAAACGTGCAGCGGTGAACCGTTTTGGGGAAATAACATCCCCTTGCCTGACATCCCGCTGCAGCGGAATAGGCTTCAAACTCCGATCCTGGAGTCGTACTAACATAGTGGCGTTCTCGTACAAACACTTCAGTACTTCGATAGCGGCAGTCTACTTGGCACCGTTGGAGAGACTGTACTACAGCTCAGGTTTCGATCGAATCAAAGGCTTTCTCGTAGTCCACGAACGCTAAGCAGAGAGGCAGGTTATACTCCTCAGTCTTCTATATAAACTGGGGGAGCGTATGAAAGTGGTCTACGGTACTAAAACCTCTTCGGAAACCGCTTTGTTCGGGAGGCGGGAAGTCATCAAGCCTGCGTGCGAAACGATTCGTAATGACCCTTGAAAACTGCTTATAGACATGGCTTAAAAGTGAGGGGTCGGTAGTTCTCCAGCATTGTGTTGTCACCCTTTTTGAAGAACAGCACCACCTCACCTCAGCGGCAATTGTACTCGTACCAAGCTCACGCACATGATATACAGCCGCGCGCAAAGATGCTAAATCATTCCTGGATAATATATATTTAGTTAAGGCACACAACATCAAATACCACCAAAGGTAGTCGTTTTACGCTTTTTCACCTTGTCGACGTCAACTTTAAGAGCAAAACTAACCTTTTTAAAATAGATAACTTCAACGGGAGGTCTTCTGTAGAAGAACAGAGCTCGCACGCACAGAATAACGAAGATAAAGGAGTGCAGAAGGAAAAGAATCTCCTTCCGGCTCATCTGTGTCTGATTCGATTCTCGATGGGCGCTTTCTTATGCTGGATACGTGAAATTTCATACAGTTTTAGTCAAACAAATGATGACAGTAAATTAGTTAAAGCAATGACGAGTAATTTCGGTGTCCAAGAGGCAACCGGATGGCTCGCCGTATTTGAGCTCCCGAAGTGTTGTGGAGCTGCCCTGTGCAACTCAAACTGAGCCAACTTGGAATTGAACGGAAATTGGAGTGGCTTTAGACCAACACGGCTATCGCACTATCTGTCTCTCTCAAAACTTAGGAAGAGACGTATATTGCGAGAAAAATAGAGAAAGCCCGCGCGCCGTCTTGTGACAGCTGTGGAGCATTCCATTATACAAACAGCGTAAATACGCTTTCAGGGAACCGCGGTTTCAAGCAGCTGTTTTACAACAAACAAAAATTATTTTTTTTCCGCCCTAGTCAAAGTTGGTTCAATTTGGGTTGCACGTGGCGGTTCCACCATCCGGTTACCTCTTTGGTCACTCAACTACGCGTAATTGCTCTAAATAAAAGTTTACTAAGCAGAAACGTCCTCTAAAGAAAAAATCAAAATTGCGATCAAAGTGGAAAATTGAAAATTTAATCGCCAGGAGCGGGATTTGAACCCGTTATTTCTGGAATTCGTAAATCGCTCATGCCAACTGAGCTACCGTGTGTCCGCTAGTGGCGACGAATCTTTCAATCCCTTCTACTCTTCTAATGACACCTTAGGGAGGCTCGTAGCGACATCTACCGCGAAGTTATTACAACATCTTTTCTTGATCGAAATTTACAAATTACATAATTTATGTAAAGTAAATTGTACTAATGCGTCCGCTACAGGTTTCCTCGTACACATAACATATATATTCTGACATACATTCGCGTCAGCGATAAAGGAGTTACTGAAGAGGAAACACTAAGGTCAAGATAATTGAGAAATAGGTATTTGTAAAATGTATTGCTGTCGCGCCAACTACAAGCCTCCCGCCGCAGAGCGTGATAGAGACAACTTCAGCTTGGACCGAACATACCAATTTAAATTACATAAAATCAACGTTTCGTAGTCCTCTGATTTCTTCTCCAAAACTTGACCTATTTTACTAAAAATTAAAGAAAGGCTTTGGCCGTGTTCCTATGTTTTCCTTTTTTAAATAATCTAGTCAAAATTGTTCTCTGGATGTTTGAACACAGCGGAAAATCTGGCATTTTTGTAGGTTTTTGAAGGTTAATATCTCTTTTAAGAATAAATTTATGAAAAAAAGGAAAACATAGGAACATGTCAATAGTAGCCATAGATTTATGGAAAAAAAAATATTGCTCTACTCTACTGCCATCATCCAGGGAGAAAACAGGGGATACGTTTCTATGGAAAAACAGCCATTGTGTTTCCTCTTAACGACCGCTAACGAAATATAAACAAAGCACAGAGGTCAAATTGTCCCAGCGTTGCCAATTTAAGCGGCAATTACATTAAATTGGTACGGCAGCGACATAAGATTGCAAATAACCGATCAAAAACAGCCTTATGATCAGACCTAGGATTCCGTGGGGCAAATCGTCTTGACAGCTAGGGACTTACTATATCGATAAACTCATTTATCGATACTAGTTCTAAATACTAGTGACCGCCCCCAACATTGTGTGTTTTTTGTAACTTTAATTTTGTTCTGAAGACAAGTATGAAATTCACACATAGCATCTTTAAAATAATCGGCAGGTTACATATAAATAAGGCGTAATACCGATTGCACTATCAAGTTGTTGATACCTATTATCTCAACCTCTTCAGATAATTAAATAGACGTAACTTACCTACTTAGACACTAACTATGAAACAATACTTGTCAATGTCATCGGACACTGTCATTTGTAAAGACGTGCTATTTCATACATATTTTATATTTGTGAATGAAAAATAAATAATGCCTCTTCAAAAAATAGAAGACCTGCTTAAAAAGCATCCCGAAATAATTAAACGCGGGTCTAAGCTACACTGTAGCAATTGTCAAGTGACCTTTCATAGCAAAAATATTCTCTTGTTAGGCACATGAACACCGAAAGACATACTTATAGACAGACATAAATATTCAAGAAGGAAAATATAAATTCTACAAAGATCTTACTATGTTTATGGTGGCTTGCAATATATCGTGGTACCAATTAGAGAATCCAAATTTTCGCGGTTTTATTCAAAATTGCATTTCTGGACGATACGGGAATTTTTCAGTGCCTTCGCAATCTCACATCAGAAAAAAATTTCTTACTCCAATTTACAATGAAACGTATCAACAAATTAGGAACGAAATTGGAAACAATTACATCTACGTGTCTGGAGATGAAACTACAAATGCTAACGGTGACCAAATTGCAAATGTTGTCATTGGCAAACTTTCTCACAACCAACCATTATAAGATGGGGTACATGGTTGCAAGCAGCAAACTATTACGCTAAATATTTTGAAGATATAAGAAGAGTTCTGAATACATTTTCTGCATCAGATGGGAAAGCAGTTAAAAAAGCCAAGGCTGCACTAAATAAATCATCTCTTCAGGGTGAACTTAAATTTATTGCCGAAAATCTAAATATCATTCAAGAGTCTATAAAGAAATTACAATCAACAAATCTGACACTAGACTTTGGAGTGCGAATAGTAAAGCAGGTACAGTCTGTATTATCTAAAATATATTTGGATAAAAAGGGGAAAACTATATACGATAAATTTAAAAACGTTTTTTACAAAAACTTTGGGTACGAAACAATGAAAAAAATCAATTTGTTACAAAAAGGTGAAGAAGTCACATTACAACCGAAAAATAAACGAAATACATTTGATCACTTTATGAAATTTTGTTATGCTCCCATAACCTCCACGGAAATTGAAAAGTCTTTTAGCCACCTGAAATAAATTTTTCAGCCAAGACGGAGAAGCTTAACGCCTGAAAATATGGAAAAAAAACTGGTGGTGTACTTTAACAATAATAGATGGGTCATGAAGAAATAAATTGTGAAAAGTAAAAATTTAAGAATTTTCCAAAAATGAAGGAGAAATTTGAGTAGTTACTTTATTACATTATATTCTTTTAATAAAAAACATTTAATAAGCAAACCTTTGTGTGATCACTAGTATTTAGAACTAGTATCGATAAATGAGTTTATCGATATAGGAAGTCCCTAGCTGTCAAGACGATTTGCCCCACGGAATCCTAGGTCTGCTTATGACTTATGTTATAAGTATGAATTTGAATACAAAATGTGCGTTCGGCATTGGCACCTAAATTGTATGATAAATTACCAGACTCTATAATAAGATCTGAAATGCCAGAATTTAAGAAACATTTTTTTGACTCGAAATGCATTTTACTATGTGAAAGAATGTTAAGATTATAAGCCTCATAATATGTCGCCGTGATTACATACCTATATAAGCGCTGCAATCGCCTATCTAGGTACGTAATCAAATCACAGTAGGCCGACAAACGAATGTGATAATGACAGTCAACTGAAGTTTGAAACAAGTTCGGCGACCGCATTAGGCGACCAAAACAATGTCATTGCCGCTTTAAAGTTTGCAGCTTCGTGAAATCGGTCGCTGTGGTCGGCATTACCTTTAAACTGATAGGTGTCGTAATAATCTGTCGGCGCTCACTCACACGTTGACCCTTCTTGTCCTGTGACAGCCCATACAAGGAGACCAAGATGTGGATGAGCAGGAGGGAGAACTCGTTGATGAGAGGCATTTACCTGTATTGGACAGATAAATAAAAAAACCGGCCGAATGCGAGTCGGACTCGCTCACGAAGGGTACCATTATCTATAAAAACGGCAAAAAACCTCGTTTGTTGTATGATTAAATATTTATTTTATTCCGTATTCTAGTATTTGTTGTCATAGCGGTAACAGAAATAAATCATCTGTGAAAATTTCAACTGTCTAGCTATCACGGTTCATGAGATACAGCCGCGACAGACGGACGGAGAGCGGAGTCGTAGTAATAGGGCCCGTTTTACCCTTTGGGTACGGAACCCTAAAAATGGGAACAACAATGCAATGCCCACAGCTTCTGCTTTGCCTTACAAGTATCAGAATTTTTCCGCTCTGTAGCGGAAATCACTCGTAAAAGCATGGCTCATGTGAGTAATTGACCTTGAGTAAGGTGTTTGACTTTCTTTGTGTAATATACCGTATATCTAGTTTAGCTTTAACCTGTTAGTACCCAATGTGTCCTCAGCTGCTTTGCCCATCTGGTCAGGGGGCCTAGACAAGGTTACAATCGACAAGCGCTAACGCCAATATAAAACTGATAAAATGTACGGGAATGACAGATGTTAACGAAAAGTGTTTCGTTGGCATCTGTCATTCCCCTACATCTTATTATTTTCTATTGGCGTTAGCGCTTGTCGATTGTAACCTTGTCTACGGGCCCTGGTCTGGAGCGCAAAGCCTGGAAAAGCTCATTATCACTGGCCGCATGGCAGGGAAGAGGAGCAGAGGACAGACACGGTAGCATCTGTGGCTAGAGCCACACTTCAGGCCAGCATGCATCAAGCCCAGGACCGAGCAGCTTGGAGAGTGATGGCGAAGAGCGCCCACAGGCTTCACGTTGCTCAATCATGGGGATACGACCAGGAAGAAGAAGAGAAGTTTCCCTGGTTCGTTAAGCTTTAAACGCGCTAAGTTTGTGCTGCCAAAAAACAATAAGCTCGCAAGAAACCAAACAATAATACAATCGTTGGGTACGAATCTAAAAACTAATTTGATACCTACGTGTAATTGTAAGCAAGTCTTGATTAGTTCAATTTAAGGTTCTCTAAGCTGCTGTCGGAGAAGGTTGGAGTGCGACCGTAACAGGACTCCAAGTAAGACAATACCAGCGTCACCACCAGAATTATCAGCTCCTGTACTACCACTGTTTCCATGACATGAGGGCTGGAAAAGAAGAGTACCTTTTTATACACCGTTAAAATACAGCTCACATACGGGGAGATGGGCCTCGTTAGCATTGTGCTGCAACCTGTCTAGGAGAAGGAAAACTCCGAAATATAATCCGGGGAGATGGGTCTCGTTAGCATTGCGCTGCAAACTGTCTAAGAGACGATTTGTTTTTTT
This sequence comes from Epinotia bilunana, assembly GCA_947049275.1. Lineage (NCBI taxonomy): Eukaryota > Metazoa > Arthropoda > Insecta > Lepidoptera > Tortricidae > Epinotia > Epinotia bilunana. The sequence goes on along the minus strand of OX346275.1, from coordinate 3,923,036 downwards.
TTACGACAAAGTACAACAACAATATATAAAGTAGTCTATAATCATCTCTCGCCCTAATTATTTTTTCTCCGAATCCGTAAAGGAGAATGTGCAAATACTTACCTAATGCCTGGAGTGTGCAGAGTTATCCATTATTTAAAAAAAGCGTAATTGAATATGAACAAACAGATTAAATAGAAGTCTAATTAATTAGTATATAACACTAATTAATTAGTATATCACTATAATAACGAACATCTCACATTTATTTACATAAACGGTAGCGCCATCTATGTAGTTCTTATGTCACACTAAAACAGCGACCGATAAAATCATAGAATCCGAGCTCCTTACAAATTTCTACCCAAATACGTGCCTAAAACCCGGTATGCCTGGCATCGTTTCGATACCTCGCCCCCATCCCCGTGTAATGACAATGGCACCCATTTTGCAGCGCTACTTGGACTTATATGGTTTTTTCGTTCGCTGCACTAGAACATTTAACATTCACACAGATCTTAGCGACATCTATTGTCGTTTTTATGTCATAAGAAAATCCCAAATTGTTGAATCATTTTGAGTTTTTTTTATTTGGCGTGTGGCTGACAACCTTTCTCATTGACAGACCGTTGAAAAGCTTAATAATTATAAGAAATCTAACCTAACCTACCAGGGCTCTATACAAAATATATTTAAATTGTCATGAAACTGTTACGGTTGCAGAGAAAATCACTTTTATATATCAAATGGCAAACATGTTATAGCAACTGAAATCAAAGGTATCATACCAATTACTAAGCAGAGCCACAAGGAGGTGCCTCGCAGGGCTTCTGTCCGGGTGTGCAGGGCACAATCTAAGCAGAGCCACAAGGAGGTGCCTCGCAGGGCTTCTGTCCGGGTGTGCAGGGCACAATCTAAGCAGAGCCAGAAGGAGGTGCCTCGCAGGGCTTCTTTGCGGGTGTGCAAGGCACAATCTTCTTCCTATTGCACGCCTCCACAAGATTGGCGAATACGCCAAGTAGCAGCCACAGGAGGGCCCAGCCCCATCGCATTCTCTGAAACGATGTCAAACTTAAGCGGCAATTACATTATGACCGGTTATAGACGGCGGCTGTTTGCAGCGATACATACGCGTTCGTCAAACGCGCGACACAAGCCATAGATCACCTATCAAAATCACCTGTATCGATACTGTACATGGCGTTATTATCGCGTTTGTAGCGCTGCAAAAATTCATCTGTAGCCGCTTTAAGGCTGCAGACAGCAGCTACCCAGCAGCTGCAGCACAGCAGTATATTGCTGTGCAACTGTCCAAGTCCGAGTGTTATTTACTACTAGCTTCTGCCCGCGACTCCGTCCGCGTGGATCTCGTTTACATAGTAGCTCCATACAAACTTTCACCCTCCATTTAACCCCCTTAGGGACAGATTTCCGGGATAAAATATATCCTATGTCCTTCCCCGGGACTCAAACTATCACCTAAATCGGTTCAGCGGTTTAAGCGTGAACAGGTAACTGAGAGACAGACTTTTGCATTTATAATATTAGTATGGATTTTATAATTCTAAGCGCCTGATGGAAAATTAGAGCAAACTATGAAGAATACGTCTTTTCGTATTGCCGTATCATGCAGGCGCTTGCTTTCTGGCACAACCTTTGTAATTTTACTAACCCTAGCTTACTCATTCAACGGTAAAAACGAGATTTTGGGCCTCCTTTTACCCAAAAGCTAATTTTATGCTCTTATCCAACAACCAACCCCAAATTAAAATAATTGTACTCTCGAAACTATTGAGGTACAGTTTTTTTCATGTAAGTATTAATTCAGTACAAATTGGGTACAAATGTTTCACATACTCTGAAATACCGAAGAGTGGGGGTCAGGGAGCAAGACATAATTGCTCGGGCGACAAATCCTTCAATCAGTTCCCTCTAACAACGCCTCAAGGATATATATCCTTGAGGCGATCTATATAGATACTTAGGCTTAAGGCTGTGCATTGGAAATCATCGCGTGCTTTGAAACGCCGTTCTGACTAGATTAAGAAACAATAAGGTCTGATTTTCAGATATATGATTCTTGACTATATGATTGTTTATATGATTTTATCGATACATGATTGCTTAAAATTTCCTCGGTAGAAAAAAAAACCAAAGTTGGGTCTGTATTTTCCTTTTTATACTCCGCCTATTCAAACGATACATTATTTTACGACACAATCAAGTTAATAGTATAGTATTTCATCTCATCTAAAATCTCACTTAATGAAATTTAAATAAAACGTCTCTAAGTTAGGTATTTATCGAATTTTGTCCAAAAAAGCCATTCCCGAAGAGTGTTACATATCTTTTCCTCGTGCGCGGAAGGCATCAGCGTGTCTCTGTCTAGGGGGGGGGGGGGGGGGGAGTTCGACTCAAATCAAGGCATCGCCTTAACCCTGCATACATTTTTTATCAACTATTTTGCATTTTAATCATTATCAAGGATAATCTCATTTGCGCTATTCGGCGGAGTCCAAATTTTTTGTTAGGCATCCACCAAAAACGTAATGACGTCGCTCCCCATGCCTGGACGTTCGGTAAACGAAAGGGGAAGGATATAAGATATGATACTTCAAACGATGTTTACAAAGCCAAAACGACAAAGTACTTACGTTCAGTGAAACTACTTCTTCAGGGATTGTCTTGTTAATATTTGCACAACGTAGGTGTACGCTACGTTACGTGTAGGTCCACGCCATGATATTTGCTTCCTATCCTTACTTGTGAAGAGTGAATAAGAAACTTGCATGACAGTGTGAAGGTACAAATCATTATAGGTATTACCTTCCTAGGTTCTTAGGGTACAAGGATGAAAAGGGTTTCTACTGAGGCGGAGTGGAGATGTGCAGATTTTGACCAAATAACACGTTCGCTGTCTTCATACAAAATGATCTGACAATTCCACACGTTCGAATGTGCTTCCAGTTCGAAGCTGTGAATCCATTGCACACAGGAAACGTGTTAACCCATTAAATCGAAGAGGAAAGGAGGAAACAAGTTGAGTGGTCAATTCTGCACTTCGCTCCGCTCCGCTTTAGTAGAAACGCAACCTTAACCCATCGTATGTTTAGGCAAGGCTCTATGTTAAGCATTAGTTTTACATTTCAAGGTCTTTTATTTAGCCAGTTTTCACATCCGTAGTTTTGAGGATCGAGAAGGCATGTCTCATGTCACCAAGCTTCTTTGCGATTCTGCTGAGACTTTATAGTTGTCTATACGATGTCGATAAATTCACTGATTTCAGGAAGTCTAGCCTCTAGAAACTAGTAAGGCAGTCTTTGGGGCCCGCAATTGAGGATACAAAGCGGCCGATGCATACATACATACATACCTACAAATTACATATCTACGAATCAAACAAAGACCTCAAACAACTTCTATTTTGAAGATACCTATTTGAAAATTAAACATAGAACATACTCACAAATCCTAACGTCCTATTTTCTTTGTTCTATTGTGATGAAATTACTAAATCTGCCTCAAAATCATGTCGCCTCGCTAGATCTGCAACAAAAAGAATTGATTTGAGTCTTTCCACCGACCACACTAACTAAACTTAAGCTAAATACACAAAAACAATAACAGACAACCAGAAAATAGGTGGAATTTGACCCGAACCAATACTTTTCGTGCAATAAGACCCTGAAATCTAAAAATATTCTAATACCAAAATAAATTAGTGCAAAATCAACTTTAAATTGAAGTATGAAAGCACTAAGATTAAGAAGTCTATTTGCAACGGTGATACCAGAACTGAAGTTACGTTCATAAGTCAAAGTCCATTTTGCTCTAAAATAAACGAATAAAAAAGCATCCTTAGTGGTACTCAGTTATAATGTAACATTTTTTTATCAAATTACAGAGGACCAAGCAAATAGCAGATATCTTGAAACGGATTTTGAAGGCCGTTATTGTGTACTTGCTGATAAACATCTTTATTGAATTAAGATTAGAATCCGTAGGGCCTTGGTGGTGAAAATTCTCTTGTTTCTTGTTCAGGGTTAGAATCTGTAAGGCCCTCGTCTGCAAGGGGCCCGGCCGGAGCAGGCGACTTTCTTTCGACAACATCTACATCCAGAAACCGCGGAAATTATCGCGAACAAGAGAAATAGGAGGATGAAGTAGTGGCTCTGGGTAGTTTTAGCCATTCTTGAGCTGAAACAAGAGAGAAGCTGAGGTGATATTTGAGATAGGCAGGACGAAGCGAAGCGCTCATGTCACTGCTACAGCTGCGCGTAGGGACGCGCTGAATAGAATCCTCTAACGCGATGAGAGGGCTCATCATAGAAGTATGATTAGGAAGGTATGATGGTCCGAGCGAGAGAGGGAATATAGACGGAGAGAGAGAGAGAGAGTTCTGAATCGCGTTATCGAAGTTTTTTGACGAGAGTATATATATATATATATATATCCCTGAGTCACTCTAGGGAAAGTGCTGATCTGTCCCCCACCATACTCCTAGTAAGGAGAGTGACTCGCTAACCAGTGGTCGGGTTGGGGCCGAAGCGCTTAGTCAGGGCTGGAAACTTCCTTATTTGCCGCTATATGTCGCTGTACCGGCTGCAAGATAGCTGCTTGACATGTACTTTTGTATACGTAAGATGTAAGATGTATTATATATATGTAAGAGGTTTTAACAAGAGTACCTACGGCCCGTCTCTTGATAATCGGATTCATATTTGTCTGAAGTGACGTGTCGCAACGATGTCGGTTTCATAAGTTAATTCAGGTTATATCCATATTCACGTAACGTCAGAAAAGTATAAATCCGTCTTAAAGGCAAGAAGAGAGTAAAGGTTAGAGGATTCGTTGTGATGACAGTCATGGCCCCTACTCAGGAGCAGAAACAATTTTACCAACCTCATACGAAGGTTGCAATAAAATTCCAAATAAAAACCACCAATTTATAAACGGATTGAAAATATGCAGTGCCATGTGCAATATTTTAGGTCAAAGTTGCACACTAATGTTTCGATACAATGCTGTCTTAAACGTAATAAACATCTGTTCAGTACACAGAAAAAATACTTCAGACTAACAAGAATACACTGAAAATCTAATTTTGACGCTGCTTTTTTTGGAGCTGAGGCAACTGCGTACAAGTTAACCAAGGTACCCTACCTTGGTCTCAGCTATGCGATAGATGTAGTCACCAGCATTTATATCTGCCATAACAAAACAGGCAAAATTTCTGACACGTCCTCACGGCCCAAGAAGTAGTAATGTCAAATATTTATGCGCGCTTTATTTTCTCAGATATTGATGCTGGTTACTATGCCGTAACGCAGCCTTACTCTGCCGGCAAGCAAACTAAAGAATACGTCAAAAATGAAACTCACCTTATTGGAAAAAATGCTGTAGGCAATGCAGGGTATTCAGGTCCCGCAGGAAGTCTAGCAACGTTCCGTTTCCAAGCAGTGGTCAGAGGCCATTCTTCCGTCTTTTTAAACCATCTCTCAACCTGCAAAACCCTACCTAGCCAAGTACCCCTAACAGTTCAGGTCAAATTCCACAGTTTAACATGAGCTATACTTACTTTGTGAGTTTTGGTTGGATAAAAAACGGATTTTTCTGGTTTTGATATGTTTTTGGTGGCTGACGGGAATTTTGGTGTGTCTAATAGAACTCAGTTTGAAACTGAGTTGTGAAATAACGGCCAGTATGTATAGTGTAGAGGTTTGGAACTGTTTAAAGAGTATTAATACCGACGCAGATAAAAACGTATTTTGATTACGGTAACAAATCCTTTCAGGTTTTTAGGGTTCCGTAGTCAAAAACCCTTATAATGTCTGTCCGTCCATCCGTCTTCGGCTTAGATCAGTAACCCCTACGACTAGAAAGCTGTAATAAATCAATCACGCCGACAAAACAGTAGAATAAAATCTTTCATTTTTTTTCTCGTTAAACCCAGCTTGTTAAAAAATATTATAGGTTTCTTCAAAACATTTTTCAACTCAGTGATTCGTTTCCGGGATATTTATAATTTTTGTTCGAGTCGTGTGTCCCCTGCTGGCTAAATGGCTACTACTGGGGATGTGAAAAAATCGTGACATTAGTATATGCAATGAATTTAAAAGGAAAACCATTACCGAGTAATAGTCGACCAACTTAATGTGTACTTGGAAAGGCTAACTTTCGTACAAATTCGGCCGACGGCAACTGCACCACACGTCGATGGAACTACGGAACTCTACGCTGCGCGTGGCCCGTCACGCACTTGGCCGGTTTTATGAGTCTCCAGCACGCTCGACACGTGTCGACTACCCATGCAAACGTAATTTAGGCTCAGATTTTAAAATGGCATCTGGAAATAATATAAATCTTTGTCTACGCAATGTAAACTAGATTGTGTTGCTGGAAATTATAATTAAAAAAAATGAGAATAGAAGTTTAATATAAAAACTTATTCGGTCTCAATTTTGTTCAGTTATTATTTCTATTAACAGCACCTACCTAGTTTTTGTCCTAGATATGGAGAATCCCTATATTATTCTCCTAGCGTAATTCCCGGTTATGCCCCTAAAGGGTCCGCTTTGACACCCAATCCCAAGATTTGGCATAAGCACTAGTTTTACGAAAGCGACTGCCATCTGACCTTCCAACCCAGAGGGAAAACTAGACCTTATTGGGATTAGACCGGTTACCTCACGATGTTTTCTTTTACCGAAAAGCTAACGGTAAATATTCCGTACATAAGTTCCGAAAAACTCATTGGTACGAGCCGGGATTCGGACCGCCGCTTGACAGCCGCATGCCTGAGCGAATAGCCTAGCGTAGCTCATACCGTGTAGGCTCGGACAAGAATAGGTCTACAGTCTCCCCCGCCTGTCGCAGAAGGCGACTAAAGGGGGCCATCGGGGTCGCAGTGTTCTGGCGGGGGCTGGGGCACTCGCTTAAGAACCCCAGGGAAGGTGATAATGTTCTTTGCCCTAGGACGAGCCAAATGTGGCGAGGCGCGAGGGGAGCTCCAGTGCGTTCAGCATGAGATCCTGGAGTCCCCTGCATGAGAGCGCAGATGTAGGTCACCGTGGAGTTTTTAGTGGATAGAAATACCACATAACCCAATCATCCCCCGGCGATTGGGTGACAGGTTCGCAGGATTTCTCCACAAAAAAAAAATGCTACGGCAGCTCTATACGGTATACGAATTTCAAGGTGTTCCAGTATGTCGTTTTAAAATGGGAACCAAACTACGTATGTGTCCTGGCAACACTTAATAAACACTCTAAATAATATCTGATTCACATTTATTCCCGTGATCAAACAACATTATTTAACGGATGTTAAGAAACGTGTTCCGGCTCAATTCAAAGTATGGATATTTAAACAATAGTTTACATTGTGAGGTGTTGGAAAAATGGATCATTAGTCATTACATTCGTACTGTATCATACGAGACTCTTTTCAACAGTGGTTGTACAGTCAGCATCAAAAGTAACTGCGCAAACGAAGACGTCAAAAGTCTTTATTAAAAGGGAATAAGAGCTTTTGACGTCTCCGATTGCGCAGCTACTTTTGATGCTGACTGTACAAGATTCTAACCAACAACAGACTAGGTAATGCATCCTTCAGTTTTGGGGAATAATATTTATTTTCTTAGGGAAATATTTAATACGATTTGCTGCGTAATGCCTTGCAAACCCTTATAACCTACGCGCTCTGACACCGTGTCGCTGAGTCAACGGATTAAAGAAGCAAATATAGGTCTGTATAGTAACATCTGACCTATAGGAACATCTTTGTTTGTTTCATAATGTGATGTGTGTGTGTGTGTGTGTGTGTTTGGGAGAACCTGTAATTGGCGTTGGCTCTCCATGCATGTATAAATAAATAAATAATTATTGTACTACTTGTAAAACGAATTCACCTGTAGGCAAGTTCTCTGTATGTCCCCATGGCGGGCGGGATGCGCAAAGGCAATTCCCCAACGTTAAAAAAAGAAAAGTTCTCTGTATGTATGTGTATGTATATCTAAAGGCTTTATTGTACGGTCACGTTCTTTAATTTATGACCCTTTTTACTAAAATATTCTTTGTATCCCTCAAAGGGATAAGTTCGCCTTTGTATATCACTTACTTATCTGTTTGTTAATTGTTTGCTGTGTTTATTTTGTACAATAAAGAGTGATACCTATTACTGCTAAGTGTGTAAACCCTTCTTGTTACATAATAAATAAATAGTAAAAAATAAATTAATATAGTTTTGCATCTAAACTATACAATGCAACACAAATTAATATTATACCGCAAAAATAGCACACGACAACTAATCCGGCCAAATGAGCTGCCTGTTTTCATTAAAAAAATATTAAAAAATTGACAGCGATTGCACGTCACAAATGCCCATTTTTGTCAATAAAGTCAAAATCTGCATTTGAAACATGATATATCACAATTTTCATCCTTTCCTTGTTGAACCTTAAACCTTCCAAATTACCGCTAAATCCAAAGTTTTATCATAAAAATCCAAAGAAATGAGCGAAAGCGTCGGAAAGAAACTCTTCATCACGCGATGCGCCCCTTGCCATTCCATGGAACTTGAAGCGAAACATAAAGTCGGTCCGAACCTCTTCAACTTTTTTGGGAAGAGATCCTGCACTGCAGAGGGCTACACATATTCCGAAGCCCTCGTATCCAAAGCATATACGTGGGACGAGCATACACTGACCGAGTTTATAACAGATCCCAGAAAAAATGTCCCGGGTACCAAAATGCTGTTTGCAGGCTTGAAGAAACCACAAGAACGAGAGGACTTATTGGCTTACCTGAAAAAGGTATCAACGTAATGTCTGAATTGAATTCCTCGATATTTCGGCCTCTTATCTGGAAGCGTGAATTATGAATTAGGAATCTGTATAAAATTTTACTGGTTAAGTTATTTTTAGATATTAGTGTGAATCAATGCCACATATCGATACAAACTTGTAAAATGTCCGTTGAAAATGTCGAATAAAAATTTTTTGTCTTTAAAAGTCAGTTATTTTTATTGTCCAATTTAGGCATATGTTGATGTTCATGTTGTGATGGGACGCCTGACCGGAAGCAGGCGGGCAGACGATCGCTCGTCGCGTTCATTCAGCCCCATTACCTAAGGTTGGAGATTAAGGTTACTGTCCCGGCGACGTTCCCACATCACATTCTTCCATTCTTCTCGTGTTCCTACAGAACAGAAGGACATCTTTAAGGTTGACATCCCTCAGTTCCCTCTCCTCTAACCGCGGTGCCGCGTACATGACACATTCCGCTAGTACATGCTTACTAGTTTCTTCCTCTCCACAGCGTGGGCAGGAAGCATCATTACTAATACCTATTACCCTTAAGTGTCTATTTAGAGTATTATGACCGCTTATGAGACCTGTCAACATTTTCAGATTGCTCTTACCCAGTTTCAGCAGATACCTGGTTCTTTTGTGATCCATGCCTCCTATCATCATCCTTGTCTGTCTGCATCCAGATGCTTCCCTCCATTCTCTTTCCCCTTTATGTTCGTTTAGCCTTTCAGAACGGAAGGACCGGTTCTGGGCCTACAAACTACTTCCCGCTCCCTCCCTGGCCAGCTCATCTGCCCTCTCATTTCGCGCTACCCGCTGATGCCCTGGTACCCACGCCAACGTAACACCTGGGTTTCCTTCTATCTTGTTAAGCTCTTCCTTACATTCTTTCACTAAGGCGGATGTTACCGTTGCCTTTCTTAGTGCCTTCAATGCAGCTTGACTGTCCGTATATATAACTACCCTTCCAGTCTGTTGCATTCCTTCTCTAATGATCTGTGCGCACCTCGTTATCGCGCACACTTCTGCTTTGAAAACACTAGCATACCTCCCCAGTGGGATGAATACTCTCTCACTTAGTTTGGGTATAACTATACCTGAGGCTCTAGTATAAGTTTTGCCGAAACAAAACGTTACGACCGCGTTTGCGTTTAGCTGTCAAATTCCATACAAATTGAAGGTAAAACGCAAACGCGATCGTAAAGTTTTGTTTCGGTAAAACTTATACTAGAGCCTCTGCTCCCACTAACTTTGTTGATTTCCTTCTTGATCCATCTGTAAAGCAGACCGACATTGGGTGCTCGACGTCTACATTCCAGTTGTCTCTTTCTCCTATATGTATCTTGTACTTTTTGTCGAATATCTCCTGCCTCTTTATAAGGCCATTATTGGCTATCATCATATGTGTAGCTTCGATAACGCCTCCTTCTGTATCAGCACGTGTCTTTTAACCACGCAGCTTCTTCTCCATTATTTACATGCTTTCATCCTGTACCACTGTTCCATGGCCCTTTTCTCCACTTCAATACGCATGTCTTCATGCCTAGCAGTACTTCCATGGCTTGTGTCGGGGTTGTCCTCATAGCCCCTGTCACCACCAGACACGCTAGTTTTTGCACCTTATCCAGTTCTTTTTGATATTCTTAATTTAGGCATATTACATGCACACATGAATATCCTACTAATATTATAAATGCGAAAATTTAGATGTTTGGATGTCTGTTACTCAATCACGCTTAAACGGCCCAACTGATTTTGATGAAATTTTGCACGAAGATAGTTTATAGCCTGGATTGTTATTTGGTAGATTTTATCCCGGGTCCACGCAGACGAAGTCGCGAGCGGAAGCTTGTCAATAATATAATACCACCTGTTCTGCTCTGCCTCCATTACTATCACTACAGTAGGAAACCTATTTTATGCGATAGATTACTCTTGCGGCACTTTATCACTGTCAAACATCCCTATCCATCCATACTTCCATTCTACTTCACTACATAGTATATAATTTACTTTAAAAACAAAGTTTTAACCGACTTCAATTTAGTACTCCGCCAAGCCACGAGAACATTTCCACATTTCTCTTCCAATTTACCACATGAACTGATTTCCGAGAGCAAATGCGTTGATTATTAGAGGAAAAAACCCAATCGCTGTATGTGGGCCGATAATATTTGAGGACTTCCGTCGATTCCATAAGGATCACCTTTGGCACTTCATTAGTTGCTATTTCAACGGAATCTTATCAGAATCTGTGATATACTTTTGTACTTTTAGGTACATAATTGAGGAATTCCATAAGTCATCTGTGGTCTTCATCATCAATTCCACTCCACCAATTTATGATTTCCGGATGTAAATACACGAGTTATAATAGAAAATACTAAAATCACTACACGCGTGCCTAATATAATTGAAGAGTTCCCTCAATTCCTCATGGATCCCATCATCCAATTGAATTTTCAAAAAAATGGAACCCACCTGAAAGCATATACTTACAAACAAAAAAATATATTTATGAATCGGCTCATCAATGACGGAGTTCTGAGGTAACAAACATTGAAAAAAAAACAACAACCGAATTGAGAACCTCCTCCTTTTTTTTGAAGTCGGTTAAAAACAAAGTCGCTTCCCGCTGTCTGTCCCTATGTATGCTTAGATCTTTAAAACTACGCAGCGGATTTTGATGCGGTTTGTTTTAATAGATAGAGTGATTCAAGAGGAAGGTTTATAAATATCCTACTAATATTATAAATGCGAAAGTTTAGATGTTTGGATGTTTGTTACTCAATCACGCTTAAACGGCTGAACCGATTATCCTACTAATATTATAAATGCGAAAGTTTGGGGGTTTGGATGTTTGGATGTTTCGATGTTTGGATGTTTGTTACTCAATCACGCCTAAACGGCTTAACCGATTTGGATGAAATTTTGCACGAAGATAGTTTATAGCCTGGATTAAAATATAGGATAGTTTTTATCCCGGGCCCACGCAGACGAAGTCGCGGGCGGAAGCTAGTAGTTTATAAGCGAAGATAGTTTATAGCCTGGATTAAAATATAGGATAGTTTTTATACCGAGTCCACGCAGACGAAGTCGCGGGCGGAAGCTAGTGTATAATATAGTACCCGTGCGAAGCGGGGGCGGGTCGCTAGTAATATTATAAATGCGAAAGTAACTCTCTCTGTGTGTCTATGTCTGTCTGTCTTTTACCTTTTCACGCTTAAACCGCTGAACCAACTTAATATGATTTCAGATTATATCTCATTTACGAGTCAGAATATAATTTTAAATTTTTGGACTGCCTTAGGGTCAATGATCTTTTCGGAGAAACTCACTTACATTGTAGCACGCAAGGTTAGTCACTTATTGATGCTGCATGCTTTAAGTTTTTTTTGTCAATGAGGCCTCCCTCTCAGCTGTTTTAATGTGTTCGGGAACACAGTTATTTATGTGGATCCCAGAAACTTTAATATTTTTCTCTCAAAAACTATGTGTTTTCACAACTTTAAATTTGGTGAGGAATCATCTTTTGACGACCTCTGTAGCCTAATTGGCAGTGACGTGCTAGTGACCCTGCCTACGAAGCTAGGTATCCCGGGTTCGAATACCCGTAAGGGCATTTATTTGTGTGATGAGCACGAATATTTTTTCCTGAGTCATGGATGTTATCTATGTATTAAGGTCTCTAATTTATTCATATACATTTAGGTGTCGTCACCTAAACTACTAGCACCCATAGTACAAGAATTGCCTAGTTTGGTAGACTACATAGGTCGATTTGTGTAAGATTGTCCCCACATATTTATTTATTATATTTATCTCTGGATAACTTTGGGGCTCATCCTAGCTCTTTTTAAGGTCAACAAGGAACCCTCATAGTTTCGCTATGTCCATCCGTCTGTCCGGCAAGTATGGAACCCTACACTGCGCTTGGCCGATTTTTTAAGAAAATTACTAACTAACCCAAAACAAAGGGATACCATCCACAACACAGCTAACTGACCATCCGTGCACTTTGTTCATTGTTCTATTTAAATACAGGATGATCAGTTAACTGTGTTGGCGTTTGTACATCGAATAAATATACAGTATTACAGCTTATCTGTGTGGCAGCTGGCCGCATTATACCATTTAAATAAAATAAAAACCTCGGGCATTATGATTTCAAAACCCTAGTCCACCCCGCCCGCACCGCCATCACTGTCACAAAACGAAACAAACAAAAATCTACAAGCGTCACAAACGTCAAAAACAGCCAAACACGGTTGCAAAAAAAATCCTCAGCGAACGCACATCTCGAACGTTGCAGTACAAATTGATGTGAAACATGAGTTCCGACAACGGCAAGAAGGTGTTCGTTCAGAGATGCGCGCAGTGCCATAGCGTAGAGGCAGGGGGCAAGCACAAAGTCGGCCCCAATCTCCACGGCTTGTTTGGCCGCAAGTCCGGCGGTGCCGCGGGCTTCGGCTACTCGGATCCCATGAAGAACAAGGGGGTAACATGGGAAGACAAGACACTGACCGAGTACCTGGCGAATCCCAAGAAGTTCGTCCCTGGCACGAAAATGGTGTTCGCGGGGCTGAAGAAAGCAGAGGAAATCGCTGATCTCGTCGCTTATCTCAAGAGTGCTACGAAGTAACCGGTGTGCCTGCATACATAAAGCGCTATTTACATGAGGCAACAACTCGCATGCGAGTTTTATTACATTGCAGGGTTTGTTTGACTTCGTCGTATTCCGCTAGCCCGCAGCCCGCAATGTAACGAAAAGCGGATACGAGTTGATGCACCATGGAAATGGCCCTTAAGCATTTTCCTTGTTAGTGATCTATTTCAACCATGATTATTTATAATATTGCAATGCTATTGTACTAAAAGCAACACCTGACTCACACCCGTATAGGAATGAAACCAAATAAGTTTATAGCAAGATCACTATATCTTGGTTTAATATTTGTCTGAAAATTATTCCTTAGTTATCACTAGATAAAGCAGCTTTTTGAAAATAATAGCGATAAGATAATATTGTGTAAAATTATCATCAAATTTATAGGGGGCTGTTTTTTAAAACGTGTTTGGTATCTTCATTGAAACACTTTTGAATTGTTCCATGTTTTAATTATCTCCTGAATATAAACTAGAGTATACTGTAACACACAAACGGATAATTTAATTTTATAAATATACATTTATTTCGAATACAACCTGTTACTAAACCAATACAATTCGTTTTTACTCAACCTAATCTAATCAAATATGTACAGTCACCGACATTAATGAATGTCTGGAATAATCCGAATACCCTCGACATCCATAATTGTATTTGCCATAAAAGTTATTTTCTCTGAAATCAAAACTTTTCAGGAACATTTTTATGAACTTTGTATGGAAACCTGTAGGTTCGGTCAGGTGTGTATTATAAAAATCCTGAAAAGTTGTCAGTTACTAAATAAATTAATGAGTTCAAATGATGATTATGGCAAACGTTACATTTATGGCAAATAAAATTATGAATTTCATTAGTATCCTGGCAAACATATCTGACAATCCCTAACGGCCCTAGAAATAGTGTCAGATATTCAAGCGTGCTTTGTCGATGCATAGTTGCCCTGACTTCAGCAGCAAGGAACGGTAGGTAACCATCTTTGTTTGTACAGTCAGGATCAAAAGTAACGGCGCAATCGAAGGCATCAAAAGCTCTTATTCCCTTTTAGTAAAGACTTTTGACGTCTTCGTTTGTGCAGTTACTTTTGATGCTGACTGTACATTGCTTTGTGTAAATTGTGTAAATTCTACAGTGCTTTGGTTTCTTACTGTCAAACTGTATAAATTTTGTATGATTAATAAATAAATAAATAAATAAATAAATCTTTGTTTTTGCTTCTACATAAATCTTAAACGGAATAAGAGGCACCTATAAAGAACTTTTATAAGCTTTTGTTTAATTTCCACTGTTCGGATGTAAACATGTTCCTTCAAATAGAAATGACAAATATTTATATGGAACTCATGGAAGACACCCGAAAAGTCGAGTCACCTTTAAAGGATACATGTTGAGAGAAGATTCTCCAATTCAAAATGTTGTATGGACGGTCGCCAGGATCTTCTTATTCACTTCCGGAACTACCGGAAACCGGAATACCATCTAAATATATTCATACAATAATGCGGAAACATTCCGAGAATGACAGCGAGTGACATGTCGTTTAGAGGAACGTATCACTCCCGCGCATTTCAGAGATAGTTGGGGTTTGATATATTGCGCTGACGCCGATGGCTTCGTGAGTAAGGGGACAGTGTCGATAGAAGAATCGATAGTATTGTTGATAGATTATTGTCTTTTATTTACAAACTAGCTTCCGCCCGCGAAATCATCTGCGTTGACCCGGGATAAAAACTATACTACAATCTTCGTGCAAAATTTCATACAAATCGGTTGAGCCGTTTAAGCGTCATTGAGTAACAAACATCCAAACATCAAAACTTTCGCATTTATAATATTACTAGGATAATTATAGATTATATTCGTTCAGTGAAACGCTAAAATACTGATGTAAACACAGAATATATGTAAATTAAAGTAAAACACAAACTGGAATATGAAATTAAAGTGCAAGAAAGAAACAAAATAAAAAACAAGTTCGTCTTTATATTCAGAAAATTAAATACCTATACCTATACACTTACTTTACTCTTTAATTAAATCTGTGGGGTGCCTAGCAATGAAGACTCTTTTGTTTATAATGATTGTCAAAGTTGTTCATTGTCAAAACAAGTGTATTACATTAAAAGTATGTTCGTAATCTTAATAATAGTTCTATCGTGTAAATCGTGTTAAGGCTGTGAATATATCCATACGCTGGAATATCACCTCTACTGTAGTTTTAAAACTTTTACGTGGCGCGGCGCAATAGTGTAGACGTTTTAGGTACCGAGAAATACTTAATTAAACTGAATATTATCAAGTTACAGTAATTTTAAGGACGATTTAACGTAATTTGATGCTTCCTATAAAAATATCACATGGATATTTGCCTATCAGATCACTATATGATTAAATAATAAATTAGGTTACACCTGTGAAAAACAATAATTTAAATATGTGTACAAAGCACGAGAGTTTAGTGATAAATTGTTTGCCACGATTGGGAAAGAAACCTACGCATTTTTTTACTCTTCCTACACACTTTCTTAATCTAATATCTGTTATCGATAACTTTAACATCATTACTCTGCCGCGCGCCACGCGCCGGGTTATTTTTACCGAAAACTTCCGATCGGCCGAACGAACCGCGTTAACGTTATAAATAACTTTTAACTAAAAAAGCTGTCAAAACACGCGATAAAAAAGTAAAAAACGTGGCCGGAAAACAAACAAACGCACTTTTCCTGGATAATGATCAGATGGATATTGTTAAATGTATTCCAAAGTGAATCATAATTAAAAGGAACAAGGTATTTATTTGATTGTGAGGATTTATGTGTGCTCACCGAAATGACTAAACATTGTGTGCATTTTTGTCAGTTTGCTCATCAAGTGTGAATCAGTGGATTCCTTCATTCATTCTGGATGTCGTCGGCACAGTTGTGATTGTGAGGAATACGCGAACGGACTTGAAACAAGAGGTGAGTATTTTTCGTATTTATTTAATATATTTATATATCTATTCTTAAGTCTACAAAAATGGTCCAGACAAGTGTTACAAGATAGTCAGCGTCTTAATACGTGTAAAACAAACCGAACTACGCATTATAAATCCAAGTGACTAAGAACTTATAATATTATCGACATGTTCGTCAAAAATAAGCTTCGAGTCGTGAAAAATCCCTAAGTCTCTTACGATCGTTAGTTGCTGAAAATAGCTACCTTTCAATGAATACGAGGTAGGTATATAATAATGTGTTCGAGAAAAAGTTACGGCAAATCATTATGAAGGATTTAAATCCTATTTATACCCAACACAATAGCTATCCAGTCGGTTAAGATCAGATTGCAGCGCATTTTTTATTTTTATTTAAAGGCTTTGTTCGGTAACAGCCCAAAAAGACTTAGGCCTGTTCTAGGGCTGGACTAGTTACGATTTATACGACAAAGTTCTAAGTAAATAATCGGTTTTGATAAATAAAACTCATAAATATGGCCAATATCTAAACATGACTTAAAGACACTAAACATTTTAGGATTAAAAGAGGATTTTTGTTGATCGTCGCATTGAAAGGTACTAAAATCCTAATAGTAAGTTATAGATATCTAATGATTAATTGGTTTGGTTGTAATATACCTACTGATTGCAGTTTATCAACCACATTACACGGGTATACTTGAAAAAATTGTATCGTAAACAAACAGCTGTTCGTTTGTGTCTTAAGCAAAAAGGCCATTATACACTTAGCAATTTGTCACAACAGCCTCAGTGTTGCCGATGTACACTTGTAAAATTGTAACTTGTAGTTTTGTGAAACGGGCTACTGGAATGAAGTACCAGTTTAGGTCTAGATGCAATCGATCGCGTTTAAGTTTTTTTTTATTTTCTAGTGTATAATGTAAGTTGATAATTTTAAATTTACAATAACTAAAATAAATTAAAACTAAGTTAAATCTAAGAAAAACCAGAAATTTTCGAGTCAGACTCTCCCACCGAGGGTTCTGTGCAAAATTACAAATGTCAAAATGAAAAATATGTAAGCAATAAGATTTTTTCACAACTTCATGGGACTGTAGGCTTGAGTTATAAGGTTTTAATTTCAACTCGATACCTCCACGCGATCCCGTGATAAAGGTTCTTGACAAACAGGCAGACAGACAAACAGACAACAAAGTGATCCTATAATGGCCGCTCCACACAATGGGCCATCCTGACCCATCATACAGGACGCGGCTATGCGGTAGAACGAGACATAAATATGTCTTACTCCCTTTAACGCACAGTTGCGTCCTGTATGATATGAATTGTGTCGACCGGCCATAAGTATTCCATTTTTTCGGCCCTCGAGGCACTGTACCGAGGATGCTGGCGGCATTTCCTCGCTGAATTGCAATGCTGATTCGTTGCGCGAGAAAGCCGCCAGCTCTTCGGTCACCAGTTACGTACATCAACCATCGTGTTTTAAGTTAACGGGTGTATCTGTGGCATAGTACAGTCGAGTTCTCCAATATCTGTACAGACAACCTTTCAAAAATATCCACACATACTTCTTATGTCAGTGGCAACAAAGACTGTGCATAGATATTTTTTAACCGACTTCAAAAAAAAAGAGGGGGTTCTCAATTCGGTTGTATTATTATTTTTATTATTATTTTTATTATGTTTAATGTTTGTTACCTCAGAACTCCGTCATTGATGAGCCGATTCGTAAATTCTTTTTTTTGTTTGTAAGTAGGTAGTTCCAGGTGGGTCCCATTTTTTTCAAAAATTCAATTGGATGATGGGATCCACGAGGAATTGAGGGAACTCTTCAATTATATTAGGCACGCGTGTAGTGATTTTGGTATTTTCTATTTTAACTCGTGTATTTTTACAACCGACCCGGTAATCATAAATGTGGTGGAGTGGAATTGATGATGAAGACCACAGATGACTTATGGAATTCCTCAATTATGTACTTAAAAGTACAAATGTACGTCACAGATTCTGATAAGATTCCATTGAAATAGCAACTAATGAAGTGCCAAAGGTGATCCTTGTGGAATCGACGGAAGTCCTCAAATATTATCGGCTCACATACAGCGATTGGGGTATTTCCCCTAATAATCAACGCATTTGCTCTCGGAAATCAGTTCATGTGGTAAATTGGAAAATAAATGTGGAAATGTTCTCATGGCTTGGCAGGCGGAGTACTAAATTGAAGTCGGTTAAAACTTTGTTTTTAAAGTAAATTATGAAAGGTTGTCTGTATAGGTATTGTATCTCGACTGTACAAACGAACGACCAGAGGGCCTATCGCGAAACGAAAACGAACTTCGTTCGTGTATATCCGTCTCTGTCGCACTTGCTGGGTCGAGTGACAGAGAAGGAGATACACGAACGAAGTTCGTTTTCGTTTCGCGGTAGGCCCTCAGATTTTGATTTAGTTTCGACGACGAATTGAGCTTTCTAGCTTTTCGGTTTAAGATTGGTATGATAGTAGGGAGTTTACGCAGACAAAGTCACGGGAAAAAAGCTAGCTAGGAGGCTGAGCTAGGAGTCTGTATCTTCGGGAACCAAAGATATCAACGTTAACAATGATGTAGTATAATATTTAATTTACTTTAAAAACAAAGTTTTAACTGACTTCAATTTAGTACTTCGCCAAGCCACGAGAACATTTCCACATTTATTTTCCAATTTACCACATGAATTGATTTCCGAGAACGAATGCGTTGATTATTAGTGAAAACAACCGAATCGCTGTATGTGGCCCGATAATATTTGAGGACTTCCGTCGATTCCACAAGGATCACCTTTGGCACTTCATTAGTTGCTATTTCAACGGAATCTTATCAGAATCTGTGACGTACATTTGTACTTTTAAGTACATAATTGAGGAATTCCATAAGTCATCTGTGGTCTTCATCATCAATTCCACTCCACCAAATTTATGTTTTAGGGTTTAATAAATACACGAGTTATGATAGAAAATACCAAAATCACTACACGCGTGCCTAATATAATTGAGGAGTTCCCTCAATTCCTCATGGATCCCATCATTCAACAGGATTTTTGAAAAAAATGGGACCCACCTGGAAGCATCTCAAAAAAAAATTGTACGAATCGGCTCATAGATGACAGAGTTCCGAGGTAACAAACATTGAAAAAAAAAAACAACTGAATTGAGAACCTCCTTTTTTGAAGTCGGTTAAAAAAGAGGTATCCTTACATGAAAGCATACCAAAGGATTTAGGTAATAGTCGCATTTCCATTGTTTTCGTTTTTTTTAGTCTGCCTTGTATATGTAACACAGTTTCGGACATGTTTTCTTGTAGAACAACGCATTGTTTTTTTTTCTATGTTCATATTCAGTTTAACTTACTTTAAGTCGGTAAAGAAGGTACTATTGTAATACAAGTTTCTGTCAAAAAAAAATTTTTGGTACAAGCTTTTATTGCCGACTGTACTTTTCTGTATACCGTCATCAACTACTCATTGAGACGATTCTAACGAGCCCAAACAACGGTGTTTCGTCGGTTAAGTACTGAATTCCCATGGCCACCTCCCGTCTCCATCATCAGATCAGCTCGATGGTACCATAATATTGAACTGTCATGCAAACTATACTTATACCCAAAATTTCAGCTCAATCGGTCAACGGGAAGAGGGACAAATTTAACTTGCAAGATTTGATTACAGACAGACAGACAGACAGACAACGGTTCAGGTGAAAGTAAATAAAAGCTTGTAAAAATAAGCTTTTTTTTGTTTAAATGAAGAATATTGTTGTAGCGCAGGTTGTACGCTACGGCGTAGACCCGCTACGAGCGTGCTACGAGCCCTCTGGGACGCGGTTTACTTAATATTTTAGGGTGTATGAGTGACCTTGACCCGTCGCCGGTGGCGTGTTATCTGTAAAAGTAATTACTATTATTAATTATTATCCCATTTATTATTATTTATTACCTCACACCTGGGGCCCGATTTTTGACTTTCGAGCGCTCGACTCTTTCACTCGAAAAGTGACAAAAATTATGAAATGCTATTTTGAAATGACGATAGAAAATTTAAAAACGTGCGATATTGACCACTCGTATTCAATTCAATCGGTAGAAAGTAAGTGCCTGTGATTATGACACTACAATAGCATTTACTTTTATTTAATTTTCGAGCGCTCGCAAGTCAAAAATCGGCCCCCTGGCGCTTCGGCATTGGGCTTGGGCGTCAAATACTTGCGATTTGAGACATTCTTTCTTTTATCGAAGCGAGTATACTTATAACATACATTACTCGGTATACAATACCTACCTAATTTTAACCATTGGGACGCAAAGAAAACGTAAGTGTTGCGTTTTGTCGTGCCATCAAAGACGGGGCTGCCACGATTGGGATTGATATTTTCGCAGCCTGGTTTTTTGTCATTATTTTAGTTCTTATATATGTATCTTGACCTCAAAACACGGACAGCGAAGCAGGAAATAAGCCAGTATAGTGTTAGATACCAGAAAAGACACCCACCATACAAATGAGCTGGCATTGGCACTGAGTGGCCACGGAGGACAACAGTACGGCTACCATGAGTTTGACATTGTCATTTTTCGTTAACGAGAATCGAGTTTTCTATCTGTGCATAGATAGAAAACTCGATATTCGTTAGCGTAAGCCGTCATTGTCAAACTCATGGTAAGCGTACTGCACACTAGACTGAAGAGACGTGACATTCCCAACCTCGGAAGGAGGTTTACCTAGAGACCTAACTTGACAAACCGTCAGACAAACAAATGGCTTATTGCCTACTGACAGATCGCCATGACGCAGCCAATAGAAAAAAAAATAGTTTTTCGTGTGAAAGAAGATGTAATTGTTGTTTTGTGATAAATCTGATGATAGTGATGATCAAGTTATTTACCATTCGCACCGTCTACAATAATGATGTTTATCCTTAACTTGGGTTATTCTTGGCACCGTATATGAACAGTAGATAAACTTCGAACAAAGGTACATCGCACGACTGCACACATGCGCGCGTGTTCGGTACGCACACACACATAGCCTTCGGGAATGATGGAGAATGCTTCAATCGGGGCCGCGCCGTTGCGGTGTTCGCTCGTTCTCACTCGCTACGTCAAAGGAAGCCGCCTCGAGCCGCCAGTGCCACGATATCAAAAGGAGCCGAATAGGCTTGTAACTAAGCACCTACCAACCTAGTGCAGTTTAGCAACTATTATACTGACTAGGAAATATTTTAGGCATAGTATAGTGGTATTAAAATATTCCATGAAGTGGGAAACTAAAAACACATACCCAACTATCTATAATATTATTACTTTGTGTATACAATATTGTATATTAAACTGGAACAGAAATACTTTGCATACTTAAAAGCAAAATTAGTATTATAGGTATGCCAAGCCACAAACTTGACACAGCCCTGCGCATGGAGCGAAAGTAGGTAACGAACGCTCCTAAACGGCCTCAGATTACCTACTGTATTATTCTTCTATACTGTGTTCTTGGTATCATATGGGTATATAAATGTGTAAATATAACACTAAACGCGTGCACGGTCATATCAGCAAGTAACATCGGTACGATCGCGTTCACAAGCGTTTCCGCCCGCTGTCTGCTGTCACTCACTGTGGAGTTTCGTGTGCGATTGTACGAGTTAGCTAAATGTATATAGTAGACTATATTCTGTACTCGCGGCTACGCTGTATATAGTTAGACTACCTTTTTGTTGTATAGGGAGTGCAAATGATATTAAACAGTCAGCATCGTATAGTTAGTAGCAGCCAAATTAGCCAATTATATCATACACTGTCACGTTTCGGAGTCTTTGCCTCCTACAGGGTTTACTAAACAACGTGGTATGTATAAATAAGGAGACAAGGATTCGTGCATTAAAATATAATAATCTAAAATTGAAATCCGGCTGTATGAAAAGATTAGGGTCGTGGGGTTAAATAAATTCGCACAGTCCCGGTTCTGTCACACGGGTTAGGTACTCTCGCCTGGAGGGGGGAACGTGGCGTAGGCTGGTGCTCGCGGGCGCTCGTAATGGTGGCCGACTGTACTCGAACGGCACACGGCTGCTATCGACATTTGTATGGCAGAATCGACATTTGTATGGCGCTGACGACATTGGTATGGCACGGTGTTTTTAAAGCGTCAATATCTAGCTAACCATTAGAAGCAGAGATGTGCCTCGTGCACCATATTTTTTCTTTTTAAAAGCCCTACCTCACATTGTCGGTACGAATTTGATATTCCAAAAAAATAAAAAAACCATACAAATGTCGAAAAACGGCCTCTTCAAAAATTGACCCTTAAAAGCAAAATTAGTATTATAGGTATGCCAAGCCACAAACTTGACACAGCCCTGCGCATGGAGCGAAAGTAGGTAACGAACGCTCCTAAACGGCCTCAGATTACCTACTGTATTATTCTTCTATACTGTGTTCTTGGTATCATATGGGTATATAAATGTGTAAATATAACACTAAACGCGTGCACGGTCATATCAGCAAGTAACATCGGTACGATCGCGTTCACAAGCGTTTCCGCCCGCTGTCTGCTGTCACTCACTGTGGAGTTTCGTGTGCGATTGTACGAGTTAGCTATATGTATATAGTAGACTATATTCTGTACTCGCGGCTACGCTGTATATAGTTAGACTACCTTTTTTGTATAGGGAGTGCAAATGATATTGAACAGTCAGCATCGTATAGTTAGTAGCAGCCAAATTAGCCAATTATATCATACACTGTCACGTTTCGGAGTCTTTGCCTCCTACAGGGTTTACTAAACAACGTGGTATGTATAAATAAGGAGATAAGGATTCGTGCATTAACATATAATAATCTAAAATTGAAATCCGGCCGTATGAAAAGATTACGGTCGTGGGGTTAAATAAATTCGCACAGTCCCGGTTCTGTCACACGGGTTAGGTACTCTCGCCTGGAGGGGGGAACGTGGCGTAGGCTGGTGCTCGCGGGCGCTCGTAATGGTGGCCGACTGTAGTCGAACGGCAGCCGTGTGATATCGAAATTGGCGAAGAGCGTCGTTCCTAGCCCCGAGACGTAGCGTTGGTGTAGGCCTGGGCCGCGGTGGTTCCTCCACCCAATTCAGGAACCAGAACTTGGGACCCTGGAACGCGCCGTCGAGAACGTATTAGGAAGGCGGGTCCGGATACGATTTGTGAGCATCCCAGCGAGCAGCGGAGGAAAAAGGGAGTGCCTAGCTGTAGCAGTGATGCCGTGGGTGCTCACAATCAGAAGCGGAGATTACAATTCATGTGGATGATGCAACAGCTTATAAAAATTACATGTCCACAAAATGAGGGTGGACTTAAATATCGAAATTATCGAAACTATTGCGTTGTACTAGTGTGATGGTGCAAAATCAATGGCAAAATAGAAGTAAGCAGAAACACCAAGCATTGTTAATTAACCTAATGTCTAAAATTACAAATACGTTATTATAAGGTACCACTTACCCAAATTGGGGTTGCACAACACTCGAATTACAACACATCCTTGCTCACATAGTAATAAAACGTGTTTCGATATATTTGGCTTCTTTGGCTGCTACTAAATATATAATACTGACTGAATGGCTCAACGACCAACTGGCCGGGCAACTGTTAATCAAATCTCAACCTTAGCTATCGGCTATAAAGGTTTCTTTGTTGTTGTTCAGATATGATTGATCTGCACCTGGGTAGTGTGTACATGTATTATTTCACTTTTTATTTATGTTTATTTCTCTTTCGCCTGTCCCAATACTGTAGGTAGTTTATTTATTACATTTGAATGAATGAATGAATGAATGAATGAATGAGATTTATTTTGAAACAACAAAAGTTAACAGTGTACGGAATTATTATATCTAATAATATTATTTACTTGTCTCAAAAAAGGAACCCACTCAGCATGAGTCGAGGCAGAGGGGGCCCCGACGCTGATTTTCAGTGGTTTCTGTAATGAGTACCTAACCTAAAACTAAAATTAAGGAATCGCGTTTAATTAACAGGCTTACATCTATATTTAATTGCTAAGATTGTACATTTCTGTCATTTTTGTCAAGATTGTCATTTTCTGAAGTGGCAGTGGGCTGGTCACATCTGTCGCAGAACCGATGATCGGTGGAGTAGACGGGTTCTCGAGTGGAGACCACGACTCGGCAAGCGTAGTGTAGGACGCCCTCCGGCCAGATGGACCGACGACCTGAAAAAAGTGGCTGGTGGTGACTGGATGGCGAAAACGGGAGATCGGGCCATGTGGCGAACCCTGGGGGAGGCTTACGTCCAGCAGTGGACTGCAATAGGCTGAAATGATGATGATTGTACATTTCAGGTTATTTACCTTAGCGATAACCAAACCAGAAGTTGGATTGACATGAGAGAAGATAAACAATTAATAGATAGGCTGAAAGACTTATGTTATGAAGGATTCGCGTGTTTACACGTATGCATTATTTGTATAAAGAATACTTACACCTATTACAGACGCAGGTTGCTAGGCAATAGAATTTGGATTATTAAGTAAGTGACGTTTTAATTTCCGTTTAAACGTAAATAGCGAGTTTTGTATGACGTTTCCGTGAGTCACCAACGGTGCTGGCTGAAAATCAGCGGTGCAGGTGTCTGGCACCTCAGCATAATGTTGAGCCAGTGTCCGGTTCACTGCCGCTGAGACACACTTGTTTCATGTTTTATCTGTTTTCTGTTTTTTGATTATTTTATTGTTTAACACGTTTGTCCTGTGTGTTTGTGAATAAATGTATCTTTCTTTCTTCTTTCTTTCTTTCATTGACTTAGATACGACTGATTTTCCGACGGTGAAGGTGTTAAAGACTCATAACGCGTATATAAATTAATGAATACCGACTGTTTAGATATTTGTGATTTTCCGTCAACCACTAAACAGTTGAAACGTTCACCGCCTTTTGAGCACCTCAATTGTATAGCCAATTCTGCTGCTTACTGTAGCTGAGCGGTAAGCCACGCGACTTCCAATCTGGAGGTCTTGGGTTCGAAACTCGGCTCTTGCACTGGGGTTCTATAAAAAACTTATTAACGAAATATGAGGAAAACATCGTAAGAAAACCGGTCTAATCCAAAAGAAATCGAGTAGGTATGGTTCTTTTTGCTGACGACAGTACCATACTTTTTTGCTTGTAAAAATATAGAACGCTATGAAAATTACATAAAAATGACTAGAAATATTGACTGGTTATCTATTACGTTAGTCATATTTTCTTGAAAAAGCATTAAAAATGTAGCCAAATGGAGAAATAATCAACGCAAAAGGTTAAATAATCACGAAGTTATAAGTGTCCAAAGTTTTAAGAAGGGGTATGTTCTGTCCCTTTTTTGCAAAACGCAACTTCATATGAAACGGTGACGCTTGTAGATTGTGACGTCACTAGAAGACGGCAACGTGCCGCGGCCCGTCGTGTGCGGCGCCGCCGTCGACGCGGCCCTCCGGCAGCCTCGTGTAATGTGACGTCACACATTGTTTGCGTTTTCTGTCTCTAACAAGCAATATTAAAACGGTTTTCCTGTTTATCGTCAAAGTTATGAATGGAACTACCCAAAATTAGATAAAAACTAAAATACAAACGTCCGGAACACTTATTATATACACCATTCAGTTTGTATAAGTAAAAATAAAATGTTATCGAGGCTTGAATGACAGTTTTCACCCTACTTACCCCATTTTACGGTAATAATAATTTTCGAGTTCACCCCTATTAAACTGATCAACTGAAATCGGTCAACTATTTTTCTATCCTTACGACTCAACTATTTAGTTGGTTCGATGCGAATATTATCTAACTTATTTTTTTGTCCTGTCTATCCAAACTTCTATACTTACGGTTGGTTTGGCCATTTGCAATAAATAATTAAAATATAAATCATTATGTAATTGTCATTATTCATTGAGTCATGCCTATTTAAGTTGCAGGAATATTTTCCGGTATTATTATATTGTGCCTTAGTAAATAACTAGCTTCCGCCCGCGACTTCGTCTGCGTGGGCCCGGGATAAAAACTATCCTATATTTTAATCCTGCAGGCTACAATTAATAATCGTGCAAGATTTCATCCAAATCGGTTAAGCCGTTTAGGCGTGATTGAGTAACAAACATCTAAACATCCAAACATCCAAACATCTAAACATCCAAACATCCGAACATCCAAACTTTCGCATTTATAATACTCGTATTAGTAGGATAAACGGACTCGCGGGCGGGTTAATTTATAACGGGCTTTCTACTTTTTACGACTTTTTCCTCGTGGATCTCTTAGAGGATAATTGCTATTAAGGTGGTTCGATTTCCATACAAAACGTTATTTGACATGCGCAGGCTAACGGCGTGATTTTTTAAGAAACTTATGTAACTAACTTTCATAAATTGGCTTTCCGTTGGCGCAAAATTCCCCTTTTTCTTGAATAAACTTGTATAAACTAGAATAATTTGAGATATTAGTTTGTGACGTCATACTTTGGGAAAACCATTCTCAAATTATTCTAGTTTACACAAGTTTATTCAAGGAAAGAGGGAATTTCGCGCCAATGGAAAGCCTTTTTGTGAAATTTACCTCCATAGGTTTCTTAAAAAATCACGCCGTTAGCCTGTGAATGTCAAATAACGTTTTGTATGGAAATCGAACCACCTTACAGTATTTCAGGCGTAGGCTTAAATATCGCTCTCCCATTCAAACTTACCCCCTTTTATCATTATTAATTTCAGGACTCTAGCTGTCCTAAGTCCTTTCTAGGTTTAAACTATATCCATGCCAAATCGTATCTAAATCGGTTCAGTGGTTTATGCGTGTAACTGACAGACAAATAGACAGGCGGATAGAGTTATTGAGCTTACTATGGGACTCGACTCGCGTTCGCTGTAAGATTGTCCCTCCATCATATCAGCCGAAAGACGTCCACTGCTGGACATAGGCCTCCCCCAAAGAGTGCCAAAGTGACCGGTCCTGCGCCACCCGCATCCAGCGGACTCCCGCAACCTCAGGTCATCACTGATGACCTGAGGTTGCGGTGGACTGATGACTCATCAGTCCACCTTGTGGGGGGCCTACCCACGCCGCGCCTTCCGGTACGTGGTCGCCACTCGAGAACCTTTCCGCCCCAACGGCCATCGGTTCTACGTGCTATGTGCCCCGCCCACTGCCAATTCAGTTTAGCGATTCGGAAGGCTATATCGGTTACCTTGGTTCTGCTGCGGATAGCCTCATTTCTGATGCGATCGCGCAGAGAAACTCCGAACATAGCCCTCTCCATAGCCCTTTGGGTGACTTTGGGCCTTCTTATGAGGCCCATAGTAAGCGACCACGTTTCAGTGCCATATGTCATCACTGGCAACACACACTCCCTTACTATTTATTATTGTTTAAATATTATCTCCACTTATACAAAATCGGTGGATTAAAAAAGAATAATCCAGAATCTTACTATGAAAGAACAGAGCATGTAGGTAAGGTATACTGACTTACTGACTGTAAACCAACAAGTAATCCCTTACTTGTTGGTTTACAGTCAGTAAGTCAGTATCAGGTCGATACCAGTAAGCTCTCGGCAAAGTACGGTCGCGGTATTTAATTTAGGACCATTTTCGCAAAAATATTATTTGTGTTTCTATACTTTTTGACAGGATTGTCAACCTTAAGTGGGTCCCAAATTAATGTTCGTGACTGTACAAAATATTATCAAACCGCGATTAGAATACACTTCGAAAGTACCGTTAGCACAAAAGCTAGAGAAAGCTTGAAAGTTCCTCGCACTGAAGTATTTATCAACAAAGGTAGGTAAACTTTTTAGAATATGCTGTCAAATGTTAATATGTGTCTTTAACACTATTTAGCACACTTAAGGTGGTTTTCTACCGGCGAGGCGAGGCGGGGCGTGGATGGGCGAGAATTGAAATTAGTATCGGACTTACTACCTATTTCCACCGCGCGCGCGCGCGCTCAGTGCAAATAGGTAATAAGTCCCATACGAATTTCAATTCTCGCCCATCCACGCCCCGCCTCGCCTCGCCGGTGGAAAACCACCTTAATTATCTATTTTACTTTCTTTGTACATTCAGCATCAAAAGAAACTGCGCAAACGAAGACGTCAAAAGTCTTTATTAAAAGGGAATAAGAGCTTTTGACGTCTTCGATTGCGCAGTTACTTTTGATGCTGACTGTACCAGGTGGTGATTCAGACAGCTCTGAAGACGATGATGTTATGATATGAGGGAATGACATTACATTGTTTGTATTTTATTTGAATAGGTAATATAATATTTCTGCTATTTTCTTAAGCTTTAGATCTTCTTCGTACTGAAATAATTATTTTCATTTATCTACACACTCTACCATTGACAATGTCATTTCATGTATTAGTACGATTACTGTTAGTTAACCACTGACAGATGGATTGCCTTCATTTCAATTTTCAACTTTAATCTTATACAAATAAAATAGTTATTACAAAATCGGTTGATGTGGGTAACAGTATTCTAAAAAATGCTTTATCTGTATGAAATTAAAGTTGAAAATTAAATGAAGGCAATCCATCTGTCAGTGGTTAACTAACAGTAATCGAACTGTAATTCGAAAATGGCATATGCGCTCAAGTGTATTCTAATCGCGGTTTGATAATACCACATACAGATTCCGCCCCGCGAACTGCGGAAGCGGAAGAAGCAAATAAACGTGCGCCCCAGTTACGCAGCACAAACATAAACATATTATTGTTGAACACGGGCCTTCATTATAACAGCTAGTCGACGTTGCACAAGCGATCTTGGGCGATCATGAGTGAGATCTGTGTAAAACAGAGTGGAAAGTTTAGTGGGCCATTATATTTTCCCACGACGGCGTGTACCTATAATCGAAGTAGGCGTAACCGGTTTTAACCGACAGCATACTGGTTATAACCGATTATTTCATTAGAAAATCATAGCCGGGTTTCGGAATTATGAAAACCGGTTCCGTTTGTTTTCGGTTATACTTTTACTAATCATTAAAATAAATAAGTTTCTTAAGTACAGTTTTAGTGGTGAATTATTGGATAATTGCTCAAAAAAGGCGAAAACAGTGCATTAATCCTTGTTAGTTGTGGTTTGACTCTAGAGATGCCCATACAGTGAAACTTGAACTATGCTACTTTTCCTTTTATTTATAAATGAGAGCGTGTATTTGGGTTTCCACATTTTGTTCAAACGGTCTACTAGTTATTTTCTGTTGTTTGAGCGGTAACTTCCATGTTTTTAACATTAAATAACCGTACCTAACCGGGTTTCGGATATTATTCATCATCACCGAAATCATAACCGGTTAAGAAATATGACCGGTTATTGCATTCCCTTAATGCAGTATTTATCGCACTCATGTTGTTACAGTCTGGTACATAGGTGACACATATTACATGTTACAGTAAGTCTCAACATGAACCCTGTGTCTAGTGCGCATGGGCGATATAAGACTGCCCAAAGCAGTGTTCTACTCGGAACTCTCGTGGAAAACTGAGACAGCTCAGTACCTGCGATATAAAGACGTTCTCGAACGCCAGCACCTGACCGCGTGCGGTACGCCGAGTGTTCCCTGGGAGGATAGTGAGCGACGCTCTACTGAATGGCGCTCTACTGTTCCCGGAAAAGCAGAGCTATACGAGCAGCGACGTCTAGAATTACCGGGACGCTAAGCGGCACATTAGAAACTCAACTTCACCTATACATAACCAAACTAGTCAAATTTCAAACATTTTTTTTTTTTATTTGTTAGCCCCGTTACTGCTTAAGGGGCTCCCATACGCCAATGACCTTTGATCTGAATTCCTTAGTTTTCTAATGTTTTTAGTAGCTTATAAGTATTAATAACAACAACGGCTTTAAGCAATATAGTATCCCATAATTACTTCAAAGTTCATTGTTTTCGAGATATTTGGCATCAAAGTTGAACAATTTTAGGCCAAAAAACTGGTTTTCAGCCATAACTTTTGTGTTAATTAGTTTAAAATGAAACCCCTAGACATGTTTTTAGAGACGTCAAAGACGAACCCAAATATGTAGACTTCATATATGTTAGATCTTTCACGTCAATAGAGAACGAAAGACATTCAAAGACATAGATATACCTCATGTCAATATATATGCAAAGTTTCGCCACAATCTAACACGCAATTTTAAAATGAGAGCGTAACTACGTTTGTATGGGAAGGTGAAATTCGGCCGAGCTTACTGCGGACTCTTAAAATATTCATTTCCTGAATTAATTCATTTCATGAACCTTATGTGCCACTGCCACTTTTTAACCGACTTCAAAAAGGAATAGTTCTAGTAGCATAAACACACTAGTTGTCGATAAAATGACTGCACTAAAAGGTTGTACTCGTATCAATCTATGAATTTATTTACAACTATTTTCCGTCACTGTTGCCATAGTGACGTCTCCTGAGTCACGTTTTAAAACTGCGATATTTATGTGTTTTAAATGACCTAATGTGGGGTTTTCTTGTCAAGTTCGACCCCATTTTGTATGGATTTTCTAGGTATCGCATGTTAGAAGTCCGTATTGTAACCATTGTTCTAAGAAACTGTAATTTTGTCTCCTGGCTTACGGGACAGAATAACAACAATAAATAGTTGATTGACTCAATTATTTCTCACCCAGAATTGAATAAGGCCTTAAAATGTAAACATATCTTTGATGTGACTGTACATGGTTATACGAAATCGTATATTCGGACACGTAGCAAAGCTATAAATTACGCTCCTGTATGTATTACTTTTATTAAAGAAACGTCATTTTCGTTTAACACTCTGTATTATGGTATGACCTACATAAAAGTGCCCATTTTCCTGAAAAAATGAACAAAAAATATGACTGCCGCATTCCTCAAGTTGGAAAATTAAACATTGCAGACATAATGACAAATAAACCATACAAATAAGTATGCGTGCCTCGAAAATAATTCATCGTCTGAAACGAGGTCAGAGAACGCCCTGAAGTCGGCCATCTTCAACCGTGCGCGCGCATCGACTGGTGTGAAGTTGCCTCGTGGGGTTTCCTGCGCGCGCCAGTCCGCCCTGCCGTCTTCGACCAAGTCGCGTAGAAAAATAATAATTAAAAAATAAAAGCCGAATAAAGGCGTGTTCGAAATTTAAACCGTTCGAATTCGCAATTTGTTTTTTTTTTTAATATGGCTGTGGTTGTGATCCCGTGTGAACTGCCGACATAGTGCACAATATGCTTCGCAGTGGTGACGGGACCTAGGTGTTAGCTTTTTATTCTAGTGTTGTTGTGTAAATATTATAAGTGGTGTGAATTAACTGTTTTTACTGCACGCGACCCTATGTAAGTATAGCTGCTTTATGATCTGTTAAGTCCATGTAAATAAAAAAAAGGCACATGGTTTTTTTTAAAGATTGTGTTGTTTTAAGGCATTGAATTGCTTACCTATAATTGTTAAGGCACAAAAACATGAGGAGAATTTATTCAACATTATTCTACGTTATTAATAAATGATATGGGTTTTTTAAGTTTAGTTCTTTCTCAAGTCTTTGATTAAGCGATTGAAAGTAGGTATCAAGATAACAACATGATCCCTGTATTTTTAGAAAAAAAAATAGGTTATTACCACATAAGTAATATAAGTACACGGATTGAACATGTCTTTTTTAGATTCCAAAAAATTCAATGGGTTTATTTAATGAATACCAATGTTTGACACCACTATTGCAATGGTTGACACAATACTTCAAATTATTTGATTAAATATTTTTGTGTCGTGTGGAAGTTACCACGATAAATATCTTAACGATATGATACAGAAAACAAATATAATGGAAAAATAAACCTTCATCGTCTGAAGCCCGTGACAGGACTCGAACCTGTGCCCTTTGTTCACAGGTTCGAGTCCTGTCTTGGGCTTCAGCCGATGATAGTTGAAACAATGTTATTCACACCTATTGACATGTATTAAGGTTGAAGCTGTTAATTACTGGGACAGTGTCGAGCACTGGGACGATAACCGTGCATTAATGCACATTGCATATTAAGAGTCCGCAGTAAGCTCGGCCGAATTTCACCTTCCCATACAAACGTAGTTACGCTCTCATTTTAAAACTACGTGTTGGATTGTGACGAAACTTTGCATATACAATGACACGAGGTATATCTATGTCTGTAATTAGTTTATATGGTTCCAGTTTATAAAACAAACAAAATACAGCAAAAACAAGTTTTGTATGAAAAACTTAAATTCGCTGTATTTTTGTTACTATGGTATCTGAAGCTTCATATAAACTAATTAAAGACATAGATATACCTCATGTCATTGTACATGCAAGGTTTTGTTACACTCCAACACGTAGTTTTAAAATGAGAGCGTAACTTCGTTTGTATGGAGAATCGAGCTTACTGCGGACTCTTAAAGGGTTAAACTGAAATGTGTGATAGACATAAATAAGATAAATCATCTACGGCGTTGATTTTCCATGAAGAAAACTGAATTCGTAAATATCCACACAATTTTTATCAATTATGCATAAATAAAACTATTAATCTTCCACAAATCGAACAAGTCTCATAGTAAGCTCAATAAGACTTGCTATACATATCGACGACGATATATTTAATAGTAATAAAATACCTAGAAAACATCCAAGTCAGGATCAAATTCATGCTCATCAATCATCATATGAGGTACTTTGGCACTCTTTGGGGGAGGCCTATGTCCAGCAATGCAAGCAAGGCCTATGTCTTTAGGCTGGTGTTCGTTCAAATATTGGGATTCGAACCCAGGGACCGTCAGCTTCTAAGACAGAGTCATCCACTAGGCTACGATAACTACACACCATCAGGCAGGTCGTAAGTTTATTTTAGTCAACGGCGAAGTATATAGCATAAAAAAAACTGTAACATACCGCCTACGGAAAAGTAACTAAAAAATATTTTTTTTCACACAAATGTCTCCCGGGGCATAATTTCGAATCGATTGATACCTCATATTCATCAAAATCGGTTTAGTGTCTTAAACGCTACGTTGGAACATACGTAAATACAAACATAGACTGCTAAACATAATATACCCCTCTTTTCGGCTCCGACTTAGTCGGGCAAAAAAAAGAAGGTATATTATACTTAATACTAACTTTTCCCTTAATTTATTATTAACGTTACACGGGTATCTTATTACCAGTATTTTTATTTTTGTGTACAAATTGTTTACAAAATGTCGAATGGAATGTATCTACACGTAATTGGCAGCAATTTCTTCAACTTCATTGTTTGTCATTAAGTCATTAGGTACAAACAGCTGAAAAACACGCAGACTAATTAAGAGTCCGCAGTAAGCTCGGCCGAATTCCACCTTCCCATACAAACGTAGTTACGCTCTCATTTTAAAACTACGTGTTGGCTTGTAAAGGAACTTTGCATATACAATGACATGAGGTATATCTATGTCTGTAATTAGTTTATATGGTTCCAGTTTATAGAACAAACGAAATACAGCAATAACAAGTTTTGTATGAAAAATTTAGATTCCCTGTATTTTTTTACTATGGTATCTGAAGCAACATAAACTAATTATAGACATAGATATACCTCATGTCATTGTATATGCAAAGTTTCGGTACAATCTAACGCGTAGTTTTAAAATGAGAGCGTAACTACGTTTGTATGGAGAATCGAGCTTACTGCGGACTCTTAATGTGTTTCAGGTAGATTAAAACTTGACACCACTCAATGGCTGTTTACTCGTACAGTCAGTTCAGAATTTTCCAGTCTCATGGATCAAATCAATCAATCATTGCATAGAACACAGTGCAAAAGGATGTTACAATATTTTAAATGGTTTCACGTTGTACCTATTCAGCTGGTGTAGGCGTGCAAATATTCATTAAAATCTACAAACGATGGCGGCTAGCGGTCACTGCGGTCACTCGGCTGAATAATTAAAATTAACATTAATACAAAAAATATCAATATTCATATATTGAAAAAAAAATTGAATTCTTTGTAATGTATACATTAACTTCGGCTCTAAGACGGTTAAAAAACACCCTGTATATTCGGGTGACATAAACAGATTTATAAACCCTTTATAATCTGACGATCGCTTTAGCCTAGTTGGTAGTGACCCTGCCTACGAAGCAAAAGGTGGCATTTATTTGTGTGATAAATAAATAAATAAATAAAATTGTTGTTTATTTAGGTAATAACCCATTTACAAAAATTTACTGAATGAACAAAACAAAAGGAATAAAATTAAAATACAATTAAAAGTTAAAATTAAAATTAAAAGTTACTCGTAATGAGCACGAATATTTGTTCCTGAGTCATGGATGTTTTCTATGTATCTAAGTATTTATTTATCTATATAAGTATGTTTATCGTCGTCTAGTATCCATAGTACAAGCTTTGCTTAGTTTGGGACTAGGTCGATTTGTGTAAGATTGTCCCCTAATATTTATTTATTTATTTTATTTATTCAATTCCCATAATTATTCACATTACAAATATTGTTTAGATTAATATAACATGTCAAATAAAACATTATAATAATAATATAATTACACTTAATTCGATTTCTAGGTTCTAGGTCTATAACTAAATAAACAATTTTAAATTGCTCCAGAAAACATCAAACCCTATAAAAACGTTTATCTAACAGCCAGCTATTTAACTTAGATTCGAATAAGTTACCATCCAATGTCCTTAATTCAGCGGGCAGACGGTTGTGGATGGCAATACACATATTAAATGCATTCCTATAGTTTGGCACTTACAATATACTTTTGCCTGCTATTCAGGAAAGAGTAATTGTTGCCTTCAAATGAGAAATCAAAGTATGACTTCTTGTTACAGTACAACGCTGGCCATCTTTATGAAGATTAGACTCTTTGTATTTGTGAATTAAAAAGTGTCTATGTCAGTTCTTGTATCGAACATGTCATACATACATGTACTACAATATTTACATTATTCCCACCGCGTGACATAAATACCTATCATTTTGCTCACTTAAGACACAAATACACGATCTACACCGTCTATTGACATCGGCTCTACTCTGACAATATGTTACCACCCTGTATACATGCTGATTTATAAAAAATATCAAAATTATATAATATTAACACCCATTTAACACCGACCTTATTACAATGACAATTAGTGTAATTTTTATTATTATTATTTATTTATACTTATCATTATTACACAATACACGGCCAGCCAGCGGACAAAACCCAGCAGGGTAAACCCTACTAACATTTAATTTATAGAGCCCCTTAAGGGTTGCCAGGACGCTAATAAATAAATAAATAAAACTTTGTAGGTATACACAATAGGATCCGCCACATGTAGGTCGGAATTAAGTTTTTGTTGCCAGAAATTAAAATAGTAAAAAAAATGGCTATAAAGAGGAAGCAGGAGAACCTCAAAAATGTAAATAAATAAATGTAATCAACTTTCTCTGGTTGTTATTCTTTTCTGGTGGGCCAGGAGACAACAATGACAGAGTTTCTTAGTAAAAATACAATACAATACAAACACTCTTTATTGCACACCTCACACAAACAAAGCAGTTAGAAAGAATACAATAATATGTAGGTAGAGGTAGACAACAGGCGGTCTTATCGCCGAAGAGCAACATCTTCCAGACAACCTTACTAAAAAACATAAAAAAACTATAAATTGGCCTCCTGTCATGCTAAGGAGATACCCCACCATTGAACGGATTTGCCAATATAACAAAAGCAAGTGTTTAAAGGATCCCCATACAAACATAGTTTATATTCATATATGTAAACCACTAGCTTCAGTCCGCGACTCCGTCCGCGTGGAACTCGTTTATATCGCAGCTCCATACAAACTTTCACCCCCCATTTCACCCCCTTAGGGAATGTTTTCCGGGATAAAAACTATAAAACGGAACTATATGTCCTTCCCCGGGACCCAAACTATCTCTATACCGAAATTCATGTAAATCGATTCAACGGTTTAAGCTTGAAGAGGTAACAGACAGACAGACAGACAGACACACTTTCGCATTTATAATATTAGTATGGATACTATCATCAAAAGTGGCCAAGGAGATGTAACCATGGCATCGAGCAACAATAAATAGTTGATTCGCCCAATTGAGTATACGTTTTTATTAGTTTACTAAAAATTATGTGTCAAAATAGTGAAAGTATAATATAAAGAAACCAGAGAGTAAGGGCAGTATAAATAAATAGGTATAAGATATAACTCGATTAAATCCCTATGCCACTAAACATTATTCTTGTGCAAGCGATCAAGGGGTCCCCTGTGTAGCGCGCCATAAACGAGCAACAAACTTTCCTTCCGATTGCTTCCCTGAACATAACGGATAATACTCGCAGGAGTTCGATTATCACTCATCTAAACAAAGTTGTACGGCACTTGGAAACAGATAATGCGTCCACGTTAACTCTGCAACAAATGAATTGGACACAACACTTTATTTATTTAATATGCACAGCAGGCGAGGACTGAGTTAAACGGTCGACTTATAGTAGCGTCACAGTGGTCCTGGGCTGTTATTCGCTACTAATGCGTCTCGCCTCGCCGTTCACCCTTCACGAAACTACTCATACTCATACTCATACTCATTTTTATTGATAATATAAAATTACAAGTCAGGTTTACTTAAATTAATTCACAATATCAGGATTCTAAACAGCATGTCAAGCGGTATGTTTTACAATAGTACCTAATGTAAATGTAATTAACTTAAATATTTAATATGTCTAATTGTCTATTAATTATATGTAAAGTATATACTATTGATGTAATTATATGTAATTTTAATTTTATTTCTATGAATCTTGGTCATAAAAATAAGGTAATAATAATTAATTAAAAAATAATAATAATAATTTTCTACTAGACCTATACCTACGCTTAGTTACTACGCATCGCGGTGTCAAGACATAGTTGTGGGTGAGCCTTGAGGTGAGCTTAGAACAAGTTACAGAATAGGAGGGCTAGTCAAAGGGTCCCCCCCAGCTTCATGTGCGTTGTGGAACGTTTATTGATTTGACGATTTAGTGTAGCAGAGACAGATGCAGGTCCTTTCTCTCTCTCGGGAGAGTTTCCGAGAGATACCTTACTCATCACCAGAAAAACAACATCACGTACACCTGCGGAGCTAGTAGTGGTGTTATTATAGCTGCAGTCTTCTGTAAGCTGGTGGCATAAGTACCCAGTTATGAGCAAATCCAAATATGAGCAAGACGACATTCCGGTGTGCAGCCCCCCTATTCTCTAACTTATTTAAGCTCATCTCAACGCTCACCCACAACGATATCTTGACACCGCGATGCGTAGTATAGTAACCAAGCGTAGGTAGAGGTCTAGTTTCGTGACGTGACGGGTGAACGGCGAGGTGTGCCGCATTAAAACGCTTAGCGAATAACAGCCCAGTACTTGTCTAAAATCAATTTGTTCAGTGATATATATTGCTGACCTTTTGCAAGACTGTATTTTGTTAACCGAGTGAAATGGAAGTTTAAATTGTTGGAATAACGACTAGGAGAGACTGCGCTCGTGCATAGATCATAAAACGGTCTGACCTTTAAGTGAATGACTGAAAAGTGAACCTTGGCCTAACGTTCTAGAAACGTACATTATAAAATACGAAACAATATCGAATCATACTTAATTTTTAGGGTTCCGTAGTCAACAAGGATTTACTGTGGTTATAATTTGAATCTGTCTGTCCGTCTTCGGCTTAGCTCAGTAACCATTCCTACTAGAAAACTGTAATTCGGCATGGGTATATAAATCAATCACGCCGACAAAACAGGACAATAAAATTTGGAAAAAGATTTTTTTTAGGGTACCTCCCCTACACCTAAAGCGGGGATGTAATGTTTTTTCTCGTCAAACCCATGGTGTGGTATATCGTTGGATAGCTCGTTCAAAAATATTATGGGTTTTTTAAAACCATTTATCAAATTAGTAATTCGTTTGCGAGATATTGCTCTTTAAAGCCCTAATTTTTGTTCGAGTCATGTGTCCCCCTCCTGCCGGCTAAATGGCTACTACTGGGGATGTGAAAAAAGTCGTGGTAGTAGTACATATAATGAATTTAAAAGGAAAACTATCACGAACAAGTACGCATAAGTAGTTACCGAGTAATAGTCGACCAACTTAATGTGTAATTGAAAGGCCAATTTTCGTACAAATTCGGCCGACGCAACCGCACCGCACGTCGAATATGTAACTAAGACAGACAGGCTACTACGGAACCCTACACTGCGCGTGACCCGACACGCACTTGGCCGGTTTTAGGTTAACCATTCCCAACTTATTTAAAATGCACTGATTTGAATCATCCGGTATAGATTAATTTGATATTGGAGTAGTTTTTTTTTAACTGCAATGTCTGTTGCTTTCATAGCAAGAGCCCTTTAAGCTCACCTCCGCGCCAGTGTGATGCAGGCCTTAAGCGATTGGAATGCGTGGTGCTAGAGTAGCCGGGGGAAAACCCAGGCGAACCTTCCGGCACGTCCAGACCACGCAGGTGGTTTTAACACTGGAATATGCGCTCCAGTGGGATTGGTTGAGGCAGTTTCAACTGGATCTGTGGTGTGAGAGAGAAAAAAACTGTATCCTGACGACGGATAACTAACTGAAAAAAGGCAGTTTTTAAAGTTAGCTTGCCGTAGTGAAAAACGTAGCCGCTACCCGGAGTATAATTTCAAATCGATTGATACCTCATTCATCAAAACCAGTTCGGTATAAACACGGCACGGCACACACATAAATAGAAACATATATGGATATACCTAATCATATGCCTTTCGGATCTGCCGTAGTCGGGAAAAATTATGTAAATTTTTAAATAAAAAGAAAACTGACCTTACCTTGCCGTTCTTGATTATTTTTGTAAGGAGAAACAAGATTGCTATCTTTCTATCTGCAGTACAAATAGTATTTGATTTAGTTTGTTTATGTGTGCGTTCTTAACTTATTTGGCATGGTTTATCCTTATCTTTTTTCTTGGCCTGAAGATCACACTTTGTGAATTTAAAGATTAATAATAAATATCGATCGATAATAAGGATCGATCCGTGCGATCTCGCCAGCTATTATATAAACCTACCAAGGTTTCCAATAGTGGCTAAGGAAAGAAGATTTTGTAAAGTTAAACATATTGATTTAATAAATTTAAAAAAACAAAAATTATATGTTATATGGGGACAGCAGTCTTACCTAGTCCTAAACTAAGTAAAGCTTGTACTATGGGTTCGAGGAGACGATATACATACTTATATAGATAAATAAATACTTAAATACATAGCACACATCCATGACTTATAAAAAAAATAGTGCTCATCGCGCTAATAAATGCTCCAACCGGGATTCGAATCCGGGACCCCCGGCTTCGTGGGCAGGGTCACTACCAACTGGGCTACAGAGGTCATCAAATTAATACAGCTGAGTAAAAAGACTTTAGTAATCACGGTTAAAAAGACTTTAGTAATCACGGTTAAAAATACTTTAGTAATCACGGTGAGCTTTGAATTGCTCCATTATACATAGTTTACTCGCAGACCTCATTTCTCATAAATAGTTGTATATTATACTTAGTTTTATTACTCTCTGTGTGAACGTCGCGAGTCGCGAGAGTTATAATTCATTTCAATTCAATTCAATTAATTTTATTTCGGACCAAGTCCATAACGTGTTAGTAACATTTTACTTAAATCTAGGGTTAATATTATATTAATACAAATTAACACATAACTGCATGCAGTTGCAGCCAGTGCTTCAGCCACGGTCCCACATGTCGACCAGCGTGCACAGGATGGTATTCGAGCTGAATAATAAAGTGCCGCAATCTACCGCAAGATATTTAAGAGGATACATCGAAACTGGTCATCTGGTCGGGATTGAATGCAAAATCGAGAAAATACACATACTCACGGTCAGTGGTGTAATATAAATAGGTATTCCGTTGAATCAATTTTGCCACGGAACAATTAAAAGTGACTCGACAAAAAAAAAAAAAAAATTAACGAACCTGCTCTTAAATTTCACGAGAATCGGTTCAGAAATGCGACCTGTGGAGTAGCACAGCCGGACAGACACCGGACAGACACCGAACAGACACCAGACAGACACCGGGCAGACCCCGGACAAACACCGGACACCGGACAGACACCGGCCAGGCACCGGACAGACACCGGACACCGGACATACGAGCGATTTTCAGCCCAAGCTGAAGCATGGAACTTCGTTTTACCTTCGCTCTCTCGTTCGAAAAGAGATTTTTTGCCAAGATAAATAACATAAGTATAATTTACTTTTTGTACTCGTCGATTAAAATCTGTGCATTAAGATTTCATAGAGAATACTGCAATGTCACTCTTTTCATCGTTGTATTTCCGAAACAACCGAAATAACTGTTTCGATACGCTCTAGACAACCGAAAAAAAATTTGAAAATAGAACTTCGTATTTCATTAACATGTGTCCTTGTTTAAGGCTTGTACATCCGCTAAAGTCCTTGAGCGTATGGGCGGAGCCTCGACCCTCTCCACGCGCAAGTCGTACAACCCGCCGTCGTTTATTAAGCGTTACATAGATTATGTTAGGTAAGATTACAGACGCGTCATCGCGCATCGTTACCAATGCAAGGGTGGACGTGGGTGGGTGACATTCGTCATGCTTAATTGAAACGTGATATTTGTCATCAACATAAATTACATAATTGATTAAGTTCAAAAATTATGTCCCCAATACTATTATAATAGGTACTATTTACTTACGATTAGTGTAGTTCCGTCAGCACGGCTAACACGAGACGGCCGCGACATACTCTCGATTTTTCTCTCACTATCGGTCTCCCTCTTATTAGGAAAGAGAGGTATAGTGTGAGAAAAATCGAGAGTAGGTCGCGGCCGTCTTGTGCTAGCCGTGCTAGTGAAAACGAAATTCGTTCGAATAACTCTCATTGTCGCTCGAACTAGCAAGCGCGACAGAGAGGGAGATACACGAACGAAGTTCGGTTTCGTTTCGCGGTAGGCCCTCAGCACGCCTAGCACTAGACGGCCGCGACATACTTTCGATTTTTCTCGCACTATACCTCTGTTACTAAATATTCTAATAAGAGAGAGACGGATAGTGCGAAAAAAATATAAAGGTAATAATAATAATCCATACCTACTGTTGCCCTTAGGCCATTTTTTAATGTCGCTATTAATAGGGGCCCATCTAGCAGTTAGCGAGTCACCGCTGCCAGTGATAAAATGTGAAACAGTTTTATTGGGCAGGCGTCCGATATTTCATCCAATAGCCCAGCTACTAGTCCATCATTTTCACCCAATAACCCGTTTTATTTCGATTGCATCAACTAGCAATAGACTCTTACACCCCAGCGGGTGCTGTTTCTGTGTGCGTCCCATGACACGGGCAGAGACAGCATCCGCTTGGTGTACTCCTTGCATTTCATTAAATTGTCAAAAGAGCCTCTACGTGTTGGCTCAGAGCTCCACGCACGCCGCCCAAAGGTCCGGGACATCATTGTCCCGTGAGCGGGAAAGACATATAATCCATACTATCCATACTTCCATATCCTTACTCCATACTAATATTATAAATGCGAAAGTGTGTCTGTCTGTCCGTTACCTTTTATGTAAGTGTAAGGTTGTTAAGTTTTAAACAAATTTTCGGTATATTTATTACGTTCTACTTCCTTGATTTGATGATGATGGCGTGAACAGTCAGCATCAGATAGTTAGTAGCATCCAAAGTAGCCAAATATATCGTAACACATTCCTTACTCCTACTTATAGTAATAAAGACTATTTCGATGAATGTACGTTCCGATATATTTGGTTAACTTGGCTGCTACTAACTATATTATGCTGACTGTACAGAAATCGGCCTCGGGTAAATATATACTTATAGATTAGTTGTACGTTAACCATACTTTGTTTCATATCAAATAATAACTCTGTATCTAACTTGGAGTTGGCATGCATCCCATAGGTAGGTACTTACAATATTTGCCAAGCCCACTATTTTTATTAGAACTTATTCTATTAACACTTGACAGTCATTAATACGAGCAGATAAAACAATATTGTTTCTATAATTGTTCATGCTCCTAAGCAATAGATATTGTAAATATATTTACTAATAAAATTACTGGTTTTAGCGATTTCCCAATTTTGATACTGTTTAGATAGTTGATAATTTGATAGAATAGGTATTTACTTGTGTATTCTTTTTCCTCTTCTCTTGTAAAATTTCTTGATATTACGTATTTTCCTCCTGCGCTTATTTCCCATCTTGAACTAAAAAACAAAATCTAAACTATACCTACGTAAATGTTAATTAGGTACAAACGCCAACACTGTTAACTGACCATCCTGTATTTATACAAGAACCTTATTACAATGCACATAAAGTGCACGGATGGTCAGTCAGCTGTCTTGTCTATAGTACCTACTACTTTACAGACCACGAAATAGATTGTCCACTCTATGCAACAAAATTATCTGTCACTAAAGATGAAACTATACGCAAATGTTTATTAGTTACCTACTATACGAATCACAAAACGGATTGTCCACTCTATGCAACAAATATAGTCCACAATTTCCACAAATATTTTAAAATTTCGGTGCAGCGCAAATTGACACAGGTCCGTCATGCAACGTGTCTCGTCCCGCAATGACCGTATGGACGAAAACGGGGAGGCGTAGGAACTTTGGCGGAATATTTCAGAAAACGAGATATTTTTTTAAGAAAAGTAAGAAAATGATGCCTGAACAA
Organism: Epinotia bilunana; assembly: GCA_947049275.1. NCBI lineage: Eukaryota > Metazoa > Arthropoda > Insecta > Lepidoptera > Tortricidae > Epinotia > Epinotia bilunana. The sequence goes on along the minus strand of OX346275.1, from coordinate 3,879,789 downwards.
GAAAATGATGCCCTTGTTCATTATTGTATGAAGAAAGTTTATAAAATTTCATATTATTCTGATAAAAAATGGAGCAGTAAAATGGTTACAAGTGAAAAAATAGGGGTGACTTTAGATTTCTTTTTCTCTAATTTTTATTGTTAAAATGAATTTCTACGAAAACTATGACCCGTCGCATATCTTGCATATTATGATATATTTTTTCCGACAGAAAAAATGTTACATTATAATGTATAAAACGGTACAAAACAACTAATTTTCACGAAAATTTAGAATGTGCAGCCTTAAGGAGACTCGATCCGATACAAAATTGCCAATCTATGGCGTTTCGAAATGTAGCAGTGTCACGTCATTTGTCAAAAATCTACTTAAACTAGCTGCTGTATATTATTTATATTTATTATTTCATTATTTATAAGTACCTATTTCAAATACAATGTACATTGTTTTTGAATAAAGAATTGAATTGAATTGTATCCAGGGCATAAAAAAATTAAAAAACCACGCTTTGTGTTGTGATTGGCTAGTATTTAGACAATCACAGCACAGTACTGCAGCATTACGGACGCCGGTGGTGTGATAACTTTTCTTTTCAAAGCTAAACTTAAAAAGTTGAAATAAAAACTAAGAAAATGAGTAGTAACAGTGACGAAACATCTATAACTCCTCAAGAAATAACTAATATGACAGAGGAAGCCACACTTACCTTGCTACCTGAAAAGTTAAAGAGCCTTTACAATAGTAGAATTAGTTACGATATTTAGTTTTCTTATATACTCGTACTTAAATAATTAATTTTAATTAACTCGTACAAAAAGTATTGTTCATAATAGTGTCATAATCAAGCTTTTTAAGCTCGTACCTTACTTTGGCCACTCAGCAAGCTTCGTGGCCTAAACACGGTACTCGACTAAAAAGCTCTCTATTATAACACGATTGTGAAAAATACTATTTCATTCCTCATGCTCTAAAAGTTCGTCTGTATGCTGTGCGTAGGCGACATAAAATGCTCTGGTGCATAAAGTAAAATATTTGTCGAAGACCAAGGCAATCGGTCCAACAGCCATACGAGCAACTTTAAATTCATAGAATACCTACTCTTTTTTTTTTTATGTTTCGTTATTAGTCTTAGACCACGGCAAGGATTCCAACAGCCAAAGTACACATTGAAACTTCATGATTAGATTAGATTAGATTCATTTATTTCATTTTGAAAATTGACGTCATTTTTTGAAAATTAAATAGCATGAATTCACAAAAAGATCGTCAGAGTGTATAAGAATAACAATAATATAAATGAAAGTCCAAAATTTCAATATGTACATTGCAAAAATTAAAAAACAAGAAAAATAATAAGGAACAATTGAAATAATATTAAAATGGTACAAATGTCAAATGAAATAAACTTATAGTTTTTAATTTTTTATTTCATTTCCTCGAAATCGAAGTGAAAAGTAGAGTGTACAATTCGTCCATAAAACCCATCCCCACCCAACGTCTCGCGTAAAATGGTGCGTTTTATGCACTTGTACAATCTACTATTAAAAACAAAGTTTCAACCGACTTCAATTTAGTACTCCGCCAAGCCACGAGAACATTTCCACATTTCTTTGCCAATTTACTACATCAACTGATTTCCGAGAGCAAATGCGTTGATTATTAGAGAAAAAAACCGAATCACTGTGGGCCGATAATATTTGAGGACTTCCGATTCCACATGGCTCACCTTTGGCACTTCATTAGTTGTTATTTCAACGGAATCTTATTAGAATCGGTGACGTACTTTTGTACTTTTAAGTACATAATTCAGGAATTGCATAAGTCAACCCACCCACCACACCACAGACCAGACCATAGTCTTCATCATCAATTCCACTCCACCAAATTCATGATTTCCGGGTGTAAATACACGAGTTATAATAGAAAATACCAAAATCACTACACGTGTGCCTAATATAATTGATGAGTTTCCTCAATTCTTCATGAATCCAATCATCCAACTGGATTTGGAAACAAATTGCAACACTTACAAACAAAAAAAAAATTACGAAACGGCTCATAAATGACGGAGTTCTGAGGTAACAAACAATGAAAAAATAAAATATACAACCGAATTGAGAACCTCCTCCTTTTTATTGAAGTCGGTTAAAAATGGCCAGGCATGCGCTAATCTTAAATGACAAGTGAAGGAGGAGAGAGGGGGTGTAGCATGGTATGCTAATTTCTGGGAGCAAAACAGAGCCAAGTATATGGTGAGGTTAGTCAATTGACCAAGTTTTAGTGTGCCACTTTCTGAGCGCGTATGACTTATCTACCTAAGTTTTTTATTACTTAATTGCTTATGCCGGTAACCCATTGGGGTAGGCGGAAACCACAAAACGCCAAACACTACGGTTTCTACATTTTTCTTCAGATGCGATCACATCCTTTATCCGATTTATAAAATTTCTCTCATCTGCATCTAGATACAGGCTATATTTTATCCTGCGGGTTTGCCTGCGCTCTTTGCAATACGCAGGTGAAACCACGCCGGTAGCTAGTCTGAGATAAAAAGCCAAAATCGAATGGACTGATCTTGGATTAGTAACTAATCTTGATTCGTCGAATGAAAACGTATGTAACTATGTAAAAAAAATGCTTTATACCTTAATTTGCTTGTAACAAATCGCAACTATATCTATATATCGGCGAATAAAACACGTCCTAAAATCCATAATATTTTCTTCTCTTGTTTATTCTTTTGCATCAATTTCCATTATACGAGGGGCATGCCGAAATGATCGGGAATGACGTTAACATTGGGCTTTTGAAACCATAGCGGCATTCAAATAATTATAATAAAAAAAAATGTTTATAGTTTTTAATGGTCGAGAGCTTGAAAGGAAAATCACTGTCAATTTTTTTTTAAACTATCACAAGGGTTATTTCTAAAGTTTGCCTGGGTAAGATTCTTTTTTGTTGATTTTTTACTTCAATGCTATTTAATCTAATCCAGCCCAACGACAAAATCTCAGTATTTCCAGACCTAGCTCTATCATTTGTAGGTCGACTAAAAACTGTGGTAACTCCTGAATAGATCCCGGTAGTGGACGAAATAGTGAAGCATAATCTACATATGGTATACCACGACATTTCGTTATCTATTAGTGTTCAAATGACCTAAAAAGAACAGTTATCTAAAATAAACGTTGTTTGAAAGCTAGGGTCCTTTTGCGTTCCCTCATATTTTATAAGTCTGAAATATCATGTTATCCAGGAGTGATCGAGGTTAGATTTTTGTAATACGGCAGAAAAGCACGAAAATTTGCCATCATTTCAATGTCAAATTCAGCCTAGAATCATTTATATAATAACATGCTTTATGTTAGGCAAAAGCGCTCTTATCAATAAAATTTAATAAAAAACTAAAAAAACATAATCAAGTTACATCTTCGATCGGATTTTTTCTGTTTTTCAGTGTGGCCCTCGTAATACGGCGATGTACTTGACGTCATTACCACTTTGGAGCTTTTTCATTGGATCCATAGATGGCGCTGTTGTGTTAAGGGGATGTACTGGAAAAAAAAAACAGATTTTTCCATAGGTGGTGCTGCCTGAACCTGCAAAAGGAAACTAAAGGAATTGATTAGCGGATATATGATAGAATGGACAATGAAAAATCCTATTCATCCTAATAGGATAAAAAACGTGTCCTATATTTTGCACAGGTAGAACTTCCATTTTTCCATTCGAGTACTTCCAGGATACAAGCATGTGAGGAAAAGTAAAAATTAAATAACCAAAAATTTCCTGCGAAGAAAAGTTAATGCACATACTACCTGCTGAGCTGGGTCCATTTCGTGGCAAATAAAAAATGTCCTTTTTATTTTATTTCTAATGTTATCTGTGTTGTGATTGCCACGAATAAATGTTTTGATTTGATTTGATTTGACTTGTGACATAATGGCGACCATACTATTCAACTACACAATAAATAAACTTTTCTCAAACATGCAATGAAATATTGACATTGTGTTCTTCATAATGGACTTCGAAGTGTCACGTTTCGGGCGCAGCGAGAAGCGCACGAGAGACCCGTAATGGCATTACATACAAAATTGGAGGCCTAGGCCTGCAAGATGGTCTTTTTTAATTTCCATGCCACAATTTGTGGCACAGGATCACGGCGTTCCGCCATGAAAATTAAAGTTTGATTTCTTGGAGTTTTTTTTAATTAATTTCATTGCATGTTTGAGAAAAGCAATATACATACCTCGGCGCGAAAAGGGGTTGCCTTGCCAGCCTCATAACTATCCGACCTCGCTACGCTCGGCCGTCTATAAAAAAAATCCCCTTACTTCCCGGCCTCTGTAGTAATGTACTATTCATTGAATTTCGATAAAATGTTTATTTGCTTGAGACAGTAGACATTGATATTCATGAAATTCGTGTAAATTATACAAAGAAGTCGAAGGCTTGCCAACATCAATAGCTATAATAAAAATGCGCTTCTTAGCGGTATTTATTCACAATATGTATTCGTTTTTTTAGCCTAGATTTTTATGTCGTTCAAGTGACTACCGACGACGTTTATTTTCTGATACCCTATAAAGAGTCGTTTATCAAACCTAATTTAGCTAAAATGCGATAAAAATTGGTATAGATTCATTTTTTCATTCTGACATTCGTGTTTTTGTGAACATATTTTGGGTTTTGTAAGTTTTATGAATAAGGGGGTTAAAATAGTTTGCTCATACCTACCAGTTAATACAGGGCGATTGCTGTGTCATGACACCGAATATTTTTAACCGACTTCAAAAAAGGAGGGTTTTTTTAATCTTTTTTTTTTCAATGTTTCTTAGCTCCGAACTCCGTCATTGGTGAGCTGATTCGTAATTTTTTTTTGTTTGTAAGTATATGCTTCCAGGTAGGTCCCATTTTTAAAAAAATCCAGTAGGATCATGGGATCCATGAGGAATTGAGGGAACTCCTCAATTATATTAGGCACGCGTGTAGTGATTTTGGTATTTTCTATTATAACTCGTGTATTTACACCTGGAAATCATAAATTTGGTGGAGTGGAATTGATGATGAAGACCACAGATGACTTATGGAATTCCACAATTATCTACATAAGTACGTCACAGATTCTGATAAGATTCCGTTGAAATAGCAACTTATGAAGTGCCAAAGGTGATCCTTGTGGAATCGACGGAACTCCTCAAATATTATCGGGTCACATAATCAACGCATTTGCTTTCGGAAATCAGTTCATGTGGTAAATTGGAAAAGAAATGTGGAAATGATCTCGCGGCTCGGCGGAGTACTAAATTGAAGTCGGTTAAAACTTTGTTTTTAAAGTAACTTATTTCTGACACAGTCGCATTGTCACATAGTTATTATGTAAGTATACGTTTTTTTATACACTTATTTCGCAGTGTTATTATTTATTATACTAACTGTCTTTGAATGAAAAAAATATGAGTCAGTCTCTAATAATCTCACATCCGTCACAACGTCAACGCCAACTTACTTTAATCTTTTTCGAGAGACAGATATTGAGTTTTTTCGCTTACACAAAAAGAAATAGTCATTTTATACTTTCTATCCTACCCTATTATGCGTGTCTTTGAGGAAAGGACGATGATGTAGGTAATATAAAAATGGGCTAGGCTAGGCTTAGGCTTATCATAGCGAAAGCAGGACGGTAAGCACTTTATGATCGAAATAAGTAAATGCCTTCGAAATTGAGCGTCGTAACGAGCTCGATAGAAAGCGGGACGAGCTGAAGGCTCGCCTACCGGCAACCATCCAGTACAACGTCGTGGGCGGGGTATTTACCTGTCCAATTTGCGCTTGTACCTTTGCAAAAAAGATAGGATATGCAAGCCACATGAGAGCGCACCAGAGAGTAGAACAACGCCACTCAAGTCATATTGCTAATCGATGATATCAAGTCCAGATCACACAGTCGCTGTGGCCGAAATCGGGCATGACAGCATCATTCATTCATTCAAGTAAAACTTGTAGGTACAATATTTCCCTTTGCTATCCTAGATAAAAGAAGTAAAGTAAATGGATTTGTTCATTAAAATTCTTATGTTATATGGGATGAGGTACCTTTAGTCATTTTATACTTTCTCTCCTGCCGTATTATGTGTGTTTGAGGAAAAGAAGTCATATTCTTGTTGGTTGTTCCACGACCCCGCACCGTATATATGAAGGTAGAGTAGACATATGATACCAAGCTGCTTTGTCTGTTTGCGCAATACCGTCGAAAACACCTGGCCGGATCTCATTGAAGATTCTGAATTACCCGGGGATCATATAACGAGAGGTGGAATTTAATATCACCTGTATACTTTTATTTGGGACATTCAATCATACACAGTTTGGCCTAGTCCCAAACTAAGCAAAGCTTGTACTATGGGTGCTAGACGACGATAAACCGACTTATATAGGTCAATAAATACTTTAATACATAGAAAACATCCCTCGACTCCGGAAATCAGGAATAAATATTCGTGTTCACATAAATAAATGCCCTTACCGGAATTCGAACCCAGAACCTCTAGCTTCGTAGGCAGGGTCACTACCGTCGTCTAAGTATATAATTATGACAGAAATATATCCCACTACATACATACATTTTGTTGATTTACTATTTAGTGGAAATAAAACAACTTGAATAATAATTATAACCCACCTTTTTTTCTTTTTTAATGTTTTTCAGTTCGGGGTTATGGTCCGAAAGCAGGGCACCAGTTTTCGTTACGCAGTCATTTTCTGACACTCTTTATATACAATACAAGCCAAGGGTTCACTAATGTTAGACCAAACAACTTTTGGCCAAATGTTTCATTTGACAAAAGTTTCATTTGACCTAATGCATTTTTTCTTAAATAGAAAGCTTTATAGGATTACTATATATATTACTAGCTTCCGCCCGCGACTTCGTCCGCGTGGACCCGGGATAAAAACTATCCTATATTTTAATCCAGGCTATAAACTATCTTCGTGCAAAATTTCATTCAAATCGGTTCAGCCGTTTAAGCGTGATTGAGTAACAAACATCCAAACATTCAAACATCTAAACTTTCGCATTTATAATATTAGTAGGATTATAAAACAAACCTAACCTAACCTAATGACTTCTATTTGATGATATTCAAAGAATACCCGAAAATACCACTGTTTTGACGAAAAATGCATTAGGTCAAATTAAACATTTGCCAAATGATATATTTGGCTAAAAGTTGTTTGGTCAAGAGGCAGGACTCCCAAGCCAAGGAAAGCGAAACACGTAGGTACAGTCAGCGTCATATAAATAGTAGCAGCCAAGGTAGCCAAATATTTCGGTACACGTCTTTATTACTGTAAGAATAAGGGTGTGTTACGAAATATTTGGCTGCTCTGGCTGCTACTAACTATATGACTCTGACTGTACATGTTTTTTTTTTTAAGAAATTAAGCTGGCTGGCCTGGCTGGGTTTGTACATGCTCTTATGTTTCATCTAATTACTAGATATAATAAAGAGGAAAAATGTGTGAAATTGTAGCTTTGTACACGTATCGGGTAGTTTCCGGAACCAATTATCCGATTTCAATTATAATTTCACCTGTGTATAGAATAGGATTGCCATTGGCTATATAATATCCCGCGGCGTTGCCTGCGTCCTCCATGATACGCGGGTGGAGTCGCGAGGGTAGCCCGTGTATAAACTATATTTTTTCTTATGGTGCCAGTAGTTGCCTAGTATAGTAGTGCCATCCGGTTGCCTCTTGGACACTTCAACTACGCGTCATTGCTCGTAATATTAGTTTTTATGCTATAACATATAAACGTTATAGCAAAAGTTGTTATGATATGAGTTTTATATCATTTCAGCATTGTTCTTACTTACTAAAGTTATGAAAATAGTTTTATGGCAATAGGCATGGTGTCTCATGTTCAAATTGTTAACGTAGTGATGCTAAATGGATGGTAAACCATCAAATTATCGTAATAAAGTATAAATTATAAAATATAATTCAAATCGTAAAAAGATATGACCCTTGAAAGTTTAAAAAATATATGCATTTTTTTATTGTCCAAGAGTAAATTTAAAGTTACCAATAGAATCATTACGCTGTTATAGAAACAAAATTGTATGAAAACTGACTTAAAAGCAATATTTCGCGATCTACTAAACAACAATTTACCTGATTTTCCATACAACGATACATGTACTTTGTACTAACAAATGTCGTTGTGACGTTATACCTATCTGTCAATCAGTATGAAGCGTTTTGCGCTGCCACCAGCGAGGTCAATCTTTCTCATTTTTTTGGGTATTTATGTTCTTTATTTATTATTTATTTATTTATTATTTCAGTAAAGCACTGTACAATTACTTAAAACTAAATACAACGTCCCACAAAACTGTTTGCACAGTTTGACTGTGGGATCCAAGAGTCTATATAATTTGAGGTAGTCTTAATGATAATGAGTCTATATAAAGTGGTAAAGTCCTAATCAGTCTATATAATTAGTAAAGTCTCAAGAAGTAAGAACAGCTTTAAATGATGTTGTATAAAGTGGATAGGTAACTAGATATAAGATATTAGGTATTTAGGTATTTATATATTAATTGTAGTTGGTCCCATACAAACATTTGTTCCTCTCCAAGAACCGGTTCGAATGCCATCATGAAAAAAATTAGTTACCATGCCTATTGTTGATGGTGTTTCGAACGTTTGTTACATTAAAATAATTATACAAAAAGTTTAGGTGACGATTGCACCGCTCTCCCGATAAAAATATGTTTCAGTATTATTTGCCCTACTTGCGTATATATTCACTACAGACTATACCGATATTGTTATTACTACCCTTCCAGGGTCCATGTATCTTAGTTTTAAGTACTTGGTTGCAAATAAATCTTATCTTACCCACTCGTACCTGCCTACTAAGTATATTAACGTTCGCTCCCAAAGGTTAGCATTAATAATTAAAGCACTGATTAGTGGGAAAGCCACATTAGGGCGCAAATTAACTTTTACGGGCCAGAAAACGGAATATAAATGTGCGAATAAGAAACTGCGGGTATAGATAATTTTAGGCTATTGTTGAAGGTGTGGGCGTATATGTACAAAACTGTACCTTTAGGCCAATCACACACTGCCGCCGCATCCCGTTTTGCGTGCGGTGCGACGGATCGCAACGTTGTATGCCGGTAGCTCAGTTTGTACTAAGGTGGACTGAGGACCTAGTAAAGATCGCGGGAGTCCGCTGGATGCGGGTGGCGCAGGACCGCTCCTTCAGCAGTGGACGTCTTTGCTGATATGACGATGACCTCAGTTTGTATACAAAAATCCGCCCGGTACCAGTATTACACACTGCTCCGCACCTCCGTCCGGCGAAGTTTGTATGCGGCTCCGCACGCCGTCAGGACTCGCCGCAGCGGGTTGAGGCAGCGTCAGCAGTGTGTGATGTGCCTCACCTCACCAACCAGCAAGCCGTGAGATTGATCATTAAAAAACTGTTCGAACAGTAGATCAATAGGGGTGGAGACACTAAATAAAATAATCAATAATGTCGTATTTTCTAGAAATAGTATTAAAAATGTAGTCAAATGGAGAAAAAAGCAACGCAAGAGGCTAAATAATCACAATCTTATAAGTGTCCAAAGTTTTCAAAATATGTATGTTCTGTCCATTTTCCGCAAAACGCAACTTCATATGAAACGAATGTCATTTACTATGACCATCGCAGATTGTGACGTCACAAAATGCGAGCGTTTTCTCTCTCTAACAAGCAATATTAAAACGGTTGTAGCTTCGTAATTCTTTGAGATATCTGAATGGGATTTTCGTCACTAGGCATATTTTTTCCCTTCTTTCTTTTGAAGTAAATAATAATTTTCGAGTCTACACCCGTATTACGGATATGGGCTCCTTTTACTGTATTTTGTCCGCAAAGGTGCTGGTGGACTTGAGAATTTTCACTAACAGAACATCGAACATTCACTGTTTCTTTTTTGTATACTGACATACGATTATTTCTAACGTACTTTTATTGAACTGAACAACGAACAGAGCCAAGAATAGAGCCAAACATCGCTACGAACATTTTCACGATCATTCTGGCGAACGCTCTAGTAACTGCTCGTCAAAAAATTGAGGTATTCTTCACAAAGATGCCAGACTTGACGGTCGCGTGTGCTGCATTTGGCGTGCTGCAGCGGAAGATCAAAATGACTCGGCTCGGCTCGAAGCAAATTTACTGTCCTTTTGCTAGAATGCTCGCAAGAACGCTCCCTAGAATGCTCGCTAAAACGCTCTTGTTTATTTTGTGAGCTTTTACCTGTAATGTAAAATTCGCCTCAAGTGAATGTTCAGCACCTTAAAAGTCGGAACATTGTGCGTAACGTATGCCAGCTATTAGGGATTCAGCAAGCCAAACTCCGAGCTCGACCGATATCCTGACTATCCTTCTGCTGGTCGATTGCGTAACGCTTTGTACGTTTATCAGGTGACTCTAAAATGTATTTTTCATAAAGCAAAATTGCAGTTGAGTTGGCAAAACGTAGGTGCGTTTAAAAAGTTACGTCGCCCCTCCGGGGTCACCACAGCCTTCGTGGAATTCGGTGCGTTGAGGATTTGGATCGGTTTTGTAGTTAGCGTGGGGAGGTGTTTCATTAGTAGTATTAGATCAATTGTATGGTGACTGTAATAAGCGTCATTCTATATTAAGTTGTTTACTTATGTCATTGATATTGTCCATTTATTGGTGAGATCATTGACTCTATTTTTCTTGGAATACACATTTCTTAGTATAGAAATGAAACGGTGCCACTACTCGCCTTTATTTCTATTCTATGAAAGTTCAAAACTGAGGAATATTTTTCGCGAACTATAATTTTCGAACATTTTAATAGGGCGTCCCGTTGCCGGGCAAAGGCCAACAGTAGGACTTAAATATTAACGTATTTAAAAAATATGGTACCAAGGTTACATAATTCCCCTTTTTCGGAAAAGACCCTCGTCTCGCTCCACAGTTCACACCACGCTCGACCAGATTTGGTATGGCAGGTCGCACCCCATTTCAAAGTATACGTCTTTAGTTTCCATTGAGGGGATGTTTGCGGAGCGGCTTTTCAGGAATGTGACCCGGTCACGGTGCTATGGGACCTGGGCTGTTATTCGCTACGTGCTAATGCGGCTCACCCCGCCGGTCACCCGTCACGAAACTAGACCTCTATTTACGCTTGGTTACTACGCGCATCGCGGTGTCAAGATATATTTGTGGGTGAGCGTTGAGGTGAGCGTAAAACAAGTTACAGAATAGGGGGGCTGAGCTGGTATTCTTTACACGCTCATGCGTCTCGCCCCACCCGTCACGCTCACGCCTAACAAAACTAGATCTCTACCTACGCTTAGTTACTACCAATCGCTGCTTCAAGATATACTTATTTGTGGGTGATTATACTGTCATTAAAGCAATTCGCAAGTTTTCACTTCTGCCGGCACTCCCGGAGTGCAACCCGGTCTTTTTATTTCCAGGAACCAAGAAACGCTTTGGGTTAGTTCGGTTTGTGTAAGATTGTCCCCTAATATTGAATTTCAGAAAAACACGTTAAAAAAAGCTTGTCCAACCCACTGGGGACCACAGACCTGGCTCGTTCCTCACTCAACGGATCAGATCAGTATAGCGATGCAGAGGGGGAACGCAGCCAACCTAATGAGGACCCTGCCGCAGGGGCTTGATCTGGGAGACATCGATTAAGTATAAGTAGTTTTAGTTTATTTGTAATTTTTATTGAATGTACCATATATGTAAAAACAATATCCCAACTGAGTTAGAATTAGGTCTAGTGTAGGTACCCTTGGTATAGTTCAATGGCCATATTCATAAACGGTGTAAAAACCAATTTTACCTAAAATCCCGCTAAAATTCGGTCACTTTGACATTTGTGTTCATCTGAAAGGGACAAAACACAATTTATTTCTTCTTTTTCTCGTTGTGCCATTTCCTCAGCGGATGCCAGCGACTCTCTTCCAGAACTTGTTACTATCTTGTGCCTGTCTGCAAAAACTAGCAGTGTCGTTAATGTTAGACCAGGTTTTAATGTGGTCTACCCAGGTTAGCTTAGTTAGGTCGATTTTCCCTTCCAGATTATGTTAGAATTGTCGTGTCTATAGACATTAGACATGTCCAAAATATGAGGATTTTTCTTTGCCGTGCTCAAAAACTCAAGGTTTTTATTCATTCTATTCAGAATTTCGATGTTTGATACTTTGGATTTTAAGTTCAATGATTAAAGGGGTTCGAAACGAACGGCTAAGTCAGAGAGGGCTTGTGGGCCGGCCGTGCTCAACGGCCCGATGCAACTGATAGCGACGCTGTTGCACTGATAGCCTAGATTCTAGCTCAAAGCTGGGTCAGGGACGATTACTTACTGTAGTTTTTTTACCTGACAAATTAAGTATAAGATATTTTTAGGGTTCCGTAGTGGACAGGGGACCCTAAGGAACCCTAAGGTGAATATCCACCAGAACTGTGCGAGATCGCGAGGAAAAATACTAATAGAATTGCTGGCCTCTCTCTCGCTTGCGCATCGCTTCCTATTGGCGCTATTTTTCCTCGCTCACTGCCTCGCAACCTCGCACAGCGTTGGTGAACCCACCCTAACGCCACGGTCTGCACGGCCGCGACATACTCTCGATTTTTATCGCACTATATCTCTTGTTCAAGTGTTCTAATAAGAAAGAGACGGATAGTGCGAGAAAAATCGAGAGAGCTCGCGCGCCGTCGCATGCTAGCCGTGCTGGACGCTAGCGGGCAGCGGGGCGACAAGCGGGTGTTCATAAATTGAACTCGATCAAATGTATGAACTCGCCCCACCGCCCACTGGCGTCCGGACCATGTGCGTCTGACCGCAGTTTAATGGCCGCTCCACACAATGGACCATCCTGACCCAGCATATAGGAAGCAACTATGCGTTAAAGGGAGTTAGTCCAGTAAATGAACTGACAACTCGTATGGAAAAAATGACAATTTTGGAAATAATTTATAATAGCTTACTTTTTATGTGTAACGGATATATTATCAATTAAATAGTTACCCAGCGACAAAATCCGACAAAATTTCAGACATCAAAAAAATGATAAATTAACTAACTTCTGAAAAGTCAGAAAAAATATTAATAAATATTTTTGTCTTTATTTTGGTTTATTTACATTTGCTTTATAATATTCAAGATAAATCGTATAAAAAAAGACAATGCATGCTTCATTGAAATCTACATAATTACTTCCGGGTGGAAAGTTTGTCGGATTCTTGAATATATCATCTTAGAATAACATTTTCAAATGAAATCAACAAAAAAAACGCTATTATAAATTAATGTTTTTCAAAACCGTATTTTGCCTGGAGTAAGTAAGACATATTCATGTCTCGTTCTACCGCATAGCCGCGTCCTGTATGATGTGTCAGGATGGCCCATTGTGTGGAGCGGCCATAACAGTGACCCTTACTACTAGCACGTATAATGAATAATAATACTATCGTACAGAAGGTCATCTAGAACTGTGAATGAATCACTAAGGAACCCTACACCGCATGTGCCCCGACACGCGCTTAGCCGGTTTTTCATTTTGAAGAACCGCGACAGTGCCCACAAATTGATGGTCATTTAGATTAGTACAATCCCTCAACACAGCGACCTTGGGACTGATCCACGACTATGACAATTTTGGCATCATCGCCTTCCCTCTCACTCGTCACTTTAATTATTCCATGTTCCATCGTTAATAATGTTCCACTCGTTAAAACTGGAACTATTAGCATTTCCTTCGTTTTATCGCCGACAATTAAACGGATGCGGTCACCGGCGCCGAGCTGGCGGGTTTATAACTTAGCCAGTGTTGATAGATGAAAAATCTTAAAATAAATAAAAGTAAGATAGTAATAGAATGGTAAGTACTATGGATGACTACTGTGGATGAGATCTCCTCATTAATCTCGGAAGTCAATCGAAACCTTGAGTCGATACGCTGCTGGGCGTGTAAGTTTGGTTTACAAATTAATGCAAAGAAATCGCAGGCGATTGTTATTGGTAGTCCTTACTATGTAAATAAGCTCTCAGAGGTGGTGGTGCCTGACATCCTTTTTGATGGAATTTCTATTCCTTTTTCCTCTACTGTCAGGAATTTGGGTATCACCATGGATCAGACGCTTTCTTGGTCACCCCATATAGCTGAGGTGAGTCAGAGGATCTTTACATCCCTTCACTCCCTAAGGCAGAATTTCCTTCCACTTCGTACCAAGTTGACCCTTACTCTATCTCTTTTGCTTCCTCTTCTGGACTATGGTGATATTGCGTTTCTGGACTTCAACGAGAAGCTGCTTGATAGGCTGGAGCGCCTGCAAAATGTATGTATCAGATATATTTTTGGTCTACGCAAGTATGATCATATCTCTGAATTCCGCTCTAAGCTTCGATGGTTACCGATTCGCCGTCGCAGGGACGTGCATATCCTGTCATTACTTTTCAACACACTGTTCAGCCCTACTTCCCCTCCTTATCTTTCTGAGCGGTTTAACTATATGGCAGACGGCAGTGGCCACCGCTTGCGGTCGGGTGCTAACCTTACTCTTGCTGTACCGTCTAGAAAGACGCGAACATACTCCAGATCTTTTACCGCGCACGCTGTTAAGTTGTGGAATGAGTTGCCTTTGTCGCTGAGACAGTCGCGGTCTGTTGCGTCACTTAAGATGAATTTGAAGAAGTTGTGGCTTTCCAATGACTTGTGAATTGGTTGAATATAGTATTTATTTATTTATTGTATATTTGGGATATATATAGTGTGTATTATATTTTATACTGTATATTTATATATGTATTGGCATGTTTTTATTTGTCTAGAATTAATACCTATTAGGTTTTGTTTTCATTTTCTCTGTGTTTTTGTACACGGTATAAGTTTGCCTATCTCGGTCTACCTACCTTCCTCTCAATTGCTCAAAGGTTAGCTGGAAGAGATCCCTTATAGGGATAAGTTCGCCTTTGTACTTTGATCTATTGTGTGACATGTATATTCTTTAACCTGTTATTGTGTACAATAAAGTGCTTACATACATACATACATAATATGTATTCAGATAGAAATTGATATTTATTTGATATTTCTTGACAAAATACAAAATTTTGCTGCATTACAGCAGATGCCAAGGCGCTGATGAACTTAAACAATACTATTAACTATTACACTGACCAAATCCTACAACCAAAAAAAAAACATAAAAATATGAGCGTCGCAATACCGTAAGAGAGCTGGATACAATTTAGTCCATTTGTCAGCAAACATATCGCAATCTGGTGCAAATGCAAGGTGCTCATTAAGGTGCATACGTGCGCAAACAATCGGCGAGTGTTTATGCGCTACCGTTCGATTCGTCTCCACCGCAAGCAGATTATGGCTGCGACATCAGCGGGTCGATCAGAGCAGAGGGGTAATCGCGTAACAGCACGCGTTAGGACAATTTAACTGTCATTTTTCCATTAAAAAAGCGACATTAAGACCTACCTGACGCGCGTACAATGCGTTACGTGATCGACCCGTAGGTTAACGCATTGTACGTACGTTAGGTGGATCTAAATGTCAAATATTTTGTGGAAAAATGACAGTTAAACTGTCCTAACGCGCGTTTGAAACGTTACGTGACTACCCCTCTGCTGTAGCAGTCAGGGACAAAAAGGAAATACAGAACCTTCCGACCAAATCCGAACTGAACACTTCATAATTGTCCAGCGTGTCGGGTCCTGCATGGCTATCACAGCACGGCCCGCGAGCTGTGTCGCGGCGAGATAGACCATCCGTCGCTTTCTAATTAGAACAATTAGAAAGAGACGGATAGTCTATGTCGCCGCGGTTTCGTACATGTCGTACCCATTCACACTCATCTGATAGGTAGCTCTGACGTCTCCTTTTGTGTCAGACAACAGAGCGATTTTTATTACAAAGTACACCCGCTGTGGTCGTGGGTTAAAATATAACCTAGTTTCCATCCCAATGGTCCATTATATACACACGCGACCGATTTTTTGAAATCGGATTTTGTTTTTCCTGTGATACACCTCCTTTCTTACCTCCCTCCTACCTCTTTCTATTATTATAGTATTATTATTATAGCTATAGCGTTCTAGTGAAATAAATTTTGCGTCGAGCTTTTTGCCGAGCCGAGCAATTATATTATTTTGCCGCTGGCGTCCCTCTCCGCCCACACCTTCCGCATAGCATTTGGAGCGTTCGCTAGAATGCTCGTGAAAATGTTCGTGGCGTTGTTTTGCTCTATACTTGGTTCTGTTCGTTGTTCAGTGTACAGTTCAACATATTCAAAAACAGCGAATTCTCGATGTTCGGTTACATGTGAATACTCAAGTCTAATAGCACCTTTAGGAATCGAAATCAGTTTTATATTTGTCTCCCGTCATAATAAACATACGTGTTTTTTTAACCGTCTTAGACCCGAAGCCCACTTACTCGTAAAGTATCTAAAACTTACTAATCATTCGTGAAAAAAAAATGTATTAGTTAAGTTTTTAGTACTAATAAAAATAAAAATAAAATTGTTTTAATTCAGACCAGTGATCCATATTATGTTAGTAACAAAATGAAATGAAATGAAATGAAATAGACAATTTAGATCCTTAACGCTATGTTAGTAACAATAATAATAATGAAGGAAACAACAACAAAACAAAAAAGTACACAGCAGATCGAAGTTCGTTATTGTGGGCGCAAATAGCCATTGTTCTACTTGGTCCCACCGATAACCACTTCGACCCAGTACTTGGTGAGCACGGTGAGGGGGCGGGGTGACTAATAAAAGGTAATTATGTTTGAAAAAATCCTGTATGACGCGCGGTGCGAAGTTCATTCACCCGTACCCGGTTAGAGTTCGTACCATCTACAAAAGATGGCGGCTAGCGGTCACTGCGGTCACTCGGCTGGATGGTTAAAATAAATATTAATACAAAAAAAAAACAATATACAGGCTGAATTTTTAATCAGTGTCCAAATTCAAGTATAGATTAGATTAGATTAGATTATTTATTTCATGATAAAAAATAACATTACATATTTGCATCCATGTCAAAAAAATAAGAATTTTTATCACGATCGTCAAAAACAGAGAAAAATTAAGATATAATAAGATAAGATACGATTCTTCAGCAAAAAATATAAAATATGTTTTTTTGTTTCATATCATTCTGAACTAATTTTTTTAGTAATTGCTGCTTAAAGTTATCCCAAAAAACCTTACTGCGCGGGCACCTCAGCGCCTCACGCCTCTCCCTCCCCCGCCCCCGCCCCGCTCCGCGCGGCACTGAATCCCGAGTAACCACGCTGTACGGATAATTCTTTTGGGATAGACGATTTATAATTAAAAAATACATACCTGTTTTTTTTTCATAAATGGAGTCTACTAGTGATACCAAATACCTCCAAAAATTTGGACACTCATTAAAAAATCACATATACACAATATACATTGAAAAATGAAATAAAAAAACAAAAAAACCCTTTTTTTAAGTTTTTTGTGATGTATACATTAACTGGGCTTCGGCTCTAAGACGGTTAAAAAAAACACCCTGTATATTCAGGTGATATAAACAGATTTATAAACCCTTTATCATCTGACGACCGCTTTAGCCTAGTTGATAGTGACCCTGCCTACGAAGCAAGAGGTCCTGAGTTCGAATCCCGGTAAAGGCGTTTATTTGTGTGATGAGCACGAATATTTGTTCCTTAGTCATGGTATTTAGGTATTTATTTATCTATATAAGTATGATTATCGTTGTCTTGTACTCAAAGTACAAGCTTTGCTTAGTTTGGGCCTAGGTCGATTTGTGTAAGATTGTCCCCTCATATGTATTTATTTACTTATATCCACAACTCTGCTCTAATTACAGAGATAATTCGACGTTCTACACAGACACATAGTGTAATCAAGTAAGATTATTATCCCCAATAATCTGGGATCTTAATTTGGCTGGCCATTGTGCCGGCAGGCCCCTCATGCGGATACATATGGATAGAAATATAGATATACTATAGGGGCTGCGGTTGGGGTAGGGTTAACAGGTAATTGGAAAAATGTTAACACAATTTGGAATCTATACAAATAAATGACTATATATTGAAAGACCGTCTGTCTTTAAAGACATAAAAAACATTTTAAAAGTTCAAAAAATTAATCGACAAGAAAAATCTATACATCAAACCAATTCGCTCACAAAATTTTACGAGAATTGATTGAGAGATGCGACCTGTAGAGGCATAGCCGCACATAATTTTGGAAATTTTCGAAATAATTTTGCCCAAGTTAAAATGACTTCGTTCGCTTCGCTCGCGTGTCTATTCGCTTGTACTGGTGCCACTTCTTGACTATAATCCTCGTAACTCGTATACTATATGGTTATCATACATATAAAGGAAGTCTGCGAGATTGTAAGTATACGGAAGCACTTATCCGATTTCAAAAATACTTTCACCAGTGTATAGATTTTCTGGATGGTTTATCCCGCGGGTGTGCCTGCCTTCTCTACAACATGCAGGAGAAGTCGCGCGGGCAGATAATAGATACTATATAGCCGTGGTAAACTATTCGAATGGCGTCTGGTTACCCTAGTGTTGGGTAAAGGTCACTCAAGCGCACAATCAATCAACGATCCAATTCCGTATACAGGGTGTGGCCTGTAACAGGGGCAAATATTTAAAAGGACGCTTCCTTGGGGCATCTGTAGTAACCCCTTGTGTCCAATTTTTTATTTATTTTTTACTAGAGTAATGTTGATGTAAAGTTATGACTTTCAAGTAATGTATCTTGGCACCACGAGATCACAGCACAGCAGTCAATGCAGATTTTGAGGTAACATCATGTAATGAGTAAACCCCGGTATCGAAGGTGCAAAATGGTAGCTTTCAAGTTCTTAGGGATGGGTAATCATATTTTTGATGTTGATATCGATACACGATTTTTCTATACATTAGTTTGTACACAGTTAATTTTTTTAGATCTATGATAATCATTGACAATAAAAATATAAATAGTTATTAGTACAACAAAAGATATATCTATGGTTGCTATTACTTTTCTTATGTTTCGAGTTGCAAAGCAGTGCACGAACACTCTTGTGATAAACCTATTCAATAGAGATTAATACTGGCCACTTATACTGATAATAAATTATTTACGTCAATAGATAATCAATGTCACTTTACAACAATTTCTTCGATTAAATAGCTGTTTACGAGTTTATTCGTCTAAAATCATTTATGCAATAGAAAATTGCATTGAAAAGCATTTTTGTTTTTAATAGATGTTTTTGGGGTTTTTGAATTTTATTGTTTTTTTTTTTAGTGTTTTATAAATAAATAAAACTACTTGTGTCACCCCAGAAGAGTAAAAAATACACGTGACCTTACTTGAATTAAAAAAAAGATAAAAAAATCATATCTTTTTCAATTATAACCACCTGGAAATGATTGCTCACAAGCTCATTGTCTACCGTTATATTTTTGCTCCTATTCCAGGCCACACCCTGTATATACGTATATGCATGTATTTTATACATATGTCACCAGTGGGTAGAAATGGTTGTTGATTGATAGTATGGTAAAAATATTTCATTTCTACAGTATTTGTTAGTTTGCCTGGGTCTACAATGAGCAGTATTCTTTAATATCGTATACAATTAACGATTAGGGAAAGCAGTTGGTTATTGAGCGTCTCCGGTCCAGATTTGTTCTGAAATGCTTAAATGGTATCTAAGAATTATACTGCGTGTTTTTGTCAATTTCCGTTAATTGCAATGGGGCATAGGTTAGATCAAATAAAGTTAATTTCTCCAGACAGACAGACAGTGGTATCTTAACTCTTACTGTTATCAAGATATTCAATATTTTAATGTAATCAGATTTGCAGCTTTAACCACTGTTAACTAATGCTACATTCAATTATTTTCTTATTTGCTTTTATCCATTCAATTGTTTGCTTAATAATTATGCTTATTTGTTTCTGTGAATGTACTCTGCAATATGCCGAAGTTAACCGAAATTCCCAGGAACACCATGTATTACGTAAGTCCGTTCAAAAACAGGATAAGCGTTTTAAAAAGGACATGATTTAGCTGACTTGAGACACTGCGGAATGTTAGACGAAAAGATTGGCCGTAGCTTCCCGAACGCTGCCCAGCCTCTTCTCTCTCTTTCTCGAATGAATAAATGAATATATTTATTCACAAGAACACAAAACATAAAATTCATGCACTTACACATTATGTTCGACCATCAGGTATGTGAATTTTACAGTGAGTGTGCGTGAGCTCTAGTTTTATTTGATGTTCCGCTTGCGGATCGAATAGTATGTAATATTTAATAAGTATATGATTAAAACTTATGGCTAAAAAACTCATTGACGCTATAAAAACAAAATTAACATAATAATTTGTGAAGTTCAGATTTTAAAGTTGCTGGAATCTTATTTAATATTTTAATGCACATAATGTGCGCACTCTTTTTCTTTTGCGGTGGAAGTGTCATTTGATACCTCCTTAGCGATCGACCTGCCATATTTTTCGGAGCTGCTCGAAGCAGAGCTATAACCACGAACTTCGAAATTGGAAGTTCAGTTATTGCCATCTCTAGCGCACTCACGATACTCGAGTGACAAGGATGCATGCTTACGAACTTTGAGTTTCCATTTTCGTGGTAGCACCGTAGGATCTACCTAACTCGACAGTCTGCCCTTATATATTTACGGCCATTCCCAATAATCAATCCACGCATAGTTTTCCTTACCAGCAGTTACATTTTGACACATTTTCTACGGGTAATCTGTCAAAATGTAACTGCTAGTAAGGAAAACTATCCGTGGATTGATTATTGGGAATGGCCGTTGAACTACAGTTATTTTCATCTTCAATCAGGTTACCCACTACACACACTAGTGTCATCAGTAGTGGTTTATCAGTGGTTACTAAACCACTGATAAACAGATAACATTTGAAATTCGATTTGAATATTGTTTTGTCACAAAATGCCTCAGTATCGTGCAAGGTAAACGTCCGAGTGCTCGACGCTGTACTAGTATTAATGGCATGGGCACTCTATGTCAAAGCAATACGGGTTAAATTCGAACTAATTTCTTATCGTTTCCTTTCATTTTACACGACCGTTTCCCGTTTCCAAAGACAAAGCCAAAGAGAATAAGGAACTCCGATATTTTTTCAATTGCTCCATTGGCGTTTGACAAAGCGTCCGTCGGCCCGACGGGCGTAGGCGTCGAGAACTTAGCTCGTGCATTTTTAATGGAGGCTTGCTGCGTTAATCTAAAGAACCAACCATTCAATACCTACCAGTGTTTGTTACGGAATTCCGTTGAACCTCTAGTACTTCACTTTCTGATAACTACCAGCGCAATCTTTTAGTATGTTATTAGGTATGTCTCTTGAGGGGTAATCACATGACGTTTTGAACGCGCGTTAGGTAGATCCAACTGGTTCAGATTTAGGCGTGATTGATGCGTTGTTGCATGCGCGTCAGGTAAATCTAAATGTCGCTTTTTATATGGAATAATGACAGTTATAACTACAACTTGGAAAGGTGGGAAACCCGCGACATTTTCATTTCAAAGTCCAATTTCTTAAAAACGGCTGAACAGATTTTCATGAAACATGGCTAAGAACACTCGGGTTAAAATTATCTATGATACAAAAAAAACCGTATTCAAATCGGTCCATCGGTTTGGGCGCTACGTTACCACAGACAGATACACAGATACACAGACACGTTAAACTTATAACACCCCTCTCTTTGCGTATACCCCTCTGCTGCTGGTTGCTTACGTAACGCATTGTATGTGCGTCAAGTTGCTCTAAATGTTTTTGTATGGGAAAATGACAGTTGAATTTGTTCTAACGCTCATTCTAACCACACCTCCAGACTTCCCAGTTACGTGTTTACCCTTCTGGATATGAACTGTACAAAATAGTTGATTTTCATTTTAAATTTTGATGTTAATTTAAATTAGACAATATTATTGAAGTGTAAGTCATATGCCCTGACGCACAACCTTAAATATAAATGTAAACAAGAGTGAGTACATGGTCTTCAAAGCGGGTAGCAAGTGCCCATCACACATCCCACCGATTCAGTTGAATGGCAAGCTGCTTGAAAGGGTTTACCTCGGGCACTTGTTAACCGACGATTTTCGTGATGATGCCGATATTGAGAGGAAGAGGAAGGCCTTAGCCATCAGGGCAAATATGATAGCTCGCAGGTTCAGGCGGTGTACAGCGCAAGTTAAAATAACATTATTTCGTGCGTTCTGTACATCGCTGTACACCTGCAGCTTGTGGACTAGGTACACGCAGCGGGTTATTAACGCCATGCGCGTGCAGTACAATGATGCGTTCAGGGTACTGTTACGGCTGCCTCGCTAATGCAGTGCGTCGGACATGTTCGCGGACGCGCACGTGGACGGTTTCCACGCGACGCTGCGTAAGCGCTGCGCCGCGACGCTCCGCAGAGTGCGCGACGGCCGCCACAATCTCCTGACCGTTGTGGCCGACAGATGGGACAGTGGCCCGACACGGCATTGGTCCTCTCTGCATTTAAGCCTAGCATATAAGAATATTATTTAAGTTAACCTTAGTATTCGTTTTTATTGTAAGGCACCTACTAACAAAATATGGACAAAATTAGTCTGAAATAAATGCATTTTTTTTATATTCACACTGAACATATTTGAATATGAACCTATTTCATACTGGACAAAATGGGCTGGATTAATTTTAAACAAAAAAACTGTTATAAAAAAATATCATCATCATTCATCATCATTTCAGCCGAAAGATGTCCACTGTTGGACATAGACTTTCCCCAAAGGGTGTCACAAAAAATTATAGACATAATAAAATTTGGCACTAGGCCCCCTGATCAAATATTGTTATACTTTGGCCGCTCCGATGCTCCGCTGCGACGCTTCGCTGCGACCGCCGTATGCTGATAAAGACCAAAGGCAAGGTCTACAAAACAGCTGTGAGACCTGCAATGGTGTACGGTGCCGAATGCTGGGCGATTAAACAAGCGCATGAACAAAAACTCCACGTCAATGAGATGAAGATGCTGAGATGGGCGGCCGGTGTAACGTGACTCGATAAAGTGCGTAACGAACACATCAGAGGAAGCTATAAGGTCGCCCCCATCGCCGAGAAGGTCAAGGTATCTCGCATGAGATGGTACGGGCATGTTATGAGACGCGACGAAGGCCATGTCGCGAAGAAAGCCCTCGCATTACCGGACAACAAGAGAGGCAGAGATCGCCCGTTTGTTACGTGGTGGTCCACCATATCAAAGGACTTGAAACAAGCCCAGTTGAACATACAGACAACTCAGGATCGCCCAACCTGGCGCATGAGAACGAGGAGGGCCGACCCCAAATAATGGGAAGAGGCACAGAAAGAAGAAGAAGAAGACTTTGGCCGCTCCGATATATCTGATGGCGACTGTACCTAACGACGTGTCTCCATACGCATTGTGATGAAGGTTAATGGAATTTAATTGTCATAACTAATTGAGTCCCGGTAACTTCGGCGACTAAATTACTCCCACGCGAGGCGTCACTAACATCGTGACGTCGTTTCCATTTACATTTTGTGTAGAAGTCATTAAATTGTGACGTCACATTTGATACTATAATAGAAGCTGGATATAATATAGCCTTAGCCATCCCAAAAGTTCATTCCACACGCAGGTGAAATATGTTTAGAAATTGGTTAAGCGTTCTGTATACTCTTTACATACAAAGTTTCAAAGCGACAGTGTCACAGAATTTTTCTCTTTATAATATTACTAGCTGAAGCTACGGTAGCCTAGTGGTTCAGGCATGCGGCTGTCAAGCGGCGGTCGTGGGTTCGAATCCCGGCTCGTACCAATGAGTTTTACGGAACTTATGTACGGGATATTTACCGTAAGCTTTTCGGTGAAGGAAAACATCGTGAGGAAACCGGTCTAATCCCAATAAGTTCTAGTTTTTGGAAGGTCAGATCGCAGTCGCCTTCGTAAAACTAGTGCCTATGCCGAATCTTGGGATAAGGTGTCAAAGCGGACCCCGGGCTCGTTTAGGGCACAACCGGGAATAACGCTAGCAGGATGATGATTGATGATAAATTACTGCTTGCCCGCGCGGCTTCGCTCGCGTATTTCAAGGAACGTAGGCAAACCTGCGGGATAAAATATAGCCTATCAACAAAGTTCATTCTACACGCAGGTGTTTTTTTTTAATTGGATAAGTGGTTCCGGAGATTACCCTACACATACAAACCTACAATCTCACAGACTGTTCCTCTTTATTGAACGAAGCGAGCGAAATGAAGGAAGTTCTCCGTGTCACCTTGGACCGAAATACTTTCGTATATAAAGATGAAGGAAGTTCTCCGTGTTACCTTGGACCGAAATTATTTCGTATATAAAGATGAAGGAAGTTCTCCGTGTCACCTTGGACCGAAATTATTTCGTATATAAAGATGAAGGAAGTTCTCCGTGTCACCTTGGACCGAAATTATTTCGTATATAAAGATGAAGGAAGTTCTCCGTGTTACCTTGGACCGAAATTCTTTCGTATATAAAGATGAAGGAAGTTCTCCGTGTCACCTTGGACCGAAATTATTTCGTATATAAAGATGAAGGAAGTTCTCCGTGTCACCTTGGACCGAAATTATTTCGTATATAAAGATGAAGGAAGTTCTCCGTGTTACCTTGGACCGAAATTATTTCGTATATAAAGATGAAGGAAGTTCTCCGTGTCACCTTGGAACGAAATTCTTTCGTATATAAAGATGAAGGAAGTTCTCCGTGTCACCTTGGACCGAAATTATTTCGTATATAAAGATGAAGGAAGTTCTCCGTGTTACCTTGGACCGAAATTCTTTCGTATATAAAGATGAAGGAAGTTCTCCGTGTTACCTTGGACCGAAATTCTTTCGTATATAAAGATGAAGGAAGTTCTCCGTGTCACCTTGGACCGAAATTATTTCGTATATAAAGATGAAGGAAGTTCTCCGTGTCACCTTGGACCGAAATTATTTCGTATATAAAGATGAAGGAAGTTCTCCGTGTTACCTTGGACCGAAATTATTTCGTATATAAAGATGAAGGAAGTTCTCCGTGTCACCTTGGAACGAAATTCTTTCGTATATAAAGATGAAGGAAGTTCTCCGTGTCACCTTGGACCGAAATTATTTCGTATATAAAGATGAAGGAAGTTCTCCGTGTTACCTTGGACCGAAATTCTTTCGTATATAAAGATGAAGGAAGTTCTCCGTGTCACCTTGGACCGAAATTATTTCGTATATAAAGATGAAGGAAGTTCTCCGTGTTACCTTGGACCGAAATTCTTTCGTATATAAAGATGAAGGAAGTTCTCCGTGTCACCTTGGACCGAAATTATTTCGTATATAAAGATGAAGGAAGTTCTCCGTGTTACCTTGGACCGAAATTATTTCGTATATAAAGATGAAGGAAGTTCTCCGTGTCACCTTGGACCGAAATTCTTTCGTATATAAAGATGAAGGAAGTTCTCCGTGTTACCTTGGACCGAAATTCTTTCGTATATAAAGATGAAGGAAGTTCTCCGTGTCACCTTGGACCGAAATTCTTTCGTATATAAAGATGAAGGAAGTTCTCCGTGTCACCTTGGACCGAAATTCTTTCGTATATAAAGATGAAGGAAGTTCTCCGTGTTACCTTGGACCGAAATTCTTTCGTATATAAAGATGAAGGAAGTTCTCCGTGTTACCTTGGACCGAAACTCTTTCGTATATAAAGATGAAGGAAGTTCTCCGTGTCACCTTGGACCGAAATTCTTTCGTATATAAAGATGAAGGAAGTTCTCCGTGTCACCTTGGACCGAAATTCTTTCGTATATAAAGATGAAGGAAGTTCTCCGTGTCACCTTGGACCGAAATTCTTTCGTATATAAAGATGAAGGAAGTTCTCCGTGTCACCTTGGACCGAAATTATTTCGTATATAAAGATGAAGGAAGTTCTCCGTGTTACCTTGGACCGAAATTCTTTCGTATATAAAGATGAAGGAAGTTCTCCGTGTTACCTTGGACCGAAATTCTTTCGTATATAAAGATGAAGGAAGTTCTCCGTGTTACCTTGGACCGAAATTCTTTCGTATATAAAGATGAAGGAAGTTCTCCGTGTTACCTTGGACCGAAATTCTTTCGTATATAAAGATGAAGGAAGTTCTCCGTGTCACCTTGGACCGAAATTCTTTCGTATATAAAGATGAAGGAAGTTCTCCGTGTTACCTTGGACCGAAATTCTTTCGTATATAAAGATGAAGGAAGTTCTCCGTGTCACCTTGGACCGAAATTATTTCGTATATAAAGATGAAGGAAGTTCTCCGTGTTACCTTGGACCGAAATTATTTCGTATATAAAGATGAAGGAAGTTCTCCGTGTCACCTTGGACCGAAATTCTTTCGTATATAAAGATGAAGGAAGTTCTCCATGTTACCTTGGACCGAAATTCTTTCGTATATAAAGATGAAGGAAGTTCTCCGTGTTACCTTGGACCGAAATTCTTTCGTATATATGTAAAGATGAAGGAAGTTCTCCGTGTCACCTTGGACCGAAATTCTTTCGTATATAAAGATGAAGGAAGTTCTCCGTGTCACCTTGGACCGAAATTCTTGCATATGTATAGACGAAGGAAGTTCTCCGTGTTACCTTGGACCGACATTCTTTCGTATATAAAGATGAAGGAAGTTCTCCGTGTTACCTTGGACCGAAATTCTTTCGTATATAAAGATGAAGGAAGTTCTCCGTGTTACCTTGGACCGAAATTCTTTCGTATGTATAGACGAAGGAAGTTCTCCGTGTCACCTTGGACCGAAATTCTTTCGTATGTATAGTTGTCCCGCTGTGCCACTGTCCCTCCTCTACAAGTAGCATTACTCAACAGATTCCCGTGAAATTTTGTGAGCAGTAGGGTCGGTAATGAAATGGACTCCGGACCGTTCATGCTTGCAAGGGCATAGTACCTACCTAACTACTTAAGGGGATGCCTTGATTCGAGTCGAACACGCCCCCTAGACAAAGACACACTTATGCCTTCCGCGCACGAGAAAAAGAATGTAACACTTCGGGAATGGCTTTTTCGGACAAATTTCGATAAATACCTAACTTAGATAAGTTTATTTATATTTTAGATGAGATAAAATACTATAGATAGTATTAACTTGATTGTGTCGTAAAATAATGTATCGTTTGAGTAGGCTGAGTAAAAAAAGGAAAATACAGACCCGACTGGATTTTTTTATTGAGGAAATTTTAAGCAATCATGTTTCGATAAAATCATATAAACAATCATATAGTGAAGAATCATATATCTGAAAATCAGACCTTATTGTTTTTTAATCTAGTCAGAACGGCGAAGGTTTTAAAGCACGCGATAATTTCTAATGCACCGCCTTAAATACTAGTGTTATTATTATTCTCATTACTCAATTTCAATCTTAGGCTAGGTTTTTACAATAATTATATAAAAAGTAAAATTTAAAAACTATATACAAAACATAAAATCATTATAAAAACCTTACCTAGGGTACCGCCGGCAGCGAGGTGGGGCCTATTATTATTATTATCGTATTGACGAGAGACATCATTCTGGTCTTGACACGTTTTATTGTTATTGACCCTGTACATCTCTGACAATATTACATTAATGTTCCTTTTTAACCGACGTCAAAAAAAGGAGGAGGTTCTCAATTCGGTTGTATTTTTTTATTTTATTTTTCAATGTTTGTTACCTCAGAACTCCGTCATTGATGAGCCGATTCATAATTTTTTTTTGTACTTACCATATACTTACCATGTTTCCAGGTGGGTCCCATTTTTTTGAAAATTCAATTGGATGATGGGATCCATTAGGAATTAAGGGAACTCCTCAATTATATTAGGCACGCGTGTAGTGATTTTGGTATTTTCTATTATAACTCGTGTATTTACATCCGGAAATCATAAATTGGTGGAGTGGAATTGATGATGAAGACCACAGATGACTTATGGAATTCCTCAATTATATACTTAAAAGTACAAAAGTATATCACAGATTCTGATAGGATTCCGTTGAAATAGCAACTAATGAAGTGCCAAGGGTGATCCTTGTGGAATTGACGGAAGTCCTTAAATATTATCGGGTCACATACAGCAATTGGGTTTTTTTCTATAATAATCAACGCATTTGCTCTCGGAAATCAGTTCATGAGGTAAATTGGAAAAGAAATGTTCTCGTGGCTTGGCGGAGTACTAAATTGAAGTCGGTTAAAACTTTGTTTTTAAAGTAAATTATTTGTTTTGTTTTGACGCTTAGAGACCGTATACACCTCTACGAACATTAGAATAATTATTAATTGTACAGTCAAGGAATTTAATTTAGGACCCACTTAAGGTTGACAATCCTGTCGATTTGTATTGGACTACAAAGAATATTTTTGCGAAAAGGGTCGTAAATTAAATTACTTGACTGTATTTGGACGCTCAGAGACCTTATACATATCTGGAATACTGATTTAATATCATTAACTTCTTGTTAATGCCGATACAAACCTTATATCGAATGTAATGGTCATATTTTGCAATTTTGTTTTGTTTTCATTAACTTAGTGACATTTAGTTTGTTAACCGTTTATATCATGTCCTTAATCTGCAATGAAAACGAACTTAACCAACAAATAATTTGAAGACGAAACAAAAACAATGAAAACTGGTATCTATTACGTTACGATTAAAGTCGTTGAGTAAAAGGTGAAGTCTAATGGATATAACATTTGTACAACGGTTAAAAAGGTCCTAAAATTAAATAAACTGCAAATGAAATTAGACGTTAACTGTTTAGCCTAAGGTTGATTTTTAATGTAATATAATACCGAAGAGGGAGGGATTCCTTGTTTTGACAAAAGTTCAGCAACAGTTAAACCCCGGACAGATTCGAGAGGCATTTGAATAAGGGTTTGGCTCAATTTTGAAGTAAATTGGTTTCCTCACGGCTAATTTAAGGGGCGAAGGAAATAAATTAGAGATTCAGATGTGACAATGTTCTGAAAGTTAGACTTGTCGGAGCTACGGATAGTTCTTGAAAGTATTTCGTGAGAGGTAAACTACAGGCGCTTTCATTACCGGGTTTAGAACCCTGGACCGCCAGCTTCGCAGGCAGGGACTCTACGTGGTCAATGCACAGAAAAAAATACGTTCGATATGAATAATTTAATTTAATCTATCTCGAAGGAGATGATGCGATCAAGCGAAATTATCTTGGGTCAAGATATCTTTCTCTTAGTTCGAGAGAATCTTCTAAATTCAAGATGATAATCTATTTCATTTAAGGTATTGACGGACGTTCTTCGGTACGGTAATTAAATGGCCCAACGCACGACACCTTAGTGCCCAATAGTTGACAGCTATTGTGCACCTATATTTTTTTGATATAAGATTGAAAGTTTTTCATATTAGGCCAGTGATGGGCACTGGGAGGTATTTTTTTAGTATACCCGTCAGTACGTTAATCGTGATCCCCTGTCAAACAGGCAACATACAGTCGCCATTGGATATATCGGAGCGTCCAAAGTGCTCACAAATATCTGAACACGTCTCTAATGCCTCGACAATAGAGACGTGTTCAGATATTTGTGAGCACTTTGGCCGCTCCTATATATCTCATGGCGACTGTACCAACAGGTTAGTGCGCCTGTCATTTCATTTTGTGAATTGTAAACTGGTGCGCCGTTGTGTCTACGACATACACATATTACGTATATTCCTTTGATCGTCAGCAAGCGTTT
Source organism: Epinotia bilunana (assembly GCA_947049275.1). NCBI lineage: Eukaryota > Metazoa > Arthropoda > Insecta > Lepidoptera > Tortricidae > Epinotia > Epinotia bilunana. The sequence continues at coordinate 3,849,908 of OX346275.1, read as the reverse complement.
TAAACGGAACTAAAGAACTTATCTTCATACAATCTCTATGGCGGTTACGCCGTTTCGGTGCTCGACTAGACCTTTACTATGCGGAACTAAAAGCCTAATATTCATACGATATCTGCGGCGGTTACGTCGTTACGGTCCTCGGGTGGATTAGCCGCTGAACCGTGTGTGCAGTGTTGACGAATTTTGAGGCCACATTTATGGGGAATGTAACCATCAAAATTTTGTCTCGCTCGCTCGCTGGTGTTAGCTCGATGTGCTGTGCTCTCCACCCGTGCGCCCACTTGCGATGTTAAAACACTTTTGGTCATATAAACGAATGATTGGTTCGGAATGAGCTACGTTCAGATACCTAGATACATAGATCGTAGATAAATTCTTTTCTTTTTACTGCCAGGTTGGCTTATACGAGGAAAGCCACGGGTTCGGCTACGAGCATAAGCGCGTAACGGTTCTTGGCAGTGAATGTGTTAAATAAATCATTATAAAAAAATAATTAGTGTTATAATATTATACTGTACTCGTTTACTCGTAGTCTGTTAGTCTGTAAAGTATTTTTAACTATGGGCCTTAGTTACCTGAAATAAATGTTTTATTTTATTTTATTATTATTAGGGGACAATTTGACACAAATCGAAATAGCTAGAGTACGCTCAATACGGCTTGTGTTATGGATACTAGACGACGATATATTTAACACATAAATATGAAAACTTAATTCCATAGAAGGTAACCAAGACTCAAGTACAAATATTCATGCCCAGCACGCCAGATATTTGCAATTATGCTCGAGATTATTCCATTCAAAAGCAACCCTACAGTCCTAGATAGAAGATTGCATTTCCAACGACAGTTTTACAAAAAGGCGGCCACATGAAGGTAATGTCAACCATACGGATATAATAGTCAGCTTCGTAGGCAGGGCCCTTGCCAGACAAAGAATGAGTTACTTTGGTAGCGACTATCCGCAACCAAAGGAATTCAAGGTGCTCCCGCTGAGCTGCTTTCCGCTTTGTGGAAATGATGGAGCGAGGTTGGGAGTAGGCATAAAGGAGAGGGCGAATGCACAAAAGATCCCGCCTGGTCGAAGTGCATCCGAAAGGGCCCTCATCTAGATAAGATAAGATAAAACGGTCGAAAAAACAGTCAGATAATAAACAATGTTATACAATGTTGCTAAGGTGGTTCGACGACCATAACCAAACCGGCGCCGTTGGCACTGCTGTGTCAACTGCTTGCTGAGTGGAGACCTTTTCGGTAGCACATCCCTATTTGTTAGTTCATAAGGTGCATTATGTGAATGTATGTGTAATGATGTGTTATCCGAATAAATTTCTATTCTATTCTATTCATAAAAAACTTCTTTTGACATTCGCAGGCCAACGGCGTGATATTCTAAGAGACTTAGGTATTTAACAATCTTTCGTAAATTGGCTTTGCATTTGCACGAAATTCCCCATTTCCTGGAATAAAATTGTATAAACTAGAGTAATTTGAGAATAATCGTTTTCCCAAAGTATCACGTGTTAAACTAATTTCTCAAACTATTCTAGTTTATACAAGTTTATTCTAGGCAAGGGGGGATTTCGCACAAATGGAGCACATTAGTTTCTTAAAATATCACGCCGTTAGCCTGCGAATTTCAAAAAAACGTTTTGTATGGTCGTCGAACCACCTTAACAATCATTATTTGACGATCATTAGATAAATTCGTGTACCTAAATGAAACGAAATCGGAGAGAAAGAATATACTTAATGGAAAAATAAGTCATCTTCATCTGCAGCCCCCGACAGGACCTCCTCCATTAGGTATGAGTACTATTTTAGGTTTCAAGTTCAAGATATTATATAAAATATCGCTGCAAAGTCGTGTGTAACCACTAACCACTCAAAATCGTAACGTACACGTATCGTATGTCATTAATTTACCTTTGATAATCGGATGTGACCTGTTCACCCAATGCGTGCATTGTTGAAGAGGCAATTTTGCACTCATATCGGGAATAATTGGATCGCAACGCGTATAATAAAAATCTTTTCATGCGTCTGAAAGGTTCATTTCATTTTGACGAGAAAAGCGTCACTACAAAAACTCTGTAGGTACTTACAGTCAGCAGCAGAAGTAGCGACGCTAAATAACCCGCTCAAAAAAAATTTTTTTTTTTAACCTGACTGTTGCTATAATAGGACGAACCCAATTTAGCGGTCGAATTGCGTGGTTGAAGGGTAGCCTGGGTAAAATCCAGGGGGAGCTTCCGGCACGACCACGTGGGACGCTCAAAATTATCTAGACAGCTCTTATATATCCTCGTTTAAGGGACAATTATGTCTCGTTCTACCATATAGCCGCGTCCTGGGCTGTTATTCGCTAAGCCCTAATACGGCTCACCCCGCCGGTCACCCGTCACGAAACTAAACCTCTACCGACGCTTAGTTCACACATCACGCATCACGGTGTCAAGATATATTTGTGGGTGAGCGTTGAGGTGAGCTTAAAACAAGTTACAGAATAGGGGGGCTGTATGATGGGTCAGGATGGCCCATTGTATGGAGCGGCCATGACGCATTGTACGTACGTTAGGTGTAAATCTAAATGTCAAATTTTATATGGAAAATTACAGCTAAACTGTCCTAACGCGCGTTCAAAACGTAACGAGACTACCCCTCTGGTGGTAAAGCTTGTTTGAGCTCTATATCTATATGTCTAGCCATCGACAAAAGGAATCCTCGAATCAATAAGGGATCGGCAACGCGCTAGTTACCTCCCCAGTAATCGCAAGCGTCCATAGATAGGCTACGCCGTTGCGGTGTCTGCTTTTCATCAGGCAGACTGTGTGCCTGTTGATCACCGCCGTATTATAAAAAACATGTATCGCTAGTTACACTTTTTTTATTTCAAAATACACGCGTCAATAAAAATCATCAATTAAGTTTACAAACGTATGAACGAGCGAGAGAAGCGAACGAAGTGCTCCATCTCCTGCTGTTCTTCTCTACAGCAGGTCGATCAAGTAACGCATTGTGCGCGCGCGCGCGACAGGTAGATCTAAATGTCACTTTTTATACGGAAAAATGACAGTTAAATTGTTTTTCATTTTCGGAAAGTTACGTGATTACCCCATTGGTTACAGTGGTGTTAAGACAAAAATGTTGGTTTCACTATGTGCGTACGTTAGGTAGATCTGAATGTCATTTTTTATATGGAAAAGTGACAGACTGTCCTAACGCGCGTTCGAAACGTCACGTGATTACCCCTCAGGTCGCATTTCTCCACCGATTCTCCCTCGAGCAGGTTTAATAATAATGAATTTTTTTTCGATTCAGTTTTTCGAAATTTACATTACAGTCAGGTTCGCGAATTATGCTCACCGAGCTACTAGTCTATGATGCTTTATGAATTAATGTAAGTATAACTTTTTCACAGTTAAGGAAAGTAAAAGTTAAGAACTACAAATTGACATGACCCTAATTCACCTTAAGGTGGTTCGACGATCATACAAAACGTCTTTTGACATTCGCAGGCCAACGGCGTGATATTTTAAGAAACTTATGAAACAATCTTTCATAAATTGGTTTTCCATTTGCGCGAAATTCCCCATTTCCTAGAATAAACTTGTATAAACTAGAATAATTTGAGAATAATCGTTTTCCCAAAGTATCATCTGACAAACTAATTTGCCTGCCTATGAAATCATCTCGACAGAAAAGAGAAGTTTATTTATTTATTTCGGTACTTACTTACTTTTCTTTGGCATATACCTAATGTGCTATTTAGGACACTCACTCCGCATGTTGTCACGGAAACAGTGACGCCGATTATCAGTTAGATTAGAGCCTCAAAAATTATTAAAACAATCAACGTTATAATTTTTAGGCAATGGATACCTAAAAATTACAAGAAGAGAGTTTTACAATTTATAAAAAATGCTCTCAAATGGTTCTTCCTTTTGGGATCTTCACACAGACATACAGACATTATATTAAACCAATCACACACCCTACGTTTCCATCGGTGGTTAAAAGCACCTTGTAGCGGTGGGGGGTGATATCGATGGACGTACTTGATGAAAACGAGCGAATAAACAACTTGAGGTAATTTATTAGGACTTTACTCTAACCTCTAACTACTACAATCCGGATCCGAACTAAGCACGGTGATCCGTTACTTTTATAATGTGTTCGGAATAAGCACGGTGATCCGTTACTCAAGCGTACACATAGGTATGAGAAGAGATGCATTGTAGAAATCAGCAATGCTACTTAAGATTTTACGTTGAACAAACGATAGCGCGTTCTATTTCGACGCCAGCGCCATCTAGGGGAAATTGGGTCCCTAGCGATGTAGTTCTTCTACTCGCCCCTGGATGGCGTCAGTAGTGGTCATCGTCTGTTGCGCCAACGCCGTGGTTTCTTATTTTGCTACAACCTTAAATTAAATCAAGAACTTGCTCCTCCTTTTATTTAAGTCAGGTAATATGTACATTTATAAAACGTGCCTTTTCCACAAAAAACATTAAAACCTTAAACCGAATAAGCCTTAGATTCCAGGGCACGCAAAACTGACAAATGGTGTTAATTAATATGGCTTGGACTGTCCTGCTTTAATTAAGCCTGTATTCTACAAGAAATTCAATACGTATGCAATATGCTTGTCACTGGCTTGAAATATTTACTGTCAAGAAATGTTAAATCGGATGCACAATTCAAGTCTTTGAGTCCTGAGCTATGATGCCCTGTGTTAAAGCATCCAGTAGAATAATAAGTTTTAATGGTATTTTTTTTGCTTCCGACTCACATGGGTACAGATCACATGGGTAGTAGGTAGAACTGATTGAATACATTGAATTGAACTACTGTTGTGGAACGCAGACCCTGTGCGTGATCTATTATCTGAGCCACGCCCCGAAGCACGATTGCGTTTTAGTTTTTGTGGCGGTCAATAAGAGAGAGAATGATTGAAGGAACCGTTAGTTTTTTGTTTCCTAGTTTATAGGTAGACCGCTTAACTAAGTCCTCATCTGCGCGGCGCGCGGGTGCAGGTATGACGATAACGGGGCGCGGGCGACGCGTGCGGGAGGACTGAGTCTAGCGGTCTACCTATAAAGGTACTGGTACTTGAGTTTTTAAATGTATCGAACTGAACATCGCAAAGAGCCAACCTAGAGTCAAACATCGCTACGAACACTTTCACGATCATTCTAGCGAACGCTCTACTTAGTAAATAGTCCAGTCAATGAACTGACAACTTGTATGGAAAAAATGACAATTTTGGAAATAATTTATAATACTTAGCTTATTTTTTGTGTGTAACGGGTATATTATCAATTAAATAGTTACCCAGCGACAGAATCGGACAAAATTTCAGACATTCAAAAAAATATTTAAATTAACTAGCTTCTGAAAAGTTAGAAAAAATGTTACGCCGGAACTAAATTGCTCGGCCCGGCAAAAATCTCAAAACAAATCTACCGTCGCATCGCTAGAATGCTTGGTAGAACACTTTTGTTTATTTTGAGAGCTATTTAACCGACTTCGAAAAAAGGAGGACGTTCTCAATTCGGTTGTATTTTTTTTGTTTTTTTTTAAATGTTTGTTACCTCAGAACTCCGTCATTGATGAGCCGATCGGTAATTTATTTTTGTTTGTAAGTATATGCTTCCAGGTGGGTCCCATTTAAAAAAAAAATCAGTTGGATGATGGGATCCATGAGGAATTGAGGGAACTCCTCAATTATATTAGGCACGCGTGTAGAGATTTTGGTATTTTCTATTATAACTCGTGTATTTTCACCCGGAATCATAAATTTGTTGGAGTGGAATTGATGATGAAGACCACAGATGACTTATGGAATTCCTGAATTATGTACTTTAAGTACAAAAATACGTCACAGATTCTTATAAGATTCGTTGAAATGGCAACTAATGAAGTGCCAAAGGTGATCCTAGTCGGATCGACGGAAGTCCTCAAATATTATCGGGTCACATACAGCGATTGGGTTTTTTTCTCTTATAATCAAAATGCGTTGATTATGGAAATCAGTTCATGTGGTAAATTGGAAATTAAATGTGGAAATGTTCTCGTGGCTTGGCGGAGTACTAAATTGAAATCGGTTAAACTTGGTTTTTAAAGTAAATTATCCCTGTAATGTAACATTCGCTGGAATATTAACACCTTTAGGCGGTTCCTAAAATCGCGTAAACCACGGCCCGTGCAAGACACGTTTATGTCTTTCGTGAACGAGAGAAGATACAACACTCTTCGGGGATGGATTATTTGGACAAATCATCATCCTCCTAGCGTTGTTCCCGGCTGTGCCCCTAAAGAAGCCCGAGGTCCGCTTTGACACCTAATCCCAAGATTTGGCATAGTTTTACGAAAGCGACTGCCATCTGACCTTAGACCGGTTTCCTCACGATGTCCTGAAAAGCTAACGGTAAATATTCCGTAGGTACATAAGTTCCGAAAATTACAAAAGTTCATTGGTACGAACCAGGATTCGAACCCACGAACCCACGCCACGACAGCCACATGCCTGAACCACTGGGCTACTGTATCTTCTAAGCAAGCTACAGCTAGTTAATACCTAAACAAGTTTAATCTTTCCACGAAACTCTTGTAAAGTATCATCAACACTGCTGGACATAGGCCTCCCCCAAAGAGTGCCAAAGTCACCCTTCGCACCCCTGACTCCGTTGGTACCCTGGTCGCTACCACAACCAGGATACCGGGGGTGGCCGGAAGTTCGTGGCCGTGTTTTTTTTGTACCTTCCATGGGGGTATATGCCATAATCGCCACGCTTGGCGTGCGGGTTGGCGGTCGCAGTATTTCTACCACACTCCAGGGATGCTGCTGCCCACCCCCCGGTGGTCTAGGTCGTAGTTTTGGGACGTACCCGGGTCCCGGTTGTAAACTATACCTAAAGGATTTCCATAATTTATGCTGAATCGTCCCGAAATTACTAAAATTACCATAACCGCCCGTTTGCTCCGTGACAGCTCATTGACAGTCCCCCGGACCGTAACGGACAACTTGTTCCGAACTTTACCGCATCCGTACACGAACTATCAAAGAATGTATAGGGTGATTCAGGAGACGACGTAACCAGAAATACTTTTTATTGCAAATACAGGAGATATGAACTTAAAAGTAGAGGTTAACGACAGGCGATATTATACTCCAGGCAAAATACGGTTTTGAAAAACATTAATTTATAATAGCGTTTTTTTTGTTGATTTCATTTTAAAACTGTATTCTAAGATGATTTATTCAAGAATCCGGCAAACTTTCCACCCGGAAGTAATTATGTAGCTTTAAATGAAGCATGCATTGTGTTTTTTTGTACGATTTATATTGAATATTATAGAGCAAATGTAAATGAACCAAAATAAAGACAAACATGTTTATTCATATTTTTTCTGACTTTTTAAAAGCTAGTTAATTTATCATTTTTTTGATGTCTGAAATGTTGTCGGATTTTGTCGCTGGGTAACTATTTAATTGATAATATATCCGTTACACATCAAAAAGAAGCTATTATAAATTATTTCCAAAATTGACATTTTTTCCATACAAGTTGTCAGTTCATTGACTGGACTATTATTGCTAAAGAGCGATCTTTCAGACAACCTAATAATGTTTCTAGCTTCAATTTAATTTTAATTCTATTAATCAAGACGGAAAAAAGCATTATAACACTCAATTTGATCAACGTAATAAACCGCACCACGTTAATGTCATTTCATTACTTACCTATTCAGACCCTATCATGGTCGGCCTTATCACGCGATAAGTGACAAGATAGAGCGTCCGTCACTGGCTGACACCGTTCAATAGAACGAAACGGACGCTCTATCTTGTCACTTATCGTGTGATAAGCCGATCATGCTACGGGGTCTGCATGTGTCAAAAGTGGCAGGGTGACCATGACTTGAGTTTTAAGTAATATTTTTTCTGAAAGAAAAATTTTTTTCACGTGTCACCTACTCGACTAATAATGTTTGGATGTTTGGATGTTTAGATGTTTGGATGTTTGTTACTCAATCACGCCTAAACGGCTTAACCGATTTGGATGAAGTTTTGCACGAAGATAGTTTATAGCCTGGATTAAAATATAGGATAGTTTTTATCCCGGGCCCACGCAGACGAAGTCGCGGGCGGAAGCTAGTTATTAATAAACAGAAAGGCCAATCAATTAAATTACTGAACATTTTCACCGACTTTGTTAAAAAAAAAACACAAAATCTGGCCTGAATCTCCATGTGCAAACTGAGACATGGGTATCAAATTACAAGACAGAGCCAGGTCGCCAGCTGGCTTAGATTCGAACAAAACAGATTTTGCCCGTGACCGTATTAGTGATGTGCCGTTCCCGGAAATATTGCCACTGGTAAAATTGGTTTCAGGAGTCGGTAAAAAATAGTACTGATTAATTTAAAAAAATGTACAGTTTTATATTTGACTTGGTATACAATAACTATTTATTTAATCAAACAATAAACCCATAAGATGAGAGATAATAAGATTTCGCGACTCCATCCGCGTGGAGCTCGTTTATATCGTAGCTCGATACAAAGTGTCATCCCCCATTTCACCCCCATTTTTAGGGGGTGATTTCCGGGATAAAACTATCATATGTCCTTCCCCGGGATTCAAACTATCTCCATACCAAACTTCATCTCAATCGGTTGAGCGGTTTAAGCGTGAAGAGGTAACAGACAGACAGACAGACAGACACACTTTCGCATTTATAATATTAGTCTGGATAGTATGGATCGTCAAAAACAGAGAACATAATAATAATAATAACACATGCCAACAGAGTAAAATACATACTAACAAGCAATTACATATACACGGTATTCGCGGGAATTTCCGTTAACTTCGGCATATTGCAGAGTACATTCACAGAAACAAATAAGCATAATTAATATTTGAAAAAAACATTTTTTTTCTTACAAAATAATTGAATGTAGCATTAACGGTGGTTAAAGCCGCAAATCTGATTAAATTCAAATATTGAATATCTTGATAGCAGTAAGAGTTAAGATACTACTGTCTTGGAGAAATTAACTTTATTTGATCTAACCTATGCCCCCTTGCAATTAACGGAAATTGACAAAAACTCGTAGTATATATATAGGTATATATTTAAACAATTAAAAACATCCAATTAAAAAGTTTCACTGGTTAAAGAGTAAGATAAAGAAATAAATGATTTATCTATCTATCTATCTATCTAAGATATTTATTCACGTTCTAATAACAACAAAGGCTACCAGACAATGTCAGGAAAACGGCAACTAGATCAAATGGATACCACAACATTTACAACATAGAAAATAAATGCTGGCCCTTTTCTCCCAGATTCCTTTTATTAATCCTTTAATCACAGGTTGGTCTTTGTAGGTACAGTTGAGCTCATAAATACATGTACGCTCCCAAAGGTTCAATAATATCTGAGCAACGTTATGCCCTAGAAAATAAAGTCGTGTTCACATATTTTAGAACTCGACTGAACATTTTACATCCAGTTAGATCTTTTGAGGAAGAACCGCACTCCTTAGGTACAAACACCAACACAGTTAACTGACCATATAAATACAGGATATACAACCTTATTACAATGCACGTAAAGTGCACGGATGGTCAGTTAGCTGTGTTGTCGATAGTACTGCGAGCAGTTTGGTTGATAGGGTAGTCATATCAGCAACGGTTTATGAAACCGGAACTGAGGTGCTACCGCAAAACGAAAACGAACTTCGTTCGTGTATCTCCCTCTCTGTCGCTTGCGCTAGCAAGTGCGACAGAGACGGAGATAGACGAACGAAGTACGTTTTCGTTTCGCGGTAGGCCCTCTAAGATGTATACCCCGTGCCTCGGGAGGATTCCAAATAATTTTGACAGTGTTAAACTAAGGCCTTAGGGAGTAAAAAATGCTCACTTTACTGTTTCATACATAATTGGTCAAGCAAAATAAATAATGTATCTGCATCATCATCATCATATCAGCCGAAAGACGTCCACTGCTGGACATTGGCCTCCCCCAAAAAGTGCCAAAGTGACCGCGACCCGCAACTAGCAATGAATAATGTGTAAATTAAAAAAAGTGAGCTGAACTCAGGTTTCTTTATACGACGGCGACGTTTTTAAAGAAACCCTTATGTGACTTCGTCCATCTGTCCGTCTATCACATCGTTACATATCTCAGGAACTTGAAATTTGGAAGGATTGTAAAGAAGGCTAACACACGTGTAGGTATGGAAAAGAAATATCTGTGAATACCTATGACGATTATGAATGAGGCGGGTTAAAACTTCAAAGTCTAGTTAATAAATCAAGTGGGGTATCATGTGAAAGGGATGGAGTCGCAGTTTCTAAAACCTTTTTTTTTCTATCGTGTTTGAATTTAGATTCATGAAGGAAAATTTTGAAAAAAATACCATTCAGCTTGTACGGAACCCTCGCTCTTGACCGCTTTTTTACTCATTTGGGTCCCAGAAACACGTGCAGTATAAGATTATTTGGAATTCTCCGCGGCACCGTGTATATATTGATCCGTTGTACTATCGACAACACAGCTAACTGACCATCGGTGCACCTTAAGTGCATTGTAATAAGGTTCTATATAAACTCAGGATGGTCAGTTAACAGTGTTGTCGTTTGTAAGTGAGCTCCTACAGTACTCGGGCTCGGGTGAAATCGGTTACCTATTTTGGCATAAGCACACGTGTTATATAAAGCGAGAGAGAAGTATATACCCGTGTCCTAAATGTATGTGTGTGCGTTGTGTTGCGTTCCGTGGGTCAAGTACGGTGCTGTCTGAAAATCAGCGCTGTAGGTGTCTGTCTGACACCTCGGCATAATGCTGAGACAGCGATCGATTCACTGCCGCGAAGACACACACATTATGTGGCAATTGTACTGTATTTTTACTCCCTTTATCTCTGTGTGTCTTTTGTGTAGTGAATAAATGTCTTATTTCTTTCTTTCTTTCTAAATGCACGGGTTGTAGAAAAGAATACGGGTGGTTTTCAAATTTCGAACTTTGTCCAACCTAAAGGTGTCGGTGTCTGTTACCAGTTGAATGCAACTGTCATTCTTAAAGTTGTTGCTATTTTCCCAGTACCTACTCCAATCCATTATTTCCGTTTATTAAATTTAAAAAAAGCAAGTCCAACATTACACGGAAATTTGTCATTTGCGCTCAAAACGTTAAAATGAAAGACGTTTCGAGAAGATAACAACAGAGAAGAACAATACATAGAACCTGGGGCCCTAATTTTGTCAACTGGGTATTAATTTTGACATGAAGAGACTACACAATTGTCATTGTCACCTGAATTTTTCAATTAGCTGTAAGTACCTATATGATATACGTTCATCAAAAAGTATTTTTTATCTTATAACAATTCAACATAATTTTCATCATCATTACATTACCGGAATACGAATTTGGAACACCAAAAAATATCACGTATTGAAGATATTTTTAATATTAATACCGGTATTAGCACAGATATAGATATACCCTAGATAACTTAAACACCTCAATCTGTATGAAAACCGAGCGTGTCACTTTTTTCTACCTACTGTGACGTCACACGGGCGAATTAGTGATCTGAATTCCCCGTTGTCCGCGCAAAATCGATTCTGCATTTTCTTAATATTCACGGACAACCGGCTACCACAACAGACGCACGCGGAATGTAAGTCGGAGTGCCAACTCGGAGTCCGAATTAGGACACGCGAAGTACATGCATTTGCGTGACCTATGTATATCTATATCTGTGGGTATTAGGCAATATGATCGGACACTTAATACGGCATGATAGCTTATTTTTAAATATCTTGGAGGGCAAGATCGAAGGAAATAGGGGTAGAGGAAGGCCCGGAGATACTTACACCGGCCAATTAAAATAGAAAGTTGCTGTCGAGTCGTACGAAGACGTCAAGAAGCTGGCAGAGGACAAAAATCAGTGGGGGTCACTCAACCGACAAGAGCCTTGTGATGATGATGATCGTTATTAGTTCCTGATCAAATTATAATTTATTTAATCGTATGGCATACATTATTTTGGCCTTTTAAGTTTGTCACTCTTTAGTACCACCCAGGGGACACGTGCGGGGTTGTGGTAGGTAGCTCCTGCGACCGCGAGCCACAGTTGTCCCCCTTTGTCAAGTGAGTGGGAAACTCGACTTTTAGGAGTTCTTAAGCCGCCCGGAGGCCTCTAAAGCTGATCTTCCACCGGAGGGGCGAGACGTGACGAGGCGAGGCGAGAATTGAAATGTGTATGGCACTTACTATTTCCACCGAGCGCGCGCGAGGAGAGAATTGAAAATTTGCCATACGAATTTGAATTCTCACCTCGCCTCGTCTCGTCTCGCCCCTCCGGTGGAAAATCAGCTTTACTCGGCTCAACGACTACTGTCATAGACAGCAGCCGGGATCAACTGCTTAGCGTGCCTTCCGAAGCTCATTTATATTAACCACTCAAACATCAGGCGGTCACCCATCCAAAGACTGACGCTGCCATCTTTGCTTAAGGCTTGTATACCCGCTAAAGTCCTTGAGCGTATGGGCGGAGCCTCGACCCTCTCCCCGCGCAAGTCGCACAACCCGCCGTCGTTTATTAAGCGTTACATAGATTAAGTTACAGACGCGTCATCGCGCATCGTTACCAATGCAAGGGTGGACGTGGGTGGGTGACATTCGTCATGCTTAATTGAAACGTGATATTTGTCATACATAAATTACATAATTGATTATGTTCAAAAATTATGTCTCTACTATTATAATACTATTTACTTACGATTAGTGTAATTCCGTCAGCACGGCTAGCACGAGACGGCCGCGACATACACTCGATTTTTCTCGCACTATCTTAGTATTAATTCTATAATAGAGGTATAGTGTGAGAAAAATCGAGAGTATGTCGCGGCCGTCTCGTGCTAGCCGTGCTAGTGAAAACGAAATTCGTTCGAATAACTCTGTCGCTCGAACTAGCAAGCGCGACAGAGAGGGAGATACACGAACGAAGTTCGGTTTCGTTTCGCGGTAGGCCCTCAGCACGCCTAGCACTAGACGGCCGCGACATACTTTCGATTTTTCTCGCACTATACCTCTGTTACTAAATATTCTAATAAGAGAGAGACGGATAGTGCGAAAAAAATATAAAGGTAATAATAATAATCCATACCTACTGTTGCCCTTAAGCCATTTTTTAACGTCGCTATTAATAGGGGCCCATCTAGCAGTTAGCGAGTTACCGTCTGCCAGAGATAAAATGTGAAACAGTTTTATTGGGCAGGCGTCCGATGTTTCATCCAATAGCCCAGCTACTAGTCCATCATTTTCAACCAATAAACCGTTTTATTTAGATTCCATCAACTAGCAATAGACTCTTACACCCCAGCGGGTGCTGTTTCTGTGTGCGTCCCCATGACACGGGCAGAGACAGCATCCGCTTGGTGTACTCCTTGCATTTCATTAAATTGTCAAAAGGGCCTCTACGTGTTGTCTCAGAGCTCCACGCACGGACATCATTGTCCCGTGAGCGGGAAAAACATATAATCCATACTATCCATAATTCCATATCCATACTCCATACTAATATTATAAATGCGAAAGTGTGTCTGTCTGTCTGTTACCTTTTGTGTAAGTGTAAGGTTGTTAAGTTTTAAACTAATTTTCGGTATATTTATTACGTTCTACTTCCTTGATTTGATGATGATGGCGTGTACAGTCAGCATCAGATAGTTAGTAGCATCCAAAGTAGCCAAATATATCGTAACACATTCCTTACTCCTACTTATAGTAACAAAGACTATTTCGATGAATGTACGTTCCGATATATTTGGCTAACTTAGCTGCTACTAACCATATTATACTGACTACAGAAATCGGCCTCGGGTAAATATATACTTATACATAGATTAGTTGTACATTAACCATACTTTGTTTCATATCAAATAATAACTCTGTATCGAACTTTGAGTTGGCATGCAACCCATAGGTAGGTACTTACAATATTTGCCAAGCCCACTATTTTTATTAGAACTTATTCTATTAACACTGTCATTAATACGAGCAGATAAAAACAATATTGTTAGTAGGCAATAGATATTGTAAATATATTTACTAATAAAATGTCTGGTTTTAGCGATTTCCCAATTTTGATATTGTTTAGATATTTGATACTTTGATAGAATAGGTATTTACTTGTGTATTCTTTTTCCTCTTCTCTTGTAAAATTTCTTGATATTACTTTTTTTCCTCCTGCGCTTATTTAACCCCAAAGACCCAAAATAATTATTGAAAAATTTGTGAGACCTAAGCTAAGACCTACTAACTCTAGTATCGTAAGTTGTATTCGTGAGTATTGTAAGTTACTAACAATCTATGGGCAAACTGGCCTGAAATTAAGAATTTATTATTATTATATTAATAATATTATATATGTCTTTCCCGCTCACGGGACAATGACGTCCCGGACCTTTGGGAGGCGTGCGTGGAGCTAGGTACCTACAAAGTACCAACTGAGCCAACACGTAGAGGCCCTTTTGACAATTTAATAAAATGCAAGGAGTACACCGAGCGGATGCTGTCCCTGCCCGTGTCATGGGACGCACACAGAGACAGCACCCGCTGAGGAGAATAGGGCCTATTGATGGTTGATGGAATCTAAATGAAACGGGTTATTGAGTGAAAATGATGGACTAGTGGCTGGGCTATTGGGTGAAACATCGGACGCCTGCCTAATAAAACTGTCTCACTTTTATCTCTGGCAGACGGTGACTCGCTAACTGCTAGATGGGCCCCTATTAATAGCGACATTAAAAAATGGCCTAAGGGCAACACCGGTCAGAAAGCTGGGGGAAGAGAGGTGGCACTGGACTTTAAACATATAGCCAACTCGCCATATTATATTATTATTATATTAATATTATTATTACCCGTGTGGTGTCGGGTTAGAATAGCACCACCCCCTTTCTTCCCGTGGGGGTTGTAAGAGTCGACTAAGGGAACGGGGTTGAAGTGTGTTGTGGGCGATGGGCTAGCAACCTGTCACTGCTATATCACATTTTGTCGATCTTTTATACCCACATTTATGCTAACAGTGGCACTGGACACAGGTTTCATGTGCTCTGCCTACCCCTTTTAGGGATAAAGGCGTGTATGTATGTATGTATTATTGTTATTATTATTATTTCCCATCTTGAACTAAAAACAAAATGTAAACTATACCTACGTAAATGTTAATTAGGTACAAATGCCAACACAGTTAACTGACCATCCTGTATTTATACAAGAACCTTATTACAATGCACATAAAGTGCACGGATGGTCAGTCAGCTGTCTTGTCTATAGTACCTACTACTTTACAAACCACGAAATAGATTGTCCACTCTATGCAACAAAATTATCTGTCACTAAAAACTAAACTATACGCAAATATTTATTAGTTACCTACTATACGAATCACAAAACGGATTGTCCACTCTATGCAACAAATATAGTCCACAATTTCGACAAATATTTAAAAATTTCGGCGCAGCGCAAATTGACACAGGTCCGTCATGCAACGTGTCTCGTCCCGCACTGACCGAATGGACGAAAACGGGGAGGCGTAGGAACTTTGGCGGAATATATCAGAAAACGAGATAATTTTTTAAGAAAATGAAGAAAGTAAGAAAATGATGCTCTTGTTCATTATTGTATGAAGAAAGTTATAGTTTGATTCGTGACAGCTGTCAAACTGTCCATACTTATAAATAACCGCTGCTAACATAATATTACTATACTTACATGGATTACATTAGATACTGCCGAGTGTGTGAAATTTGCGAAGAACATAACCTCACCGAAGTGCACCAGTGTTTTTTCTACCGGAAACCGTGAGTTGTACGAATTAAGGACAGATTAGTTTCGGCGCATCACAATACCTGATTCACGCACACATACATAAGCGAAATAACGATCTTCAAAATTTTGAAAACGATTAAGATCTACCGCAACATCAGCTGATAAAATTCACATCGTAAATTAAATGTCAAAACATTAACTTGACAGTTGTGACATACGCCAAGGCTGCGTTCAAAAGCAGTGATAAGAAAGTTGCGTTCAGAAACTATCTGTGTATACGTTCCAAAGAGAGGGATTATTTGCCTACTTATTTATAAATTGAATTAAATACGTAATACTAGTAATCATTGGGAGTGAGCGTTTCGTCGTGTTACGTGTTGTGTACGAAAATTAAAATGCCACCCAAACCGATTTGTGCAAAATGCAATAAGAAAATTGTTGATAAACGGTTTCTTGTATGTGCAATGTGTAAAGATTCATTTGATCTATCTTGTACAAATTATGAAAAACTTTTTAGTTTAATGGACAAAGAACGCAAAGCAGCGTGGACATGCATCAAATGCCGACAGCAACCAAAAAGTAGCACCCCGGAGTCGTTAAAACTAAACACTGCAGCCGCCTCCTTCTCCAACCAAGCAAGAAAAATGTCCGCAAAAAAAAACGAAGATATTTCAAGCGCGGACCGTGTTACGGAATCCTTCATGCAAAAATCCACTTCAGGCACACAGATTCTCGATCAAGAGAATATTACACTAAGAAAACCCACACGAAAAAGACTGCAAGATTGGCCTAAGACTTTATCTGACCCTGAGTCTGATATGGAACTGGCGGGAGATACGGTAGTAAATATTAGTTCCCATAGCCTTCCCAACGCTTCAACCACTGACGATCCAGAGGTGTACGAGTTAAAAGCCCAAGTTGGTGCCTTGTCACTGCAATTAGCGAGCGCTCATGAAGAAATCGACCGGCTAAATACGGAGATTGCTGTACTTAACAAAAAGCTTTTCGATCACCAGAAAAAAGGGGACATTTATAAAAAACTACTCACGGAAAAGGGACCTCTAAAAAAACTAACCCCCTTCAAGAAAGACCCACTAGTTATAATGAGAAATAGAGCAGATATCATCGATAGTGACGATGACACACCCGTGGTTCTTTCACCGAGTCGTAACCCACTTGAGGATCAAGAAAACCTCGTTGATCGGCATTACAATGACATACCTGTATCGTTGCAGCCGAAACCATCAACCACATTTAGAGATGTTGTAATTAGCAATCATACTGTTGCAGAAAACGCAACGGCTAGCAAAGAAATCACATGTAACGCTCCTGACGTACATGAAAGAAAATTATGTGTTATTAGTAGTAACAACACCAACAAAATATTAAAAACTACGCTCGCATTCTTTGAAAGTTATAAAATTTGTCACTACATCAACACAAATGTCGGGATATACCAGCTGCTTAAGGACGTTGAAATAAAAACACAAGACTTTTCGATGGAAGACTACTTGGTCATATTGATTGGTGAAGCTGATTTCGAAGACACTCTGGACTATCGCAAAATTGTTAGTTTTATAAGATCTAAGCTAGAAAAAATTAAATATACGAATATAATTTTGTGCTCACCCAATTTCCGTTTGCATAATTCGGGAATATTCAACAAACGAATTGAAGAATTCAATAAGATCCTGTATGGGGATATTTGCAAGTACGAATATGCTTACTTGTTGGATAGTAATAGTAATCTGGATTACTCATATAAAATGTTCAATAGTAACACAGGTTTGATAAACAACACTGCAATAAAAGTTATTTTTAGGGACTTACAGTCAAAAATGTTAGCAATAGATTGTCATAATCGTATAGATTATCATAACAGTTCCCTTTCAACTGAGGAAGATGAATCAAAATGTCGGGATCTAGGAATACCACACTTTCAGTCGGAATATGTATGTATTAGTACCCAAACTGAGGATACATTTTTTCGTACCTAATGATTTCAAATCGGTAAGACCCAACTGCAAATTCAACACCCTTTTAATATTGCATCAGAATATTGCAGGTTTATTAGGCAAAAAAGATTTACTTGAATTGGCTCTTGAAGATTTGGATGCCAATAATGGTAAATATGTAGATGTAATATGTTTGTCCGAGACGTTCGTCCGTACAGGAGACGAAGCTAATATTAACATTGAGGGTTTTGAGTTGGCAGCATGTTTTTCAAGGTCAAAAAGAAGAGGAGGAACTTGCATCTTGTGCAGAGATCATTTGGAAACGAAGCCCCTTAATTTTCTTACTGAATTTAAAACAGAACTTTACTTTGAAGTCTGTGGAACTGAAATCAAACATCTCAACTGTATTGTAATTTGTATTTATAGGATTCCTAGTCGTAATTATATTTTGTTTATGAATAATTTAGATGCACTTCTAAAAATTGTCAGAACAAAAACCAAAAAACAAGTAATTATAACGGGTGATTTTAATATAGATTTCTTGAAATCGTCCCACCAATTAGACGAATTTAACAAAATCATCCACAACTATAATTTTAAGGCTCACATCAATTTACCTACAAGACTAAATGCGTGCATTGATCAGATATTATCTAATGTTTCGGAAGCAGTAGGTGAAGTGCTTCCATTGGATCTATCGGATCATAACACAGGACAAACACTTCGAATACCGAAGCTTGGAAAATACGTGCCCTCCTCATATGAATATGTCAAGAAAAGAGACTTTAGCCATGAACTCGTGGAAAAGTTTCGTCACACTTTAACTTGTCTATCGTGGAACGAAGTGTACTCAGAACCGGATGCTAATATTGCTTTTAACATTTTTTATGATGTATATACAATGTTTTTTCATCTGTGGTTTCCTGTTTGTAAAGTTAAAGTTACAAAAACACGGCATTGTAATAAATGGATGACTAAGGGTTTGAGAAATGCCTTAAAGACCAAACGACATTTAAGATATAGATATTACAAAGACAAGACTATTGAGAATAAGCTAAAATATAATAGATACAATAAACTGCTAAAAAAATGCGTGTTAACATCTAGAAAGTTCGAAAATAAGGCAATATTGTATAATGCTAAGAATATCTCAAAAACAAGTTGGGAGGTCATAAATAAAGATGCAGGCAAAATAAATAAGAGAAATAAAATGATTGATAAAATTATATGTAATAATCAAACCATGTATAAACCAATAGATATTGCAAATGTATTTAACGATTTCTTTATCAACACCTCCCATAAGAACTATAACTTTAATAATAATGTTAATCAATATGACTATTCTCTTCAATTCAAAAATTCAAACATGTTTATATTTCCCATTGACCCAATCGAAGTAGTTAATATAATAAAAAAACTGAGTAATACTCGTTCGGTTGGCTATGATGATATCCCTACTCATATAGTGAAGTCAACAAGTGACATTATTGCCCCTGTACTTTCGCACTTAATCAACATGACCTTCCAACAGGGAGTGTTTCCTGACAAGTTAAAGATTTCTATTGTAAAGCCAATTTTTAAAGCAGGGGACAAAAATTTTCCCGGAAACTATAGGCCTATCACGCTCGTACCAATATTTGCTAAAATTCTGGAGAAAGCTATGTACACAAGGCTAATGTCTTTTATTAAAGCAAACGAAATAATAAGTGACCACCAGAATGGCTTCCAAAAAGGTAAATCAACCTCATTGGCCACATTTAATTTAATAAGCAAGATAGTTGATAACGTAGATAAAGGTCGTAAAACTGTTGCCATTTTCTTTGACATGAGCAAGGCATTTGACCATGTATCACATAAGTTACTTCTAAAAAAATGCGAGACCTATGGCATGAGAGGACTAGCGTACTCGTGGCTGGAGAGCTATCTCAGCAATCGACGCCAAATAGTTGAAGTAGTAGGCTCAGGCACTGAAAAAACGCAACAGAATTATAGATCAAACGTGTTATATAATAGAGTAGGGGTACCACAAGGGACTATTCTTGGACCAATATTGTTCTTATTATATATTAACGATTTGCCTTTAGTTACAAATCACAGTTGTACCCTATTTGCGGACGACATCTCTATAGTTATCTCTGACATGAAAAAGCAAAATTATGAGAATGTTATTAATAATGCTACTGCTGACATAATTAAATGGTTAAATTATAACAATCTACAAGTTAATGTTGACAAAACTAAGTACATCCAATTTATTAATAGCAGGGGTAAGAAGGAGAAGCTAAATGTAGTACATAATGGACAGACTCTAGTAGAAAGTGATACAACTACGTTTCTAGGATTTGCTCTTGATGATCGATGTACTTGGAAGATGCATGTGGAAAAAGTTTGCTCTAAAATTAATAGATTTGTATATGTTTTATGGAGATTGACACGTATAACTGATATGAAAACCGCTTTAATGGCATATCATGCTTTTGTGGTATCTAATTTAAGGTATGGTATTTTGATTTGGGGAAATTCGTCACATGTGAGTCGAACCCTGATAGCACAAAAGCAATGCATTAGAGCAATATGCAACATACCTCGAAGAACATCTTGTAAAAGTTACTTTGTTGAACTGAAGTTATTAACAGTGCAGTCAATTTATATTTACGAGGTTTGTGTATTTGTTAAACAGCGCCCCGATATGTTCATCACGAAAAGAGATATAACGTGTTTTAATACTAGATATCCTGACAGGCTAGTACTCCCTAATATGCGTACAGTCATGAGAAGTAAAAGTTGTTACGCAATGTGCATTAAAATATTTAACCGGCTGCCTGATGAGCTTAAAAAACTACCAATCACGACATTTAAAAAAAAACTGTTCTCTTTTCTGGTTGAAAAGTGTTACTACACATTGAATGACTTTTTATGTAATAATTAATAAGAATTTTTCATAATTAAAACGACTTTGTATATTTATTAATTAATGTTCTTAATCTTCATTTTAATTTAATTGAAATTTGCATGGCTTTTTAAAGTCTAAATGTGTACGGCTCTATAATTTATCATTGTAACACCATATGTATACCACATTTAATGGCAAATAAATATTTCTATTTCTATTTCTATTTCTATAAAATTTCATATTATTCTGATAAAAAATGGAGCAGTAAAATGGTTACAAGTGAAAAAATAGGGGTGTCTTTAGATTTCTTTTTCTCTAATTTTTATTGTTAAAATGGATTTCTACGAAAACTATGACCCGTCGCATATCTTGCAGATTATGATATATTTTTTCCGACACCAAAAATGTTACGTTATAATGTATAAAACGGTTACAAAACAACTCATTTTCACGAAAATTTCGAATGTGGAGCCTTAACCGTCCCCGACTCGCAGGCGCCGCTAGGCTATGAGCGCTTCGAAATGCCTGGAGTGATATAACTTAAATTATAATTTAAGTTATAGTACTTCAGGTCTATTACTTTTAATTTTTTTCTACCTATATTCATGAATGTTTGTTGCCTAAATAAAAAAACAAACGGGACCCCATCACTATCTACATCCAATGAATAAACGTATCTCGAAATAATAATAAGGTTCTGTCCCAACGGATTGAAGACTCGTAAAAGGGGATTCAGTTTATTGCCGGCGGGTTCCGGGGGCGGTTTTAGCCGCTAATTCTGTTGTTTCCTTGAATTATTGATGGGGCGCTGTTTGATTTCAACGTGTGGTGGTAATTTACCGACTTTTTATAATGTTGGCATTATATTACAAAAACAGCGGCAAATTACATATTACTTCATTATTCGGTACCATCGAAGATACACTTAACTGATCATCTGTCAAGCTTAAGCAATGCGAATAAGGGCGACTAGGGCGAATAATTGCACCAAACAGTCTGTAGATAGGTAATCGTAAGCGGTGTTCGTTAATCTGAATGTATGGGTTTGACATGTTTCTTTGGAATGACAACTGCCGGCGCCATATTTAACGTTGATCGGTCTGTCATCAAGTTGGTGCAACCCGACCTAAGTTTAGACAGATGGTCAGTTAAGTGTGTGCTGTTCTTAGTTATACTTCATTATAAAATATTAACGTAGGTTTAAATTTGGCGCACTTTGCACGTAGAGCCGATGGCCGTTGGGGCGGAAAGGTTCTCGAGTGGCGACCACGTACCGGGAGGCGCGGCCTGAGTAGGCCCCCGACAAGGTGGTGTGATGACCTGGTAAAGGTGGCGATGTCCGCTGGATGCGGGTGGCGCAGGACCTGTCATTGTGGCACTCTTTGGGGGAGGCCTATGTCCAGCAGTGGACGTCTTTCGGCTGATACGATGATGGTGATGATAAAATTTGGCGGAGTATATTATAAGGGCCTACCGCGACTTGAAGTGCCAGCGCGTGCCAGCTTTTATTTTCTGTCCATATTAACACACAACTTAGTCACGTGATTAAGGAGGGTGCGTCACTCTAGACAGTGAAGAATGTATTCTTGCTCGGCGATATTAAAACCTTAGAGGACCTGACTATATGAAGATGTTGATGCATGTTGAATTTAGAAATAGCTACCGCTCGTGGCGAATAGTTTTCAATTTTCCACTTTGATCGGAATGGTTTATACCTGTCTTAAATCTATTACACTGCTTATTACAGTTTGGCGCAATTATTGCAAAAGTAATGTGATTGTTTCATTCAATGAATAAATGATTAAATAATAATAAATACTCGTTCTACACAAGATATGTCATAAGCAGTGGGTATATAGTATAAAAATATTTTCATTCTTAACCTCCTGGATCCCCCGGTCTTCCCTTGAGGACATAACATTTAAAAAAATCTGCAGTCGTCAGAACGTTTCCAAACGAAACTGTCAACCTGAAAAATAAACACCGAGTCACAGATGGCCAATCAGCGATCAGTTTTGCGAGGGGAAAACTCCATGATTTTTTTTACTAATTTTCCGAGATCAAGAGATGTACTTATCAGTTTTGGCACAATCGATACCTCCTGGGCTGTTGTTATTCGCTAAGCGCTAAAACGGCTCACCCCGTCGGTCACCCGTCACGAAACTAGACCTTTACCTACGCTTAGTTAGTACGCATTGAGGTGTCAAGATATTTTTGTGGGTGAGCGTTGAGGTGAGCTTAAAACAAGTTACAGAATAGGGGGCTATGGGCAAAACGCATTTTATCCACTAGTGGGGAAAGTAATTTGATCTTGGAGCGTGTTTAAGTAGCTTTTGACAGATAACAAAACTTAAAACGCTCATAATACAAAAAAATCACAGAATGTATTTCTGTTGCCGCTATAACAACAAATACTAAAAAACATTATAAAATGAATATTTAAGAACTTTAAAAAAATTGCTTGTTGCCTTCATCAAGCGCTGGATCTAAAAATGTATGGGAAAACTAAAATCTGACTCGCACTTGACCAAAATTCTACTTGATATTACTTAACGTTATTATTTTTATTACTGTTAAAAAAAACAAAAATATTATTGTTTAAATTAAATAAAGTTTTTTTGTATGTTGCACTTTCCTCGTTACAGTGAGGTGAAAAGTTTTGTGTTACACACGGGTACAAATGTATTTTACTTCTCGTGTGTTGAAACACTCGCTACGCTCAGGATTATATTTTAGAACCACTCGCTTCGCTCGTGGTTCAACTATAGCATCCTTTCGCTTGCTCGTGTTTCAAATTCCACACTCGCGGGTAAAATACAACTTTGCACCCTTGTATAACAAATATTATGTAATTTTAAGTGTAGCCGTATGTTGTGAAATAAATGAATCTATACAATATAATATACTTAAATATATAGAAAATATCCATGACTTAGGAACAAGTATTCGTGCTCATCACCTCATCAGACAAGTAAGAATAAGTGACAAGGGATAAGTTCGCCTTTGTATGTATGTATGTATGTAAGCACTTTATTGTACACAATAACAGGTTAAAGAATATACATGTCACACAATAGATCAAAGTACAAAGGCAAACTTATCCCTATAAGGGATCTCTTCCAGCTTACCTTTGAGCAATTGAGAGGAAGGTAGGTAGACCGAGATAGGCAAACTTATACCGTGTACAAAAACACAGAGAAAATGAAAACAAAACCTAATAGGTATTAATTCTAGACAAATAAAAACATGCCAATACATATATAAATATACAGTATAAAATATAATACACACTATATATATCGCAAATATACAATAAATAAATAAATACTATATCTTCGCCTTTGTACTTTGATCTATTGTGTGACATGTATATTCTTTAACCTGTTATTGTGTACTATCGACAACACAGCTAACTGACCATCGGTGCACCTTAAATGCATTGTAAGAAGGTTCTATATAAACACAGGATGGTCAGTTGACAGTGTCGTCGTTTGTACAATAAAGTGCTTACATACATACATAAATCTTCTTAGTTCGAATTTAACCCGTATTGCTTTGACATTAGAGTGGCCATGCCATATACTAGCACAGCGTCGAGCACTCGGACGTTTACCTTAGAATTGATTATCTACTAGCTTCTGCCCGCGACTCCGTCCGCGTGGAACTTGTTTATATCGTAGCTCGATACAAACTTTCATCCCCCATGTAACCCCCTCAGGGGATGATTTCCGGGATAAAAACTATCCTATGTCCTTCCCCGGGATTCTATCTCCATACCAAATTTCACCTCAATCGGTTCAGCGGTTTAAGCGTGATGAGGTAACAGACAGACAGACACACTTTCGCATTTATAATATTAGTATGGATTCCGTTTTTTTTAAGAGACTCGCGATTTCTATAACTGCTTACAGAGCCCCTCGTTATTATTATTATTATTATCGACAACAGAACTTAGGTGTTCCATTAATCGGCTGTATGTGCAATCGTGGATACCGATGTGTAATTTCGCGACCCACATTCGGTTCACAAATAGCCGGTTATGGCGCGCGTCGAATGATAACACCAACAAACACTCCGGCGCAGCTGTAGG
Source organism: Epinotia bilunana (assembly GCA_947049275.1). Classification (NCBI taxonomy): domain Eukaryota; kingdom Metazoa; phylum Arthropoda; class Insecta; order Lepidoptera; family Tortricidae; genus Epinotia; species Epinotia bilunana. The sequence continues at coordinate 3,825,107 of OX346275.1, read as the reverse complement.
GTTGAGGACTAACGTTGGTTTTCAATTCAATGACCCGTTTTATAGGCATTCCAAAGAGTCATGCTGTCTTTTAAGATCGACCACCAAATGGGAAGCGGCTGAAGACCTATAGACACTTGGAGGGACCCTGGGCGAAGGCACTATTGCGCACGATTGAACTTGGTTTGATCTTCTATCGCTCCCGAGAGAACCAGTACGCTTACCATGAGTTTGACAATGACGGCTTACGCTAACGAGTATCGAGTTTTCTATCTGTGCATCCCGCTCGCACTGTCAAAGTGCAATAGAGATGCACAGATAGAAAACTCGATTCTCGTTAACGAAAAATGACAATGTCAAACTCATGGTAGCCGTACAGGTCACCAGCGTGCTGCTGTCCGGCTTCCATCGCCATGTACTATCGACAACACAGCTAACTGACCATCGGTGCACCTTAAGTGCATTGTAATAAGGTTCTATATAAACACAGGATGGTCGTTAACAGTGTTGTCGTTTGTACCACTTTTACTTGACGTGGCTGTCACTCCCGTGTCACCCGTACGAGTCAGGTCATGGACCAAGGACAGGCTATACGTGTTGCTACAGCGAGGGACGGAAAGGTTCCTATGCAGCTAAATTAAGAACTGGTCTGTTGACTTGATGTGGTGAAAATGGCTGATGACTTGCCATAAACAACCTACTTCATTTGCACGGGTAATGGTTTATGTGCCACAATTTCATACTAAATCAGTTGTGGCAAATAAAAAAAATGGAACTATGACAAGGACAATGAATGATATTTCCCTTTCTGTCACACTTATCGAGATTTGTATACTACCAGCTCGCTCGCACGTGGTATTATTATTACCATAGCTTGTCCTGCTTATCATAGGTCCATGAGTCAGGTCAATAAGTGGGGAGGCGGCGCAGAAAAAGAAAGGAATCCTCATACGAAATAGATTCTTTAAGTATTAAATTCATGGGAAATAATTACCTATATTTTCAGTCTTTTGACTAATTTTTATATTGCGTCGTCTGTCAACACATTATTCGCCATTGCAAATCAGTTTCAACCACATTTGATCGTTCCTTATTCATCATCTTCAAACCTTGTTCGGAGTAGGCTAGTATTTTAGTGCGGGTCGATACAAAAGCTACTCGTACTTGCAGCAAATGTAGGTATGGACTCGCACTAAAATACTAGCCTAGTCCGAACAAGACTTAAGGTAAGTTGCAGATAAACTAGAACAATCACTTGTAATGAGCATTCTAGCCAAAGTTGCATTATAGGTAACTCATGAAATAAACAGGAGCGTTTTAACGAGCATTCTAGCGAGCGCTCTAGCCAGCATTCTAGTGAAACGACAGTAAACTTGCTTCGGGCTTTTTGCCGAGCCGAGCTATTTTGTTACGCGACCGTCAAGTCTGACACCTTCGTGAAGAATATATTCTTAGATGAGATTTACTACAGCGTTCGCTAGAATGATCGTGAAAATGTTCGTAGCGATGGTTATCTCTTTTTAGGGTTCCCTAGTCAACAAGGAACCCTTATAGTTTCGCCATGTCCGTCTGTCTGTCTGTCTGTCCGTCTTCGGCTTATCTCATTACTTATTATTTTTAGCCCTATTTTATATACTTATATTTAAAGCCCTAATTTTTGTTAGAGTCATGTGTCCCCCCCCCCCGCCCCTGCCGGCTAAATGGCTACTAATTCGTTTTCACTTCTCATGCTCTAAAAGTTCGTCTTTATGCTGTTCGTAGGCGACATAAAGTCTAAAGTAAAATCTTCGTCGAAGACCAAGGCAATCGCGGTCCAACAGCCACACGCGCAACTTTAACTTCATAAAATACACTCTTTATTTTTATTTTTTTATGTTTCGTTAGTATTCTAAGACCAAGGCAAGGATACCAACAGCCAAAGTACACAATAAAACTTCATGAAATAAACTTAGTTTTCAATTTTCATCAATTGTACACTCTACTTGAGTGTACAATTCGTCCATGAAACCCATTTTACGCGAGACGTTTATCATATAATGAATTTAAAAGGAAAACTATCACGAACAAGTAGGCATAAGCCTACTTGTTCGTGATAACTACTTATGTAGTTACCGAGTAATAGTCGACCAACTTAATGTGTACTTGGAAAGGCCAATTTTCGTACAAATTCGGCCGACGCAACCGCACCGCACTTCGATGTAACTAAGACAGACAGGCAACTACGGAACCCTACACTGCGCGTGGCTCGACACGCACTTGGCCGGTTTTTATTTTTTGCTATTTTAGACGTTCAGTTATGTTACATGTGAAGCGATTCGTGTCGCAACTACTAGCAAGGCAAACTTTCCGAAGAGTAAGAACGTAACCTTACAATATATAAACAGATGACAAGCTGATTAGCCTGGTTCCCATTTTCACATTTATGTTTTTGGTGGAATCATCTTTTCTTCGATGTATAAACACGACCGACGACCGGTTAGCCTAGTGGGTAGTGACGCTGCCTACGAAGCTGAAGGTCCTGGGTTCGAATCCCGGTAAGGGCAAATATTTGTGTGATGAGCATAAATATTTGTTTCTGAGTCATGGATGTTTTTCTATGTATTTAAGTATTTATATCTATTATATATATCGTCGTCTAGTACCCATAACACAAGCCTTACTGAGCTTACTATGGGACTAGATCGATTTGTGTAAGATTGTCCCCTTATATTTATTTATTTATTTATTTATAAACGACAACACTGTTAACTGACCATCCTGTGTTTATATAGAACCTTATTACAATGCACTTAAGGTGCACCGATGGTCAGTTAGCTGTGTTGTCGATAGTACAAGGCCAATGACAATGAGGATGATAGTGATAACTGATAATAATGTGTGTAGATATCGAAAATCTCTTTTTAGTTTATCATGCTAAATTAAATAACTTTATTTCCCTATCCTATTTCATGATATCTCTCTAGCAACCCCACACCGGACGTGAAACGTATTAGAATACACGAAACCCCCCAATTAACTTTACAAGCAAAATACTTGAAAATCAAATCAAGGTGCAAATAGGGTTGCTACTGATAAGTACTTTCCTCTCAATCCTGGATCTTCGCTCTAGAAACGCCACAACACTGTCATAGGAATATTGACCTTATTGCAAGGTGTTAAAGTTGGTTTTGATTTGGTCGGTGGTAGGAAATCAGGGTTGGCACTTCGTCGATTCCATTACAAACCTTTCAGTTTTGAGTTTCAATGTGTCGGAAACGTGGGTTGGGTTGGAAGGTTCTCGGTTCCGACGTCTTTGCTCGTGTCAATATAGGTTTACAGGAGTAGTGATAATGTTTTTTGTCAGGAAAATCGTATTTATCTTGATTTCTGAACATGTTAAGTGATAGTCAAATAAACGGCTTTTTATGAAAAATCACTAGATCACTCTGTTGGTACAAAGTTTGTAGGGAAATAGGAATAAGCGACAAGGGATTTAATGTTCTAAGCACGTATCTTTTTTTATTTCTATGTATTTCAACATCTTTAATATAGTAAAAAAGGCACGTTTGCGATTTGTAGTGAAAACATTGCCAACAAAAAATGGAAAAAGACCATCTAAATTCGTGTGTTTTATACATTACAACACAATGAAATTGACTTCGGTTTAGTTTTTAACCGACTTCAAAAAAGGAGGAGGTTCTCAATGCGGTTGTAGTTGGTCATAATTAGACTATATTTTGCCGTTAATTAGAGGTAGATCTTCAAGAGATCAATTTGGGTCGAACTTTGCATATAAAAATATAACCAATGTTGAAAATAATTCAATTTTGAAAATACCTTGTCCTTCAGAAGGGGTAAACACGTAACGATTCGAACCTATCTCTTTTTCTTATTTAAGAGCTAAGCTCTTGTCGGTGTAGTTCAAAGTATGCCCTCCATCTACTCTGATCCCAGGCAACCTCTTTGACATCTCGATACGACCTAACATCAACTGTCTTTTTGAGTTGCTCTATAGTTTATTCTAGGTCTTCCTCTTCCTCGCTTCCCCTCTATCTTTCCTTCAATTATTTTTTTTTCTTTCCCGCTCACGGGACAATGACGTCCCGGACCTCTGGGAGGCGTGCGTGGAGCTAGGTACCTACAAAGTACCTACTGAGACAACACGTAGAGACAATTGACAATTTTTGACAATTTAATAAAATGCAAGGAGTACACCGAGCGGATGCTGTCCCTGCCCGTGTCATGGGACGCACACAGGGACAGCACCCGCTGAGGAGTATAGGGCCTATTGATGGATGATGGAATCTAAATGAAACGGGTTATTTGGTGAAAATGATGGACTAGTGGCTGGGCTATTGGGTGAAACATCGGACGCCTACCTAATAAAACTGTCTCACTTTTTATCTCTGGCAAACGGTGACTCGCCAACTGCTAGATGGGCCCTACTAATAGCGACATTAAAAAATGGCCTATTTATTTCAATTATTATTATTTAATTTATTTAGGAAACAAACGGTTGTTTACAGGATTATATTAGCTTATAAGATATACGATTAAACCTATTTCCATTAAATATACCTAGGTACAGGCAAAAAGTATTTTCATGTGTCGAAACAGTGTGTACAGTACGATTACTGTTAGTTAACCACTGACAGATGGATTGCCTTCATTTAATTTTCAACTTTAATTTCATACAGATAAAGCATTTTTCAGAATACTGTTACGCACATCTACCGATTTAGTAATAACTATTTTATTTGTATAAGATTAAAGTTGAAAATTAAATGAAGGCAATTCATCTGTCAGTGGTTAACTAACAGTAATCGTACTGTAAGTAACCGGCATGCCTATTTCGCAGTTATGTAAGTTGTTTCATATTATAAATATTATGAAATGCTACGTTAACCATGGTTTAGTTATACAAATAAAGGTTATTAATTAACTTGATTGTTTCTAATTCATGCACTACAATCAGGAGTTATTAAACTATTCAGTGTAGATCAGGCTACGCAGAGCGCTGCGGTATTGACCAAATGATAGAGAAAAAATGCTCGTGCATGTCAAGATTATAACGCCAACTTTATTAGTTTAGATATTTTTTAGACGACTAAAGAATGTGTTTTTGGCAAACTTGGTACTGTAAACTCTGACGTGGAATGTTAAGGTTAATTATATTGAGTATGAAGTTGTCATGTCGTAAGAGGCGCCCTATCATCTTCCCTCTTCTGTTTTCCAAGTTTCTTACTAACAGCCTGTTTTGCCCCACTCCCATATAAAAATTGTCATTAAGAATTTAAGATCTACCTGACGCACGTACGTCTAGCAGGTGGAGGCTTCATAAAGACAAGCTAACAACTCGGAAACGAGCTCAAAACATTAAATATAGGGGTGGGAAAAAGATGAATTGAGGTCTTAATGCACGTGAAATATAATCGTAACACATTAAGCGAACGTCCGGACGTGTAACTGACACCTGCCGTCTCCCACAGAGCCGCACAAAACCAAAACGACTTATAGCACTTTGTTTTGTACGAAGATAAAACCTTTGGGATCAGAACAGCACCCAGGGACACGCTGGAACCATCTCCGTAGCAATCTTCACGAATGAATTAATTTCTCAATTTCCATTGTCTCGATTTAAATCTTTACGCTGCCTTAATTTATCTGATTATGATGATTATCGGCTTATCTATGGTTGAGTTTTTTTAATGTGGGTGACTTTTTATTAAACTGTCATTGTAATTGGAATCGTGTAAGTACCTTGGAGGGTAACATTGATGCAATGGGGGTGTAAACTCAAAATGTATTATTATTTCAAAAGAAAGACGGCAAAAAATATGCCTAAAGATGAAAATCCCATTCAAATATCTCAAAAAGTTACGAACCGCTTTAATGTTGCTTGTTAGAGAGAGAAAGCGCTAGCAGATCGTGACGTCACGATCCTCGAGCGTCATAGTAAATGACAATTGTTTCATAGGAAGCTGCGTTTTGCAGAAAAGGGACAGAACATACCCCTTCTTAAAACTTTGGACACTTATAACTATTTGATTATTTAACCTCTTGCGTTGCTTTTTTCTCCATTTAACTACATTCTTAATTCCTGTTCAAGAAAATACCTGATTATTAATTATTTTATTTAGTGTCTACACCCTTATTTGGACATCTCAAATAATCTCTAGTACACACTCGAGAGCAAAAAACATTTATCTATCATATCATAAAATGAGATTTAATTTTTGTATTAATATTGGAAAGGTCAAACGCACCTTTGTCTAACCTGTTCCTTAACAATCTTTGCCTGATGTTGGCCGGATGCCGGGCCGACGGGGTGAAATGGGCAGTGACAGTTTGTATGGAGCTCCAATATAAACGAGTTCCACGCAAACGGAGTCGCGGGCGGAAGCTGGTTACGGTATAAATTCCTGTCTATTATTTAATTTGTTAAATTTTCACGGGGTGGCGTGAACGCAGCCTATGTGGAGATCATGTCACGCACCGCACACGCACCGCACACGCACCGTTCACGTTACGTAACCGCCCCACGCCCGTCCCGCTTTTAAAACGAATGCATGAATATAAATGAGGAGTATTCCTCTCCTCTCTCCGCCACTCGTCCCACATATTCAAAACTTTCCCATTGCTAGTCCAAGACCCCAGATAATTAGAAAGATACGCTAATCGACACTTGAGCTTAAAGCACAAACTTGGAGCTTTTGTCAACAGTCTTGTCGGAACTTGCGAAAGCCCGTGTTAATTTTAGAGGTCCCATTATACAAAATAAATGGGCTTCTAGCCCTGGAGGAAATTGTTGCAGAAGCAATTTGCTTGGGTCAATATTTCAGTCTAAACATTTTTAGGAGTTTAAAAACACTGGCAAAATGAGGCAAAATCTAGACAGCTATTCGGCTATTCTTTACATATATTGATTTAAACTTTCACGATTCTCACACATATTTTTTTGTAAACGGGACTCAATCGCGTATAGTTAACTTATTTATTTACCGGTCTGATGTCCCCCGACGTTTCGGATGTGTCGCAACATCCATGGTCACGGGACAGCTAGTTACATGTAAAATGTGAGTTATATTTATTATCGATATACTTATACTCATTAATGAGTATATATTAGAGCTACCGTAGCCTAGTGGTTCAGGCATGCGGCTCTCAAGCGGCGGTCGTGGGTTCGAATCCCGGCTCGTACCAATGAGTTTCTCAGAACTTATGTACGGAATATTTAACGTTAGCTTTTCAGTGACGGAAAACATCGTTAGGAAACCGGTCTAATCCAATAAGGTAGTTTTCCCTCTGGGTTGGAAGGTCTGATGGCAGTCGCTTTCGTAAAACTAGTGCCTATGCCAAATCTTGGGATTAGGTGTCAAAGCGGACCCCGGGCTCTTTTAGGGGCACAACCGGGAATAACGGTAGGATGATGATGATTGATGATTACATATCTACAGTCGTCGCGAAAGATATGTTTAAACCGAATCTAAATTTTTATTATGCTTAAAACTCTCCACTTTGAATTTTGCTAGCGGACGTTTCTGCCTAGTAAACATTTAACTGTTTATAATTGTTATTAATTAAAATTTTGGGATCAAATGCGTTTTTAAAACTACAATGTAATTGTTTGTTTTTTCATTATTTTGATAAGCTTCTGTATTTGTAAACTTTTTCAAACCCAATGCACGTTGTTAAATAAAATAAACTCTGTTTGATCTGAAAATATCTTGCCCCTGTATTCCACTAAAACGGCTTTTTCTTTGTTCCAGGGGACCAACCTAACAGAAACAGCGACCTATACAATAACGATCTATAATTTTAGTCCAAACCCTTTACACCCTTCTGACTCCTATATATGCCTTCCCAGTCCCTGGTACGGTCCTGTATAATGGTTGTGGAACGAGGAACGAGGATACCTGAGATATAATGGGTAAGTTGCTTGTTTGTAACCTGACTAGCATAGTAGCGTTTATGACGGACATAAAATGTATCCTTCATTAGCAAAAAAAGCAAAAGTATGACAGGGGCGAATTCTTTATGTTCAACGTAAACATAATTATTAATTTTTAACAATTTTTTTTATTTATTTAAATTAATATTATGTAGAGACTTCCGAGGAGTTCGAAACATATCACCAACAGTGTCACGTAAAACTCACTATTCACAATATTTTACAAGCTTTATATTACTCGCAGCCCGCGAAATTGCAAAGAACGCAGCCAAACTCGCGGCATAAAATATAGCCTATGTCCATAAAAAAACATCCATTCTATACACAGCTAAAATATTTTTGTAATCGGGACAGTGGGTTCCGGAGATTGCCCATCACATTCAAACTTACGAAACTAGAAACTTTATAATGTAACTAGCTGCCGGCGCAGCTTCGCCCGCCTATTGCAAAGAACTCAGGCATATCCACGGGATAAAATTTAGCCAATAACCTTCTAGAAAGTCCATTCTACACGCAGGTGACAGATTTTTTAAAATCAGACTATCGGTTCCAGGGAATACCCAACTCACTTTCGCTTTATAATCTGTAGCGTTCAGCGTTCTAATAAACGCGCGCGATAGTGTTGGCCAACACTAGAGAGTCTATGGAAATACTGAACAGTTTTATTAATTAATATTCCACACCGCAACCTAAGGGTAAATACTAAAGCATTATATGCTACATAATCTAACCGCTCACTTGATTTCGGATTTAAAAAAGGTAGCCTAAATTGCTTTTAATCTTTACAAGCTTTTATTTACTTTCACCTGTCCCGTTGTCTGTCTATCTGTAATCAAATCTTGCAAGTTAAATTTGACCCACTTCCCGGTGACCGATTGAGCTGAAATTTTGGGTATAAGTATAGTTTGGATGACAATTCAATATTATGGCACCATCGAGCTGGTCTGATGATGGAGACAGAAGGTGACCATGGGAATTTAGTACTAAACCGGCGTAACCTCGTTGAGTTTGCTGGGCTCGTTAGAATCGTCTCAATGATTGATGATGGTATACAGAAAAGTACAGTCGGCAATTAAAGCTTGTACCAAATATGACATTTTCGACAGAAGCTTGTTCATTATCAAAGCAGCCCATACTTCGATTGGGAAAGTTTGCCACCATCAGTTTAGGGGACCGCAGACCGCGGAGGCAACCACCAGTTGCCACAAGCAATTTAGTGGTTAGGTATAGATGAATCCGTCGTGCTTATGCTCAATGGAACCCGCTCAAATAGTAAATTGATGACTGAGCAAAACAACAGAAACTTATACAAAAAAATTTTACGTCACACCTGGCCATAATGCGAATTTTACTGCACGCTGCGCGTACAGTAAAACTCGCATTGTGGCCAGATGAAGACGTAAAATTGTGTACTTACCACGGGCGGTAATTCTTAAAGACCCAGATCGCATATTTATGCAAACAACTGCGATCTGGGCCATTCACGAATTCACCGCCATTAGGTACGTAATGTACTATTGTTGGTCAGAAACATATTCACCATATTGCTATTCACGAGCGTAATTGAAAACTAAAACTCAGTCGTAAATTGTATGAAGTAGAAGCGTCTACTAACGTAATTAGTTTATATCTGATTGGAATTAAAACTAGATCTAATCTAGTGAGAACACAAATAAATTGATACGTAATGGCGCGTCTGTCTAATAAAACCGGATTGAACGTTTCAATGTAGCGGACTGGCTGTGTTTACACCAGTTTCATGCGTAGGTACAATGTTTCATCCAAACATACTGGCTAATGTAGAACGAAGGGCAATATATAATATATAGGTAGTTCAAAAGATTTATTTTAATTAGAAATTTTAATCTCAGTAAAATACCTGTAGTTCTAGCGGTGCACCCCGTAATTCAGTAATATGCGGCAAATGGTGTTAAAGTTTTGAAAATTGGTACAATTGATTGTTAGGCCAAACGAATCAATTTGACCCGTAGCCCGAAAAAAAACGAAAAAGGAGAGGAGTATAATGTATTTAAAAAAAAATAAGCCATGTCGTGTCTGGAGGAGCCCAAACTGGGTATGTTTCGAAAATTGTTTTTGTTTTAATTTAACAACAATGGCTGAAATATAATGATGTGATATATTTTCAGAATCGGCGTAGTCAGCCCTTTCAGAAATATATATTTTTTCCATACAAAAAAAAGATCTTGACATAACTCCTCTCCTTTTTCGTTTTTTTTCCGGGCTACGGGTCAAATTGATTCGTTTGGCCTAAAGATCAATCGTACCGATTTTAAAAACTTTAACACCATTTGCGGCATATTTTGGCGTACCACCAGCACTACTTTTTACCAATCTTACTAACGATCAAAACAAATTAAAAAAATCTCATCACGAATTCCCGTGTGGTGCCGGGGAGTTTTACCACTCCCAATCTTCCCTGTGGGTGTAGTAAGAGGCTACCAAGGGAATAGGGTTGAAGTGTGTAGTGGGCGATGGGCTAGAGACTTGTCACTGCTATATCACAATTTGTCCATCTTTAACCCTATACCTAATTGCTCGAAGTGCACTGAATATTCACGAGCTCTGCCTACCCCTTTAGGGAGTACAGAAGTGAGAATATGTATGTATATATGTATGCATCACGTTTTGTGCTGTGCTTGCTGGAACTGGTTTTTCCACTGGCGTAGCAAGGCGAAGCAGAGCGAGATTTTTCATATAATACCTGGTGATTAGGGCTCCGTAGCTGAAAAGAGCAAACGGAACCCTTATAGTTTCGTCATGTCCTTCTGTCTGTCTATCCCTATGTCACAAGCATTTTACTCGAAAACTATAAGGTGTATTTGAACAAAACTTGGAGGATAATTGTGCTTTGTTAGCCGGTAAGGTGGAGTCTTGTAATTGCAACTAGGTATATCTGTCTGGTAATTGCAACTAAATTTGATAGTGCCCTCTAGGATAGTGATTATACAGGGCATTATTAAATTTAATTGCAATTACCAGATAGATATACCTAGTTGCAATTACAAGACTCCACCTTACATAGTTATGTAATGAAATGGCAAAAATTTTTTTTTATGCGTGCACTCCATACAATGTCAAAAAAAAAAAAGTCCATTTGTAGCACATCAATGGATAGGCCTTTCAAAATAAATATAAGGTTTCAGACCAGACTTTATGTTCAAGCATGCCTCTCCGTCCCACCCGAATTCTCTCATCCTCACGTCAGCCGAAAGACGTCCACTGTTGGACATAGGCCTCCCGCGGCCTTTACCAGGTCATCAATGTCATCATCTCCCCGAACCTCCCCGCTTTTAATTGACTGATAGATTACACTGATCTCTACACAACATGCTAGGAATCGCATGTGGTAAAACGACTGTGCTAAAGACTGATGACATTCATTAGTCGTTTTTTTATTATTATTATTATCTTGTCCATGCGGAGCACCCGTACGCGGTACATCGACCTTCTTAACATCATCCATCACCCGCCTAGCGTTATTCCCGGTTGTGCCCTAAAGGAGCCCGGGGGAGCATAGGCACTAGTTTTACGAAAGCGACTGCCATCTGAACTCCCAACCCAGAGGGAAACTAGACCTCATTGGGATTAGACCGGTTTCCTCACGATATTTTCCTTCACCGAAAAAATTCGTACATAAATTCTAAAAGTCATTGGTACGAGCCGGGATTCGAATCCACAACCGCCGTTTCAAAGCAGGGATGTTGCAGATATTCGCATCCGCAACCGCGGAAGATCCGCACAAATTTTAACATCAGCATCCGCATCCGCATCCGCCAAAATCGATGCGGAGTTTTTGCGGAGGCGGATGTAGTGCAATTCACGACAAGAATGGAGCCCACGCGGCGCTTACTTGTAAAAAAAAACTTCGTTTCGTGTCTGTGACCAAGAGCAAACAATTTTTATTTGTTCGCTACGATGTAATTTTGTCTCAACGTGTTTAATGATTGCGTGATATTATAAAATGGACGTTGTTTATTTACGTTTTTTAGAGTTTGACCCCAAAATCCGCATCCGCCTCCGCATCCGCGGATGTCAAAAAAATCGCATCCGCGGCATCCCTGTTTCACAGCACGCCTGAACGACTAGGCTATCGTTGCTTCCAACCAACTTTAACGACCAATAAAAATGCGCCTTAATGCCATACGCAATTTCAATTCAATCCACGCTTCGCCTTGCCTCCTAAAAACGGCTCCATGGGTAGACAAAATCACCGAACGAACATTCTATGGCCGCTTCCGCATTTATTGGTGCGGGCTCAACCAAAATAACCCATTTTCAACATAAAGATAGTTCTAAATTAAGATTAATGACACTTTCGTCACAACCCATAAATCAAAAGGAAAAGAAGCGAGTTATAAATAAATCAAATAATCAGTTGATATTCATTTGTCATCAGACTAACATGATCATAGTTCACAACCCTTTCCCGAACTAGACAAAACAGGGGCGTATGCACGATTCATATTATACTAATATTATATATGCAAAAGTGTCTGTCTGTTACCTCTTCACGCTTAAATCGCTGAACTGATTGAGATAACATTTGGCATAAAAATAGTTTGAATTCCGGGTAAGGACATAGGATACTTTTTATCCTGAAAATCATCCTCTAAGGGGGCGAAATTGGGAGTAAAATGTTCTATGCAGCTATGATATAAACGAGTTCCCGACGGACGGAGTCGCGGGCAGAAGCTAGTATTTAATAATATATCGTAATAAATAAATAAAATAAATAAATAATAATAATAGTAATGTATCGTGGCATCATTGTTACACTAGTTTCTTAATATATCACTCCCTTAGCCTGCGAATGTCAAATAACGTTTTGTATGAAAAGCGAACCACATTAATCAGTATCATCATTTATTGCACCACCTTACTCTTGCTGTTGACTGTACTATCTTGACACATAACTTAACACATTCACTGCTAACTATTTTGTAGCGCTGATGCACAAAACCCTACCTGAGGCTCTAGTATAAGTTTTACCGAAACAAAACGTTACGATCGCGTTTGCGTTTTACCCTCAATTTGTATGGGATTAGACAGCTAAACGCGAACGCGGTCGTAACGTTTTGTTTCGGTAAAACTTATACTAGAGCCTCTGCACGTCTAGCACACGACGGCTGCGACATACTCTCGATTTTTATCGCTCTATACCTCTTCTTCTAACTGTTCTAATAAGAGAGAGACGGATAGTGCGAGAAAAATTGAGAGAGCTCGCGTGCCGTCGCGTGCTAGCCGTGCTGATAAAAACATTGATTATACGTATTCTGTAGGGGTAGCTGACTTTTAGTAGCTTCAACTGCTCTTGGTCAGCTGCGGCTTAACTTGGCAAAAAAGTTGTTCAAATTCATAAAAAAATACCATCGAAAAATATAATGATATTTGTATGGTCGGATAGAGGCTTTCGAGGACAGTAAAAAGTGATCGGCCAAATCCTGTGTTGGGTGACTCCCGTGTCCGACCGAATTTGTGGTACCACGTGACATCTGCATATTACCTCATCGAAAAATGAATCTAAAAAAGCGGCCAAGTGCGAGTGGGACTCGCCCATGAAGGGTTTCGGTGGAAGTTTGCATGGTAATGTACATCATATATTTTTTTTAGTTTTATTATTCTCTTATTTTAGAAGTTACAGGGTGTGGGGGACACATTTTATCATTTTGGAAGTGTCTCTCACGCAAACTATTATGTTTAGAAAATAATATATTAGAAACCTCAATATCTTTTTTGAAGACCCATCCATAGACACCCCCCCCCCCCGTATGGGTATTATGAATATTTTTTTTGAGTTTCAGTTCATTCTTTGTTTTTTTCTATTTTTGTGTGAAAATCTTAATGCGGTTCACAGAATACATCTACAGCTTACCAAGTTTCAACAGTATAGTTTTTATAGTTTCGAAAAAAGTGGCTGTGACATACGGACGAACAGACAGACAGACATACAGACATGACGAATCCACAAGGGTTCCGTTTTTTGCCATTTGGCTGCGGAACCCTAAAAACGGATTATAATAGCTTAATTAACCTGTTGATGTGTCTTCCCCCAACCCACTGCTAGTTCCTGGCATTGCTTTATTCTGCTGGCCCTAAAATCAGCGTCATTATTTTCATACATTTTGAGTGGCATTTGTTTTGGTATTATTTAATACATCTGTTGCAAAATATAATTCACTGGCTAAAAACCTGTTCAATAGTATATTGGCGAAGGTTTAAGATAAACAAGCAGTATTTAGTGATACAACAGTTTTTCAAACAACTTAAATACCGCCCAGTGAAACCTACGATTCTATATTTAGATTGGAAAAGTTAAATTTTACCCCTTTCCCGACTTCATAAGGGTTTCACGCTGTTCAGAGTGCTTCGGATTTCAAAAGATTGAGTCTAAACGCATAGCTATTCACAACCAGCCTCTATTCGACGCATCACGCGTCCTTGCATGTTTCTACTATGTATTTATCTAAATCTTTATTCCGCAAAAGCAAAAACCTTATAGCAAGTACGAAAGGTGGTACAAAAAGTATGTTGAAAATCAGGTGAGTGGGTTCTGTGATTGATTACTACTTTTAAACTTACAAAGCTACAAACTTATTTATTAGGGTTCCGTAGTCAACAAGGAACCCTTATAGTTTCGCCATGTCCGTCTGTCCGTCGTAAAAAGGGGTTGTATTTTTTTTCTCGTAAATCACAGTGTGGTATATTGTTGGATAGCTTGTCCAATAATTTCGGCTTCTTGAAACTGTTCTTCAACACTGTGATTAGTTTGAGAGATATTGGGGTTTAAAGCCCAAATTTTTGTTCGACTCAAGTGTCCCCTCCCCCCTGCCGGTTGAATAGCTACTACTGGCAATGTGAAAAAAATCGTGACAGTAGGTAGTAGTAGTAGGGTATATAGGGAATTTAAAAGGAAAACTATCACGGCTAAGTATTAGGCATAACTAGTTACGGAGTAATAGTCGACCAATTAAAAATGTACTTAGAAAAGCCAACTTTCGTACAAATTCGGCCGACAGCACCATTTAGTTGTCGCGCGCGTGTCGATGTAACAAAGACAGACATCTAACTACGGAACCCTACACACCGCTCGTCTGCTGCCATTCGAAAGCAACGCGTTGTTTGTCCCACACACTCTTCGAATGGTGTAACCGATCCATTTCCGTGAGATTTCCTTGATTATTTCTCTGACAAATTTAATTAAGTTTTTGTAACTTTGACTATTTTTATTTTATTTTTGTTTTATTGATTTTAAGCAATTTGAATTTATTTTTATTTTATTTTTGGGAATTAAATTATATAAAGACATCCCTATATTAAATACTAGCTTCTACCCGCGACTCCGTCCGCGTGGTACTCGTTTATATCGTAGCTCGATACAAACTTTCATCCCCGTTTCATCCCCTCAGGGGATGATTTCCGGGATGAGAGATAATAAGATAAGATAATTGATGTCATGATAAGAAATTACAGTTATACATTCGCATGTACATATAAAACTATAATCATTTAAATCATGACTAGCTTCTGGCCGCGACTCCATCCGCGTGGAGCTCGTTTATATCGTAGCTCGATATAAAGTGTCATCCCCCATTTCACCCCCATTTTTAGGGGGTGATTTCCGGGATAAAACTATCATATGTCCTTCCCCGGGATTCAAACTATCTCCATACCAAATTTCATCTCAATCGGTTCAGCGGTTTAAGCGTAAAGAAGTAACAGACAGACAGACAGACACACACACTTTCGCATTTATAATATTAGTATGGATAGTATGGATTATAATATTGTATAAATTATGTAAATTCAACAACAAATTTGTATGCCTAACGGCGAAAGATAGCGCTCCCACATTGTATATACTTGTCACCTATCACTTTGACTTCCACTTGCGCTGTAGGTGTGTTTAACCTTTGAACTGTAGAGGTCGTCTATGCAACCTCTGCAGTGCTGGCTGTACAGCACTATTCTCATTACAAATCAAGCTGCACTCTGGAAGTCTATAAATACAGGTAGATTTGAAGACATCCAGCAGTTGCCCCCGTGGCTTTGGCCTCTGGGCCATGAAACTCATACCTCTCGCAACGTGAATAAACGTGTCAAAAGGTCTATTGTATCTTCATCTGCCTCTGAGCCTGCCCTTTGACCTTAAACTGGTTGACCTGAGATAGTTGGTGCATCTTGTGAATGCTAGCAGTAGCTTTGATGTGGCCCCGGGTCAGTGCACCGGAGATTAATGAGACTAGACATTTAGTTTGGTCAATCAACTTTTTCTGTTTTTTTTTGGTAGTTACCAAGGTGTTTTCTAGGTGGTGCCTGGGTCTTGGAAAGTGACTGAGATTTTGTTTTATATACATACCAACATTTCAAAACACTTATTCTTTTTTATTGGGGTAATTCCAGTGAAGTGCGTAAAACGTTAATAAAAGATGTCTAATTACTAATTTACCGAAAAAAAAGCGTTTCCTGAGTCTTACCAGTATTTACATACTAGAATTATGCCAACTCGTTAAAGACTACCCTAAATGCTTTCACTGGAGCAAATCAAACGTACGGTCTCAATACAAATATAATATAACCGTCACAAAAGTAAGTAGGTACATCCATATTATAAGAAAAGTACACAGAAAAAAAACATTTGTTGATCCAAGACAATATTGTCTTTCATATAAGGAACACAATATTGTTTCAAATGTAAAATATAATATTGTTATGATTGTTGTATTCATCTGAAAGAATATATTGTTAATAGAAGATTCAGAGTATGTTTTTGTTTAAGATGTGTTGCCTCAAGCATATTATAATTGTCTTAATGTAAATTAATTTACTTGATTCAAGAAATAACTTTGACAACTTAATTTTTTACATTGAATAAACCTAAAAACTGTTTATTGAACTTATACATTCTTAGGTCAAGAATATATTTCGTAAAACTCCGTCACAATATTCAATTTCTTGAGTCCACTTGAGACCACCTTCCAGTAGAAATAAAAAGTCTGAGAGGGTCAGATAAGGCTTTCTACAATCTAAACGACTATTATAGTTATGTGAAATGTAAAAAATGTAATGTGAAAAGACTTCGCCGTGCTTTATCACCTCCTACAGATTCACAATTCGTCTGCAATCGATGTGGCAAGAAATGCCGCGCTGCTATAGGACTATACAGCCACCAATGTAGATGCGGCAATCCATAGGCTATTAACGGCTTGGCCACAACATTCTTGTATACTGTGTCTTAAGCGACCTGCTGCAGCGTTTTACCTGTTCATTGCGCGGTCGAGACGCGCATCGCACTGTGGTTAGTTGGGATCACGCGCAATGAATTAGAAAAACCGCTGCCACAGGTCGCTTAAGACCAAAGTCGTGGCCAAGGCGTAAGCGCTGCAACGATCATCTGACATAGATTCTGTAGCCACAATGACGATGATGAATGTAGTAAATTTTATAAATGGTACCTATAAAATTGTATGCCCGAAAAGGGTAAAAACTGTTGGAACCCATAACATGCATCTGTATACCTTTGTACCTACACGGTTTTATGAAATAAATGTTCAATTTTCTATTTTATTCTTTGTCTAGATTCGAAGAACCTGTCAATAATTAAAACCTTTGTACACTACGAGTACACGGTTTTATACAAAAGGTTTCTGTCAAAAAAATGTTTTTTGGTACAAGCGTTTCAATCGGTCACCTGGAAGTGTGTCAATTTTAAGTTGCAAGATTTGATTACAGACAGACAGACAACGGGACAGGTGAAACTAAATAAAAGCTTGTAAAAATATTCAATTTTCTATTGTTTTCTTTGTAGATTCGAAGAACCTGTCAATAATTAAAAGGTGGTTTTGATTGGAATGACAAAGATTTATTGACTAAAATGTTGCTCATTAAAAAAGTTTTTTTGCATTTGTTACGCAGTGGAAGCAATTTTCTTTTTGAATAACCTATGGAGGCTCTTTATTGGCATGCGTCCATATTTCGGTGGGTATTTTCGTATTTAATAAAACAGGAATAGGTACTTACTGTAATTTGTTTTATACTGCTGTTATTGTATTGGTGAATCTTTCTTTTAAGCAAAACGTATTTCAAATGATACTTGAGTAATTATACGGTTAAAATTATCCATATTAGATGTCACTACGGGTGCCATGTTTCGAACTCTTCGGGAGTTCTACTTCAATTGGTGCTTGGCGCGATACAGCCGCGAGAAAACTCATCCTGAAGAACTCCCGAAAAACTCGAATCCCGTAGTGGGATTCAGTCAGTTTAACCGTATACCTAATTGTTGCTGTAAGTACATGACTCAAGCAACTTTAAATTCGATTAAAACGTAATCCCTTTTGATTACTCATTTGGTGCTGTTGGCGTGAAATAATTCTTCACGCCAACAGCACCAAATGGGATACTAATAAACAGCGCGATAAACTCGTATTCGATATTGGAGACATGTTTTGAAACTTACGCTACCAACGCCATTGAAACGCACCCAACCGTGTTGATGTCGAACTAAATCAATTCGCTGTTGCATGTTGCATAATATCGTCCCAGGTGTATGAACGGTGTTGTTATTTCAGAGTTGGTATTTTTGTACCACAGCGGTGGCGAACAGGCACACGGTTTGCAGTACGCAATCTAAGCAGACTGCGTAGTTTATTTGTGCTAGAGGAATCGCAAGCGTATTTTCGTGTCTTTATTAATAATTAACCACTGACGCAAAAAGGGGTGCAGCGAACGAAAAACCGTAGAATGCAAGCTCCTTACAAATGTCTACCCAAACACGTGCCTGAAACGCGGTATGCGCATGTTCGAACACTTCGAACTAAACGGCCGCCTGCGGGCGCAGCACGGGTGCCATTTTATCACTTATCGTTGTGGTAAAGACGCCCATCACGCTCTGAGAAGTATGCGAGTGCGAGAGTGACGGATGCCTTATCCACAAGGCATCGTTTTGACACCCCGCCCCCAGCCCCGCATAATGGCAATGGCACCTATTCTGTGAGGCCATTTTGCGGCACTACTTAGACTTCTATGAGTTTACCATTCGCTGGAGGGGAGTTATAAGTTTGACGTGTATGTGATGTGTGTATATGTATCTGTGTGTGGCATCATAGCTCCTAAACGAATGGACCGATATTAATGTGGTTTTTTTTGTCCGAAAGCTGACTTAATCGAGTTGGTTCTTAGCTACGTTTCAACAAAATCGGTTCAGGCGGTTTTGAGATATTGAACTTTGAAATGAAAATATCGGGGGTGTGTCAACTTTTCTAAGTTGTCGATTATCGATTTGAGGTTTCGTGACAGCTAGTAGGCAATGCACCTCATAAGACACCGTGTATCGAAATGTAGTAAATTTGTATGTAGAGAGTAATCTTCGGAACTACCCTACCCTCTTGGTCACCGACAGTTAAGGCTTCAAGCTTTATCAAAAACAAAGATACAAGGGGGTCGAAAATCCACCGAAAGATTTCGAGTAACTATGATACGGCTGTGCCTTTGTTTGTTTTGTTCATCTTAGCGGTGGTGGTACTGTTACCGTACCCCCAAATGTAGAGGTAATTACCGTACCCCCAAATGTAGAGGTAATAACCGTACCCCCAAATGTGGAGGTAATTACCGTACCCCCAAATGTAGAGGTAACTACCGTACCCCCAAATGTAGAGGTGATTTCCGAAACTACTCATCCGATTCCAAAATTTCTCTCACCTATGTGTAGAATGGATTTTCTGGATAGGCATAGGTTATATTTAATCCCGCGGGTCCACCTGGGTTCTCTATAATACGCGGGCAGCTATTAAGACTACCTACATATTTAGTCAACGCCGTAGCTTTAAGTCTAGTCTAACTTTGAATGCCATCTTAACATTCTCAGGGAATTTAAATATTATGAAACTACTTACTGTCTTTGCATTCCGGTCTTCATCTGGAATATGCATTCGGATTTGCATATAATGCGGCCTTGGCCCAGAAACCAGAGATATACAGTCCGACAGGCGGACGGGTTCACTGTTACAAACATTTTTTCTCGTACAGTCGGCCTTGAAAGGGGTTTACCACTTTTGAACTTTAAGAAACACGATGACTTTTTGCACCGCTACACACGCGATACATTAACGATGCGCGCGCAAAGCTGTGTTATGATAACAAATGTTATGTGTATGATTTTTTTACACACAGGTGACAGCTTTTACGTTTTTGATGTCATAGGTAAACAAAACAAAACAAAAACAACTGCATTTTTGGATTCGCAATACGCTGCCGAACATGCCCTTGATCGGTTCACACCCCAATTTTGATGCCGCCTGTATAAGGTCCCTCTTTTCAACTAGACAGAGCGCATCGTCAGAAGCTCTCAACCTTATTCACAACCGGGAACACAACACCACATTCCGTCCGTCATGATACTCGTATGATTCTAAATATCGCAATCGGAATGAACCTATTTGTACAGTAAATTGGTACTTGTATGTTTGCGAAACACTATGTCTTTATATAGCGCAATGGTATCACAATATCGGCTGAGCTATTCTGGTTCAAGGCAGTAGGTATTGGGTGATGTGAACGGTATTTATAGAAGTAAATTATAACGCTTTTAAGGCTATTTTAATAACCCTCGAAATTTTGCCCGCTAGGTGAACGCTTGGTGTGCAGGCTCTTAATTCTGTGTGTAGTGTAGGAGTGTCATCATCAGTACCGTGGTTGGCACTCGAGAAGCTTTTCGCCCCAACGACTATTGCTGAGTGCAATGTGAGCCCACTGCCACTTAGGTTTAGCGATTTTCCGCAATGTCTTAGTCTTTGACTAGTGCGTGTTGCCAGTGATGAGATATATAGCTAGGAGCTCTGTGCTGCACTGCACGGCTATTTTTCTCGCACTATTCGTCTCTATCTTATTAGAACACTTAGAACAAGAGGTATAGTGTGAGAAAAATCGAGAGTATGGCGCGGTCGTCCCATGATAGACGTGCTGGTGCGTTCCGTAGGAGATCCCAGAGCCATCCGAAATGCGTCGAGCAGACCTGTCATCGTGGTCGACCTTATCACGCGATAAATGACAAGATTGAGAGTCCGTCTCGTTCTATTGAACGCTGTCAGTCAGTGACGGACGCTCTCAGACCAAGAAAAAAAGACAGACGGAGCGTTACGAACAGTCTAGTGAAGCCAACCGGTTTTCAACCAAGCCCCATAAATTTAGCACACGCTAAACAAATTAAATCGCACAAAACTCGAAATGAATGATCTTGACAGCATTGCGACACGTGCTGAAGAGATTTGTGCAATTTTGTTTGTATATGTGTGCGTGAGCGTGTGCTGAACTTGATGTAGCTTGGTTTTGTTTGCATGTGGTTTGGCTTCACTTGCTGACTGTTCGTAACGCTCCGTCGGTCTTTTTCCTTGGTCTGAGCGGACGCTATATCTTGTCACTTATCGTGTGATAAGGCCGTCCATGCTACGGGGTCAGGACTATTGGGGGGGTTTTTAGTCGGTGCGAGTCCGACACAACCTCCGCGCTATCCCTGTGGCGCGGTGGGATTTACTTCCATAAGAAAAAAAAAGGAGCGTAGCGCTACGATATTGTTAGCAGTGATATGCTCCTGTCGAGGTTAACCGTCCTATCATCCAGCGTAATTCCCGGTTCTATCCTGGAGGAGCCCGGGGTTCGCTTTGGCACTTAATCCCCATATTTGGTACAGGTACTAGTTTTACGAAAGCGACTGCCATCTGACCTTCCAACCCAGAGGGAAAACTAGACCTTGTTGGGATTAGAAAGGTTTCCTCACGATGTATTCGCTGGATGCGGGTGGCGCAGGACCGGTCATTGTGGCACTCTTTGGCTCCCCCAATTTGCCCCAATTTGGCCTATGTCCAGCAGTGGACGTCTTTCGGCTGATATGATGACGATGTATTCCCCAGTGGTACGAGCCGGGTTTCGAACCCGCGATCTCCAGATTGAAAGTCGTTACCGCTCCGCTACAGAGGTTAACCCTCCCAATTCATGAAAACAAACGATGTATACGAGATATCTCGAATATTTCGCTCGCCGCAACCCGCTAGACGTCGATGGATTTTATTGAATCGTAAAAACTCAATCAGAGTTAATCACCATTGCTGGTAAAGCTGGGTGCAGACAAGCGGTGACGTCAGACATACGTATTTGACGTAATGCTCTGTGATGCGCTCTGACGCAAAAGCCCCGTCTCGTCATCCAATATGAGAGTGAATATATCGTATCTGAACGAATATTGTTTCATTCTCAATACTAGCGGACGTTATGCCTTTATTAAAGATGTGCTACTACAAATGCGATGATTTACGGCGTAATAATGACATGGTCAATGACAATAAGGTCATCTTTCTTTGAAAACGATATATTTACCGTTGGACTAAAGTGTTAGTCGCAGCCACAAACTAAGCATAGACCCGCAGGTTTCCAGAACAAGATACAGTTCTGTGATTATGGCGCATGTTTATTTCTTTATTTGTTCC
Source organism: Epinotia bilunana (assembly GCA_947049275.1). NCBI lineage: Eukaryota > Metazoa > Arthropoda > Insecta > Lepidoptera > Tortricidae > Epinotia > Epinotia bilunana. Next base: position 3,802,700 of record OX346275.1, on the reverse strand, counting down.
TCGATAACCTACGACAATAAACGCTACGTTAACGCGCGTCCTGAGCTCCCCAGCCGTAGCAGAACCTGATCCGGTAGCTAATGTTTGTTTTGAGTCTTGATTGTTGACACCGAAAGTAGGCGAAATTACTTTTTTTTTTGTTTTTCACTAAGGGCAAAATTGTGAGGGTGGTACATTTTGTTTCATTCACTGTTTTCCTATTCGCCTCTATTCCTTCTTGTTTTGAAGGCACCGTAATTGATTGTTTCTAAAGTGACGACGTATTTTGCGAAACTGACTTTAAACTAGACCGCTAGTGTGTACGCGGCATTAGACGGGAATAACGAACGATGCTTAAGGTTTATTGAACAATACTGTCGAAGTTCACGCCATGGCGTGACCTAGTGGAACTGAACGACCTATCCGTGGTTTAAGGTGAAGGTCATTCCAAAAATAACTTTTTGTGTTCCACAATATTACGACCTTTTTCACACGGCCCCGTATCATGGTTGGCCTTATCACGCGATAATTGTCAAGATAGAGCATCCGTCACTGGCTGACACCATTCGATAGAACGAGACTGACTCTCTATTTTGTCACTTATCGCGTGATAAGAAGACCAACCATGATACGGGGCCAGCTAAAGAAAAGAGACATTGTTGCTCAAATGACGAATCAGTTATACTTTTCTTCCCCGATGCTCTTATTCAGAAAAGACTCATTGTCTGATACCGCGGTGCGAAATGAGAAAACCTACCCTACTCTTTCTAATTTGCAGAATGCGAATGAGAAAGGAGTCGCTGAATCGCGGGCGACTTAGTTGCAAGTTTGATATAGCCCCTAGTTCTCGGTACCATTAGGCACTGGTTCCACCGCCGGCTAGTAAGCTAGAAAAGTTGGGCGAGTAGCATTACATTGCGGATCTGTAAAGGTCGATTGATCACACTGTGCCTGGTCAGCACGCAATGAACCGTTACTCGCCCAACTTTTCTAGCTTACTAGCCGGCGGTGGGACCAGTGCCTTACGAAGGCTTTAAGAGTACGCAGTAAGCTCGGCCGAATTTTACCTTCCCATACAAACGTAGTTACGCTCTTATTTTAAAACTACGTGTTGGATTGTGACGAAACTTTGCATATACAATGAAATGAGGTATATCTATGTCTGTAATTAGTTTATATGGTTCCAGTTTATAAAACAAACGAAATACAGCAGAAACAAGTTTAAGCACCTGAAGCTACAAAAACTAATTACAGACATAGATATACCTCATGTCATTGTACATGCAAAGTTTCGTTACAATCCAACACGTGGTTTTAAAATGAGAGCGTAACTACGTTTGTATGGAGAATCGAGCTTACTGCGGACTCTTAAGCGTTCCGTTTCACGGAAAATACGATTTAATGATCATTTAATGTTGCCTTGGTAACAGTCTTCTAGTGCTCAAGGCTGTCCTTATTTTGATTCTACAAATTGTTAAGTACTCTAGTAAATAAACTTTGTTTTGAGTTTGTTATTTTGTCATAAATTATAATAAGTAGTAAGTCAATTACAGTAATATTATAAAAAAAACCAGACTACCAGAATACTACTACCAATTCCTACAAAAAAAAATCCATGCTTACATAAAAAAATATAAGTTAACTAGCTTCTGCCCGCGACTCCGTCCGCGTGGAACTCGTTTATATCGTAGCTCCATACTAACTTTCACCCCCGCTTCATCCCCTTGGGGGATGATTTCCGGGATAAAAACTATCCTATGTCCTTCCCCAGGACTCAAACTATCTCTATACCAAATTTCATCCAAATCGGTTCAGCGGTTTAAGCGTGAAAAGGTAACAGAGACAGACAGACACACTTTCGCATTTATAATATTATTATGGATAAATATTTTTATCATTTATAAATACGGTTACATAGTAATAAGCATTGTGTAAAAGCAACCTTTTGAGTCTCGCTCCGAAAATATCCCAATTGACAACTTCTTTAGTTCCACTGACAGCTTGCTAAAGAGACGTACACTGACCTTTTAACTTATCATTAGCTTTCAAATTTACTATTAACCGCCACCGCAGGCCGCGCCAGTGTGAGGCCCCTAGATAAGTATATTGGTGAGGCCTAAAACACACTGGCGCGGCCTGCGGTGGCGGTTAATAGTAAATTGGACAGCTAATGACTAGTTTTGGCAATGACCGCCGCGGCCAGGGCGCGACGGTCTGTGAGAGGCTTAATTCAGCGGGTCGATCACGTAACGCATTGTACGTACAGTCAGCATCAAAAGTAACTGCGCAAACGAAGACGCCAAAAGCTTTTTTTAAATTACAAGTTACATAATAAATTACAAATATATACTCGCCAAACTAACTCTTATTCCCTTTTAATAAAGACTTATGTATGACGTCTTCGTTTGCGCAGTTACTTTTGATGCTGACTGTACGTTAGACCTCCAGGCCTAACTAACCTAACAATATTTAGTCTAGGGACCTTGTTTGGCAAACCTTTCTGTTTAGAAAGCAGACGCGTCTCCGCATGATGTTGATGTAATATAAAAAAATCGGCCAAGTGCGTGTCGGGCCACGCGTAGGGTTCCGTAGTTGCCTGTCTATCTTAGTTACATAGACACGCGCGCGCCAACTAAAGAGGTTTTAAGTAGGTACATTTTTGATTGGTCTACTGTTACTCGGTAACTAGTTATGCCTACTTAGCGGTGATACAAGTTAAATAGTCCGAGAGACCACCAAACCACAGCGCAAACATATGCAGCACACAAACAAATTCGCCCGTGTTTGCTGACCTCGCCGGAGCTGGTGTAAAAAGTACGAAATTCCATTTACTTAAAGCGTATTTTACAAGACCGCATACTTGCTTACGAACAGTTAAATACAATTTTATGTCAGATCGAAGCTGTACTGAACTCTCGACCATTACTCGCGGTAACGGTCGACGATGTAAACGATTTTACCATGAAGCGTAGACTGTCTATGTGTTGTTGATTCATTATCGGATGGGCAGCATCAGTGAAAACACGCTTTAATTGGAAACTTCGTATTGCGACCATGGAGGTTAGCACAAGAAAGCAGGGCCATCGTGCCACAGATAATATTATAAATAAAAACTTTTTAACAAAAAAAAATTACCGCCGAAAAAATACTGAAAAGCAAAAAATAAAACTATTCTAAGTATATATTTTTGTAATTATTTTGAGTTTTTAATTAACCTTAATAAGTAAGTTCTTAAATTAATCGAAGTGTACCTAAGTAATTTTGAGTCGGCGCCACGACGCCTACGACCATATACCCTTTCTAATAAAAAAAGAATTATCAAAATCGGACTACTCTGTAAAAAGTTATGCGTGGTCATACATAAAAAAATATATATACGCGTTGACTTGAGAACCTCCTCCGTTTTTTTCGTCGGTTAAAAAGTAGCAAAACTAGGTATAAGACTACAGTGAACGTTTGTATAAAAATACAACCGAATTGAGAACCTCCTCCTTTTTTTTTGAAGTCGGTTAAAAATAGGTAGTACCAACTTCACTATTGTTGGATTCTCCAACACCCAGCATGCCACAGACAGGAGCATATCCATATCCATGCCGAATTAAAGTTTTCTAGTAGTCAGGGTTACTGAGCTAAGCCAAAGACGGACGGACGGACATGGCGAAACTATAAGGGTTCCTTGTTGACTACGGAACCCTAAAAAGAGGTAGATAGGTTATAAGCGCTCCAAAAGTGGCACACTAAAACCGAGTCAATTGCACCAACTTGCCTGTTTCGCGTCGTTAATAGAAACGTATGCTGTCAGATTTGGTGGCCATTTTAAAAGACAGAATTTCGTATACCACGTATGTACCTCTTTTTAGGGTTCCGTCCCGTAGTCAACAAGGATCCCTTATAGTTTCGCCATATCCCTCTCGCCGTCCGTCCGTCCGTCCGTCCGTCTTCGGCTTAGCTCAGTAACCATTACTACTAGAAAAATGTAATTTTGCATGGGTATATAAATCAATCACGCCGACAAAACAGTAGAATAAAATCTTGTTTTTTTTTGGGGTGCCTCCCCTGCACCTAAAGTGGGGATGTAATTTTGTAACACTACCGCTCGAATGGAGCAGCCCAACTGGGGAAGTACCTCCGCCTTGCAGGAGACCACAGCCATAATAACACTACTACTTGCTCTGTAGTAGTGTTGTGTTCCTGGAGGTGAGCAAGGTCGCCGGAGCTCCCGAGGATGCGTTGTCTTGAGAGCGAGGGAATTTGTTCCTTCAGCTGTCAACACGGCGAATCCTCAAACATATCAAGGGTCAGCAACGCCCATGTTACTCCTTTGGAGTTGCATGCGTCTATAGGCTGCGGTGTCCGCTTACCATCAGGGCCGTACGCTTGTTTGCCACCGTAGTTGTATTAAAAAAAAACTACTCGTATTCCGCTGCGTCGCATAACTCTAGTGAATATTCAAACTTGGGACTCCCGGTAAGACTGTCGCTGTCCTCCTCTGACTCACGTCGCTTAATGTTCGCGGTACTAACACTGAGTAAGAATGGTCGGAACGGTAGTCGGAAGCTTTTAAACGTGCCGTTTCACGGAAAATATATTTTTAGTGAGCATTGAGTTCACCGCGATGACTCAGTCAGCGGGAATGCTTAGTAATGAACAAAAGGAGACTAATTTGTGGTTATTTGATCGGTTTCATATAGGACGCTACTTAAATGTTTTTTTTTTTAACCCCCGACGCAAAAAGAGGAGTGTTATACGTTTAACGTATCTGTGTATCTGTCTGTGGTATCGTATCTCCCAAAAGGATAGACCGATTTGAATGCGGTTTTTTTTATTCGAAAGCGGATGTGATCCCAAGTGTTCTTAGCTATGTTTCATGAAAATCTGTTTAGCCGTTTTTGAGATATTGGACTTTGAAATGAAAATGTCGGGCGTTTTTCAACTTTTCTAAGTGGTAGTTATTATATTATACTCGTAATACAAGTCTGTGTCAACATATCATATCTGATACAAGTTTTATTGCCGACTGTACTTTTAAGCGTCCGTTTCCGTTTCAGTTTTGGCCAAAATTCCTTTGTCTGTCCGGCTGTTCTCTACAGGTCACATTTTTCAACCGATCCTCGTGAAATTTTGTGAGCCGGTACAATACCTAACTATATAGATTTTTTTGTCCATTTAGTACAAAGAACAACAAAAAAAATTTTTTAAAGAGAGGCTCGCGTACTCTACATTAGAATGTATATATGTAGGCGCTTTATTGTACACAATAACAGGTTAAAGAATATACATGTCACACAATATATCAAAGTACAAAGGCGAACTTATCCCTACGTGGGATCACTAACAGCTAACTTGTGAGCAATTGAGGGGAAGGTAGGTAGAACGAGAAACTTATACCGTGTACAAAAACACACAGAGAAAATAAAAACAACACCTAATAGGTATTAATTCTAGATAAATAAAAACTTGGAAATACATATATATAAATATACAATATAAATTATAATACACACTATAAAATATTCACAATGGAGACAGAAGGTGGTCAATTGATCATAGCAACACCGCGTCAGGGCCAACGACAAACTTACAAAAACTAAAAAAAATGTCCAAAATGTTACATATAATTTTCGGTTTTCCGTTCCGTTGCCACCCACAAGTTTAGTATGGAAACGGTAACGGAATGGAATAAAAAATCTTGGGACTTTTTTTTCTCGTATAACATTCGAAAGTGCTCTCGATTCTGAGAAGAAAAAACCCGAAACCGTATATCATTTTTTTTTTAAAGTCGAGTGTACAACTTTCCGTAAAATGGTCCAGCCAGACTATCACAAGACGGAGCGCGAGCTCTCTCGATTTTTCTCACACTATCCGTCTCTCTCTTATTAGAACACTCAGAACAAGAGGTACAGTGCGAGAAAAATCGAGAGTATGTCGCGACCGTCTCATGATAGACGTGCAGGTAGAGGTACTGGCGTTATGTTGGCTCCGGTCTTCTTTATGATGGAGGCACTTCCCAAGTTGGGTCGCCACAAACATGATCATGACATAACTGAAGACATTAATGATGTTACGATGCCGATAAAATTGAGCATTCATATGGAACAGAAAATCGAGCATTTGCCGTTTTAAAATTTGACGAACTGGACAATGGTCAGAGCCGAGTATAGAGCCAAACATCACTACGAAAATTTTCACGATCAGTCTAGCGAACGCTCTAGCAACGGCTCGTGAAAAAAGTATTCTTCACGAAGACATCAGACTCGACGGTCGCGTAACAAAACTGCTCGGCTCGGCAGAAGGCTCGAAGGAAATTTACTGTCGCTAGAATGCTCATTAGAACGCTCGCTAGTGCTCGCTAAAACGCTCCTGTTTATTTTGTGAGCTTTTACCTGTAAGGTTACATTCACTAGAATGCTCATTACACGTGAATGCTCAAAGTGCATCAGTGCCTTTTTATATATCACTGTCATATGCCGATCATAATTCACCAGAAAACTAAAAAACCTTGGCCCACACTTCCTTCTATTTCCAAACATAACTGCAAGACATTCCGAAAAACATTAAGGAATGACTACAAAGTAATGGCTGCTCGTCGTACGCTCCTACCTAAAAAACGTATCAAGGAAATATGAACCATAAATCTTGGGAGATAGAGTCGTATTTACATAATCGTTCCGGTCGTTTTGGAGTTCAATGGCTCATATTTTATGTTTAATGGAAAATTTGCCTTTCAGCCGCAGTGTAGAATTTAGAACAGTACTGCAACTGTGGCGACCTTGGACTGAAACTGCAGCGTTAATATCAAAGGATAACTGGGCCGTACAATGTTTAGATTGTCACTTTTTGCGTAAGTTCGGCTTGTCTTTGTACGACACGTTTCAGTTATGTATCGACGACATTCACGGGTCACCCGCGTTCAACATCATCCTCCTAGAGTTGTCCAACGGTCCGCTTTGCGCTAGCGACTGCCATCACCTTCCAACCCATAGGGGCCTAAACTAGACCTTGTTTGGTATTAGTTCGGCTTGCGCACGATATTTTCCTTCACCGAAAAACTAGTGTTAAATATCAAAATCAGCAGCCCTGGGCCAGCTTTGGCACCTAATCCCAAAGGTGCCAAAGCTGGCCCAGGGCTCCGGGAAAACTCTAGGAGGATAATGATGATTTTCCGTTTTACGAATGAATTATATTATTTAAGACTCATGATATTCCGCTAAAAAAACGTGCTGGTCAATCTGCACTGCAGCAGCAGCTATATGGGTTTTTTTTTGCGGAATGGCAAAGCAATAATTGTTCTCGTAACATATCATGGACTATTTATACTAAACGGGACTTAATCGCGTATAATGAAATTATTTAGATGTCGATACCCGCTCAAGCCAGTTGTCCCGTGACTATGGATGTTGCAACACATCCGAAACGTCGGGAGACCTCAGTGAGGTAAATAAATAATTTAATTATACGCGATTAAGTCCCGTTTAGTATAAATAATGTGTGAGAATCGTGAAAGTTTAAATCAATATATATCATGGACGTCCGCAAAGTAACGTCTGATTCAATCAATTATTTAATGGGCCACATTCTCCTGCAATTTCTGGCCGGCAACTATTGCTGTTTTACGCTGGCTTTGTACGCTACAGCAAGATGCACATACTTGCCGGCCACACATTGCCGTAAAAATATTGCCCGCTTAGAAGCCCCATAGGACACATAAAAGTTGCCGTACTGTACCAAGCTTGTGTGATACCGAATGGATGATACGTGTATTATTCGGCTCGCGATTTCTCCATCTGCACTTTAGATGTAATCGACGTTATGCCAGATTTTTTAGTTCAGATATTTAAATTCGCGCCAACTGGCGGAGTTGTTGTATTAAACTACACTAACTAGTGCACCGAGCGAAAAGCTCGCGATAAAATATTTTGAGCAGGTTGCGTAATTTTTCGTACGTACGGGACGTAAATGTACGGGTCGGCGCACATTACTGGCATGGCTCGGCACGGCCCAGTAGCCTCGGCATCTTCGTCGTCTTCGGGAAGCTCATATTAAAAGTGTCCAAAGTTTAAAGAGGGGGGAGAATATATTCTGTCCCTTTTCAGCAAAACACTCCCTCATATGCAACGATTGTCATTTACTATGATTCTCTCTCTAACAAGCAATATTAAAGCGGTAATTATTTGAGATGTCTGAATTGGATTTTTGTCACTAGACATATTGTTTGGCCTTCTCTCTTTTGGAGTGTTAATAATTTTTGAGTCTACACCCGTGTTGACCTGTATACTAAGAGCCACTGGTGATTGTAAATCTCACAAAATCGCACGTTATCCACGTTAATCACCTGACCCCGATCACCCAGGGGAATTAGCGGCAATTATTTTATATTCAACTAGAAAAAAAATGATAGTGTTCGGTTATGGCGCTTCCCCGGACGCTGCCCCGTCACGCTCGCTTCGCTCGCTCGGCTCGCGCGCTATAAGGTCGCAGTTCAACTAACAACCTAACCATTTTTTTCCCCTGGGGATCAGGCTAGGGGATTAACGTGGTGAAAAGCCAAAATCGACACCACAGTCGATCATCATCATATCAGCCGTAAGACGTCCACTTCTGGACATATAGGGCTCCCACAAAGTGCCACAATCGCCGTTTCTACCGTCCAAAACTCGCCAGCTATTCAAATACGCGACACATTTATATTGTAAACAACATTTGACAACCATCATCGGCATTAAACCACACCAATAATGGTAATGGCTCAGCGTTGTTAACGAAATAATTACAATTACGTCGTTGCAAATGGGCACTCGATCTAATTACCTAACACAGTCAATTATACAGCGTTGTTTATGTTGTTTGTACCGAATTATTTTACTACTAGCTTCCGCCCGCGACTTCGTCTGCGTGGACCCGGAATAAAAACTATCATTTCATCCAATTCCGATGAGCCGTTTAAGCGTGATTAAACATTCAAACATCTGAACCAGACATCCAAACTTTCGCATTTATAATTAGCAAGTAAATGGGATAAGGACAAGCGAATGATGATGAATTAGCAGGATAATGAGTACGTCGTTGGCTGTACCCTTTCCTATTCCTTCTATTGTCAGATTTTCTCGGTCTTACAATTTCTCTCCTCTCCTTTTAAAGGTGGTTTTATACCGGCGAGGCGAGGCGGGGCGTGGAGGGGCGAGAATTGAAATTAGTATGGGACTTACTACCTATTTCCAAAGCGCGCACGCGCGCGCGCTGTGCAATTAGGTGGTAAGTCCCATACGAATTTCAATTCTCGTCTCGCCCCTCTGGTGGAAAACCAGCTTAAGAATGCAGGCGTAGTTTTATGTATGTCTGCTTCTCCCTCGCATCCTCAAGACTGATGGTCGTGGCTACACGATGTCGTCGCTCCAGACTAATCGGTTTTCGGCCATACAGATTAATATTTATTTAATCATACAAAACTTATACAGTTTGACAGTAAGGAACCGCATCACTTTAACATGTAAAAACCGAAAAAAAACTACATCTTAGAAAAGTTGACAAACCCCCGACGTTTTCATTTCAAAGTTCTATATCTCAAAATTGGCTCAATAGATTTTCATAAAACATAGCTAAGAACACTCGGGATAAAATTATCTATGATACAATAACGTCGCATTCAAATCGGTCCATCCGTTTGGGAGCTACAATACCACAGACAGATACACAGACAAGTTAAACTTAAAAAACTAAAAGAAAATCGGTTTATCTGTTTGGGAGCTACGATACCACAGAGATACACAGATACACAAATACGTTAAACTTATAACACCCCTTTCTTTGCATCGGGGGTTAAAAAACATAATATCTAAACACCCATCGTCTCGCAGTAGCTCAGACAAATATGACACATTCGCCCATCGACTAGCAAATATATCGCATTCAGGTGCTAGACTTCCGCAAGCTTCCGTTGCAGATTTCCTTCACTGTTTGTTTCTTCCTTCCACGTGTCCCACAACAACGAGTTTAATCAAAGAATTTCAAATTAAAGGTTTTTTTTACATACAGAATAGAATAAATTTATTTTGGAACAACAACAGGAATATACATCACATAAGCCTTAAATCTAAAGAAGGAATCTAGTGTTGCTTCAAAAAAGAGTCCACTCAGCGTGAGGTTGCCATTTTATCACTTATTGCGGTAGATAAGACGTAGGTACCCATCACGTTCTGACAAGTATGCGAGTGCGAGAGTGACGGATGTCTTATCCACAGCGATAAGTGATAAAATGATATGAATGAATATACTACTATTAAATCTTCTCTTTACTTCCAGACATGAGTGCCCCCGAGCCGGAGCCGGTCCCGGCGGCGCCGGCTGGCACCCCGGCGGACGCCCCGGAGCCCGACGGACCCCTCATCCCGGTCCCCGCGCCCCGCAAGACCGCCCGCCGGGGCCCCAAGGTGCTGCAGGAGAGACCCAGGCGGGCGCTCTTCTGCCTCACGCTCAAGAACCCGATTAGGAAGGTCTGCATCGATATTGTTGAGTGGAAGTATCCTTTTGAAAACGAATGGGTATAGGTTATAGGTGTCCGCGGGCTAGCTTTCCGCAGCTCGACGTCATAATAGCGCCTATTTTGCGTGTGAGTTATTGGCACTACTGTTATTCGTGCCAACCCAGTTCCACCAGGAAGCCTAGCAGACCCTTTATGTTGCCGACGGCCTCCGGTAGTGACCCCGGTGTTCCGAGGTGCTTTGCCCGGTATTCTGCCACCCCTGGGCATGTCAGGATGACGTGGGCGGCTGTCTCTTCCTCTTCCGTGCAGGCTCTGCAGAGAGGACTGTCTGTAATACCTAAGGTGAAAAGGTGTTTGTTTAATAGTGCATGACCAGTTAGGGCTCCTGTCAGGAGACGGAGTGCCGGCCTCTTTAGCTGCTTTAGCTTCCTTGCCAATCCGGGGTTGATTGTCGGGAGGGCCTCCCTGGTTTGCCTGCAGGTACCTAGGGTACGAAACGACTGGGTAATAATGCTTATAATATTAGACGGTTCAACTCGCGTATTGAATACGAAGAAGTTTAAATTCGATTGCATAATAATTAAGTTGGTTTGTTAATGTCATTTTAAACATTTATTTTCATGCGGTTTTTAACCCCCGACGCAATGAGATGTGTTCCCGAGTGTTCTTAGCCATGTTTCATAAAAATCTGTTCAGCTGTTTTTGAGATATTGGACTTTGAAATGAAAATATCGGGGGTTTTTCAACTTTTCTAAGTTGTAGTTATCAAAGAATACCGTAAAATGGGGTGAGTAGGGTTCGCGGGGAGAGTTGGGTTATGAATGGGGAGAGAAGGTATGAAGGGTGAGATGGTTTTTTAAGGCTACTGCTACAAAAATAATGTATTCCAATTTAAAATGGAGCTATTTACTATAGTATATATAGAGTATATATATAGCTATATATTCATAATAAAAAAATCGATCCAACAATCTTCCAAAATCACCTTTGTATGAAAACCCATCTCACCCCAATTACGAGGGACTACGGGGTGAGGTGGGTTTTCCTGTTTATTGTCAAAGTTATGTAATGGAACTACCCAAAATAAAATAAAAACTAAAATACAAACGTCCGGAACACTTATTATATACACCATTCAGTTTGTATAAGTAAAAATTAAATGTTATCCAGGTTTGAATGTCAGTTTTCACCCTACTCACCCCATTTTACGGTACCCATGGAAACGGATCTAGTTGGGGCGAAGTACGAGATATCAATACAATACAAATTCTCTTTATGGTGCACCTCAATAGTACTTTTAGTTAGTACAAAAACAGCATAAAATATAGCGCCAAAGAGCGACCTCTAAAAAGATATAATTGTGTTCCTTTCCCCAGAAAAGTATGCCATACACGAGCATATAATGCACATAGCCATTGTTGCTAATTTTAAGCTTTACCATGTTTAGATCAGAATACTGTAGCTTCGAATCGCTAAACTTAAGTGGCAGTGGGCGGGGCACATAGCACGTAGAACCGATGGCCGTTGGGGCGGAAAGGTTCTCGAGTGGCGACCACGAACCGGAAGGCGCGGCGTGGGTAGGCCCCCCGCAAGGTGGACTGATGACCTGGTAAAGGTTGCTGGTGTCCGCTGGATGCGGGTGGCGCAGGACTGGTCACTTTGGCACTCTTTGGGGGAGGCCTATGTCCAGCAGTGGACGTCTTTCGGCTGATATGATGACTGTAGGTTGTACAAATATACAAATAATTGTGTTGTGTACACGTTACAAGAGCTACCTACAGATAATTATTACTATAACAGAAAATAATAAAGTATTTTTAATCGATGTTATATCTAGTAAACCATCATCATCCTCCCAACGTTATTCCCGGTTATACCCTAACCTAATTTTAAGATTTGGCGTAGGCACTAGTTTTATGAAAGCGGCTGCCAACTGACCTTCCAACCCAGATTTTATATCTAGAAACCAATTTAAAACGTTATGCTAATAAATCTAATAATTAAACGATTGAACTCGCGTACTAACTGTCACTACGGGGGACATGTTCAACCGTTTAATCATTATGAGAACTTAAAACATGACTCACGAAAGTTCAAATTCATTTTATTAAGCTTTTGAATTTCTTGATTGGCAGATGTGTAAGTGGCTCTATAAATATCGCTGTCCCTTACATTGTTTGTTGATGTAAAATAGGCACACTAAAGTTTAAAGGATTACAGGAAAAAGCAATTAGCATTCTAGGGCAATAATAGTGCTGTGGGCCATTATATTTGCAAACAATCGATTCGTTAAAGCCGCGACCCGTACTAAGTAAACAATGATATTTCCGGGCGGTGTGTGGTCTGCTAAATCCGCTTTAACCCACATGAGCTTTAAATAGCCCATTATAATACACTCTTTTGGTACCTAGCGCTAAATACAGTAGGTTAATTAATAACTAATCTAGTAATCTATGGACAACGTTGTCGGTCTCACACTCATGAACGCTTTTTATATATGCTCGATATCATGATTTGTTACTGATTTTTCTCCCAAATAAATTGAATAATAAAATATATATTATACGGGAGCAAAATAGGTATTACAATTTATATTCCACTTGCTTCTGCCCGCGACTTCGTCCGCGTTGAACTCGTTTATATCGTTGCTCCATACAAACTTTCGCCCCCCATTTCGCCCCGTTAGGGGTTGATCCCCGGAATAACAAGTGTCTGTCAAAAATTTCTTTATGGTACAAGCTTTTATTGCCAACTCTACTTTTCTGTATACCGTCATCAACTACTCATTGAGACCATTATAACGAGCCCAAACTCGATGAGGTTATGTGGTTTTATTACGGAGTTCCTATGGCCACCTTCCAGCTTCATCATCAGATCAGCTCCACGTCATCATAATATTGAATTGTCACGCGATTTGCATATTCGTGCAATATTTCAACTCAATCGGAAACCGGGAAGTGGATCAAATTTAACTTGCAAGATGTGATTACAGACAGACAGACAACGGGACAGGTGAAAGTAAATAAAAGCTTGTAAAAAGAATCCTACATACATTATATGTATACCAATATTCATCTTAATCCGTTTAGCTGTTTTTCTTGATTTAGTAGGAAACATCTAAACATCTAAACTTTCGCATTTATAATATTATTACTAGAATTAACTTACGTATATCTTTACTAAGTACTACACGATACTATCACAATATCTTCTAAAACTGATATGTATAAAGCAAAGAAGTCCAAAAGTATTGTGTATGTTACAGTGACACGACTGCTTTATCTAAAAAATCTACCTACTAAAGTAAAATTATTGATTTCTCGGTAACATGAAAGACTTATTAACTCAAATAGGTACCTACATAATTTAGAAAGAAATAAATAAAATAAAAATATTCAAGACGCTACAAACACTTAGACATGGAAAAAAACATTTTTGCTTAAAACTATCGCGAAGTGTTAATCTACTAAAAGCATTCTCTTTGTATAATAGGTATGTATATTTAATGATAATAAATATTTTATTTTACCCCACTAAAAACATACACCTATTATGAAACATGCCAATTTACGTAGAAACTGGCATGTTTCATATCATAATATATAAATTCTGACGAAGATATTATAAATATAATCCCACGTCACCCAGTAAAAAACGAACACACATCAATCTGATATTTATGACCGAACGAGTTAATTCGTAGTTTTATCGTGGCCGTATAAATTTAAAATCTGCCAACTTTTTAGTGAGATTGAATAAAAATAAACACACATTAGTTTCTACGAGTTTGTGGAGAATGCAGATTTTTATGGAGTAGGCAACATAGTCGGCAGCTGAGGTTGCCAAGCGGTCCTAGTGCTCAAAATCATCTACACACAAACTCTAATGTCAAAGGAATAAGGATCTGTGTACGTAATTTTGAGCGTGTTATTTTGCTTAGCTACTTCTGCTGCTGACAGTACTTGATGGTTCGTAGAAATTGGCCAATTTGTGATGGGCGGTGATTATACTACGACGGTGGCAAATAAGCATACGGTCTGTCTGATGATAAGCAGACCCTGTAGCCTATGGACGCTGGCGATACCAGAAGAATCACAAGCGCGTTGCCGACTTTTGTTAATGGGATGCATTGGAAATTATCGCGTGCTTTCAAACGTCGTTCTGACTAGATTAAGAAACAATAAGGTCTGATTTTCAGATATATGATTCTTAACTATATGGTTGTTTAACTGATTTAATCGATACTTGATTGTCTAAAACCTCTATAGAAAAATAATCTTAAATTGGGTCCTTATTTTCCTTTTTTTATTCAGCCTACTCAATCAATACATTATTTTACGACACAATCAAGTGAATACAATAGTATTTTATCTCATCTAAAATCTCACTGAATGAAATATAAATAAAACTTCACTTAGTTAGGTAGGTATTTATCGAAATTTGTGCAAAAAAGCCATTCACGAAGTGTTGCATCTCTTTTTCTCGTGCGCGGAAGGCATAAGCGCGTCTCTGTCAAGGGGGCGTGGTCGACCCGAATTAAGGCATCCCCTTAATTTGAGAATTCGTTTTGTTGATAGCTAATAGAGACAACCGCGGGTGCCTCACTTAAAAAAAAGACCGGGTGTTTTTTCGTTCGCTGGGTACTTGCCTATTACTTAGGTCCTTGTGTAAAATTGTACATACTTATGTATAACGTCGTCCAATACAATTCAAAGTTAGTCCGTGAAGAATTATTATTTTTATTTTAGTTCCATGAGCTACAGCGATATGCTGGAATAAAAAATAAATACCATACGTAGGTAAATATTGTGAAGAAACAAACACGTTGCGAAACTCCACATTTTCAATTGGAAACCTTATAAAATGTTTCTGTTACTGCTACGAACCCTACGGTTGCGTTCCAAACTTTACAAAGTTCAATCCATTTTATTTTTCGCGAGCGTTGCGAAACAAGTTGTTAAATAACAAATTTGTTTGCACGTGACATTTTACCTAACTAGTTCAAATGCTTGCGGGGCTAAATTCTGAAGTATTCCGCAACTTTTATTAGCTTTATATTAACTTGCCTTGTTAGCTCGTTCGTTCGTTCGTTAGTATATGCTGCCCCCCTATTCTGTAACTTGTTTTAAGCTCACCTCAACGCTCACCCACAAATATATCTTGACACCGCGATGCGTAGTAACCAAGCGTAGGTAGAGGTCTAGTTTCGTGACGGGTGAACGGCGGGGTGAGCCGCATTAATGCTTAGCGAATAACAGCCCAGGTCTTTGACTTACCTACTTCCCGAATTCCAATCGAGTTGTAATTGTGTACATATAGCGTCATATAGTTAGTAAATAGCAACCTAGGTAGCCAAATATTTCGGTAGGTACACGTCTTTATTACTGTGAGAATAAGGGTGTGTTACGAAATATTTGGCGGCTCTGGCTGCTACTGACTATATGACACTGACTGTGTTGAATTTTCTCGAAAGAGGATTCAAAGTCCTCCCATGTCATCCATGTGTCAATGGAGAAAGAAGTAACACAAGATAATAAATAATCACAAAGTTATAAGTGTTCAAAGATTTAATAGGGGTAAGTATACTCTGAGGGCCTGCCGCGAAACGAAAACGAACTTCGTTTGTGTATCTCCGTCTCTGTCGCACTTGCTCGTTCGAGCGATAGAGAGGGAGAAACACGAACGAAGTTCTTTTTCGTTTCCCGGTAGCCCCTGTCCCGTATCCGCAAAACGCACCTTCACATGGAACGATTATCATTTAGTAAGCACTTGTATGCAAGCAGTATTAAAATGGTTATCATCGTAATTTTTTGAGATATTTCCATAGTGTTTTAGTCGCTAAGCATATTTTCAATAGGGTTTTAGTCGCTAAGCATATTTTCAATAGGGTTTTAGTCGCTAAGCATATTTTCAATAGGGTTTTAGTCGATAAGCATATTTTCAATAGGGTTTTAGTCGATAAGCATATTTTCAATAGGGTTTTAGTCGCTAAGCATATTTTCAATAGGGTTTTAGTCGATAAGCATATTTTTTTGCCTTCTTTCTTTTGAAGTGATAATAAAATTAGAGTCTCCAACCCTTTCTGTAAGTTATAGGTAGACTCACGTTTTAAATAGCACTAGGGCCTCGATTTCTGCGTGAGATCTTCTTCAGTATGTATTAGTATAATTTTAACATGACTCATAAAAGTTTAAATTCAAATATCTTCATGTTATGTGTTTATTTAATTTTTTTTAAACATCCCAACCGTTTCGCGTTTTTCACATTGTCTCTCATCCCATTGTGCTTGTGTTACATATTTAACAAATTTATTATATTAATTATTTATTTATTATGTGTATACGTTTGTATCGACTGTATGTTGTGTTGCGTTCCGTGGGTCACGTACGGTGCTGTCTGAAAATCAGCGTCTGTCTGACACCTCGGCATAATGCTGAGACAGCAACCGATTCACTGGCGCGAAGACACACACACATATTATGTGTCAATTGTACTGTATTTCTACTCCCTTTATCTGTGTATCTTTTGTGTAGTGAATAAATGTCTTCTTTCTTTCTTGTTTTTTCAATTGTGTTTCATTTCATTATTTTCATTATTAACATATTGTAGGCCCGTTAGTCCGTTCGATTGTCTTTTATACAATACAAATTAGAAAGGGAAACCTATAATTGGCCGTACTACTGTGTTACTTAGCATAAGTTATTATTATTATACTATATGTTTCGCTGTTGGTTTTCGAAATAAATAAATAGATGCCATGCAATACTATAGGGTAGTTTCCTCATGATGAAATTGATATCGTAGTGTTGCTATATGAAAAGTAAACCATTGAATTATTGCAATAGTTGTGAATTACAAAAAAAAACTACTAATATTATAAATGCGAAAGTTTAGATGTTTGGATGTTTGTTACTCAATCACGCTTAAACGGCTGAACCGATTTGAACGAAATTTTGCACGAAGATAGTTTATAGCCTGGATTAAAATATAGGATTGTTTTTATCCCGATTCCACGCATACGAAGTCGCGGGCGGAAGCTAGTAACAAAATATATGTGAAGCTAGAAAGTTTCGTCTTTTTTATCGTCCAAGAGTAAATTGAATACTGCCAATAGAATCCTTTAATAAAATAAAAAAAAGTATTACAACTATGCACCTAAACGCAGTATTTCAGGACCAAAACGGCAGTCGTAATTCACTTGCCACTCCCGCGCATCCCGCGATCCGCGGCGTTTCCGTTTCCTGACACTTGCCACAGCGTACAGCGTAGAAAAGTCTTTCGGTCACCAGCTACGTCAACCATAGGGCCTACCGCGAAACGAAAACGAACTTCGTTCGTGTATCACCGTCTCTGTCGCACTTGCTAGCTCGAGTGACAGAGAGGGAGATACACGAACGAAGTTCGTTTTCGTTTCGCGGTAGCCCCTCAGAGACTACTTAGATTGACGCACTGTATGTAAACTGGGGGTAAGGTAAAAGTCCGAGTGCTGGCAAAGTGACATCGCTTAAATTTGAATGATGAAAAATCCTCTTAGCTCGAATTTAACCCATATTGCTGTGACATAGAGTGCCCATACTATATACTAGTACCTACAGCGTCGAGCACTCGGAAGTTTACCTTACCTTAGGAATAATTGAGGCTTCTTTGATCATTTAGTTTAGAATATAGTGTGAAAGCAAAATCAATCGATATTAAGTAGATTTGATCGAGTAAACAGAAAGGCAGTATACTAATATAATTATTTTCTGCCACAGGTTACTCACAAACAACACCAATTATCAGGAAAAAAACCGGCTTTGATCAAAATCATCCCCTAGCTTACGCGTTTCGAGTTGCTGCTTCAAACCATAAAATATACTGTGTATTTGGCTCCTTTCCATGGTATGCCAGCAATCTATATTAGAGTATCCCATATGGACTCAAATGTATAAGCAATTATATGGCATAGTCTCTTTGCAATGAGGGTGATAATCGCGTGTATATGTTATTCTCAATTGGTTACAAAACTATGTTGTTTCTATCGCATAAAATAGATGTATGGGCAAGTTCAAGGTTAACCCGTTTAATGGGGCTAGAAGTGACAATGACTGGGCTTCAGAAATATGTGTCGTTTCTAGGGAAGGTACTTGGCGATGGCCAATAAGAACGAAATGTTTAATTGTTTTTTTTTACGAAATTTAAGGTGAGCGAGCGGCCTTCGCATACGTATTTTTTTCTAAAAAAATGTACCAATAGAAAGAGCATGATCGAGGCTATCAACGCTATTGGTGGATTTATTCCTCGCACACCGCATCACTACCTTCCTATACCCAAAGGTTGTCTGGAAGAAATCGCTCTTCCGCGATATATTCAGACCAACGACGCGGAGAAGTTGAAGTATCCAAGAGGCGACATTTTTTTTCCATTTCTCAGTCCAAGTTGGCTCAATTTGGGTTGCATAGGGCGGTTCCACAAACGCTTCGGGAGCTCAAATATCGCGAGCCATCCGGTTGCCTCTCGGACACTGAAACTACGCGTCATTGCTTTAACTAATAAGACCGCCTGTTGTCTACATCTACCTGCACGTTATTGTATTGTTTCTCTTTGTTAATGTTTTGTTTGTGTGAGGTGTGCAATAAAGAATATTTGTATTGTATTGTACCTAGCACAACACTGGTGGATACACACCCTTATTATTTGTCCGAACGTAGGTGGACCTCTCACGCGCACGTGTACATTCCCTCTATCTTGATTATTATGGCTCCCACATAGACTAGAACTACTAGAATATACCTAGTCTAGCCATAAGTTCTGTTACTGGCAGTTAACAATGATTTTAAGAAAAATAATAATTCGAATTTCGAATGTTGTGTTTTGACGTAAGTACTTGGATGTTTTTGCCACCATTTATATACAATATAATATTAAAATAAGTAAATTAATAATGGAGTGGGGTGTCAAAGAAAATAGAATTGCTGTGATTGCTCTGCATAAGGTAGGAATGGAGCCGTCCCACATTTTTGAGACACTAAAAAAGTTAGAGATCAGTCGAATGTTTGTGTATCGTACCATTCAAAGATACACCAAAACGTCCTCTGTCGATGACAGTAAAAGATCTGGCCGACCACGTACTGTTAGAACAAAACAAGCCGTTAATGCTGTAAGGGCCAGAATTCGCCGAAATCCCATAAGAAAACAGAAGATCCTTTCTAAGGAAATGAAAATACCACCTAGGACACTTTCGCGTATAATCAAAGATGACTTGAGTCTTGCAGCTTACCGACGATATACAGGACATATGTTAAATCAGTCACTAAAGGACAAGAGAGTTGAAAGATCAAAAAGCTTTTTATCTCGATACGCACATGGGAAATATAAAAATATTCTTTTCACGGATGAAAAAATTTTTACTATCGAGCAGCACTACAACAAACAAAATGATAAAGTGTACGCACACAACTCTCGAGAAGCTAAAGAGATAGTTGGAAGGATTCAGCGAGGTCATCATCCCGCTTACGTCATGGTTTGGTGGGGTGTGTCGTATCAAGGCGTCTCTGAGATCCATTTTTGCGAAAAAGGAGTGAAAATTTCAGCTAAAGTGTATCAGGACACGATTTTAGAAACAGTAGTTAAACCACTAAACGACACAATGTTCAAAAATGTACACTGGACCTTTCAGCAGGACTCAGCCCCGGGTCATAAAGCTCGCACTACCCAGATTTGGCTGCAAAGGAATGTTCCGGACTTCATCAAGGCAGATGATTGGCCCTCTTCCAGTCCCGACTTAAATCCCCTGGACTATAAATTGTGGTCAGTGTTAGAGGACATGGTCTGCTCTAAACGCCATGCCAATATCGATTCTCTAAAAAAATCTTTGAAGGTAGCAGTGGCAAATTTCCCAATGGATACAGTGCGTGAATCTATAGACGTGTGGCCGGATCGTTTGAGGGCGTGTATTAAAGCTAAAGGCGGGCATTTTGAATAAAAAATATATTGTTTAGAAACCTTATTAACTTACCTATAAATAAACATTTACTTATGGTAAATTAATTACATCCTTTTAAAAATATGTTTCATTTCATTTGTAACAGAACTTATGGCTAGACTAGGTAGATAGGACTGATTTTTATTCTTGTATCTTTTCAAAATCTAATCTATAACTTGTTATTGGTAACCGATTCCGACCGTCATTGTTTGATGATATTAGAAACAACCTAATTACTTAACACATTACGTCAACCTAACTTTCGTTGAACATTTGTTAGTCTGTCAGGGATATTTAACTATGGGCCTTTGTTGCCTGAGTTAAATAAATAAATAAAGTGTTGCCTCCTACAAGTTCCTTAACCAGCCCCAGACCGTTCGAGTGGATGATCCTGACCACCATCTTCGCCAACTGCATCGCGCTGGCGGTGTTCACGCCATACCCCAACAGCGACTCCAACTACACCAACTCAGTTCTGGTGAGTCTTCTAGAATGTACGTCAAGGGATTTCTTCCTATATCAACCTAAGATAGGTGAACCAATTAAGTAAGCTAACCAGAATACACCAACTCAGTTCCGGTGAGTGAACGACAGACCTTGGCTCCTGCACCTGTATGTAACTATGGAAATTGTCATAGAGTCTAGTATGGCATACGTTCAATGACAGGAATTGAGTACTGGCGAGATTTTTTACGTAAAGATCCTGATTCTTGTTATAAAGCCAATCAGCGATAGCTGCGAACAGCTTGGCTCAGCTCTCTCTCAGCACCAAGAGACAACATAAGCAATCGTCTAGTTATGGACTATGACTAGACCGCCTTACAATGCCAAAGACTACGTCAGTTTGGGCTGTCCTGTTACGTTCCAATTAAGTTTCCGACTTCCTTTACAAGTAAATGCGGTGTCAGACCTCTGATTATGTCTAGAAACTGTCCAAAACACAACCTTATGTCACAGAATCGTCACCAGATATTGCAGCGTGTCGTAGAGACTCACCTGCTACAAAGACTCCTACTATAATAATCAATTTCTAATTCAATTCTGTATATTTTGCAGGAGAAAATAGAATACGTGTTCCTAGTCATCTTCACGGGGGAGTGTTTGATGAAGATCTTTGCGTATGGGTTCGTGATGCACGCTGGCTCGTATCTGAGGAACGGGTGGAACTTGCTGGATTTCACCATCGTGGTCATCGGGTTAGTACTCATATTCAGCCTATATACGACCCCGCAAGGCACAGACCTCCTTCCATGGTGAGTGAGAACTCATGAGAGGATTCCATCTCGAGGATGGGCAATAGTCCCCACACTGGCACAGTGTGGGTAAACGCTCGGGTGTTAGGTTCGTACCACCACACCTTAACCTTTTGAACGCCATTCTTCACGTCCTAAAGTGACACTGACTCGCCAAGCTTTTTTCCACAAGTGTCAATATGGCATAAACCCGCTCGGTAGGCGCTCTGCTCTAAAACGATTTTCCGCGTGTTCTGCTACACGCATAGCGCTGCGAATCGTTATGATAGATAGTGTCACCAATAATAGATAGCGGATTTTGATTTCTGGATAAGTATGACAAGGCACCAGCTTTTTCTTGTATTTGATCCATACAACAGCGCCTTGTTCTTCCCCTTCTCATTAGAATTTGTCGTGTCGTATCAACAGTCCAATAAATTTCCCCATTTCATTATCTTTCTTCACTTGAAAGTTATGAAGTAAGTTCTTTATAAAGGTCGCCGTCGTCGGATATGACAGTGAGGATTCTACTCGTATTATATTACTGTCAAAATTACAGGATGGTCAGCACAGTACTGTCGAGCATATTCAAAGACGCGTTCGATGTGAAGGCGCTGCGGGCGTTCAGGGTGCTCCGGCCCTTAAGACTCGTCTCTGGAGTACCAAGTAAGTTAACTAGATCATTGCGTAGGTATTTTTCTTCCTCTAGGAACTTGTAAATATTCGAAAAAGTAAATTTTACTTGGAAATCACAAAAGGCTAACACACAGAGCATGTGTATATTTGTAACATGAAACATCTTATTTACTTTTCGTAGTACTATCGACAACACAGCTAACTGACCACCCGTGCACTTTGTGTGCATTGTAATAAGGTTCTATATAAATACAGGATGGTCAGTTAACTGTGTTGGCGTTGTACACATCGCAAATACTTTCATTACCAGCGTCTTTATTCGATTTGTTTTAATGTTCACTCACAAGTCTTTTAAACTAAACTTCTGCTGCGACTTAAGATCATGACAATGTTCGGTTGAAAAATTATCAATGTCCGAACATTAGTCCATTAAAATTATCAATGTCGAAATCAATGTCAACATTGAAATTATCAATGTCGGAAGGCGCAGCGTGGGTAGGCCCCCTACAAGGTGGACTGATGACCTGGTAAAGGTCGCGGGAGTCCGCTGGATGCGGGTGGAGCAGGACCGGTCATTGTGGCGCTCATTGTGGGGGAGGCCTATGTCCAGCAGTGGACGTCTTTCGGCTGATATGATGAACATTGGTCACTTTACTTTTTTTGTGTTTTTGCCTTCAGGTCTCCAGATCGTGCTGAACTCCATTCTGAAGGCGATGATCCCGCTGCTACACATCGCGCTGCTCGTCATCTTTGTCATCATCATCTACGCCATCATCGGCCTCGAGCTGTTCTCCGGGAAAATGCACAAGACCTGTTTCAATACACGCACACGTATTTATTTTGGATTTTGTTTACTAGCTTTAAAGAGAACGCCGAATCCACTGAACATAACTTTCATTAGACTTTTATTAGATTCGCCAATGTTTAGACCAATTTTTTGATCAAACGATTAGTCAAGGTCCATTACCAGGGTCAAACAATTTTTAGATAATAAAGGGAGTCTGCTCTTCTCACATTCAGATTAGGTGGTCCGTCTATGACCATTCATATGGGTACCTAGTTGCCCGGTGTTCCCTTATTTAATCGACAAATGTTTCATCAAATGTACTGTTTCGCAGAATTTTCAGAAATTGTATACTTTTTGGGTATAGCTAAAATGTCGTTTTATAGAACCCATTAGGTAAGGCTAGGTTTGTTGTAACAATCCTCAAAGTTAGTCGTATCTGAAAAAAATCTGCGAAACATTTGTCAGTAAAACAAGGTACAACCCTAGTAATCCACTAAAACAAAGACGTAAAGCCTGCCACAAACAGCAGTCTGTTCATGGCGGGCCTAAAACTTTTTATTTTATTTCCGGCGGTGGAATTCAGCCTATATGTGGCGAGCCTAAAAGTTTACCAAATGCGTTTCCGTACAGATGAGATGATGGACTCGCCGCACCCCTGCGACCTCGACAACGGCTTCAACTGCTCGGCCCTGGGCGAGGATATGGAGTGCAAAGAGGGCTGGATTGGCCCCAACTTCGGGATCACCAACTTCGACAACTTTGGGCTCTCCATGCTAACTGTTTTCCAGTGCATTACACTTGAAGGGTGGACTGATGTCATGTATAATGTGAGTTCTGGAACTATTGATAACTGTTTTCCAGTGCATTACGCTTCAGTCCACCCTTCGGACTGATGTCATGTATGAGTTCTGGAATTATTGATTTAAACTAGTAGTTGGTAGTTCGAAAAACCCGCGTGGTACGACGATGGTTAAGCAAGTTTGCTCACAACGAAGAATGTTGTGATAGTAAATGTTTACTAAGCAGAAACGGCCGCTAGCAAAATTCAAAATTTCGATCAAAGTGGAAAATTTAAAAGTATCCCGCTCGTGGCGAATAGTTTTTAATTTAACTACTTACTTAATCATTTATTTGCAACCTTATGTAACTAAGTGCTTATTTCTAAGATACAAAGAACCCAGGTAGGGCCACGACGCTACCAACGTGGTTCTATTATATTACATAAAAGCTAGGTACAATATAAACAATATATCTTAAGATCTTTCTTAAGTGCTATGTTATATCACAATTACTAGTTACTCGTACAAGGCATATATCATTTTCCATTATGATCGAAAGTTTGATGTTGTGGTACATTCGCAACGGCGGGTAACCTCAAAGAGATTGCTATTGCAATGAAGTATTCTTCAGTAATTCTTTCCTGCAGCCTTAACTTACCTAAAGTTGAATAGACACAAGCTTATTAATCGGTTTACATGACATATTATCGTTTGAAATTCCAAATAATAGAACCCTAGTTGAATGAAAGAGTTCAATTAACCGCATTTAAAATGCATGTTGAAAACGAGTTATTTTTTATGAATACACGAATAACTACAATGTACATTGTTGTGGGTAATCCGCAAGGGCCCAATCTTGGGATCAGTATCAGAATAATTCGATTCAATACATTTGTAACAGTTGACTAGTTTTATATTTTTGTGATAATTTGCAGATTCAAGATGCGATGGGCAACAGTTGGGAATGGATTTATTTCGTGTCCATGGTCATACTTGGAGCTTTTTTCGTCATGAACCTAATTCTTGGTGTGTTGTCGGGGTACGTATGAATATAATCAGGTGTAATATAGTTAACTAACTTAAATGGCTCACCGAACCAAAACCTCTGACACGAGTTGTCGCCACTTGTTCCGATCTTGCGCCATTTCCCGCCAATTCATGATTTGAAGGTATTAATATAATAATAAGTGTTAGCATAGATTGTTGAGACTGACTGTTATTTAATTCCAATGCAATTTTTCCAGAGAGTTTTCCAAAGAGAGAGAAAAGGCGAAGAACCGAGGAGATTTCCAGAAGCTTCGAGAAAAGCAGCAGCTGGAGGAAGATTTGAAAGGTTATTTGGACTGGATCACCCAAGCCGAGTATCTGGAACCTTTAGCGGACCAGAACGATACAGCTGACCAGTTAAGGGAATACAATTTAGGTGAATGCATAATCTACATCTGATTCACTTGAAATATAAATATCTTTGATTAATGAATTAAAATACATAATTGTTGATGTTCAAGGGGCGGGATCGGCAGAAAACCATGACTCTTCAGACCATTTAGGAGTAGAGATGAGTGAACCACAAAAAAGCTGTCTTTGTAAACTCTGGAAGCAAGATTTCGATAAAGTAAGTATCTGACCTGGCTATCAAAAGTCTAATAATCATATATTTCGTTATTCAACATATATTGAGTCACTATTGATGAATATTTTTCGATTACATAATAAATAATGCTGGAAATAAATCAGAAAAAGACCTTTATGGAATGAACAATTAATATGTAAATAAAATAGAACTCGCTTCGAAGAATTGACGTATTTATATCGTTATCTGATATTTAACAATTGGTCTGGTTTATTTTGTATGTGCTATAAAAATATCAAATAACGGTACTAAACAAGGTCGGTACCAAAGTAATAGAAATGCTTGTTAAAGAGATATTTTTTCTAATATTTTTTCAGATCAACCGACGAATGAAGCGCGGTTGTCGGAAAGCTGTGAAATCACAAACATTCTACTGGCTGATCATTTTGTTGGTGTTTTTGAATACCGTGGTATTAGCTAGTGAACATTATCAGTAAGTATTTTAAACGCAGGCATAACAATTACTCTGCTATAAATTTCAAATTAAAAATTAAAATTCATTGCCCCGAGTTGAATTCAAACCACTGGGCAGCATACTGGCCAGCCGCTCTCAACCACTGAGCTAACGGAGCCGATACTCGGTGGAACGAATCTTTCGATCAGTTCCCTCTTGGAACGTTTTAGGAAGGCGTCTATCTACATATATCTAGACTCGGTCTCCTTAATCTTATTTTGCTATGCTTTATAATAATAATTGTAATGAAAAAGAAAAAGAAGTAACCATACTAATAATACCAAATTAAATGCACCAAAACAAAAATTAAACTTGAGAGGGGCGTTGAAGAAATTAATGGTCCTCGTAAAGATTCACATAATTTTGCAACCAAGGACAATCTATCAATCTAATAATGATTTGATTGATAGACAACATAATCCACTTAAAATTTAAAAAATAAATATTTATAGTGATCATGTTTATATTTATTTCAGGCAACCAAGCTGGTTGGATTTATTCCAAGAGTACGGGAACGCGTTTTTCGTAGCACTTTTTACATTAGAAATGTTAGTCAAGATGTACAGTTTAGGATTACAAGTAAGTGATGGATGAGTCATGTCAGTCATTACACGTTTTATAATCTCACATTATGTTGTCATCGTTTCATGCATTACTTTAGAAATACTCGATAATATTTTCTGCATTTCAATGCCCATCCGATTCTTTCACAAACCTGCTCCAGGGTTACTTCGTCTCGCTGTTCAACCGCTTCGACTGCTTCGTGGTGATCGGCTCCATCAGCGAGATGGTGCTCACGAAGTCCGAGGTGATGCCGCCGCTGGGCATCTCCGTGCTGCGATGCGTGCGGCTGCT
This sequence comes from Epinotia bilunana, assembly GCA_947049275.1. Lineage (NCBI taxonomy): Eukaryota > Metazoa > Arthropoda > Insecta > Lepidoptera > Tortricidae > Epinotia > Epinotia bilunana. Next base: position 3,775,901 of record OX346275.1, on the reverse strand, counting down.
GAGGGTATTCAAGGTTACCAAGTGAGTGAGCCTGCTTGCTGAAAGTTAGCGTTATTATACCGGTATTCAATTCGTTCACTTATCATATTTTTGTTAACTGACAATTATGATCTTAGTGCCTTCAAAGCAAGAGCGAATAGGCTATTTACTGAACCAGTGAGCTTTATCTTAGGCCGTGTCGTCACTTACCATGGTGGCGGTGGCTTGTGTCACGAAACTACAAGTTACAATTTAACAAATCTAACCTGGCCATTTGACCAGTGTCGCAAGATTAGACTTGTAAAATTGTAACTGGCAGCTTCGGCCCCTAGGTCAGACTAGATTCAATCTTTAATCGGTCTTTAAAAATATTTATATTTATTTCATTTTTAGATACTGGCGCTCGCTCTCCAACCTAGTCGCGTCTCTCCTCAACTCCATCCAGTCCATCGCATCGCTACTGCTCCTGTTGTTCCTTTTTATCATGATCTTCGCGCTGCTGGGCATGCAGGTGTTCGGCGGGAAGTTCAACTACGACCCGGTCGAGGAGAAGGATCGACACAACTTTGACTGCTTCTGGCAAGCGTTGTTGACGGTGTTCCAGGTTCGTTAGTGTTAGAATGTTATCGTTATCGCCATCAATGGTATGATCGTCACCAATATGATCACCATTAACGTCATCAGCACTTCTCTCTCTTGATTATGCTGGCTATTCGCTAGTCTATATTTTTTTCAGTGTCATTTTATCCAGTTTATAGAAAGGATTAAATTTGTACCTTTATGGGGGCACAAACACACACAACACAAACAGAACACAACAAAAGAATAAAAATGAGAGTCAAGTCAGACTTTGCTTGCGAGCTCTGATGCGGTCCATGCCCATTGACAGCTAATAATTATGACCTCACTTTATGTGACATCCTACTTAATTAATTATTCGTTGTTCAGATACTGACTGGTGAAGATTGGAACGCGGTTATGTACGAAGGCATCAAGGCGTATGGTGGCGTCGGCTCCGTTGGCATCGTCGCGTGCATCTATTTCATTATCCTCTTTATCTGCGGCAACTGTATCCTTTACTTTATATATTTCAATTAATTAATTGTTAGTTTTTTGTTACATTTCAACATCTACACACGTCTTTTTACAACTTTTCCAGAAGATCACCCAGGTAATTCAAGAATCTCGAATCTTTGATGATTGTATTGGACAAAATTATATACATAACACGACTCGTACATGAACATTGAATTAAAAAATCCACTGACCCTAAATTTGACTTATTTTTCTAAATAAAATGTACCAGAATAGTTTATATAAATAATTCCTCAACTGAACAATACAGATATCCTATTGAATGTGTTCTTGGCTATCGCTGTGGATAACCTCGCTGACGCTGAATCGTTGACCAACATTGAGAAAGAAGAAGCGGTGTGTATAAACATAGTGTAATCAACCATCTGGACCATTAAAGATTACTGCTAAAATCTATTTCTCAACCTCACAATACCTCAAAGAACATAGTTCAGCTTAACTGCTACCGGCACAGTTAGTGACTAGAATATAATTTCACTTGTGCATACCAAGTATTAGCAGGAAAAACCGAACCTTTGTACATCCTATATTTTGTCTTAGGGTCCCGATGACAAAGAAGCTGGCAGTGTAGTTCTCGACGGCGCACATGCGGACACGGACGATGAATACATACACGACGACGATGCGTATACGACTGACAAGTACGTACAGGTTGAATAAAGTAAAAACAAGTTTCCCCTTGTTAATGACAACAAAGACTAAGCCAATATTTGTTGAATGCAGTTCAGAACGAGACTATGAAGAGACAGGTTCAGAAGAAGCAGAAGAAGCGAGAGCAGAGTTAGAAGCAGGAGACGAAACTGAAAGGATAGAAGAAGAGCAAGAACGAGAAGAAGAAATTTTACAGAGGAATCATATAGGTATATCGAGAGACAAAATAATATATACATATTGGACAACTACTAAAATCTCCAGGATGATTTTGTTTTAAAATGAACTTTATTTCGATATGTTATCATTTTCTATGTACAGTCAATGGAACAAAATTGAGTGTCCATTTAGTCGCATACTTGTTACTGTCATAATTTCGATTGCCATACAACTTTACGCAAAAAGTTGTTTCTCATAATAGTCGGTCAGGTTTAGTAGAGGTTAAAATAAATGCCGTGCGTTTATTTAAAGAAAAGGGATAGTTAAGTTTACGATTCACTTTTACCAAAAGTACAGTATTTAAAAAAAAAATTGTCTTATATGACTTGAAAACGTTATGTGCAAAACTATTATGGCGATTGATATTTATGCTTAAAGCTTTTATGGGCATAAAATTGATGACACTTGTTATTTATGCTCTTAAACATTATGGATAAAAATATATGCAAACTTATTTATGAATTTTGTCGGTAATAATGATTATGACACAAGTAGTTATGCCTATCAAAACTATGGCTTTAAATATTATGCAACCCGATATGGACCCGTTTACTTACACTTTATTCCATTGCATACATTTTTCGCCTTATTGCATTGGGATGAGACGTCGACTGTACTCGAGATAGGGTATAAAATGACGTGCAAAATTCAATCCATTACTGATAATAATACTAACTAACAAAATTAACCCTAATGTTTGTTAAAATTTAAGTTTGTGATAGGAAAGAGACTCGCAGGTGACGCAGGTAATAATATAATCCTTAGAGATGATAAAACTACTAACATTGTATTAGGTTCTAACAAAGAAGGACTCACTGTGACCGTCATGGAAACACACAAAGAGATAGAACCTAACCTCGCAACAACAGTGAATACAGAGGGTGAGGAGCCACGACTGAAGCGGAAGCCAACGACGTCATCAGCGCGACCCCGGAGGTTGTCAGAAGTCGATATACACGACTCTAAGAAACCCATCCCTGACGCTACCTCCTTCTTCGTATTTACCAAAACCAACAGGTTAGGGCGTGGGACAGCAGAATCTTCAGCTTCAATAAATTAGATGTTTTTTTGAAGTATTTTTTGATTTGATGTTTTCTATTTGTCATTGATAGTTTTCTCATCACAAACTCAATCTGAATGAATGAAAATACTTTGAGTAACAGTGATGACGTTGTAACTATAAACTATCAAAGATAAACTCCTTGTTTCTTCACGCCTATATTTTTCTACTTTAATATTTTCAGCTGTTTATTATGTATATTTTTATAACATTTTATTTCTACACATTTATGAGCACTACTCACTTTATTTAAATTTGCATTTTCTTAATCTAAAACATTCTTAGCTGAGGATACAAATTGTAATGAATCTAGGTATCTAATCTTTTACAGGGATTTGGGCATGAATTTAGAAGTTTTTTTAGTTTAGGGTATGCTCTAGGTTTAAAATGCATTTTAGATTTGTACAAAAAGTCTACTGTCGTCTCTTTTTATCTCACCAAGATGCCGGGCAGTCTGAAGAAGAGGGGACGCTAGTTACCGCCAGGCCACGGCGGGTTTCAGAAATGAATATGACCAATCAAGTGCCACCTATACCGAACGCTAGTAGTTTCTTCGTACTCTCACCAAAGAACAGGTGATTGGTGGGGAACATACCTGATCTCATTGTCTGAATTGGCATTGTGTTGTCACAATACGCGAATGCAAGTAGCCGTGTTTATATAAACCATGAAATCGATTACACACTTAGACTTTGGTCAAAATCCTTTACCCCTTTATATTCGGAAAGATTATATCAAAAGAATGTTAAAACTGATTGACATAAGTTTAAAATTGGATTGAAAAATCAAAATTTTTAAATGACTACGAACTATTTTCAATTTTAAATTTCTCCAACGATGGCGTTCTCACCATCCTCGCGTTTTTCCGGCTGTATTCGAGAGTTAATTGTTATATCCAGACAATTTGTGGCGATTTAAATTTGTGGCCTTTCGTGGCACTATCTAATGCGTGTATCGATTCCAACGTGTCATAAATGTCTACTACTTGTATTTGTATATTGTAGTTTCGTCTTTCAAAGCATTCCCGTTATCAATCACATCATTCATATCAATTGTCCTGTCGAAGTCTGCCATCGCACGAGTGTTGTCCTTAATGTGGATCCCAAAAAGTTAAATATAACAATGAGATTTCGGGGTATTTCAAATTCGTGTTAGCCGTTAGGTCTAATTGTTAGCACTGACCCTTGATAGATCAAAGCATGAAGTGAAGTCCTTAGATTTAGATGTCTAGTCTGAAAATAGTCATATTGATAGTTAGAGTATTGTCTGCATGCAAGCGTGATGTGCCAATTTGAAGTCTGCATTTCTGTTGCATGCACCAAGCATGAGCTTGATTATGTTATATGTATGTATTGTCAATATTATCATAACTATGTGTATCACCTTTTCATATTTATGTGTTATTGTGTACCAGTAGTCTACTACTGAACAATGTTTTAATTCTTTCATAACATACCTACTCAGACAGCTGATATAATAGAGCCTCTACAAAAATATCACTTATAAAAATTCACTTCTATTCAAAGTATTTTTCTAATACATATATTATGATCTGATATTCTAATATTGTAATTAAGCTTCATTGTTCACTGGTCATTTTAATTATGTGTGTCACATTCTCGTCTTCTGTTAGATCACGTCCATCTTAAACCCTACCCTAATTTTTACTGTCATCAATGACACCACTCTACGTGATCTTTTGTGCTGGCAGGTTCCGCGTGTTCTGCTACAAACTATCTGCATCCTCGACGTTCGGGAACATCATCCTGATCTGCATCATGTTGTCGTCTGCCATGTTGGCAGCAGAGGACCCTTTGGATGCCCAGCAGAAAGGGTTCAGGAATTGGGTGAGTCAGAAATAAAAGCGAATTATTTCATGATATGGTCCCGGTAGTTCCTCTTACCCCACCTGACCTTATGTATCATTTTAAGCAAAGGTGTTTCTTAATTGTAAAAAAATACTTATGAACTCATTACTTAAACTTAATAAATATTAAAAAAATAAAGGTTTTCAATAATTCATCACTAAGTATTGATATACTAAGCAGCAGAATAACAGAAATCAAAATAAAAGAGGAATTCAACATTAGATTTCAATGATTACCTCAAATAATTCTCACTTATCACCACATCTTTTAGGTAGGTTTTTGTTATAAATCGTGAATAAAACAGAGAATAGTTTTACAACGGTATGACTTATGAAAACTCAAGCGACATAAACAAGACATAAATATCATATGAGAGGTTGACGTGATTCATTTCAATATGCAGATGCAAGCCGCTTATCAGTGGTCAAATGTTACAGACAAAATGTCGATTACGAGCGAAGAGATTCGATAACATCGATAACTGGAATAGTCGATACAACACAATGGTCAATCCCTGTCGAAGTTGATTTCTGCTGTGAGAATTCCGTTCCTTATTTGGTGATTTGTGGTAGCAACACATTTTGTATGCTCCATCTCGACATTAAGGGGTCCTGTCTCTTGACCAAACAACTTTTAGCCAAATGTATCATTTGACAAATGTTTCATTTGACCTAATGCATTTTTCGTCAAAACAGTGGTATTTTCGGGTATTCTTTGAATATCATCAAATAGAAGTCATTAGCAGGGCTCGGATAAGTCGTCGCAAAACAATCGCAAGACAGCAATAGAACAAGATCAATAGAATCGCATTATGTACAATATTATTTAATTCTATTTTTCCTTGACATTTTCCTGATAACAGAGCTCGAGGTAGTTCTTAATCCACTTATTAATTGTATTTATTTGCACCATATGTAAAATATTTAGAAATAATCATAATTAAGCAAATAATTGTATTTGTTTAAATTGTCACCACAAAACTGTTTCAAGCATGCCACTTTGACAAATCCATAGATATGCGACTAAAAAGGTCAAATGTTAAATTATAAATTACGATAATAATATATCAGCTTTAGATAATAATAATCTTGAGTCGCGATTCTATAATAGTCTTGTACCATGTCCATATCAGTTTCTGCGATGACTTGTCCGAGCCCTGGTCATTAGGTAAGGTTAGGTTTGTTTTATAATAATCCTATAAAGCTTTCTATTTAAGAAAAAAAATGCATTAGGTCAAATGAAACTTTAGTCAAATGGAACATTTGGCCAAAAGTTGTTTGGTCTAACATTAGTGAACCCGACATTAATCTTATGGGTTTAAATCCCGGTAAGAGCAAATGGTTTGTGTGATGAGCGTGAACATGTGTGTCCGAGTCTTGGATGTTTTCTATGTATTTTAAGTATTTATATAAAAGGTATCTATTAAATATATGTTCGTCTAGTATCCATAACACAAGACTTATTGAGTTTACTATGGGGCTAGTTTGATTTGTGTAACATTGCCCCTAATATGTATATCTTTATTTCTTTGAAAAAATACTGTTGGGTTTTTTTTTAAATTTCACTTGTTACTCCAGCTCCTGAGCCAATTCGACGTGTGCTTCACGGGCATCTTCACCCTGGAGCTGTTCCTGAAGCTGGTGACGTACGGGCTCATCCTGCATGAGGGAGCCTTCCTCCGCTCCGCATTCAATGTGCTGGACATGCTCGTCGTCTGCGTCTCACTCATCTCCATGTGCTTTAAGTACGTTATAATTTTAGATTTTTAGTTCTTCATTACTGTCATCATTGTCATCTCTTTAATCTAGTGCTTTAAGTAAGTTAGAAATATCGATTTTTAGTTCTTGATTTCTGTCATCAACACCTCTCTAGTCAGTATTTATAAAGCACTCAAGATAAGAATCATAATTGAAATTTAGAAATAGCTTATCGGTCTATCACCCACTTTTTTTTACTGATTAAACAGTAACACAAGTGTGTTAACACAAGTCTCATCCTGCAAACGAGGGCGGCGTCCTTGTCATATTTAGTAGTGTTATTTAGTTCTATGTTTCTCAATAACCAAATCATTGTTATTTGCAATGTTTCCTTTAATAAATAATCTTTTTGAAACATTTTTATTTTAGACTTTCTTCAAGTTTCTTGTTACTAAAAATATAGTATCTATTTACTAAACAGATAGAACATTTTACATTATTGTTGTTTTCGTAATAATTATATTTTATTATGGAATCAAGTATAAAGGAAGTGACTTCGAGTTTAATGTTTTATCACATGCATCTAGGCTATAAATTATAGTTTTGTCTAAAACATATTCCAGGTCAGGAAGTATATCCGTGGTGAAGATATTGAGAGTGTTCAGGGTGCTGAGGCCACTCAGGGCCATCAACAGGGCCAAGGGCCTTAAGGTCAGTCATCTTGTCTCTGCCCTTTTCTGTACTATACATAGTAGTAAAATTATGTATTAGTCTATGAAAGTGTTTTATGTGGTTTATCTTATATATAATGTAATGATAATGATCTAGTCCGACCATACAGATTTAAAATTATTTTCAACATCACAGCTTTTTAGAATACATTCTTACAGATATGAACAGAAAATAATGGTTGAGCCTCGCGAAAATTATGAGAGGTTGAAAACGCACTACATAATTATTTGCTCATTACAATGTATTACTAAATTAATGCTATTCCAGCTACTCCGTATGTTGAAGCTATAATTAAAAGCTGACTAATTTTTTCCATGATTATAGCACGTTGTTCAATGCGTGATCGTTGCTATCAAAACAATCGGAAACATATTGTTGGTAACGTCGTTACTGCAATTCATGTTTGCTGTCATGGGAGTACAAATGTTCAAGGTAGGGGGCTTCTGAATTCTCCATATTTAGCACCTCCCTTGGGAACACGCGTGGCCCACGGATTTTCCATTTCACATCGATTCCTTATTTAGAATCTTCGATTACACCTTTGGGTAACTTAACAAACTTTTATCTACCTCTGTTTATCTTTGATGCTATGGCATATAGTGTGGTTACGTAGAATATCGTCATCCTGCTCTTATACTAAGAATGGGATGTTGTTTATTCTCGTGACGTGACAACTTGCTATAACATCTCTTCACTCATTTCTCATGATTTCATTGTCTATTAAACTCAAATACGCAAATTTTGTTTCGCTTCTAACTCTTCCGCTATTTATTTTGCCAGCGCTATAGCTTTCATGGAACTAAGTAATATTGGAAAGCTTAATATTTGATGAAAACTCAATGTCGTCTTTTGCTTCATTCTTATCGTCTATAATATCTTCTTTTCTATTCCTCATAAGAATCAGCACTTTCTTTCCTATAAGCAAAATCATAAGAATATATAGCAATACGTAACAGAAGTCATAATCGGCATGTTAAGTAGCAACGTTTAGAAATATTAGATGTCGTCGATAGCCAAGCATGGAAATAACGAACGAACCCAAAGGTGTAGACGTTAGCGTACTAATAAAGCCCATGTATGCTAGTGGTAACCACCCCTACCTTGGCGTTTAAAGATCCCCCAAGGATAACAAGTGTCTGTTAACTAATTCGTCCTAGTCCTTGATTAAAATTGGTTTGCTTGTCCCCTATGTCCCGCTGCCGGATGACCGCCCCCGTTGGTAACGTATGCCCCAAACCCGAGTAGTATGTGGTGAAATGTGTGATAGTAGCTATTAAGACTATAGGCAATATAATGCTAGTTACGTATTTGTTACAATTTATGTTTGCTGTCGTCGGTGTACAGTTGTTTAAGGTGAGCCTTCCGTGTTGTGTTGTGAGATTTCTACGAATACTTGAATTTGACTTTCTTCATTATATGTGTAGTTTAAATAGTTCTGTTTTACTTATTTCCTAAAGCATTTTTTTTATTTTCGATCAAAATCTATTTATAACAGAAAGATGCTAAATTATCAAGTTTCTATAGAAATTCTCGATCTACAAATCAACTACGTTTAACAAAACGCATGTCAACTATGCTATTGTAACATTTGTAACTGCATGGTCGTTTAAATTCTAGTATAGATACTCGTAATAGACGTTTTGCAATATTCCTGGTATTTTGACGTTACCAGATTGGCTAAAAAGGAGATCAACATTTTTATATCAATGTAATGTATTACGTTTAATTAGAACACACGGTGTAGATAATTTAACTAGAACACTTCTACTTTTAGACTTATGTTGACTAGAGAAAGATTTATAGGGTAATATAAATTATTTCTGTATCGACAAACTCTTTTAAATAACATCAAGACTTGGATTTGACATTAGTACTTTTTTACGTTAATAGGTTTAAAAACGCTTTGTAAATAGTACAGCATTTAATTTTATCATGGAACCGTGTCGCAATTCGATTTTACTGCTGTGGCATACATATCAATTTATAGGTCGATCGCTTAACTGACAAGGCGACTAAAACGCAGCATGGGCGCGGGGGGAGACGACAAAGGGGTGGCGGAGGGTAGTGGAGGGCAAGCGACTTTTCACTTAATCAGTGGGTCTTTAATGCTGACCCTCACACTAGGCATTGCCTGACCTAACTATATTACTGTAGCTATATTGATGCTTGTGTATAGTGTGTGCATCATGAGAAATGAGTTCTGTAGAAGACCATGACAGAAATCATTTAAAATAGAATTCATTTTATGATTTGAACTATTGGCTCATGTCTTTGTAGTTGCGAAGCATGGTACTAATCATTGTCTGTAGTGATTAACACTTTATTAATCATCGAGTCGTTGTTTCAGGGGAAGTTTTTTAAGTGTACTGATATTTCGAAAATGTCAAAAGCAGAGTGTCAGTAAGTACCAATTGTACATTCTTGTTTTTATTGCATTTAATTTGAAGTTTAGATTTCTTGAATCATCACGTCAATTCTTTATTGTAGAAGCGAATAGTTACACACTTTTCAATATGCATTGTGTCAGGATCAGGCTAGAGGTTTTGTTTTGTATGGCGATTGGCCGGCTCATTAGTCATTTCGAATTGTAGCATCATCATTATAATTATATTTAAGAGTCTGGCTATCTATATTTGGTTAGTAATCTATATTGACACTTGCCTTTAACATAGCAGTATTAATGGTTTTAACCGCTAAATTGGATTGTGAATGATCGAAATAAACGTCCAAAATAATCGACTTAATGTGTAGTTTGCGAATTAAGCGATGGTGGTAAAATCGCAATATTTAATTGGAATACTGAGAAATCATAAATAATTGTAATTTTCACTAAAAACAAGTGTATGCATAAATACTAATCAGACACTGATATTTTTTAAAGAACACTTAGATTTATAATATAAATATCAAAAGACAAAAAATTTTAGAACAAATAGTCAAAAAACAAGTTTTTTTTTTAAGATGACGGTAAATGTATAACCAACAATATGAAATATTCCAGAGGGACATATCTGGTGTTCGAGAATCGAAATTACGTAGTTAGAGATCGAGAATGGAAGAGGAACGATTTCCATTTCGACAACGTGATGAAGGGGATGCTGACGCTGTTCACCGTCTCCACGTTCGAGGGCTGGCCTTCGTAAGTCTTATTATTATTATTATATCGAGCCCGTTATGTCCCACTGCTGAGCAACTGTCACCCCTCTCTTTTTCCAATCATCGCGGTCTTGAGCAATGTCTGGCTCAGAAATCAATGTTTTCTCGACCTTGTCATATATAGTTAGATTTTAAACTAGGGTTGATAAAATTTTGCAGCGTAGTATTGTTAACAGAATTGGTATAGAATCAGAATCAAATATTTATTCGATACAAGACAAAGACAAAAGAAAAAGTAAATCTGTATTAAGTCTCTACTATCCGTGTGTTGTAATACTTAAACAATTTCAATTGTAATGCACAACCAGCGTTGAAAACCTAAGTATTACCTAAATATTTATTTATTTATTTAGGATTACCAACAGATAACACATCTTACAATATCTAAGTTCTATTTTTTATTCTAACTGGATGCTTATCTAATTAAAGGTAACCACAACGTGCACCAATAGCTTTCAGTACGATTACACATTAAGATATATTGATTGATGTTGTCTATTCCAACTCCGTTAACACAACTATGCTGCTATAAATGCTACATTTACGATACTTTGAAAGGTTTATCCTAAAAATGACAAGTGTCTAGGGGACAGATCAAAACATGAATGGTGATTATAGTCGCCATCTTGGCGAGGGTCACATCTATTTATTATTCTCGAGTGATTTCTTACGTTATTTCTTAGTATACGTATCTTCTCTTTTATAATAATAGACATGACTTTGGAAATAAACGCGGGATTTTCAAATAACATCTCAATATTAATTTCTTGTTAATATTGTTATATGTATATTGCCTAGTCACAGGTTTCTATTGAACCTACAAGTTTTGTTTCGGTTACAGGTTGTTGTATGTGTCCATCGACTCAAACCAGGAGGATCGTGGTCCCATTACTAACTTCCGTCCAATCGTTGCAGCCTACTATATTATTTATATTATTATAATTGCCTTCTTTATGGTACGTACACTTCGCCACCTAGTCCCTTTCAAATTTTACTTTAAATATAGAATATTACTAATAGACATCTTACGCGGCAGTTAATTACTATGTGAAACAATGCGTGATCTTCTGATGAAATCATCATCTTTAAACACGACGTGGAATTAAATAATCACTCATATTTTTTTTTCATTTTTCATAGATTTTTCTGTCCTATTCTAGAATAATAATCCTCAATTTAGAATAGAATAGAATAGAATAGAGATTTATTCGGATAACACATCATTACACATACATTCACATAATGCACCTTAAGAACTAACAAATAGGGATGTGCTACCGAAAAGGTCTCCACTCAGCAATGCAGTTTACACAGCAGTGCCGACGGCGCTCGTTTTCTGTGGATCCAGTGAGGTGTGCGGGACTCAATTTCATCTCAATTTTATCTTCATTCGCGTCATTCCTCTCACTGAAAAGCTACATCTTGTCAAAGCCCCATGTTTTCAGGTAAATATATTCGTCGGCTTTGTCATAGTCACATTCCAAAACGAGGGAGAGCAAGAGTATAAAAATTGTGAGCTGGACAAAAATCAGAGGAACTGCATAGAGTTCGCGCTGAAAGCCAAACCTATAAGAAGGTATCAACATAAACCTGATTTTTTTTGTAAATGTTTTAAAATCATTAGCTGATTGACATTATTGAAAACCAAGTCTACAGCTTCTTCACAGATGAGTGCATGAATGCTGCAAAATTCTTAAGCAGTCAGACCTTGTTCCATTATTCTTAATTTTAGCTCCATTGATATTTTCAGGTACATCCCAAAGCATCGCATCCAATACAAAGTGTGGTGGTTCGTCACCTCTCAGCCGTTCGAATACGCCATCTTTGTCCTAATCATGATCAACACCATCACACTAGCCATGAAGTACCACAATCAACCCCTCGAATACAGCAAGGCTTTGGACATGCTCAATATGATATTCACCGCTGTCTTCGCTCTCGAGTTCATTTTTAAACTCGCTGCCTTTAGATTTAAGGTTTGTATCATCAACAGTTTTAGTAGATATCGTCATCATCATTTCATAAGAGTATGATATATATTTTATCAATCCTTTAATTTCATTCAGCCGCTAAGAGTCCATCAGGTATAACTATATGAATTGTTTCAATGTCACTAATCCATTGTCTTCATCAAACTTAACTTGAGATATACCTATCACAAGCTCGAAACAATGTTTCCCGGGTGTATCATTTGTCCGAACTTCATTTCATTCCCGAAACAGCGTTTTGGGCGGATGGAATTTTTCGACAGCCGATAGATCCTGGAAAAATCGTTTTGAAGTTGTAATAGGATGCCGTGGCATGTGTAATTTAGAAAGCTGGACCTGAGGTTAAATATTTTTACTGGATTTATCTTTTCTGTCATACCGACTTAGTCATCATTAGAGTTGACTCAGTCATCATATTTAACATCAAGAAGGTCGCAATTGTTGAATTGCAAACAAATTGCATCAATGTCTTCATTCTAACGTCACTATCAACTTTCATTTAAGTTACTCTTAACCGATTTCAAAGATAAGGAGGTTTTTCAAATTATATTGCCTTTTTAGTTGTTACCTCAGAACTTCATTATTTACTACCCGTTGTTCAAAATTATATTTAATTAAAGGACTTTTTCTCGAAAGAAGTCATGATTGGAAATACGAATTCGGTCAGGGTTGGTTGAAGTCGGTTGCTATAGATTTTTAATGTTGTAGTTACATAGATTAATATTACTCTACGTATACAGATGTAGTGAATATAGTAACGTCATCTTGTTTTGTGGCAAGAATATGATTGTTTTCTTTATAGATAATCGAGATACCCTAGGTACAATAAGTTTATGAATATTTATAACTAGACTAAGTAGCTTCAAAAATGTGGCGTGAAAAAATGGCCGCAGTATCGCTTTTAAATTCACTTCGACTTACTATTTCATTAAAAATTAAAGTAATATCTACATGATAATACAGTGTCGAGAACACATTTGGGAGAAATGAAAACAGTAAATTATTTTAAAAATCTAAACAAGTAGGTAGATCAGATTTATTTATTACACGATAAAAATACATATTTACATATTTATAGTAGTGGTTTACAACTTCAAATGACTATTTACTATATCTGTAACTTCTTCAATTTGATTCGTTGTAGGATTGTTGATGTTCGGAGCTGTTGGTGTATTTTTTCTAATCTTCTGTACATTGGGTTTTGTCTATATAACGTATTTAAATTTTCAGAATTACTTTGGAGACGCTTGGAACACATTTGACTTCATCATCGTGCTAGGAAGTATAATAGATATTGTGGTATCGCAAGTAAACGAGCTCAAGAACCAGGTAACACCGCGGCACACCCCTAGTATATACCTAGCAATCACCGATTGTCACAATAAATGTACTATTTTGGACTGAAATTGCTATTTATAAAGCGATATTGATAATAGAAATAGAAATTAAGAGTTTGTATTAAATTCCACAAACTACGCAATCTATTAAGTCAATAATTAAATTAATGAATAACACATTATAATTCTGAATAAGCCAATAATGAAAATAAATAATGAATATGGAACTGTTTTATAGCTTTTTCAATTTAAAATAGTACAGTTACTGTCCCGAGCATGGACAAATTTGTCGATACAGAAGTAAATATTATAGTTTATCCGAAAACTAGTAAGTATATATATCTGACGTGTTGTTGCCCTAATAGTTTCTTATTAAATATAATTAATTAAAAAGCTGTGTATTCTAGATTCTTCTAGACAAGCCATCTTCAAACATTTCCCATTTTTGGAAAGTATTAGAATCCCCGCTCTTGTAAAACGTATAAAAATGTATAATCATTCCATGAATTACATACAGCATGATGTAGATTTTTTCCATATAATTACAAATGTAGATAACATATTGATTTCAGGGAAGCGGTTTATCAAAAGCCCACATAAAGGTAAGTTGCACGCCGTAGCAAAATTATAGCTGCTGAAACACAGAACACAATAAATAATCTGTTTTATATGAACTTTAACTGTTCTAAACAGATTCTAAAATCTGTAAATAAAGATATCAATATAGCTTTAGATGTTATAGACTTAGATGATGGGACAGTAACAAGTAAACCTGCAATCGTAAATAAGTAAACTGCATCTAGTACTAAGCATTCAATGTCATGCAATGTATAAATTAAACACTACCATACAACACAATTTTACGTCAAGGGAAACTTTGATGAATTCGACATTTTTATTATTTTGATGGCCTTCTCTCAATTCCTTTATGTTTTTTAATATTTTATAACTTTACCTTGAACTACTTCATCAACAAGAGATGAACAATTGCTTAATGATTCTACGTAAAATTCTATAAATGTAAACGTGTAGATCTATTTAACTCGTATTTCAGGAGACCTCGATACCATCGATCAACTTCTTCCGTCTATTCCGAGTGATGAGACTGGTGAAGTTGCTGTCAAGAGGGGAGGGCATTAGGACGTTACTCTGGACTTTCATAAAGTCCTTCCAAGCTCTTCCGTATGTTGCTTTGCTGATTTTGATGCTGTTCTTCATTTATGCTGTAGTGGGGATGCAGGTAAGTTTTACACTATTCTGTTTAGCGTTTAAAACTTTAGCGATTTTTGCTTAAGTTGCTTAATTCTGAAGATAGAATAGAATAGAATAGAATAGTAGTTTATTGCCACACAACATACCAGATACAGAGACAAAACATATAAACATACTAAACAGAACAATAAAAAAACTAAATCTAGTATATCTGTGCGACAATAGGAAACAATACACAAAAGGAAGATGTCAACCATACACAATAGGAAGATGTCATTTTGTTATTGTGCTTTGCTTTTGGTTTATCTTACGCTTTCCTATGTATGTTATGCTTGTATTTCGTTGTGTTACCTACCGTATCCTCACTCCATTTTACCACCAAAACCAGCAACATGTTGAGTTGGGTTTACTTCGTGAGGAGGCACACCAAATTATTTTTCTCTTTGGACGTTGTTTGCTAGTGTGTCACGAATACATGTTTCATTCTGGATAAACTCAGTCAAATAAAAAATCCATTTTTTTATAACCAAAAAATCTATGTGTAGTTCTCTTAGGGCTGGCCTACATACACCACACTCTCCACCACCTGAACTTAATCAGGTCGCTGTAAATGCCTTGTCTCCCTCAATAATAATAATTAAAAACGGTAGCAGTATACCTAGAACTTAAACAATAAAAAACAAAAATAAAATGTAGCAAACTCTTGGCATCGTACATATAATACACATTCAATGAATGGCCTACGAACTGTTACATTTAGATATCTAAGCGCTTATTCTAACAATTTATCACTATAGTTCATCATTTGATTAACATGCCTCTTCCACTTATTACTATCAACACCAATAATATAAGTGGTGTCCGGGATTGACTCCTCAATAATAGTCCCTAGAGTCCAAGGCTTATGATCTTTCCTATAATCTCTTAACATTACCTTCTCTCCCACTCTGAAATCGACTTGCCTGATACCCAAGGAAACTCTAGCCTGTTTTTATAACATTTCTAAAGACTTCTCAATCTTCTCCGTCGTATTTTTCTGCTTATCTTTACAATAAGTTACCAATAACTGCCGTAAACTGTCTACTGTTAACTTGTCGTCGAACACAATGTTTAAGTGTGAAAGTTTTTCTTGCAACTTAGTTTTTGATAGTTTGTAAATCCATGATGTTTTCTCCTATTCCACGTTTATGACACTATTGCAGCTATACGTAGATGTATCTGTTTCCAAGTCTGATGGGCATTCCGTTTGTTTGTCCAGTCCCGACATTTACATTTAGTAACCACTATTATTTAGGTTAGTTTGCACTTCAAATGTCAATCAATAAACGTGAAGTTATGGGCCCGAACCGATCTCACAATGGCCGCCGCCGCCTTGTTGCAAACTTCAGATTGATGCTGCCGGCTTCACATTCATTTCGTCATTTTTCACATAATTTTATGTAGTTTTCACTGATTTACTATTTAATTTAAGCTCTCGTCTCGGGGTTCTTGTTTTCTCGTCGCCAATGTAGTATCTCAATAAAACCCGCAAATTAATTAATTACTGTTTTATTTGTGAGAGCACACCATTTACAGATCTATTCTTCAGACGCCATCTTTGGAGAGAGAGAGAGACAGCGCATCGCTAGTGATGTGGTGTGCTTGTATTAGGGCTGGCCTACATACACCACACTATGTGCCGTAGATAACTGAAATGGGACTTGATAATTTAAGATAAAACGCCCGTGTAAAAAATACAACCGAATTGAGAACCTCCTCCTTTTTTTTGAAGTCGGTTAAAAAGGACAGCTTGCAATACGACCGCTTGATTTCAGGTGTTTGGAAAAATAGCCATAGACGACGAATCGCCGATCACTAGGAACAACCACTTCCAGACATTCCCGCAGGCCATTCTAGTCTTATTTCGTTCAGCTACAGGTAAAAAATATACATAACTTATCCCAAATGTTAGAAAACCAGGACGATTCTTCAGAATAGCAATTTAATATGGTGAATGGTCACTTTTTGTGGTGAATAATAATGGCATTTGTGAAGAATGGGGGTTTCTGGAATGCAATGTCACCAGCTGACACACAATTAAAGCTCCTGCAAAGGGACCTTTTGTTTCCATATTAATCTGTGCCACAATCTGTGTCTATATCTACTTGTCCGGCATCTCTTTTTTCCCCGGCCCCTGCAGGAATGGTGGCAAAACTACCAAATAACATAATGACGCAAAAGATGCCCCACAAGGTTCACTGTGAGTCCGGTAATTGTGGCACTCTTTGGGGGAGGCCTATGTGCAGCAGTGGACGTCTTTCGGCTGATATGATGATGGTGATGAGAGGAATTACTGCTGTTATTTCTAATTACTGTTTTCTAGGGGAGGCCTGGCAGGACATCATGATGGGAGTGTCGCCGGAGCCCGAGGTCCATTGTGACGACAACTACGAGGAAGAGCCAGGGGAGAACGTTGGTTCATGCGGCTCTGTTCTCGCGTTTCCTTACTTCATCTCTTTCTACGTGCTGTGTTCTTTTTTGGTGAGTGTTTTTTTTCACATCTGTGGGGACGTAACGTTTCGTACGCGCGTTAGGACAGTTTTAAGTGTCATTTTTCCATATACAATTTGACATTTAGATCTATTTAACTTGCGTACAATGCGTTAGGTGATCGACCTGCTCATGGGAAGTGGTGCATTTAATCCCTGGGGAAAATACGAATACACATTTATGATTTACAAAACATTTTACTTTGTACAGGTGTAATTATAAGAATAATTTAAGATAGGTACATGTCTCGATGCTAAAAATATATATTTAAGAGTAACAAACGAGTTAATTTAAGAACTAATTAATTAATATTTAATACTTACCAACGAAATCTAATTAAAACTAATGCGGCTGCAGTGTAATGATGATGACTGCCTTAGAGGTCACTCGACGTTTTGGAAGTGACACAACATCCTTGGTTGCGAATACACTCCACATTAGTTTCCTACTCGAGTACTTTCGTGCTTGCGAACGAGGATGTTGTGACACATCCGAAACGTCGAAGATCTAAAAGAGGTTAATACACTTGATTAGGTATAAAAAGTAAGACCAGTTTGGTAGAGTAACCAACTTTATATTAGTGTCATAAATACTTTGACAAGAATTAGGTATTTCGCTATTTATATGTATTTCATGGCACCGGCATATAAAAAAATATTATTCCTTTCAGATTATCAATTTATTCGTAGCCGTCATTATGGATAACTTCGATTATTTGACCAGAGACTGGTCAATCCTGGGACCACACCACTTAGATGAATTTATAAGGTAATAACAATTTATTTACTTTCAACTTGAATCCCGCCATACAATTCAAAAATTAGCAATGAAATGTTTATGACTGCAGCAATAGGAAAAATGGTAGACTTTTTTTGTTTCAAGGGTCAATCAACTCTTTAAACCGATGATTTTATGAGGATTCAATGCACTAAACACGTTTTTGTTATATTGGTAAACCCAATTTCATGGTGGGGCATCTCCACCATGAAATTGGGTTTGGGGCATGATAGGAATTCCATTTATAGTATTTTTACTAATAAACTCCGTCCCTGTTGTCTCATGGCTCACTGGGACAGAATACCTAACCACAAGAAAAAGTTTATTGACCCTTAAAGCCTATTTTCGGGTATGATCTGGGGGCCGATTTTTGACTTTCGAGCGCTCGAAAATAAAATAAAAGTAAATGCTATTGTAGTGTCATAATCACAGGCACTTACTTTCTACCGATAGAATTGAATACGAGTGGTCAATACCGCACGTTTTTAATTTTTTTATTGACATTTCAAAATAGCATTTCATAATTTTTGACAGTTTTTGAGTGAAAGAGTCGAGCGCTCGAAAGTCAAAAATCGGTCCCCTGAGGTGAAGAGGGTGCGTGTTTACGCACCCACGCACGTCGTCTATTGAGTCAAAAAAAATCAAAATCAATTATTTATTCTGCAAATGGGCCACACAACACAACACAACAATTTACAATAAAATAATAATAACCTTACACAATAATTATTTAAAATTTGCAGATTAAGGACCGATATAAACGGTTAAAAAACGAAATGTCACTAAGTTAATGAAAACAAAACAAAATTGCAAAATATGACCATTAAATTCGATATAAGGTCTGTATCAGCATTAACAAGAAGTTAATGATATTAATTCAGTATTCCAGAGATGTATAAGATCTCTGAGCGTCCAAATACAATTAATAATTATTCTAATGTTCGTAGAGATGTACACGGTCTCTAAGCGTCAGGACAAAACAAAAAAAAGAACATTAATGTAATATTGTCAGAGATGTACAGGGTCAATACGAGTAACAACAGCATACTCATAACAACGGAGTGGTGCGGAGCTCCGGCATGCTATCTGAGCATGCGTACTTAGTGAACCTGCGCGAATGACCGCAACTTGGTTGTACCTACTTTCGTGCCACCGACTACAATGAATCAATTATCCCTTTTTTCAAAGTTAACATAGTAAACCTTAAGCCCAAGCCAACATTTTTCATTGTGGTTTGACGTTTGTATCAATTGTATACTGTGTTTAATGAAAAAATAATAAAGTAAAATATTTTCAGGTTATGGAGTGAATACGACCCGGACGCCAAGGGTCGAATAAAACATTTAGATGTAGTTACTTTGTTAAGGAAAATTAGTCCTCCTTTAGGTAAGTACCTTTTCCAATTACACCCCTGACATCCAGATGGAGTTTTCTCAATAGGGGTGTTGACACTGTTAGCCCAGCAAATTGTATTATTACTCCAAAAAAAGATGGCAAAAACATATGACTAGTGATGAAAATCCCATTAAAATATATCAAAATATAACGAAGCTACAACCGTTTTAATGTTAGAGGGAGAGAGAAGAGAGAAAGCGCTCGAGGACCATGACGTCACGGACGAGCGTCATAGTCAATGGCAATCGTTATGGCGTGTTTTGTGGAAAAGGAACAGAATATTAACTTGAAATTGGAGTCACTTATAACTTAGTGATTATTTAATCTGTAGTGTTACTTTTTTACATTATTGCACAGTCACAAGCTACAAATAAAAAATCGCCATAAGGCATTCATTTTGTTTTTTTAGTCCCCATTTGACTATATAATTGAAATTGAAATTGTTTATTTCGGACATCATCCATAGTTGGTAGTACATGTTGGCTTGCGAACTAGGTTAGTCAATACAATTTATTAGAATAGAATAGAATAGAATAGAATAGTTTTATTGTATAACTGTGTACATAAGCTGGACGTGACAGAATTGGTTTCAACAGTTACCCAATATCGGGCATACAACAATTATCACATTAAATTAAAATTATTATTCAGCCTCACATGCATGGATGGCCAGTGTCTGGTCATAGGACTATCCGTCCTCCCGGCGACCACCTTCAGGAGAGTGTTAGGGCTGCCCCGCACGCGCGCCCACAGGGACGCCACGCGCTTGATAAATCCTTTTCCGAAAAAAAAAGTATGTTGCGCTGTTGGTTTTCCATATATCAATAAATAAATAAATAAATAAAAAGATATTATTGATTATTTTCTTTGGTGTCAACATCCCTTTTGAGTGGTAGAAGTTCCTAGATATGTAGAACATAGAATGTCGTGTCGCTCATACAGCCCAACTGGAGAGGTACCTCTACCGTACAGAAGACCACAGCCATAATAACACCTTTACTTGCTAAGTAGGTTTCTCGTGTTGTGTTCCTGATGATAAGTAGAGTCGCTAGAGCTCCCGAGGACGTCCTGTGTTGAGAGTGAACGACCTACATTCGACTCTAGCTATTAATATAATATCATGTCAGATCGATCAATACAGGATCGTAATCTCATCACGCTTGTGATTCTTCTGGAGTTGCAAGGGTCCATAGAATACGGTAATCGCTTACCATCAGACGGTACGCTGATTTGCCACCGATCACATGATATTAAAATAAGTGTCTCAAATATTTCATTTTTGGTACAAGCTTTTATTGCCGACTGTACTTATGTATACCGTTATCAACTACTCATTGAGACGATTCTAACGAGCCCAAACTCGATGGGGTTATGTCGTTTTATTACGGAGATCCTATGGCCACCTTCCAGCTCCATCATCAGATCAGCTCCACGTTATCATAATATTGCATTGTCACGCGATTTGCATATTCGTGCAAAATTTCAACTCAATCGGAAACCGGGAAGTGGATCAAATTTAACTTGCAAGATTTGATTACAGACACAGACAGACAGACAGACAACGGGACACGTGAAAGTAAAAATAAAAGCTTGTAAAAATCATCATCATCATATCAGCCGAAAGACGTCCACTGCTGCAAAGACGAACATAGGTCTAAGCTATATATTTAAAAAAATAAGCTAGTAATTCTTAACTTTCAGGGTTCGGGAAGCTATGTCCCCACCGCGTGGCCTGCAAAAGGCTGGTCTCCATGAATATGCCGCTTAATTCTGATGGGACTGTGCTCTTCAACGCCACGCTTTTCGCCGTCGTCAGGACATCACTTAAGATCAAAACTGAGGGTACTTTGAACTAATATACATTTTATATTTGATATAAAGTATGTTCTGGCCTCCTTTGGTGCTGTTCGGGCGACATAAAAATATATTGTTTTCTTGTATTGTGATATGGGCAATGCCTGAAATAAAGAATAATAATAAAAAACATGGTTGGGAAATATACTCCCATCCAATGAAGGGTAAAGGAAATAAGAAGATAATCTCGTTACCAAAAAATCTTTCTCCAGGCAACATAGACGACTGCAACACGGAACTGAGAGCGGTCATCAAGAAGATTTGGAAGCGCACGTCACCGAAACTTCTGGACCAAGTGGTGCCACCGCCAGGGGATCCTAACGAGATCACCGTCGGGAAGTTCTATGCCACATTCCTCATCCAGGACTACTTTAGAAGGTACGACATGTTGGTAAAAGGTCTTGGTTCTCGGCTTGGTTGTCTGGGTCAAAATCAGGAACAAATACTAGGCGTCTTTAATGCAGACAATAAACGTTAACGATTTAGGTATGTGTAAATTATAGTTTACCCTTGTGTTACCGACAGACTTTTCATCGAATGAATGTTTCGCCAAATTTTCATAAGAAAACATTTTTACCAGAAACATTAAACTTTTCAGTACTGTTATGAAACAAACATCATAACTTAATAGGTTCTGCACATCTACCTTTGAGCCGTACCGCAAAATGGGGTGAGTAGGGTGAAAACTGCTTATACAAACTGAATGGTGTATATAATACGTGTTCCGGACGTTTGTATTTTAGTTTTTATTTTATTTTGGGTAGTTCCATTTCATAACTTTGACGATAAACAGGAAAACCCACCTCACCCCGTAGTCCCTCGTAATTGGGGTGAGATGGGTTTTCATACAAAGTTGATTTTGGAGGATTGTTGGATCGATTTTTTTTTATTATGAGTATTACTATAGCTCCATTTTAAATTGGAATACATTATTTTTGTAGCAGTAGCCTTAAAAAACCATCTCACCCCCCTTTCATCACTGTTAATTTGGAGGTTAGGAAGCGGAAAGAAAGCCAACGTGCACGCTAGGACTAGTCCTGTAATCAACTGACAACTCGCCGCTGGACGCAGCCAACGGTACTTTTCCATAAGTACATTCTTACAGCTATAACACCCCTCCACCCTTATTCTAAAAATATTGTTTGTAATTAACCACGTTACGGGGTCGTTTAAGTGGCTTCCGAGATGGTTGGTACGAAGAATCAGAAGTCTGCGCCGGTGCTGCCCGCGTCTCTGTAGACGGGGTCTGGGTCAAGGTCGCCGCGCTCACGAGCGACGGCAATGACAGCGGCTCGGCGGACGGGGCGTCGCCCGCCACACCGGCCGGGGCCGGAGTCGAGTCCTCGCAGTCGACCCAGCTCTCAGAGGACACTTGGCCAGGGGCTTGCGGGGCCTCCAATATCGAAGATTCGATCGGTGGTGGTAGACTGAAGGTTGACGAGACCGGCGACAATACAATAGGCGGCATCACCATTTCCATCCGCGAAGATTGACTAATACTGCCACTCTCCCTCTCGGGCCCTTTTTCAACGATCTCCCCTTTGTATTTTAATAGTTGGTTCGTATGTTTTTTTAACACAGAGTTGCAATCAAGTAAGCGTACCAAAAACACGGTAGCAGCGAGTCTCTTAACTATAACACCTTTAGCCCAGCTTTTTTTCTGAGCCTTAATTACAACTAAAACTAATTTGTTATCTAAAAATTTCACTGCACGATTTCCACCATAATTAATAGCCTGCGAGCACTGTTTTTGTTTAACAACTTTATCGAGTGTTGTATTCAGAGGTGATGGTTCTTGTGACTTCAACAAATCTAATCTGCTACGTAGCTTGGACCCAAACAAAATTTCGGCGGGAGATTTGCCCGTTGTACTGTGAATGGAATTTCGATATTGAAACAGAAATTCGCTTAGTTTACAAGTTAAGTCTTTTTTACCGTATCCTGACATAAGTATGCCTTTAATCGCATTTTTTATTATCTTTACATACGACTCGGCTTGACCATTACTTATAGGGTTGTACGCAGGTGAAGTTAAATGCACTATCCCGTTTAATTTACAAAACTCTTTAAATTGCGTGGAAATAAAAGAGATACCATTGTCAGAACAGATAGTGTGAATCAGTCCAAACCTGGCCATAACATCGCACAGCTTCTCAATGACGACTTGAGTGCTAGACCCCGACGAAATGTCATAACATTCTACCCATTTAGTGTAGGCATCAACAATGACTAAGTATAATCGGTTGTTTATTGGACCGAGCATGTCGATGTGAACACGGTACCAGGGCTTAGGAGGATACTCCCAGCAGGCGAGGGGCGCGCGGGGGGATCTGGCCTTAGCCCCGTACATACGTTACCAGTCGCAACAAAACATTCAATATCAGCTGACATACCCGGCCACCAAAACCGGTTTCGTGCTTCAGACTTCATTTTAGTGCCACCTAAATGACCCTTATGCAGTTCGGATATAATGTGTTTGCGACAGTCCAATGGAATTACTACCTTATGGCCACGTACTAGGCACGAGTTTTCTATGGACAACTCATCTCTGCATTCAAAGTACGGACGCAAACTCTTATCATTGTTTTTCTGCGGCCATCCATTTAACACATTGTTTACTACGGCTGCTAACAATGGGTCGGATTTAGTGTATCGTTTAATGTCGTCTACACCTAAAAAACGCACACCGTCGTAAACAAAATTTATATACAGCGTGGAACGGAACGATGGACTTTCCCGCAAGAGGGGGATTATTGAGCGCTAGTACGTCACATTTTCCAGATAAACTATTTTTTTGGACGCGATTTTATTTTTATTTTTGTATGGAGCTCGTCGCTCCAGTCAGCCAACGCTCCATACAAAGGTAAAAAAAAATTCGCGTCAAAAAAAATAGTTTATCTGGAAAATGTGGCGTACTAGCGCTCAATAATCCCCCTCTTGCGGGAAAGTCCATCGTTCCCTTCCACGCAGTATGTTGCTTTGTCGAACAAATCTTCCACGGGCTTTGTATGGGTGTCGTTCGCACATGTCGTGGAACGGCTCAAAAAGTCGGCAGCATTACGAGCACTGCTCACATATTCTATTCTAAAATTATACGAAGCTAAGAATATTGCGTAGCGTTGCAACCTATTGGCAGTGACCTCTGGGATGCCTTTGTTTGGGTTGAAAATTGACAGAAGCGGCTTGTGGTCAGTCCTCAATACAAAAGGAGTGGACCGGCCGTATAAGTACTGGTGGTACTTACGAACGCCAAATATGATTGCCGTAGCCTCCTTTTGAATCTGACTATATGATTTCTCAGCCGATGTGAGTGAGCGAGACGCATATGAAATTGGTCTTTCTTGCGAACCATTTTCAACTTGAGATAAGATGGCTGCTAAACCCGTCGGCGACGCGTCAACAGTCAGAATTAGGTCTGAGTCAGGGTTAAAGTGTGCTAATACTTCATCAGACGCTAACATTTGTTTAATATTGTCCACGGCAGCCTCGTGTTTAGCCTCCCAGACCCACGTAGCTTTTTTTTGCAACAACGAATGCAAGGGTTGCAAAATGGATGACGCGTTCTTAACAAAAGACCTATAATAATTTACGAGTCCCAAAAAAGACTTCAATTCCGTTACGTTTGATGGAGTCTTCGCCTCTAAAATAGACTTTATTTTGTCGGATGATTTATGGAGTCCGTTACGATCGATTATAAATCCTAAATACGTGACGGAGTCTTGAAAAAGTGTGCATTTACTCTTTTGAAGAACTAGGCCTGCATCCTGCAAGCGTTTACATACTTCTTGCAGCCTGTGCAAGTGCTGCTCACGATTATCTCCGGTGACTAAAATGTCATCCTGGAATAAGAGCACCCCCGGAATCCCAGACAGTAGGCTTTCAATGGTTCGCTGGCAGACGGCTGCCGAACTGGATAAGCCAAACACTAATCTTGTATACTTATATAACCCTTTATGGGTGTTTATGCATGTTAGCATCTGTGACTCATCATTCAGCACCAGCTGATTGTAAGCGCGGGATAGGTCCAACTTAGAAAACTGTTGACCGCCGTGGAGTTTAGCAAACAACTCTTCTATCCTAGGGAGGGGATATTTCTTAATCTCTAACTGTTTGTTTAGGGAGACTGAGTAGTCAGCACAAATTCGAATTTTACCATCCCGTTTGAGCACGGGGACAATGGGGCTAGCATAATCCGAATAAGTCACCAGTACCAATATGCCAAGGCCTACCAGTCGGTCTATTTCACTTTCTACTAGCTCACGAAGGGCAAAAGGTATTGGGCGGGCTTTGTAGAATACTGGTTTAGAATCAGGTTTTAATTTCAAAGTGACAGTGACACCTTTGCAACAACCCAAAGCCTCAGAAAATAGGTATGGGTATTTTATACCTAAATCGCTAGCGTGCTTGAGCTGCACGAGTTTATGGCCGATATTTGGAGCTTAAAACACGCAATAAAATCACGCCCTAAAAGAGAAGGGCCTTGATCTCGTACTACATGAACCTTTATGTTTGCTGTGCTACCCCTATAAGTAAAAGGCAAGGACACCACACCTAAGGTCTTAATTGTACTACCATTATAGCTTTTTAAAATTGTGTTGCAACACTGTAATGGTGTGTCGCTGAAGTATGTGGTGTATGTGTGATGCGACAACACGGTAACCGAAGCACCCGTGTCTATTTCAAACGGTATGCTAATTCCATTCACAAGTACGGACTCCTGCATGGGCTCACCGTGCAGAGATTTAATATGGAATAAAGCTCGCTTACCATCATCACTTAGGTCTTCATCCTCTGGACAACACTCGATGAAATTGTGTTTTGCGTTCGTCTTCTGACACATCCTACGCAGATGTCCTCGTTGACCACACGTTTTGCACCTGTACTTAATGAACTTGCAAGTACTTGCTTCGTGACCTTTGTACCCGCACGCGGGACACACGTTGTCGCGGCGCGCCGGATCCGACGCTCGCGCCGATGATGACGTTGCCATTTTGAGTACCGGTAAGGTGACCTGTTCCTGCGAATTAGGGTTTAGCCCGTATGTAATTATTGATTGGGATGCGCCCTGTCTAGCACATCGAATAGCTTCTGCTAGTTCTAACGCTTTGCTCAGCGTCAGCTCCCCTAACGACTGGGTGAAAAGTTTATCTCGCTCAGCACCCGGTTGCATACCGAGGATAAAACGGTCACGAAGATTCTCGTTCAACACTGCTGCAGAAAACCCACAGTGTGCGGCGAGTCCACGCACACAAGCCGCCCACTCGGATATACTTTCGTTTACTTGTTGAGAGGCCGAATGAAATTTAAACCTCTCCGCGAAACCGCACTTAACCGTTTTGAGATGATCATCGAGGAGACTAACAACGGCATCGTAGTTCAAAGATGTTACATCAGCTGGTAAAGCCAAATCACGCACCAACTTATATGTATTCTCGCACAAACTACTTAACAAAACCGCGCGGCGCTTAACTTTTGATTTATCTTCCGAGTCCTCCAAGTTATTCGCTAAAAACCATTGTTCGAGTCTGTCCTTGTATATCGACCAATCTTGCACTTCATGGTTGAACGACGTAATTGACCCGATGGATACTTTTGCCATATCTTGTAACTATTTATGTACACGCGGTGTACGACCCGTCGTCGCCAGTGTTAATTTGGAGGTTAGGAAGCGGAAAGAAAACCAACGTGCACGCTAGGACTAGTCCTGTAATCAACTGACAACTCGCCGCTGGACGCAGCCAACGGTACTTTTCCATAAGTACATTCTTACAGCTATAACACATACCTTCTCTCCCCATTCATAACCCAACTCTCCCCGCGAACCCTACTCACCCCATTTTACGGTACTTAAAAAGGTATATTAATTTTATGATCGTCGGGCCGGTGCCGGGCTATGTATATGGTTTATGGTTCCGTAGTTGCCCGTCTGTCTTAGTTACATCGGCGCGCGCCAACTAAATGGTGCGGTTGCGTCGTTTAAGTTCGTCCACTATTACTCGGTAACTAGTTATGCTTACTTAGCCGTGATAGTTTTTCTTTTAAATTCATTATATGTACTACTGCCACTCGGCCTACAGGGAAGGGGGGACATGACTTATTTCAAACAATAATTACGATTTGAAGTAATGTGAAACGGAACGTGTTTTAATCCAACAGTCAGCGTCTGGTGACGTCACTCCCGTCTAAATTCAAAACTTACGTAACTATAACATCTAGGGACGAACCACGGACAAAATATATAGCGAGTGATACACATAAGTGACATCATAGGAACTATAGATCCGTTTAGGCAGGAAAGTTTAAATTGTCAGTTTGTAACAGGAATTTTTGGCTATAAATTATAGTGTTATAATTTTTTAATACTTTCGTGGTCTATTCTACATGCGATTCTTTCAAATGAAAGCCAAAATGAAAATATTGCATCTTCCCGCGTAATGAAAACTAATCCATTCCATTTTACACTTTATTTCCATTCAGTTTATTTATTTCGAACACTGACACTGTTATTTTTGTTTCATAGGAATCACGCGTAAGTAAGGCAACGGACGTACGTTTAGGACTCTAATGTTCCTAATTAGTTCTTTACGTAAACCCTAATGCTGGCTCCACACCGGCGGTACGTGGCGAATATTCGGGATATCATAATAGTTCGTTCGTTCAGGTCTCTAATTTACCAATGTGCTATTGACGAACTAAATCACATTGATGGGTCCAGAAATGAGTAACCTACGCTAGATGAATGAACCCACAAGAATTATTCGAATCTGGCGTTCAAATGAGCAAGTAAAGTAAGCGTGGTTCAAGTGCATGATGACTTGGCCTGTTGATATAATGTCCAATGTGAAATAGTTTCCAATAAAAAGAGTTTTAAAATTAAATAGAAATTGTGAAAATACCAGTTTTAATAAACGGATCTCAATATATTAATTGTACGTAAAGGTGCCGCAAGTTGAGCGCCATTTAGTGAAATAGATATTTTCACTGTCCGATGTTAATTTGATTAACCACTTTCTCGTATAAGATATCTCGATTATTTGCATATTCGCGTCTGTGTGGCTCCAGCATAAAAATGGTAAAATTAATTAGCGATAAAATATACGTAACCTGCATATAGTTTGGGTTCCACCATTGCATGATCCTAAGATGACGACATAAATAAACATATGATTAAAACTAGCTCCCACGAAAGCTTAAAGGCATGCCTTTTGGGTTGTTCTCGATTCCGAAAAATGTTTTTTTTTGTTGGTACTATATGGTTAAATGTTGTGTTCTTGTGAAATTCCGTTGAAAAATATAAATTGTATATTATAACTAGGTATTTGTCCAATTTACTGTGTAACTATTATTTTTAGGTAATTTGTAGCACTTTTTCATCTTAAAAATTTAGGCTGATAAATAAACAAAATTAAATAAAACTACTGAGATCGCCATCGCACTCTCCTTTTTTATTTACCTATTGGTGAGTATTTCGCAATTTCTAAAAGATACAATAAATAACCAATTTAACCCCAATCTTATAATAGATCAAGGATGGCTCCTAGAACACATAGCCTAGCATACACTAGATTTTTCCATCTTCTAGCCTAGTTGCACCTGTACCATCAATTCGCCATTCGATTCTCAGCCTTACCTCTTTACTACAAGGTTCAAAAAGCGGAAAGAACAGGAGTTAAGGCAGAACGACGAGGCTTGTCACCAGATGACTCTTCAAGCAGGGCTGAGGACTCTTCACGAAGCTGGGCCGGAACTAAAAAGGGCTATCTCAGGAAATCTGGATGATATTGCTGCTGATTGCGATGTGCCTATGCACAGGGTAAGGAATACGGCAGGTCGAACTCACAGGGCTGAACACTGTACCTTTTACGTCATGTCTGAATTGCCATACGCAATTGTCAAACGGGTGAAACCGATAAGGTATCAAGGTGTTAAATTGTGTCTTTAGCTACTTATGAGTTCGACTGGACCTGAGAAGAAAAAAAATGACAAGCTCTCAATCATTTCACACTTTAAAAACTTAACCCTAAAATTTACAGAGTATCTTAAAATGCACACATTTTTTTGTTAGCTTTTGCATTTTTTTCTTTGACTTTTTGAGCTTTATACAGCACAAACGAGATGGGAACGCACGATTTTTGTATTATTTTACAAAGTTTAGGGACAAATATTGTTGGTTGAATTTTTGTTTCCAAAGTCTAGTCTTGTTTTGTTTAAAAATTTGAACGAAACAAAACAAGTGACATACGTTCCAATTTTGGATTGTATAAATTCCATTGAATACGAGGAAGCTTTTTGACAGCTATTTGACTTTCAAGAGGTGATATAATTCAAGCATTGTCTATGTTATAAGTACGGCATGCTATAAAGGGGAAGTATTCAATCCAAATGATAGACGTTAAAAGTGAAAATACAAATATCAAATAATAAGGCGATATATCTCCATACAGAGAAACCACTCATTATTCGGGGGCGTGTGGTCGAGCATTCGGAGACACGGACCCAACAGGCACGTGCATATACACAGGAAGCCGGGAGATCCTCCAGGTAAAAAAATAAGTCAACATACTTCGTCTAATAATCTGCCATTTAACACCCAATACAATTCTATATACTCAAAGAAATAAAAAATATCCAATGAAATTCATTACTAAAAATCATGAATTTCATATCGGTACCGAACTGAAAAGCCGGAAAACGTTAAATATTTTTATAACATCAAATTTCTTGGCTCTTAGTTTACTTAACTTCAATTTGTTTTATTATTTTTAATTTATAATTATAATATTATTTTAATTTATTTAACTATAAAGTTCCTCATTTGAAGGGTTTATTGTCGTTGCCTTGTTACTCGTACACTTGTTAGTCAGCACTTATGTGCGGGTCAAATCTTGTAACTGAACAGTCAGTCACTAGCTGGTATCCGTTTCGTAACTTTCAACAGAAAGTAGCCATGCCTACACAAGATGAAGCCTTCTTGTTTCGGCTTCGGAACCCTATTAACGAGTAATTAATGACTGTACTAAAAATGTAGACGGCTTCAAAAGCTTGTCATTTTTTTTGTCAGAAACTTATTTTGTCAATTCTATCAGCAGAAGGCGTGGGTAATCATCTCAGTTCAATGATGCAGCGGGAATACGGAGTTGGAGCTTTACCTCTAGCGCCCACAGTGTGAGTAACCTTATCTAGATCATTTCCTCTGTCATAGTGGGGCAGCAAAAAAGCACCATTTTTTTTCAGTAGTTAGGTTAGGTTAGGAGGCTGAATAACAGGGTTTCGTTTGGTATCCTTTCGGAACTCAACCCTAAAAAATATCTAGTTGAATTTTCTGACCCCAAATAAGTATATGTAGACAGCAAGTTTGTGATTCTAAGTGATTTAGAACTCGAGATGTGAATAATATATCTGTAATTCAAAATGGCCGCTATAAAATTAAAGATGGCTGACGGAGGAGTTGGTCCTTTTGTCCAGCGTGTCCACATTATCACTTGAAACTGCGTGGGGCAGTCAGTATCACTATGACATCAATCATTATCAGCGTCAATACCATTACAGTAGTTATTGGAAACAATATACTACGAGTAGGTACTCGTAGTATATTGTTTCTAACAACTATATATACTATATAATACTTTCAATATCATTGTCTTCTTCATCAAATCCACTTTCCTGGAAAACATTCTTAATGAATCCATCATATTCCATGATCGTGGTTTGTTGCGAACTTAAATTTGGCAATCTGGTTCTTCTCCTTTTTTATGTTTTATGGAAATATATGACTTTTAAAAGTTGTAGCAACCTGACTTATTTTTTAATTACAGGCCAAATGGACAGCCAAAGGAGCAGATACCATTAAGACCTTTAATATTCAACGGAGAATCAGAAAAAATATATCAAGTGCTAGAGTGAGTATTTTAACTTCATCTACAAATCAAATAAGTATCATTGTTTCATTTACATTCATATTCTAATATTCTAATATAAGTAATATAAGGTCTAACGTTGACACGCACATAGAGGTTCAGCACAATGTCAACTTTGTTACAAGTTTCAACATGTTGTTTATCTGTTTGTCCAATTTTAAATGGAATTACTTGTTACGTTGCAGAAAAACCACAAATGATCTTAAGAACGCATACAAAGGTAGACTTGTGTGGTTTTGAGTTTGTTTTCCCCAAAGTAGATCCGCCTTTTGGCCCACGGCACAATAACCATTAGATAGAACTAACACCTTTCCTAACACGATCGTCTTCTATTCCACTGCATCCTTGGATTCGGTAATGTATCAGCAATCAAAAATCCAACTACCCGGAGATGCTAGGTCAGATAGGTCTCGCTTTCGGCTGCGTTAACTACCTGACGACGCCGAGCGAGGCTGCCCCGATCCGGACATCGCCAGCCGTGTCGCGACAAAAGATCCACCCAGAAGACTCGACGTCTTCCAGGGAGAAGCTGCCGATACCGCGAAAGGCGTCTCCAGAGGACAAGACGCCGTCTCCGAGCGCGTTTGAGGCTATACAGCCGAAGATATCGCCGATACTAGCGACTGATTGCACGCCGACGACAGAATCTAAAACCATGACGTTGTACGGCTACAATGCGGCGGCGAAGCTCCCATTTGCGTTTTCGCATGCGAAGGAGAAGGCTCGAGCGGGGGAGAGGAGGAGTCTCCGGACCATCAAGCCGGTGGTGACAGGTCGGATGGTGCGCAGTGCCTCGTCAGGGGCGGCGAGCACGCATGCGCCTCCCGCCCAGCTTTTAGCTCGACCGCACTTGCCAGGTCCGCACCGTTTCTGGAAGCCTCCTTCTGTCTCAGTTAAATAGAGAACTAGGATAACAGCAGACCAGAGAAATTGTATAATGGTATTTGTGTGTTCACAAGAAATCTAAATTGGAATTTCCAGTACAGCAAATAATTATGATACAAAGTCAAACTACGTCATGATCAAAGACGTACATCCGTTTTTCTACATACACAACTCTCTGGCTATGCTAATTTATCTGTACTTGCGTTTGTGTTGTAAGAAACTTCCGAATATTCTCTATTTTATACTTTTCCATATTTATTTTTCTTAGTAGTGTCCATCATGATTGATGTTTGTGGTGATGCTGCTTCAAGCACAAATTGCCTGAATAATTATCCTTACTCATAATATACTCCTTGGGTGAAATTCAGAAACAAAATCAAGCCCTTTCCTGTAAACAATACAATAAATAGTTAATTGTTGGCCACACAACAAAAACCCAAGTCATTTGTCCGGAAACCCCTAACAGCCTTATGTCGAGTTTGGATATCAGGAGCTTTTCGTCGAGATCTTTTCCCGCCAAACTTTCCACTATACCCTGGTAACCATATCGCTGCTTGTTTGGGAACTCCTCATTCACAGCTAATCATCATATCTGGCCATTTCATTATCGACCTGCTGTGGACGGTATGGGCCCCACTCTAGGTCAACCCCAGGATTATTATTTACACCACGAAAATAATTTCATGGATTTTTTACAACACGAATTGTAACGCAATGGTTCTTTTGATAGAACCCTACAGAAATATTCTAGATGTAGCAAATGATTTTAATGATTTAGAAGGAAGCTTCCGAATATCGTAGTAAAATAATCTAAATGCATCACTAATAAAAACCCAAGGCTTCACAGAATCACGAAGGAGAAAAGAGATGGTGGTACACATGAATGAACACAACCACATTGAGCTTCTGCCAATCAGATCACTTTTTACGACTAACACCGAGTATGACTTTCCAAATGTCAGTCGATACGGAGCTGAGGAAATTCGCCATCTCTTTCTTACGCCTGGCACTGTGAATTAAAAGGAAGAAATAGTTGAATATCCTCAGCTCCGCGCCACTGGCGTGTTTGGTTGGTCAGATTGTAACACTTACACTATATTTTGCACATTCGACACATTTATTAACCGCTGCATTTGCTATAACATTTGATCATATCCATAACCAGTATAGCTAAAATTATAAACATATAAATATTTATAACAATAACCATTCGCATATGACAGCATGTAATGAACATTTGATGAGCTATTAGTGCATCTTAGATTAATAGAGGAGGTGTAGCAGCTTATAGAGAAAGTAAATCTTGATTTTTTTGACTTTGTTGGGCGTAAAATTGATGTTTCAGTAATTATCATCATTATTCATAAAATATTCAACAACTTGTTTAATTATTCGGTGGTTGTATCGGTTTTACATTGCCACAAAATTATATGACTGTCCTGAACAAAATGGTGCATTGCAACGTAAGTTATTATAATGTTTAGTTATCGGATAATATTTACGTTATTTTCAGAACATATGAAAGTATTAAACGATTGGTTCAAACCCTATTGTATTTTATTGTATGTGGTCTCAGAAGGATAACTCGGAAGTTTTAGAAATTCGCACAATTTTCTAAGTAGCGTCTTCCAATCCAATATATTCCATTGAGTAATAGAACGACCTACTAACCGCCAACACAGGTAACTGACCATTCTGTATTTATATTGAACCTTATTACAATGGACATAAAGTGCACGGATGGTCAGTTAACTGTGTTGACGATAGTACCTATGAGATTATCAGGATATTGTATTTATATTTCACAGAACCACTAGCTCTTTGAATCCGTTTTACTAAATAAATATCAACAAGAAAAAAACAGCCCATGAGCAGTTTAGTTTAGTATTTTTATCAAAAGTATTTTTTATCAAAGTTATTTGTGCTCCGTAAATTATACAACGTAAATATTTTTAAAGGAGTAAATATTTTGTGAATTTTAATAAATTATGAAACATGCTTGACTCGCCCTGTCCTTTATTTGAGCACGACAGCTTTCTAAATAAGAAAAATCGAAAATTTCCACGAGGACTTGAGATGTAGTTGCAGATTGTTAAATAAATATTAAGTTTACTACTTAAGCTTTAGAATGACAAATAGAGAGGCTAGATGCATCGATAAATAGATGAATTCTTAGTAGAAAATAACTTAACCACTGGTATCTAATGCCTACTTATAGGAACGAATAAATTAGATTTCAGACAAAATTTTTGAGCTTGGTTTCCAAGTGACGTTGCACAGAAACTAAATAATAAATGCTAATTATCTGTAGATAGTTAAATTGGTGAAATTAATTAACAATAATTTCGACATCTACGATAAGTTATAATTGTAGTTATATATAGTTCTAGACCTTTTTAAAGGTAACGCCACAATGGAGCGATGCAGCCAGCGTTTGCGTAGCGGGCGCTTAAACTTGTGTCATTTTGGCTCCAACTGTAAGCCTGAAAGCGTTTGCCATTAAAAATAAATAAAACGCATCGGACGCGGTGCGCTTTTATATTTCTTTTCTCATATTTTTATATACGTACATTAACAGCTAGATGCAAAACTAACGAGCCAAGTGTAACGTTTAAATTCAGACAATTGTGGTTTAACGTTGTCACGTCATCGCATTGGTTGAAGAAACACATAAGCGGACTAAGACTTGAGTCGTGGCGCGGACTCTAGATATCACTTTTGTGTAGCATTATGTAGTGAAACACTTCTTATCGCCTCGTAGTAAATAATGCCAAATTTAATAAAGTTAGTACCTAATCCTTTTAACTTACAAACTGACGCTGGTTGCGTCGCTATATCGTGGTATTAGCTTGAGGTGAAATACGCCCATGTTATTATTCCATGCCATTCGTTCGTTTTACTAGTTTGGAATCTCAACTAGTCACACTACCTCTTGGTTACACGATTAAGCACATACAAAGTTCACTGGATAGAAACTGGCACCTTAAAACTCCTCAAATTGGCATGGGCCTAACTTGCCTTAACTTTTCTTCAGGTTTTTCCCACAATTTTTTTACCACTTGCAACAGCTGAGATGTTGGTAAGTGTTGGCGGTAACTACCTTTACCACCGGTCGTTACCAAAGGTGGGAATGACCCTTTTCTTCAGTCATCCAAGTTTAAACGCCTTAGACTGTTTGCGGGTTGTCACTAGAGTGCGTATTACAGGAGGCGATAGTTCTGGGCGCGGTGTGGTCTCGCTGCCCGGGAGCCCGCGGGGGGCCAACTCCTCGGTACCGGTGGTGGGGTCAGCTGAGAGCCTTGTTACTAGGGTATGTACGCTACAGAGGCTCATAGTAGCTGATGTATACTTATGTATTGTAGCTGATCTGATGATGGAGACAGAAGATGGCCATAGCAACTCCTAAACCACACAAGAACCTGTCGTGTTTGGGCTTAGTGGGTACCCTCTTAATGAGTAGTATATGACTGCAAAAAAGTACAGACGGCAATAAAAGCTTGGACCAAGAATAAAGTTTTTGACAAAAACTTATTGAGACTCCCATTGGCGTTTCGGTGGGAATTCCAGTACTTAAGAATTAACCTACAACGACTAAAATCCTTGAAAAGAGTTGTATCACTAATTCTCTTTTCGAACCCCAGAGTAAGCTTATTCCAAATTGATTCATTCAATTAGCAATGTACAAGTAACAGCACATTCTCAAAAAGGTTGGAATATTCAGATAATTTTCTGGATTTTTTCACGAGAATTAACGCAAATATCCGTTTAGGACGTTCCCTGATGGAAAATTCAATGTAAGGTTAATGTCATAACATAACACTATCGAGGACTTTCCACTTGGGCTTGGCAGTTTTGGAAAATTCTCGTTGGTGCATTGCTAAATGAGGTTATCGAGCAACAACTTCTTCGCTTGGGAAATCTTGCGGCCAAATGTTTGAACCTTGGACAATCATCATCAACATTATTAAGAAGGCCTGGTCGTTGTACCATTCTCCATTCTAATCTCTCTTGGGCCCTCGTCTATACTTCTTGGAAAATACTTAGCGTGGGGACTACTGCCCGTTCCCTCTGATCCATGAAAGGAGGCCTATGCCCAGCAGCGTGACGCATATAGGCTGATTTATTTATTATTTTTTATTCTTCCTGTACAGGTGTTAGCCGAGCAGGGTTTGGCAGCATACTGCGACGAGGAGTTCGTGAGGAACACCTCGCGGGAGATGCAGGAGGCACTCGAGATGACGCAAGAGCAGATGGACAGGTACAAACAATCAGTAGCTCCAGGATTTTGGTTTGGGGGGCTTGACCCTGCTGCGGTCAAACTTTGGTAAGGAATCAGATACTTTTGGGAGAACCTCAGGCCCTTAGCCCCCCTTAATCTGCTACTGTTGCCCGCAGTACACTTAAAAACCTTGTAGTACCTATGATTATAACGTCCACAATGCCAATATGGGAAAAAACGTAGGTAGGTGAAATACTTTATGTCACTGAACCATCAGTGACATAAAGTATTTCACCCACCTACGTTCGTACTACCTACGTACATTCTACCACATTTTTACTACTACATTCACCAGAATGTAGTAGTAAAAATGCGGTAGAATGTCTGAGTGCAGACTATCTTTCTCTATCTCTTTGCCTATCTTAATAGCTATATTTATCCATATTTACAAAGACTATGAAAACGACTCATAATTATTTTTTTCTAGGGCGGCACACCAACTGTTGATTCAAGAGAGAAACATAAAGCAAGCCCAAAACCAACCTCAAGTTGTAAGTATCTACTTTAACATCTTGGGGTCGATAACACCAATGTCTTGATACCACGTCCTAGCATTACTAACCTAACTAAATCCTGTGTTACGCTTATGTACCACGAACGCTTTGTGATGCTAACTGTACCCATACAATTCTTATTTGGTTGGTGAGTAGAAGTAACCTTACCTCTGTCGTTGTAAACTGTAAAACCCATTACCTAGTCCAAAACAACTGCTGAAACCATAGTGTCGTAAATATGCAAGCTTGCCCTTTTTAAATGTCATACGCACCTAGCAATTTGTCACAACAACTTGCTGTAGCTGGAAAGAGACATCGGGGCACTGGGATTTTTGACTTTCGACCGCTCTACCCTTTTACTCGAAAACGGTCAAAACGATGAAATGCTATTTTTGAAATACGAGCGATAGTAAATTGAAAAACGAGTGAGATTGACCACTCGTATTCAATTCTATCGGTAGAAAACGTTGACACTTCACTTGTACCTATTTAATGTTGGACTGACTATTAATTTAAAGATAGATATATTTAAATAGAATATATTGATTCGATGCTAAGTGATTGGCTGGTGTACGATTATATTTAATGGGAAAGGGTTTTCTATATAAAAAAAGAAAGGGTTTTCTATGTAAATGGCTTTGAAAGGCTCGCATTTAGGTCCTATACTTTTCAACTTATTTATTAATGACGTAGTGGAATGCTTCCATCACTCTACGGTTTTTATGTATGCAGATGACCTAAAGTTCGCTCGCGTTATTGACACAACTGATGATATCACCTTACTTCAAAGCGATATTATAAGACTGAGTGGTTGGTGTAAGCATAACCTAATGCAAATTAATATCAAAAAATGCATCCATATAAAATTCACCCGTAAACAAAATGTGACACAGTCAGACTACCATATAGACGGTTGCAACCTTATCGAAGTTGAGAACACTCGCGATCTTGGAGTTCTTTTTGACAACAAATTAACGTTTGTCCCCCACATGGAAAATATTGTCAAGAGGGCATCTAAGACTTTGTGCTTTGTCATAAGAAGCACTAAATTCAAGCATTCGTTTCTGTTTCCGAGTCCCACCCCGCTCCCATATCACTCCCTACTTGAACGCCGCTGGTCTGCTGAACATGCCTGCACGCAGACGGCTTCACCTTGCCACTCTTCTCTTTGGCATAGTGCGATCTGGGGTCCCAGCATATTTGCTGAGTAGACTTGTATGGCCCAAGAGTGCTCGTAGGTGTAAGGCGATGATTCTGGTGCCAAAGCATCGGACCACGGCGTTTCGAGGTAGCTTCAGGTTCGCGGCGTCCAAGTGTTGGAATGATCTCCCCCCACCTATCCAAGGAGCGTCTAGCAGGTATACCTTTAGGCGCCAGCTTAAGGGCAATTTGTTGACGCTCCAAAAATCCCAACCCTAACCCATCCAGCACTTTATTTAATTTTTATCCATTTTATTTTTTAAACAACCCAACCGTTTCGCGTTTTTCACATTGTTTCTCATCTCATTGTGCTTGTGTCACATATTTAACAGATTAGTATATTATTTATTTATTTATTATGTGTATACGTTTGTATCGGCAGTATGTTGTGTTGCGTTCCGTGGGTCACGTACGGTGCTGTCTGAAAATCAGCGCTGTAGGTGTCTGTTTGACACCTTGGCATAATGCTGAGACAGCGACCGATTCACTGCCGCGAAGACACGACACACATTATGTGTCAATTGTATTGTATCTGTACTCCCTTTGTCTCTGTGTGTCTTTTGTGTAGTGAATAAATGTCTTCTTTCTTTCTTTCTTTCTTTCTAAATCATTTAAGCGCAGCACAACCAAAATATTATTATATAATAGTATGGTGAGGAGTATTTTGGAATATTGCAGCGTTGTCTGGCGGCCGCATTATGCTACTCACTCATTACGGTTAGAGCTTATTCAAAAAAGGTTCACTCGTCACTTAGCTTTTCAAACGCGTGTCATGGCTAAAAGATCAATATCCTATCAAAGGAAACTGCAATATTTCAAGATGGATTCCCTAGAAGACGCTCTTAGATGCAACTTTTTTGTACAAGTTAGTGAACCACAAAGTAGATTGTCCACAACTGCCGACATTGTTGAACTTTCGTGCTCCATCTCGTTTCCCCCGTAATGCTATCACCCCTCTCTGCGCCCCGCTTAGAAGATCAGTCTCAGGCACCAACTCTCCAATATGCAGGTTATGTAAAATTGCTAATGGTTGCTGTGGCAAGGCGGATATGCAATATGACCCACTAAATAAATGTATAACATCTTTCCGAAAATATTTCTTAAAACATAACTAAGTTAGTAATAAGTAATTAGAAAATTTGTTAAAGTTTAGGTATTTCTATAGTTGTTTACTTATATTTGTTTTGCATGCCGTGTTTACCTGTAAGTAATTCTGACACCACTCCTTATATGCATTAGCTTGTACGTCTTCAATGTATCGATGTTAACAATTGTAGGTGAACCTTAAATAAATAAATAAAATAAATTATAGACACAACTTCCAATAAAGTATTATTCTCTATATTAGGTATGTTGAAAATACTTTTTGCATACAACGAAATGCAAAAGTATCGATGGCCAATCACTAGCTTTCGAGTGATGATTTCAAAATAGCTATTATTGGGTTCATGCGAAAATAAAAGTGACAAATTTTCGTGTGCGAATATTTTCTACCGCTCGCTTTTGATTTCGAGCGCTCGAAAGTCAAAAATCTGTCCCCTGTATACGTAGTCAAAATAAACAAAATACCTATCCTGAAATACATGGAATTACACACTTACCTACCTACTTATAAATGAGCCCATAAGTTTTGTAGATAATTAAATAAAATAAAATTTAAAAATGTTGATGTGATTTCTTTCAATTTTTTAGTTATGGATTGTCTCGATATAAAAAAAAAGTTATGAATTTACCCAAGCAATCTCACAGGTATTCGGTGAAATTTAGCCTAAAAAAACGTATCACATAGCATTGACACCACTGACTACAATATACAATATGCGACGACTGACTTTAATTTGGTATTTGGCCAGTAATTTTATAGCTGGTATTTTTTTTCAAGTAGGTAGGTAATTTTTTTTTATTGGATAGGTACTGTTCTGCAGTAGACCTCAGACATAATTATGAAGCTTTCAAACGTGGTGAAATCGGCCCCTTTTAACCTTCCTATAGTTTCCCCAACACAGAGAATTTAATGAATGTATAGGCTAACATTTGGGCGGTTCCAGGGCGATATCCTAAGCCACCCTTACCAGCCGGGGACGATGCCCCCACCGTTCAAGCCGTTATAGCAGAGACACGCGCCTCACAAAATGGCGGCCATCATTCGTCGCGAAATGGCGGCGATGGCGCGAAACACCACAGACACCACAAACGGAAAAGAAAAAGGAAGCCGGTGTTGGTATAGTGTATTGAAATTTGTTTGATATGCTCAAATTTTTCTTTGCTAGGGTAACAGTGTCAATGCTAAATTATTTGTTGTCAATTGCTCTCTGACGTAATTCCCTGATGGATCAAGTTGGCGCAATTTGAACCCGTGTCATTATGATATCTTGGTAGCATTACGCAATATAACCACGGTGGGGTATAACCACGGTAAAACATTAGGTAGTTCTTTCTAACAAATCGTGATGGCTAAAGTCGTTCATAAATATTTGAATTCTAACAGTGTGAGTTCTTGATTCGATAAAAATTGTACAGAATATTGGGTACTTACTTATTCCTTTGTATAATTTGACGCCTAGATTCGTAACATCTATGTGCAATTGAAGGTTATAACATGCATAATGTATGATAGATAAGTCGTATGGAATAGGTACTTATAACAGTGATAAGTATTAACCTTAGGGAGTTATGAAAATATGGCTGTTCCTTCGACGTGTTAAAGAACCAGTAAAAGCCTGAATCACACCGGCGAGGCCTAACCTAATGCTTCTCAGAGACTGGCGCGGCCTGCGGTAGCGGTCAATGGTAAATGTTTACTATTGACCGCCACCGCAGGCCGCGTCAGTGATTATTTATGCCTTAAGCCTGTCACAGACTCTCAATCAGCTTGCACGTGATTCTTTCGAATCATTGGGTCAATTTATATATATATAGGTCTGAATAAAAAACCACTGGTGAATAGATAGGTATGCTTGATAGATGATCTAATACAATTCTTGAATTCCTACTTACTTCATCGTAAACTGTGTATGAAAAAGTGAGACTAGAAGATCTAAAGTAAAAAAATGTAAATTGTAATGATAATACCTAAGGGCAAAAACTTGGTAACCGCTTCAAAAGTGTCCGTAATTTGAATTATTCAGGAGATTTCGTTGGGCTGATGATATTTGATAGCTACGGTACGGTACCTAATAGGTACCTATAGATATTGCCTAGGTACTTATATCTACTTGCTTTGTGGAAAATATACCTATGCATGTATTTCTCGTAGGGCAAGCGCAATCGTGTCCTTCAACTCGGTCTTTCTGTTTTGTACAGTAGGCGTCACACCCCTGGATTCAATCCGATTGTTCAGGAAAACGCGGGTCATATCAATCGGATCGCGTAGACAGTGCGATTCACGTCTGTAGGATAAGGTCCCAGTGTCCGTCACTGTTCTAATATCAACATGACACTTTAAATCTTATGTCAAAACAATACAGGTGAACAATTGGTGTCAACTATTAAGGCGGGATTCCACTGTCCAGGAGTGGGGCTGAAGGATGGCAGCGATGAAAACAACCCTGGACATGTAAAAGTGTATATTAAAAAATGTTAATACAAAAGTCACGGACGCGTCATTGCGCCGCGTCGTTCGATCTGGTAGTAAAGATATTTGGAAATCTACCTAGTGATTGCAAACTTAATAAAAGATAGCATTTTAATGGTATTCGTAAGTAATTACCATTTATTTCTGCAACATTCCTTAGGAATAAATTAGTAGTAAACAGGTGTACCGAATTGTTTTAATGATGGAATCCCGCCTTTAGGCATTATGGAAGGCGAGTACTGGAACATTTATTTACCTTAAAATATGATATAATATTACTATATACACTAAAGCAATCTAGTTGTTCCGTGAAAACCCTGGATTCAGTCCGTTTTTCGTGAAAACACGGGTAAAATCTGTAAGATCCCGTTAAAAGATTGTTTTTACGCTAAAATAAAAACCAGAATTTCACGGAACTCCCTAGTTTTTTAAACCCAGGCCGGGTCTCACTCACGAGCAAGTAAAACGGTAGACTTTGGCCAGAATTGCTACCAGAGGGTGTACCTTATTTGCTGTTGTGTGTTGTCCAGATAGGTAGGTACTTAATTCAGACTATGTGAGCCCAGGGCTGTTATTCGCTAAGCGTTAATGTAGCTCACCCCGTCGTTCACCCGTCACGAAACTAGACCTCTACCTACGCTTGGTTACTACGCATCGCGGTGTCAAGATATATTTGTGAGTGAGCGTTGAGGTGAGTTTAAAACAAGTTACAGAATAGGGGGCTGCACGGCTATCACGTGACGGCGCGCGAGCTCTCTCGATTTTTCTCGCACTATCCGTCTCTCTCTTATTAGAACACTTAGAACAAGAGGTATAGTGCGATAAAATTTGAGAATATGTCGCGGCCCTCCCATGATAACGTGCAGGCTAACATTACTTTGCCGTCAACCGTACAGAATAAAGAATTGGGTTTGGTGGCTGGCCCTTCTGGGCCAATTTATTATTTAGATAATAATTTCTAAACCTGAGAGATAACATTATCTCTATAACTCCTATAATAGAGATAATTATGTAATAAAATTGTATAATTTGTAATTTTTCTAAATGTGTCATTTTACAGTTATACCTGAGGGATTTTGATTTCTCAATAAATCTTGAATTATTTATCATATACCAATGTACACATAACGTACTGTATTACCAAAAACTAGGTATACTTATTTTGAGGTTAGAATCTTGCACGGAAGAGACCAGCCAAGACTCTTTGGCGGAGTGAACCTACTGATGTATGATTGTTTTATTTTAACTTAATCAACGTCTTCGAGTCTTCGATAGGTCCACAGTTCAGTTTTTTTGTCGACGGATTGCTTTTGGAACTAATTAATGGGCTCCAAAAATGTTTACATGTCACATTTATGGTTGAGATTATTGAAAGAGGCTAACTTTTTATACATAACTAGCTTCCGCCCGCGACTTCGTCCGCGTGGACCCGGGATAAAAACTATCCTATATTTTAATCCAGGCTATAAACTATCTTCGTGCAAAATTTCATTCAAATCGGTTCAGCCGTTTAAGCGTGATTGAGTAACAAACATCCAAACATCAAAATTTTCGCATTTATAATATTAGTAGGATGTGCTCTGCCTACCCCATTTGGGAGTAAAGGCGTGAATGTATGTATGTATGTATGTAAAGCAATTCGGCCAACTCTCAAGTCTGAGGCAAGTGACTAGACTTGCTAGAGCATAGGTAGGTGCATTAGAACTTAGTTACTTATCAATCAGAATTGTAACTTGAAAGGAATACAGCTACTAAATACCTAGAATGGGATCTACGAGGTTATTCCATTTTTTCAGTCTAACATAGCAACTTGCATTTTTAACATACAACACACTCGTAGACCATTTTGTATTTTTTCCTGACCAGCACGTCTATCATGCGACGGCCGCGCCGCGACACTCGATTTTTCTCGGACTATCCGTCTTTTTCTTATTAGAACACTTAGAACAAGAGGTAGCGCAGTAAGCTCGATTCTCCATACAAACGTAGTTACGCTCTCATTTTAAAACTACGTGTTGGAATGTAACGAAACTTTGCATGTACAATGACATAGATATATCTATGTCTGTAATTAGTTTATGAAGCTTCAGATACCATAGTAAAAAAAATACAGCTAATTTAAATTATTCATACAAAACTTGTTTTTACTGTATTTTGATTGTTTTATAAACTGGAACTATATAAATTAATTACAGACATAGAAGGAGACCTTTGCATATACAATGGCATGAGGTATACCTCATGCCATTGTATATGCAAAGTTTCGTCACAATCTAACACGTAGTTTTAAAATGAGAGCGTAACTACGTTTGTATGGGAAGGTGAAATTCGGCCAAGCTTACTGCGGACTTAATAGTATTTTATAATAAATTGCCAATTGCTCCTTTAGGGGCACAACCGGGAATGACGCTAGGAGGATAATGATGAGTAAGTATTTTATAATGCAAAATAGCTAGGGTATTAGAATTGATTATTTCTACAGAATTTGTATAA
This sequence comes from Epinotia bilunana, assembly GCA_947049275.1. Lineage (NCBI taxonomy): Eukaryota > Metazoa > Arthropoda > Insecta > Lepidoptera > Tortricidae > Epinotia > Epinotia bilunana. The sequence goes on along the minus strand of OX346275.1, from coordinate 3,731,510 downwards.
ACAAATGATTACAGGATGACATTTAGCCGTAACCTTTGAACGCGTGGTTTTCAGAGCAACCATCTCTTTTAATCTTAAAAATTAGATATATGAGTAATATGCAATCGAAAGAAGATTTTGCGTTACACAAGTTTACAGAAACTATCTATATCTTGCGCAAGTTATAATGGGTCGTGGGCTTGAAACACTTTGGAAAATGAGTGACATATATTAAGGTTCTATATAACTTTGTTACATCAACTGGTTAATTAACACTGGCACGAGTCCCCAGGAAGTCCTCCATACCAACATATTTTGGTTCTCGTTTTAAAACGGCACGCTGGAATAACATGAAAGTTTGTATAGACAACGAAATCTGCCATATCTTGGTGTGACTTGTGTCGAGCGTCCTGTGGACTTTTAAATCTCCCAAAGTATTCTGGAACCACAACTTATCATATATTGTGCTAATTATAGGTATATACCTACTCTAATTCCTAACTGTAACTACCCCCATAATTATGACAATACCTCACCGGAAAATCATTGAACTGATAAAATGTCTAAAACCATAGAAAAACACAATTTTCTGTAGTGATTCTAGAAATAGGATTTGGTTTAATGATGACTGGCATTTTACATTGGAAAACATTTTTTTCAGAACTTGGCTCAATTCGTCAGGATATATAGAGTGCATACAAAATTGAAAACATTATTGAATTAGTAATAATAGGCAGTGTAGTTAACAAAAGCAACGCTACCAAACAATATGAAAATATACGTGGTTATTTTAACTACAATAATAGGTAGGTAATTTTCATTAAAAATAACTTAACGCTATATCAATATGCCGGGGATTACTTACAATCGGGAAGGATAACTATGAAGGCCCAAAATAAGGATTCACCTTTTTATAAGATGTATGTTTTACTCGTTAAAAAGGATACCCAATTACCAATGTGTTGTAAGTTTTCAAAGCAACAACAACATCAGTAATGAAATTTTGTCTACGAAACAGGTAGGTATTCAAACTATGCTCGATTTATTGACAAGTGACAAGTGATACTGTCTAAGGCCTGAATCACACTGACGTGGCCTGCGCCTGTATTGGCGGTCAATAGTAAACCTGACAGTTAATTAATGTCAACTATTGACCGCCACAACAGGCTGCACAAGCCTGTGAGAGGCTCTTAGCCTGAATCCCACTGGTGCGGCCTGTGGTTGCGATCAATAGTAAACTTGACAGATAAAGTCATGTTTAGGTACTATTGACCGCCAGCACAGGCCGCGCCACTCTGGGAGAGGCCTTATTTAAGCTATTTATACAAGCTATGACATAAATATTATATTACAGCAGTTTAATACGAGCCACCTAGTTAAACCTAACTAAGCCTACCGCGCTATCTTGTTAACCTTTTACGAAAAATCGAAATGTACAAAATTAAAATTAACATTTGCTTAAAAATTCGCATCGAGACAGGTGTACATACATTGTTAGGGAAATGAGTGGTAAAAGAAAGGTAACGTTGTGGACGTTTGCTGTATGTGCAATACGAGTACGTTAAAACATATAGGTAGCAAAAGATCCAATGTAGCGCTCACCTACAGTTTTACATATACAAAAAAAATATACTATTCGTATTCCAACAAAGCAAGTTTTTTAAAACTAACAATGCCAATATAGGGTAATTTCGCCGGTTAGCGACCACCTAATTTCATGTGCCGGCTGGCGACCACTTAGCTGAGTTGGGGAACTGAAAGGATATTTTCTCGGTAGTAGATTTATATTCTAAAACAACAATAAAATGCATGTACAACTAATTGTCTCAATAGGGTCCGTAGAATTGAAGTTATCTTCATAGAAAAAAACCTCCTTCAGGTGGTCGCTAACCGAAGGTGGTCGCGTAACCAGCGTAATGACCCTACAAATAGGTAGGTACATATATAGAACGTATTAAGTACTTATATTAACTATAGTTTTATTTATCGGTGTCAAATTTTACAATCTAGCTTCGTAAGGACCCCTAGCAAGTGCCCTTTTAAGGCCTGAATCACACTGGCGCGGCCTGTGGTGGCAGTCAATAGTAAAGACAATAGCCGCGGTAGTGTGTTCCAGGTTTAAGTAATCGAATAAACGACGTAGCTTAAATATCATCCCTTCAAATGAACCACATTCCGTAGACATAAGGAAATAACATTATGGTAACTAAAATCAACGTTTTCGTTGTCTATGCCGGAAGAAAGGAGGAACTCATTGGGAGAAAAGAGAATAATTAAATGGTTATATAGCCACTTAATATAAAGTTTATTAATGTGTTTGATTAGTTTACAGATGGCGCTAGTATTGTAATTGTAAGGTGACGTGGCGCCATCTATAACTTGCATAATTTATAACGAGTCGTGGGTCTGCAACTGTCCTTAAGTCAAAAAATCTTTTAAATTTAAGATTACTGTTAAGAATGTAATTTAACCCCTATTTTTTTATTAAAATAAACAGTTCAAAAATTAAATTTAAAATTAATAAAAAAAACACGTGGTTATATTATCTTTGATAAACACCACGAACTTTAAGGCCTTAATCACGCTGACGCGGCCTGCGCTGTACAGTAACTGACAAAATTAATTGTTGACCGCCACCGCAGGCTTCTATTTGGCGGCCCTTAAGCGCAATTTACACATGCAAGTTACTGCATGTAAGTTTCATTACATTGCCGATGTATTTATACTGAGTTTTATCTATCAAACCCCGCAATGTAGTTAAACTTGCATGCAATTTCTTGCATGTGTAATTTACGCGTTACGACCCGTCATGAATTGGGCAAGTTATAGTAAAAAAATAGAATGTTTTTTTTTAAATCTTGAATTAGTTCGCACAATGCTATGCTTCCCTATTATTATAAGTGCCAACTGTCGTTTCCTTCTTAGTACTCTATTATACCTACTGCTACTGTTAAATTTGACAATAGTTATTTTTTCTTGTTACTAACTTTACACAAATCTTGTAGTTGTTATTTGGTTTCATGTGAAGTAACAGACTAGATTTTTAAATACTGACAATCTCAATAATTTCACCAGATTGCGTTTTATAGGCGGAGTCACAGTTACATATATTGTGTACGGCGCTGGATGTTTTGCTGATGTTGAATGTTTTCTATATATTTATCTCTACAATCGTCTACTACCCATAGTACAAGCCTTATTAAGCTTGGAGCTAGATCGATTTGCATAAGATTTTTTATTTTTTTTCGTGGGTCAACCTGCGAACCAGGTACCTACTCAGTCATCAGGAAATGACTAGGTTATGCAGGGCCGGCCTTAACCATCTAGACGCCCTGGGTGAGCCCTGGGTGTTTGCCTTAGGCGCCCTACCTCCTTTCTACTCACCTCGTAGCGCAGCGGTCTACACTTGGGCGCCCCGGGCGCTTTTCGCCCTTTCACCCCACCCTAAAGCCCGCCCTAGGCCAATCCACTAAAATCTCCTCGGCCATCTGCGCTCTCATGCAGAGGCCTCCAGGATAAAACTCCCAGTAGTTCGACACCACTCGCACCCTAGGTTCGGTTTAAACTTCCCCGCGTGCCGGAGGCTTCCCCTGGCTACCCTCCAACCACGCAATTCTACCGCTATATTGGGTCCGTCCTATTATAGCAACAGACAGGTTAAAAAAAAGGCCTTCAGGATCTCATAATTAAGTTTAATGGAAACAAATTGTCTTAAAATTACGTAAATCACTAATCACTATCGCTAGATTCTCCAGTTACATTTATTATGAAGGAATTTTGTTCTGCGTGTTCCATGACGTCATCCAAATGCCACATGGTATTTTCTTCGCGTATCACGTGGTCGCAGCAGTTCTTCCAACGATTAGCGTCTATTAACGCTATTGCGTCGTCTAATATTTTTAACGTCACTCATTTTGAACGTGGAGTTATTGGCACCAACATATTTTTTTTCTTTCGAATAGGTGAGGTATTCATTTTCAAATTGTTCGAGTAACACGCTGGATACACAACCGTTTTGTTCTAAGGTCTGACTTCAACTGGTCACTGTGAACTCGACTTTATAATTTCAAGCATTCTAATTGGCTAGGGGGCGTGGCCAGGTCGGCGGTCAACGATCAGTCACTATTCTCTTAACACGAATGCCTATAGTTTCTGATAATTTACCTCTTGTTATGTGACCACTAGTTAATCGATTATTTATGTTTTATAACCTTGTGATTGATAAGTATATCCTAAATGTTTTGTTAGTACCTGTTGTGTATATTTGTCTGTTTATTCTATGCTATTGAAATTTATTAGATAAGTATGTAAAATTATTAAACCTTTTAAATTAGTTTAGATTAGTCTATTTAATTTGGGATGCATTATGTTGTGACATATTCTCTAAAGAAGAGTTTTATGTAACAGAAATACATAACTTGTATAAAAAGCTATCTTTCGCCAGCTTTAATAGCACCATACCCTCGCTACACGCGCGTGGAGCAATAACGTCTCTAATGGCCCATCCACACTCTCGCGCGAGTCGACGCGAGGCCGAGATACACTGCCGTCTTTAAAGACGAGACAGACTGTGAACGTCAATGTATCTCGGCCTGGCGTCGACTCGCGCGAGAGTGTGGATGGGCCATAAGGGCCTGTATTCACTTTGATTAGTGATTAGTGCGAGTCCATACAAAAGCTACTCGCACTCGCAGCAAATGTATGAACTCGCACTAATCACTAATCAAAGTGAATACAGGCCGTAACGCCCTTAGGTACCTGCCATCGTAAGTGCGACACAAATCGCAACGAATACGAACCTTGTCCCAAATAATTTATTTCTCCGCTCGCAGCGAGGTTTCAATACTATAAAGACAGATTGGTCTAGTAGTTTAGAGTGATTATAACTTTTTTGTTGCAAGTATTAGGCACTTCTCTTTCTCACTTATGCATTAAAGGTGTCTTAAAATGAGATGCATGCTTTGTTGATCGGAAATGCTAAAACTAAACATAGCTCTTCGTGTAACCAGCCAGACAATATGATAAAGAGATATGTCAAAAAATCGTGTGTCCTAAAAAGCATAATATTTTTTACGTCATACCTGGCCATAATGCGAGTTTTACTACACGCTGCGCATACGGTAAAACTCACATTGTGGCCAGATGAAGACGTAAAATTGTGTACTTACCACGGGCGGTAATTCGTAAAGCCCCAGATCGCATAATTATGGCCCTCACTTTCGGTTCGGGCCACAAACACCTGCGGTCTGTCATTCACGAATTCACCGCCCTAGGTACGTAATGTACTATTACTGTGCTGGTTCGGCATAGTTACAGGTCCGAATCTATTGTATGGCGCTATATAAAGGTAAATATGCGCTATAAAGCTATATTTTGTCTGCCACCTATATTTGACACGCAAGCTTGACAGGTCTCAAATATATGAAAACATAGCTTCACACATCTCTGGTGGATATTGTCACATAGTGAAATTTTGGTGGTACGGTTTTTTTAGACTATAAGAATAGCTATCTCTGCCAAATCTCTGGTCATATAATTTTCTTCTCCAAATATATGCGACATTATTGATTTTTATTGAGTTCCAGATACAAGACATAATTTTAACGATATTACTTCTCTCTCAACATGTAAATGTCAATCACATTTAGCGAGGTCTATACAAAAACGTGTAAATAATGTACAGAATAAAAATTTCAGAATTTGAACAATTTGTCTTCTTTTTTAAGTACTTTTTTATATCCTAGAACAGATTGGCTAGTTCATCTGATTGTACATAATTATTGTATATACAAAATGTAAGTGAAAGATATATTTACTTCGTCAGCCATATTAATATTGAAAAATTATTATATTTGAGCATTTCTCAAAAAAACGCCACTATTATTTTATGTTATTTCCACTCAAAATCAGGAGCCCTTTCGACCCTGGTATGACAAAAAACTGTCCCAAAGATATTTTTCCTATTGTGTTACCATTTACCTTATACTTTGTATGGTGGTAACACAATAGGAAAGTTCAAAAATGTATGGATATTTTGGGACACTTTTTTTCTCCTATTGGGATGGAAAGACATCGTGATTTTGAGTAGAAAAAACTTAATAGTTGCAGAAAATCTCCGAAAAGATGTAGTGGCATTTTTTTTGAGAAACGCTCTTTTATTGTTTAAAATGAACATTGTGAAATTGTTTTCATTTAATAAAAAAATATGGATGCTACCGATTTGTTTGATTGGCCCTCAACTTGGTAAACTATTGGTTGATAAATATGTTGGGTAAAAATATGGGTGCATGCAACTTACTCATAAATATGTCCCATTGCTCTTATGTCAGCGGATTAAGGTCGGTACATATTGATGAGAGGATTAAATCAATATATATTTTCGCACTTGACTGTACCATTTTCAAGACGGAGTGAATAGGCACTATCTAGGTATGCATGTAACACCCTCGACCTCATTACTTGCCATCAGGCGAGATAGTGGTAAAATGCGTACCTACACGTAATAAAAAAATTTGAATAAAGAATGTTCTCAACCTCTCCACATCACATATTGGGGTAACATGATCAGGCAATAAAGTTGCATAAAGGTTATGAAACATTGGTACTAAACTGATATTTTGAATTGATGTTGTACTTATTTATTTATTGAGGAAGATAAAGCCAGATCTTTTTACTGCCAATATTACAACCAATTTGGCCTATCTTAGTTGGTCACTGCCAGAGATCTGTATAGTAAGATAGTGGTAGTAAAAATAAGTTGTATTCTGAGAAAGTATATTTCCTGACAGATTTAATCTGCGTATTTGTGGAGAGAAATCTTAAGTATAGCTTTTTGACCGTCATTACTTTTCATCACGTGAACGTGAAACTAGGGCTCATGAAAAGGATCGTAATTAAAAGGTCAATTATAATCATTTTATTTTATTTTTCAATCAGAGTCCCCCGCACCCTCTTCTCCTGAACCTGCACCGGAGCCTCCGCCTGCCTCTTATTCATACCCTTCCTCTCCAACTGTTTCTCAATAATCCTTGCGTTGTTAGCGTAACTGTCTGCCACTTCCCTCGCCTCAATCTCGTCTTCTTCTTCATCTATAGTTGAAACTGTTACTGAACTGAACTTGCCCATGTTCTTCGTGTGTTTCGTGACCATGATTTTCTTAGGCTGGGTTAGCGCTACCTGCTTGTAGATATCAGTGACATTACTTTCTCCAGCGGTCTGCACTAGTGCTCCTCGCATGATAAAAACGACGTTGCTGTCTTGATCGGTCTTGTAATATATAGGTATAGCGCATTTTTTGCATTTCAGCCTGTGTTGTTTCTCTATCCCCTTCTCACGCTTGAGATACACTGTCTCGTCTGGGTCCGAAGTGAGTTTGTGAGCGTGTTTGGAGCCATCTATGACGCGGGCGCCATCCGTTGGCCGTAACGGTAAACGGTCGATGGTGCAGTCCAAAATCAGGGACATCTGGCCGCAGATGCAGTAGTAGATGTGCAGTGGCTTGGTCTCGTTGTATTCTTCTTGATCTTTCGTATCTGAGCAGACGATGCTACGGGACACTACTTTCGGCATTGCGGGAGTTGAAAGTTAGTAGAGTGAATGAAGATTATTATCTCGGCTAGTGTAGAACTCGTACGCCAATTGGTCAAGACTTATTTATTAATTATACAGTCACTAAAATACGTAATCAACACACACCCTCCACTAACAATGACAACCTAATGACAACGTCATGAACGTCAAGCTGACATTCGACACTGACTGCAAACTTTTTCTAAGAGGTGTGTTGTGGCTACTAATTTCTAACAGCGTCAAATTACAATTCAAGCAGTTTTAAACGTATCTTGAACAATCACTAGACTACGAATAAAATAATGATAACTTGTCTATGGTTCATCTGTTATGTTGGTAATCCGTGCTGTCAACTTCACACTGCTGCGATTGTCTTTTATTCGACAGAATTGTGTTTCACTGCACATGTTCATCGATTTCTGAGGAATTTAGGGAAAGTATAACGAATTCCTCAATAAAATGGGTGCTATAGGGAGCAGATATCGCGTCTACAATTCGGGGCTGACACCCACGGACGTAAACAATTTAGATAATGCAAATAAACGAGAAAATCCAGGGACATTGGATGAGTTGCACAAAAAAACCAAAGGTGAGTCGTGTGGGTGGAAGTATCAGCCTATTCGTGATTAGAAATGATAAGGAAAGGTATGCGCATCTTACGGAAGTAATGTTGTTTTTTCTTCATTCAGAAAAAACTGGTAAACAAAACTTGAGCTTGATGTAAAAGTTTGGTTATCTTGTGATGTAATATTTGTGAATTATTTGAATGAATACATGCATTTGATCATACAAGGTTAGTTAATTATAACGGGAATTTATTCTGAGTTAATATTGTCGTGATAGAACAGTACTTCAATTTCCCAGTGACTTTTGTCCCAACCCAATATCCATGTTTACTTACTGATAAGAACTTGATTTAAGCACACTGGAGCCTTTTTATATCTTAACTGCTTTTATGATGTATTGCGCCAAAATAAGAAGGTTCCTTTTCAAATTGAAAATATTGAATGAAAGTGGAATTGGTTATTAAGTTGAATGACCTTGAATACTTCATGATTTTGCATCCATATTAATAATTGGTGTGCATACATGAATAGTTTTACACCTATAGTTACATTACCTGGCTTGCGGTTCATTCATATTTAATTGAAAACAAAATTCTCCCATTCTATGTACTCCTAATTTTATATCCTTAAGTCCTTTGGAGGTTTGAATCTTGTTAAAATATTTAGTTTTAGCTCTAGTTGTTACTGTCTCTATTGTAGAAATCTTACCTAGTTTGTCTTAAATTTATACCCATTTTCTGTTTCAGATGTAATGCCAGTAAATTTTGAAGGAGGTAAATTAATGGTGAACAAAGGCATATCTAACCATTTCCAGGTAATCAACATTCAAAAAAAGAACTAGTAGTAACATACAAATACATTTAAATATCCTCTTAAGACCCAGAATACAAAACTTTGTTTTAATTTTCAAAATCAACTTTTAATTTCTACTGATTGCAGAAATGTTTCTAATTCAATAACACAAAAAATAGTCTGGGTCTCACAGACATTTAATTGTCATGTTGAATGTGGACGTCATTGTAAAGCTGCGTACGAATTAGAGCAGCCAGCTCACGCGCTGTATGCGAGCAGCGCGCGGCGAGCCACCCAGAGGCGGTCTTTTGACCGTGCTCAAAGGTGCCTCAGTGTGCGTGCCTCACGTAATTTGGACGTGTATCCGAGCGTGCCAAGGACACAGCGACACGTTCTGACTTGTTTGTGGGCGCCCGCGCATGAATTTGAGCAAGTGGCTGAGCCGTGCGTGTGTAATCGAGTTTGTTCGTAAATTTATTCATATAATTCGGTGAAATATGATAAACGCAGCTGCGGCTGTCATCCTGTCCGACGCCATTTTGGGCGACGCACAATGTCGGCTCGCCGCGAGCACGCTGCCTCGCTGCCTCGCCCGTGCATGTTTATGTGCAACAATTTGCGAGCATGCCTTAGGCTGAGCCGCTCAAATTCGTACGCAGCTATAAATAAATGAAAGAAAAAATATATCAGTGCATAAAAATGCGACACTTCTCAATTGCGCCTATCTGCTAATGCACACTACTGTCATCCACCATTACAAAATGTAATAAAACACAGTCTAACACTATCCTCAACTGTTTCCAGATGTCACACACGCTAACTATGAGCACGGCTCAGAACGGATACAAGCTCGGAGCCACATACATTGGTACAAAGCAGCTGTCGCCGACGGAAGCGTTCCCGGTGCTGCTGGGGGATGTGGACCCGTCTGGAAATGTCAATTTCAACCTTATTCACCAACTCACACCGGAAATCAGGATCAAAGGCGCTGCACAGGTATAACATGGATCCATTTCTTGGTATGACATGGATTACTTTAATATTATAATAACAAATTAGACAAGGACATTGTTGTTTCAAGTGCCTGCTTTATACATAAGTAAATAAAAATTATGTACACTCCAAACACCTAGAATAAACTACATAGAGCAACTCATAAAGAGACTCTAGATATAACTCGTATCGAGATGTCAAAGAGGTTTCGTGGGAACGGAGTAGTTGGAGGGCCTACTTTGAGTTACACCAACAAGAGCTTAGCTTTTAAATAAGAAGAAGATACTCCAAAGCAAGACAACCGCGCGGTAAGGCACGCGACTTCCTATCTGCAGTTGTGGGATCCAACCCCGGCTAATACCATTCAAAGAAAACTTATGTACGAAATATCATTTCATATTTAACAGTGGATTTTCGGTTGAGGAAAACTTAGTAAGGAAACAGGTATAATAGCCACATGTCCCAGTTTTCCCTCTGGGTTGGATGGTCAGATGGCAATCGCTTTCGCCAACATTAGGCGTGTTTAATCAACACGTTAATAAATTGTTTGATTTTTAGTACCAGATTAAAGCACCTATGAGATAGATACAACTAAAAACGCTTTAGAACCTGAACGTACACTTCTCGTACATATTTTCTGATTGACTTGACAATTAAAAACTCGACCGCTACATAATGAAATAAATAGCGCCCGCCAGGAAGTATGCTTCCTAGCGGTGACGGATTATCACTGTTTTCTCGTCAGTACGTGTAGTACATTTTTTTTTAATTAGCGTACAATTTCGTACATTTTTTTGATGTTAGTTTGAATACTGTACGACACCATGTCACCGCCAGAAAGTATGACACATTTATGTCTATTAAACATGTCATTGTCTAGTACCCATGACACAAGCCTTATTGAATTTAGAGACTAGTTTGATTTGTGTAGGATTGTCCCCTAGTTTTTTATTTATTATATTAACGAGATGTCCTTTCATCAGATCCAAGAATGCAAGCTGACAGCCACCCAGGGCACAGTGGAGTACAAGGGCTCGGACTACACTCTGGCCATGGCGGTCGGCAAACCTGACTTCAGCGATTCCTCCTCAGTCTTCGTGGGTCATTACCTTCAGGTATTCATGTCTTATATAAACAGTAGAGGTTGATTACGGGATACTTTCAATATCGATATAATTTGCCATAATAGTAAAATTGCCATAACAGTTCTCTTAAACTATATTTTCTGTGTATGGTTGAGTTTACCAAATTGCTTCAAAGTAACTCTACCAAGGTAAAAGATTCAAATTCCAATGAGTTTTATAAAGAGTCTGTCACATGAATTAATCTCGACTATAATTCAAATATTGATTGTCTAGCTGTGTTGTATAGGTTATGGTTGGTTTCTTGTATAACAATTGATGATTAAATAACAGATTAGTGATTATGATTAATGTTTATCCATCGTATTTCGTCGGAAAAGTTTAGAAACGAAAAAAAATAAAACACGCAAGGCGTAGAGCAATCCAAAACAATCAATCCAAGAGGCAACCAAATGGCTCGCAGTATTTGAGTGCTTTATCACAAAAAAATTAAAACATCTAGCCTACAAGGGTAAATTCATAAAACACTATTGATCTTAATTTAATACAATTAGTCCAATTTCCCCTACGTGAAGCAAGCGTAATCTTCACTTAAAGACCAGTCATTAATATAACGGAAATGTCGAGAATGCTATTATGTCTTTAATTAAGTGGAAGGTAATGAGTGCACTAGGTCTTAATGATGTCTAGCTCATTAGTAATGTAATGGATTTTACAGCCATTTATTTGAATTTTAATCTTGATCCAGTGATCCTGGAAAAAAGTGAATTAAAAGGAAAATCCTGTTTTATATCACATTTTTACAAAGAGCTTGAATTCCCTGTTTTAAGTCGATTTCATACTTATTTGACGTATGCTCTCTGATCAAGACTCGTGAAAAGCAATACGTCATAAGCGAAATGTTGTTGTACCATACCCAATCATTTAATAAGTAATATTATCGCTCGCCAGACATAGTACATATTAAAAAAATAGAGGTAAATTAAACATAAACAATGGTAGACAACCCAACAATGTAAGAACACATACACTTGCATAAATACACATATATATTATAAACCCACATACACATACAATAACTAAATGTCATAGAAACAGTTTCACTTACAGTCGAAAACAAACAGCACACACAAATTAGGAATTACTAGTTATGAAAGAGAAAAATAGTAATCCTTTAGTCTAGTTTTAAAAATGGGATTAGAACATACATACAGATTATCCTTTATCCAACGAAACCGATGTTCATATTTATATTCATATTCATTTATTTCATGCATAATCAGATACATTGGGCATTGCAAGGATCTTACAAACTAAATTAACATTTCATTTAAAATTTAGGTGCAATAACGTCATAAAATATAAAATCGACATGCTTATTCTTATTATCATTATTAAAGGCACACACAATAGATGAAAGTACAAAGGCGAACTTATCCCTATAAGGGATCTCTTCCAGCTAACCTTTGAGCAATTGAGAGGAAGGTAGGTAGAACGAGATAGGCAAACTTATGCCGTGTACAAAAACACAGAGAAAATGAAAACAAAACCTGATAGGTACTCATTCTAGACAAATAAAAACATGCCAAAACATATATAAAGACTTGGTGAACTGGTAATGGTCGCGGGAGGCCGCTGGATGCGGGTGGCGCAGAACTGGTCATTGTGGCACTCTTTGGGGGAGGCCTATGTCCAGCGATGGACGTTTTTCGGGTGATATGATGATGAGTGTCACTGTCCGGTGGTGTCAGCTTAAGTGAATTTACACCTCCGGGGTGCGTCAGAGCCGAGTTATACAATCGCAATACAGTGTCGATAGAGGATTTTATTTATTAGCTTGACCTGTTCCTTTGTTGGTGTGGGAAAAATCTTGGAACTGAATTTTGAATCAGTTATCCTCAACCAATTGAGCTGAAATTTTGGGTATAAGGGTTTGGGCATCCAAACTATGATGACGATTCAATATTATGGTACGATCGAGCTGTGCCATGATGATGATGGAGACAAAAGGTGGCCATGGGAGTTCAGTATTTAACCGATGTAAACCCGTTTGGGCTCGTTAGAATCGTCACAACGAGTAGTTAATCGCGGTATACAGAAAAATATAGTTGGCAATAAAAGCAACAAAAATGAATTTTGAATGAAGAGCTCTTGGCCGCGGTTCCGTCCGTGTGGAACTGGTTTACATCGTAGCTCCATACAAACATTCACTCTCGTAGGGGATGATTTCCGGTATAAAAATTATATATACGATTTGTGTTAAGAGGTGACAGACTGACAGACAGACACACTTTTGTATTTATAATATTACTATGGATATGTATTAACCTTGGAACCATTACTCATAGAGTACATCTGAATTTCTGTCAATTTAGACCAGCTTGACAGGACTGGCTTCCGAGGCAGCTTGACCTAGGTGATCAATGGATAGTGTCGCACGCGCACGACATTCGTAAGTTTGTATCGCTGCCGAACGTCGCCGTGTCCGCTCTAAGGGATTGTTGATATGTATGTTTGTTGCCAGTCAGTGACGAAGCGGTTGGCGCTGGGAGCGGAGTTGGTGTACCAGTCCGGGGCCCGCGTCATGGGCGGAGAGGTCGCCATCGCCTCGGGCGCCGCGAGGTACACCATGGATGGTATGTAGTCCAGTCAATTAACTACCAGCTTGTATGAAAAAAATGTCAATTTTGGAAATAATTTATAATAGCTTGTTTTTTCTGTGTAACGGATATACAAATTCACTGACTTTCTACACTTTAATATTATTTTATTCTATTTGTTTATTTATGTTATTGCGTCAGGCCGCCTCTAAAGTTTTCCAATGAACTCTGTCTTGTGCCAATCTTGTCCACTTGGGCGGGAAGTCGTCTTCCCGTCTTCTGCGTTGTCTTCCCCTTCCTCTTTTCCTGCATATTGGAAACCAGTCTGTAATATGTCTGGTCCATTTTTCTATTTTGTTTCTAACCATATGACCGGACCATTTCCATTTTCTGTGTAACGGATATATTATTAAGTAAATAGTTACCCAGCGACAGAATCCGACATCAAAAAATATATAAATTAACTAGCTTCTGGAAAGTCAGAAAAGTTAGTTATTTTGGGTTCATTTACATTCAAGATAAATCATACAAAAGAAGACAATGCATGCTTCATTTACATCTACATAATTACTGCCGGGTGGAAAGATTGTCGGATTCTTGAATAAAGCATCTTAGAATAGCATTTTAAAATGAAATCAACAAAAAAAAACGCTATTATAAATTAATGTTTAATGTTTTTCAAAACCGTATTTTCCTGGAGGATTGTAACACACACCACAATTCATTAACACGTTCACTGCCAAAGTTTTCATAGCGGTATTCTCGTAGCCGATAACCGATGACATGCGATAGAACCGTATCTTATATATCTTTCTAGAACGGAAACACAGAAATGAAGTATTGCCTGAAACCATCACTATAGAAATTTCAAAATCCCTAATTCAATTTTCCGCTAAACGATAATTTGGACGCAGATCATTTACCTAATGGAATATATAAATAGGTTAGGTTAGTATTATGCCCTAAAAAATCTAAAATTTCTTCAGCAGAACATCGTTTTCGGAATTATTAAATTTTGAACAAATATAGTTTTGGACAAACAGCTTCGTGTACCCTTCTAGAACAGTATATTCATTTTCTATTCCGCTAAAGAACGAGCAATGAGATAGATGACCGCACTTTCTTTAGAGGAATAGCGAAGAAATACATTGTTCTAGAAACTTGCAATGCAATTCCGCAAATGAATTTCTACATTAATATTATAAAGAGGATAAGTCTATGAGATTCTACCTTTTTAAGTTTGAAGTAGGTAATCTCCGGAACCACTTATCCGATTTCAAAAATGGAATTTCTAGATGGTTATAGGCTACATTTTATCCCGTGGGTTTGCCTGCGTTCATTACAACACGCGAGCGAAGCGCAGGCAGCTAGTATATGTATAAAGCACCTACGAGCAGAGCGCCCATCCAGCGGGCTCCTGGCACTGAAAGTGTTAAGGGGATGCCTTGATTCGAGTCTACCACGCCCCCTTGATAAAGACACGCTTATGCCTTCCACGCACGAGTAAAAGAGATTTAATACTTTTCGGGAATGGCTTTTTTGAACAAATTTCTATTGTTTAGGCCGATGAAAGCATTTTTCATTACTTATTGAATACTAGACACTCTCGCTGAAACTGATGCAAGTCGGCTTTCGAATGCACTAGGGGCATCACTATGCCTCTGTTTACGGCTAGCGCAACACTAGTTGTCAAAAAAGTCAGTGGGAACAATATGGCCGCACCGTGTGCATCTAATTTTCTACTCCCGCGCCGCTTTCCTTCTAAAACTTTCTGTTGGTAACAAGGGTGACTGCTGTGCCGTGTATTGTGCATGTTTTCATGGATTTCCCGAGGCGCTGAAGCTAGGTGAGTTGTTTTTGGTTTTCTTTGAGTGTGAAACGTGCTTTCAAGGTATACCCACCGCCGCGCTCGCAACAAGATTTAGGGAAAGGACAAACGAACGTGTTTTGAAACCTATGAAAGTCCACTTAAAATCGAAGCCCCAACATATTTTGGTCCTTCGAACCGGATGTTCGGTAGAAATTTCCCTTTAAATCAAATTTTATCGTCACGTTGCACCAACGCTCCGCCATCTTAACGTAATTTATCGCATTAAATGTCCTAAATTTATCACAATTTCATACCTATAAGCCATTGTGGCTTGGGTTTTACCGCATTCTTATTTGTTTCTAATAAGATTTTAATAATAACCCCGCATTTTTCAATAACTTTCCATACAAAGTTAACCTATACGCCGTTTATTTGAATTCTGTGTACGGTAGAATATTACGCGACCATTTTACGTTGCACTTGGTTCGCTAATACCTATACTTCGTCTCGCTCGCACTTATGGTCACGGTCAATGTTCTTGTTCTGTTCAAAGTCGTTCCAATATTATTGACGAACCTTCGTATTTTCTGTGGTTGTTAAGTGTTCCATTTTTGAATAATCGCAATAAAAATGGAGGATGAAAATAAATTAACTTTATTAGAATCTAAACGTGATTCTTACTTCGCGCGCATTCAAAGTATTTACGATTCCATTCCGAAAACACGACGAGACAAAACTAGTTTGTTTTTAATGCAAGCCGAAAATGTAACGAGTTTACGCGACGAATTTATTACACTGCTCGATGAAATAAATTCGACTGCTTTAAAGTTGAATGAGGACTTTAAACCAAACTTCGAAACGTTATGGGCATTCGATGATATGTACTATGCAATTAACACCGCATATAAAAGGTTGAGCGATTCGACTAATGTTCAAGAACCCGCGAAGCCGGTCTTTAAACTTCCAGACATACAAATTCCCGATTTTCACGGAGACATACAGGCATTTCCATTGTTTATAGAATCGTTCCGAACGACAGTTCATCATAACACTGCGTTATGTGACGCTCAACGCATTCAATATTTAATATCAAAGCTAAAAGGCAAAGCTCAGAGCATTTGTGTAGGTATTACTCCTAACTCAGACAATTATAAAATTTTGTATGATGCCTTAGTGCAAAAATATGAGGATAGTCGCGCGATCGCTATTTCATACTTAGAAAACATCATTAATTTGAAGCCTTTAACAGGTAAACCTAATGCGACTAGCTTAGACAGTTTGATCGATCAATTTTCGACGTCGGTGTCCGCACTACGTCAGCTAAACATCAAAGATTTAGCTGATTTTATATTTGTACATTTAGCATTGCGCAAAATGGATACAGAGACCTCCAAAGCATTCGAGATGTCTCTCAGTAGTAAGACTGTATTTCCGAATTACGACGAATTCGTTCATTTTGTTCGCAATCATGCGAAAATATTGCAGCGTACTATGGCGCCATCGTCAGCTGTTGTCTCGCAGCATACTTCGTACGGGCGCGACTCGCGCTATGAGTCGGTCGCCAATAAGCGCTCGCAAAATAATATGCAAACTTTTCTCGTTAGCAACAGCCAGTCATCGGCACAAGTTTGTTGTTACTGCAATAGTAATAAACACATTCAATTGTACCAATGCGAACGATTTTTAAAATTGTCGCCTATTGAAAAATATAACGTGGTTAAAAAATGTAACGGTTGCGTTAACTGTTTAAGCGTTCGTCATACGTTTTCCTTGTGCAAGTCCACTTCGACTTGTAAGTTCTGTAACAAGGCTCATCATAGCCAGTTATGCCGCAATCAACATCAACCCGATGCTCAGATGCATTCTCAGCCGCGACCATCCGCTTTCGTGCCGCGCGAATACACGCCGCCGCGCGCGCCCGCTGCGCCATCCGCGCTCGCAGACTCGCCCGCTGCAGCCGCGCATGAACAGCGCAGCAATAATAATATGCCGGTAGGCTTTGCTGGAGCTGCTACTACTAAACGAGATTCTCGCAAAACGGTTTTACTAGGTACCGCGATGGCACAGGTGTTAGATGCGTACGGTAATCGCCGCGATATTCGAATTTTAGTTGATTTAGGTTCGCAAAATCATTTCTTAAGCTCGCGGTGCGTACGTAATTTAGGGTTTGACGTCACGCCTGACGACAAGAATACCTTGGTTCATGGAATAGGAGAAAGCTCTCAGCCGATTAAGGGTACAACGAATTTAACTTTGTTTTCGCAATTCGATCCTATTTTCAAGTTTGATTTGCAAGCGTTAATTATTGATAAAATCTCCGGCAATCTGCCTGAAGGTCAAATAGATACCGAAGCTCTCGAATATTTGAAAAATATTTCGTTTAGTGATAAACATTGGTACCTGCCGGGCAAAATTGATTTGCTTCTAGGCGCCGAAGATTTTATTAAATGCATATTGAAAACTGACCGCATTATAGGGCCAACCGGTTGCCCTGATGCTATCGATACGGTGTTTGGGTATATCATTTCAGGTTCCGCCGCTATCGTCGGACCTAGGGCATCTAAGCTTAACACGTTTTTTACGACTACTACAAACGTAGACGCTCTGCTTTCCAAATTTTGGGAAGTCGAAGAGGTACCGATCCGCAAACACCTTTCCGCAGGCGATAAGGCGTGTGAAGACATTTATACACAACAAACGACACGAGACTCTCTTGGTCGCTATATCGTGCCTTTACCGTTTTGCCGCGACCCCCGAGAACTAGGCGATTCACTTCCGACCGCGACGCGAAGGTATACCGCCCTAGAGAGAAGGTTTAAACGAAATAATATCCTTCATAAACAATATGATGAGATTATTCGCGATTACTTGAAACAAGAATATATTTCTTTGGTAAAGGACTTGGATAATAATTCCACTTCTTACATTATACCTAGTCACCCTGTAGTTCGTGACGATAAACTAACTACCAAGGTCCGTCTATGTCTAGACGCTAGTGCCGCGACTACGTCTAACTTGTCTCTCAATGACTGTTTATACGCTGGACCTAATCTGCAATCAGATTTGCTCGCAATAATATTTCATTTTCGGTTATTTCCGATCGCGATAACTTCGGATATCCGCCAAATGTTTTTGAGAATTTTAGTTTCTCCGGAATGCCACCGCTTTCTCCGCATCATCTACCGCTTTTCTCATGAGGATGAACCGCAGCTTTACGAATTTAACCGCGTCTGTTTCGGTCTTAAGTGCAGTCCTTATTTGGCAATGCGCACGATCAAGCAACTTATACAGGACGAAGGAAAATATTTTCCCGCCGCAGCCGCTGCAGTGTCCCGCGATTTATATATGGACGACTTAGCTACTTCCGTTATGGATGAGTCCACCGCTATTAATCTCTCCCGCGATTTAATTAACCTTTTTCTGAAGGCTGGTCTAGACCTGGTTAAATTTTCAAGTAATTCACGCGCGTTACTACAACACGTGCCAGAACCAAATCGATTGTCTGCTACGGTCGACATCTCCGATAAGGACGATTTAAAGATTTTAGGTCTACGTTGGTGTCCTATTGAAGACCAGTTCGCTATAACTGTAAATTTAGACCCACATAACGTTGTTACGAAACGTACAATTCTATCTACTGTTGCCAAGCTGTGGGATATAGTAGGTATCGCTGCGCCGATAATTTTGTACGCGAAGTTACTTATTAAAACCCTCTGGTTACTAAAGCTAGATTGGGACGAAAGCCCGCCCGCGGACATTTGCACTCAATGGTTAAAGTTCAAAGCTGAACTTCCGCTTTTACAGAATCTTAAATTTCCCCGCCACCTCGGCATCAATTCGGAGGACTGCGAATTGACGTTGGTAGGTTTTTCTGACGCAAGTATGGTTGCGTACGGAGGCGTCGTTTATCTTTGCGTGTCGCATCCTGGGCTGCCTCATAATATAGTGAATATTGTGTGTGCCAAGTCAAAGGTAGCACCCGTGAAAGTTCTAACTCTCGCGCGGTTAGAATTATGTGCAAGCTTGCTCCTTGCGAAACTTATGCGCTATGTCTCTGATAATATATCAGATCGATGCAGGATTTCAAACATCTTTGCATTTACGGACTCAAGTGTCACTTTACAGTGGATACATTCCTCTCCGCATCGCTTTAATGTTTTTGTCAGTAATCGTATCGCGCAAATTAATGATTACTTACCCGCGTCTAAGTTTTTCCATGTCTCGGGCAAAGAGAACCCGTGCGACTGCTTGTCACGTGGTCTCACCCCCAGTCAGCTAATTGAGCATCCGCTTTGGCTCCACGGTCCCTCTTGGACCAAGCTACCGATCTCGCAGTGGCCTCTTGACCACTTTGTCCTTGACGGGCAAGACGACCCACCAGAAGTAAAGGCTAATGCCCAAGCATTCTTAACGACCGAAGCTAATAAGCCGTTCTTGTATGAACTCGCTACTCGTTTCTCTTCGTGGAGTAAATTGCTTCGTGTAATAGTTTACGTGCTACGCTTTATTAAAAAGCTACCTCGGTCAGGTCGCATTATGCCCCCTGATTTACAAGCCGCTGAAGAGGCAGTTCTTGCTTCAGTACAGTCGGTGCATTTCGCTGAAGACAAGGATAATATTTTAAAGAATAAATCCCCATCTAAACGCATGAGACAACTTTGTCCTATTTTCAAAAATAACTTACTTCTGGTCGGCGGTCGACTAGATAAGTCTGAGTTAGACTATTTCGCTAAACACCCAATTTTACTTCCAAACAACGACCACGTCGTGAACTTAATAATTGACGCTTATCACAAAAGGTTTTTACATGCCGGGCCCAATTTGCTTACGTCTCTTTTACGCCAAAGATATTGGATACTCTCTGGTAGAAACATAGTTCGTAAACGGTTTCAGTTGTGCAATCGCTGTTATACCGCTTCTCCTAAAGTAGATTCTCCCTTCATGGCTGATTTGCCCATCTGCCGCGTCATCGAAGCGAAGCCTTTTTTGAATACTGGCGTAGACTTCGCGGGCCCTATTCCTGTTCTATTAAGTCGTTATAGAGGCGCACGTCAGCAGAAAGCTTATATCTGTTTGTTTATCTGTCTCGCGACTCGCTGTACTCATATTGAGTTAGCGGTAGATTTGAGTACACCCGCCTTCATTAACGCGTTTAAACGGTTTGTGTCGCGCAGAGGCACTTGTTTAAGTTTATATTCTGATAATGGAACCAATTTTATTGGAGCAAAATCTCATTTTAATGAATTGACCCAACTTCTTAATTCAAACGAGTATAAAACCGCGCTTTCCGCTGAAACCCTTGAACAAGGCATCAGCTGGAAATTTAACCCGCCAAGCGCTCCACATTTTGGTGGATCGTGGGAGTCTAATATACGTAGTATAAAACTACATTTAAAACGTGTAATCGGTGACCAACTATTAACGTACGAAGAAATGTTGACTGTTTTAACGCAAATAGAAGCAGTTTTAAACTCGCGTCCGTTGACTATATTAAATGCTGATCCATCACAGCCGACTGCTCTTACTCCCTCGCATTTTTTAACCCTCGCGCCGTTAAATTCTTTACATAACGCAGACGTGTCAACCCTACCTATCAGTTTAGTTAAACGTAAATATCTGATAGACAAAATTATTCAATCGTTTTGGAAGCGATGGAAAACGGAATATTTGCATACGCTTCAAATGCGACAAAAATGGAATACTCCGACTAAACCTGTAACCAAGGGGACGGTAGTTTTACTAAATATAGACAACGTTCCTCCTTTGAAATGGCCACTAGGTGTGATCGAAGACGTTTTCCCGGGTAAAGATGGTATCATCCGCGTGGTTTCCGTACGCACGAATTCAGGCATTTATAAAAGACCCGTGGTAAAGGTTTCTCCCTTACCACTTCAGTAATCTTTGCTTACTTAATAATGTCGCCTTATTCAGGTCACATTAACCATAATATGGTTTTCCGCTTATTGTATTTTTTTTCCTTTTCGCATTTATTTAATTGTTCGCTTTCTTTGTTCTGTAGAAGACCAAAGAGATCTTTGCCCTTCTAGGCGGGGGGTATGTTTAGGCCGATGAAAGCATTTTTCATTACTTATTGAATACTAGACACTCTCGCTGAAACTGATGCAAGTCGGCTTTCGAATGCACTAGGGGCATCACTATGCCTCTGTTTACGGCTAGCGCAACACTAGTTGTCAAAAAAGTCAGTGGGAACAATATGGCCGCACCGTGTGCATCTAATTTTCTACTCCCGCGCCGCTTTCCTTCTAAAACTTTCTGTTGGTAACAAGGGTGACTGCTGTGCCGTGTATTGTGCATGTTTTCATGGATTTCCCGAGGCGCTGAAGCTAGGTGAGTTGTTTTTGGTTTTCTTTGAGTGTGAAACGTGCTTTCAAGGTATACCCACCGCCGCGCTCGCAACAAGATTTAGGGAAAGGACAAACGAACGTGTTTTGAAACCTATGAAAGTCCACTTAAAATCGAAGCCCCAACATCTATAAACACCTAGCTTAGTGAAGTTTTATTTATATTTCATTAAGTGAGGTTTTAGATGAGATTAGTACATTACTTACCAAGGGTTGTAAATCGCATATTTACAACCCTCGCCTGCGGCTCGGGTGATAAATACCTGCGATTTCGGGCTTTCTTTTTTACTGCCCGTGGTGAGTAGGTACACAATTTTACGCCTTCACCTGGCCACAATGCGAGTTTTTAGTACGCGCAGCGTGCGGTAAAATTCAAATTATGGCCAGGTGTGACGTAAAAAATATTATTGTATCAAACTTGTTTGTGTCGTAAAATAATGGATTGTTTGCGTAGGCTGAGTAAAAAAAGGAAAACAAAGACCCAACTTTGGTTTTTTTTCTATCAAGGAAATTTTAGGCAATCACGTATCGATTAAATCAGATAAACAATAATATAATCAATAATCATATATCTCAAAATCAGACCTTATTATTTCTTAATCTAGTCAGAACGGCGTTTCTAACCACGCGATAATTTCACATGCACCCCCTTAAAGCGATTAACGTGAACGAAGTCGCGGGCAAAAGTTTGTGTATGTGTAAATGTTTTACAGACTCGGAGGTGTCAGCCACGCTGGGAGCGGCTGGCTTCCACCTCTGCTACTTCAAGCAGGCCAGTGAACAACTTCAGGTATGCTTGACTGTAAAAGGATATTTCTGCCTACAATTTTGCTAATGATGATAAGTTTGCCCAGTGCAAAATTACCCGGTTATTCCCCGTAGAAGTAAGTTACATTACCGGCACATCCCTTAAGCCATTTTCTTCGAAGTTCGAAAGATTCGACGGGGCTCCGCGCGAGGTACCTATTTCTGGCGGGTTTGCCCGTCGGGCGAAACTGCCTAACCAACCGTGTTTTGCGAATTTGCGAGTGCTGGTTATTTCTGTCGTTTAGTCCGAGGATATCTTATCATATCTTAAATAAAAGAAAAAAGAAACTTTCATCTTATCTTCTTCTATATATATATAACGTAAAATTCATGACTGACTCACTCATTTAAATCGACGCCCAGCCCAAACGGTTGAACCTAGAAAGCTTATTTTTTCACAATAGGTAGTTTATATAACGTACCCCATTAACCCATTAAGAAGGAATTTTTGAAAATTCCACCCTGAAGGGGGTATAAAGTTTGAAGGGGATGGAGTAAAATTTTAAGTGAGACTAGAAACTTTTTCTATGGACTCCTTATTACAATACAATACAAGAAAAGTAATTTTAGGGTTTTGGAAAAACCCACCCCTAAGCGGGTTAAATAGGTGTGCAAAGTTTGTATGGGGGAAATTTGTTAACCGCAGAACCATTTCAGATGAAATTTGGTATGGAGATATGTTGAATCCTGGGGAAGGACAGGATAATTTTTATCCCGGAAATCATCCACTAAGGGGGTGAAAGTTTGTATGGAGCTACGGTATGAACGAGTTCCACAGATAAATAAAAAGAAAGGCGGAATGTAGGATAAGTTGGAATTTACTTCACCAACGAGAGCTTGCTCTTCGATTAGGAGAAGAAGGTTATTTATGTACGGGGAATAAGTAAAAATTACACCTATTTCACCTTAGTACCATTTAGAAAGTCCTCATGTGTATTCCAGGTGGTAGCAGAGATGGACACCTCATTTCGAGGCATGGAGTCTGTCGGCACCATCGGCTACCAGGTCACCATACCCAAGGCGGAGCTCGTCTTCAGAGGTAATTACGATACTTAAGAGTCCGCAGTAAGCTCGATTCTCCATACAAACGTAGTTACGCTCTCATTTTGAAACTACGTGTCGGATTGTAACGAAACTTTGCATATACAATGGCATGAGGTATATCTATGTCTGTAATTAGTTTATGTAGCTTCAGATACCATAGTAAAAAAATACAGCGAATTTAAGTTTTTCATACAAAACTTGTTTTTGCTGTATTACGTTTGTTCTATAAACTGGAACCATATAAACTAATAACAGACATAGATATACCTCATGTCTATACCTAGATATTTTTCTAGCACGAACGAGAGATTGACAAAAGAAAAACATCGACAGTCCTGTTATCGATAAGTACATACTTCTATTCTATTCTATTCTACCTACAAGGCCTACCTAGGCGCCGCGTGCACCGTTCTTGCACAAATTGAACAAAATCCGAACACTATTGATAAAATTTATTTTAATAATTTGCAATGAATAGTTCTTTATATGGAGCAGCCTACATGAAACTTTCAGGGTGTATTGTTTTTCTTTGTTTATCTTGATTGTAGTATAAAAAAAGAGTTACAAAAATATTTAAAGCAGGGGAACTTTATCAAGTCAACGTTGATGTCTACTGCAAAAACATTCTACTGAAGTCACGTTTTATTTGTTCAGAGTAGTGCATGTTCACTGACGTACAAATCACTGTGTTTGCGGCTGCTTGTACTTCATTATAAGTATGTGAGGAAAACATGCAGCATAGGTATTTGAAAATTTTCACATGTCATCCAGTTGGATGACATGTGAAAATTTTCTGGAAATGAAATGAAATGTATATTATGATTTTGCCTCTTTATCATTACTTCGATGAACTCATCATTCCTCTACTTATGACCAATGTAAAAAAGTAATCAAACTTTTTATATTCATAGACTTTATTCATAAAAAAAGTAAATAATTGACATATAATGTGACGTTTATTCACATTGCATGTTAAGGCAAATATATTCTTAACAAAATATATATTATAATTAAAATATAATTAAATATATATATTCTTAATTCAGTAACACGAAGAAAGAAAGTTATGAAAGTATTCCAAATTGTTTTCTGAAGCATGTAAAATATAAATAAATTGATAGTTTTGTTATTATTATATATATATCTTTGTATTACCTCTGACGTTGAAGTGGTACTTATCGATAACAGAACTGTCGATGTTTTTATTTTGTCAATCACTCGTTCGTGCTAGAAAAATATCTAGGTATACTCATGTCATTGTATATGCAAAGTTTCGTTACAATCCAACACGTAGTTTTAAAATGAAAGCGTAACTACATTTGTATGGGAAGGTGAAATTCGGCCGAGCTTACTGCGGACTCTTAAGTTAGAATACTTTTGCTTTGAACAGATATTAGAATGGACGGGCATATGTAAGTTGTAAAGAGAGATAGGTGGGAGTAGGAATGCCATCTCGCTTATATATTTTTAGCAATTTGTTTTCTATTCCTGGCCGACGCGACGGTTCAAATTGTCAATTTTATCGAGATTTCATTACGTGATTATAGAAAAAATAGGCAAAAGAACCGGGCAGCCTTTATGCTCTTATTCTAAGGTAATATCCAGAAAATTGATTCTAAAATTAATTTCTCGTGTTACTTGCGTTATTTTTGAGAAACGTGACGCCGGCGATTATGTTTTTTGTAACGCTCTCGCTCGTTCCCTCGTGTTTTATCCCGTTCTGGTGTTTCGATTCTATATTACAGATATTGGGTTTAAAAAAAACTCTTGAATTCCAGGAATGGTGGACTCCAACTGGAACATTGGCGCGGTCCTCGAGAAGAAGCTGCAGCCGCTGCCCTTCACCTTCGCGCTGTCCGGCATGGCCAACCAGGCCAAGCAGCAGTTCAAGTTCGGCTGCGGGCTGATCATCGGCTAAGCGCTGTTCGGACACAACCCACCGAGCAGTCATGCGGTATGTACTCCGGCTCAAAATCTCTCTAGAGACAACAATGTACTCACCCTGCCCTCGCAGTACATATATGACGTTGCCAAATACGTCGTAGAGAACATCGACACTTTTCCCCGTAAAAAGATAACTCGCACAGGGCAGGGGTCCATGAACCAACTCCTCTCACACACCACTCGACTGACCAAGTCAACTAAAATCATCTCTCATGTGGGGCCAAAGGTATTCAACAAACTACCCGCGAACATAAAATGTGCGGATAGTATGTGTGTTTCTCAAGAAAATTAAAATCGTGGCTCCTCACCCACTCTTTTTATGACATCAAAGAATTTTACAAATTACCACAATAATAATGAATATCCATAAACGTGTACAACTTTATTTAAGAATGATGACATGTAATATTTTGAATATTATTAATAAATGACTTATGAATAACTGTGCAGTACACTATTTGTCAACTTTGCCTAGTGCACAATGTTGGCAGCTTTGCGCACTGCATTTTTGCAACTTTGAACAGTACACTATTTGACAACTTAGCCTAGCGCCCAATGTTGGCAACTTTGGCCACTGCATTTTTGCAACTTTGGACAGTGCACTATTTGACAACTTTGCCTAGTGCACAATGTTCACTACCTTGTTCAGTGCACAATGTTCTCGACTTTGTCCAGTGCATAATTGTGACGACTGCCCGTTTTAAACGTGCAACATTTTGACAATTCCCCATTGCAAAAGATTGACCTATGACTACTATTAGAGCTACTAACTAAAACTAGTTCGTTACTACTAACTAACTAGTTTTTCTACCGAGAAGATGCTCTCGCCGCGGCCCTTCACGTTGGCACAACAGCATGGCCTAAGACGCCTAGCAACAGTTAACGAAGAATTTAATAACCATGTTGTTGTTCAGCTGCGAAGGAAAAATTTGAATCCAAAACTAGATATGTATATATATCATTTGTCACACACTTAAAACCAGGCCAAAGGGTTGTTTTTTGTTTTTTTTTGTGTATGACCTTTTTAATTCTAACCAAATATTTTTACTTTCAGTCCGACCGGGCAGTCAAAAGCTGAGAAATGGACGATCTTTAATATTGCAATGATATCTTGTATCGCCATCTGTTGCTAACTCAAATATCCTGACAAGTTCAGACACAGAACAGTATATAATATTATAATGATTACGAATCATTAATTTTAATGCATCATTATTGTTATGGACATTTTTGAATGAATGCGTGAATTTGTGTAGGAATACAAATTCACGCCATCATGCAATGTATGTATAGTATGTATATGTGTATGGTATTTTGTTCCATTCATACCTTAAATCCAGATGCATTTAGGCGGGATCTTTGGTAATGGGTGATACCAAAAACTTCACTTTGACGCGTGTTACACTATCCGATATTTATGGCGTGTTTGTATAGAGAGTCCATTATTATTCTGAGATCAGTCCATACTATTATGACGTTTAATCTCAGATTAATTCTTTATTCCAATTTGTTTCATTCGGATGGTCTAACACGCCCTTAAGGGTATTGATATAAAGAGTTTGACATTTGTTATTGTAACTTTTGTTACATGAATTAAAATTCACAAAAAATAGAACAATTTTCAAACGTGTAAACCCAAATTTCATCACAAAATGCCCGAACATGTATTTGAAACGGTCAAGTTTGGCAACATTGCCCGCCTTTGGGACTACCTAGTCATCAAAAGTTGTTATATCCCATAGAAGGGAATAATTTTCTTTTAAAATATCGTGAAACTTGAAACTTATGGGCAATTTTGCCAAATTTTACTGTGTTCTAAGTATACACTATATGTATTTTTTTCTTTTTTTATGAGAGCGTTTTTATATTTGTTATATAATTACCCCGCCAGAGAGCATTTATGACGTCACTCTAAGAGGTATGATTTATTCAAATATGGCTCTTATTTAAATACTGACAGAATGCAAGATTGGAATGGTCAAATATTTATCTAGGTGAATTCTTATCTGACATTATTGCAATGGCTCAAGATAAGTTTGTCCGCAAACTGCTTCCAAAAAGAAGCAATTATTTGGAATTAAACTGTATATTTGTGACATTAATACAAAAAGCACGACGTTTGCATGAGTTTGGACCCAATATCTAGCTTACTGTATCAACCTCTAGCATACTTACAAATATTTTCAAGGAGACGGACCTGGGGGCCATTTAACAAAAGCAACAAGCAGAAGTCTTTTTTTATTAGACAATTGTTTTTTATTCGGGCATATGGTCTACAATAAGCGGCATCTTTGCCCAGTGCCCAAATTTTCCGAAATATAATTTTGGAAATTTTGCCCAGTGCAAAATTATGTTTTGTAACCAGGCCATCTTCTAAGCAAGTCCATGCGGTAACAAATGTTCTAACGACGTGTTGCATGTTGACCATTTGGCCGCTTTGTAGCGGAGGTCTCTCGTAGAGTGTTGACTCGTATGTGAGTCATTGGCCTTGAATGGGCCAAGAAACAAGTATTTATAATATGAAGACCGTTTAACTTTTTGAACGCAGTTCACGTACTAACGCCAGCCTTTTTTCAGAAAAGAGTGAATATTGCTTTGACAGCGGATGTCATAACACAAGTCGGTCTTGTCACCGTAGGCACGACCTCACAGCACACCTTTGTGTTCTTGGCGTTCAAAGAGTTAATCATCTTAACTGACAAAAAAATCTGTGTTGTGGCATTTAATTTTTCCTCATTTCTGTAAAAGTCTTGAAACAATTGATTTTTTATTGACTTCGTTGATTGGTCTAATAGACCAATGCGTGGGTCCTAGTGGCGAGCCCACAGCGTTCGCATGTAGATAGTATGGCGCACTGTACATAGAAGCCTGTTGTTAAAATGTTTATTTTTAATAGAGTTATGTTAATAAATCAGATGTGTGTTTTATTTCAGTGTTCACATACAGTGACCCGTTTATCCCAGACTTTCGTTACAGTATGAACTACCAGGAACCCCGGTATACCGGTAATCTTTTCTTAAAAAAAGCGGTATTCACCCCGGGATCTCCTACAATCTACTCGGCTCTTTCTAAGGGCGAGTTGCACCAACTTACGATTACAGACCGATCAACGTTAAAGATGGCGCCGGCAGCTGTCATTTCATAGAAACTTGTCAAACTTTCGATACATTCTGATTTTAACGAACACCGAATGTTTGCCAATCTATGTTTGTCTGTTCCTTTGTGGCACTCAAGAGATCAAACGCGTGTGTCGATCTATTTTAGAATCCCTTAGGATCCCCGTAGATTGAAGTTGCTACAGCATGTTTGAAAACTGTAAGTAAACTTGAATCCCATGAATATAGGAAGTAAAAGGAAATAAAATTATATCGCAGTCCCGTGGGATTATAGGCATGGGAGGAGTGGAAGGAGGGTCAAGGGGGAGGGTGGGGCGAGATTTTAAAGCTGTGCATTGGAAATTAGCGCGTGCTTTGAAACGCCGTTCTGACTAGATTAAGAAACAATAAGGTCTGATTTTCAGATATATGATTCTTGACTATATGATTGTTTATCTGATTTTATCGATACATGATTGCTTAAAATTATCTCGATACAAAAAAAAAGTTGGGTCTGTTTTTTCCTTTTTTTACTCAGCCTACTCAAACGATACATTATTTTACGACACAATCAAGTTAACTATAGTATTTTATCTCATCTAAAATCTCACTTGATGAAATTTAAATAAAACTTCTCCAAGCTAGGTATTTATCGAAAGCTGTCCAAAAAAGCCATTCTCGAAGAGTGTTACATCTCTTTTCCTCGTGCGCGGAAGGCATCAGGCTGTCTCTGTCTAGGGAGCGTGTTCGACTCAAATCAAGGCATCGCCTTAACACTTTCGCAACCGGACTAAAAATGGAACAATTCATCAGAAACCGACAGAATTCGTTAGGCGTGCAAGTTCATACTACTGCCCGCCTGACGGGCTCAGCCGGCATCCGAGCAAACATCACGAGTGCCCGCTAGGCGGGTTCTTGGTTGCGAACGTGTTAACGACTCGTACGTCAATCAATTCGTTTTAATCTTGAGTGTTAATGAGAACAAAGCGGTAATCAAAATTCAAAATATCGGGCACCAGGCGCAAATAAAATTCGAGCTATGTCACGTTGGGTATTGTGAAAAAGGTATTTCAATACAATTATTTCCATAATATTGTGAATATGAAATTTATTTGAAAGTCGTCCTTGGCGCCGTGGGCGAGCTAACACGCACCTTTAGGTGTTCTTGGCGTTCAAAGGGTAGATTTATCACTGCACCAAACTGTATCTACGGATACTTAACAAAGTGGAGGAGTAGATGTCAAATCAAAAAACATTATATTTCCTTATCTTTATTTACTAAGCTGTTACACATAACTTATAAAAGAAATTAGACAAATTTTGATTTTTAAATGCCTTAAAAGTATACAATATACAGTACATCATATGACACGTAATCTCAAATAATCTATATTGACTTTAATGACATTTGGTATTTACAATCCCAATGATTTGATTATGATCGATATCCTAGATTGACTTGAGTGAGACAGCACTTAAAAAAAAGAAAATTATTGTATACATAAGCCGATTACACACTGCGAGCATTCCGCGCGAGCCTGCCTGCCTCGGAGCACAGGCATCGAGGCAGATCCTCACTGGGCGAGCCTTGCCGAGGCAGCGGCCTCGCGCGGCAGTGTGTACCCGATATGCCAAAAAAGAATAATAAATACCACAATGTTAATTTGATGCATGACAATATATAATTTGCGTATGTAAAAATAAAATAGCATCCACTAGATATGCCAATACTCTATGCCGGTAACCATGATTAATACAGAATTTATGATAGTATCCAAAATATTTTTTTTTTCTATGAGGGCAACATTTTCTAAGTTATATTGATGAGCAAATGTGATTGTTGCCAGGTTAAAAATATATATAAATGTTATATAACATATGTCCAGTTGCGATAAATATAGATATGCTACCTGGACTATTATTATTGCACAAAAAAAAATGTACAGGGTTATAACTATAGGTTACATACTTATACAGAATGTGTCAGAAGGACACAATTTTAACCCATTGAAATACGCATGAGCAAGAAAATAGCACGTCAGATACTAAACAGCTTACATATGCACGCATGGTCCTACGTACCGGATATTGAATATGTTTTTTTATATTAGCAAAATTCGTTCTTTTACGATTGGGTCCGCAGTACAGTCAGCATCATATAGTTAGTAGCAGCCAAAGTAGCCAAATATATCGAAACACGTCTTTATTACTATAGGAGTAAGGGTGTGTTACGATATATTTGGCTACTACTAACTATACAATGCTGACTGTAAAAGCAATCTATTAGAAAAAAAAGCGGCATACGAGAGGTTATCCTCATATTCTATTAAAAAATGGCGTCCATATAGGTAAAGAGAACTTCGGACCAGTTTGTTGGCGATATGATGATTTCGCCAATGTCAAGTTTGCTTATAAAGCGACGTTGTTCGGTAGTTTGGTCAGTCGTCAATAATGCTATCAGCGTCAGAAGCTCCGCTTAAGAAGCAAGGCGTCCACCGCTGACCGCATCCCCGACGGAAGACCGATCAACTTTCAATATGGCGCTGGTTGGTGGCATTCCATAGAAACTTGTCAAACATTCCATTCTGATTTTAACGAACACTGCTTACGTTTACGAGCGGTTTGGTTTAACCAGCCCTAAGCCATCAACCCTTGTTTTGCTGTAAGACACAGCAATTGTATATTTAAGTTTTTGTTGTGTTTATTTAATTTTTGTACCGAATTTCTGTTCAGATTATTGTTTTGTATAGCAATAAATGCTTTGTATATCTATGTATCCATACTTCAACGGGTTAAAATATTGTCCATCCGCGTCACACACTATATGATACAGATATTTTATCAACCATGGCCGGCCTACACGTATAATACTAAACTAAATACTTTACTTGCACCAGCAATTTTTATAAAAATATTGACTATCATTATTTTGGAAGAATTACTTCAAGTGCGCATGAATAGTTAATTCACAGGCGCGGATTGCAACGGGAGATATTGTACATTGGTATGTAACATTAAAAATAATAACGCATTTATTCATAAATTTACCTGTGTGTGTGTGCTACATAAACTTGAGATTTATTTGAATTGGCCGAATTCCATTCAAAAACCAACTTTATCGTCATGGTAGAAGATTCAAATTCCAATGACAGTTTTATAAAAAGTCTGTCACATTAAATGAGCTCATCCATCATAGTGCATGACTCAAAGGGCGGTAAAACAAAGAACATCTCAGCTCGCAGCTACTTAACGCCCGAGCCGAAGGCGAGTGCAATTTATAAGCAATGCTTTGTCCCAGTATGACGCCCATTTATAAACTAAAATCGGTTTGACAGCGGTTTATGAAACGAGGGCACACGTGTAAGGCTGAGTATCCATGAGAGATGTGCGAAGATATGTAAAAAAACAGCATCACACCACTGGATATTCACCCTTAAGTTATGAATAAGGTTAGAAGTATAAAGGCCGCGATGTTGCGGGCGCGATGTATATATACATAGCGACTGCTGCCGTTTCACATTACAACTGCAAACTTGTCAAGAATGTGACAACTATGAACTGTCAAGGGTTTGTTAATATTGTCCTAATTAAAACAGAACGAATTGTTAAAATGAATCATATTTAAACGCGGGTAAACTTCATTACTGCATGCCAACCGCGCCTGTGACTTGACTTCAAGCTATATTTACCTTATAAAATATATGTCCATGTTTTCCAAAGTACTCATTTTATTTGCATATCCTGCAAGTACCCACACCTATACAAGTAAATTCAGGTTTGTTGAAAAGAAAAGAGGTTGTTACCATACAAACACACTCGGATGACACATATTTACTGCCAAGAATCGCTACGCGCTACGCTCGTAGCCAATCCCATCGGTTTCCCCGTATGTAGTGGAAAGCGCCCACGACGTGGGCGCCCGCTACGCGGGTTCCTGACGGTGAAAGTGGTAATATATTTGACACACACTTTTTACTGCCCGTGGTGAGTACACAATTTTACGTCTTCACCTGGCCTCAATGCGAGTTTTACCGTACGTTATGGCCAGGTGTGACTTAAATATCGTCGGGGATAGTGCAATACCGCGTAACTGGCACTGGTTAATACCGCGTATCTAATGTAACCAGATTAAGATTTTCCACCAACGAAAGTATAACGCCATAAAACTAAAGTCACTATCTTGTAGAACTCGTGATTCAATATTATCTTAAAAAGAAAAAGTATCTTTTCATCACGTTTTAAGCTTCTCCTATAAAGTTAGGTGTTTGTAGATACGCAGTATTTACAAGTGCTAGTTACGCGGTATTGCACTATCCCCGACGATTTATGAAAACATAGCTTCGCACATATCTGGTGGGTACCCACCCTAAAACCGAGGATATACTAACTGATACCTAGACCGTGGGTCTTTGCCACACGAGCCGAAGGCGAGTGCTATTTATAAGCAGTTCTAAGTCCCCGTATGACATATGATTTAATATTTTTATGAATAGTTGTGTGAGAACAACCTACTTTTTTTTAAATGTTATTATAATTTTCACGTCCAATTCCGTGATTCACAACTCTTTATTAGCTTGCATGTATTTAAGAGGGAATGACACCGTGAACTGTACATACAAACGTTTTTCCGGTTACATTGCTTAATTACAAAACAATGTTATGTTATTTATTATCTACTCAACACCGCAACATTAACAATTTTCATAAAATAGCCATGAATAGTACTTCATTTTTGCATTGTAAGTTTCTCATGATCATGAATGCTAAAATAAAATAATTTTTTTTCTGTAATGCTGATGTGACTGACTACATTCAACAATAATAACTTAATAACATACCGTTGATTTATAATCTACCCTTAGCAAGGCACTATATTGTAAGGTTAAAAACCAATTAAAAAATGAGGTACCCTCCACCGCGCGCGCGCTCAGCGCAAATAGGTAGTAAGTCCCATACGAATTTCAATTCTCGCCCATCCACGCCCCGCCTCGCCTCGCCGGTGGAAAACCACCTTCAGCCTGGCTAAGCACTGTATTCGGAAAAACTTTTGTATGGAAATTTCACGGTATCGTTCCACCTTAATAAATTGTTTCGTTAATGATATAGATTAGGCTAGTTACATAATGCATTTTAAGTATAAAAAGTTTGGTATAAAAATCGAACAACACCCATGATTCGATGTATGTTATTTAATCAATTCCTAATTTGAGAAATAGACGTTTTTGCTACTAAATATACTGGAATCAGTCAGAATATATTGGTGAGAACCTTATTTCAAAATTGAAAGATCAAATGCATTTCATAGTTTGATAAATATTAAGATGGGATACGAGATAATGTGTTCAGTTTTTTTGACAGCGACTTCATGTACAAACGCCAACACAGTTAACTGACCATCCTGTATTTATATTGAACCTTATTACAATGCACATAAAGTGCACGGTTGGTCAGTTAGCTGTGCTGTCGATAGTACGAGAGCCATAATACATTGACTAATAAAGGATTCCTCCTGAGACCAAACTGCATACATAAACAAGTGTTCTGTTGGACCAAAATTAATTTGTTCTAAAATCAAATAACACTCCCTTTAAAATTAGACTAATTGACAACATTTTAAATTATTTTATGATACCTAAATCGAAAACCATTTGAGTAAATATGTTATCTGAATGTAATAAACTAGTTTTCCGATTATTTTCCCACTCGTTTAGAAGAAAATCACAAAAATGTATAAACCGTAAGTGTGACGTCATTCTTATGGCTGTAAACGGACAGTACTTTAGTCCACTAAAATCAGTAGGCTTAAGAAAATTCAAATCACTTCCGGCTGTCACAAATTTCAAATTCAAATGTCAAAACATTTTTTTAAAGAAATTGGAAAAAGTAATACAGTCTAACAGCCATAATGATCACGTCATAATTTACTTACGACCTTTAGGAATTGGCTACTTTTAGATTTAACATTTTAGAATGAAAATTTGTTAAGAGAATTGAAAAAAACACGTATATGTTAAAATCTCGTTTTCTATCGATCTAGAACATAAAATAACCCACTTGAAAATATGAAATGTTGTCAATTTCCATCGAATTATATTGTTCTTTCTATAGCAACCTGGGACTAGGGAGGTTATTCCTTATATTCGAACTAAAAGCACGTATGTCAAATTTCCACTTCACCGAGCGTGCATTGAACGAATAAAACACGATGATCTTTCGACTCTTTCCAGTATATTTAAGTTACATGATAAGAAGCATATTTATGCGTACAAAAGTGCACCATATTACCTAAACAACAAGACTCAAAATGCCTGTTAGACGAAATGCCATATATAAAAGGATAAAACATGCAATAACATCAAAATATTCGATTAACGTAGTCGACAGTCTTGATATTAGAATTATAAATGTTCTACATAGTTAAACAATTGAAATGGGACAAAAAACAAAAGATGATGCAATTTTTTATACAACTAGCTTCAAAAACCGACAACGAAGAAAGTATCTGGAAAAAAGTTTTGAGGAATAAGTTGTTTGTCAAGAATATTTTTTTGGTACAAACTTTTATTGCCGACTGTACTTACAGTCATCCAACAACTACTATTTAATAAATTACAAAAATACGCGCGATACCAATATTAGATACACGTTAATTTTAAACACTTTTAGTTAAAGGGAATTAGTCGGTTGTTGCAACATATTGTAACTATCAAAAATAACGAGTTTTAGTTTCGACAAAACATACCAAATAAATATAAAAGAGTTCTAGTAATCTCAATGTCCATAAATATTGGTGTTTACTTCGATTCTAAGTATGAATTAATTATTTAAACCCATTGCATTTAAAGTGTTGTTGAACTCATATATGCGTGCGGTTGTGTGTGTGTGTGTGTATGTGCGCCTGTAACTTAAGAGTATAGATATCTACAAAGGAGCTATAGTTATTATAATACCGAGACCAAGCGAGACGGTCGTATGCAAATTTCAAAAAGTGTGACAAAGAGAGATATTCAATTTGTTATCTTCTTAATCTTCTCAGACAAAAAGTGGAACTGCCACTTGTCTGACGCAATCGAGTACATTAAAAATGGCTCCGGCAGTTGTCATTCCATAGAAACATAAACTTTTACATACATCTGGGGGCACCGCAGTGCCCCCGCCAAGTTTGCACGAGTTTCAGACGGTTTGGTGCGACCCACCCTTCGTATGAGGTTGCGGACAATAAACCATTACCCGCCCAAATTAAGTAGGTTGTTAATGGCATTTTAAGACCAGTTCTTAATTTAGTTGCATTCCTTGTAGTATATAGCTGCTGTGTAGATATCTACGCTCGAAGGCCTGTAACGACGACTGCCGCGTCACTGCCACAGAATAAAACCTGCATAGTCACACGCACACACATACTTGAGTTTATTCGAGTTGGCCGTATCGCTTCAAAGTGGTCCATTCAAAAAGCAACTCTACCATGCGAGGATAAAGACTCCAATTCCAATGACAACTTCATAAAAAGTCAGCCACATTCAATAATCTCAACCGTGTGCGTGGGCCTGTAACTGCCACTGTGTGTGTGCGCCTGCAACTGCCGCATCAAACACAATAAAAACTGCAGTAACAATGCCACGCGCACACACACAGCCGCGCGCAAAGGGTTGAACTATCTACTTCAAGTGTTATAGATACATTCATGTAGTTTTTACGTATGTATATATAAGTACATACGTAATAATAATAATACCTATGAATAATCTTGAGATTTTAGAGGTACTTACTATTTTTTTTAACTATTATTTTGTAAAAGTCTTCGAGTTCTTTGGTTATGCACCGACTTCTGGTCTCAAATTGTCAAAAAAAATTATGACGCGTAATATCCATTTTTGACAGCGCGAATTTCTATATAGTAAGAACTATATTAGTACTGTCTATTTTTAATTAAGTACCTGTATTATTTTAGATAGTACCTTTGCAAAACCTCAAGATTGCCTAGCCGCTGTTAAGGTGGTTCGACATCCATACAACACGCCTTTTGACATTCGCAGGCTAACAGCTTGATATTTTAAGAAACTTATGTAACAATCTTTCATAAATTGGCTTTCCAAATGCAAAGCAAACGGAAAGCTAATTTATAAAAGTGTGTTAAATTAGATTCTTAAAATTTCACGTTTATACGTTTTGTATGGTTGCCTAACCACCTTAAGTTCATTATACATTCAACATTATTGCAACTTAGTGTATATTATGATTGTTTTGATCTTTACTGTATCATCTAAACATTACAGCACAAGCCCAGTCGGTGGGCGAATGTCTAAATTAAATGCACGAGCATTTTCACTCTCTTCTTAGCCATCTTTGCAAAAACATAACAACCGTTTGGATTCAGTCCATGTTACTTGTGTTGGATAAAAAATTATCAACACTTTAAAATATTGACAAAATTATAGGAAAAAAGCTTTAGAAATGTCCTTTTTGTATATAATTGTGACTTGTTCTGGATAGACATTACATATTTATATCCTAACTCGTCACTTATGAAACCTACTTTAACTAAAATGCTGAAACAATTCGTTTGTCTTTCTTCACCATGATATTTTTATTTGTGTGAAAGGGACCAAACACATTTTAGTTATGTTTGTTAAACAAACGCCTATTCTAACAGTCCACAACTATACCTTGGGTCTTACTAAACCTTTCACCTATGACATATGTACATGAGTCATGACAAACAGCATGTTGAAAATGATATCTACCGATAACACATTGACAACACTGTCAAGACACTGTGGCGTGTTCCATGTAGCCACACGTTGCAATTTTACAAGTAAGAATAGGCAACACTAGTCCAATGGCCATATAACTTATTATCAGGTCAAAGTCATTTTTATGAAAAAGCGCTCCGTTAGTGTGGAATTTGTAGCGAATACTAATCAAACATCCTTATTGTTAGATTTTATGAATTTAAAAATCCTAAAATAACATAAATAAGTGAACGATTGATACTTTCAGTTTTTTTCGTTATGTTTAACTGTTGCTAAGGGTGGTATTCAACTTGTCCAAGATTTTTCTCCAATAATCATTGTGTCTCACATGTTTTTAGGCAAAATGTGAGATGCAAATACATTAGACGGATCTTTGTCCAATGTATTTCCCTCTCAGATTTTGTTTCCAAAAACGTGAGACAAAGATCTTAACCAAGTGAAATAACAGCCTGATGAAAAAAAAATGTTTCACTGTTGTCAAATTCCGGTGTTCAAACTGCTGTTAAAACAAAATCAATATTCCCCATAACGATAATATTATAACTGCTAAACATGCGCGATAAATATCGTTTCGAGTAGAACTCTTTTTTTTTAAATAACGTTCTAAGGGTAAGGACTAAACTCTTGGCCAGCTCACTCAATTAAATTTTCTATGAAAGTTTTCCGTTGTCACACGACACCATACGATTCTATGGTAAATTTTTGTGTTACAACGGAACTTTGTTCACTTCTTCAGTTCGCATGACTACCTTACCGACTAACCAGAGGGGCTACCGCGAAACGAAAACGAATTTCGTTCGTGTATCTCTCTGTCGCTCGAATAAGCAAGTGCGACAGAGACGGAGATACACGAACGAAGTTCGTTTTCGTTACGCGGTAGGCCAGCAGGCTAACTAAAGAATTTGGTCCCGACCCATAAACGAGAGAGCAATACGAAAATAGCTCCGTTCAAAGTCCTGACCTCTGTGTTGCCGTTAAGAATTGTACAATAGGCATGATGCCTCATGTTCAAATTGATAACGTAGTGATGATAAATGGATAGAAACCCTCAAATTATCGTAACAAAGTACGGTATAAATTATAAAATATAGTTAAAATCATAAAAAGATATGACCATTGAAAGTTTAGAAAAAATATGCATTTATTTTTATTGTCCAAGAGTAAATTTAAAGTTACCAATAGAATCCTTACGCTTTTATAGAAACAAAATTGTATGACAACTATGTACTTAGACGCAGTATTTCGCGACCGAAACAACAATTCACCTGATTTCCATACAACGATACATGTACTTTGTACTAACAAATGTCGTGACGTCATACCTATCTGTCAATCAGTATGAAGCGTTTTGCGCCAGCGAGGTCAATGTTTGTCTCGATTTTTTGGGTATTCATGTTCTTTAATTGTAGTTGCTCCCATACAAACATTTGTTCCTCTCCAAAAACTGGTTCGTATGACATCATAAAAAAAATGTATTCACCACACCTATTGCAACTAGTAGCTTCTTGATACGGGCCACTGGTCAGACTGGACGCGGCCGCACGCCTAACTGGCCGGCTCGTCCAAGAACTCGACGTACGTGAACGGGAAATGCCCGCTCCGACCGTTGAGCTCGCCTTCCCACTGCCCGTTTATATTCATGCGGGTCACCTGCAATACAAGGGACATATTACATACATGTGTCACGCCTTTATTCCCAGGGGCAGGCGGAGCACACGAAATGAAAATTGACCGTGTATACAGGGTGTAACTAAAATGGGGTATGAACCGATCAAGGGCTTAACAGGTATCGTGTTCTGATAAGGAAAAACAGAAAAAAAAGTGAAAAAAACTTGTCGCCCCAGTCGACCAACGCTCCATACTAAGGTAAAAAAAAATCGCGTATTTTTTTTTTCTGTTTTTTCTTATCGGAACACGATACCTGTTAAGCCCTTGATCGGTTCATACCCCATTTTAGTTACACCCTGTATAATCAATCGGGCGGCGCGGAACCGGTCATTGTGGCAGGCATTGGGGGAGGCAGATGTCCATCAGTGGACGTATTCCGGTATGTGGGCGAGGACCAAATTCTTGGCCAGTATCTACTGACTAGGCTAACTAATAAATGTCAATGAATTAATTTTTAGAAATAATTTATATCTATTTATAAGTAAAACTACCTTGACATGTATAAAACGTATGTATCTGCCTACCTACCTATCTATTCTATTCTGTATCCTGTCTGACATGTAAAATACTATGTTTTATGAATAAAATCAGAATCAGAATCTGACTAGCCTAGTTAATCGGGAGTAGTTATAAAATTCCGTTGTGGCCCAAAAATCAACCATAGACTACTTTTCTAAGTCATTTGTACATGATTAAAATGATTGACGACTAATGATTAATAATTTACAATAAAACTATTTGGGATCACCCTATATGGAGCGTGACGTCAAATTGATGTCATCGGCATGAAAATTACGGGCCCGGATAATGGCATTTATGACTTTATCACAACAAATAGGTGTAACGTCATGCGATAGCAGTGCATTGCTGGTTGAAGAGACTATTATAGATAAGTAAATTGATTGACAAATAATATCATCTTATTTACTATTATTTACTATATTTGGCCTTGGGGTAGCCGTATGTAAGGCAACTAGTCTATTTACCTATTATTATTATTATTCTTTTTTGTTTTTTTTTTTTTTTTACTATTATTATTTGACATTCTTAAATTGTGTAATTATATTGTTATTTAACTTAATTTGCACCTATGGATTCTGTCTGGAATAAAAAAAAAACATTTCACTTCATTTACCAGTTCAATAAAGTTACACGAAACGTTTTAAATTCTGTTGTTCTTGAATAACGATAACCGAAATAAATTCGTTCTCTATGAAAACGTTATTGTAGTATACGGGTTTACAAATGAACGAAAATTTGAACGGTTCAGGAACAAAATTGAACAGTTTTTTAAACCGGTTCCTATCCATGCCAAGGAGTAAAAGTCATGCTCTAAAAAAAAGGTAAAACGAGCCAGTTACTTACCCTAACAATGTCTCCTTCCTCGAGCCTCAGCGCGGTCCGGTCGTACGCGTTGGGGACCCGCGTCTGTCTCACTCGCGCCAACGCGGGCAGTATGCGCTGGAACAGTCAAACAATCAAAATGTAATACAGAACAGTAGACTGATTTGGTTCTTTTTAGTCTGAATAATTGACAACCCGTGTGGTGTCGGGTTAGAATTTCTCCACCCCCTTTCTTCTCGTGGGTGTCGTAAAAGTCGACTAAGGGACCAGGGTTGAAGTGTGTTGTGGGCGATGGGCTAGCAACCTATCACTGCAATATCACATTTTGTCGATCTTTTATACATCTCTCATCTCTGATCTTTTTTACATTTATGCTAAAAGTGGCGCTGGAACATACGTTTCATGTGCTCTGCCTACCCCTTTTGGGAATAAAGGCGTGAATGTATGTATGTATGTATGTAATTGACAACTTAGAAAAGTTGAGAAACGTTGACATTTTCATTTTAAAGTTCAATATCGCAAAACCGTCAAAATTGAATACAGAACAAATAGACAGATTTGGTTCTTTTTAGTCTGAAATATACTTAGTAAATGAATTAAATATTTTTTTCCTCCAGATAGGCTGTAATGGCACTTTTACAAGTCAAAATTCTACCACCGTTTCTGAAAAAAAAGACCCGCTGTTAAGAAGAAACGCCGAAACGAAGTCAACAGTCGTACGCGGGATTCGAACCTACGACCGCCGCTTGACAGCCACAGGTATACGCAGTCTAGGACAGTACATACATACATTCACGCCTTTATTCCCAAAGGGGTAGGCAGAGCACATGAAACGTTTGGTCGTGTCTAGGCCAGTATACGAGTGAAATCGTTTCTTTGACAGAAATATAAACCCGAATTCTATTCTAAATGCGCACTGGGTAGATTACAATCCAGAAATCAAATTTTGATTTGCAAGAGGACTTTGAAAGAAAAACACCGGCCAAGTGCGAGTCCGACTCGCGCACGACGGGTTCCGTACCATTATCTATAAAAACGCAAAAAAAAAAACACGTTTGTTGTATGGGAGCCCCCTTAAATATTTATTTTATTCTGTTTCTGTGCATTTGTTGCAACAGAAATACATTATCTGTGAAAATTTCAACTGTCTAACTATCACGGTGCATGAGATACAGCCTGGTGACAGACGGGCGGACAGCGGAGTCTTGGTAATAGGGTCCCGTTTTACCCTTTAGGCACGGAACCCTAAAGACATGGCGGTCCAGTCAGTGCTTTTACCTGCATATTAGTCTTCTGCGGGTTCCTGTTGCTGGCGGGCGGGCTGGGCGGGTCGCCCAGCGCAGTCATGCCCTCTGGGAGAGGCATGGGCGCTCCTGATGGCTCCAAATTCTGGAAATAAATAATTACGATTTAGAATTTAGTTTTTCAAGCAAAATTGCGACATTTATCAGGAGTAATTAGAGAAGATGCAATATTTTCATTTGAAAGAATCGCATGTAGAATAGACCACGAAAGTATTAAAAAATTTAAATACTATAATTTATAGCCAAAAATTCCTGTTACAAACTGCCAATTTAAACTTTCGCGCCTAAACGGATCTGCAGTTCCTGTGACGTCACTCATGTGTGTCACTCGCCATATTTGTTTGTCCGTGGTTCGTCCCTAGATGTTTGACAGGAGTGACGTCACCAGACGCCGATTGATGGATTAAAAGACGTTCCGTTTCACATTACTTAAAATCGTAATTATTGTTTGAAATTAGTATAGACTAAAGTAAAAACGTTTCAGTAGCTATTATTTTATGTGTTTTCAACATTTTGGTCACAAAATAATGGTAATTATTATAGCTCCATCTTCCGCATTGCATCCGTGTGCCAGTAGAAACTTAGTACAGTCGAGTTCTCAAATATCTATACAGACAACCTTTCATAAATATCTACACATGTGTCTTATTATTATTATTTTATTTATTTATTTAGAAACACAAACAGTCGCATAAACAAATATATAAGGGGTACACATAGAGTACCAACAGACATATTACCACCGTATGCATGCATTAAAAGCAGAGCGATGAGCAGCGCGAGAATGCAGTCGTGGACATCACGTCAAACAGTTCTTCGAAGCACAACCCATTACATACCTATAAGTAGTAGAACACACACGAGACAAAGTCTCTCCTTACAAAATAACAGATGATGGAGATCTGAAAACGATATGGGTACCATGTCGTTTTCAGATCGCCCTTATTTTGAAGGCTCTTGTCAATCCCTTCTCAAGTGCCCTTGAGGTCAGAACGGCTTCTGTTGGCAAAGGTCACTAGGGCTGCATAGTTGTAGATATAGTTTGAAAGGAAGGCCGGAAATGAAACCGAGATGGTTTGGAGAGCAAAATACTATTTTTATCCCACACTCTCGATCTCAATCATATTGCAATTTGTCATGCATGCATACGGCAAAAGAATGTGTGAGTATTTGTTACCTTATATATTAAACGAATGGCCTAATGGTGTTCTCCAGGAACTTATTCATAATCCTAGCAAAGTAAAAGTCATTACAAAAAATATGTACTTGTCAACTACCGATGCGCGCCCGAG
The DNA here is from genome assembly GCA_947049275.1 of Epinotia bilunana. NCBI lineage: Eukaryota > Metazoa > Arthropoda > Insecta > Lepidoptera > Tortricidae > Epinotia > Epinotia bilunana. The sequence continues at coordinate 3,688,509 of OX346275.1, read as the reverse complement.
CGGTGCACAAATCATGTAACTAGTGAATCTACCCTTTTTTTTGCCTTATTTAACTTTAACAACGACTCTAAAACGAGCGACAAATAGCGACAGATAAACCGTACGCGGTTTTCGCTCGCTGTTCGAATGCACATGTTTTTAAGTACTTTGGATTAAAAAAAAAAAACAATGCTAAAGACCTGGAGGTTCATTAATATTTGATAATTGTGTTAACAAATAACAAAAAAGAAAGAATCATAACCATGCAACTAAAAATTAATGTAGACATTTTTCGGTTAGAATACAAGATCTGAAGAGTAACATTTACATTAGGTAATTATAACACTTCTGGAAGAACTAAGAAAATAACTTTGATGAAAAGGCTCAATATCGTTTAGACACTTATTATAAAAACTAGGGACTCGTCTGAAAAAAGTATGCCGTGAGTAATTTTTTGAAAGGTTGTCTGTGTAGATATTGGAGAACTCGACTGTACCTCTTGTCTGAAATAGTGAATTGCACAAGCTAGAAAACTCAAATCGTCTCATACCGCTCTTCCGCATAGCACGTACTCTTTCACCTCGTTAAGGTAGCTAGCTGGTAGCTTAGTGAGGTAGGTCACAACGAAATGTCATCCTGCTCGAATGTGGAGCAGCCCAACTGGGGAAGTACCTCCGCGCCTTGCAGAAGACCACAGCCATAATAACACTCATATTCTCACATACTTTGGACACCTCTCACGACGTCCTTCGGAAAGCCTGGAGAGGATTATTATGAGGGCCAGAGGGCTCGAGGCAGACCACCCGCTAGAACACACACAAATCACTGCACTCTTGCAACTACACCCGCACGGGGCCATACATAAAGCGGGTGATAGGAGCCTTCGGATAAATATGGTCAACAAGAAGAGGACGCAATGTCACGACCCTCAGCGTTGAGGGGGGCGACTGGTGACGAAGGTGGACCATGTCATACCCGCTGCACGTAAGGCACGGGGATGGACCCGGCGCGGCCCTGGCTGTTCCGCGCGGTCCACCACTGCTCCTCGTCGCGGTTAATCACCATCAGCCGCTCGCCGCGCCGGAACGGCAGGTCGTCTGGGTCCTGGAAATAATAAACAGATGTCTTTAGAACGGAACATTGCGGCTAACAGTCGCCGCCAGTAAAGGCTAGTGGTTCAGTCAAAACCATGCACGCAACCACTAGTGGCTGGACGCGGCCACATTCTAGTGGCTAGAATAGTTCTCCGACGACCCACGGACAGCTTAGCTCTTAAATAAGCATAATTTACTTTAAAAACAAAATTTTAACCGATTTCAATTTAGTACTCCGCCAAGCCACGAGAACATTTCCACATTTCTTTTCCAATTTACCACATGAACTGATTTCCGAGAGCAAATGCGTTGATTATTAGAGAAAAAAACCCAATCGCTGTATGTGATCCGATAATATTTGAGGACTTCCGTCGATTCCACAAGGATCACCTTTGGCACTTCATTAGTTGCTATTTCAACGGAATCTTATCAGAATCTGTGACGTACATTTGTACTTTTAAGTACATAATCGAGGAATTCCATAAGTCATCTGTGGTCTTCATCATCAATTCCACTTCACCAAATTTATGATTAGGTACCGGGTGTAAATACACGAGTTAAAATAGAAAATACCAAAATCACTACACGCGTGCCTAATACAATTGAAGAGTTCCCTCAATTCCTCATGGATCCTATCATCCAATTGAATTTTTGAAAAAAATGGGACCCACCTGGAACTACCTACTTACAAACAAAAAAAAATTTTTACGAATCGGCTCATCAATGACGGAGTTCTGAGGTAACAAACATTGAAAATAATAAAAATAATAATAATAATACAACCGAATTGAGAACCTCCTCCTTTTTTTTGAAGTCGGTTAAAAAGAAGAATAACATGAAACTGTGTATCCGCTATATCTGGGTCGGAAACTAGTAAGTGCTGCTAAAAATTCAAATATATTTTTTGTTACGAGTAGAAAGTTTATAGTAACAGAAACTAATTTCCGACCTATGTCGAATCCCTTTGTGTGTAAAACGTTTTATGGTATTTTTTTATACAACGACGGTGGCAAACAAGCGTACGGCCCGCCTGATGGTAAGCGGACACCGCAGCCTATAGACGCATGCAACTCCAAAGGAGTAACATGGGCGTTGCCGACCCTTGATATGTTTGAGGATTCGCCGTGTTGACAGCTGAAGGAACAAATTCCCTCGCTCTCAACACAACGCATCCTCGGGAGCTCTGGCGACCTTGCTCACCTCCAGGAACACAACACTACTACAGAGCAAGTAGTATAGTGTTATTATGGCTGTGGTCTTCTGCAAGGTGGAGGTACTGCCCCAGTTGGGCTGCTCCACATTCGAGCGGGATGACATTTCGCTGTGCCCTACCTCACTGGTATTCCAGTATGCCGGTTTAAATGAGAATCAAACAACGTTAGTATGGAGACTTGGGGAGTCGAGCGTGCTGGGGACTCTAAAGGCTCATAATCATATGCAAATTTAAGATTCGAAACGCAAAAGCGTTGCATAATACGGGTTGCCTTTGCCTCTGCGATATCCACGGACTTTCAACAGTGCAAACAATTAGTTGTCTATAGCAAGTTGGGATTTTTCCAGTAGGTAAATTAACTAGGTAATAATCAGGAAATTGATACGATATACTCCCGAGCCATAGAGCATAGAAAATCCGTGGCAAACCCAGTGACGGAGTGGGAATTCACTACCATATGGATTTTCGATTATTACTCATTTGTATTATGGTTTTCTCCATATGTGTATATGTTTTTATCACACATTCAATTGACTAGAAAGATGCATAATATCATTTTATCCGGTCGGTCGGGAGCGCAAAAAAAATCTGTCTTCAATATTTCATTATTCATTTGGAAATCAATCTTGAAAAGAGGCCGTTACAACTAATTCGAAACAACAAAAGATATGAGTTGATATTTTTGAGGTTCTTTCGACAATTTTGGATATTAAGTTATTAATTTATATACAATCTGAACGTAGCTTATTCCGAAATAATCGTCAACTGTTTAATTTAAATTGCGCAAGTTGTTGGTCCGTGTGCAGGAGCGTTTTTGCGAGCATTTTAGTGGAATATGGACTATGGAGAATATGGACAGTAAACTTGCTTCGGGCTTTTTGTCGAGCCGAGCGATTTCGTTACGCGACCGTCAAGTCTGATATTTTCTCGAAGTTTTTTTTTTTTTCACGAACAGTTTACTAGAGTGTTCGTAAGAACGACAGTGAAAATGTTCGTAGCGATGTTTGGCTCTATACTAGGCTCTGTTTGTTTCAGTTCGCAAATTTAATGATAAAATATTAACGACGAAAAATTGTTGTTCTGTTGTGTGGATCCAGTCTATATATAGTTCTAGCCTCGACGGCGCCGTAAAATAAGTTTCTGTCAAAAAATAATTTTTGGTACAAGCTTTTATTGCCGACTGTACTTTTCTGTATACCATCATATATAGTCATCAACTACTCATGAGACGATTCAAACGAGCCCACACTCGACGGGGTTACGTCGGTTAAATACTGAATTCCCATGGCCAGCTTCTGTCTCCATCATCAGATCAGCTCGATGGTACCATAATATTGAATTGTCATCCAATCTATACTAATACCCAAAATTTTAGCTCAATCGGATCGGGCAAGTGACTCAAAAATACGTACTTATATACGAACAGGTCAAGTTAATATAAAGCTTGTAAAAACCCAACAATGTGACAAAGAAATGTGTACATGATCTTAAACATACAGGCGAAAGGTTACCTTGCGGGCCTAGTTGTGTAACGTACTATTTCTCGTACTGGACAGAGTAAAAGCATTTCCAGGTCACCGGATAATAGGAACACCATGTGTTCGACGAGGAAGTCGCACGTGTTCGTTATTTTAAGCCTGCTGTAGGAAAACGGCCGATTTGTCGGTTAGTCACTCCAAATGGGATAATAATCCTACTAATATTATAGATGCGAAAGTTTGGGATGTTTAGATGTTTGGATGTTTGTTACTCAATCACGCCTAAGCGGCTTAACCGATTTGGATGAAATTTTGCACGAAGATAGTTTATAGCCTGGAATATAGGATAGTTTTTATCCCGGGCCCACGCGGACGAAGTCGCGGGCGGAAGCTAGTAGTTAATATTCTAATCACCATCCTCATGGCGACCGGTTAGCCCAGTGGGCAGGGACGCCGCCTACGAAGCTGAAGGTCCTGGGTTCGAATCCCGGTAAGGACAAATATTTGTGTGATGAGCACGGATATTTGTTTCTTAGTCTTGGATGTTTTCTATGTATTTAAGTATTTATATCTATTAAATACATCGTCGTCTAGTACCCATAACACGAGCTTTATTGAGCTTACTATGGGGCTAGTTCGATGTGTGTAAGATTGTCCCCTAATATTTATTTATGGTAGTACCCTAGAGACCAGGGTCCGCATTGGCACCTAATCCCATGATTTGGCGTAGATTTTTACGACAGCGACTGCCATACGACCTTTCAACTTAGAAGGAAAACCAAAATTAGATCGGTCCCCTCACTTTCCTTTTAATTTTTTTAATGTTTTCCTTCATCGAAAAGCTACTGTTAAATTCCTATATCAAATGATATTTCGTACGTAGTAAGCTCGATTCTCCATACAAACGTAGTTACGGTCTCATTTTAAAACTACGTCTTGGATTGTAACGAAACTTTGCATGTACAATGACATGAGGTATATCTATGTCTGTAATTAGTTTATGTAGCTTCAGATACCATAGTAAAAAAAATACAGCGAATTTAAGTTTTTCATACAAAACTTGTTTTTGCTGTATTTCGCTTGTTTTATAAACTGGAAACATATAAACTAATTACCTAATTATTATTAATTAATTATTATTAATTATTAATTATAGATATACCTCATGTCATTGTATATGCAAAGTTTCGTCAAAATCTAACAAGTAGTTTTAAAATGAGAGCGTAACTACATTTGTATGGGAAGGTGAAATTCGGCCGAGCTTACTGCGGACTCGTAAGTTTTCGAAAAACCCAGTGGTACAGTTAGCGTCATATAGTCAGTAGCAGCTAGAGTAGCCAAATATTTCGTAACACACCCTTATTCTTACAGTAATAAAGACGAGTACCGAAATATTTGGCTACCTTGGCTGCTACTAACTATATGACGCTGACTGTACGAGACGGTGTAAATAGAAACTAGTGGCTCTGTGGACTGTAGACCGCACAAGCCTTTTTATGCTAAAATGCTGCTTTTTATTTTAAATTGAAAAAAGTTATGTTCCGAGCCGGATTCGATGATTTCGTTAGCAGCGTTAGTGCTTAATACAAAAATGGAAAAAAAAATTGAAAAGCGACTACAAAAAATAACTATATAATTAACGAACCTGCTCCCAAAAAATCTCGGGAATCGGTTGAGAAATGCGACCAGTGAAAAATGAAAAAAAAAGAAAAATGATTTATTTGTTTTCTTAAGTACTAATTTTAAACATGTGCTGGTGTCCCTTTTTAAGTAAAAGTAATACCTGTGCTAAGGGGCACCGCTCTTCCATACGCCATCAAGTAGTACGGTAGTGGTAAATTACGGTTTACGCTGATAATGTACAATACGCAAAATGTACGTAACCAGTAGATGAGAACAACTGGACAGAGGGACATACACCGGACATACGAACGATTTTCGAGCCTAGATGAAGCTCAGAACTTCGTTCGCTTCGATCGCACGTTCGATAAATAGTACGATACCTAAGATTGACATAGCATAAATTTTTCTTAGACCCCGACGAATTCTATCAGAACTCGTCGGAATTCGTTGACCGAAAGACATACCACATATCATAGGCAGTTTCTGTTCGACTATATGTTTAAAATGTATATAATGCCTTGAGACAAAGTCCGCGCTTTGTACTTTATCTTGTACATAATAGTGCATTACTTACCAAGGGTTGTAAAAAAAGAAAGCGCATGTATTTGTGACACGAGCCGCAGGCGAGGGTTATAATATGCGATAGAGGGCGTTCTTTCTTACTGCCCGTGGTTAGTACACAATTTACGTCTTCACCTGGCCACAATGCGAGTTTTAAATAATAAATAAATAATAATAAATATCTTTATTGCCACAAACTTAACCTAGACATTACATAGAGCTTAAAACTAATAAAATTGAATGTACAAAAAGAAAGAATAATGATTACATATGAAATTGATTAAGTTGGGGAATGGGCCCCAATCTCAGCATATGCTGGGTTAAGTTATTACCCAGCGCTGGTTTTCAGACCGGTCCCTGGGGGGGCCGGCCGGGAGTTTTACCGTACGCGCAGCGTGCGGTAACACTCACATTATGGCCAGGTGTGACGTAAAGTATAATTAATAAATCATGGTCTCGTGAGTCCCGTGACGTGCGTGTACATTAATTAAAACTGGCTGACCGTTAAAACCACTAAAACGTGCGCTACATTTAGAAAGACCGCAATGTGCGTAACTATGTGTGTGTTTGTTTGTCCGTCTTTCACGGCAAAACGGAGCGACGAATTGACGTGTTTTTTAAGTGGAGATAGTTGAAAGGATGGAAAGTGGCATAGGCTACTTTTTGTCTCTTTCTAACCCCCCCACCTCCCTAAAATGGGGGGTGAAAGTTTTATGGAGCTACGATATAAACGACTTCCACGCGGACGGAGTCGCGGGCAGAAGCTAGTATATTATAATATGTTGAATAAAATTAAGAAAAATAAATCAAATTGACTCATCATACCGAATAATTACATTTTAAAAACGTCAATGTAATGTCTTATTCGGATATGTCAATGTATTCTATTACAGAATAAAGTGACTTCTCCAATAAAAGGTTCTTTAGTCGGCGCTTAAACGTTTCCTCGGAACGTTAATTTTTCATGTAAATTAGTGTATGAGGGTCGAACTGTTTAAGTGCTGTTCCTTGGCTGTTATTGGAGCATGTGTCTATAAATGCACAGAGCATATTAACAGTAACATGCTGAGCTGGGTCCATTTCGTGATAAAGCCTAATTGTGTTTATTTCTTTCTTTTATTACCCGTGTGTTTATCGCGAATAAATGTTTTAGTTTGAGTTTTTAATACTTATATTTTACATTGCTCTATAGTTTATGTGCTGTTGTTGTGTCGAATAAAATAAAAATAAAAGCGGACTTACATTTCCAAAGAAGTCGAACCTCGCCACGACGATCTCCAAAACCTGGTGTTGCTGTGGCGGCGCCTGAAACCGAAAAAGATCTTTACCACTGAAGAATGTCAAAGTACACGGTGCTGAAGCGGTTACATTTTTGCCTATTAAACGGACGCCGACCCCGCGACAGCCCTAAGAAGCGATGGCTGGATATCGTGAAGGCCGACAGTCCGACATGAGCGAAAAAGGGGTCAGGAAGACGCCCAGGATCGTGGAAAGTGAAGGAAAGCGAGTAGGAAACCGGACCCTGAGAAAGGCCGGGATAACGCTAGGTAGAAGAAGAAACGGAGCATGCAATAGCCCTCATCCTCCCAGCGTTTTTCCCGGTTGCAACTTAAAGGAGCCCGGCGTCAGCTCTTAAGAGTCCGCAGTAAGCACGATTCTCCATACAAACGTAGTTACGCTCTCATTTTAAAACTACGCGTTGGATTGTGACGAAACTTTGCATAGTAGAATTTAACTAAAACCGAATCTATCCTAACTTTTAAATGCGCGACCCAACGCCGGAATCGTCGTTGAACAAATCCGGGGCAATCGGGATTCGCATGTGAATGAGGAGGACGAGCATTCGACAACAATAAAAATAGATAATATATGCTATTAGAGTTGGACGCTGATCATGGACAATCGCGCCTTGTGTAAGCCTGTCAAGCTGGTCCAGATTGGACGGCTTATGTACTGTTTGAGCAATGATTGCATGGATCATACATACCTTCGTGTCCAGATAATCCAGTCTGTAGACAGCAACGCAAGCAGGCCTGCGAAGACCATGTTTATTATGGTATGAGACGGCTTATACCTCAGCCTTACTATGTGCTCCTCGCGCTGTTCATAGCTCTGCTCCTCGCTGCCGCGATGTCGCCCTCTCTGGCCGCACACCGCTCTACTCACTAGGTTACTTGCCTTTATTGCCGCTCTTTTGACTAGCGCCCAAAACCCGACAAAACAGGGAGCGGTGGGCATGACGAGTAATGCAGCCACACTACGTCCCTGCCTACCTTCCTCGCTATTTCCCTCGTCACTCGACGAGTGTGTGGCTGGCTAGCTTGCAGCAGTGGGCAGTTCAGCGGTGTCCAGATAGTGCAGTCTATAGAACAAGAGTACTGCGAAGAGCTGGTCGCCGCCGCGGAACCGGGTCGACCCCGCGGTCCGCGGACACAAAGCAGTTTATTATGTAGTGGGAGGCTCGGTAAGTGGAACGCTTGCAAGGATAATACATACCTTAACGCTGGCTTGCGGCAGTGGTCCCACCAGCGGCGTCGTGTCCAGATAGTGCAGTCTGTAGAACAACAAGTATGTCCGCGAAAAACTGGTCGCCGATGCGGAGCCAGTACGACCCGTCCGCGGGCACGCGGTTTATTATGAAGTGGGAGACTCGGTCTTCCTATCTGTGGAACAATTGCAAGGATAATGCATACCTTAACGCTGGCTTGCGGCAGTGCACCCACCAGCGGTGTCGTGTCCAGATAGTGCAGTCTGTAGAACAACAGGTATGTCCGCGAAAAACTGGACGCCGATGCGGAGCCAGTACGACCCGTCCGCGGGCACGCGGTTTATTATGAAGTAGGAGACTCGGTCCTCCTATCAGTGGAACAATTGCAAGGATAATACATACCTTAACGCTGGCTTGAGGCAGTGGTCGGACCAACGGCGTCGTGTCCAGATAGTGCAGTCTGTAGAACGAGAGCAACGCAGGCATGTCCGCGAAGAGCTGGTCACCGATGCGGAACCGGGTCGACCCGTCCGCGGACACCACTCGGTTTATTATGTAGTGAGAGACTCGGTCATCCTCCCTGTGGAACAATTGTTAAATTAGTTACTGTTCCGTACTTGGGGGTAAAACACCTATTTTATGTGGGTAAACAGCACATCTATCATGAGACGGCCGCGACATACTCTCGATTTTTCTCGCACTATACCTCTAGTTCTAAGTGTTCTAATAAGAGAGAGACGGATAGTGCGCGAAATTCCGAGAGAGCTCGCGGGCTGTCTCATGATAGCCGTGCTGAGTTGATATTTAATAATAGATAAATAGATGGGAGGTATGGCTGGTCACGCAGTGCGGTTATAAAAACGAGTGTTCTCAAACCGCAAATAAAAAAGTAGCAGGTGTTTATAATCAGGCGCTCAAATAAAGTTAGTGACACGACACATCTTGTGAACCGTAGGTACGTTACATTTTTAGCGGTTCTGAAACCGCTCGAGATTCATCGCACTGCGTAGCCGTATGCCTATTAGCAGATATTTAAATGGGGGCTAAACCAGTTTATAAATATGATATTGAAAAGGTTAGGAAGCAATGGACGCTTGTATTCAGTGCTTTTCTTAGATTCGGGTCCATCTCCCATGTCGGAATCCCCAATATATACCGATTTTCTGAAAGACCGAGCTCCGAAATAGTAGATGCAACTGCGACCTCAATTTAAATCGTAAATATCTGAGTGACGGACAATGGACATTCATTTCGTTCACAAAAAACTCTGGTTAAGACTGCCTTATAGTTGATATAATTATTTACTGCGTCAGGTCATGTTTACGAATCTGTCCCAAGGAAACTTGAAACAATAATTAAGATGCAATATGTAAAACCAGTACTGCGTTTTCCTTGAATCGTGCAGTACGTAGTAAATCATTTTGGGAGGTAAAATGTTTTTAACGATGTAGGCACAAAGCTCCTAGTATTTAGGCGGTTCACATCTCAGCCAAAGTAACGGACAATGTTTATCCATCGCTTTAGCTATGGATAAAAATTTGAAAATTTGAAAACCTTTCGACTCAACAAACATAGTCTTGATACACACGTCTTTCGATTAAAAAAACCGCATCCCTATCAGTTCATCGTTCTGGAGCTACGATGTCACAGAGAGACACAAATTATCAGTGATCGGATCTAGGATGCAATTTGGGGTGAACGACCTCAAACGTTTTGCTTATCGTGGATGTGTCTCGGATTTCCCGGGCTTTTGGGAAATGGGCTATTGTAAATAATACGTTTTTCGAGGGTTAAACAAAATAAACAAAATGAAAATATTCGCTATCTATATAAGAAGGTCATTTATTTTGCATGTACTTTCAAAATACATTTTATAACTCTTATCAACAGAAATGTATTGTATAAATAAACGAGTTACTACATTCTGAAACAAAATTAAAACAAACTCATCTTTCACATGCCACTGTCAGAACTGGACCAAACTGAAATGATCACACAGTCGAAGGTTCTGAGGTAACGATAACAAAGATAACATTAACAAAATAGTGATACTAATAACTAATAACAATTATTACTTTTACTTGTATACCCTGGTAAACATATAAGAATAATAAAAATACATAAAAGATAAAACATACAAGTTACGTTCAGTTCTTCTATGCACTAGGTACTGTAAACATTTTTGTTGTTATTACATTTTCTGTAATTTTTATACTATAAACTACTTAAAATTAAAAGTTATTTACCTTATTGTAAAGATAGGTAACAAAAAAAGTCGCGGGATTGTAAGTCATAGATATGACCCCGGATTGTTGTGGCACTGACGTCACAATTGGGTGATTTGGGGAGTAAATGGAATGGTAGAACAAAATGATACATAAATTATAAGATAAGATAAAAATGTATATTCATTTCACCAGAGAAAAACATAATTTCATTTACGGTACGTAATCGAATAAAATTTAATAAAGTCACAACAAATAAACGAATTTGCGGGTACTTTTGGAGGGTATAACAAAATTGGAAACACAATCACTAGAGATTTCAGAATCAATTTTGACTGTGGATATTTACGGTACGTAATCGAATAAAATTTAATAAAGTCACAATAAATAAACTAATTTGCGGGTACTTTTGGAGGGTATAACAAAATTGGAAACACAATCACTAGAGATTTCAGAATCAATTTTGACTGTGGATAAAGTTCGGAGCGAGCTATCAAAATTAATTCTGCACGAAAGTGGACGAAAAATATATGAAAAGTTGAGGTTCGTATTGAAAAAAAATTACGGATTTAACACATTGCGTGACATTAACAAACTTAATACCGGTCAAGAAATACAAATAAATCCAAGCAATAGTTACAAATATTGCTTTGACAACCGCAAACTTTTCAAATATGCTCCAATAACATCTGTCTCAGTGGAAAGAAGCTTTAATTTTTTGAAGTGGATATATTCTGCTAGAAGACGTAGCCTAACCGCAAGTCATTTAGAACAACTATTGATCTGTTACGGAGAGTCCGTTAACGAAAGAGCAACGTCGATATTTTAATCAACTGACAATTTATTTATAGGAAGATTCGCAATAATATGTATACCAAAAAATAATAAGTACAATTTCGTATTCATTAACACTATATGATATTTTTTATATTATCTTATCTTAATAAATCCGTATTAATTAATACTGTTCCATTTACTCCCCAAATCACCCTATTGTGACGTCAGTGCCACAACAATCCAGGGTCTAGTCATATCCATCTTAATATTACGGACTTAAACCCCGGGAAATTGCATCCTAGATCCGATGACGACATGTTAAACTTATAACAGCCTTATAACTTATATATACTTCGTTTTTGTCAAGGGTTAATAATAATCGTCATGTTAAGACGAGTAAGACTGTCATACCTCTTTACAAACTCTAAATAATATCAGTGGATCCACCAACCTGACGCACAACACGTAGTCCCCGTGTATCGTCCTGGAGTCCCGCACTAGGAACACGCCGCTCTCTGTCTCGCTGAGTAGGAGACGAGTGGCCTCCGAGACAGCCCGCCGGAGTAGTATTAGAGTATCCACCAACCTGACGCACAACACGTAGTCCCCGTGTATCGTCCTGGAGTCCCGCACTAGGAACACGCCCCGCTCTCTGTCTCGCTGAGTATGAGACGAGTGGCCTCCGAGACAGCCCGCCGGAGTAGTATTAGAGTATCCACCAACCTGACGCACAACACGTAGTCCCCGTGTATCGTCCTGGAGTCCCGCACTAGGAACACGCCGCTCTCTGTCTCGCTGAGTATGAGACGAGTGGCCTCCGAGACAGCCCGCCGGAGTAGTATTAGAGTATCCACCAACCTGACGCACAACACGTAGTCCCCGTGTATCGTCCTGGAGTCCCGCACTAGGAACACGCCCCGCTCTCTGTCTCGCTGAGTATGAGACGAGTGGCCTCCGAGACAGCCCGCCGGAGTAGTATTAGAGTATCCACCAACCTGACGCACAACACGTAGTCCCCGTGTATCGTCCTGGAGTCCCGCACTAGGAACACGCCGCTCTCTGTCTCGCTGAGTAGGAGACGAGTGGCCTCCGAGACAGCCCGCCGGAGTAGTATTAGAGTATCCACCAACCTGACGCACAACACGTAGTCCCCGTGTATCGTCCTGGAGTTCCGCACTAGGAACACGCCGCTCTCTGTTTCGCTGAGTAGGAGACGAGTGGCCTCCGAGACAGCCCGCCGGAGTAGTATTAGAGTATCCACCAACCTGACGCACAACACGTAGTCCCCGTGTATCGTCCTGGAGTCCCGCACTAGGAACACGCCCCGCTCTCTGTCTCGCTGAGTATGAGACGAGTGGCCTCCGAGACAGCCCGCCGGAGTAGTATTAGAGTATCCACCAACCTGACGCACAACACGTAGTCCCCGTGTATCGTCCTGGAGTCCCGCACTAGGAACACGCCGCTCTCTGTCTCGCTGAGTAGGAGACGAGTGGCCTCCGGCCGGGACAGCCCGCCGAAGTACCAGCTGCAACAAGACATTCAATCATCATCAATTAATTGACGACCAGTTTAGCCTAGTGGGTTACTACAAAATCTACAAATATTATGGGTAGCAAATCTGCCCTAATATTTTTGTGACGAGAATGAATATTTGTTTCCGAGTCTCGGATGATTTCAGTTAATTTACCCAAGTATTTATATGAATACGTCGTCAAGTACCCATAACACAAGCCTTATTGAGCTGACAGTGGGGCTAGTTCGATTTGTGTAAGATGGGCCAAAGAACTCGGGAATTCTACGAAGGCAGATCGTGGAAAGGCGCGGGTCTTTAACATGGATTATTCGCAGTAGTTCCTTCGGGCAGTACCTTTGAAGGAACTATTTATTAATATAAAGTGCGAACAAGCTTTATTCGCTGTAGTTGCTTTGACAGGAACTAATGCGAATAATCCTTCAATAATAAATAAATAAATAAAAATAATAAATATAAGGGGACTATCTTACACAAATCGCACTAGCCCCATAGTAAGCTCAATAAGGCTTGTGTTACGGGTACTAGACGACGATATATTTAATAGATATAAATACTTAAATACATAGAAAACATCCAAGACTCAGAAACAAATATTCGTGCTCATCACACAAATATTTGTCCTTACCGGGATTCGAACCCAGGACCTTCAGCTTCGTAGGCAGCGTCACTACCCACTAGGCTAACCGGTCGTCAAAGACTATAATAATTGTTCTAATAAGCAGTTTAACTTTATTTTTCTAGAATTCCAGCGGCACTACTAAGAAAATCGAATATTCAAGTTCGTATAACCCCATCTCTATTGCTCGAATATTAATGTGCGATAGAGACAGAGAAACCTTACTTCAAATTTCGGTTTTCCTGGTAATAGCTGTGTTCTTCGTAAAATGCCACTGAAACAGTTTTTGTCCAAGGCTGAACTAATTAACGGGACCGAGGTTCTTTACGCTCAACCTCTGTGATTAGACGCAATTAAGGATGGTATCAACAAATAATAGATTGTTGGCCTTGACTATGTCTTGAAGACGACCATTGATCAAAATATGGGATTACCTTACAGTTTCATTGGGTGTTGGAGCGCATGTGTGATAACCATCCAAAAACTTCCTACTTGATATGAAAAAAATGCTGCACTTTGTGATGAAAGCAAGCCGCTTTGCACAGTGGCAGTAGAGACCAACAGTCACAGTCAGTTAGTCTGGTCAACAAGAAGAGGACACGATGTCACGATCCTCAGCATTGAGGGAACGACTGTTTTGAAACAGAGTGTTTTGACCCGCAGCAGCGGAAGTTTCACCCCTTAGTTAATTATAAAACTTATTTGTATACCTACTGGTGATTTTGGGATCACGATCAGGACACAAAGTGAAGAGTTGTGTCGAACAACTTTTCCCATCAGACCTACCATTAAAGCGCAAATAAGACAGTTATTCCATACATTTACCTCTAATAAACTCACAGTGCAATATTATTTATTTCTTAGTTTTACCCTAATGTCCCAGAAGGAGGGTTTTGGTTATGTTTTTCGAGCAGCAGATGTATGTATGTGGACATAGGTACTTAACATTAGTTAAAATGAGCGCGGTCTCGCCAACAAACTGTTATCGCAGTTTGGCGAGTAACATAACATTGTTAATTGTTTTGTACTTTTGATAAATAAATTAAAAAAAAAAAAAAGGGAGGGGCGCCGCGGGACCGCTTTCCGCATGCGACCGCGTGAAGAAAGACAGGCCTGCCATTATCAAATTTAAGCCCGAAAGTGGTTTAAACAATCCAAATCCACTTTCGCCGAACAAACAGTTGCTTTCAATAAAAAGGAAAGTGTTTGCCGTAGAATCGTCGCGTGTTATTTTTTTTTTTTTTTTCTTCCGTCGTGTTACGTCTAACTGCGATCTGCATACACGGGGATGCACATGTGAGTGTTCACACGACTTTCTCCGACCGTGTTTAGTGTAATGCCACACTTATCAGGTTGACTTCTGATCTTCAAATATACAGGGTATCCCTAGGACGCGCGACTCTCCATACAAACTTAGTTTGCATAACATGAAACTGTATATATTCGCATTATTCCAGCGTGGTGTTTTAAAATGAGAGCCAAACTACGTTTGTATGAGTATTCGAGTTGTGTCGAGCATGCTGGGGACTCTTAAGGGGATGCCTCGATTCTTGTAAACAATAATGTTAGCAGAAATACACTAAGCCAGTAAGGGTAACATACCACAGTACAGTAGGGGTATATATAGGGTATATACTATGTAAGAACATCATTCAGAAATACATATATTATAATAGATAGTAAACACTCCCTCTGATGACCTGGTAAAGGTCGCGGGAGTCCGCTGGATGCGGGTGGCGAAGGACCGGTCATTGTGGCACTCTTTGGGGAGGCCTATGTCCAGCAGTGGACGTCTTTCGGCTAAACTCACGCTATGTCTGTCGCCTGTGGTGACATTTAATACGTGAGTTTAACCGTGGATTTATTATTAGTATTTTAGACATGTCTCAAAGTTCAAATTCGATTAATTCGTGTTCTTAGTCTATCTCGCTGCGACATAGCTCGCGCGCCGCCTTGTGACAAACAAGCTAGAAACTACCTCTGGAGTTAAAAGCGCCCTAAGCTACGGTGTCTTGCCAGGCTGTACGGTTGTTAGCCACCGTACAATGACGTCTGCCACAGCGACAGCCCGCATTCAGAAAGGGACGATGTCGTAAACAAATGTTAACAGTGTTTACGTTATTACTTCTTGTTTACGTTTGGTGGTAATTAACCTGTCTTTGCTTTCTGGGGCGATCGTAAAACCGGTTCCAGTCAACTGGGACTTAGTTACAAGCTATAGCTAGTCGCTGGCTATAGTTTATTTTTAATAGAACGAGCGAGCGAAACGATCAAGGATCGTTGGTTCAGCTTGGTCCAAAATTCTTTCGTATGTCCGGCTGTTCTCCTCTTCAAGTCACATGTCTCAACCGATGCTCGTCAAATTTTGTGAGCAGGTTTAATAATATGTTTAACCCCCGACGCAAAAGAGGGGGGGTTTATAAGTTTAACGTGTCTGTCTGTGTATCTGTTTATCAGCACGTCTATCACGGGACGGCGAGAAAAATCGAGAGTATGTCGCGACATACTCTCGATTTTTCTCGCACTATCTACTACTACTACTACCTCTAATTCTAAGTGTTCTAATAAGAGAGAGACGGATAGTGCGAGAAAAATCGAGAGAGCTCGCGCGCCGTCACGTGATAGCCGTGCTGTCTGTGGTATCGTAGCTCCCAAACGGATGAACCGATTTTAGTTTAGTATTTTGTGTCATAGATAATTTAATCCCGAGTGTTCTTAGCCATGTTTCATGAAAATCTGTTCAGCAGGTTTTTGAGATATTGGACTTTGAAATGAAAATGTCGGGGGTTTTTTAACTTTTCTAAGTTGTAGTTATTTCTTGGCGATTCAGTACTTTGAAATAACAGGAGTGCCGGTAGAAGTGAAAACTTGAATATTAACGTTGTGCAGTTTTGATATTTTGGAATGGTAAGGGAATAATTTTGCACGAATTGCTTTAATTATCAGTATATAATTTACTTTAAAAACAAAGTTTTAACCGACTTCAATTTAGTACCCCGCCAAGCCACGAGAACATTTCCACATTTCTTTACCAATTTACCACATGAACTGATTTCCGACAGCAAATGCGTTGATTATTAGAGAAAAAAACCCAATCGCTGTATGTGGGCCGATAATATTTGAGGACTTTCGTCGATTCCACAAGGATCATCCTTGGCACTTCATTAGTTACTATTTCAACGGAATCTTATCAGAATCTGTGATATACTTTTGTACTTTTAAGTACATAATTGAGGAATTCCATAAGTCATCTGTGGTCTTCATCATCAATTCCACTCCACCAATTTATGATTTCCGGATGTAAATACACGAGTTATAATAGAAAATACCAAAATCACTACACGCGTGCCTAATATAATTGAGGAGTTCCCTCAATTCCTCATGGATCCCATCATCGAATTGAATTTTCAAAAAATGGGACCCACCTGGAAGCATATACTTACAAACAAAAAAAATTTTTTATGAATCGGCTCATCAATGACGGAGTTCTGAGGTAACAAACATTGAAAAAAAATAAAAAAATACAACCGAATTGAGAACCTCCTCCTTTTTTTTCAAGTCGGTTAAAAAGGACTATCTTTTATGTGGTAAAATACAATATTCATTTATTGCGCTATCGTACACAAACATGTCAATTTACCTATATTACATTAAAAATTAAATGCTGGCTTCAATGACATTGTAACAGTTATTCGATCAGGTCACGTGTACGTCTTACGAATTTCCAATCTGACGAATCTGTCGGTCACGTGACCTGTCGCGAGTTTAACATTTTTTCCCCATCACCAAAAGTGCACAGCGTCGCTAGAGAAGTTTTCACTTCAAAAAAATACTAAAAAAACAGACAGGCTCTCGAGTTCTACAGCTCACATACCCACTAGTATTAACTTAACCCGGTCATAATGTACAGGGTAGTTCTGGAGACATAGGTAATCACACTTCAAACTCAATAATTGATCGCCATTTCAATGCTACCGCATTTATCCAAACAAATATGTATAGAAAATACATCTACTATTTTAGAAAAAACGGTGACTTTTAAAAGTAATTGTCACCCTTTGGTAAACATAACTTGGTGCGGTGTAACGTTACCAAATTGTGTAAAATAATATTTTTTTCCGTCTTGATTATTATTGATTATTATGTAATTTAATTTCCTTATCCAATGTAAACATGTGATGTAAATCTGGTTTTACACTAAAGCGTCCATAGCACCCATTTTTAAAACATTCTTAGTTAAATACTGTATTGTTTATGGTACTGCATTGGCAAACAAGGCAGTTTGGATCTTATCACAAGCTGATAAGATCCAAAACTGCAAATGACTGGTCTTAATGTTAAACACAGAACATTTGGATTGTAATTGCATTGCGGCCATATTTCTCAAGTGTTCATATTTTTAGATGGCACAGCCAAATAGTATTGCAATAACAATAACTTTTTATTAAGGTCAGGGATCTTTAAGGTGATGTTAATGGGGATTAGGATTTGGTGGGTTAGACAAATGTACAGTGAGCTGCAAAAATATCTAATCTATGCAACTGTGGTGTGTTCAAATATTATGACATCTACTATATTGTTTTCTAAGAATTTGAATATGTATGTAATCTCGCGAGTACTCGTTCATGTTTTACGAGACTGATTGTCGTACAATTCTCGTATACGATTTCACGAGGTTGCCAGATTAAACATTCCATATAAAACACAGCATGAGAAAAATTTCATATGACTGATGTATTAAAACCTATACTATTATTTTATTAAAACTGTATTACTTTCAATTACATTAAAACCATCAATATTAAATAAGGTACAAAAAAAATCTTTGTGTTGTATTTGAAAGATATTATATAATAATATAAACCACTACAATTCTGTTTATTTTATTTTATTTCATATGTTGATAATAATTATATGGAATTCATAGCAGATGATTCATAGAGATTTCACTTGTGTATTGCGAGATTTCGCGAGATTGCCTTCCCTAGTATCTAACTTTCTTTAACCAAATGAAAATATTGACTTGAATTATTTTAATCTTTTTACCATATTACTTTACCATGGTTTTATAATCATGTTTATTTAAGGCCTTTATTTGACTTGACATATCGCGTTGTGACACACCAGTATTGGTTCCACATTATTCTGGAGCATATCTCTGGAGCTTGAGCTGTGTAAATTATGAAATTAGTTTTACGAATTTGTAAAAGAGCTGTTTTCCTGTATTCATTTCCTGAAGCCTATGTATCTCTGTTGGAGAAAAGAGGTATGTAGGTACAATTGATGACAGACTGGCTGGTATGACTCTTGATGGATGTTTGAAGAGAATGTGTGACAATTCTCTGTCGGAAAAATATAGTTGTCAGCGGAGGCTGAAAAATATATTGTTAACATTTGATTTAAGTTTTTATATTGTATTGTGATATTAAATTAAAGTGTTGTACATTTATCAAGTGCGTATCAGTTTAATATGTGGTAGAAGGTACCATACACAACAGGTTATGGCAAGCACGATAACTTCCGGAGAACTGATACTTACTGTACCACTAGAGAGTGTGAACAAAGAGTGAAATACTTAATGTCGGAAGGAGTAGAATACAATAAGTAGAGAAAGAAACGTAATCGCTACAATGTCAAATCCAGGGTCGGGCCTTCCGTCTATAGAGAAACTGGCAGGTAATAATAACTATAATACCTGGAAATTTGACATTGAGTTAATATTAGTACACGACGATTTGTGGAAACACGTAGAGAGTGTTCCAGATGAAACCGATGCAATTGCTAAAAGGAACGATCAAAGAGCCCGCACTAAGATCTGCCTTCTAATCGAGAATCAATGCAAAGTACATGTTCGCAAAGCCACTACTGCGTATGAGACGTGGAACAATTTAAAAGCGGCTTACGAAGATAGAGGCATTAACAACAGATGTAGAATAATATTAGTAATATTTTCAATTCAATAACTGAATACATAACCGAGCTGTTGCATGTCAACAACCAACTAGCAGATTTGGGAAAAGAGATTGACGACGAGTTAGTAGCTGCACTGATGCTGCAAGGACTACCAACGGAGTACACGCCTATGAGGTTGGCATTAGAGAATACCAACGTAACATTGACATCTGATTACATCAAATCAAAGTTTCTACAGATAGATGACACCAGAACCTGCGCAAGTTCAAGCAAGCCTGGTCCGAGCTCCGCGCTTGCTACAACCAAATTTCAAAGAAAATTTGTTCAGAGGAACAAACAAAAGAAACCCGTAAAGTGTTTCATATGTGAAGGACCACATAAAGCCTGTGACTGTCCACACAATCCACGACAGTCGAAGATAAATCATATGGCGACGGCACTGATAAGTGGGAATCTAAAGAAGACTCATCAAGACGAGTGGATAATCGATTCGGGAGCGTCGGGAAATATGAGTTACAGAAAAGACTGGTTGAATAATTTTGAGAACTTTTACAGAAAGGTGGATGTGTGCTGCGCAAATGGTGGTAAGGTTTTTGGTGAAGGTATTGGTTCTGTACAGGATGCGTCACTTGATATTTCTGTAAGTAACGTGATGTACGTATCCGATCTGTCCTCGAACCTGCTAAGTGTAAGTTCTATGGTTCAAACCAAAGATAAAGTTGTAGTTTTTTCAAGAAAAGGGTGCGACATTTCCAATGTTGATGAATGTACAGTAAAAGGAAAACCATGTGTGACTGGAGTGCTTGATAAGGGTGTTTATAAAATAAAATGTACTTCACAGGCTACTGCACTAGCATCGACAGTAACAAACGAGATGGAGCTTTGGCATAAAAGGATGGCACACTTGGGGATACGTAACCTTACCTTATTAAGGGACAAACTGGCGACGGGGGTAAGTTTTCCAAATATTACAGATAGCAAATTGGACTGCGTAGCGTGCCTCATGGGCAAACAAACGAGGCAATCGTTTGAACGGAACAAGGCGACAAGGGCTAGAGAGATCCTAGAGTTAGTTCATTCGGACATAAGCGGACCAATGAACAGTAAGTCCTTGGGAGGATATACGTACTATATTACATTTATTGATGATTATTCGCGAAAAACTTTTGTGTATTTTCTGAAAGCAAAAAGTGAAGCTTTTGAAAAAATAAAGGAGTTCAAGAACTTTGCAGAGACTCAAACTGGAAACAAGCTTAAAGTATTGAGAACAGACAATAGAAGTGAATGGACATGGTATAAACCACCAACTTACGATTGCGTACACACCTGAGCAGAACGGCGTTAGTGAGCGTGCGAATCGAACCATTGCTGATAAAAGTCGAGCTATGTTGCAAGAAGCAGGACTTCCAGTAAGTTTTTGGGCAGAAGCAGTGAATACCGCGGTCTACCTGAAAAACAGAAGTCCCACCCTGGCAGTAAAGCGAATGACGCCAGAAGAGGCATGGTCAGGACGTAAAACAGATCTACGTCATCTTAGAGTTTTCGGATGTAAGGCATATATGCACATTCCCGAACAAAAGAGAACGAAATGGGATCCAAAAAGCAAGGAACTAGTCTTCGTGGGATACTGTGATGAATCTAAAGGATACAGATTGATTGATCCCTCGAATGGAAAACTGCATGGAGCTCGAGATGTAGTATTCTTTGAAAGTCAAAAGTATCAAGGACATAATTGAAGTGAGGTTTCTAGAGACGAAAATGAAAAGCACTTAGTAACAATAAATCTTGACGATCAAGAACAGCGATAAGAAACATCACAGCCTATTCAGCAGGAGCAGAGAATTCAGGAAGAGAATCTGGACTCAAATGATGGAGATCATTACGATATCAATACTGATACAGCTGAAGGCGACGACGAAGAGTGGGCGTCGACAGAAGAGAGACCTGAAGAAGAAAATAGAGAACCACGTTCTTCCGATCCAATAGTGGAAGAAAGAAGATATCCACTGAGAGAAAGAAAAGCTACTAAATTCCCTGATTTCGTTACCTACCACTCCTATCAAACAATAGGGGAAGATGACCCGCTTACAGTTCAAGAAGCGCTATTGAGAGAGGATTCTGAGCAATGGAGACAAGCAATTAAGGAGGAGTTGGACGCGCTAGAGAAGAATGGAACATGGAGCCTAGTAAAGCCCGACCCAAAACAAACGTGCAATATTGTTGATTCTAAATGGCTATTTAAAATAAAAAAGGAGCCGGGGAATAAAACTCGCTACAAAGCACGTCTGGTAGCAAGGGGCTTTAGCCAAAGAAAGGGCATAGACTACGACGAAACGTTCTCGCCGGTAGTTCGGCACAGTTCCATGAGAATGCTATTTGCCCTAGCAGCTAATCTTGGATCGAAGATTGACCACATGGATGTTAAGACCGCATTCCTCAATGGAAACCTTAACGAGAAGGTGATCATGCGGCAACCACCTCACTTCGCAGCAAAGGGGAAGGAAGACCATGTATGTTTATTAATGAAATCACTATACGGACTTAAACAAGCGCCTCGATCGTGGAACTTAAAATTGCATACAGAATTGCAACTGCTTAAGTTCAATAGATGCGAAAATGAACCCTGTGTTTATATAAGAACAACGGACAAAAATAGAATAATCCTGGCCGTTTATGTTGATGATATTCTCATCTTCTACAACAATGAGAGAGAAATGCAAATTGTAAAGGATGAATTAAGGTCAAAATTTGAGATGAAAGACCTGGGAAAGGCAGAGCTGTTTCTAGGAATAAGGATTACTCAAGAAAGTGACTTCATACAAATTGACCAAGAGGAGTACATCAATAAAGTTCTGAGAAGGTTTAAAATGGAAGAGTGCAAACCTGTCAGTACACCCGGTGTTCCAGGGCAACGATTCACAAAACCAGAAGAGCCACAGACACCTGATGAAAGCATACCCTACAGAGAATTAATAGGTTCACTGATGTACATTGCCGTGTGCTCTAGACCGGATATAGCTCACTCAGTGAACTTCATGAGTCAGTTCTGCAACTGTTATGAAGAAGTCCATTGGACTGCTACCAAGAGAATTTTGAGATACCTCAAAGGTACCAAGGGCCTGGGACTGAAATATTCCAAAGAGACATCTGGATATATTAAAGGTTTTGCTGATGCTGATCATGGAGGCAATCTTGTTGACAGAAAGTCATATTCTGGTAACGTCTTTATGATGGCAAACGGAGCTATTTCATGGAAAAGTTCAAAGCAGAGGAGTACAGCTCTATCTACAGCAGAAGCTGAATATATAAGCCTATCAGAAGCTGCTAAAGAAGCTATATTCCTGAAACGGTTCATAACCGAAATTATGGGAAAGGAGGAGCCTCCCATATTAATCTGTACAGACAGCCAATCAGCAATGGCCATAGCACATAATCCGGTGCAACATCAGCAAACGAAACACATTGATGTATGTTACCATTTCATTCGGGAGACGATTGAAAATAATGCAATTAAGTTGAAGTACCTGGATACAAAACAAATGGTTGCTGATGTTCTGACAAAAGCCCTCGTGAGAGAAAAGCATGAGTTTTGTCGCAGAGAGATGGGTGTGTGTTGAAGGTTGGTTGTTAGTGATTGAAAAGAACCTGAAGAGTGTGATTGAAGATGTGAAGTGTCTGAAGGCAACAATTGAGGAGGAGTGTTGGAGAAAAGAGGTATGTAGGTACAATTGATGACAGACTGGCTGGTATGACTCTTGATGGATGTTTGAAGAGAATGTGTGACAATTCTCTGTCGGAAAAATATATTTGTCAGCGGAGGCTGAAAAATATATTGTTTACATTTGATTTACGTTTTTATATTGTATTGTGATATTAAATTAAAGTGTTGTACATTTATCAAGTGCGTATCAGTTTAATATGTGGTAGAAGGTACCATACACAACAATCTCTAATTATTTATTTAAACTTTATTGCACAAAACCAAAATAATATACAAATGGCGGACTTAATGCCAAATGGCATTCTCTACCAGTCAACCATAAGGCCAAACAGAGACACTTGAAATTGGTGCAGAGTAAATGATCAATGTTTAGAGCGTAGTACAGACTTATTAAAACATAATCCTACATATATATAATTACATATTATTACTTATATACAAAGATATTGCCATAGATATTGTGAATGAAGTCAAGTAATGTATTATTTAGTTGCTTTCAGCATAACTTAAGGTGAATATCCACCAGTTTTCATTTAACTGACACCTAGCATGCTATAACTTCATGGGTTTTCCAGGAATGGATATCTAAATTAAATAGATCTTTCCTTTTAAACCTCATGTCCATTACAGAATTTAAATGTTATTCATGGTGTATAGGAAATAAATTATGTATCAATATATATTGTCATAACATAACCTAAATACTGTCTATTACCTAAATATTTACATCAGTGAATAAGAATGCAACAGGAAGCATACTAATATGTAAGAGAGGATATGTTCAAGGATTGCATACTTATTGCTAATTCCTAAGTCTACAGGAGTAAATATAGCAACTTTGGTAATTAATAATCAGGAACAGTACTTGCTATTTAAAATATCCAGTCAATTGTTGCCCAATTACAAAACAGTTGTTACGAACGAGATAATTCCGCCAATTAAGACATTCCATACCCGAATAGGAGATCGCCACCTGCCCCTAAGTACTTACTCTACCTGTCGGATCCCGGCTTCTAACTTATTATTATTATGTACGTACCTGGCCATGTCATTCTGGTCGAATGAGGCTCCGAGTGCCGGATTCGCCATGCCAAGATCTTCTTCTGTCCCAAAGAACTTCACAACCCCATCAAACAACCGGAAGCGACACTAAAACCTCAGTCCATCACTCGCGAGAGCCCTAGGGCTGTCCGCCGCCACATTCAGATCCGATTTCTAACTTCTACACGTATTTTTATCACCAACTATCAACTGTCCCACAGCCCGAATAACAGGCAATTAGGATTAGGATTTGAGATTTGTTGTTGCACTTTCGGGTCGTGTCAATACTCCATGATGTTCACGTCGGAACACATGTTTCCACATTCATATCGCACTGACTAAACGTCTTGGTTAACGCGCACGACACCGATATATTCTTCTGGACGTATAAACAAATAAATCTATAATTAAAACTGAATTAAAAATATCTTCCACGGAGTCACACAACTCACACACGCGAAGATTCGCTGATGAGGCACAGACAAAGTTTCGTTTTTATTTTTGTTTGATTGACGCATAATCTTCTACGTTTCTCTTGGTTATAGACTGAGCTCTATGATATCGATATGTCAAATGTTAAATTGAGTAATTTTGAGAAATACTGTTGTTTGCTTATTAATTTGTGTGCCCGTTTTAGTATTTAAATGTGACAATAATTTTCATGACTTCGTTTGTTATAAAGAAGTAATTGTAGTTGTAACAATTTTTGATCGGGCAACACTAATCTCATTACACATCACCTTCGAAATTGTAGTCTATGGTTTGTGTCCATTGTTTTTCTACAATGTTATTTTTCTGACTGCTGCTGGTGGACGAAAAATTTGGTCTCGCGGAGTAGTGAGTGGGTTTGTGCTGGTGTTCGTGCTCGATATTGTGATTTATTAGTAATAGATCACGAAGATGTCGTCACCGAGCGCTGGGAAACGTCGGATGGACACAGATGTCATCAAACTGTATCCTTTCTTTGTTATCGTCATTACTAGCCACCCTACTGCGTTGGAGGGCCTCCATGTAAATAACTGCCTGAAGGGCCATCAGCTGATTGTCACAGCCCCAATTTAAAATCGATATGGTCTGTGTATATGTTAATTTTCCATGTTATTTCCCTATGAATTATCATGTGGAAAGTATTTGCTAAATAATTGTTGATGTTGATTAGACCTTAGGCTATTTATCTGCAAAAGAGCATGCAGTCTTTGTGTGGCTCCGTGGGCCTACGTATCTATATATAACACGTTGATAAACACGTACATTACTTTACTACGGTCGCGCGTTCACGGCGCTCTTCCGTGTGTTAGATTGTGATATTGTATTTCGTAATTCGTTATGTAGGCCACGGTCTTAGTTGCGCATTTTTTTCTACACTGCGTTACGGTCCTATGCTCGAACGGATTATACATAAGCTCAATTCTATTACACGTAATTAAATGCTAATTGGACGTTAATATAGCTATGGTGCAATAAAAATATAGCTATGTAGTAGCCTCACCCTTGGCCATTGTCAACAAGAGCTTTTAATTGATAAAGCAATAAAAAACTATAACTAACTAGTCTACTGTCTATCTCAGTGTGTTGACCTTGCTGGTATTTAATTAGCATGCCTGTGGTATATTTAATTTTATCAAATAACTGGGGTCACTGTGAAGTTCATTGTTTCTTTGGTATTTTGCCAAACAAAGGAAATGTATGGTTTATATTTATCATAAACAACTCTACTTGGTAAATACTGTACCATGTAGAATATATAACTATGGAGCATAGTTTAAAATAGATTATGTAGATTTTAACACTTGATAGTCATGCATATACCTAATTAGTAATAAAAGATACTTAAATTAGTATTAGGTATAGGGTGGATAAAATACTAAAACTGAAAGTACCTTATTGTTACATTGTCAAGGCAGTCTCTTATATAATATAATGAATGGATTACTTAATTACCTCTAACAGAAAGTTCTAATGATCATTAGGGAAAGTAAAATAAAAACACAGGTTCAATCTGTTCTTTTTCTTTTATGGAGTGGTGCTTGTTGGCTGTGATTAATTCATAATTTTATATTGTTCCACCTTTTTATAACCACTTACTAGAAGTGAATAGGTATTACTGAAATAGAAAGTACAACAAATTAACAGCATGTATATTCAATTCAACATTTATTTCAGGTTTTTGGACTCATATGTGTTAGTTGCTATAAATTAAATTAAGTGTTAATAGGTAAATAAATAAATATAACCTTTACATTAATTGAATTATTGAATATTTTTTAAATGATGGGTGTGTGGGGACATCCTTGGCATTTACTATTATTTTAGTATAGTTAGTATGTATACATACATCTTTATAAAGTAATGAATTAATAGAATTTTAAAAAAAATATTTATATCCAACTAATTTTAATACTAAAAATATGAATATAAATGTTTCACTTTCCATGTTAAAGTTATCGCTCAGAGAATACCTTTCATGTAATCTTTTAAAGGATTTTACTGACTCAATGACTCTAACTAATTCATGAGTCTGATATGTCACCGTAGTAACAATACGAGTCATGACAGGATGTGCCTTGGCAAATCAATAACCACTGTCTAGGTCACAATAGGTAAATTAAAGGTAAAACAAGAATGAATGATTATTTATTACTAATGAATACCATTTGGTTTTTTATAATGTTAATTGAGAGGGGAGGCCTTTGCCCAGCAATAGGTGTTTTTTTTCATCACTTCCTAATAAATTGTAATTACAAGTACATAGTCAAAGAATCTGATTATGGCTTAGGAGCCGACCGCAGATAAAAAAGTTAAAAAAAAAAAAACGAGCATGATTAAAAAAATGATAAATGTATTGTATTTGATCATTATTTTTTTATTAGTTTTAATTCAATTATTAGAATTAGAGAAACCCAATCAGTAATCTAGGAATCAATCATACAAATCATTCTTAGTTTTTTTTCACGACATGTTTATAATTATCATGATTCATGATCATGATACTTATTCAAGGTGATGATTTCTTAATTAGGTTAGGTATTTTTTACATATTTTTCCGTTCGCTTCATGTTTGTAAAACATCATGCATAATGTATGCAATCATATTCAACAGCAATATACAGGGTAGGTGGGCAAAAATGGTCCTAAATAATACAGAAAATCTATTCCTACAAAATAGACATAGAAAAGATTTAACAAAACAGACTTAAAAACTATA
Source organism: Epinotia bilunana (assembly GCA_947049275.1). NCBI lineage: Eukaryota > Metazoa > Arthropoda > Insecta > Lepidoptera > Tortricidae > Epinotia > Epinotia bilunana. The sequence goes on along the minus strand of OX346275.1, from coordinate 3,661,041 downwards.
CAGTAACATACGAGGCATAACAGTGTGGGATGCTAAAATACATTATTTCCTAGAAGAAAGACAATTACAACTGATTGTAACAAACAAGTAGGAAGACTAAAAGTGATTAAAGAAAGGAACAGGTACTTTTTACAATGACTAAACGTTGTTTTTTTCGTTATTCTACAAGGCAATGGCGGTTTGCCGGCATGAGCACTGAGGCTCCAGTATAAGTTTTACCGAAAGAAAACGTTACGATCGCGTTTGCGTTTTACCCTCAATTTGTATGGGATTTGACAGCTAAACGCAAACGCGGTCGTAACGTTTTGTTTCGGTAAAACTTATACTAGAGCCTCTGATCTCAGGTTTATTTCTGTTACAGTCAGCATCCTATGATGCTGATGATAAGATGATGAGTGACCTTGCCTACGAAGCTGACAGTCCTGTGTTCGAATCTCGGGAAGGGCAAATATTTTGTGATGAGCATGAATATTTGTTTCTGAGTCTTGTATGTTTTCTATGTATTTAAGTATTTATATAAATTAAAATAACATCTCGTGACCACGGATGGCGCGACACATCCGAAACGTCGGTAGACCTCAGAGAGCTATATAAATAAGTTATTGAGCTTACTATGGAGCCAGTCGATTTGGTTAAGATTGTCTGATGCTAGCAGTTGCACTGCTAATTCTACACTCGCGGGCAAAAAATACGGGTCGGTAAAATACCGTCATATTTCCTAAAATAGTGCGTAAGAGGTTGTACAGTTAATCCTGTCATGATCTTTATTTAATTTTACATATAAACTGCTAATAACAGTAAAAAATATAACGTTACCAGGTTTAAATCGGACTCGTAAAAACCCATGAAAAAAAACAACGTTAACGGAGCGAGATATCGCAAAAATCGTGATTTTTGGATATCGATATTTTTATGATAGGATCCAGGAAATTGTTAATACAGTTGGGTATTGTAAAGAATACCATATTATGTAAATAGAACAAGTATTAAATATTTTAAAAACCTATTGCAGTTATTTAATTTAGGGTGACCCGTATTCTTTGCCCGCGAGTGTATTTCATATAATCTGCCCCTTATGTAAATTTATGCATATGACATTCGACAGTAACTTGCGATCTTTGATACCACCAAGTACATTACCGTTTGTATGTAGGAGCATGATTACTCATTGGCATACTTTTAAGTGATGAATCACTATCGTATGATTACATGGGCAGAGGGGCTGCCGCGAAACGAAAAAGAACTTCGTTCGTGTATCTCCCTCTCTGTCGCTCGAACTGGCAAGTGCGACAGAGACGGAGATACACGAACTAAGTACGTTTTTGTTTCGCGGTAGGCCCTCTGGGTTCAGAATCTGAACCGTAAATAAACTGATACGGTCACCCAGTGGTGGATCCCGAATTTTAGGTTGGTGGGACTTGACCCCGCTGACACAGTAAAAAAAAACGGTAGATACAGGTCGACACTCGTAAAAAGAGCTCTGGCGGCCATACATTTTATATGGCCGCCAGAGCTCTTTTTAGGCAGGCGTGTAAATAAATAATTGAATAAATATTGGAGGCCACTCTTACACGAATCGAACTAGCCCCATAGTAATCTCAATAAGGCTTGTGTTATGGGATGACGAATAAAATTAGGAGCGGGGCGCTTCCACGTAGATTGACCGATTATAGTAGCGTACCTAGGCTTTTCTCGAGTTGATCATATTTTTGTACCCAATATTTTGGCCAATAAAAAAGAACCGCTAAAAATATTGATACAATTATGCAGTCATTCAAAGTCTGTCTGAGCGATCGCAAATCAAAGCCAACAACCCAGACGTATCGATTTTTGCGTTCGTTACCGGGTTGGCGTGTCAAATGCTAGACAATCAATATTGCAATCATTTTCATCAGTGCATTTAAAACTTTGCGATTTGTTAAAATATTCATAAAGCAGTTTAGCACGTCTGTCATAAGACGGCCGCGATATACTCTCGATTTTTTTCGCACTATACCTCTTGTTCTAAGTGTTCTAATAAGAGAGAAACGGATAGTGCGAGAAAAATCGAGAGAGCTCGCGCGCCGTCTTTCTATAGCCGTGCAGTCAAGGAAATGCGACTACGCGTGATTAAAGACTTAAAGAGCATCGATTTTGCACTATAATCAGTTTTATATTTAACCAGCTTCTGCCCGCGACTCCGTCCGCGTGGAACTCGTTCATATTCTCTCCCCCATTTCACTCTCTCAGGGGATGATTTCCGTGATAACAACTATCGTATGTAAGGACATAACGAGACTCAAACAATCTCTATACCTACCAAATTTCATCTAAATCGGTGTGAAGAGGTAACAGATAGCTAGACAGAGACACTTTCGCATTTATAATATTAGTATGGATTTCTCCACTGGTTGTCTGGAAGAGCTCTTTAACGTTAAAAGCGCCTGTTGATTTACTTGTCTCCCTGTGTCTTTGAACAGCCGAGTTCATCAATATATATATATGTATGTTCATTGTTCCCCAAGGTTCAGAAATATATACGCAAGTCGCGTTCACATATTTGGAATCACTTTTTCCGTGCACATATTTTCGAACTCGCCTAGGTAACTGCTGTGTTTATAAGAGGGGTGCAATAAAAGGAATTTATACGGTATTGCATATTGACAAATTTCATCAATACTTAAGAAACAGATTTTTTATTGGAACGAGCAACGATTGAATCCTTAAACGTACTGGCAGGCATATACTGTAATAAAAAAGTTTCACGCTGACTAGGCGAAATTCGATCTTATGTCTTATCGTACAGCTAAAGCCTGAGGCTGACGCGTCCTTTTCGTTTATTTAGCCCCTTTTTACAAGCTTTTTTGCACTTGTTTTGCACAAATATGTATTAGATGAGGTAGGGCACAGCGAAATGTCATCCCGCTCGAATTTGGAGCAGCCCAACTGCGGAAGTACCTCCGCCTTGCAGGAGACCACAGCCATAATAACACTACTACTTGCTCTGTAGTAGTGTTGTGTTCTGGTGGTGAGCAAGGTCGCCAGAGCTCCCGAGGATGCGTTGTGTTGAGAGCGAGGGAATTTGTTTATAGGCTGCGGTGTCCGCTGACCATCAGGCGGGCCGTACGCTTGTTTGCCACCGTCGTTGTATAAAAAAAGTGTGTTGTCCAAAATGTGTATCCGATTGAACTGATGGCATACTTATGTAAGTTCGGTGATAATGCAATAGTACCTATGTTACCTCCGAGCTGATCTGATGATGGAGACAGAAGGTGCCCATAGCAACTACTAAAACCACACAAGATAACCCTGTCGTGTTTGAGCTCATTAAAACCAATCAAAAAAACTAGTATTTGATGACTGCAAAAAATTAGTTGCTTAAAGCTTGTCCTAAAAAAATGCTGAAACTAACAAAAACACAAGTATACTCATATCCATATACCCTTTTCTTCATAAAGTTTCTTTGTTCTAATACATTTGTGGCAACCTTGTTGCACAACAGGCTAGGCTGGTTGGAAATATTAAACATAGAGATGTCTTGATTTCTTTCTGTCAAGTGTGACACAGAGTTTTTGTCTACGAACGCTTGTGTAGTCCTGAACATATTATTTATATTCAGATTTGAGTATGTTTTAATACACCTATCCCAACTCTAACTGGCATTTATTTTCACCTGAGATCCGAGGAAGATCATTGAATACGCAACCGACCCAATAGGACGAGGAGGCGGAATAGCGGGGGCCTTGCCCATGCTGGCACCCGCGCGCGCCCTTTAAACTCCTATATTGGTGACCCCGACGTTCGGATCATAGTTTCTGCCAAGTTGGAGAAATTCGCTGCAGAGAAGACCCGAAAATTGTGTGTCATAATTGTGCAGTGAAATGGCGGATCATTTATAACTATAATTATTTTTTCGTATTTCTCGCTTGTGTCATCGTTGACATGTCACAATTAGTGCCGCCGAACAACGGAACATTCGATAGTGTGCTACGAAAACAGCGGAAGTGTTTTCCATAGACTATCCTATCCTGCCGTGACCGTTACGTTTGACTTTTCGTTCGTACTTTTTCAAATCGATTTTGATTCTCCGGTGCCCGTCACTATTTTGTCAACGTCAAGACTTCAAAAGTTACGTCAAATGGTGTTTTGTAAACAAACTTTTAGTTTTCGTTTTTAGTTTTAATGAAATAATTACTATTAATTGAGTTGTTTGTGATATACGTAAGTGTTAGTTATAGTTCAGTATCTTATGGCCAGCCTGCCTGGGTAAGTTTTAACTGTACTTTTTACAAATTGTGTTATACTGCATGTGTTGTTTTTATTTTGACAATTTGTCTTTCGAAACATTTCTTTTCGATTTCAATGGTATGATTTGCACGTTTTAGTTAATTTTATGTCATTATTGTTCATACTTAACATTTGCATTTGTGTGCTACATTAATATTAACTTGTATTTGTTGCATCAGCGTTGCTATACCACTAACCCTACACAACAATACTCATATTTACTTAGCTAGTCTAACCAGATCGTATTGTTTGCAAGTTTTTTGCATATTTGTTTAAGTGTGTGTTAATAACTATGGCTGACGAATTACGAGCTTTGGTTGAACGCTTGGAAGTTGAAAATGCTGCGCTTCAGCAACAGCTAAAGCCGGTGCCTGAAGTGTGTAGAGTTGCTGTCAAATTACCAACCTTTTGGCCTGATAAACCTGCGGTGTGGTTTGGGCAGGTTGAGGCTCAGTTCCAGATAGCAGGTATCACCGCTGACCGCACCAAATTCAACTACGTCGTTGCCCAGCTAGATCAAACATTAGCTGGCGAAGTGGAAGACCTTATCACACGACCTCCAGTCGACGGTCAGCAGTACACCAAGCTGAAAGAAGAGCTCATTAGACGACTGTCTATGTCTGAAGAGCAGCGGGTACGTCAACTGATTAGTGTAGAGGAACTCGGAGATAGACGTCCATCCCAATTTCTCCGTCACCTGCGCTCACTTGCTGGCAACGCACTTTCTGACGAGAATATACTGCGCCAACTGTGGCTACGCCGACTTCCACAACAAGTGCAAGCTATACTTGCATCACAGGCTGAACTTAGCCTAGACAAGCTGTCTGAACTAGGTGACAAGGTCATGGAAATCTCAGGGTCCAAGCAAGTATTCTCTTGTGCAACCCCTGCCATCGCTGGTTCGTCTTCTAACCAAGACACTCTTTCACAGCGCATGGAACGTTTAGAGCAACAAATTGCTGCCTTAGCGGTCAACATCCGGCCCTCTCGCACGCATCAGCGTTCTGCGTCTTCGTATCGCTCGCGCTCGCGCTCTCGTGTTTCCTCATCGAGGGATGGTTCCAAGGTATGTTGGTACCATAAGAAATACAATGAAAAGGCAAATAGGTGTATAACCCCGTGTAGCTGGAAACCTAGGGACCAGGGAAACGCGACGAGCAATCAGTAGAGGCGGCAGCTGATTGTACTAGTCCCGGCCGTCGAATTTTTGTCACAGATCAGAAGTCTAAACACCAGTACTTAGTTGACACTGGTTCAGATCTCTGTTGTTTCCCTCGCCGTCTCCTTAGAGGTCGCTACCAACGCAGCGATTACAATCTGAGCGCTGCCAATGGCAGCTCAATTGAGACATACGGCACCGTTTCCTTGCACTTGGACTTAGGTTTACGCCGCGATTTCCATTGGAACTTCGTGATCGCTGACGTTGCGACACCCATTATCGGTTCCGATTTCCTTTGTTATTACAACTTGTTACCTGATTGTCGCTATCAGCGCCTGGTGGATGGTAATACTAAATTACACGTACCTGTATCTTTCTCAGGAACTTCACAGCCAAGCGTCAAAGCCGTACAATTTGGTAGTTCTGCTTACGCGGACGTACTAGCTGAGTTTCCGGAGATTACTCGACCACCAGGTTTGCCTAGAGTAGTAAAGCACAATACTGTGCATTATATCACAACCACTGATGGTCTACCTGTATCCTGTCGACCACGCAGATTGGCCCCACAAAAACTTGTGGTGGCTCAAAAAGAATTTGAGGACATGGTTCGTTGTGGTACTGCAAGGCCTTCCAAAAGTGCTTGGGCCTCGCCATTACACATGACTTTAAAGAAGGATTCCACCTGGCGTCCATGTGGCGATTATCGCGCCCTGAATGCCAGGACTGTTCCTGACAAATACCCTCTCCGGCACATCAACGATTTCACCAACAACCTTCACGGCTCACGAGTGTTTAGTACTCTCGATCTAGTAAAAGCTTATCATCAGATTCCCATGTTTGAGGACGATATTCCGAAGACAGCCATCGTAACTCCGTTTGGCCTCTTCGAATTTCCTTTTATGACCTTCGGTTTACGAAATGCTGGTCAAACCTTCCAGCGCTTTATCGATGAGGTCACACGGGGTCTCGATTACTGCTTCCCTTACATCGATGACATACTCGTATTTTCGCCTGACGAAGCCTCCCATAAGGAGCATCTTCGAGGTTTGTTTGGTCGTTTGCAAGAGTACGGAGTAGTGATAAACCCATCTAAGTGTGTCCTGGGTGCAGAACAGGTAAAATTTCTTGGACAAAATATCAGTGGTGAGGGAGTGCAACCTCCATGCGAACGTGTAGCCGCATTGCTGGAGTACAAACCTCCTGAAACAGTTAAAGGTATGAGACGATTTCTAGGAGTTTTAAATTACTATCGCCGCTTCATACCTCAGGCTGCTAAATTTCAAGCCCCTTTGATTAATGCGGTGGTGGCTACCAACAGCAAGGGTGACAAACCGTTCCCATGGACTCCCGAGCTGCATGAGGCATTTGAGAAATGCAAGCAAAGCCTTACAGATGCTACGCTCCTTCATCATCCTGTGAACGACGCCCGTTTAGGCCTCTTCACGGATGCATCTAGCGTGCACGTTGGCGCCTGCTTGCAACAAGAGGTAAATAATCAGTGGTGCCCACTGGCGTTTTTCAGCAAGAAATTGACTCCACGCCAGTCGGAATGGCCTGCTTATTACCGAGAGCTTTTAGATGTGTACGAAAGCGTACAACATTTTCGCTATATACTCGAGGTACAGCATGCCACTATTTTTACCGACCACAAGCCTTTGTTGTACGCTTTCGTACGACGCCGAGAAAAGCTACCGCCACCGCAACTTAATCAGCTGTCTTTTATTAGCCAGTTTACCACCGACATTCAATACATTCGAGGAGAGGATAATGTCGTTGCCGACGCACTGTCGAGAGTTGAAGCGATCTCATTAGAGGCGGATTACGCTGCTCTTGCTTCCTCTCAGGCTACGGACGACGAGCTTGTCAGCCTACGTCAGGCCAACAGCTCCTCTCTCAAGCTCGAAGATGTCTGCATTCCGGGGACACACATTACTCTCGTGTGTGATACTTCCACGGGTAAACCCCGCCCGTATGTGACTTTTGCATTCCGTCGTGGCATTTTCGAAAAACTGCACGGCCTAAGTCACCCAGGTGCACGTGCGACTGCAAAACTGGTCAGCGACCGGTATGTATGGCCTGGCATTAGAAAGGACTGCCAGAGATGGGCAAAGAACTGTGTGCCATGTCAACGTAGCAAGGTGACAAGGCACGCCTGTACGCCCCTAGGCGAATTCACTACGCCATCAGCCAGACTGCGCCATGTCCACCTGGACATTATTGGCCCGCTACCTCCATGCAACGGTTTCAACTACTGCCTCACGGCCATTGATCGCAGCACGCGTTGGCCGGAGGTATGGCCGATGGTTACCATGACAGCGGAGGAAGTAGCTGAGACTTTTACAAATGGCTGGATTGCCCGATTCGGTGTTCCGACTATCGTCACCACCGACCAGGGCCGCCAATTTGAGTCATCGCTTTTCCAGAAGCTGTTGCAAGTGCATGGTGCCACGAGGAACAGGACGACCAGCTATCATCCACAGGCTAATGGAATGGTGGAACGTCTCCACCGCCAATTGAAGGCTGCTCTGATGTGCCACGGCAGCTCGTGGATCAGAGCACTTCCAATGGTACTCCTTGGTATTCGTACCGCTTTAAAAGAGGACATTGGCTCTTGCGCGGCCGAGTTGCTGTACGGCGAACCACTGCGACTTCCAGGCGAACTGCTTGTCACTCCTGTCGCATCCGAGCGTCCCACTGACGTCTCCGATTTCGTCAACCAGCTTCGTGTCAAGATGGCTCACTTTCGACCAGTTCCGGCATCGCATCACCATCAAAAAGCAATTTTCACATTCAAGAACCTGTCAACAGCGACCCACGCGTTTCTTCGCGATGATACTGTGCGTCGTTCCTTGCAAGCTCCTTACACGGGACCTTATCCAATCTTGCGCAAGACGGAGAAGACGATTACCTTGCTGATTAGGGGTCGAGAAGCGGAAGTTAGCATCGACCGCGTGAAGCCAGCTCATATGATGACTGACGACACTGTTTATTCGCGTCCTGCATTGGAACGTGACCAGCTGGTTACGGGTGCTCCCTCAGCTCTCCCGGTTCCTGGAACTGCAGTCTCTCCTGCGCTGCCTGCGCCAGCTCCCGCACCAGACTCCTCTCAAAAACCTTCGTACATTACCAGATCTGGTCGACAAGTAAAATTTAAAATATTTGACTAGTTTTATGCGAGGTTATGTTTCTCCGTAGGGGGGTGGTGTGGCAACCTTGTTGCACAACAGGCTAGGCTGGTTGGAAATATTAAACATAGAGATGTCTTGATTTCTTTCTGTCAAGTGTGACACAGAGTTTTTGTCTACGAACGCTTGTGTACTCCTGAACATATTATTTATATTCAGATTTGAGTATGTTTTAATACACCTATCCCAACTCTAACTGGCATTTATTTTCACCTGAGATCCGAGGAAGATCATTGAATACGCAACCGACCCAATAGGACGAGGAGGCGGAATAGCGGGGGCCTTGCCCATGCTGGCACCCGCGCGCGCCCTTTAAACTCCTATACATTGTTGGTGCTGTTTTTCGCAGACATTTTTTTATCCCATAAGTCACCATAGAGGCTTCAATTCACATTTAGAACAAAATTATAATAATCTAGGATATTTCAAATGTCATCCTAGGTACAGTTATTTTATATCAGCAAAAAACCGAGATTTCTCACGATGTCACGACGGTCTTTATCTAGTCGCACGATAGCGACGCGAACTTATCTTTTATCTCGAGCTAATCTTATCTTTTTCCACTTCGTGATTTGACTGAAACGTTTATTTACAAACGACGGCCAAAAATAATAGGTGGGGTAGGTAGTAAGATAATCTACTATGAGAACATGGGTTTTAGTGTGTTCATTGCACAAAACAAATACGTGCAAATGGCGGACGTAATGCTTGAAGGTATTCTCTACCAATCAACCATTGTGTTGTGGGCGATGGGCTATCGATTACTAACCTATCACTACAAATATTTAAAAAAAATACCAAGTCAAAAACTTTTTTGCAATAAAAATAATTATATAATATAAAAAAATATAAAAAAAATTGCAAATAGGCCACAGGGGCACTTTTACAAGCCAAAATGTATATTTATTGATTCTAAATTATATAGAAAAAAATAACAATCCATAATTCCTAGAGATGTATAAAGTAATATTTAACTTGTACAATTTGTCAATTTCTAGAAATGATTTCTGATTCATGTTGTTTCCGTGTATACTTTATTTCTAGCAAATTTTATATTGTTTTTTGAATTCCTCTAAGTTTTCCTTAACTGGTATCCTCAGTATCGAAAGCAAGCACGAGGTGACCATATTGGGCGGGCTGAACGAGTTTTGCGTGAAATTCTTCGGTCCCCCAGGAAGTGAGTAATCATTTCATATCATTATTTACTATGCATGGCTCGTGCGATGATATTCTTTATACTAGTTTTGTTCCTGGTTTTAGCAGACTCCTGATTTTATTCGAGTGTATATTGTATATGAAGTAACTAAAATCAATTTTAAACTGAACGCGCGTCCGATGTGTTTAAGAGGGAAGAATAGCTTTGCACCAGCTGGCAGCTCGCGGCTGACAATAGGTACTTTTTGATGAAATTTCCATTTCGGGCGAAAACGGTTTCCACTAAGTAAATCTTAACAAATCACATTGATTTTGATGTCGATCTCTTCGATAGGTTTCGCTTTGAAAAAAAAATGTTGATGGGGTTCCCATATGTTTGAGTTTACTGCAAATTTTGAAAGGAGGAAAACCTATAAACCTAGTCTTTCATTCTAATTACTAAAAAATCATTAAGATTGGAAAATATTTAGAAGTGGATTTTTTTTTCTCTTTTTGTATTGACGAGTATGTATCACAAAGGTATTCTTCCCTCTTAAGTAAATGGACAGAAGATCACAGCTATAATAAAACCACTACTTGCCTTGTGCATTGGTGATGTGTTCCTGGTGGTGAGGAAGGCCGCCAGCAGACGGCCGCGACATACTCTCGATATTTCTCGCACTACACCTCTTGTTCTAAGTGTTCTAATAGGAGAGAGACGGATAGTGCGAGAAAAATAGACAGAGCTCGCGCGCTGTCGCGCGATAGCCATGCAGACCTGCCAAAGATGCGCCGTGTTGAGTGTACATATGTCTCTGGTTGTCAATACAACGAGTCCTCAAATCAATAAGGAGCTATAATCGGCAGCGCTCTTGTGACTTTTCTGGCGACGCGACGGGATCTGCTTTTGTGATGGCAGGCCGTATGTCAGTTTGCCAACGCCGTAGTGTTAAAAAAGAACCAGACCCTATATTGCAACCTATTTGATTTGCTTGCCAGATTATAACTCGACTAAATCTAAACTTAAGTGGCAGTGGGCGGGGCACATAGCACGTAGTACCGATGGCCGTTGGGGCGGAAAGGTTCTCGAGGGCGCGGCGTAGGTAGACCCCCCCAAAAGGTGGACTGATGACCTGGGAAAGGTAGCGGGAGTCCGCTGGATGCGGGTGGCGCGGGACCGGTCACTTTGGCACTCCTTGGTCCAGCAGAGGACGGCTTTCGGCTGACATGATGATGATGATGATGAATCCTTTATTGCTCTCATGTATTAATACATCAGGTCTTAAATATCTTACAGTCTATAGTCTATAGTACATGATACCCTGTCAAGGTATTGCAAATCCTTCGTCTTAAGGGGATGTCTTGATTTGAGTCGTACACGCCCCCTAGACAGAGACACGGTGATGCCTTCCGCCCGCGAGAAAAAGTAAGATAAAATACTATAGTAGTAAATTGAGTGTGTCGTAAAATAATGTATCGTTTGAGTAGGCTAAGTAAAAAAAGGAAAATACAGACCCAACTTTGGATTTTTATTCCATCGAGGAAATTTTAAGCAATCATGTATCGATAAAATCAGATGAACAATCATATAGTCAAGAATCATATATCTGAAAATCAGACGTTATTGTTTCTTAATCTAGTCAGAACGGCGTTTCAAAGCACGCGATAATTTCCAATGCACCGCCTAAATTATATTCGGAAACAACATGCGGATGTAATAAAAACAAATTGCTAGAGATAAACAAACAAGTCAAATAACAAGCTTCTTGACGTTATTTATGCACCAGTAATCACAATCATAATAGTGTATTGCACCATGGTAAATAAAAGTTGTTACAATATTATAAAAGTATAAAAGTGACGTAGTGACGATACGTTGACGCAAAAAGAGACTCAAGGTGGTTTTCCACCGGCGAGGCGAGGCGGGGCGTGGATGGGCGAGATTTGAAATTCGTATGGGACTTACTACTTATTTGCACTGAGCGCGCGCGCGCTCAGTGCAAATCTCGCCCATCCACGCCCCGCCTCGCCTCGCCGGTGGAAAACCACCTTAACAAGGAAACATACCCAGCTGTCCGGCGCCGATTTCAATCATTTTTATATATTTTATAGTCATAGAGTAGTCTAAGATAACCGACACGTAATTTTTTTTAGCTGCCTAAATACTGTAGTATTATTTTTGGAAAATTGTATGCTACGCAATTGCACGCTGGTTAAATTATGTAAAGTTTATTTGTTGAAATCGACGCCGGACAGTTGGGTATGTTTCCTCGTATAATATTATTGTTATCTTCAATTTAGTAAAGAAAATATCTATTTAATTAAATATAGAATTACTAGCAGATAAGAGTTCATAAAACAAGCTCTTATATCTATATTTCTTTCTTATATCTAAGTGTTTATGTTATCATTAATTCTTAATTTGTATTCGGGTGCATCGACTATTTTCTGTCACCAGTTGCCATGGTTACGTCTCCTGAGACACGTTTTAAAACTGCGATTTATGTGTCTTAAATCACCAAATATGGGGTTTTCTTGCCTCTTGTCTTCCTTTTTGTATGGACCACCTTCAAGAGCTCTGTAATTTTGTCATCTGGCTAACGGGACATAATTAGAACAAGAAATAGTTGATTGACTCATTTGTGGCTGATGCTTTTTTATTTGTGGGTATGCACAACACTATATTTAAAAGTTTTTTTTGGTTGGACTCATTATCCGCATAAACGGCGTCTCCGTTTTTGAATGCATGTAATTTTTTTAATACATGCTTTCGTTTTTTTTTATAACTGTTATGATTATGACTAAGACTTGTCTTTCCCCGTTTTCGGCTTGACGTTGACTTTGGAACACCCTGTATAGGTGTATAGAAGGGTGTGGCGTAAAAAGTAAACTAATCCTCTTTTCACTTTTCTTTTGTTGCATAATATTACGCATTAACTTTAATGCGAAAGGTTCAAAACTGTAATGCGATATTACGTTACACGCAATCGTGGTCTAAAAGAATGCAAAGTAATTGAGATGCCGATGTAACCGCCATATTAAATGTCTGACTGGGTTACCAGTGCCGAATGGCGCATAATAGTACATTACTACAGAGGCCGAGAAGTAAGGGCTTGCCGGCCGAGCGTAGCGAGACCGTATAGTTATGAGGCCGGCAATCCCTTTTCACACCGATGTATGTATAGTGCTTTTCTCGAACGTGCAATGAAATAAATGAATAAAACTCCAAGAAATAAAACTTTAATTCTCATGGCTGAACGCCGTGATGCTGTGCCACAAAAAAAAAAACTTCCCGGCCTAGGCCTTCATTTTTGTATGAAATCCAGTTCTTTCGAGTTGTTCCGTCCGAAACGTGATACTTTGAAGCCTTTTATAAGGCACGTAATGACGACATTTCATTGAATGTTTGAGAAAAACCTTTTGTTAGGTATTAGTTCTGCTTTTTTCCATTCGCCTTTTTCAAATCACCTGGCCAGTGGTATATAATGGTATAAGTCAACTCTAAATTTGAAAAATCTAAGATGACAATACTTTCTTACCTATTAGGTTACCAGTGCAAAAGCGCGCATAAAACCTATATTTGTTAGTTTCTGAGTATTGTACGGGGGGTACAGTAGAGTTCATAAATATATGTACGTGTCAAAGGTTCAAAAATATAGGAGAAACCTTCAACATTATCATTAGAGTCCATACGTCCCACTGTTGGGCACAGGCCTCCTCTCACAGATGAGAGGGAACGGCCGGTAGTCCCCACGCTGGCCCACGGAGGGTCGGAAACTTCACATACACCTTTGAATTTCTGAACAACCTTATGCCCTTAAAAATAAAGTATAGTATATATTACATATTCTTGATCACTTTGTCCGTGCATGTATTTTAGAACTTGACTGTATAGAAAATAGATTCACGTTCAACATTTCTTTTCCGTTGGGGGAATGCTTTGACGCACGGTCCGCCCGGTGGAAATGATCGGACTGGGACCGGAGAAATTGGCCCCTGACCCCTCCTCTCGCGCTGACTCCGATCCGGGTCAGCATTTTTGACGACCGCTTTAGCCTAGTTGGTAGTGACCCTGCCTACGAAGCAAGAGGTCCCGGGTTCGAATCCCGTTAAGGGAATTTATTTGTGTGATGAGCACGAATATTTGTTCCTGAGTCATGGATGATTTCTATGTATTTAAGTATTTATTTATCTATATAAGTATGTTTATCGTCGTCTAGTACCCATCGTACAAGCTTTGCTTAGTTTGGGACAAGGTCGATTTGTGTGAGATTGTCCCCTAATATTTAATATTTAGTATGGAATTCCAGTCCGCAGTAAGCTCGATTCTCCATACAACGTTTTTCATACAAAACTTGTTTTTGCTGTATTTCGATTGTTTTATAAACTGGAACCATATAATATAAACTAATTACAGACATAGATATACCTCATGTCATTGTGTATGCAAAGTTTCGTAACAATCCAACACGTAGTATTAAAATGAGAACGAAACTCCGTTTGTATGGGAAGGTGAAATTCGGCCGAGCTTACTGCAGACTCTTAATCAATCAACTGTTTTTGTTTAACTCATTGCCACAGTTTCCTTCGAGTCACTTGTTAAGAATACTTAGAATTTTAGCACTTTTAAGACCAAAAAACCAACTGAACCACATTTTATTTTAGAGTGACATAATGTACAGAAATCAAAAATAATGTAAACAAGAAGAACATTCGATATTTCAAAATTCAAATGCACGTCAGTTCACCATAGAGTTGCACCATAGAGTTTCCAACATCCTCCCACCTTTGGACGAAGACCCAAACTCAACATCTCTCTGTAGAACTTCGCCCTTGTAGTTAAACATGATTCAATGTTATTTTCCAGCGCCCTACGAGGGCGGCGTGTGGCGCGTACGAGTGCATTTACCCGACCACTACCCGTTCAAGTCTCCTTCGATCGGCTTCATGAACAAAGTCTACCACCCGAACATAGACGAGGTATCCGGCACTGTGTGTCTCGACGTCATCAATCAAGCCTGGACCGCGCTTTACGGTAAGCCTGACGTTCACTGGTCCCACCGCCGGCTAGTAAGCTAGAAAAGTTGGGCGAGTAACGGTTCATTGCGTGCTGACCAGGCACAGTGTGATCAATCGACCTTTACAGATCCGCAATGTAATGCTACTCGCCCAATTTTTCTAGCTTACTAGCCGGCGGTGGGACCAGTGCCTAAGCCGACCATCATTATTAGTCAGGCACTGGATCCGATTCTACGTGCACGTGGCTTAACTAGCCTAAAACTAAATTGTCTAATTTTTAGACATAATTTAGGGGGCAGATTAAAAACGACATATTTAGAATAACATTTAGGCAGCCAAGTAAGTGGAATAGACCGCCTAAAATAAGAAACGTCAGTTTCAAATTAGCGCTGTCATTGGATTATGACAGCTGCTCATAGAATAGCAGTGTTTTAGCGACACCTAAATAAAATTAGGAAGTTTAGAAGCCACTGTAGAATCGGGTCCATTGACCTCGCTTTACGGTGTGTCTGCAGTACAAGCCAGCCATCAGCTTAGAGGTGTGCTTGGTCCAAATTTTCTTTAACCACTTTTCTTGGCTCTGGCTTACGAGTATTTTGGATTGGATTGGTACCAAGGCGGAGGCACGCCGAAAAGGAGACGACGGGACAAACAGTTGGGTTTCTTGGAAAATCTTGTTTCTTTGTATTTTTAACCCCCGACGCAAAGAGAGGGGTGTTATAAGTTTAACGTGTCTGTGGTATCGTGGCTCCCAAACGGATGGATCGATTTGAATGCGGTTTCTTTTATTGGAAAGCTGATGTGATTCCGAGTGTTCTTGGCCGTGTTTCGTGAAAATCTGTTCAGCCGTTTTTAAGATATTGCACTTTGAAAAAATGTCGGGGGTTTTTCAACTTTTCTAAAGCCGTTTTTAAGATATTGCACTTTGAAAAAATGTCGGGGGTTTTTCAACTTTTCTAAGTTGCGTTATGTTCCCTGTATCGTATCTTATAATCAGTTGCAAACCTTTTTGCAGACCTGTCGAACATATTCGAGTCGTTCCTGCCGCAGCTGCTGACGTACCCCAACCCGATCGACCCGCTCAACGGCGACGCCGCCGCTATGTACCTCCACAAGCCCGAGGAGTACAAGAAGAAGGTCTCAGGTCTGTAGTGGTCGCTACTAGACTTATCGAACACTAGGTCATTGCGTGGCTTCGCCCGGTTATGGCATAGAACGGAGGCAACACCCGCGGGATAAAATATAACCTACTAGCTTCCGCCCGCGACTTTGTCTACGTGGACTCGGGATAAAAATTATCCTATATTAAAATCGAGGCTATAAACTATCTCCGTGCAAAATTTCATCCAAATCGGTTGAGCCGTTGAAGCGTGATTGAGTAACAAACATCCAAACATCTAAACATCCAAACTTTCGCATTTATAATATTACTAGCTTCTGCCCGCGACTTCGTCCGCGTGGACCCGGGATAAAAACTATCCTATATTTTAATCCAGGCTATAAACTATCTTCGTGCAAAATTTCATTCAAATCGGTTCAGCCGTTTAAGCGTGATTGAGTAACAAACATCCAAACATCTAAACATTCGCATTTATAATATTAGTAGGATATGGTAGGATGTCAATATAGATAGTCCATTCTAAATATAAAGAGATGAAATAATTGTTGAAATCGGGTAAGTGGTTCCGGATATAACCATCTACATACAAACTTACAAAGCTACAGTCTCACAGATAAGAGTCTCATAGATAAGAATCATATTGGTTACCTTTTAATTTACTCTTGGGCGATATGAGCAGTTTTTCTAGCTAATGTTTGATTCTGACTATTATTTTTGCCTCGCAGTTGGTCCTAGACAGGCATTTGACCCTCTTTAGATACCGGTTCGCATCATGAAAAGAAAATAGGAAAGTTGCCAATTGGCTCAATGCGTAATATCCCTTGCAAAAACAAATACTTCTTCAAGGCGGTCGTAACACTGCCGCCACGTCTCGTTGCGAGACGCGGAGCTCGTTGTGTGCAAGTACCTCAGTTTGTATATAAATTCCGCGTGGTACGACACACTGCACCGCACCTCTGTCCGGCGAAATTTGTATGCAGCTCCGCACCTCCGTCCGGAGATGCGGCGCAGTGTGACATCCGCCTAAAACATATCCTAAACCGCCAGATTACGTGAGAAGATTCGCGACAGAAGAGGCGCTCCTGGAGAAGGACGCGATCACGGGCATGGGCGGCGCGCCGGCCTCCTCCTCGCAGAAGGCCAACGGCGCCTCGCGGGCCTCCGACACCGAGAGCTCCATGAGCGACTTCAGCGACGACGAGGCGCAGGGCATGGAGTTATAACGCACACCGTCTCGCCCGCTCACTGCCCGAGGCACCGAGGGGCATGGTGTAACGCGAATCGTATTCCCGCACACTGCCCGAGGAACCAAGGGGCGTGGTGTAGCTCGAATCGTATTCCCGCACACTGCCCGAGGGACCAAGGGGCGTGGTGTAGCGCGAATCGTATTCCCGCTCACTGCCCGCGCGGAACGCGAATGCTAGTTGGTCAAGGTATCTAGGGCGCGTTAATAGCGATAGCGGTAAAAATGTAATGGTACGGGGCACTTGCGTCTAGACGTTTTGGCGCGACCCACCAGGGAGCCCTAACCTAACCAGGTTGCGCCAAAACATCTCTAAGCGGTGTTCTTAATCAAATGCAAAGGTTGACAAGATTCTATGGAATAACAGCTGCCGGTCTTTAATTGTAAGTTGGTGCAATCTGCTCTTAGATGTATATGGTATCAATCGCTGCCTCTGAAATGGCTGGCTTCATCATCATCATCATCTTAACAGCCGAAAGACGTCCACTGCTGGACATAGGCCTCCCCCAAAGAGTGCCAAAGTGACCGATGACTGACTTATGTACAATTAAATAGTCACATTTGAGTCATGTCGAGTTAGATAGACAGTCTATAATTGACATTAGTCGATAACGTGCGCCATCAGTGGTTTCGCATTTGATACTGTAGGTGTCTAAGGGTTAAAGTCGAATAAAGCTCAATATGTTTATCGATACGTGGCTCTGGATCGTGAGCGCTCGCGATACCGGTTTCATTATGTTTTTAATGTTTGTAAATAAAAATAGCGGATATATGTTGGAATGAGATCACTCAACAATTATAATTTTATAATATACTGGAGCAATTTGTACCAAATCGATACAAGGTCCCGCTTTTAACTGGAGGTGATTCGCGAAAGCCCGCCTGAATAGCCAAGCCGGAAATAGTGTATTTCAGTGATAATTTGCAAGTCTACTGTACATTGAAGGTGAAACAATGTACGTAGAATTGACATCAGATGCCATTTGCAAGCTGGCCAAATTTTGGACTGGCTGTCGCACAATAATTTTTCAATACACTAAAACTCAAACCTTAAAATTGCTTAAACTCTTACGTAATGTGCACGAGCACATTGGGTCACTGCTGGTGTCCACTAATCGCGGCCACTATTTTTTTTTATACAAGGACGGTGGCAAACAAACGTCCGGCCCGCCTGATGGTAAGCGGACACCGCAGCCAAAGTCCAAAGGAGTAACATGGGCGTTGCCGACCCTTGATATGTTTGCGGGTTCGCCGTGTTGACAGCTGAAGGAACAAATTCCCTCGCTCTCAACACAACGCATCCTCGGAAGCTCTGGCGACCTTGCTCACCTCCAGGAACACAACACTACTACAGAGCAAGCAGTAGTGTTATTATGGCTGCGGTCTTCTGCAAGGCGGAGGTGCTTCCCCAGTTGGGCTGCTCCACATACGAGCGGGATGACATTTCGCTGTGCCCTACCTCACCTGAATTATAAGGCAAATTCGGCAAATTGACAACTTGGTGATACAGGTCATTTCGACATTTGATACTTCCCACCCCCTACTCGATCAAGTCATGTCAGCTCTCGCGAACTCACCTCTAGTAATAAACATCTACGTATCAAATTTCGATAATAGTAAAAAATTGAAAAATTATTCGCTACGAGCAAAAATGGGGTAGCGCATTGTTACTTTCAGCGCACTGTTATTCTCAATGTAACTTGAGACGTTGGTGCCGTTTCAGAAGTTGTAATAACTTCGCGGTAGATGTCGCTACGAGCCTCCCTAAGGTGTAAATACAATAGTGGAAGGGATTGAAAGATTCGTCGCTATTAGCGGATCCACGGTAGCTCAATTGGCAGAGCGTTGGGCGGATTCCAATGTTGTGGGTTCAAATCCCGCTCGTGGCGATTAGTTTTTCAATTTTCCAGTATTAGCGAGATTTGGAGTTTCGTTAGCGGACGTGTCTGCTTAATAAACATTTAATCTACGTATCACTCTAACAGATCTACGTTTCTATCGCTCTTGACTGGCGTTGAAACCCCTCGTATGGATGAGAGAAGGGATTTTCTGCCGTGGCTTCCCTGATTAAAAAGACTCGTTTAAATGTGTGTGTCATGCGCAAGTATGTGTATGCCTGATCCTTATGCTTACACTAGCTTCTGCCCGCGACTCCGTCCGCGTGGCACTCGTTTATATCGCAGCTCCATACAAACTTTCACCCCCCATTTCACCCCCTTAGGGGATGATTTCCGGGATAAAAACTATCCTATGTCCTTCCCCGGGACTCAAACTCTGTCTATACCAAAATTCATCTAAATCGGTTCAGCGGTTTAAGCTTGAAGAGGTAACAGACAGACACACTTTCGCATTTATAATATTAGCATGGATGGTGTGTAAGATCAGTCAACAGCAAAAGTAGCTACGCCAAATAAGCAATAGCACGCCCAAAATTATATACACAGTCCTTATTCTATTGACATTAGAGTCTTATCTGAGGGTGGGTTGCACTAACCGTTTGTAATCGTAAGGGCCTATACACACCGCGTTTTTTAAACGCACACACTTGTGAAATTAGTTCGAGGAAAAATTGGGTCCTTATAATATGCTGCCCAATATTCCGCGTCTATACATCTTTGTCTTTTTCTAACCCATCCAGAAAGAGATCGAGCCACCTCAGCTTTCAGACAAAAACACCGCATAGAAGTCGATCCATTTGTTTTGAGCTACCATGCCACAGACAGACACAGATACACCTCACACCCGCTTTTTGGGTTAAAAATATACGTGGACGCAGGTTATTGGGCCGTACATTATAGGGAACCAACAAATTGGCAGCACATCTCTTCTCTGATCTGTAAGAACCGTTGGCCGAAACAAATGCCGTACGGCGGAAACGCTTTCAATTTGGAATAGGGCTGTTGAAGAATGTTTTTGAATTGACTGGGAGCCGTTTTGAATTTGGTATCGGTACGAATGATCGGCTGTTTGAATTTCGAATTTGCTAGTTACTTGTGATGGGTTTTGGGCGATTGTGATTGTCATTGCGCACCTTTATTTTGCTGTTTTGACAATTTTTGTCACGTGACAATGACAATTTGCTATACATTTCTGGGTCGATCAGCAACAATGGTCCCATGCGGCTGTCGTTACTTGTGAACCGAAATATGTAGAGCGAATTCTCAGTGTCAAGTTACAATTGTCAATCGGTAAAAGGTGACCTTAATTCACCTTCACCAATTGACAAACACTAATACCAAGAAGTGATCAACATTTCTTATTATCAAACCGCAATTAGAATGGCATTGGAGTTGACAGTTTTACCATATAAATACTTCAAAGTTTGAATTGACAGCTATACCCATCCTAAACTCATCGCGGTTGGCTTATAGGATGAATGGCGAATTGTCAACGTCAAGTGACAGTTGTCAAGATATTGAAATAATCGTTTGTCGTCCCGTTACAGTCGCCACTAGTCCATCACATCAATCTATTATTAATTATTAATAAATGCTGTAATTTTAACAATAACCATTGGTGAAACGAAAATGGTATCGCGTGAAAATATCGATGTCTATAGCACCGAAACAAATGCAATTTAATCTTCTTAAAATCGGTTCGGATAGAAAATTGTGAGACTATTAAGATCACTTTATGGTATAATCGTTTGGGCTATAACTACTTATTATACTAAAGCTTTACATATCTATGTAAGAAGTTATACCATAAATTACCGTCTTAAATCGTTTAAATGCTTAGAGCATTCAACCAACAGGAGCGGCCATGTGTCATTTTCTATACATAAAAGTCTGCCGATTTTTGCGGGGGAGGGGAACGTCAAATGTATACGTAACGTCAAAATAGCTACGTCAGATAAACGTCAGTCCATACGATGTGGCGCATAAATACGCCTGTCAATGGCGGCTCCGGTTGGTTGAATGCTCTAAGTTTAAATGGCGTCTCTTTTAAATCTCATGTGATCTATTTTACGAAGCTACATATAACGATTTTACGGCCGGCAACACTGGTCAATTTAGGCAGGGTTGCACCAAATCGTCTGTAATTCGTTAAAATCTATAGAAAGTTTGACAAGTTTGTATGGAATGACAGCTGCCGCCAGGTGCACCATATTCACCGTTGATCGGTCTGTAATTCTAATTTGGTGCAAGCTGCGCATTGTAACAGGTAGTTTCGTGAACACACGGGTTATCGGAATGGGATACCAATTTTGATGGTTAGTTAACGTCGATGAATGTTACCGATCGTCGAACATTGGCAATAAAATCTTATGTATGGTGTCTTTTTAAAATCGCGTTGTTGATTGCAGATTTCAGTCGGTATGTAGTTTACTTTGCCGTGTCCGTTACCGCAAAATTACTGATAATTGACCACAATTTCCTATAGCATACTCCCGTGAGTATCAGACATATTAAAATACAGTGTGTACCAAACATGGGGTGTGAACCGATCAAGGGCATAACAGATATCGTGTTCTGATAAGAAAAACCTAAGAGATATTTTTTACATTTGTATGGAGCGTTGGCCGACTGGGGCGACCTAGCTGCTACTACCATACAAATGTAAAAAGAACGCGTATTTAAAAATGTTTGGTACACTGTATAATGAAATGGGTCAATCACGTCTCTAAGGTCGAATATCGCTCGACATGTTTCAAAACCAATGCATAGCACTAAGCGTTAAGTGCGCCGGCATCGCAAGCGCACATGAATAAGGGTATTGGTTCGAAACATGTCGAGCTATATTCGACATTAGAGACGTGAGTGGCCCGTTTC
Organism: Epinotia bilunana; assembly: GCA_947049275.1. Lineage (NCBI taxonomy): Eukaryota > Metazoa > Arthropoda > Insecta > Lepidoptera > Tortricidae > Epinotia > Epinotia bilunana. The sequence continues at coordinate 3,639,143 of OX346275.1, read as the reverse complement.
ATTCTAATTTAATACAATTTGCTACTTTGGAGTTCTACCTAGTAATGAGCAGCATATGACGACCGCTTTAGCCTACTTTGTACTGACCGTGCCTACGAAGCAAGAGGTCCTGGGTTCGAATCCCGATAAGGGAATTTATTTGTGTGACGAGCACGAATATTTGTTTCTGAGATGGATGTTTCTATGTATTTAAGTATTTATTTATCTATATAAGTATGTATAACGTCGTCTAGTACCCATAGTACAAGCTTTGCTCAGTTTGGGACTTGGTCGATTTGTGTAAGATTGTCCGCAAAATATGTATGTATGTTTATATATCTAAATAAGCTGCTCATTTAATGCTTTCAGTGCCAGGAACCCGCTAGGTGGACGTTCTCCTCGCACGCGCTTTCCTCTACGTACGGAGTTCCCCCTGTTAACGGCTACGAAATCTTTGGCACTCAAGTGTGTTAAGACTAGGTATTGGGCTTATAATTTCGCCTTAAAGCCTTGTTTAAAAGTAGTCGGTTGTGTTACTAACTAAAAACGAGTTCCCTTTTGTGACAAATGGGTTTTTTGTGCCAAATTTAAGATTTTTTATAAAGTTCATGTTGAGCTTTTTTTACTTATGTGGGTACATGTCCTCGTGTTTATATCGTTTTACTCCTGTTAAAAAAAGTTGATGTCCAAATTTATTTTTCATGGTGTGTTTCATTTATTATCAACTTCAAGGTCATATAAACACAGTTACTGCCAAACATTTCGTAGCCGATAAAAATATCTCTACCTAACGGGTGGCACTGAATGGCAACTACCCCGCTGTGCCCTAAGGGAACTATTTAATAGTACATTACTAAAGAGGACGGGAAACTGTCTACTTGCCCTGCAACCCTTCGTTTCCCGGCCTCTATAGTAATGTACTATTACAATTTTATTTTCGGTAGCGGAAACGGCGAGTCTATTAAAGGGTTGTTAGACGTGTTTTAAAGTTATCGGTGTGCTAAGGAATGTTTATATAGTACGGCTTCTTATTTCCCGCTCTTAGGATAGAAGCAGTAAGATAGGGAGTAAAGTGTTCACAAGTTTCGGTGTAACTAACTTTAGGGGTGACGTTATGTAGCGCAGAGTCCAGGCTTCTTGACAAGTTTAACTTCCATAATGGGCGTTGCAAGTTTAAAGCATAAGGCACTGGTCCCACCCCCGGCTAGTAAGCTAGAAAAGTTGGGCGAGTAACGGTTCATTGCGTGCTGACCAGGCACAGTGTGATCAATCGACCTTTACAGATCCTCAATGTAATGCTACTCGCCCAAATTTTCTAGCTTACTAGCCGGCGGTGGGACCAGTGCCTTACTTAATAAATTAAGACCCTCGGAACAATAAATATAGCTATAGTCCGACCGTTTAACTCGGTCTTTGAATGCGCGGCGCGCGGGGGGTACAACTGCCCCTCTATTCTGTAACTGGTTTTAAGCTCACCTCAACGATCACCCACGAATATATCTTGACACCGCGATGCGTAGGAACTAAGCGTAGGTGGATGTCTAGTCTCGTGACGGGTGACCGGCGGGGTGAGCCGCATTAGTGCGTAGTGAATAACAGCCCTGGGCCCGTTATAACGTCCGCGCGCAAGCAGGCGCAGACTGAGTAAAACGTCTGTTGGACGGTCGCCAACAAGCCCTTCCGACCTAGCGAACTTGGTCCGGCCGACCGTGTAGAGTCCACACTAAAGCTGGTTTTCCACCGGAGGGGCGAGACGAGACGAGACGATGCGAGAATTGAAATCGTATGGGACTTGCTACCTATTTCCACCGCGCGCGCGCGCGCTCAGTGCAAATAGGTAGTAAGTCCCATACGAATTTCAATTCTCGTCTCGCCTCGTCTCGTCTCGCCCCTCCGCCGGTGGAAAACCAGCTTAATACGTGCTATAGACAGTTGTTTGCAGCAAAATTTCATACGTAAACGTCTAGCAGACGTTTTAAACGGTCTACCTTCAAGAGCCATCTAGACAGACAAGACTATCGGTCAAAAGAAATTGTACTCGAATCAGTTAATTCCTTTCAGAGCCACTATGACACAGATACACATGTTTAACTTGAACGAGGGGTGTTTCGTCGGGGGTTAAAAATAAAGTTTACATTTGGTCAATTTCGTATATCAAGCTATACAAATACATAATATTTTAATTTTTATGACTTGCATAAACTCTAGGCTAGCTAGCATGACAGTTTGATCTATTCTTTCCTCTTGGCTCTATCAATTCTTTTCAGCTTGTTTTATTAGAAAGAAACCAAGTTGTTGGGCAAATTATTCGTGAATCTACAAAAGTAGGTTTTTTTATTGACTATAGTTATATAATAAAGACGGTCATTGACCTGCACATCGGTTGGTGGTATTATGGAATTTAAATTTGTATCAGAAAAAGCTTTGGCTCATCCGTAGGTGTCTTGTATCAAACATGTAAACGTTAGATCTTAAATGTGTACGTTAACATACTCATATTAAAAAAAAAAACCTTTTTAAAACTTATCAAGTTTTTAACACGCGTGAGTGAGCGAGGTAGCATTTTGTAAATATCTTAAACTCTGTCCCCATAGCATAAAACAACTTAAATCTAATGAGCCTATCAAGGACTACAGTCATCACTATAATATATCTCATAGGTATTTAAATATTTTTTATCTTAGCATTAATTTTTAAACGAACGATGTGTCATTTTGTGTTTTCCCTTGACAATCACTATTCAATGGCAACAATTGTCTATGGTTTTTTTTGTGAGTCTGTTGCTATGAAATGCGAAATCTACATCTGTGATTAGTACCCGTTTTGTGTCAATTCAGTGGTGAGGGGATACGTTCAGTACTTGTCGCTCGTTGACAATAGACATGATTGTTTTTTTAGTGCAATTTTTTAGGCTTGCAACACCCGACTAAAGAAAGAGGCGGAATCGTCCTTGAACATGGCAATTATAGGTGTCACAATACAGTATTTATCAATAATCATACTATTTATACTTCCCCCTTTATTGGCAATTAACCTCTTAAATCTGAAAAAATATAGCTCATGCTAAACTTGGGGGATGATATATTAAAACAAAAAAAAATGTATGAATACGTAGTCATGGCAAGTGACATTTCATATATCTATATTTGAAACAAGTTTGCTTAGGGGCAGAGTATTATGGCACCTTTACTTGCCCTATTTGATTCAAAATAAAGGTTGGTGAGGTGTTGTAAGATATTTTAATAATTAACAGTTTGCTTACACCAAATATGTAGCATTTCTTATGACTAGACAGTTGACAGTAGCTACGCCGGTCCTGCCAAAAGGTTTAGTGTCTTGAGATATCCTTCTTGGCAAAAAAAAACAGGAGTTTTTTTTATATAACAATATCCACCCTAATCAATATATGAGCTTTTTTAAGTTATGTTGAACTAAGTACTTAAAACAAAGGAAATCAATGCATTACTGTTTAGATTTGATATTTTCAACCAATTTTTTTATGAGATTTTTATCCCAATCTTCTTTTTGTTGTTGTTACTCTGTCTTATAATAGTCATAATCGAGAATACAACTATGTACTATAATAGTCTAATAGAAAAAAGATGTTATACTAACATGATCAAGAGCTAGCACATTAAAATCGGTCCATAAATAATTCACAATATTCAGGGATTAAGAGCCTAGAATTCATCTTGAATTCTGTAACTGTAAGATAAATTCCTGTAAAAAACCGCAAGCAAAGGACTACGTTATACTCGGTACAGCCCAGTTAGGACGATAGGTATTATCGTCACTTAAAACGTGACTATAAAACCTATCGTGCTAGGGCCTCAGTTTGCGTTCGTTTGACAGAAATTAATCTTAAAGTTACGTTCACACTATAATAATGAATAATTTAAAGAGTGACCAACCCAATGACAACGCGCTACAAAGTTAACTAATCCTTTTAATAACATATTCCCTCATACAATCTTAGTACTTAGGTAACTTGTACATACTTTAAACAACTAAATAGTTTTTTTTATGTATTTTTTGTCAGATTATTTTTCAGTCGGAAGAGAACAAAGATCAAACCATGTTTTTGCTCTCAAGAACGTGAAGAAGGGCATCTCAGGACAGAGTAAAATTACAAAACGGATCTCTAATAATGACATGTTGCGATCTAAAAGTGTTGCAATCGTCGGTAATGATAAGTTTAGTATAGATTCAGTTTAGCAGTAGAAACTGTCGGTACTGTGAACAGTAGTGTCAAACTATTATGTATTTTTTGTGGATTATTAGAAGGTTGTATTTTTTACGAAATTACAGGGTTTCCGAAAAGAGTAGGTATGAATATGTGTTTTTTGTAAATAAACATTGGAATTTTAATTTAGATTTTAATTTAAAATAAAAACAGATCCAATACTTTTTGGCAAGAGACAGATTTAATATTGTTAATTTGTGCGAAACTTTTGGGCCTACAAAATTCAAAATGCACATATATTGTTTAATTAAGTCTCGAAAGTTTCTACTGGTAAGCTCTTTAGATATAACACGAAGAATATATGAATATTATTATAGATATAGACATATTGTATCTTTGAAATGATAACTCAAGCCATAATAATATATTTTGGTATAAGGAGATAACAGAAAATTCTCGTTTTTATTGTGAAAGTTGGGTTGGCAGTATTGTTTTGGTATTTAAGTATACATATTATTGAGCTTGTACCCGAGCCGGGACTTGAATTGCACGCAGCGATAGTTATACAAATGTGTTGAGAAGTTTTTTTGAGTACGGTACATTAAAAAAGGTACATTTTTAAAGTCCAAGTTTCTCGCGTCAGCTGCTAGTGTATGCAATATTACGAAGGCATTTTGAGGGGTAAAATAACCGTTCTTGCATTCCGTATGCCAAAAAACTTCTCAATGGTGAAAGTAATTCTGACGTGATTCCACGACAACCAGGCCTGCTTAAATAGCAACATTGTTATTGCACTATTACTATTATAAATGTTTATATTATTACGTTTAATCAAATGATCAATAATTTTAGGATTTATGGTTGTATTTTGCTGTATAAGGTAGGTTTGGTATTTATTCTAAAAGCAATAATGTTTTTGGGAATGATTTAGTGCCTTTGTTTTTTATTCAGACTTAACTATTCATATAGACTTGATATAAAGCACATTTTGTATGCATCAGGCTGTCTTTTAATAATACTTAAATGTTGGGCTTTAAGGCGAAAGGGAAAAATTATGCAGAAGTTAAATTCTACCTCAAATGGCGGCAAATTGTCTATGGTCATGATCACGTCACAATTACTTTTTTTATATCGCGGTATAAATAGAATCAAATCAATGGTGGTCCCGCCCATAGCGGTTGTACATGTGAGAATAAAACGTTTTTATTCTATTTTTTATTTCATTACATGTAATAAACTTACGTTATTTTTAAACTATGAAGCTCTTTTTATTTTCGTGTTAACCTATAAGTATTTCATGCTAGTTTTTTAACCGGCTCTGTCGGTATCACCCCAGCATAGGTCTATCACAATACTGCGCGCAAGCAATCTCGGTTTGTCTCGCACTATCCGTCTCTCTCTTATTAGAATACTTAGAAAGAGATGTATAGTGCGAGAAAAATCGAGAGTATGTCGCGGCCGTCTCATGATAGACGTGCTGGATACTAAATTCAGAACAATGTAATAATACCCGCTTAGCTTAGTGAGTCCTGTTCTAAGAGTGACCATATTAAACTTGCTTCTCAGCGGGCGTAGCACGGTTGCCATTTTATCACTTATCGTTGTGGATAAGGCATCCGTCACTCTCGCACTCGCATACCTGTCAGAGCATGATGGGTGACTACCACAACGATAAGTGATAAAATGGCAACCATGCTACGCCCAAAGGACTCGCGATTTAATCCATATACTAATCCATACTAATATTATAAAATGTATAAATGCGAAAGTGTGTCTGTCTGTCTGTTACCACTTCACGCTTAAACCGCTGAACCGATTGAGATGAAATTTGGTATAAAGGGGAAGGACATAGAATAGTTTTTATCCCGGAAACCATCCCCTGAGGGGGTGAAATTGGGGATGAAAGTTTGTATGGTGCTACGATATAAACGAGTTCCACGCGGACGGAGTCGCGGGCAGAAGCTAGTTTGGTATAGAGATAGTTAGTGTCGGGAAAGGGCATAGGATAGTTTTTATCCCGATACACGACATAAACGAGTTCCACGCGGACGGAGTCGCGGGCGGAAGCTAATAGTTTTCTATATGATGAATTCATTTTGTCATGGTAATAAACTTGAGTAATTATTATCTCTTTATTAACCGTAAATAAAAATAAATAAATTAATTAATTAATATAAGGGGACAATCTTACACAAATCGCACTAGCCCCAGTAAGCTCAATAAGGCTTGTGTTACGGGTACTAGACGACGATATATTTAATAGATATAAATACTTAAATACATAGAAAACATCCAAGACTCGGAAACAAATATTCATGCTCATCACACAAATATTTGTCCTTACCGGGATTCGAACCCAGGACCTTCAGCTTCGTAGGCAGCGTCACTACCCACTAGGCTAAAAACCGTAAAAAGTAAAATATAAAACTATACATACAAAATATAAAAACATTATTAAAACCTAACCTAGGGTACCGCCGGCAGCGAGGCGGGGCCTAAGCTGCCGGTGGTCAGGGCGTCAGAGACAGGTACCTTTTGACTATCCGCGCAGTTTCCAGGAGTACCGCCTTCTGTATCTGACCCTTGATCCAGCCATCTATTAGAGAGAGTCTCTTGAGGTGATGGTCGAGACTCTTCGCTATTAAATCGTTCGCCGAAACGACTATCGGGGCGATGATCGTCGAATCAACATCCCACATGGCGGTTACCTCGTGAGCCAGGTCTAGGTACTTGCTGGCTTTGTCCTTCTCGGCCTTCAAGAGGTTCTCATCATGGGGGGTGGTGATGTCGACGAGCACTGCCTGGCGTTTCGATCGATCTGTCAGCACGATATCAAGCCTATTGGCAAGAATAGATAGTCCTGTCTGTGATGACAGATCGATCCCAATAGCGTGGCACGACCATTTTCGAGAACTGGCGCAGGTGTATACTTAGGTAAGGCACTTCGGAGACCACAATCCGTATAGCAGAGCAAGTTGCTGGTGAATAATTCTGGCTACAAAGTTATGTCTGTGCAAGTACTCGCCGTTAGCAAGATGACCACAACCGGAGATAACATGCCTGAGTGACTCCCAGGGACGGCGGCATGCCCGACAAATGTCGACCGTACCCTCCTTCAGGATATACCTCCGGTAATTGTTCGTCATGATAACTTCGTCCGCAATTGCAGACAAAACCTTCGGTTTCCCCGAAGAGATCCCCGATCCTTCTTATTATTATTATTATTAACAGTCGTTTGACGACCTGATGAATTGGCAGGTACCTAATGCCGATCTTTAGGGTTCCGTAGTCAACAAGGAACCCTTATAAACTATAATCGTCCGTACGTACATATCAATCACGCCGACAAAATAATACAATAAAACATTGAAAAATAGTAGATTGTATGACAAGGGTCTAAAGTAAGCCATATTATCTATTTATTAAGGATTACCAACAGATAATACATCTTACATGCTCTTAAATCTATGTAACAATCATGACTAATGCTTATCTAATTAGTATAGGTAACCACACAACTTGTATTTAAGTGTCCTGTACCTGTGAACAATAGTGAACATGCAGTAAACTTATTGTTATAATTAATTACATTTACCGGTACGTTACATTAACTAATGCTAATACTTGATAGCTAGAATGATGTTAAATAGTTGATTACAATGATTACTACTATATATTACCACGAGATGGATATTTTCCCGAACGAAGTGAAGGGGTAATATCAATATGGCTTTTAGACCAGAGTAATACACTCTACTTTTCACTTCGACTGCGAGAAAATAGTAAAAACAAAGATTATCCATCCACAATCTACAATTATACCAAGGCAAAAAGATTGTTCAATTTGGCGCCATTCTTTTTAATAAACTGCTTTGACACAGATACAAAATATTCACACCACGAATAAACGCCTCTGACCGTCTAATAGCCACGTCTAAACGGCCGAGCGCGGCCGACAGCATACGATAAGGCGAGATAGACAGCAGTCTATCCCGCTCAATCTTCATAGCTTATGTCATGTATGCAGTCAACCATGCTTGAACGTTTGGACGCGGCTATAGTCGGTCAGAGGCGTTTATTTTTTTTAATTATTGTGAATTAGGGAGTAAAACACACCTATATAATGTTTGAAATGAATTCTGTTTCCTGATTTCTGGCCGATTTGAATGTCTAGCTGTATTCTGGTTAGTTGATAGCAAATACTAATGTTTTTTTAAAGACTTGTGATTGGTGGATGTAATACGTTGAACTGTTTTACAAATTTGGCCGACGCAACCGCACCGCACGTTGATGTAACTAAGACAGGCAACTACGGAACCCTACACTGCGCGTGGCCCGACACACACTTGGCCGGTTTTTCTAAGATATGATAGGGAACAGGCATAAGAAGGAATCTCACTGTGTATCTTAATTAAATTTAATTTTTTCGTCCGAATGCACGTGGCATGCTCGCGCGAATGCTGTTATTTGTTCGTAACTAACCATGTCATTGTCATATCTTCCCGCCTTGCTGCACGGCTAGCACGCGACGGCGCGCGAGCTCTCTCGATTTTTCTCGCCCTATCCGTCTCTCTCTTATTAGAACACTTAGAAGAAGAAGTATAGTGCGATAAAAATCGAGAGTATGTCGCGGCCGTCGTGTGCTAGACGTGCAGAAGCGGTAGATATTTAAAAATCCTAGGCTAGGATTCCTAGCACGAGTTGAACGAACGAACCATCATTTTGACGCACGGCAACATTCATAGAGGCACGAAAAACGTTTGTCAATTAAAATTAGTCATAATTTCAAGTAATATTGAGAACGCTGATTTAATTAATATGATTCATTATATTATGAGAAAATTATCATATTTATTACCACGTTTTACAAAATTGCCATTTGGCAAAATATGAAGTATCCACATTCCAAAAAATGCTGAACTGTCAAAGTTAAAAAAAAGAACAAGTACAAGTAAATAATTTTATTTTATTTTTGTAACTGACCTGACTAAACAGTTATTTTATTGTAATTGCATATTTAATGAAAACAAAGAATAATACGTATAATACGAAACTGCGTTTTGCCGAAATCTGTATTCATCGCTATCATTCATGTGTTTGCGATAAGTTGGATTTGGGGATGAGACGAGTTATAAAATCCCGGCTTTAAAAAATATTGATTTTAACTAGCTTCGGACCACAGGAGCTACATGCGCAACGCTACTGGACAATCGATTGACGTAATTGTCATTGTCAAAACTTCGCATCTCCGTTTGGGAGATAGAAGCGGATATACATGCATACATACACGAACATAGCCCATTTTTTTGGATGTTTTGGGCGGCGATACGTACTACAGTGAATTTCAATAGCTTTCAAACAGGATAACTGTGTTATAAAATAGTAATATGTACCAAAACTTGTATTATTTTGTAAATAAACAATCACTGTATTTAGAATATTTGATTTTGTGCCATTGTAGTAAAGCTACTAAAGCTAAATCATGAATATATCAGTATTTACTAACTAAATAACTAGTATTTAACTTTTTTATGAGATCTTTATTGTGAAAAATAAAAATGGCAACAGATGAAGGAAATGAACTATTCAAAACAACTGTTGTTGAAATAAAGAGTGAACCAATTGATTTTACTATGGACATCAAAATGGAGCCCCCGGATGGCTGCAATGAGTATGAAGATGGATCTGGTAATGCTGAGAATGGATATGCTAGTATGAAAGTTGAGAATATAACAGTCAAGGTGGAGCCTACTTATTATAGTAGTGGTAAGTAATAGTTTAATGATATAACCTTCCTTTTAAGTATACCGTTCACACCATATGGGTAAGTACCAAATTATTGGCCAGCTTAGCTCTCTCAATTAATTTTTTATGAAAGTTTTCCATTGTGACAAAAAAATTAACCATACAATTGTATTTTTGTGTCACAACGGATCTTTGTCCACTTCTTCAGGTGGTTGTAAGTTAAACATGTCTATCCGTGTGTCCCAGCAGACACAAAGCTCCCAAAGTAAAGATAAAGAGTATCTTAAGGCCTTACCCCTGATTTAAACAGCTTTTATGCCAAGTTTCCCCTTAATTGATTTAGTACTCCACACAGTTACTTTTACACTCCCAAAAACAATATCCACAGTTTATAGTAATAATATAATAGGTTATTTAACGAATTTTTACATGCAAAAAAATTCTTAATTAAATATGTATATTAGACATTGACATCTTGCTGTCATCTAGCCTTCCGGCATAGGCCTCCTCTAAAGGTTTCCATTCTTTTCTATCTGTTCTCCATATGTTTCCTCCTACTATTCTAAGGTCATCCTCCGTCTCCTAACCAGTACATCTTTTTCTCTTTCCTTCTCTTGGGTACCATTCTGATATTTGATATATAAACTGTACCATTCTGATAAACAAATATCAGAATGGTACAGTTTCTTCCTTTCAGACCCGGCCCATACAATCGTGCCAAATCAAAAACATATGTTTTATACTTCATTTTGCGTTAGCAGGGTCTTGTTTTACGGGTCTGACAGGGTTATAAAATAGGCACTAAATTGCAGATTTCATATTTCCAGTTTACATATCAAACTAAAAACTGGAAACTCAAATTCATGTACATTTCCGTTTTTCAGACGATGAATTGGATCTGGCAAGCTACCAAAACTTGATTTCACAAGAGCAACATGTGTCACGGGACATTCTTCCCATACTCAGAACACAGGTTACGAAGATAAGAAAAAAGAGGGACGAAGATGTAGACTATGTGCCAAAGAAAAAGAAGAAAAAGGTAGGGCAGCGTGAGAATCGTACTATCTCAAACTCTATTTCGTTTTTTCGTGGTTTCCCTTACGTGGTTCTCCTTTTACCGCCAAATTGGATACCACTAAAAGGTGGCAATTATTCTAGCCAGTAACCAGGTTACCCCTAAAGACCACATTGGTTGTGTTTAGTGGTAATAGCTGGGAATGACCCATTTATTCTGATACGCGAGCCTCAATGGCTCTTTGGCGAATCTGAAAACAATAACTGTGAGAAATGCCAAAATAAAAACGCCAACCTTCTACTTTGAAAAAGAAAAAAGTTTATAATGGGTATAAAGACACAGGCCTCCCCCAAAGAGTGCCATAATGACCGGTCCTGCGCCACACGCATCCAGCGGACTCCCGCGACCTTTACCAGGTCATCAGTCCACCTTGTGGGGGGCCTACCCACGCGCCTTCCGGTACGTGGTCGCCACTCGAGAACCTTTCCGCCCCAACGGCCATCGGTTCTACGTGCACTCTTTGGGGGAGGCCTATGTCCAGCAGTGGACGTCTTTCGGCTGATATGATGATGATGATGATGATGATGATGATGATGATGATGATGATGATGATGATGATGATGATGATGATGATGATGATGATGATGATGATGATGATGATGATGATGATGATGATGATGATGATGATGATGATGATGATGATGATGATGATGATGATGATGATGTAGTTTATCCTGTTCATAGTATTTACTGTTATGGCTATATTAATCAATTACATGTATATTCTGAAAATGTAAGCTATGTTATAAATCCTTACTGCTTTTGTTATGTGATGTTTCTGTTTATCAAATATTTTAGGCATCTTGCCCATGAAATGAATGTTTTACTTGTTTTAGGTCAGGAAAGAAAATGTGAAGAAAACATACACAACCAAGGCAAAAAGTAAGTTTAATTATTTCTCCCTAGAAAACATCTTCCCTGCCAAGGTTTTCCCAAGAGATGACAGTATTGGGTTCTTCAATAAAGGTGTGTATAAATTCTTAAACGGTCGGCATCGCGCCTGTGACACCCCTGGAGTTGCGATCGTCCATAGCCTACGGTAACCACTTGTTTACCATCAGATGGGCCGTAAGCTTGTTTGCCACTGACGTGGAATAAGAAAAATACATTGCATCATTTACATAAAACAGCAATATGATTTTGTCCAATATGATCACTTGAAGTGATTGTGTCAGGTGATCTTAGCGAATACCATGCATAGTTCTTCACAAGTGAGATCACTCAAGCCCTCAGCTTATCTTCAAGCTTCTGTTAGGTCCAAAGGGCGAATATTAAGCGTTTTTAGGGCCTTTTTTTCGTCATTTCCTTTATTTAATTCAGAAACAATTTACATTGTAATGTCGTAATACTACAATATTAAAGTAAAACCATATTAAAACATAATCTATAACATAAAAATAATTACAAAATTCAATTCAATTACAATAAGTTATTACATCTCAAAAATAAATTATCTTAATTAGAAAGTCAAACAATAATATTAAAATTAAGTCTTGTCAAAAATCATTAATGTCATAACAGCATTTGTCTAATAAATACGTTTTTAACTTATTCTTAAACATTGTGGAGCTTCTAATTATTTTAAACTCAGTAGGTATCCTGTTAAACAATCTTACTGATTGCACTCTGGCGCTATGCCCCACAACCGCCAGTCGCGGTGTCACGATCGGTTTTATTTTTTTTTGTTCTGGAGGATTCTCGCAGCTCCATTTCAGTTTCCGTCTCATAGCACTTGCGATGCTTGACGACGTCGGTTAAAAGAACCAGTATGTAGAGACTGGGCACCGTGAGTATTTGCAGCTTCGAGAAATGCTCCTTACAGCTTTCCCATGGAGGAATCCGTACGATGGTGCGTATAGCTCTTTTTTGAGCGGTGAATGCACGTTTGACATTATACCTATAGCTGTTTCTCCAACGTTTGATACTATAGCGATGTTTCGATTCAATAAGGGCAAAGTAAACCATTTTAATTTGCTCAAGTTTCAACTCGCCCCTAAGGCTGCGAAGAGCATAACAAGCATTGTCGTAGACAGCAAATACTATTAAAAGGTACGAGTATCAGTCTACTTTTGATGAAGATGTTAGCCAATACCAGTACTGAGTACTGAATCTTTTTTGATTAAAGGTTCTGCGGTATAGCTCTGTTTTCTAGAGTCTAGGTAGTCTATCTAGGTATGTCTATAAAATAATGACGTTAAAACCGAGCGGTTCAAACGCTACGAGATTCGCCCCATACTACTCTTAAAGAATTTCCTCCTGAGAGGCGAGAATTAAAATTGCAGCATATACTGCTAGGTCCCGAAATACAGGCTCAGCCTAGTTTGGGGCCTGCCGGTTATTCTTGTGTCTGTCAAAGTGACAGATAAGACCTGTATGTTATTTTTATTCTTATTCTTATAAACACAAGTGTAATAATATGCAAATTAAATTCTAGCCTCACCGCCTTGCCAGTAGAAATCATTATTACACAATGTACTATTTCACACCTTCTATTCAGAAAAGAGTCATTGTTGCCCTCAGGGATCAAATTTGTACTTTCCATCCCTGATATTTCCTGTTTAATTGTGTGTAATCATTATTTCCGTCTTGGGCCTAAACACTTGAATCCCTCATTTACTCAAGATTCTACTTTAAAATCTTTCGCTTCACTCAGTGATCAATATACCGTCCTCGCTCTAAATATAGCTATACAATGTACTATTTCCTCTTACAGAAAAGGAGAACCTCTACTCAGAAAACGTCACTCAACAGATAGAGTTAGTCACCATAACAGAAGAGGAGAGACAAATAGAATATAACGACCTGTGGCAGAACCGCAAACATATGCGGTACACGTGCCAGGACTGTGCTATCGGGTTCGTTATGGAAGAGCCATACACCATTCACATGAAGTCGCATGCGCCGGTGAGTGACCCACGTAGACGATCAGTAGTAGGTATCTCCAAGCACTGCGCCCGAGACAGTAACAAGTTTCTGTCAAAAATTTCATTTTTGGTACAAGCTTTTATTGCCGACTGTACTTTTCTGTATACCATCATCAATTACTCATTGAGACGATTCTAACGAGCCCAAACTCAACGGGGTTACGTCGGTTAAGTGCTGAATTCCCATGGCCACCTTCTGTCTCCATCATCAGATCAGCTCGATGGTACCATAATATTGAATTATCAAAAGTCCCAAGCCTAAATGTATGAATACATTCAACTTAAGAAACCTCTGTTAACAAAAATGTACTGTTACCCTGTCTCACAAATGCAAATATCAAAAGTGACAGGTAAAGACATACGAATTTTAGCGGCATTTTAACGAAAATAGAGGTTTGACTAACGTTTATAGTTTAAGCCAAAGTAGGACTACATTTTCAATATGTGTATTCGCAGGAAGCAGGCGACCACCAGTGCGAGATATGTCGCTGTCGCTGTCGCTCCGACGAGCGGCTATACAAGCATCGCCTGCGGCACTACCGGCGGTACCGCTGCGCGATATGTCGGCGCGTACACAAGGACAAGGTAGGTCGTGCAGGAAGCAGGCGACCACCAGTGCGAGATATGTCGCTATCGCTGTCGCTCCGAAGAGCGGCTATACAAGCATCGCCTGCGGCACTACCGGCGGTACCGCTGCGCGATATGTCGGCGCGTACACAAGGACAAGGTACGTCGTGCAGGAAGCAGGCGACCACCAGTGCGAGATATGTCGCTATCGCTGTCGCTCCGAAGAGCGGCTATACAAGCATCGCCTGCGGCACTACCGGCGGTCCCGCTGCGCGATATGTCGGCGCGTACACAAGGACAAGGTAGGTCGTGCAGGAAGCAGGCGACCACCAGTGCGAGATATGTCGCTGTCGCTGTCGCTCCGAAGAGCGGCTATACAAGCATCGCCTGCGGCACTACCGGCGGTACCGCTGCGCGATATGTCGGCGCGTACACAAGGACAAGGTAGGTCGTGCAGGAAGCAGGCGAGATATGTCGCTATCGCTGTCGCTCCGAAGAGCGGCTATACAAGCATCGCCTGCGGCACTACCGGCGGTATCGCTGCGCGATATGTCGGCGCGTACACAAGGACAAGGTAGGTCGTGCAGGAAGCAGGCGACCACCAGTGCGAGATATGTCGGTATCGCTGTCGCTCTGAAGAGCGGCTATACAAGCATCGCCTGCGGCACTACCAGCGGTACCGCTGCGCGATATGTCGGCGCGTACACAAGGACAAGGTAGGTCGTGCAGGAAGCAGGCGACCACCAGTGCGAGATATGTCGCTGTCGCTGTCGCTCCGAAGAGCGGCTATACAAGCATCGCCTGCGGCACTACCGGCGGTACCGCTGCGCGATATGTCGGCGCGTACACAAGGACAAGGTAGGTCGTGCAGGAAGCAGGCGACCACCAGTACGAGATATGTCGCTATCACTGTCGCTCCGAAGAGCGGCTATACAAGCATCGCCTGCGGCACTACCGGCGGTACCGCTGCGCGATATGTCGGCGCGCACACAAGGACAAGGTAGGTCGTGCAGGAAGCAGGCGACCACCAGTGCGAGATATGTCGCTATCGCTGTCGCTCCTAAGAGCGGCTATACAAGCATCGCCTGCGGCACTACCGGCGGTACCGCTGCGCGATATGTCGGCGCGTACACAAGGACAAGGTAGGTCGTGCAGGAAGCAGGCGACCACCAGTGCGAGATATGTCGCTGTCGCTGTCGCTCCGAAGAGCGGCTATACAAGCATCGCCTGCGGCACTACCGGCGGTACCGCTGCGCGATATGTCGGCGCGTACACAAGGACAAGGTAGGTCGTGCAGGAAGCAGGCGACCACCAGTGCGAGATATGTCGCTATCGCTGTCGCTCCGAAGAGCGGCTATACAAGCATCGCCTGCGGCACTACCGGCGGTACCGCTGCGCGATATGTCGGCGCGTACACAAGGACAAGGTAGGTCGTGCAGGAAGCAGGCGACCACCAGTGCGAGATATGTCGCTATCGCTGTCGCTCCGAAGAGCGGCTATACAAGCATCGCCTGCGGCACTACCGGCGGTATCGCTGCGCGATATGTCGGCGCGTACACAAGGACAAGGTAGGTCGTGCAGGAAGCAGGCGACCACCAGTGCGAGATATGTCGGTATCGCTGTCGCTCCGAAGAGCGGCTATACAAGCATCGCCTGCGGCACTACCGGCGGTACCGCTGCGCGATATGTCGGCGCGTACACAAGGACAAGGTAGGTCGTGCAGGAAGCAGGCGACCACCAGTGCGAGATATGTCGCTATCGCTGTCGCTCCGAAGAGCGGCTATACAAGCATCGCCTGCGGCACTACCGGCGGTATCGCTGCGCGATATGTCGGCGCGTACACAAGGACAAGGTAGGTCGTGCAGGAAGCAGGCGACCACCAGTGCGAGATATGTCGCTGTCGCTGTCGCTCCGAAGAGCGGCTATACAAGCATCGCCTGCGGCACTACCGGCGGTACCGCTGCGCGATATGTCGGCGCGTACACAAGGACAAGGTAGGTCGTGCAGGAAGCAGGCGACCACCAGTGCGAGATATGTCGCTATCGCTGTCGCTCCGAAGAGCGGCTATACAAGCATCGCCTGCGGCACTACCGGCGGTACCGCTGCGCGATATGTCGGCGCGTACACAAGGACAAGGTAGGTCGTGCAGGAAGCAGGCGACCACCAGTGCGAGATATGTCGCTATCGCTGTCGCTCCGAAGAGCGGCTATACAAGCATCGCCTGCGGCACTACCGGCGGTATCGCTGCGCGATATGTCGGCGCGTACACAAGGACAAGGTAGGTCGTGCAGGAAGCAGGCGACCACCAGTGCGAGATATGTCGTTATCGCTGTCGCTCCGAAGAGCGGCTATACAAGCATCGCCTGCGGCACTACCGGCGGTACCGCTGCGCGATATGTCGACGCGTACACAAGGACAAGGTAGGTCGTGCAGGAAGCAGGCGACCACCAGTGCGAGATATGTCGCTATCGCTGTCGCTCCGAAGAGCGGCTATACAAGCATCGCCTGCGGCACTACCGGCGGTACCGCTGCGCGATATGTCGGCGCGTACACAAGGACAAGGTAGGTCGTGCAGTGGGCGTAGCATGGTTGCCATTTTATCACTTATCGTTGTGGTAAAGACGCCCATCACGCTCTGACAAGTATGCGAGTGCGAGAGTGACGAATGCCTTATCCACAACGATAAGTGATAAAATGGCAACCGTGCTACGCCCGCAGGAAGCAGGCGACCACCAGTACGAGATATGTCGCTATCGCTGTCGCTCCGAAGAGCGGCTATACAAGCATCGCCTGCGGCACTACCGGCGGTACCGCTGCGCGATATGTCGGCGCGTACACAAGGACAAGGTAGGTCGTGCAGGAAGCAGGCGACCACCAGTGCGAGATATGTCGCTATCGCTGTCGCTCCGAAGAGCGGCTATACAAGCATCGCCTGCGGCACTACCGGCGGTACCGCTGCGCGATATGTCGGCGCGTACACAAGGACAAGGTACGTCGTGCAGGAAGCAGGCGACCACCAGTGCGAGATATGTCGCTATCGCTGTCGCTCCGAAGAGCGGCTATACAAGCATCGCCTGCGGCACTACCGGCGGTACCGCTGCGCGATATGTCGGCGCGTACACAAGGACAAGGTAGGTCGTGCAGGAAGCAGGCGACCACCAGTACGAGATATGTCGCTATCGCTGTCGCTCCGAAGAGCGGCTATACAAGCATCGCCTGCGGCACTACCGGCGGTACCGCTGCGCGATATGTCGGCGCGTACACAAGGACAAGGTAGGTCGTGCAGGAAGCAGGCGACCACCAGTGCGAGATATGTCGCTATCGCTGTCGCTCCGAAGAGCGGCTATACAAGCATCGCCTGCGGCACTACCGGCGGTACCGCTGCGCGATATGTCGGCGCGTACACAAGGACAAGGTAGGTCGTGCAGGAAGCAGGCGACCACCAGTACGAGATATGTCGCTATCGCTGTCGCTCCGAAGAGCGGCTATACAAGCATCGCCTGCGGCACTACCGGCGGTACCGCTGCGCGATATGTCGGCGCGTACACAAGGACAAGGTAGGTCGTGCAGGAAGCAGGCGACCACCAGTGCGAGATATGTCGCTATCGCTGTCGCTCCGAAGAGCGGCTATACAAGCATCGCCTGCGGCACTACCGGCGGTACCGCTGCGCGATATGTCGGCGCGTACACAAGGACAAGGTACGTCGTGCAGGAAGCAGGCGACCACCAGTGCGAGATATGTCGCTATCGCTGTCGCTGTCGCTCCGACGAGCGGCTATACACATTTGTCGTTCTTTTATACCCCACATTTATGCTATGGCACTAGAACACAGTTTTCATGGGCTCTGCCTACTCCTTTTAGGAATAAAGCTGTGAATCTATTTAATCTATATAATTATATTAACTCGCCTTGTTACTTCTTTCGTTGGTTAGTATGTGTGGCAGTGTGGGTCAAATATTGCAACTAAATTTTCATCCCATAGGTAGGCGATTGAGTGAAATTTAGTAAGTATATTTATGTAACTTTGCTATGCAATATGACTCGGAAACAAGTAGTTTTACACATCACACAATTAAATGGCCTTATCGGGATTCGAACCCAGGGCCTCTTGCTTCGTAGGCAGGGTAGTGACCCTGCCACCAACCAACCAACGTTGTTGAATGTGTCTCCAATTCAATGGTGTTTTTATTTGTAGGAGACAGCGGCGAGTCATGTGATGAGCGAACACGTGCATGAGACGTTCACCTGCGATCAGTGCGGGAAAGGATTTAAGTGAGTATTCCATAATACTGCTGCCTTTACTATCAACCAGCGGCTAGTGGCCAGGCTCATGAACCCCCAAGATTTCTTTTCTATCTTATCTGGGTGAGGGATTTGTTAGATCGGTTTCCCAAACGCAATTGTTCTTTCGCCCCGCGGGTCCACGCAGACGAAGTCGCGGGCGGAAGCTAGTATAGTAAAGTATATCTGTAAGTCTGCCTTACCACGCTTTAACCGCTGAATCGGTTGAGGTGAAATTCGGAATGGAGATAGATTAAATCCCGGGGAAGTACGTAGGATAGTTTTCATCCAGGAAGTCATCCCCTATGAGGGCGTATACCATGGGGGGGAGGAGTATGGAATATTCTTTACGTCACTCTGGGCGGTAAGTGAGATTTACCGCCCACGGGCGCAGCGGCAAATCTCACTTCACACCCAGGAGAAGATGTAAAATTATGTACGCACCACGGGCAGTTATTCGTAAAGCCCCAGATCGCATATTTATGGTCCTCACCTTCGGTTCGGAGCATGTTACCTGCGATCTGGGGTATTCACGAATTCACCGCCTTAGGTACGTAACGCCCGACAAGGAGGACTGATGACCTAACAATGGCCGCGGAAGTCCGCTGGATGCGGGTGGACCGGACCTCTTTGGCATTCTTTGGGGGAGGCCTGTGTCACAGTATAGAAGAATAATACAGTAGGTAATCAGAGGCCTTTTAGGAGCGTTCGTTACCTACTTTCGCTCGATGCGCAGGGCTGTGTCACGTTTGTGGCTTGGCATACCTATAATACTAATTTTGCTTTTAAGTATGCAAAGTATTTCTGTTACAGTTTAATAGACAATATTGTATACACAAAGTAATAATATTATTATACCTAGATATTTTTCTAGCACGAACGACTTGTAGTACTTAAGTGATTGACAAAATTAAAACATCGACAGTCCTGGTATCGATAAGTATCAGTTCAACGTCATAGAAGTAATACAAAGACAAATATATATACGGTAACAGGGTGCGTTAGAAAACACATAATAATAACAAAACTATCAATTTATTTATATTTTACATGCTTCAGAAAAGAATTTGGAATACTTTCGTAACTTTCTTTCTTCGTGTCACTGAATTAATTATCCCGTAAGTCACTCCATAACACACACACACCGAAATTATCTTTCAAATCGACGCAGAATGTCACAACATGTAGTTTTTCCCAAACCCATTCTTGGTCCCAAAACAAATCTGTCTCTGTATATGGTTACAGTGTAGGTGTATCTTAGTTTTTTATTATTAACAGTATTGCACTGATTGATTAATGACCCTCTTTTTCTTTTACCTAAATATTTTAACGAATTTTTACGTAATAATAATAATAATTATATATATTCTATGTAAGTTTTTGTACATATAAACTGCTTATTGGTATTGACAGTAATGAGTGTAGTGACAGAAATTAATAATTTGTTATAAATCTTCTACGCAGTCATGGTACTAAAACTATCTAAAAGGTTTTTATACATGATTCTCAAAGTAAACGATTATAGTTTTTTCCACATTTTCTGGTGTCAACCTCTTTGCCTTTTGAAGAAAATCCACTTCAATTGACTAAAAGACTTTTCAACTTCGACTGATGTATTTCCTATTTTCTATATGTAGTTCCATATTTCCGATACGCACCCAGCGTATATTCTGCGGCTTCAGCCATGTACTTCATCTTATGATCGTTGGCTCAGGCGAGGCGGCAGAGGAACATTTGGTAACATCATCTTAAAAGTATTTATTCTATTTGTTGCCTTCGAAAATACTTTTTTAATGGCTGAAATCAAGATATTCACACTGGGAAAAAGAGTTCTTACTTTCTCTGCAACTCTATTTAAGCCGTGGGTAAACACGTAAAGTGGGTCATATTAGGAAGATGATGTTCCAGATTTTTACCTGCTTTAACCATATACGGTGAAGAGACTAGTCTGTCTAGCCGATATAACTCTGTGGTTGTATATACGTCTTGTCGTTGAAGTAGTATATGTACTTATCGATAACAGGATTGTCGATATTTTCATTGTGGCAAACACTAAACAAATGTTGTTCCTGCTATAATAGAGATAGAAATATCTAGGTATAAATATTATGGATAGTTAGGTATGTGTTTTTAGTTTCCCACTTCATCGAATATTTTAATATCACTTCTACTATGCCTAAAATATTTCCTAGTAAGTATAATACTCGTAGTTGCTAAACTGCACTAGGTTGGTAGGTACTTAGTTGCAAGCCTATTCGGCTTCTTTTGATATCGTGGCACTGGCGGCTCGCTGTCTTCATACCTACGAGGCGGCTTCCTTTGACGTAGCGAGTGAGAACGAGCGAACACCGCAACGGCGCGGCCCCGATTGAAGCATTCTCCATCATTGCCGAAGGCTATGTGTGTGTGCGTACCGAACACGCGCGCATGTGTGCAGCCGTGCGATGTACCTTTGTCCGAAGTTTATCTACTGTTCCTATACTGTGCCTGTGTCCAGCAGTGGACGTCTTCCGTGATATTATGATGATGACGAATTAATTGCCCGTGTGGTGTCGGGTTAGAATTTCACCATCCCCTTTCTTCCCGTGGGTCGTTAAAGTCGACTAAGGGAGCAGGGTTGAAGTGTCTTGTGAGTGATGGGTTAGCAACCTATCACTGCAATAATTTGTCGACCTTTTATACCCACATTTATGCTAAAAGTGGCGCTGGAACATAAGTTTCATGTGCTCTGCCTACCCCTTATGGGAATAAAGGTGTGAATGTATGTATGTATCATGAATTATTTTTTTTTGACACAGGAGGCCAGCGTATTTGAAGAAACACGTGGCGCAGCAGCACACGAAGGGGCAAAGGCACGAGTGTCCGGTCTGCGCGCGAGTGTTCTTCCACCGCGGCATGTTCAAGACGCACTTTAGGTACGTAACATATAGTGCTAAGCTGCGTACGAATTAGAGCAGCCTCGGGTTGAACTTTTACTAGAACCTCTGATATCTCGACCCATTTATACAGGGTGAAATATTATTCACCGTTCAAATTTTGGGAGGTGATTCGATGGGTCATCCCGATCAAAATTAGATAGTTGTATTCAAACCGCGAAAAAAAAACCAGCTGTTCCATACATTTAGGCGGCTGAGTTCACGCCGTTTGTATGGAATAGCTGGGTGGTTACAACTTATTGGATAAATTTTGATCGAGGTGACCCACCGAATCACCTCCCAAAATTTGAACGGTGAATAATATTTGTTGGACATTAAGATCGCAACCTTCTTATTACGTTATGGTCTTACCAACCATATGTGACATTTCTTTTTACTTCAATACAAGAATACGTTTGTGCTTTACGTTCACATTTTATTTTTACTATTATCTTCCAAATCTATCATGGTAGCAGAGCGTGGTTGATAACCGGTAGAGTCCGGAAATATAAACGCAGTGAGAACAAGAAAATTCGGCAAAAATTTGTGTCCAGTTATAAATACGATTTGAACTTGACGTAGAAATTTTCTGGAACGGTGTATTCTGTCATATGTTTATCGAAATATTTTTACCACGCGAAAATGTCTTCAACAGTTTTCATATTGATCGCCTTGTCGGAAGAGAAAACTATGCGATTTGGTAATTTGCCGTGCAAGCATTTTTTGAGCTTTAAGAATTGTGGGATTGCGTCATTGGTAAAAATAATGACACGAAGAAGGAAACAAAAGTTAAGTCAAAGCTTAAATTACTATTAGACCCAATCAACTATGTACATGTGAGCGCAACAACATGCAAGGAAGTATGGGATAATTTGGAGCAGGCATTTGATCACATTCTCCCATGCATGACATATGGGTGCGAGACCTGGTCACTCACAGCAGAACACAGGGATAGACTCGCAAAATGCCAACGAGCTATGGAAAGGAGTATGCTGGGAGTGAAACTTAAGGACAGATTCCGGAACCGAGAAATAAGATCAAGGACCAAAGTCACCGACATACTCACACGCATTGACCAGCTGAAGTGGAGGTGGACAGGCCACATGCAGCGTGATCAAAAGGAAAAATGGAGCAAACAAGCGACCCACTGGCACCCAATTGATTGCAAGTGCAAAAAAGGCCAACAAAAAACAAGATGGGAAGACGACATGAAGAGAACACTAAGACCACGCTGGACCATGGTGGCCTTGGACAGAAACCAATGGAAGGAGATGGAGGAGGCCTATGCCGACAGGCACTTGATACTGAGGGATATTCTCTGAACATGTTACTATAACAAAGAAAACGAGCTACGAAGAAAACAATCTCTTAGCGAAATAAAGGCTTATTGATTGATTTGATTTGATGACAGCGGATTATACAGAAGAGTTGAGACCTTATAACAACTACTTTGGATTCCTTTAGAAGTGTGGATGACTATGTAAATAAAATAATGTCCACCGCTCACAAACTCCGGAACATTAAGTTCAATATCGACGATGAATGGCTTGGAACGCTGATGTTGGCCGGCTTACCCGAAAATTATAAGCCGATGATCATGGGATTAGAGAGCTCAGGCATCAAAATCAGCGCAGATTCCATCAAAACGAAACTCCTGCAGGAAGTTCAATGCTCAGAAAGCACCGCGTTCTTCACGAGGTTAAGGCCGTTCATGGAAGTCATAACACAACAAATGTCAATAAAGGACACCGATGTTTTAAATGTAACAAGCACGGGCATTTTGCTAAGAATTGCCGTGCTCCGAATAAGAACTCTGAAAAAGTTGGAGATAGTAAAGTTTTCGTTGCATCATTTTCAGCTTCTTCACAGACCATGCAACCCGCGGCGCTACCACGAACTTCGAAAGTCGAAGTTCGGGTATTTCCATCTCTATCGCACTCCCTTACTCGAGTGACAGGGATGCATGTATTACGAACTTCGACTTTCGAAGTTCGTGGTAGCGCCGCCGATCTCTGGTATGTAGACTCAGGTGCATCAATGAGCATGACCAATCGACGTGATTGGATGTATGACGTCACAAGTTCAATGACACCAACCATACTGTCCCCAGTAAGTCACCGCTACCAGTTGAAAGTATGGGCAAGGTAAATTCAATGTTGAATGGTAACGTAGATAGCAAAATCCAGGTAAGACAAGTGCTATGGTGAAAAATGGCTGTAAAGTGAATTTCAGAGATAAGGGTTGTGATATTTATAACAGAGATGTAAAACTTGTATACAGCCACATTATTAAACAACTTGTATCCGTTGAACACTCACCGAAAAGTTTTTTCAAACCTGACTTGTTCAGCTAACTTAAATGATGCCGTCATGCATGTGGCACCGACGCATGGGACACCTAAATTTTTCAGATGTTAGCAAGCTGGAGTGTGCGGAAGGAGTAGATCCATTTCCTGAGAAAAGTAAGAGTCCTATCACATGTACCACCTGCCTCACGGGGAAAAAGATCAGAATTGCCCTTCAATAATACAGGCACGAGAGCAACGCAACCCTTGCAGCTGATCCACAGCGACTTATGTGGACCGATAGAACAAGAATCTCTGGGAGGTATGAAATATTTTATGACCTTTGTAGATGACTACACGAAAAAAATTCATGTCTATTTTTTGAAAAACAAATTGAATGTGCTCGATGTTTTCAAAGATTACAAAAGCAGAGTTGAGAATGAACTCGAAGGCAAAATTAAAGCTATTTGCACAGACAATGGAACGGAGTTCTGTAACCAAGGCTTTGAGAGTTTCTTGCTTAGACATGGGATTGAAGATCAGACCAGCACTCCGTACTCACCCCAGCAGAACGGTCCTGCAGAGCGCATGAACCACGAAATCGATTGTCGGTAAAACTCCCACGGAAATGTGGTCCGGCAAGAAACCCAATTTGTCAAATATTAGAATTTTAGGCTCCGAGGTACAGGTACCAAAAAAAACCACCAAAAATGGAATTCAAAATCTAGAAATTTCGTATATTAAAGAAAAATTTATGTTGGAACGGTTTGGTATGTCTGATTGCAAACCAGTTCGCACTCTGATAGAAGTGAATGCTAAATTTGAAAAGAATTCTGAAGACACAGATAATACCTTTCCATACAGGGAACCGGTTGGATGTCTTATTTATCTGGCCCATGTTACGCGACCGGACATCAGCTTTGCAGTGAATAAGTTGAGTCAGTACTGCAATTGTCCAGGAAATCAACATTGACTTGGAGTAAAAAGGGTCATGAGATACCTTCAAGGAACAAAGAACCTAAAACTATGTTATGTCAAAGAGGACTCTAAAGGAATTATTGGTTATTGCGATGCGGACTGGGCCAGTGATCCGTTGGATAGAAGATCGTGCACAGGTTACGTTTTTCTGATCCAGAATGGATGTATTTCGTGGAACTCTTGTAAGCAACAGACAGTAGCACTTTCAACAGCGGAATCCGAATACATGGCGATGGCTTCAGCCACCCAGGAAGCTCTGTGGCTGCAGCAACTCCACGTCGAACTAGGCCAAAGCGACAATGGTGCGCTTACTGTCCATTGCGACAACCAGAGTGCAATTCGATTGGTAACTACCGACTGTTACAAACCGAAGACTAAGCATATAGACATTCATCTGCATTTTCTCAGAGAGTGTGTTGTTAACCCTTTCACCGCCACAGTCGGCCATAGCCGACAACGCAAAATCGTGACTACGACGCCAGAGACGGCGCTGGCCGACAAACATTTTTTGATGAATACCTATTGAAAAACAGCCCATTTTTATGGTGGCGTTATTTGTTACCCATTTTAATTTTACCCCCGTGGCGTCACAGCATATTGCTTCGTCGTCGGGCGGTGAAAAGGTTAAATCTAAAGTCAAGTTTGTATTTGTGAACTGGTGCAATATGGTGGTTGATAATTTAACACAGGGAACTTCTCTTGTGAAGCATTTGTACTGCACTGGTTTGCGTTCTGTAGGGAGTGTTGGACATTAAGAACGCAACCTTCTTATTAGGTTATTGTCTTAGCAACCATATGTGACATGTTTGTTTACTTCAATACAAGAATACGTTTGTGCTTTACGTTCACATTTTATTTCAACTCTTATTCTCTTCCAAATCTATCAATATTTCACCCTGTATAGCATGGTCGATAAAATTGATTCGCGCGGCACTGGTCGTTGGATCAACTAGATTTAGTTTTAAAGGCTCTGGCGGAAGATCAGCGCTGCGGACTCCGCAGCAGTCACGCTGAGTCAGCATCTATTCTCCACCACAACAGAGAACCTTTGACTAAGTTTTACTTTTCTGAATGCCCTAGGTTATAAAAATGCTTGATATGGTTTTTCTAAATGTTTCCACCACTATACTTGTTTGTTGTGGCTGAATTAAGTCATTATCTATCTATGTATAGCAAGTTCCAATATCCGCAGGAGACACAACGAAGAAGTCCGCAACCCGGTGAAGCAGCTGTTCATCTGCGACACGTGCTGCACCCAGCTCAAGAGCAAAGCGGCGCTGCGGCGGCACCTCGCCGTGCACGCCGCGCGCAACCTGCGCTGCGCGCTGTGCCCCGCGCTGTTCCAGACGCGCCGCGGGCTCAAGCTGCACCACATGAACAAACACATGGACCAGAAAGAGTAAGTAGATCAAAGCGGCGCTGCGGCGGCACCTCGCCGTGCACGCCGCGCGCAACCTGCGCTGCGCGCTGTGCCCCGCGCTGTTCCAGACGCGCCGCGGGCTCAAGCTGCACCACATGAACAAACACATGGACCAGAAAGAGTAAGTAGATCAAAGCGGCGCTGCGGCGGCACCTCGCCGTGCACGCCGCGCGCAACCTGCGCTGCGCGCTGTGCCCCGCGCTGTTCCAGACGCGCCGCGGGCTCAAGCTGCACCACATGAACAAACACATGGACCAGAAAGAGTAAGTAGATCAAAGCGGCGCTGCGGCGGCACCTCGCCGTGCACGCCGCGCGCAACCTGCGCTGCGCGCTGTGCCCCGCGCTGTTCCAGACGCGCCGCGGGCTCAAGCTGCACCACATGAACAAACACATGGACCAGAAAGAGTAAGTAGATCAAAGCGGCGCTGCGGCGGCACCTCGCCGTGCACGCCGCGCGCAACCTGCGCTGCGCGCTGTGCCCCGCGCTGTTCCAGACGCGCCGCGGGCTCAAGCTGCACCACATGAACAAACACATGGACCAGAAAGAGTAAGTAGATCAAAGCGGCGCTGCGGCGGCACCTCGCCGTGCACGCCGCGCGCAACCTGCGCTGCGCGCTGTGCCCCGCGCTGTTCCAGACGCGCCGCGGGCTCAAGCTGCACCACATGAACAAACACATGGACCAGAAAGAGTAAGTAGATCAAAGCGGCGCTGCGGCGGCACCTCGCCGTGCACGCCGCGCGCAACCTGCGCTGCGCGCTGTGCCCCGCGCTGTTCCAGACGCGCCGCGGGCTCAAGCTGCACCACATGAACAAACACATGGACCAGAAAGAGTAAGTAGATCAAAGCGGCGCTGCGGCGGCACCTCGCCGTGCACGCCGCGCGCAACCTGCGCTGCGCGCTGTGCCCCGCGCTGTTCCAGACGCGCCGCGGGCTCAAGCTGCACCACATGAACAAACACATGGACCAGAAAGAGTAAGTAGATCAAAGCGGCGCTGCGGCGGCACCTCGCCGTGCACGCCGCGCGCAACCTGCGCTGCGCGCTGTGCCCCGCGCTGTTCCAGACGCGCCGCGGGCTCAAGCTGCACCACATGAACAAACACATGGACCAGAAAGAGTAAGTAGATCAAAGCGGCGCTGCGGCGGCACCTCGCCGTGCACGCCGCGCGCAACCTGCGCTGCGCGCTGTGCCCCGCGCTGTTCCAGACGCGCCGCGGGCTCAAGCTGCACCACATGAACAAACACATGGACCAGAAAGAGTAAGTAGATCAAAGCGGCGCTGCGGCGGCACCTCGCCGTGCACGCCGCGCGCAACCTGCGCTGCGCGCTGTGCCCCGCGCTGTTCCAGACGCGCCGCGGGCTCAAGCTGCACCACATGAACAAACACATGGACCAGAAAGAGTAAGTAGATCAAAGCGGCGCTGCGGCGGCACCTCGCCGTGCACGCCGCGCGCAACCTGCGCTGCGCGCTGTGCCCCGCGCTGTTCCAGACGCGCCGCGGGCTCAAGCTGCACCACATGAACAAACACATGGACCAGAAAGAGTAAGTAGATCAAAGCGGCGCTGCGGCGGCACCTCGCCGTGCACGCCGCGCGCAACCTGCGCTGCGCGCTGTGCCCCGCGCTGTTCCAGACGCGCCGCGGGCTCAAGCTGCACCACATGAACAAACACATGGACCAGAAAGAGTAAGTAGATCAAAGCGGCGCTGCGGCGGCACCTCGCCGTGCACGCCGCGCGCAACCTGCGCTGCGCGCTGTGCCCCGCGCTGTTCCAGACGCGCCGCGGGCTCAAGCTGCACCACATGAACAAACACATGGACCAGAAAGAGTAAGTAGATCAAAGCGGCGCTGCGGCGGCACCTCGCCGTGCACGCCGCGCGCAACCTGCGCTGCGCGCTGTGCCCCGCGCTGTTCCAGACGCGCCGCGGGCTCAAGCTGCACCACATGAACAAACACATGGACCAGAAAGAGTAAGTAGATCAAAGCGGCGCTGCGGCGGCACCTCGCCGTGCACGCCGCGCGCAACCTGCGCTGCGCGCTGTGCCCCGCGCTGTTCCAGACGCGCCGCGGGCTCAAGCTGCACCACATGAACAAACACATGGACCAGAAAGAGTAAGTAGATCAAAGCGGCGCTGCGGCGGCACCTCGCCGTGCACGCCGCGCGCAACCTGCGCTGCGCGCTGTGCCCCGCGCTGTTCCAGACGCGCCGCGGGCTCAAGCTGCACCACATGAACAAACACATGGACCAGAAAGAGTAAGTAGATCAAAGCGGCGCTGCGGCGGCACCTCGCCGTGCACGCCGCGCGCAACCTGCGCTGCGCGCTGTGCCCCGCGCTGTTCCAGACGCGCCGCGGGCTCAAGCTGCACCACATGAACAAACACATGGACCAGAAAGAGTAAGTAGATCAAAGCGGCGCTGCGGCGGCACCTCGCCGTGCACGCCGCGCGCAACCTGCGCTGCGCGCTGTGCCCCGCGCTGTTCCAGACGCGCCGCGGGCTCAAGCTGCACCACATGAACAAACACATGGACCAGAAAGAGTAAGTAGATCAAAGCGGCGCTGCGGCGGCACCTCGCCGTGCACGCCGCGCGCAACCTGCGCTGCGCGCTGTGCCCCGCGCTGTTCCAGACGCGCCGCGGGCTCAAGCTGCACCACATGAACAAACACATGGACCAGAAAGAGTAAGTAGATCAAAGCGGCGCTGCGGCGGCACCTCGCCGTGCACGCCGCGCGCAACCTGCGCTGCGCGCTGTGCCCCGCGCTGTTCCAGACGCGCCGCGGGCTCAAGCTGCACCACATGAACAAACACATGGACCAGAAAGAGTAAGTAGATCAAAGCGGCGCTGCGGCGGCACCTCGCCGTGCACGCCGCGCGCAACCTGCGCTGCGCGCTGTGCCCCGCGCTGTTCCAGACGCGCCGCGGGCTCAAGCTGCACCACATGAACAAACACATGGACCAGAAAGAGTAAGTAGATCAAAGCGGCGCTGCGGCGGCACCTCGCCGTGCACGCCGCGCGCAACCTGCGCTGCGCGCTGTGCCCCGCGCTGTTCCAGACGCGCCGCGGGCTCAAGCTGCACCACATGAACAAACACATGGACCAGAAAGAGTAAGTAGATCAAAGCGGCGCTGCGGCGGCACCTCGCCGTGCACGCCGCGCGCAACCTGCGCTGCGCGCTGTGCCCCGCGCTGTTCCAGACGCGCCGCGGGCTCAAGCTGCACCACATGAACAAACACATGGACCAGAAAGAGTAAGTAGATCAAAGCGGCGCTGCGGCGGCACCTCGCCGTGCACGCCGCGCGCAACCTGCGCTGCGCGCTGTGCCCCGCGCTGTTCCAGACGCGCCGCGGGCTCAAGCTGCACCACATGAACAAACACATGGACCAGAAAGAGTAAGTAGATCAAAGCGGCGCTGCGGCGGCACCTCGCCGTGCACGCCGCGCGCAACCTGCGCTGCGCGCTGTGCCCCGCGCTGTTCCAGACGCGCCGCGGGCTCAAGCTGCACCACATGAACAAACACATGGACCAGAAAGAGTAAGTAGATCAAAGCGGCGCTGCGGCGGCACCTCGCCGTGCACGCCGCGCGCAACCTGCGCTGCGCGCTGTGCCCCGCGCTGTTCCAGACGCGCCGCGGGCTCAAGCTGCACCACATGAACAAACACATGGACCAGAAAGAGTAAGTAGATCAAAGCGGCGCTGCGGCGGCACCTCGCCGTGCACGCCGCGCGCAACCTGCGCTGCGCGCTGTGCCCCGCGCTGTTCCAGACGCGCCGCGGGCTCAAGCTGCACCACATGAACAAACACATGGACCAGAAAGAGTAAGTAGATCAAAGCGGCGCTGCGGCGGCACCTCGCCGTGCACGCCGCGCGCTACCTGCGCTGCGCGCTGTGCCCCGCGCTGTTCCAGACGCGCCGCGGGCTCAAGCTGCACCACATGAACAAACACATGGACCAGAAAGAGTAAGTAGATCAAAGCGGCGCTGCGGCGGCACCTCGCCGTGCACGCCGCGCGCAACCTGCGCTGCGCGCTGTGCCCCGCGCTGTTCCAGACGCGCCGCGGGCTCAAGCTGCACCACATGAACAAACACATGGACCAGAAAGAGTAAGTAGATCAAAGCGGCGCTGCGGCGGCACCTCGCCGTGCACGCCGCGCGCAACCTGCGCTGCGCGCTGTGCCCCGCGCTGTTCCAGACGCGCCGCGGGCTCAAGCTGCACCACATGAACAAACACATGGACCAGAAAGAGTAAGTAGATCAAAGCGGCGCTGCGGCGGCACCTCGCCGTGCACGCCGCGCGCAACCTGCGCTGCGCGCTGTGCCCCGCGCTGTTCCAGACGCGCCGCGGGCTCAAGCTGCACCACATGAACAAACACATGGACCAGAAAGAGTAAGTAGATCAAAGCGGCGCTGCGGCGGCACCTCGCCGTGCACGCCGCGCGCAACCTGCGCTGCGCGCTGTGCCCCGCGCTGTTCCAGACGCGCCGCGGGCTCAAGCTGCACCACATGAACAAACACATGGACCAGAAAGAGTAAGTAGATCAAAGCGGCGCTGCGGCGGCACCTCGCCGTGCACGCCGCGCGCAACCTGCGCTGCGCGCTGTGCCCCGCGCTGTTCCAGACGCGCCGCGGGCTCAAGCTGCACCACATGAACAAACACATGGACCAGAAAGAGTAAGTAGATCAAAGCGGCGCTGCGGCGGCACCTCGCCGTGCACGCCGCGCGCAACCTGCGCTGCGCGCTGTGCCCCGCGCTGTTCCAGACGCGCCGCGGGCTCAAGCTGCACCACATGAACAAACACATGGACCAGAAAGAGTAAGTAGATCAAAGCGGCGCTGCGGCGGCACCTCGCCGTGCACGCCGCGCGCAACCTGCGCTGCGCGCTGTGCCCCGCGCTGTTCCAGACGCGCCGCGGGCTCAAGCTGCACCACATGAACAAACACATGGACCAGAAAGAGTAAGTAGATCAAAGCGGCGCTGCGGCGGCACCTCGCCGTGCACGCCGCGCGCAACCTGCGCTGCGCGCTGTGCCCCGCGCTGTTCCAGACGCGCCGCGGGCTCAAGCTGCACCACATGAACAAACACATGGACCAGAAAGAGTAAGTAGATCAAAGCGGCGCTGCGGCGGCACCTCGCCGTGCACGCCGCGCGCAACCTGCGCTGCGCGCTGTGCCCCGCGCTGTTCCAGACGCGCCGCGGGCTCAAGCTGCACCACATGAACAAACACATGGACCAGAAAGAGTAAGTAGATCAAAGCGGCGCTGCGGCGGCACCTCGCCGTGCACGCCGCGCGCAACCTGCGCTGCGCGCTGTGCCCCGCGCTGTTCCAGACGCGCCGCGGGCTCAAGCTGCACCACATGAACAAACACATGGACCAGAAAGAGTAAGTAGATCAAAGCGGCGCTGCGGCGGCACCTCGCCGTGCACGCCGCGCGCAACCTGCGCTGCGCGCTGTGCCCCGCGCTGTTCCAGACGCGCCGCGGGCTCAAGCTGCACCACATGAACAAACACATGGACCAGAAAGAGTAAGTAGATCAAAGCGGCGCTGCGGCGGCACCTCGCCGTGCACGCCGCGCGCAACCTGCGCTGCGCGCTGTGCCCCGCGCTGTTCCAGACGCGCCGCGGGCTCAAGCTGCACCACATGAACAAACACATGGACCAGAAAGAGTAAGTAGATCAAAGCGGCGCTGCGGCGGCACCTCGCCGTGCACGCCGCGCGCAACCTGCGCTGCGCGCTGTGCCCCGCGCTGTTCCAGACGCGCCGCGGGCTCAAGCTGCACCACATGAACAAACACATGGACCAGAAAGAGTAAGTAGATCAAAGCGGCGCTGCGGCGGCACCTCGCCGTGCACGCCGCGCGCAACCTGCGCTGCGCGCTGTGCCCCGCGCTGTTCCAGACGCGCCGCGGGCTCAAGCTGCACCACATGAACAAACACATGGACCAGAAAGAGTAAGTAGATCAAAGCGGCGCTGCGGCGGCACCTCGCCGTGCACGCCGCGCGCAACCTGCGCTGCGCGCTGTGCCCCGCGCTGTTCCAGACGCGCCGCGGGCTCAAGCTGCACCACATGAACAAACACATGGACCAGAAAGAGTAAGTAGATCAAAGCGGCGCTGCGGCGGCACCTCGCCGTGCACGCCGCGCGCAACCTGCGCTGCGCGCTGTGCCCCGCGCTGTTCCAGACGCGCCGCGGGCTCAAGCTGCACCACATGAACAAACACATGGACCAGAAAGAGTAAGTAGATCAAAGCGGCGCTGCGGCGGCACCTCGCCGTGCACGCCGCGCGCAACCTGCGCTGCGCGCTGTGCCCCGCGCTGTTCCAGACGCGCCGCGGGCTCAAGCTGCACCACATGAACAAACACATGGACCAGAAAGAGTAAGTAGATCAAAGCGGCGCTGCGGCGGCACCTCGCCGTGCACGCCGCGCGCAACCTGCGCTGCGCGCTGTGCCCCGCGCTGTTCCAGACGCGCCGCGGGCTCAAGCTGCACCACATGAACAAACACATGGACCAGAAAGAGTAAGTAGATCAAAGCGGCGCTGCGGCGGCACCTCGCCGTGCACGCCGCGCGCAACCTGCGCTGCGCGCTGTGCCCCGCGCTGTTCCAGACGCGCCGCGGGCTCAAGCTGCACCACATGAACAAACACATGGACCAGAAAGAGTAAGTAGATCAAAGCGGCGCTGCGGCGGCACCTCGCCGTGCACGCCGCGCGCAACCTGCGCTGCGCGCTGTGCCCCGCGCTGTTCCAGACGCGCCGCGGGCTCAAGCTGCACCACATGAACAAACACATGGACCAGAAAGAGTAAGTAGATCAAAGCGGCGCTGCGGCGGCACCTCGCCGTGCACGCCGCGCGCAACCTGCGCTGCGCGCTGTGCCCCGCGCTGTTCCAGACGCGCCGCGGGCTCAAGCTGCACCACATGAACAAACACATGGACCAGAAAGAGTGAGTGGAACAAATTTCGTAGGGACCTACCTCTTTAGCACAACCCGGAATGTCATCTCGCCCATATTTGGAGAAGCCCAACTGGAGAGGTACAGTCGAGTTCTCCAATACCTACACCTTAGAGCTTTCAAAAATATCTATGTTCGGGCCCGTCTGAAGGGCGCTTAAGAATTATTCATACGGCGTGAAGGGACCTTTAAGAATTAAATAGTTAAGTGACATTTGAACTGTCAATTGGGATGAATGCCATGATTTGGCACACCTTGATATAACCTCACGATTACGGCAGCATACGGGCTGCGTGAGCAGTTAAGATTTAAGTGGATTCTGTTGGAACCTATATTTGGGGGTTCATATCTAGTAATGCTTGTCCGCGCTAGGCGCGAGTAATATTGGTGTCGAAGGCGGCTCCGCAGAAGGAAGTTCTACGTGGCATGCGGCGGGCTCGGCAGGCCTCCACGAGGACTCGGCGGACGACACAACTTGACTTGACCTCTTGACCGACTGACAGCAATTGACTGCTATTAACGAAACCGCCGGCATGATTGGTGAGTCCTAGCGTAGTATCTTAAATAGTTCCTAAGTGGTTATTATTAGTTCCCGCGTGGCCCCAAACGACCCCTTCTGGGCGTTTTGACCAATGAGTAATATGGTAATGCCTATATTGTGTATATGATGACACTAGCTGTCCGCGCCGCTCCGCCCGTGAATTGCAAAGACCGCAGAATATAGCCTACGTCCGACCAGAAAATCCATTCTATTCACAGTTGAAGGGTTTTTTTCATCGGATGTGTAGTTCCGGAGATTACCCAATACATACATACAAAGCTTCAATCTCACAGATGTTTCCTCTTCATAATATAAGTGGACCCTATGGTGATGTTTACCTCTAGTTTAAGCTTTATGTTCTGTCCTGTGGTATTTTTTGAGGTGTGCAATAAAGTATATCACATCAAATCAAATCAAATCAAATAATTTATTTGCTCAGAATACAGTTGTGCAGATATTACATGCTGATGTGATGCTGTGTGTGTGTGTGTGTGTGTTATTTGTATTGTATTGATTGTTTTAGACGGATGCTGCAACAATGTCCGCAGTGCGATCGAGAGTGCACCACGCCCGCGCTGCTGCGGCAGCACATACGGCGGATGCACACAGATAGGATCAAGAAGTATGCTCACTTGTCATTTAGAATGACGGGAGGAAATAGGTTAAATGAGTTGATAGGATCTTGAATGGAAAAATTGGAACTGTCTAGCAGCGGCGGCGCGTGAAAATGTTCAATGAGGAATCCGGAACAAAAAAGTTATGAAAGTTTACATAACTAGCCTAAAAATAACTTCTAATCAAACCGGGAATTGGCTTGTGTGGGCGCTCCGCCACTGTTGTCTAGATGAATTAGGGAGCGAAGCGAACGAAGTTCTGTGCTTCAGCTTAGGCGGAAAGTCGTCAATTTTGCTTGTTAGAGAGAGAAAACCCTAGCAGATCTTGAGGTCACGATCCTCCAGGGTCATAGTAAATGGCAATCGTTTCATATGAAGGTGCGTTTTGCGGAAAAGGGACAGAACATACCCCCTCTTAAAACTTTAGGGACTTATAGCTTTGTGATGATTTAACCTCAAGCGTTTGCTTTTTACTCCATTTGACTGCATTCTTAATTCTTTTTCAAGAAAATACAACATTATTGATTATTTTATTTAGTGTCTACAACCCTATTGGTACTTCATTCACCACAGTAGCCTTCTTGATCTCACTCAATGCGTAAGTGCATAGCAAAACATGTGTAAGCGCGACGCAATTGATTGTTTCCCGTCGCAGTACAATAAAAAACAAAACCAATATGGGTATACCCCTATTAGTTCCGACACCAAATAAAATAGCCAAAAAAGGGGATTAAATAATCACAAAGTTATGAGTGTCCAAAGTTTTAAGAAGAGGTTCTGTTCCTTATCCGCATGACGCACCTTTATATGAAACGATTAACATTTACTATGAGGCTCGCAGATTGTGACGACACTAATTGCGAGCGTTTTCTCTCTCTAACAAGCAATATTAAAACGGTTGTTGTCTCGTAATTCTTTGAGATATCCGAATGGGATTCTCATCACTAGGCATAATTTTATGCCTTCTTTCCTTTGGAGTAAGGCCGCCCCTAAACGATCAATTAAATTGCACAAAGTTACGAATTGTGCAATGTTTTTGACTGTTTATGGTTAGTATTGAAGATTACGCAATGATTGAACAAAAGTTTGAGCAAATTTTAAATTTTTATTGTACCATCTTTTTTATTCTAGCGTCTAGGAACAGTATTGCACAATATTATGAAGGCAGCGGCAGACGTATCAAAGTTATTGCGCAATTGTATTGCGTGAAAATATTGATCGTTTAATCGCAAGGGGTAGTTCAATTAAATATAATTGAACTACCCCTTGCGATTGCACCATAAAAATATTGTGCAAAGGTCTAGGGCCGGCCTAACACAAGGGCAGAACACGATCACATATGAACTTGGCCCCTTCTTTTGTTTACAAAAGGACCTCTAATAATACATTTTGAGTCTACACCCGTATTATCCAACAACACCTCAGGTACCAGTGCGACCACTGCAAGCGCTTCTACTACAGCAAAGGCGAGGTCCGCGCCCACATAGTGTGGTCGCACACCCCGAGCCGCGGCGACCGAGCTCTGTTCTGCTGCGGCCGCGAGTTCCGCACCAGGACCCGGCTGAAGGACCACGTCGCCATCCACCATCTGAAGGTCGAGAGGCAGAGGATACATAAGTGCGACCAGTGCGAGAAGGCTTTCGCGGTGAGTCAGTCCTAGCATTCTTGTAGAGTCTTTCATGCTTAAGGGCTGCATTTCAGCTGCTTTTTGCCTGCAAAAGTGCAGTTCGAATTCAGTTCTGTTGCAGTTGACATAGTTAACTGCAACCTGTAATGACCAGTAAAAGTGACCCATAACTTATTGCAAAGGTTTGTGAACCTGTGTTTTTGATCGAGCGAAATTCTTCGAGTCTATTGGAACAATCCAGCGTTTGTATGTGATCGGAATTTATTGAAATTTGCTTGGCGAATTAATGAGACAATTTTTTTTTACTTGTACAAGCCCAATCGGTCAAGGGGTGTCGAGTTATAGAAGGTTCCAATATGTGGAAATCATGGTTTCTCTTAGCACCACCAGATGGGCACCACTGTGCGAACCCAAAACATACCTGGCTAGTTCACACTACATGCCGCGTTCACATGCACTCCGTGCAGCCTGGCAATCAGCCCGTGCACTTTTGCGGCCTACGTAGGCTGTTCACACGCTCGCGGGCGTGCTTGTCATGCAAACATGGGAGATTTTTTTATCTTTGGAATATTTATTCTAGGAGTCTCTTATTGTTGGGTAACCCCCCAGAAAGAGCAAAATTTCTTTCTTTGACCATTTTTAATCTTCTGACAACTCCTATTCCGACATGTTTACTAATGCACGCGAGCGTGTGAACAGGTACACAAGCACGAGCACTTTCACCCTTTGATATTTGTCAAAAACTGACAGTCGTCCCGATCGGCGGCATGCACGGGCACGGGCACGGGCGCGTGCACATTCAGGCTGTTCACACGCTCGTGCACATTCAGGCTGTTCACACGCTCGTGCACATTCAGGCTGTTCACACGCTCGTGCTCGTGCCCGTGCACGTGAATGTCGCTTTGAACGCGGCATCAGGTTCGGGGCGAACGACTTATTACAATTACAGATTATTTTGCGCAGTAAATGTTTGCCTTTTACTTTTTAATTGCAGAATAGCTCTTCTCACATTTCTACCTAATGGCACCTTTGTGCTTACCAAATCATTTTATGATAATACATTATATTAAACTATTCTATTCAATAATATTATCTTGTTCCAGAACAAACAAGTCCTCAACCGCCACGTGAAGAGCCACTCCAACTTCACGTACCCCTGCCCCGAGTGCGGGGTTCGCTTCAAGTGCGAGGCCTACGTCAAAGTCCACCACCAGCTCAAGCACCTCAACATGACCAGGGCCCAGATAAAGGCTCTCAAGCAAACCAGAACACCTCCTATGCGCATAGAACACATTCAAAACGAACCCCAAGACTTGAGCATGAAAGGTGAAGTGAAGGAAATATGTTTCGAGAACGTGATTGTGAAACAGGAATATGATAGTGATGGTGAGGCACCCCAGTTCAATTTCGCGGAGAAGAGTGATTGAGGTAGGTTAGGGATTGGACCTAGTCTTTAATGCTTTGATTTGAGTTGATGTGTTTCCCGTTCGTGGTATGATGGTGTCCCGAACCTTTGAGAGCAGTGCGTATAGGTGTGCAAGGATGCACAAAGCGAAAATGATGGTCATGATGCGGGAAGTTTCCAGATATGTGGACACTCGGAAAGGGCATTGGGTAACCTTATATGAGAAAAAAATGACTTTTTTTGCAGCGGCCAAGGATGTTTTTTTAATAATCGTTTAGAGGACCTTAATATGCATAGATATATAAAATTAAACGCGTTAAACAATATCGGAGCCGAGATATATAAGTTTGAAGTTTAGTTTATAACTACAATATGACCTGTGAAAATATATATTGCTAATATCTCGGCTCCGATGCATTTTAGTGTATTACATTTCATAACAAAATATGTTTGTTTTGAGTAGATCTATCATATCTACCACTTACACGAGTAGCCGCTCATCTAAAAAAAATGACAATATTTTTACCACAACCCCCCTTTCAGGAAACTAGAATTTAAGAAAGTTACCATCGTAGGATTTTCTCCCATAGGACAATTTGAGAAAGTACTGCGATCTTTCCATCGGTGGTAAAGTTTCCCAATTTTGGAAACATTCCGTTGGCACATCAGGGGGCCTAGACAAGGTTACAATCGACAA
Source organism: Epinotia bilunana (assembly GCA_947049275.1). Taxonomy (NCBI): domain Eukaryota; kingdom Metazoa; phylum Arthropoda; class Insecta; order Lepidoptera; family Tortricidae; genus Epinotia; species Epinotia bilunana. Next base: position 3,600,962 of record OX346275.1, on the reverse strand, counting down.
GCGCTAACGCCTATAGAAAACTAATAAAATGTATGGGAATGACAGATTTAACGAAAAGTGTTTCGTCGGCATCTGTCATTCCCCTACATTTTATTATTTTCTATTGGCGTTAGCGCTTGTCGATTGTAACCTTGTCTACGGCCCCAGGCGTGCTAGGAGAGGAACTACCAAACAAGTACCACATAGCCAACGCGTAAAGGCCCTTTCGACTATTTGATAAAATGCAAAGGGTACACAGAGCCGAAGCTGTCCCTGCCCGTGTCATGAGAAACAGTCTACTGCTGGTTGATGGAATCTCAATGAATCAGGGTTTAATGGATGGCCTATTGGATGAGACGACGAACGCCTGCCTAATAAAACTGAGGGGGGGAATTCCATAACGTCTCGAGGGACATTTGGCTGGAAATAAGAGTTTTAAAGTGAGATACGGCGAAGAAGACGCAACGCGGAAGCGAGAGGCCGCGCTCCGATCTCACATTCCCACGTGTCGAAGTCGTGCGATGAGGATAGACATTAAAAAACCCACGTTCAGTGAAATAATTGACTTTTAAAACTCCAAGTTTCAGCACAATTGTGCACTGTTTCTTGTAAAGCCTGGCACACCAGCACGGTTAGCACAAGACGGTACGCGAGCTCTCTCGCACTATCCGTCTCTTTCTAAGTTTTCTAATAAGAGGGAGACGGATAGAGCGGGACAGCTCCCGCGCTGCCTTAGCTAGCCGTCCAGATCAAGGATGCCGCGGATGTGATTTTTTTGACATCCGCAGATGCGGATATTTGGGGGCACACATCCGCGGATGCGGATGCGGATTTTGTGGTCAGACACTAAAATACATAAATAAACAACGTCCTGTTTATTTTATCACGCAATCATCAAACATGTTGAGAATAAATTACAATATAGCGAACTAATCAAAAACGCAGACGCTCTTGGTCACAGAAACTAAAAGAAGTTTTTTTGACTAATGACGAAAATATATTAAACGCGCGCCGTAAGCTCCGCTTGGGCTCCTTTCTTGTCGTAAATTGCACTACATCCGCATCCGCATCGATTTTTGCGGATGCGGATGCTGATGTTGAAATTTGTGCGGAACTTCCGCGGTTGCGGATGTCATCAACAACCCTGCACTCTCGATTTTTCTCGCACTATCCGTCTCTCTCTTATTAGAACACTTAGAAGAAGAGGTATAGTGCGATAAAAATCGAGAGTATGTCGCAGCCGTCGTGTGCTAGACGTGCTGGTGCAGATGTGTAAGCGTAGTGGCCGTTTCGCTGCATTGTAATATATGAATCCTCGTACCATAAGACATGTCACAGCGCTTGTGTGACGCGTGCACGGTGTGGCATGTCTTTTGAGGGTGCATACTTTACAAAGTAGCGGCACTGCACGATTTATTCTTTGACCTTGACAGTCTTGTGATTTCCAGCTTTTGGGAGTTTTTGGAGGTTTCAAGGTGTAAAGTTATGAAATTGTGTGATTATGAGTAAGTAGACCGTGATTATATATTATAGTTAAATATGCATGACGCTGTTTAGTTAAAATATTGTTGTAGAATATTTTCCAAGTGTAAAAATTGTATGTTGCATTTTAACTCCCATACTGTTCCTATAGGTTGGAAAGGTGACCATGTAATCATGTTTCAGAACTCTACAATGTATTCATTTCATATAGGTATGTAGTGTACATAAAAAGTCTAGTATTCTTTATGTACTTAGGTAAAATTCAATTTTTTAAAGATTTATAACTTTTTTGTAGAAAATACTTCCTGTCGCTTTCTAAGCCTAGGTATGTTATTCAAATTACAAGACCATCCACCATTGTAGTTTTTGTACTGTTATTAGTAATTATACTAGTGATAGGGTCAACTACCTCAACAATTAATTTTATGGCACTGTAAATGAAAACAAGTATATATGTAGCATAAAATGATTTCATTGTAATTAGACAAACCATTTCCAAAATATAAAGTTACTTCTACTTGACATGAATGTGTTTTATTACTAGTCAAAGTACAGTGCCTCCACTTTTTATACTACGACAGAGGCAAACGGGCATACATCCTGCTAGATTGTGAGCGAACACCATAGCCTAAGGACGCTTGCGGCTCCAGATAAGTCACAAGCGCGTTGCCGACCCTTAATTGATTTGAAGATTCCTTGTGTCGTCAGCCGGAGACAAATGCATTTTCTTTTTCTAACAAGCAATATTAAATCTGAATGGGATTTCTTCAGTAGGTAGGCATATTTTTTTGCCTTCTTTCTTCCTAGCCTACACCTCTGTTACTGGTGTTATTATGGGTGTGGCTTCTGTAAGGGTGTTCCCCGTTCGCCCGATCGTTCGACCGATCAATCGGTCCAGTGAGACTATCATCTGGGAAAAGGTGTTAAAGAAATCCCATTGGGCCGATTGACCGATAACACCCTTCTGTTAGGTTACTTCCCCATTTGGGGTGCCCTAAATACGAGCGAGACGGCATTCCGCAGTTTTGATTTCTACCTAGTCGGTCCCAAAGTTCTGTCACAAATGAAAATAATGATAAAAACAAAAGTAGCAATCAATTTTTAATAAATTATATACCGATTTAAAGTACATTTAATAAAGAATTAAAATTACTCAAAATTATTCAAAATTACCTCCTTTGTTTTTAATACAGGCCCTTAATCGGTGCGGCCAGTCGTCTATCGCAGCACGCACCATTTTCATATCTATCTCAGTGACTGCTTTTCTTAAAGATGACTTTAGGCTCTCCAAATTTTTATGTGGTTTAGCACAGACCTTCCCCTCTAAGACCTGCCAAATTTTATAGTCCAAAGGATTAAGGTCCGGACTAGAGGAAGGCCAATCTTCGTGTCTTATAAAGTCGATTTTTTGACGGTCAAACCAGGCTTGAGTGGTCTTGGCTTTGTGTGCTGGCGCAGAATCCTGCTGGAACACAAAATTATGTCCCGAAAATAGCGTGTTGGGCAGATCTTTGACAACCTTATCCAAAACTGTCTCTTGGTATACTTACGCACTGATTTTGACACCTTTTTCGCAAAAACGAACCTCAGTTGGCCCGTAATAAGATACACCCAACCAGACCATCACTGATGATGGATGATGCCCATGTTGCACCCGCGGAACTCTTTTTCCTGCTTCTTCAGAGCTCCTAGCGTACACTCTATCATTCTGTTTATTGTACTTCTCTTCAATATCGAAAATCTTTTCGTCTGTAAAGAGGATATCACGGTGTCGATTTTTCGCGTACCGCTTTAACAACTTCCGGGATCTTTTAAGCCTTATTGTTTTTAGACGGGCATTAAGTAAGTGCCCACGCTTTTTTTTGTATGCTCGTAGACTAAGATCTTCGTTTAAAACCTTTTTGACGGCTTTTCTACTGACACCCATCTGCAAAGCCATCAATTTCTGTTTTCGGACAGGATTTCTTGCTATGCGCGCCTTGATCGCTTTGATCACTGCTGGTGTTCGTACGGAGCGAGGCCGGCCAATTATTTTCTTGTCCTCAACACTGGAGACTTCATTGTACCTATCAATAGTACGGTACACAAACCTAAGCGTTATTTTTCAATTTTTGAGCAACTTGAAAATCGTACTTGGCGAGTGCCCACAGCGGTGCAATGCTAAAACAGCTATTCGGTTTTCTTTCAATGTCCACTCCATCGTGAGAAATTGCAACGAATGACTGTTTTTTGTTTTAAAATAATTGTCAAACATTCAAAAATGGAATGCAATAAAATTTTCTTAAAATCATCTTCTAAATTTAAAAATAATATGCCAGTGACAGAACTTTGGGACCGACTACGTATGCCACATGGACAGTCGAGGTCAAAAATACCTTTACAGTTGAGTGTTACAAAAATACCTTTACATTTAAATACGTTTACACATTGCATGACATAAACATGCTTACAACTCATATGACAGATTCTGCTTTTCAGTTAATGCTCCAAATTTCAGTTTATAATCTGTCTTCCATAAAAACATTTACAAAAATTGTGTCATAACAGATTCACATTGCATGTTACAGAATAAGGTTTACTGCCAATGTGCCGTAAATACGTTTACATTTTCAGTGACATTAGAAAATTTACGATCTAGCTTACTTTTCGATTACATACACCTATTGTTACATTAATATCTTTACAGATTTGATTAGCCCGTTCTTAATTTTAATAATGATATAAAATCGTATTGAATATCAATTTTGGCTTTACAATCGACTTCAATAAAGGTCTAATTCATAATGTTTTCACACCAGCTACATGAATAAGGGTCTTTTCTTTCCCGCTTGGCAGGATCAAAGTGCCACTTTTCATCGGTACTTTACTTCGGTTATGTGGCGTCTGAGCGACTGCATTTGAGCCTTACAGCGTCGAAAATATTAGAAAAGCTTGACTTTATATCAAGACAATGGCGGCGAAAAGGTTAACTTCTTAAGTGAAACCATAAAACTGCATTAATCCAAAAATAATATAATCTTCTTATACCTAACATACTAAAAAATACAGGTGGTTTTGCTATTCATTAGACTTAAACGTAATGCATAATATAATTATGCTTCAATATTTTGTATAACCGCCTTCCGCATCTATCACATCCTGTAGCCGCCGTCCCATCGATTGCACTAATTTATGACAATAGTCCAAACCTCGATAATGCCCCCATAGTTCGTGCACGTGTTGTTTCAAATTGTGTATATTTCTTATCTGTGATGCATCCCAGTTTTGAACCATTATGGCCCACATATTTTCAATCACGTTCATATCTGGTGACTTAGGGGACAATCTTATTAATTCTAAATTTACTTGATCATCAATCCATGTCTGGACGAGATTTGAATTATGCACTGAGGAATTATTGTCTTGTACCAAATATATGGTTACATCCTCACCAAATTAACTTTTAACTGTGGGGCAATAACACATCTCTAAGAATTTCGATATAATTTGCTGAATTCAAGCGAGTCGATATTTCGACCAGTTCTCCTGGTCCTGAAGAGGATATCCAGCCCCAAAACCCTAAAGATAAGTGGCCACTTCTCCTGTTCGCCAAAATATTTTCTTCGTTATATCTCGTGTTTTCCGGTCGATACAATGTAACACGTCCATCTTGATTTGTTGTAAAAGTCTTTTCGTCAACGAAAACAGCTTTTTCAAAGTCAAAATGCCGATACTTGTTTGCGAAATTTAGCCTCAATCGCTTATGTCTATCGTTAAGTAGTGGTTTTCAGGCGTCTTCGGATGGTATTGCCACTAACAGGTAACTCGGCAGCATACGTCGGAACACTTACAAATCGCTGAACCAAAACATTTGCAATTAATTGACTGTCGGCTGCTGCGGTAGTTTTCTTGGGACGTCCTTTTGATGCGTGGCATTTAACGGTTCCTTCACTGGCCCATCTTTTACACCACAAGTATATGGTTGGTCGCTGCAATCAATATATTTCAATAATCAAATATAAATGTTTAACAACATCAAATAAGAAAGAGGCAAATATGTAATATTTTGTATTTATTATACCTAACTGTAGAATAGTTTATTTAAGAGAATTAGTGGCATAAATAGTTAATAAATTGGCAAACAAAGCATTTTTATTAGTCATTTGCGAAAATGAACTTACCGAAATTCCTAATTCATCGGATATGTCAGTTACTTTTTCACCATTTTCCCGCATTGTAATAATTCGATGTTTGGTGTGATCGTCAATACGATTTGCCATGTCCAGATAACTATTTTATTATGAAACCAAGTAAATGCGTTGAGTACTTATTATTCCAAGATTGGCACGAGCACTGACATCATACTTTAAAGATAAATTAACATCAAGAGATTAAATTCAGAACATAGCATCGCAAGAAACCATTGTTACCTACCAGTGTCATATATTTTCAAATAATCAATGAAAATTTGAAGAAAAAAGATCGTTATATACCTACTTACTAATAATGCTATGTCATGATTCTGCAAAACGTAAGTGAAGTTTATAAATTTGTATGTATTTATATTATAAACTACTGATTCTTGAGTGCTATTCTGCTATCATCAAACCGCGATTAACATACATGTTGAAAGACCTACATTACCTACATTAACATAATTGCAAGATTGCACTGTAAAACGGGGTGAGTTGGGACAAAACCGAAGTTAAATATCAATAAAAGTTAATTTTTGTATGTAGCACGTTCATACGTATTACTTGAGAAGTCTTCCGGTAGTTTGAATTTTCGTTTTTCAATGATAATCTTTCATTTCATTTTATAGATTCAATGATAAACACAAAATAGTAGGAAATATCATCTCACTCCGTAGTGGGGATTAGCGGGAATAGGAATTGAGTAAGATGGGATTAGGTATTGCTAAAATTGACACCATCTTACAATAACTTAACTTGTCAATATAATAGGATAGAATAAGTAAGTAAATATTCTTTATTGCACCATAGATAAAACAAATTAACAAATAGATCCACAATTCACAATGAAGGTAGCAACAGGCGGCCTTATCGCTGTAAGCGATCTCTTCCAGACAACCTTAAGAATAATTTTTATTTGACTGCCTTATTGTTATTAATTATTATATGACATTATATTAACTAGGGTGCCCTAGCAATATATATATATACATTTTGACCGCTTTATACTCTGAAAGAGATAAGTTTTTGACATTGTTAATATTTTGATATAAGTAATTTTGAAATCGTATTAGTATGATTATTATTCTCTGACATTTTATTTTACTGCATTTGACTAAACTGTTAATTATTTGATTATTTATTTTTTACTTGATGATTAATTATTTAAATGAATTATTCTTAGATTTTAGAATCTGACGATCTTTTTGTGAGTTAATGTTATTTGAAAACTTTGTGACATTGTTAAATAGCATGTAATTTTAATTAAGAAATAAATTAATCTATCTATCTATCTATCTAAGTACTTTAGTTAATGTGTATGTTATGTGTACTTACTAATAATTGTAAATTGTGATGTAATTTGTAAGGAATTGAGAAAAAAAATTGGTACAAGTTTTTATTGCCGACTGTACTTTTGCACTACGATAATCAACTACTCATCGAGAGGATAATAACTAGGCCAAACACGACGGATGAAGGAGATAGATTATTTGACAGTATGGTACTGTTTTCGGTGATTGTCATTATTCAAATTAAGAAAATCAAATCTGTAAAGATATTTATGTAACAATAGGTGTATGTAATCGAAAAGTAAGCTAGATCGTAAAGTTTCTAATGTCACTGAAAATGTAAACGTATTTACGGCACATTGGCAGTAAACCTTATTCTATAACATGCAATGTGAATCTGTTATGACACAATTTTTGTAAATGTTTTTATGGAAGACAGATTATACACTGAAATTTGGAGCATTAACTGAAAAGCAGAATCTGTCATATGAGTTGTAAGCATGTTTATGTCATGCAATGTGTAAACGTATTTAAATGTAAAGGTATTTTTGTAACACTCAACTGTAAAGGTATTTTTGACCTCGACTGGACAAGCCCAATGGCCGTCAGCGTCATAGACAACGCGTGGATGAGACAAGGAGATGGGTGTCGATTATGAGAAGGAATAGTGAAATTGATACAGCGAGGGGATGATAAATGTGACGTTTCACCTTGTCTTTCAGGGTATACTCTTATAAATAAAACAACCTCAGACCAAGAAAAAAAAATTTTCTATTAGCTCAGGCGCACAGACGTGACCTCGCTCACCGACAGCTAGCCGGCGACTGACCAGTGCTGTCGGTTCGCCACAACACATCTGCTACCCTCGCGTATATATTTGTGGTGGCAATACGCCACATCAAAGATAAGAAGACGGTTAGAATGTGAGAGTATAATATAATTTATTTGCATATAATAAGTAGGTACATCAGTGTCATTAGGCGGTAGGCGACAAAAGGTAGCTTATTCTGCTATTTGTACTAAATACTAGCACGCAAATATCTTTTAGAATGTTATTTCTCAATATTTTGAGAGGTAATCGTTTACACTGTAATAGTTCCTTTCTGTTAAGATCTTGAAAATTTATTTATTTTGAAATCTATTTAGAGGTAGCTCTTGTATACATTTTGGTAACTTGTTGAAAACTTTCATGCACATTACAAAGGAATGGTTTGATTCCAATTTTGTCCTTGGAGCGTAATTATGAACCAACCGTCCAGGATTACGTTGAATTCTAGTGGAATTGGTTGCAGCTGTTTTAAATAAATACATATGTAAACATGCATGTAGGGTTTGCAATCCGAATAATCCGAATATCCGCCGAAAATAATATTCAAAATTATCCGAATACTAAACCGCGAATTATCCGAATAAACGGATATTTTGAAAACACTAATAAAATCATTTATAAGCAGGATAAATTCAAAAAAATTACGAGAAAAAACACTAACGACTAATGACGTTTTATGTCCATCTGTATTGCCCAAATAAGGTGTTTAGACAAATGTTCCATATCAAGTATTATATTTTATTAAATAAGTACCAACTTACATAAATTACATTATATATTGATTAAATCTAGCAGACACGAATTGTTACTAATTAATAGTAACCTATTATTAGGTATTTAAATGAGCAACGAAAACACTTGCAGATAAGGCGGATTTTCTACCTGTCACTAAAATAATGATTGGTATTACCTACCGTAAAACGTGCCTACTTTGCACCAAAATTGGCTCCAAATTTCGGTAAATAAGTTTTTTTCAGAAAATTATTATAGCATGATATGTCGTTATGTACATCATTTAAAAGAAGATCATCCCTACTATCGTACTACAATGCTCATATAACGCCGCAATCACGTTTCACATATATATAAAAACATTAATTTAGGAGCAATGTTATCCAGTGTTTGGGTAACTTTGCCTCTGAATTTAACTTGTTCCAAAATTAATACTTTAAAGTGTTTGGCGCAGTTTTACACTGTCGTCAATCAAACAATACACAATTTATAATCATACCTGCCCATTTTTGAGTAAATTTGAAGAAAAACAAAAAATATTAGGTACAAAAAAACGCATATTTAGTGGAAGTGTTTTATTTTTATTATAATTACGAAATTGTTCAGTCTTAGTATTGTGTCACCTGGACAACAACCAACAAGAACCAAAAACAGTCTTCTAAAATACAGAACTAGGATATAAATTAATAAAAAAAATATTATTTTATCGGCCTTAATAGGTATAATTTTTCTTAATTATTAAACCTTCTCAAAAACGTAATTAATGTTAATAATGAGAGATCAATCGTCTTTTTTATGAAATTAGGTACCTAGGTATCATATGACTATCCCCAAAACTGGCTCAATTCCGGAATAGAACCCCCGGGACGGGAATCTCCCGTCGTCAATTTTTTTTTGGTGGATTTATGCATCCTAGTACTTCTTTCCAATCATAGAGCCCCATCGCTCTTTTATAAGCCCGTGGCATGATTTCCTATAAACAAAAACACTATTTAGTATAAAACTCCACAATCTTTTACTATTTATAAACATAATTTACTTCATGAGGTAACTATGCTCTAGGATCAAAGTTACCCCAACACGTGGTTAAAGTAGGTACTTGAACAATAATATGAGGTTACGCCTCAAAAGAATTTGAAACTACTAGCAATACTGTAAACAATGAGTAGCCTATTATATACAAGAATACATCAAAACATACTTACCGCGAATCGACAACTTGCTGAGATGGAAGTAGCTTTTTCTCATAATATTTTTTTAACAAATTCTCGTAGCGGCACTGTGCGACTTCTGGCAGAAAGAGAAAATAGCGGAACGAAACTTTGACATATAGGGTTGCCACTTGATTGCCCAGTGTAAAGAATGCATTCGGAAATTTTGCTGTATTAACCATAGATATCGACTTATGAGGGCATGAAACTAAATACAAAATTGGACCACATTTACCTAGTGGGGAGCAAAGTAGGCACGTTTAACGGTACCTACTCTGAACCGACCGAACACCGAACCCATTCGTTCAGTCAGTCAGTCAGTCTGTATCTATTACATACGAAGGTAGGTTGTCTGTTATTGTTTCGCGTCGCATCACGCGTGGTATTATGTGATTTATGATATTAATAACGAATATAACGATCTCAGATTATACAAGAATATTAAAAAACAAACATTTATTTACAATTGTTATACTTAAAGTTGATTAGTTTTATCTCCAAATTTTATGTGATGATTTATTATTATGTAATTATATTAAGCTAAGTATCCTAGTTTCCAATTAATAAAACATTTTCTCAGTGTTAATTTTTATAATTACAAATTACGTGGTGCGATAATGACAACTCATATAATGATTATAAAAGCATGTTGTATTTTTATTTTCAGTTTTTTTGTTACTTGACTTGTTGATTTTATGCATTACACACCTTTAAATACGCTAATTTAGTTTTATTTTATAAAATACCAAAATTATCCGAAATTATTCAAATATCCGAATATTCGGATAATAAATATTGAAGTATTCAATTATCCGAATATTAAAAAACTGGGCGGATATTGCAAACCCTACATGCATGTAAGGGTAATATATTAAGCTTTTTGAAAGTGGTGTACATGATAAATAAGGGGCTTTACTGCAAAAAGCACGTATACATTTTTTCTGTGCTATGAATGCAGTGCTGAAATGTGTAGTTTCCCCATAAAATAAGCCCGTATCTTAAAATTGAGCCTGGTATGCAGCTAAAGTGACTTGCAACCCTGAAGTACGTCTTGGCTTACTTAAAACATTGCCAAATCTATGAAGTTTACATCGGGTCTTTTCTGTTTATAAGAGGCGACAGGGTAGATTTTTTCAGATTACTGAATAAAAAGGATCTTTTGACTTCACTTGTGTTTTTTGTACTTGTTCTCAATCGTGCAAAATTGAGTAGACACTAGACAGTTAACTCTCAGGGTTCTCTGTCCGAAGACACAATCTGTCTGTTGTACCATAGTGCCAGTGCACGGCGTCGCCCGCGTCCAGCGCCAGGAACAGGGGGGTGGAGCCCTCGTCGATGGTCAGGGGCCCTTGTGGGACATGTCCGTTGCTACGTAGCCGGAGAGGCGAGTACACCTTTATATATATTTATATTTTTAGTAGATTTCTAGAGACAGGCTTGGATGAATCAATGAGATAGAAGAGGGAAGAGGTAAACTGATTTTGAATTCGTTGCCACATGGATACCCAATGGCCGTCAGCGTCATAGACAACGCGTGGATTAAAAACGAGGGTGAGGCAGATAGTGATGTAAGTCGAGAAAGAGTGGAAGTTATATACGATAACGCGAAGGAGAGAGAATTCGAATGAGAAAGACGAGAGAGGGTAGTTTTTTTTTCAGATAAACTATTCAATTTTTTTAACATTTGTACTCGTTTTCAATAGTGCATAATAAAAGCGTCTGTTTAAGCTTCAGGGTTCTCTCCGTCCCAAGAGACGATCTTGCTGTTGTACCACACGTACTGCCCGCGCACGGAGTCGCCCGCGTCCAGCGCCAGGAACAGGGGGGCGGAGGCGCCCTCGTCGGGGGTCAGGGGGCCCTTGTGGGACGTCATGTCCGTGTCCACGTAGCCGGGGTGCACGGCGTTTACCTTGATATCTGTGGGAGAGATGTCTTTTATTTATGGCGGCAGTTTAGCGTAACTTAGGCACAGTCGCCATCAGATATATCGGAGCGGCCAAAGTGCTTACAAATATCTGAACACGTCTCTATTATCAAGGCATTAGAGACGTGTTCAGATATATGTGAGTACTGGCCGCTCCGATATATCTGATGGCGACTGTACAAAGATCTTGCTAGCTAGGCTGGTGTACCTACCAACTTATACCGAATAACAGTCAGTCAGTTTTAAGAGGGAAGAATACCACGTACCCGGCCATACAAAGAGACGATGTTTTTCCATTTGTAAATATTTTCCAATCTAAATGATTTTAGTACGTTATTGACACAAAGACTAGGTTTATTGGTTTTCCTTTCATCATAATTAGCAATAAATTCAAAAAAGACACCTGAAATACTTCTTTTTTTAACCTAACCCTATACGTTTTTTGATATTCGCAGGCTAACGGCGTGATATTTTAAGAAAGTTATGTAACACACTTATAAATTGGCTTTCCATTTGCGCGAAATTCCCTCTTTCCTAGAATAAACTAGAATAATTTGAGATAATAGTTGGTCACGTGATAGCTGCTTGGCCCAGTGAATAACCAAGTTTGTGACCGAGAGCACCGAACGCAAGTTTGTCAAAAATCGAAAATACCGCGCAAAACCCTAAAGGAATAGTTTTTGATAGTACCGTCACAGGACTTTTTAAAGTAGACAAAAATTCCTACAATATGAGAATAGAATTGTCTATAGTTTTTTAGGGTTTCCGCGGTATTTACGATTTTTGACAGTTGCGTTCGGCGCTCGAGGTCACAAACTTGGATTATTCATTGGGCCAATATCATAAACAAGTCTGCAAAAAATCAGTACTAACGGATTTATATATGTAACGTTGGTGTGGATTATTGTACACACGGCGATTTTTTGCAGCGATACAAACGCGCGACTGTAGCGCGACATTAGCCATCACTAGCACGGTTAGCACAAGACGGCGCGCGAGCTGTGTCGCGGCGAGATAGACTATCGGTATCTTTCTAATTAGAACACTTAGAAAGAGACGGATAGTCTTATCTTCTCGCCGCGACTGTATCGCGCTAGTGTTGCTGCCAGTCGCCGTGTAACTGCTCTATAGAATGAAGGCGTCACTATGGCAACGAGCTACAAGAAAACAAAGAAATTTACGGTTAAGGAAACTGAAAAATGTACCTCTTTTATCGGTAACCTATCGAAGTTTCGAAAAACACTTGCCCGATTTTCACTTGTCCGAAAACGGTTGACCGAATTCTTATAGTCCATATACTTTGTGAAGTTGAAGAACGATTGCCAACTTTATTCTTTGACAACCGAATTGTTAACCACCTTTTCATAATTCCGATGCTACGTAAAATCGAAATCTTATTTTCCCTAATATCATTTTACCGCCACGATAAAAAAAACTTTCAGATATGCTAAACTACAGAAGTGCATTTTAAAATTGCAATGCGAATATAAACTTTGACTAATAAATGGGTTAGGTTACATTTAAAACTGTGACCTTAAAAAATAAACAATGGATAGAAAAGGGGCTTCGTTTAGGTCCAAAAATACAACAACTAGAGCGCTGTACGAGCTGCCAAAACGGGCTAAAAGGGGGGCTCGGGGGGCGAAGCCCCCCGCAGTAAAAAACAACAAACGATCCTAACAATGGTATTATTTGTAGGTTAGGTTAGGGTTAGCTTCTGTCCGGAAATAGGCACCCCTGACGTCGACACGCTGGCGGTTAGGTTAGGTTTGATTTGCATCGACATGCTACAATTTCGATCTTTTGATATAGCGGGATAATATTAATAATATTTCGAACTTAATACATTTCGGCACTTAAAACTAGTTGGGAAATGATCCTTCGGAATTTGAATAAGTGTCTATTCGAATCGTAAGCGAAATAAAATTGCAACGAACTGAGAATTGGGAAAATAATAATATGGGAAATGAAATTAACCCTTTTATCACTTATTTTCAAGAAAGCGTTAAAGGTACCTGTTTCAATTTCCTTACTGTATCAATACTACTAGAAGACTTAGTGTAAGGCCTGAGTGGACGCCCCGCTCAGAGCGGGGCGTGCAACGTGCATATAAAACAACTGCAATTTATATGGACGCTCAGCTTAGGCCTTACACTTAGAGGTCACGATTAGGAATGACAAAAAGTGAAGAAGATGGTCATAGTTAACTTCTTCCCCGTGGGACAACAAACGTAATCTTTAAAAAATACTGTGAGTTCATGTATGGAATACCAGATGTTTTTGCGATTTAAACTCAAAAATTTATTCCTGACAAACAATTACATATGTATAAAAAATAACACATTAGGTTTTGTCATGAAATGGACTTAAAGGTTGGCCCCATACGAAGTTCATCAGTACAAAATCGAGACCGTCAGCTGCACCTGTGTGCATCTGCAATAGCATATAAATCGATCCTTACTCCAGCAGTACTGTTTATAGGCCATGCAAGGGGCTGGGGTAAAAATCATTGTCCTATATTCAGGGCAAATATTGCCAGGTATCCTATATAATAGACCTTTAACGAGTTTGGTCTAGTTTTCTAGATTTTTCGGTCTAGATCGAGTCGACTTGCCAATGGTAAAATGCGTTATTTACGTAGGTAGGTTTATCAATTTCTATTGGGTCTATAAAATTCGAATTGTGTAAAAGTTGCGCGCTTGATTGTTGATATAATATATATGATGAAAACTATCCTATATTTTAATCCAGGCTTTCATCCTAAGCCGTTTAAGCGTGATTGAGTAACAAACATCCCAACATCTAAACATCCAAACTTTCACATTTATAATATTAGCAGGATTCAACTAAAAGGCGACACAGATAAACAAAAAGAAAAGTATTTTAAACTTACTGAAAAGATTTTTTTATATGAATTAATATTAGGAGTCGTAGCATTGAATTGAAACGTGTTTTTTGTGAAAACAATATATATGCTAGAGATTTTTGTCTGTCACGAATTTAATATTATTTATTACTAGGTTTTGGCCGCGACTTACTTCGCGTTGACTTCCTTTTGTTGGAATTCTATATGTTAATCCGGGCTGTACTCCATTTGTTATATTTGTATTATACTAAAATTCATTTTTATCCGGTCAGCCGTTTTTTCGTGATTTAGTAACAAACATCCAAACTTTCGCATTTATATTATTAGTTTATGAGACAAATTGCAAATTCCGCAGTTTTCGAGCGAAGCTCCCACCACAGGCAACACCACCGCGCAGCCATATTGCGCCAAAGCCCGCGGTCGATACTCGCCGACAAAACAAACGCACGTCAAACCCGGAACACAGACCCACAACTTCTACATTCCAAATTCGAAATTCCGTGCAAAACCCGTTGTGGAAATTGAATGTTGTAGATTCTAAATTTGAAATTTGTGAAAATGGCCGCCGTGGACGATGATAAGTTTACTGATGAGTTGTTGCGGATGATGGAAGCCGAATCTCATTTTGCGCTAGACGAACTTTCGGACGATTCTTTGTTTGGTTGCGAGGTAAGCTATTTGAATTGCCATTAGAAGTAAAATAAAATAGGTCCGTGGATATTCAAATCATTTTCAATAGATAGTGGTGGCAATTTTTTAGTTTGGTTGCAGTTATTGAACTAAAGTAATAAAATAAAATCACGCAAATGTCAATCATTTAAAATATTTAAACCGTCTGAAACCTATAATATTAATTACTTATTCAATCTTTATTGCACAAAAGACAACTTATATTATCGTACAAAAGGTGGATATATTTATAATTCTTTATACTTATGATTTTATGATAGAGATTAATAAATATACCTATAAAGAGACGAATTCTTATGATGTAGAGTTCAGTTTCTTAGAAATTATTTTAAGTAAAAGGCAACTGGACTAGCCGTATCAACAGTCATATTTAAATAGATTTAAAATTAGCTATTGATGAGCGGCGGGTGCGCATATATAACAGCAACATTTAAACTTGTTTACAGAGCTCCGAAGACGAACAGGAGAATGACAACGACCAAGCTGACGGCGAGGAAGGGGCCCCAGAAATAACCTCCAAGAAGAATTCTGACTTCAAGTGGACCTCGGATAGCTTCGAGCCCAACGTCGTCCCGTTCCAAGAGACACCTTTCGAGATCGACCCCATACTAATGTTCCAGGAAACTAGAGAAATCGACTACTTCCTACACTATTTTGATCCAGACATTATGCTTCAAATCGTGGAAAGCATCAACCAAACTTACAGAGAGTTTATCGACGACCAAGAATCTAGCTCTCACCTAAAGAAATGGCATGATCTCACCGTCCCGGAGTTCTACATCTTCCTCACGTTGTGCATGCTGATGACGCGCAACAAGAGGACTAGACTGGACGAGCACTGGTCCACAGACCATCTCTTGTATTCCCCTGTATTTGGGACCCTCATGAACCGCTCTAGATTCTCAACTTTGTTGTATTTACTCCGAAAACCAACAATGTCCACGGATGTGAACATAATCGACATCTTGATACACCATGCGCGGGCAAAATTCAAGACAGTCGTGACTTGTCCGTCTAAGAATCTGTCTGTGAACGAAACTATTGTACCTTTCAAGGGAGTTATGACACGCCACGATATGAAGAAGACAGGAGTGAAACTCTTCATGCTAAGAGATCTGAAGACGAATATAATACATGACTTCACGCTTTACTTCGGAGGAGAGAAAACTGACCAGTTTATAATGAACGGTCTGAGGGCAACAGAAACTGTCGTTGTCAGTCTGCTGAAGGACTATTTCAACACCTATAGACATTTATATGTCGACGAGAGATACACAAGTCCCAGGTTATTCAAATATCTTTATGAGAACGGAATTTACGCTTGCGGGAAGACAACTCAGAAGAAGACAGGAATGCCCAACTTTATTAAGAATCTGGAGCAGGGAGAGGTGTCCGTGGGCTATTGTCCTCCGCTTACTGCTATACAATGGCACCACAGACATTACACGTACATCCTAACGACTATACATAACGACAGTATGACACACACAAAGAAGAAAGACAAGATAACGGGCAACTTTATAACCAAACCAACAGCATCGATAGACTATTCAAAGAACATGAACATGAATTTCGCCGATAACTCGGAGTTCATGATGTCCACGCACCGGAGTTTATGCCCGCTTCACTGGCACAAGAAGCTCCTGTTTCACGTTGTGGACATGCATTCGCTGAACGCCTTCAACTGTTGGAGGATGACAAAAGACGCGTATAACAGGACACCATACGCAGCGTTCCAACTGCGGCTAATCAGGCAACTGATCGAGACGTACAACAGCAGTGCCGTCAGCATAGACAGACCAGTGAAAAGGAGCATCAACAATTCTGTGAACATGCTGCCAGCTGCAGCGGCCCAACACATGCCAGCCAGAGCGGACAAATACCAACGCTGCAAGGTCTGCGCTAAGCAGAAGAAACGGAAGGACACTAAATTCATGTGCACGATATGCCAAGTGTATCTATGTGCTTGCCCGTGCTTTCAAATATTCCATCAGCAGAATACTTAAAATGCATCTTGCAGGCGTAACATGGCCGTGTTTATCGTTAATCGCTGACTCTGACACTTGCATATTAGATGGAGACGTGTATTTATGTCGATAAACGTGAATGTTACAATTCATCTGTAAGTATGAGCCGACATTAAGCGACCGCGACGCACATCATTACCTATTTTACATGTGACTCATTGAGTACCCCGAAATGTGTGTATCAGACTTCAAAATACGAGAAGATTCGGCACGTGTTAAAATGTTCAGCGATCTATTTACTAATACTTCGTCCGACGGCAATGATTCTATTGTTATGAAGGGGGTACCGAGGTGCTTTCTGTATAAGAATATACATGTATAGGGAATCGACAAAACCCCTCAAACACCAGATACGTTTGGGTACAAATGCTGGTCTCGGAAACCATAACTTGAAACTGTTTGCGGTCGGGTTGATTTTAGAAAAAGTGTGAAACGTATCAGTCGTTGTCGATTTTGACGGTGTGTCGTCGCGATAATGTCGACTGTATACCTAGTCGGTCCCAAAGTTCTGTCACAAATGAAAATAATGATAAAAACAAAAGTAGCAATAAATTTTTAATAAATTATATACCGATTTAAAGTACATTTAATAAAGAATTAAAATTACTCAAAATTATTCAAAATTACCTCCTTTGTTTTTAATACAGGCCCTTAATCGGTGCGGCCAGTCGTCTATCGCAGCACGCACCATTTTCATATCTATCTCAGTGACTGCTTTTCTTAAAGATGACTTTAGGCTCTCCAAATTTTTATGTGGTTTAGCACAGACCTTCCCCTCTAAGACCTGCCAAATTTTATAGTCCAAAGGATTAAGGTCCGGACTAGAGGAAGGCCAATCTTCGTGTCTTATAAAGTCGATTTTTTGACGGTCAAACCAGGCTTGAGTGGTCTTGGCTTTGTGTGCTGGCGCAGAATCCTGCTGGAACACAAAATTATGTCCCGAAAATAGCGTGTTGGGCAGATCTTTGACAACCTTATCCAAAACTGTCTCTTGGTATACTTTCGCACTGATTTTGACACCTTTTTCGCAAAAATGAACCTCAGTTGGCCCGTAATAAGATACACCCAACCAGACCATCACTGATGATGGATGATGCCCATGTTGCACCCGCGGAACTCTTTTTCCTGCTTCTTCAGAGTTCCTAGCGTACACTCTATCATTCTGTTTATTGTACTTCTCTTCAATATCGAAAATCTTTTCGTCTGT
Source organism: Epinotia bilunana (assembly GCA_947049275.1). NCBI lineage: Eukaryota > Metazoa > Arthropoda > Insecta > Lepidoptera > Tortricidae > Epinotia > Epinotia bilunana. Next base: position 3,582,554 of record OX346275.1, on the reverse strand, counting down.
AAAGAGGATATCACGGTGTCGATTTTTCGCGTACCGCTTTAACAACTTCCGGGATCTTTTAAGCCTTATTGTTTTTAGACGGGCATTAAGTAAGTGCCCACGCTTTTTTTTGTATGCTCGTAGACTAAGATCTTCGTTTAAAACCTTTTTGACGGTTTTTCTACTGACACCCATCTGCAAAGCCATCAATTTCTGTTTTCGGACAGGATTTCTTGCTATGCGCGCCTTGATCGCTTTGATCACTGCTGGTGTTCGTACGGAGCGAGGCCGGCCAATTATTTTCTTGTCCTCAACACTGGAGACTTCATTGTACCTATCAATAGTACGGTACACAAACCTAAGCGTTATTTTTCAATTTTTGAGCAACTTGAAAATCGTACTTGGCGAGTGCCCACAGCGGTGCAATGCTAAAACAGCTATTCGGTTTTCTTTCTATGTCCACTCCATCGTGAGAAATGGCAACGAATGACTGTTTTTTGTTTTAAAATAATTGTCAAACATTCAAAAATGGAATGCAATAAAATTTTCTTAAAATCATCATCTAAATTTAAAAATAATATGCCAGTGACAGAACTTTGGGACCGACTACGTAATGACGTCACTCGTGTGACGTAACGGGGGTGATAGGTGTAATTTAAACGATATTACATGGAAAAGATTGAGACTGACTTGGACTATATAGGTGTGGAATGGTAATGGTATCAGCCCCTTTGATCTCGTGTAACTCAAATTAATCAATATTGCAATTAGTAAATATATATAATTGTTAAATGTTCAGTAAGTATCAAGTACCTATCAAGGTTTTGTTTTTATTGTGTTGTTTGTTAACTACATATTGTTATATTTATTGTTCTATTGTATTCGCCAGTTTTTGTTAACTATGTTAAGTTTAGCAAAATGAGTTACATAGAAATGCATGGCGTAAGTAGGTGCCTAAGTCGCATGGCGGCGGAAAGGTTACAATACTCACAAGATATTATTTTTGAGTGGTCAGTAACAGTTAAGTTTATCTGTTAAGGCGATGTACGCCCACACGTTTTGTCGCTAGTTGAAGCAACGAACTATAGTCTGTTCGTTTAGGTATTCAAAAGAATGTAATCAAACAAAACCACGTGACTTGGTCATTCAGCCAATAAGATTGCTGTGAATAGCAACATTTTGTATCTATGGTATTATCTTATTGGCTGAATGACCAAGTCACGTGGTTTTGTTTGTTTACATTATTTTAAATACCTAAACGAACAGACTATAGCTTATGTAATAAATTGTTTTACGATTACATCATTCTCTCGAAAATCGAACCTTTTGGTACAGAGCTATAACTGAATGTCGAAGTTCGGATATATCTATCTCTATCGCACTTACTATACTCGAATGACAGGGATGCAAGTACACGAACTTCGAGATTCGATTGTCGTGGTAGCGCCGCAGGTCGACACACGTAAAAAGAGCTCTGGCGGCCATACATTTAATATGGCGCGCAGAGCTCTTTTTACGTGTGTCGACCTGCACGGCTAGCACGCGACGGCACGCGAGCTCTCTCGATTTTTCTCGCACTATCCGTCTCTCTCTTATTAGAACAATTAGAAGAAGAGGTATAGAGCGATAAAAATCGAGAGTATGTCGCAGCCGTCGTGTGCTAGACGTGCTGTACCCTGACGTGTTGTGTTGAGAGCGAGGGACTTTCGTATCTATCTATCAACAAATTTAATCTAACGCGCTTGTGATTCTTCTGGAAACGGTAGCGCCCGTATGCTACGGTATCTGCTTACCATCAGGGCCCTATTTTACTATCTTGACAATTGTCGCCTGACAATGGCAATTCCACGTACATTGCTGGGTCAATAAGCTGTCCAGGAACCAACTTAACCTATCGACGCAGCCATGTAAAGTGAATTGTCATTGTCAGGCGACAATTGTTGATTTGGTGAAATAGGGGCCTGGTGGACCAAATCCTTGTTTACATCCGTAGTATTTAAAAAAACACTAATCGGCCTGGGCACACTTCGTCTTGAAGCGCAGTATTCGATGGGGTGGTCTGAGGTGCCCCGCGTATGCTATGAGCGCACTAGTGAACCTGTGCGAATGCCGCCATCTTGGTTATACTTTGATGCCGGGGTTATTTGCTACGTAATGTGTCATTTTTTTTATGGCGAATGTCAATTTTAGTGAAATATTTTAATGTTGTTATAATAGATCTTAGAGTATAGATTTCTACAGAGGCATGATACCTAATACCCCGAGCGAGATGTTAGTATACAAATCTCAATAAGTGTGACAGAAAGGGATATATGATTCGTTGTCCGTCATAGTTCAACTTTTTTTTATTTGCCGCAACTGAGTATGAGGTTGCGCTAATAAACCATTGCCCGCCTAAATTAAGAAGATTGTTTATGGTAAGCCCATTTTAAGACCTGTTCTTAATTTAGCTGCATAGGAGCTTTTCCATTCCTTATGGTGGCAACCGTATTGTTCCTCTGTAGATATCTGTACTCAAAGTGATAGATTTATAACTTGATGCTGATTGAACTATGGTTGTCTAGTCACATGTGTGCATGATTTCCTTGAAATCACACTGTATATAGTTGAAATTTTTGATGTGAATCCGTGCAATTATGAACTTTATAGTTCAAACGAGAAGGTTCATGTTGTAACGAAAGCCTTCATTTCAAGTATTTCGACCAAATAGTGAATTGTAGCTGTGTATTTACATTTGATGTAACGAATGACACAAACTGCGACATATTACACCAGTTTGTATTTAAATCTTAGTAGAAATACAGAAATACGTTTACTAGTCAGTGTTTATTTCATCCTTTTAGGTTTTAGTTTAGTAAAGCAATGCGAATGATTATTCTACCTACTATGCGAGCCAAGTCAGCCAAACCAGATAATTACATATATGACTGAAGTTGCAGACAATATGTATAGACAAATAAACATTAAGATCACGTTTCAAAGTGATAGATAATGAATATAACGATAAATAATTTAGGTCAAATAGGTTTAATGAAAATATAATTTAAGTTAAGGCTAGATGTATCTGGAATGCTCTAAATAGACACACAAAGATATTATTGATATTACTGCCTAGATATTTACATTGGGGTCCTGTCTCTTGACCAAACAACTTTTAGCCAAATGTATCATTTGACAAATGTTTCATTTGACCTAATGCATTTTTCGTCAAAACAGTGGTATTTTCGGGTATTCTTTGAATATCATCAAATATAAGTCATTAGGTTAGGTTAGGTTTGTTTTATAATAATCCTATAAAGCTTTCTATTTAAGAAAAAAATGCATTAGGTCAAATGAAACTTTTGTCAATTGAAACATTTGGCCAAAAGTTGTTTGGTCTAATATTAGTGAACCACTTACATTAAGTCCTACAGCATTAATGATAAGACTAATACTGCGGATAACTTCAAAAAAGAGATAAGTAAGTAGATACTTATAATTATTTTTATCCATACCAACATTATAAATGCGAAAGTAAGTCTGTCTGTTACCTTTTCACTCCTAGACCGCTGGACCGATTGTGATGAAATTTGGTACAGAAGGACGTAAGATAGTTTTATTCCCGGAAATCATCCCCTAAGGAGATGAAATGGGGGGTGAAAGTTTGCATGGAGCTACAATATAAACGACAATTATTTACAACTAGCTTCCGCCCGCGACTTCGTCCGCGTGGACCCGGGATAAAAACTATCCTATATTTTAATCCAGGCTATAAACTAGCTTCGTGCAAAATTTCATTCAAATCGGTTCAGCCGTTTAAGCGTGATTGAGTAACAAACATCCAAACATCTAAACTTTCGCATTTATAATATTAGTAGGATAACGTTCATGTCACTGTGTGACAAGTCGGCAAACCCTATATCTTTAGCAAATAAATAAATGATGACATATGACAGGCCAGGAAAATTTCAATGTCATTTATGTGACATGACTAAGCATTTGTGATAAGAAGTTGTTGTTCTTGACTGATTAGATAAACAACTTCGGAACTTATGTACGGAATATTTACCGTTAGCTTTTCGGTGAAGGATAACATCGTGAGGAAACCGGTCTACTTAATCATAATCATTTATTTTACTAAAACATACACAGAGGTGGTAGAATTGACATGTCAGTGGTAATAACATTACATGTATGTATGTCCCGCCACTATATGGCATGCAAAACTTACACTAATTTGTACAGTGAAACCTCTATAACACGTACCTGGATAAGACGAAATTTCCTCTATAACACGAAATAAAATGTAAGCCCTTCCCTTCAAGCTACAAAACCTCTACAAGCCGAAATATTTTACCTCGAGAAGACAAAGTAAATAACGATTCCCTTCAACGTTATTCAGTTCAATTATTATTTTCAAGTTATTCAACTCGAAAAAAAATATGTTTACCTCTGTAACTCGAAATAACGAATGTATATGCTTTCGCACCTCTACATCTCGTTAGTTCTTGAATAAACAGCCTCTATAACTCAAAATGAGAATGAGATGGCAATGGCAGCCTCTTCAACTCAAAAAATATTCTGAGTACAATCGAGAGCAATGGAAATAAGTATAATTTTATTTCAGACGGCAAAACAAAAACCACTCATTTTCAATGGTTTTTGATTACTTACTTTTGAGAGTAATAGGTACTCTACTTATACTGCGTGGAACGGAACGATGGACTTTCCCGCAAGAGGGGGATTATTGAGCGTTAGTAGGTCACATTTTCCAGATAAACTATGTTAATATTTCCAACCGTTTTCAAGTTCATGCAAAAATCTGCATACTACAACCCTGAAAATTTTAAGTACTAATGCTCAATAATCCCCCTCCTGCGGGAAAGTCCATTGTTCCGTTCCACGCTGTATATTTCAACTACTTAATTAAAATCGGCAAAGTATGGTACAAACGACAACACTACTGTTAACTGACCATCCTGTGTTTATATAGAACCTTATTACAATGCACTTAAGGTGCACCGATGGTCAGTTAGCTGTGTTGTCGATAGTACAATCATATTTACTCGTATTATTACCCTCTGCAGATAGTGGGTGACTACCAAAGTATAGGTAAGATTTGCTATCGATTTATGCAACAGATATATCACATTATAGTACCTACTGTAGATAACGGGAATTACAAGAAAAATACCTCTGTAGCACGAAATTTTACGGAATTTAACTTGAAATAATTTCGCAGTTTCCGAACCTCCTTTTTTTTTGGTTTTACGTGTTTGGGTGGCTTCTGCTGGTCAACCCACCGACGGTGCCGCAGCTGACGTCCACGGGGCTTCGTAATACAACATTCTTAACCTTCTCACAAGTTATGGACCGTGGGCAAGTGCCTGACAAAAATATGGCCCTAGCTCGCGGGCTATTTAGGACATAACCGGGAATAACGCTAGGAGGATGATGACTGTTGATATTAAGAGGAACTTAATTTATAGTTGAGATTTTCTGAACTGGACTATTTTTATGTTCAGAACAATAGCATTCAAGTCTAACAATAGGACTGTGTGGTCGGACGCGTGCCATTATTTGCAAGAAAAAGTTTAGCGCCACATAAGATGTTCATTGTATAATGAAATCTATCGTCTTATTCAAAAGATTCAAAATGGACTAAAAGATAAAACAACCCACTCCCAGCGAGCCAGGTACAAGGCGCTGTGTGTGGTATTTTATCTCGTAGCTAATTTGGAATCTATTGTATAAGAAGATAGAGTTCTTTATTCAATGAACATTTTACGTAGCGGTAACATTTTTTTGCAAAGGAAAAAAGGAAAACAAAGGCTATTCATGAGCTCAGTATAATGGCCATTTATGGAATGTATGGTATACTCAGTTCAAATAATTTAAACTATAACTAGCTATGGGAAACTTCCAAGCTTCCATGTGGGGATGGGTGGGGTAGCGGTGCTATTTTTTTCTGTTGGTGTGGTAAAAGGCAACTATGCGAATAGGGTTGACGTGTTGTTACATACCTATATCTGGAATTCTCAGGGAAAGAGACATTATTGTCATTAGTGCTACTAACAATGCATCATGATAGGGCTGCCATATCAATTTATTTATTACAAGCTTCTGCCCGCGACTCCATGGGCTGTTACGACTGTCCAGAACTGAGCGACCCGTTCACTCGAATTTCAAACACACGCACGAGAGGATACAACTAAATTGTCAGCAAATAAATGTAAAACAAATATCGGCAAAAACTTAATCTCAAATCGAATAGTAAATACATAAAACAAATTACCCTCAGAAATATTGAACACTACAAGTGTTAACCAGTTTAAAAACAGACTCGACAAACTATCTAAAGCAGAGTGAACCTGTTCTAAGTGAACTATGATTTAGACATATCAGCGTCAGCTGCATGTCTAAAATAGGATAATAATTAATAATAATAATAAATTGCCTGATAAGGCAGGCAGTTGAAACAACTGATGATGCCTGTATCCAATTAGTTCCTCTCCCACTGACCTATATGTGGGTCAACATTTAGTATGGATTTGCAAACAAAAAAAATTTAGCCCAGAGAGGAGGGATAAGATGAGCTAAAAAGCTCTTTTATTTGTTTTGTACAATTGGATGCATTAATAATTATCAGTGATTAGAATAGGTAGAGCTAATTTACCTAGAGCTCACAGAAGGACATACATAATACTTATAGGCTGGTTACAATATAAGCATGTAAAACATTAATTATTTTTTATTGAATTCTGTTAAAGCTTTCTGTGGAGATATAGCTTACCTCTATCACTGTACATTCTCTGCTGAATCTTCGTCAGCGCAGTGACTCCAACCTTGGACACCACATACGACGAATTACCCCACTCCGCCAGCTGCGTCCCTTTCTTTGCCGCCTCAATATACTCCTGCATCAGTTCACCCAGCTGTTCAATCGTCAAATTCGGGTTTTTAAATCTGTTCCTCAAAGCTACACTGGGTATCTGATGTAAATGGCCGCAGGAGCTCGAAATGTTGACCACTCTAGCCCCGTTCCGCAGTATAGGGAACAGGACCTCGGAAGTCGAAAGCAGACTGAAGTAATTCACGAACAGCGTCTGCTCTGCTTGCACAGTCACGGGTTCCTTCGCGTTGCTTTTAAAGGCTATAGCGGCGTTGTTCACTAGAATATCTATACCACCGTATTGTTTCTTTATGTGATCGCGGAATTTCTCAACGCTTTTGACGCTCGTGATGTCTAGTTGGTGGTATTTAGGATGTAAGCCTTCTTTAGCCAGTTGTTGAACCGCGTTCTCTCCTCTAGTTTCATCGCGGGATGTTAGAAAGACAACACCGTCGAAACGCTTGCAGAGGCCGCGGACGATCGCGAAGCCTATTCCTTTATTCGCTCCGGTCACTACAGCAACTTTAGTAGCCATGAGGATGGATTAATTATCTAAAGAACCGTACCGCACTGTCCGTGTTGGGTGCCGGCAATTTTGATATTGATATTGACATTGACAATGACAGCAAGATAAAAACAAAGTGAAGTGTACCACAGATAACGTAGATATCGCAGTAGTAGCTTTAGCTGACGCCAGACGACCGAGCGTGGAGAACGGAAGGAAGTAGGAAGTTATAAGATAGAGCGAGATAGGGTTGTAATTTTGCAGGACACCGTGCTTGCGGCACCTGTCCACACGGACTGAAAGCATACATGCAGTCCGCCGATTTCGTGCGTGTGGCCAAAGAGAATACTTAATCACTATGTTTTACGTGAGGCGGGGATTTTTGCTTGTCACGGCATTACATGCTACAAACGATGCAATTTGTCAGACTAACTTGACAACGTATCTTTTGCTATCTCATTGCACTATAGCAAGTTGTTGTGACAAATTTATCACTTAAGTCCATCCCCACTGGCGAGCATGGCAGTGCGCGTGATTTCAATCTGTGTGGACAGTTGCAGGCCGCACGGCGTCTGGCTAAACTATGGCCTTGTCATACTGTACTAGTCTACTGGAGCAGGCTCCACCCCGTAGACGTTTACCATCTCATTCGTGAGTATTATATTCTTTGTTTACAATGCGCGTCCGTGACCGTGGGGATGATAGCAAAAGGCCCAAGTTATATATAGCATCTAGGTGCTCTCGTCCAAAGATGACAGCAATACTCCATGTGGGGACAAAGTCGTCAGAATATATTATATAAGTAGCATAACCGGCCCTACATATACGCTAGATTAACATAACACTCGTTCGGAGGCCTTAGGGTAAAAATCTAGAACCAATGAGTAAAAACCAATAACCTTAGTCTAGGTAGCTATTTGCAAATGCAAGTGTTTTTTTTAATTTATGACCAGACAGTGAAGCTAATTTTGCGTTTAGGTTATGGGCCTTCTAGCACAAGTAGCGCAACCAAAAGCCTAATAGCGCCTTTCTTGTATACATACAGACAATCCATCTCTACATGACATTAGTAGTATCTACCTAGGAAAGAAATAATATTATTATTTAAAGGAAAGGGTCTTTGTTTAACGAATGAAATGCAAAAATGTTTTTTGCTAATTACTACTTTTTAGAAAATAATATAGTATTTGTCACTTTTCCGATAGTCTTTTTACACACTACATATACATCGATAAATAATAATAATAATAGACATTTATTTCGGGCAAAAACCCATATCAGGTAGAGTACATAAATGAAGAAATACATTTCTTCTTCCTTCCCAAAATTAACAAGTAATGAAATATCCCCATAGCTATGAACAATAAAGACATGAAAATTGTTAATACAATAGAAACTCGCTTATTTTCACCTCCGCGGCGTCAACAACACTTTCATTAGTAACTGGAACATCTGAAAAAATTCAATCATATTAAATTAAGAATATTTATTTATATTTAAATTGAGATGGGAAGAGGGCAGGGCTATTTTTGGGTTGCGTTAGAAACGACCTACCGGAAAAACCTTTTCGCACGACTCTAGCCAAGCATAATACTTATAATATGGTTTTGGACACAACACTTTCTGTATTAATTGCAAATGTATTTTCTACCTCTTCTTCTAAATGTTCTAATAAGAGAGAGACGGATAGTGCGAGAAAAATCGAGAGAGCTCGCGCGCCGTCGCGTGCTAGCCGTGCAGATACTGACCAACGTCGAGATAACGGTCTGTGTCGTATCCGCTATCTCGCCTGGAGTCTTGGATCGCCGCCCTCAAGGAGTCCACGACACAGTAGGTCAGGGTGCACGGAGGCTCTCCCACCGCTGAAACAGATTTTATCTTAATACCGCCGCCGAATTCAGCCCGATGGAATTCGGCGGCGATAAGTACCACAGACAAGCGGACGAATTCGACGACGTAATTCAGCCTGCCTGTTTGTGGCATTGCCATACATTTTACATGGAGCGGCTGCGGGTGGAATCAGCCAGGTGGAATTCGGCGAGCCTTCTGGTCAATCGACAGCATAATAGATTTGGTAAATATTCATTTCAGCTTGATACCTCCACGCATTTTCGAAAAAAAAGAGCCTTAACAGACAGACAGGGTGATCCTATAAGCGCTACTTCCCTTTTGAGACACGAAACCCTAAAAAGGCTGAACCGAGTTTATGATTTACCTTTGGATCCCAATATACCAACTGGGTTGGGCCTGTCCCGACTCAAATAAACTCGGTAATCACACGGAATATCTTTGGCGCCCATGATATGATAGTTCCACGTACGATCCGTGTATATTTCTCCATTATGGTGGTTGTATACAATTTCCTCCATTAACCATGTTGACAGGGTTTGTACAAAAGCTCCTTCGACCTTAAACATGACATTTTAATTGTTACTTACGTACATATACCTACAATATAATACAGAGGGGAAATGCTGCCAGTATATTAGGGACATTCTCGCCGGGTAAGTATATCGGGCCTTATTCAATATCGTAATTTTTTTTTGTGGTGTGTCTTCACGAAGCATGTTGCTGATCACTGAGGGGCTACCGCGAAATGAAATGAACTTCGTTCGAGTATCTCAATCTCTGTCGCTCGAACTAGCAGGAGTAGCAGGTGCAACAGAGTAGGGGCGCGGTATTTACAACCAGAGTAAATATATATTAATTACTAGCTTCTGCTCGCGATTCCGTCCGCGTGGAACTCGTTTATATCGTAGCTCCATACAAACTTTCACCCCCAAGTTCATTCCATTGGGGGATGATTTCCGGGATAAAAACTATCCTATGTCCTTCCCCAGGACTCAAACTACCTCTATACCAAATTTCATCCAAATCGGTTCAGCGGTTTAAGCGTGAAGAGGTAACAGACAGACAGACAGACACACTTTTGCATTTATAATATTAGTATGGATTGGACGAAGTTTGTTGCGGATACTCGCTCTGTGCTCATTTTTGACGAAACCTGCGCTGGGATATTTAACTTTTTGGATGGTTTTTAGGTTACATATACATATCATCATGACCATCATATCAGCCGAAAGACGATATGATGATACATATATATACAATAACAATAACACATCATAAACTAAGGCCTATAACTCGAAAAAGGGTATGCAGGACATTTAAGCAAATGCAGGTTTAATTAAAGATCGAGAAAATGGGATATTTCGGTGATAGATTGCTAGTCCATCGCTCACAATTTTAACTTTAATCCTATAGACGGCTCTATACATTGTTAACCACGGGAAAAACGGAATTGGTGTTACTTCTAGTTAGTTACTTAGTGTGTTAGGGTGTTACTTCTAACTCACTCACTCAATTTTGAGATTGAGGTGGTAAACGATTTCCGTCCAAATAAGGGTAGGTATATCCAGCTTCCTATTTCACTAAAGTACTTAAACTATATTGGTCAACAACTAAATTGGTTTCGACTTATATGCTTGTAACATGTACCTTCGTGAAATGAGCCACGCATACTTACGTCAGAATAGATAGGTACGTACATATGAATGACAAAATGATACAATACCTGACCCACATCTAGAGCTGGATTAAGACTCTGCCCAATATCTTCTAATATGTCTGCGCGAACAACATACTTCGTGCCCGTCAAAACGTCCACCTCAACTTCTGTAGCAGCGACACCGAAAATATAATAATTCATCAACCGGGGATCATTTGGACTAGTTTGTGCGTTCGCTTGCAGCAGTATTCCTCTAAGATCAGCTTCAAAGACGACTTCTTCCCATGTAGCATTAGGCATGGCAGCTCTTACTGGAGCTAACCTAGCGAGGATTTCCTGGCAACATCTGATCACGCACAAAGCGACGCACTCCGTCGTTATGCTGGATGCTGTAGAGTAACAGTTAGGAGTAGCGAAATCGTAAGCAGCTGCAATTTCTACCTTCTCGACGGGTATTTTAAACTCGAAGGCTGCTACTTGAGCCAACTTAGTATTAATGCCTTGACCAATCTCAATTCCGCCGGCATTTATAATAACACTCCCGTCTCCATGATAAACGGAAACTAATGCCGAATAGTTTCCGAAGTAAGTCGTTTGAAAAGACATATTATTAAGTCTTAAGCCTCGCTTCTTCCAGCGGTTTTTAGCATTGAATTCCTTGATATATTCCAATCTTTTGTTGTAATCAGATTTGTCCAGAAACATACGGATGTAGTCAGGTAGCTGGTTATCGTTAAGACGATAGTTGTTGAAACGAACTTCTATCGGGTCCTTCTTTATTTCATGGGCTATGTGCTCCATAATATGTTCGATTGCTGTTGTGCCTTCGAAATCGCCTGCAGAAAGATGTGTGGGGTAAAAAAATATTTTGTACGGGGACGACATATGTTATGACTCACAGTACCTACCCCGTGTCCATGCCTCTAAATTATTGATAGACTAAAAATCTATATTCGATGCGATTTTAAAGCCCAAAAGCTTCCATAAAATTTCCGAAAAGATGGTACACCTAAGGTGTGTCATGTTACGCGGATCAACAATGCCCACGTCGCACAGAAAGCGCTGGCTCTGCCGAAAGGCCAGGAAGGAAGAGGACGCCCCCCCCTTGAAGTGGTGGAATCAGTATGGCCAAACTCATGGAGAAAGCCCAATTACCCGACCTGACCACCCAAGACAGAACGTCTTGGCGCCGTGGAATAAAGAGAGCCGACCCCACATAATGTGGCATAAGGTCAAGACAAAGAAGGTTTTCGATGTGATTTTGAAAGGTCTCCGGTTGGCACAGGCGAATGAATGGGGAATTCGGTGACTGGGTGTGTCGGCCGGTGCTGGTTACTGTGAGTCATCAAGGCTTAAAAGATATAAAGGTTTACCGGGAGCTCTCATAAAGCAGTTGGTTGGGGCGTCGGTGATAACGCCGAAAGTGGTTACTTTCCAGCGATCCGGGTTGTAACAATTCTTTAAACCTTTAATGGCGTAACTATTTTCGTTCTCGTTCGAACACATGCCATCGTTGACGTAGAATGTGGCGTCCATGTATTGGATCTGACCGTTTGAATCTACGCCGACCTAAAACATATGGTTAATAAATAACTAAGGTACCTAAGTATCAAAAAGCTTTAAAAAAAAAACCTTTTCTTACAGACTGTACTTTTTGGCGGCTCTCCCTCGCAATCACTAACATCGTTTGTCCTAAAATCACTTGCCTGAACTGTTTTGTCCTAATGGGCATTAGCCCTAACGATCAATTGGCATAACAATCATTTTCCATAATGTAATGATTGCCCTAAACCTGATTTGGCCGAATCATTTTTACCATAATTATTAATATCCCTAAGGTTATTTTGCATATTGCTCGAAATCCCTAGTAATGTGTCAGTAATGCCTCATTAAGTGTTGTTGTCCTAATGGGCATTAGCCCTAACGATCAATAGCCATAACAATGTATTCATAATGTAATGATTGCCCTAAAACTCATTTGTCAAATAATGTACGGCCCGATAACCCGTGTCCACTTTTTGTGGATGCGGATTATTAGGTGGTGCATTATCAGGGCGGACAAAAATGGCTTGTCATAAGCGAACTCTGTTTTAGGTCGGTTAGGTTAAGGTTCACTTGTGTCCCTCAGACAAGAAATACCTAGTCACCCCGCGTAGCGGCTGCACGGCTATCACAAGACGGCATCACAATTAGGGAATATAATCATGAGGACAAATAATGTTAGGTAGTACAAATACAAACTACAATACGCCATACAAAGTTAGGAACAATAATCATTCGGATTAACGATCATTAGGCTTACTGATAATTATTAATATTATGATACATGACTTATTATGGCACATAACGTTAGGATAAATAATCAATATGGCAAGTGACGCTAGGAAATAATATAATATCGGGAAAAAAACATCCATACGATGCACGGTGTTAGGAAAACTACTAACTTACTAGATAGGGCATATGAGTGTTAGGACAAATGATCATTATGACATAAAACGTTAGGGAATGCAATAGGTTAAAAAACGTTAGGGATTCAGATATAGATCACTTTTTGGCACAGTATAAATATTATACCTACAGTATTGCACAGGTGACAGGTGACAGTATAGTTTCCAGTCGTGTTATACCTACGTATAGTTATACCAAACCCTCCTAAATTTCAGCCTCCCTTTTCGTACTTGGCGTTGTACGTCTATTGTATTATATTATTTATTGGTAAATGTTGTCATTTACAAGTCAAAAAACGTTTCACATTGCATGTCTATTTCACGTTGAGTCACTATTCATGTAGGTATTAAATAGTATTAATAATTTATAGGTATTTTAATAAAGGGCTGTATTACATTTTAGGTGCGCGACTGAGCCAAGGAGACCGAGTCTGGAAGGTTAGTTTGCGGTTTTCCTCAAACAATGTAATTCTGTGTTCATCATCATCGAAATACATCCACTGCTGGACATATATATGCCTCACCCAAAGAGTGTCACAACGAACGGTCCTGCGCCATCCGCATCCAACAGACTCCGGCCACCTTAATAGGTACAATTCGTATATACGTACCTCATAATCCAATCTAGAATCCGGCCTCTTGCCAATGACCCGCATGATGTCCGTCATCTTCATGGCCATGCGGCAAGGCCTGTTCAGTTTGAATGCGACCAGGGCGGTGGCGCCCGCAGCGAACCCATGTCTGAAGATTTTGGCGCCGAAGCCGCCGCCGCAGCGTCTTGTTCGGACGGTGACTCTTTAACAACAACACAAGATCCAAATGCCCTTTAGGGTTTCGTACCTCACAGAAAAATCATTACTTGACTAGCTTCCGCCCGCGACCTCGTCTGCGTGGACTCGGGTTAAAAGCTATCCTATATTTTAATCCAGGCTGTAAACTATCTTCATGTTAAATTTCGTCTAAATCGGTTGAGCAATTTAAGCGTGATTGAGTAACAAATATACACTTTCGCATATAATATTAGTAGGAATAGTACAGCAAGATGACACAGAAACAGAAATCATCTTCCTAATTTCTTGATTCAATGATATTTTTATACGAAAAGATAGGTATAAAAATATCGTATCGCCAACGCCATACGCCTCGGCCGACCCTAAAGCCGACCCTGGTGATGCCGATGATGATTCCAAGAAGCATCAATTACTTACGCATTATAAGGGATATTCAGGAGCAGCGCTATTCCCGCCTGAGTGGCCCCCAGCCATTGAGCTGAGCTGTCCACCTCATACCCGTTATCCACTGGTCTTGTCACCGTTGTATGTAGCTCCATCGTATGGTGATACTGCCTTGGGGAATAGAACTTCCCTTTAATCACTCTCTGGACATTTGCTCCTCGATCCCTCGGTTCTATTCCAGGGTAAGGTACAAGCCGGTTTTCCAACTGAGGAGCGTCAATTCCATCTTGAATTGTAAGGATAATTGGCTTTTTAGGTATGTTCTTATATTTCACCTTAAAAGAGAACGATTGTCAGTGCACTGGTTTAAGGTCATGAATTAAACACGTTTAGATGCTCGAGCGCAACGGCCTGTCTGGACAGTTGCAGGCTGCACGGAATCCGGAAAACCCAGTCACGTACTTGATTCCCTTTAATCTTCCTCGGCAGTCCGCCGCGCTTGAACATCTGGACGCGCCTTATGAGATATTTAGAAGACTACTTAATGGGCACATCTACTATCTGAACTTAGAAAAAAAAAAATTTTTGCATATTGTAAGAATGTAAATCATAGATTAGTGAACCACTTCACCTTTACTAGACATGCGACTTGGTCCGCCAAGACTTGGGTTTCGGCCACGATTATCGCGACAGGCTGGTTGTAGAAAAATATCTTGTCGCTGGCTAAAAGTTCTTCGTCCACTATTATAATCGGGCCATCACCGCGTCCGATAGTATTTATTCCTGGTATGTCTTTGGAGGTGTAAACCGCAATGACGCCATCGATTTTCTGGAACATATTTAAACCGATAGTTCCATGATCTGTCCACTACCAATATACGTTTATTGGTGTTCGAATTTGCACAAAACATCTACAAAGAAATTCAAAGGTGTTTGTGATGTGATATCTCCATCCCGCACTTGGCCAGCGTAGGTAATACAGACCATTCCCCGTCATCCATGCGAGAAAGCCTGTGACAGAAGCTGATGATAAGTTCACGAACGAGTGAACGTATGGGCATTGCAAATTGCAACCAATTTGCAATGCCCTTACGTTTTTCCACCTTAGATACAGGGTTCGAAAGGATAATTATCATGATAATTATCGTTTTGATAACAGATGGATAATTATCGTTTGATAATAACAAAAAATTGCGCTCGTGTAAGTGAACTGTATTCGAAGTATTCGAACGTGTATTTCCGCACTTGCGTCTATCCGAACGCACGAAGTGTCAACGTGACGCGCCGCGCCGTGGGGATTCCCCTTATTACAAGAAGAATCCAGTTTGGATTATGCAAAGTTGAGCGAACTCGAGCGTCATTGGTTCTTCCGAGGGTGGTATGATAAGTAATAAACCTTGAAGCAATGCGGTATGGCTGAATATTAAAAATGTCTTTGCCTACAGCCGCCATCTTGGACGCGGGAAAATTGACAGTTTCAAATGATTCCGTCAATGACTTCGTGAATTATAGCTTTTTAAACAGTATAAGTGGAATTTTTTGTGTAAAATGGAAATAGAACAATATCGGTCAGTGATTCGCTTTCTGTTTTTGAAGGGTAAAACGCGTGATGAAATAAAAAACGAGTTAGATAGCGTGTATGGCGATGCTTCACCTTCGACGGCTACAATTAAGCGGTGGTATAACGAGTTCAGAAATGGAAGAACATCTGTGTTTGATGAGGCCCGCCCAGGACGTCCAAATGAAGTTACCACGGAGGAAACCATGAACAAAGTCCGTGATATGTTGATGAACAATCGTAGACTGAAGTTAAGGGAGGTAGCTGAGGTATGTGGCTTGTCACTGGAGCGTGTACAAAATATCGTTCATAAACATTTGGGCATGAGGAAGTTATCGGTCCGATGGGTACCGCGTTTACTAACTGAAGAAAACAAGCAGAATCGTGTGGCTACTTCCAGAGTGTTTGGCACTATTAAAGCGTAATCCGAAGGACTTCTTTATGCGTTACGTTACCGTGGACGAAACTTGGATCCACCACTATACTCCCGAAACAAAACAACAGTCGCAGCAGTGGACTTGTCCCGGCGAAAGTGCTCCGAAAAAAGCAAAAACGGTTCCGCCGGCCAGAAAGGTGATGGCGAGCGTTTTTTGGGATTCACAAGGAATTATCCACATAGACTATTTAGCGAAGGGAAGAACGATCACGGGGCAATATTACTCTGATTTGTTGTCTCGATTTGATGAAGAATTAAAAAAAAAACGGCCCCGTTTAGCCCGCAAAAAAGTGCTGTTTCACCAGGATAATGCTCCGGCCCATACATCTCACATCGTCAAGGCCAAATTGGATCAATTAGGTTACAAAATACTGCCGCACGCTCCTTATTCCCCGGATTTGGCTCCTTGCGATTTCTTCTTGTTCCCAAACATGAAATCTTGGCTCGGGGGCAAACGCTTCATGTCAAATGAAGAGGTCATAGAGGCCACGGATGAGTATTTTGCAGAGTTTCCGAAGACATATTTTTTGGAGGGCTTAAAGAAGTTGAAGACGCGTTGGGAAAAGTGCATAAATTTGGAAGGGGACTACGTTGAAAAATAAAAATAAAAATAAAATTAAAAAAATTTTTTTCATTGGTAGGCTCACTACTTATTATACCACCCTCGTATACTGGTGATAATTATCAAGAAGCGTAATTATCTTGATAATTTCGAACCCTGCTTAGATAAAATAAGATAAAATAAATAATAATAATATTATCAAGAAGCGTAATTATCATGATAATTTCGAACCCTGCTTAGATAAAATAAGATAAGATTAGATTTATTTGCAACCAACCAGAAAGGCTGGTTGGTTGCAAATAAATCTTATCTTATCCTGGCTAAATCCACAACTTACTAGAGCATCAGTACCGTCCACGCGCTCTATTTCCCCACGCCCTATCGTAGACAAGACGAACGAAGCAAAAACTTCTCCCACAATAGTGGGTATATCGTCATTGTACTTCGCTTCCCCGGCACACTGGATCAGACCCTCTTTCTTCAAAAGCGGTTGCGTGATAGGGTACACCGCCTTCTTCGTGTCGTACTCCTGGTAGCTCCGGCTCACGGGCGGGCGGTCGTCGTAGGCGAGCGTGGCTCCGCATGCGTATTTGGGGTTCAGGATGTCGCGCGGGCACAGTTTGACGACACACTGTTGAGTGCAAAGTAGGTAGTACAATCCTTAAATGAGTCACTACAAAAACAGATTATATAGCTATTTAAAGTAGATTGATAGGAGGTCTCTTAACCCCCCCCTGTAATGTTCTGTGAAATGTAGTGAAATCCCTGGGTAGTCATGACCTGGGATATGACTGAAAATACGAGGGAAACAAGTCAAGTAAGGCGGATGTCACACTGCGCCGCATCTCCGGACGGAGGTGCGAAGCTGCATACAAATTTCGCCGGACGGAGGTGCGGTGCAGTGTGTCGTACCACACGGAATTTATTACAAACTGTCAAAAATAATATGAATTATAATAGTAAATATGTCAAATTAATTTGATTTTTCTAATGAGATCGTAATATTTACAAATTACAAATTACAAAATGTCAACGTTATACAATGATACAAATTATCATTAGAGTCTGGCAAACAAACGAAAGCGTGACCTGAGAAAACGCGGCAAATTCAGAAAATTGACATGTGGTATTACTAATTATAGTAGATTTTTTTTTTACAGATTCCTTGAATATTTTCAAGATTGTCTGTAAACATACGAGTAAGAAACGGTATCATCTTATCGTCAATATCAAATAATGACCTACCCATATTACGGCAATTATATAAATGCAAAATAATTGAGTTCAAAAAATACTGATAAAGACTTTGACGTGCCTTTGACAGATTTATAAAGTTGCCACTTTAAAAAAAGTCCAGGTCACGCTTTCGTTTTCCAGATTCTATTACATTATTATATAATAACGCCACTACAATTGTTCCTTCCTTGTGGTGAGTAAAGTCGTGTTGATGGTTAGGGACCTCCGTTCATATCTCACAATCTTCAACACAAGGAATCCTCAAATCAATAAAGGGTCGGCTACATGCTTGTGATTCTTCTGGAATCGCAAGCGTCCACACAACTATGGTGTCTGGTTACCACCAGACAGACTGTAAGCTTGTTTGCCAAAAGCTATTAATTTCAAACCTTTCCACTTAGTCTGTAATTTATGTTTATTTGCAGTGCAAGTGCGAATAAACATCCATACTATATTAATATTATAAATACGAAAGTGTGTCTGTCTGTCTGTCTGTTACCTCTTCACGCTTAAACCGCTGAACCGATTTCGATCTGGTATAGAGATAGTTCGAGTCTCAGAGAAGGAAATAGGATATTTTTTACCCAGAAATCATCCCCTAAGGGGGTGATATTGGGGGTGAAAGTTAGTATGGAGCTACGATATAAACGAGTGCCAAGCAGACGAAGTCGCGGGCAAAAGCCAGTACCTTATAAAACAGAGCTAATGCCACTTTCTTCCTAAAATACGGCTGCGGCTCCGGCGGGTTGAGATCTGGATCGATCTCCTTCCCCAAGCAGTCCAGGGCGCCTTGTACCGTCTCGTTCCTGAACAGGTCTCGTCCGACCAGGAACCGTTCCGTGTTGTACGCATGCGTGAAGGACGGATTAATGCCCCCATACACGATAGAAGCGGTGAGAATCCTCTGGGACTTCTTATCGAATTTGAAGAGGAATGCGCCGTTGACTTCGGCATGCGCGTTTTGAGCTTTTGGTCTTATCTAAAATATAACACAGGTTACGCCGATTTCACACGGGGGCAGAACAGTGAGGCAGAACAATGGGGCAGCACAGTACTGCTACTGTTTGAACGCACAGTACAGTACTGTGTACTGTTCTGTGCGTTCAAACAGTAGTACTGTGCTGCCCACTTTTCTGCCTCACTGTTCTGCCCCCGTGTGAAATCGGCATTACTGAATCTGCGGCGCTACCACGAACTTCGAAAGTCGAAGTTCGGGTATTTCCATCTCTATCGCACTCCCTTACTCGTGACAGGGATGCATGTATTACGAACATCGACTTTCGAAGTTCGTGGTAGCGCCGCTGATGTCATGTCATGTTGTGGAACGGAGACAGATTAGATTTGGAATGCGTCCGGAATGTAAGCTTTAAATTGGTGAAAAACTGGAAAATTACCTTTTTACAAAAGAGTATATTATTGCTTTCAAAGGTGTCCTTTTCTTCCCTATTATTCCCTGTTCAATTTCAATTTCCCTCATAATAATAATAATAATAATTTATTTCAGGCATTGCCCATATCATAACGCAAAATAATATAACATAATCAATATCATTTAAGTTCTTATTTCATACAATTATAAACATTAGATTTACATTAATTAATAAAATAAAAATATGTCAAATAATAATAAACCTACACATTAATTTAAATAATAAAATAAACCTTATTAACAAATTTATAAATACTATGTCTGGACTTCATGCGAATAGAGTCCCAGTGGCCCCAAGTAACACATCAAAGCAGTATAACAGCCGAGTTACAGCATTTGTGTATCGTTTTGGCATTTTGAGTTAGTTCTAAAGTAGCATTATAAACGTTTATACGGCTATTGTAGTGCTTATTTGGGCACAAATTTTACTGCTTTAGATCCTAAAAAGGTTCACAATAGTTGTTTAATTGCATGACAGGCGCATTATACAAGCATTATTGTGGTCAAAGAAAGTGTCAATCGCATTAAAGCAGCATTATTATGGTCAATGAAGTTGCCAATGACATTACAGAAGCATTAAGCCGGCAATATTATTGATAATCAACATGTTAATTGCATTACAAAAGCATTAGACTAGAATTAGAATGTACTAAAAGAATTATAAATGTTCACATGTAGGCCTACATCAGTATAAAACTTTCATCGATCGAATACATCGCTAGTACAAATGTTAATTGTCTCGCAATAATATATAATATATGGATGCGTGAGTGTTCAAAACTGACAGCAGTGACGAGTGTTTGCAAAATTTATGATAGATGGTAAAGTGTTTAACTCTTTAGTTATTTTATGCCTTCAAATATTACTGCGCAATGTAGTTTACTGTAAATGTCTATATATGTTTCATTCAATATTTTCACGCGCCTTCGATATTTTGTGGATTTTATATAAAGTGTTATATAAAGATATTTGTGAAATAACCAAAAAATTTTTTTTGTTGCTAGTATACAACGAATTTTGCATTATTGACATAATAGTTTTCATTGGGCAGTATTAAATTAAGTTATATCATTATTATTCAGGTATATTACTTTTATAAATAGGTCCTCATGGTAATATTTTTTGGTTATAATATTAAACAAAATGGTGTCGGGCTATAGCAGCCCGGTGAGCCTTTAAAAAGTCCAATTAATGCCGCAAGCAGTAGAAATACTCACATGTGAACGATTATTAAGCCAGAGGCCAGAGAGAAGACTTTTGGTGAACCACTGTGGTGCCGTTGTCTATAAAGTAGTTATATATGGGTCCACCATAAAAATTGCAATTATTTATTTCGTTGCTATTAGTACTAAAAGCGCGTGTGCTTTTTCCCAATCATGGCGGACACATCGTTTTACGAATACTGTAAAATAAATGTTTATATACAGCTTTACGCATTACACGCACTCACGTGTATTAGATTAAAGAGCTGTTAGCTGTAAAACAGAACTCGGGTGACCTTTAATAATGCAAGCATTACATTGATTCACGTTTCTGCTGTACAGCAGCATTAGGCATTATCTTACTACTTAAAAATGCTATAGTAGGCCCTAAGGCCTAAAAAACAGCTGAAAGCTGTTTAACGGATTTACATGGCATTATAATGGTTCACGTTTATGCTATTAAATAGCATTAAGAATTTATTTACTACTTAAAAATGCTATTATAGATCCAATGGCACTAAAAACAGCTGAAAGCTGTACAATTGCGTTGTGGTTTGCTGCAGTAAAACTAAAGGCTTTATAAAAGCATTTTGATATGCCATTATCTTACCGTTATACAGTGTAAAGCATCATAATGGTTTTGAAATGCCAATATAAAGCGTCAAGATGTTCGGTGAACTTATATAAGAGTTTATACGGACCTTAAGTTCTACATAAGTTTACTATTCGTGTGATAAAATGCTTTCTGTGTTACTTGGGGCTACATTAGTGGGCTGTTGATATTTTCAGCAATGGCTCTAAGGAGGCTTTTCATAGCAGGTGTGAAAAGCAGTATGTACCACCACTCGGTAGATTATTTCCGTCTTGGGCGTGAACACTTGAATCACTCGTTACGCTCAAGATTCTACATTTGAATCCCTCGCTTCACTATCAGCATTCAATATAACGCCCTCGCCGTAAATATATCATTTTGCTGCAAGTCCAGCGCCAGAATATCTAGTGAGAAATGGGTCAGTTTTCCCTTGGTTAACAAATACTTATTGGTGTTTTAAAGATGCTTACCTTGTATGTCACTATTCCGTATTGTCTGGATAAAGGCGGGAACTTTATTGTTGTCATGACCTTGCCCACTATATCCGCCGTAAGAAACTCAGGAAGGCTCATTTCTGCCTGCTGCTGTGTGCGATCCACTAAAAATTTTAGTTAAAAAAAACCTTTCTAGAAAAAGTGCGGCCATCAAGCCGTACATTTTTTTAAAATTCTTTATATGGCAACAATTTTACATATGAAATACCTAAGCTGGGGGGTTATAAGTATCTTTTACGCCGCCATCAATTTCGTGTTACCAATATGAGTTTTTTTTCTAATTTCCCGCCCATTCTTGTGACATGGCTCGCTGGTCAAACTTTACAACTTCTTTTTAGGCCACAACAGGCTAGATTTCGCCGCTGAATTCAGCCGCCGAATTCCGCCGGGCCGAATATGTCTACCTGGCTACACAAAGGCAGCATCATACATTTTTACGAAACGGAATTCGGCGGCTGAATTCGGCTTAGTATATCTAACTCTCAACTTTTTCTTCTTTCTATGACTGGGCAAGTTAGGTTAATATCGTTTTTAATTAATTTATAATAATAATATAATTATAATTTTTAATTTATTTCACAAGAGCCATAGTTACAAATACATGAATTATTTTCGCCAAACTGCAAAGCAGTTTGTTGGCGAAGACGGCACTCTTTTTATATTTTTTAAACTAACTATGCTATACTAAGAACTTAATTTGTATATCTATACTTACGTTAAACGTTTTAATTTGTTTGTTAATTTATTTTATTTATTAATTTGTCAAGTATCTTGTTTTTAGTTTCTAAAAAAGATTTATGGCTCTCTACTTAAAAAAAATACGGCAGTCCATAATTATAAAAAGCTACCTTGTATTAGCAAAAATATTAGGTAGGTACATGTAATAAAACATACCCAGAGTAACAATGGCTCCAACACATGAGAGCAAAAGGAAAACGTCTGACTGAAAATCTGGGTGCTCGTGCTTGAGAATAAGATTGCCAGCCAAAGTGCCAATCTGTAGAAAAAAGAATAATTTCATTACTTTTTACGTCAAACCTGGAACTAATTATACATTATAAAAAAGCATTTATTCACCGATAAAGGTTAAGTGCACCAATAAAGGGTTGGGACTTCCTAGTAAGTACGTATGCAATACCTGTGTCAGAAAGTTAAAAGAAAAAGAAGGCAGTTAAAACATGTAAGTATCTTTTTCATAGGTCTAAATGAAAAAGAAAATGGTTTGAACTGTTTTATGCAAGGTAAAAACAAAACCCAGCCGGTGATTTTATGGTTAATGATTCTATCTGCAGTTTTCCTTTAATAATTGTTTTTGAATCATGTTTATCATTTCACTACCGTTGCATCAGAAGTAGTTACATCAGAATATTAGAATTGGTACCAGACTTGACCTTTACAAATGTGTAATTTGAATTTATAATATACTTACCACCTGTATAAATACAGTTGAATCGTCAGTTTAAAGAACATCAAAATACTCACGTTCCTGACAGGTATGTGAGCGACTACCTCAAGATGCTTCCTCAAAACTTTCAAATACCAAAAATCGGCATTGGTTTTGGACAACTCATCAAAACACTTGATTGTATCAGTCAAGGTTGTATTTGCCCCAAGCACCAAATTCACGTCGATATAGTGAGTGCGCAGTTCCGCTACACCACTTATATCTATTAACACTTTGGGGTAAAACCTTATTGGGTATGCTCCTGAAAAAGTAGAGATAAGATATCAACAAAAATATGCTCATAGGTAATTTAATATCACCACTGTTGTTTCAGATTGTAAAATGGGCATACCTTTACATAATATATTGTGCCCTATAATTAATTAAGCTATACGCTCTATATATTATGCTATGTTTAGGTACTATGTTTATTATTATGTTGTCAACGGCCGATGACAACCGCTTCACTTTCAATTCGCTAGCAAAGGACATACCATGCGGTTGTCTTTTGCGGGCGGCTATGGAATTTAGATATACCATACCCT
Source organism: Epinotia bilunana (assembly GCA_947049275.1). Taxonomy (NCBI): domain Eukaryota; kingdom Metazoa; phylum Arthropoda; class Insecta; order Lepidoptera; family Tortricidae; genus Epinotia; species Epinotia bilunana. The sequence goes on along the minus strand of OX346275.1, from coordinate 3,558,568 downwards.
ATTATTTTTTTGGGGATGGAGTGAAACAGTCATACCTCTAGATGTGTTACCAGCAACCAACATGTAGTTATCATACCCCTGCACTTGATCAAGCGCTTCAAATATAGCTTTAACATTAATTACTCGAAACCATATCTTTCCATCAGAAAGCAATATTTTCTTGGGCACCAAATCTTCGTTCTTCGCATTAATGAGACACCATTCTTCTTCGCTGGTTTCACAAGACCCTCCACACTTTTTCCCTGACTTTGGACAAACTAAGTTATCGATGTCTTCAATGTCTTTTATTTTATTTATGATCTTTGGGTCGGGGTCTACTGCGAACGATTTAAAAGCCTCTAGAATGGGTCGATATCCAGTGCATCTGCATAGGTTGCTGCCAAATGATTTCTCAATTTGTTCTTCTGTCAGGTGATGTTCGGAGCTTTGTATCAGGCTGTAAATTATTATATGCTGATAATATTGTAACCGTGGTGAGGAAATCGGTCTACTTAATCCCAACAAGGGCTATTTGTCCCTTTGGGTTGGAAGGTCAGATGGCTAGGTCTGAAAGTCTGCATATATTTATCCTGTGCTGATTATACAAGGTTCTTCTGATACACTGCAGCTTTTAGCAAAAGGAAAACATCGTGAGGAAAACGGTCTAATCCCAACTAGGTCTAGTTATTGGTCTGGGTTGGAAGGTCAGAAGCACAGAACACCCCCGCGTGGGCAGCCGGTTTTGTCGGCTCCTTAGGGTACCTACAACCGGGAAAAGTTATCTTAATTCTGATCTGAGAACACGGTGATAGCAATGCAATTTTTCTTTGCACATAAATATATATCATCACACCCGTTTCCCGGAGAGGTAGGCAGAGATCACGAAACTCCATACGATATGCTACGGCCCTGTCAAAAAACATAATTGCTCATCGTTTAAGGGTAGGTACTGAGCTGATATTTCTTTGGAATTTCTTCGGAGAGCACTTCCGCTTCCAACAGTTAATATTCTTTCATCTACCCTATCCTCGTGGCGCCCAGCTCGCAAAAACGAACATTGAAATTTGAGTTTTCTTAAATGGAATTAATTTGAATTCTCATCAACTGACACGGCCTTTTAAAAGGCGCGTGGGCGCCACGAGGCTTTCACGCCCAAACCATCATCTTCATATCCTTCTTTATTTTCACGACCACACCCTCATTCATCTTCATTCCCATATTTTTTTGTACAGTCTAAATATATCGTAAGACAACCTTGCACCTAGGGTAATAAAGACGTATTGCGATATGTTTGCCTACTTTGGCTGCTACTACGTATATGATAATGACTGTACTTTCTATCGAATGGTTTACCTACCCGTGCATGCTCATTACGAAGCCAGGGCTACAGTAACCGCACTGGGACCCGAAGTAATTGTTGAGTCGAGTCTGTATGATATTGTAGCCCTTCTCTCTGTTCCCGATCCCTTCTATAGTGGTGATATCCCATCCCTCACACGACAGCACGGCGACGAGGCACTGGAAATATTATTACACGATAAGATAGACTTCAATAAAAGGTACAAGTTTCTGTATTCCAAAATTGTATTTAGGAAAAGTAACGCTGAAACGGCTAGAATACATAAATATGAAACTATATGGGATAGTGTTGTTGATATTATATAAAATTTAAATTTCAAAAAATTTACTATATAATTTTTTAATTAAATTAATTTAAAAAAAAAATTTTTTTAAAAAAACTAGATATATTTAAAAACGATTAACATTTCATTTCTAATTAATTATGAAAAATATTTTTGCTACAATAAACTTATTAATCAATTAAATCTTTTAAATTCGAGATTTTTTTATATATTTTTTTATAAATAAACTGATACACAAGATACAATAATTAAAATTTACTTTTAATACAATTTTTTAAAATTTATTTCACAATACTAATTCCCTATAAATTAAACAATTTTTTCCCTATAAAATACTTAAACCCCCAAATATTCTATTAAAATAATTTTTATTATATATAATATTATATACAAATTTTCCCCATTTTCATTTATTTTTTTGTGGTATACCTCTATACACGATCCCTGATCTAAATACTATTCAATGGTCTTTTTATGGCACGTTGGTGGCAATAAGCGTACCACCTGATGTTAAGCGGTTACCGTAATCAATTGGCTTGCAAGTACAGGGGCCACACATACCTACGCTTTGCGGGCCGTTTAAAAACCTGCAGGTACATAATTTCCTCGAAGAATCCCATATTGTAGTCCTTCTCCTTCGGGAAGACCGCGGTAGGGAGTTTTTTAGTTTGTCGTATATATATTTACGGAGTTGACGGAGAAAGCCGCGAGCTCGCCGGCGCCCGCTGTGCGCACACGCACAGTGAGCACGCACGCGCCGCAACCGCCCTCCAGACACATGTACTTGGTGCCGCGCAGCTCTGCGTGCCGCCGCACGAATTCATTCAGCGTCGTGTCTACTGACACCTCGTGGCCGGCTGTTGAATAAAGAATGATTCGTACACCGTTCGGACCGAGCCGACACTCGTCCAAGGGGTATTTCGTACCTAGATTCAGCTAGCCGTGCCCGGGCTGGAAAACGGTGACATCCATTAAAATCGCGTTGGACACAGAATTTCGATAATTAACAGGTGAAATGAGTGCAAAGTGGACAGCATGGACCTAAAATAGCCAGGACAAGCTATTGTAATAATAATACCACGAGCGAGATGGTAGCATACAAACAATAAATGTGACAGAAAGGGAAATATCATTCGTTTGCCTTGTCATAGTCCCACTTTTTTTATTTGCCCAACTGATTTACCTAATTATGAGGTTGCGGCGAATAAACCATTACCCGTCCAAATTAAGTAGGTTGTTTATGGTAAGCCACCAGCAATTTTAAGGACAGTTCTTAAGAGTCCGCAGTAAGCTCGGCCGAATTTCACCTTCCCATACAAACGTAGTTACGCTCTCATTTTAAAACTATACGTGTTGGATTGTGACGAAACTTTGCATATACAATGAAATGAGGTATATCTATGTCTTAACTGGTAGCACGTTTATGAATACGGCCGTAAGCTTTTATTTTTTAGTTTCACCTGTCCCGTTGTCTGTCTGTCTGTAATCAAATCTTGCAAGTTAATTATTATCTATTTCCCGGTTTCCGATTGAGTTGAAATTTTGCACGAATATGCAAATCGCGTGACAATGCAATATTATGATGACATGGAGCTGATCTGATGATGGAGCTGAAGGTGGTCATAGGAACTCCATAATAAAACCACATAACCCCATCGAGTTTGGGCTCGTTAGAATCGTCTCAATGAGTAGTTGATGATGCTATAGAGAAAAGTACAGTCGGCAATAAAAGCTTGTACCAAAAAAAATATTGACAGAAACTTGTTTAACTTGACCTGTTCGTTTGTTAGTGTGGGACAAATCTTGGAACTAAATTTTGTAACAGTGAACCTCAACCGATTGAGCTGAAATTTTGGGTATAAGTATAGTTTGGAGGACAATTCAATATTACGGTACCATCGACCTGGTCTGATGACGGAGACTAAAGGTAGTCATGGAAATTCAGTACTTAACCGACGTCACCCCGTTGAGTTTGGGCTCATTAAAATCGTCTCAATGAGTAGTTGATGACTGTAGACATAAAAGTACAGTTGGCAAGAAAAGCTTGTACTTACCAAAATTTTTTTTTTTGACAGAAACATACTTAAATAAAGATAGTATAGCACTCACCGCTATATTTTCTCCCATCGATGGTGAAGTAGATTCTGTCCATTTTTCAAGCGTTAAGACGCCACAAATAAAACTCACTAATGATATGTAGGTATGTTCACAAATGGTTACACGCCAAACTTTATTTCGCCATTTGTTTTCTTGACACTAGTAATAGAAAGTGATACTTATTATTGTGACTTTTTTGCCATTAGGCGAAAAAGAGTTGGGTCACTGCTTAGGCGGGTGCGCGCCTGCAACAGCCTTCTAGGGGCATTAGCCGAGCGCCTCGACTGTCCGCTCATGAAGTGTTGGGTGGAGGTGGCTATTGGCAGGGCCAAGTAGAGAACTTGCTTGGCACTGCGAAGGGCTAGCCTAAACCGCGTAATGTTTATCTTTTTTTTTGTGATTTATTTTTGTATAAATACCTTAGCTTATATTCCAAACATATAGTTCTTAAGGTTCTCTGTACTAACAAAAGGAACAGTGGTCTGAAATAAACGATTTTAATTTTAATTTAATTTAATTATAAAAATCATATCATATCCACCGCACAACCTAACAACTATGGAAAAGAGTGTGTATTTTGTGCATTATTTTTTTTCTCAAGATTCCAGCAATTTTAAAATCATTACCAACTCCAAATTAATTATAATTCAAAATTCCTTCACAAATTATTATGTAAATTTAGTTATTATAGCGTCAATAAGTTTTAATCATATATTATATACCTACTATTCTTTCCTTAAGCAGTACAGTCAAGGGCATAAATATCTATGCATATTTTTACTTATTGCATTACAATAAGGTCTAAAATTGTATATATATTTTTGCCCTTGACTGTACATTCAATAAAACTAAAGCTCAACCATACTCTCTGTAAAATTCACATACCTGAGGCTCTAGTATAAGTTTTACCGAAACAAAACTTTACGATCGCGTTTGCGTTTTACCCTCAATTCGTATGGGATTTGACAGCTAAACGCGAACGCGGTCGTAACGTTTTGTTTCGGTAAAACTTATACTAGAGCCTCAGGTGGTGGAGTAAGTGCATGAACTATGTGTTAATAGTATTTTATATTCTTGTGAATAAATACATTAATTAATTAATTCATATCCTCGCTTAGCAACACAAATTCAGTTGGATATGATTTTATTATAAACTAGCTTCTGCCCGCGACTCCGTCCGTGTGGAACTCGTTTATATCGTAGCTCCATACAAACTTTCACCCCCCATTTCGTCCACTTAGGGGATGACACACATACATACAGTCACGGAATTTGATTGTTGACCCATTTAGGGATGAAGGTTATATGGTTTATCAATACATATGATATGAATTGTCCAATATAAAGTGACCCCTAAATGGCTCAACAATCAAATTCCGTGACTATACATACATGATATTGCAGTGGTAGGTTGCTAGCCCATCGCCCACAACACACTTCAACCCTGGTCCCTTAGTCGACTTTTACGACACCCACGGGAAGAAAGGGGGTGGTGAAATTCTAACCCGACACCACAAGGGATGATTTTCTAGATAAAAACTATTAGGTATATATGTCCTTCCCCGAGATTCAAACTATCTGTATACCAATTTTCATTTAAATAGATTCAGCGGTTTAACCACGAAGCAGTAACAGACAGACAGACTGACATACACACTTTCGCATTTATAATATAAAAAAATTAATTAAAAATAAAATAAAATAAATTTAATTATAAAAAAAACTTGATATTGTAATTATAGAAATTTTAACGAAAACAATCATAATATACCTCTAGATTTGCATGTCTACTTTTATAAGGTAATAGCTTCTGCCCCTTAGGGGATGATTTCCGGGATAAAAACTATCCTATGTCCTTCCTCGGGATTCAAGCTATCTCCATACCAAATTAAATCTCAATCGGTTCAGCGGTTTAAGCGTGAAGAGGTAACAGACAGACAGACAGAGACACTTTCGCATTTATAATATTAGTATGGATAGGTAGTATGGATAAGTTGATACCGCAACGCAACACTTCTACGCGGTCACTATACACGACACGAAGACTACTAATCGGCGCGTGCGCTTGGGCTACGCTCATGATACACTTTGCATACCCGTTGCAATGTTGCATACTGGCATCATCTACACATCTATATCTATCCATACTAATATTATAAATGCGAAAGTGTGTCTGTCTTACCTCTTCACTCGACATAGGCTACTTTTTCCAGCGGGAAAACATCTACCTAATTCCCACGGGAAAATTCAATATGTTACATTTTGCTATAACCAAGCGGCCGAAGCCGCGGGCATCAGCTAGTAGTTTATATAGTTTGTAGGTACATTAATGATTTACTTATGGCGGCCAGAAATCTCCTAAAATATCCATAAATCTATTCAAGAGTTTGACTGTATTTAAGTATAATTTTTATAAGTTACATAAGGATCTTTATAGTGGGGCAGTTTCACGTGATAATATGGATATGCTGGACAAAAGCACCAAATTTTTTTCAGGTACTGGTAAGGTACATATAGCGCATAGCTTTAAGTTTTACATAGGAACCAACTCCTCCGTCAATTTCCGGTAGGTAACTTGTTCCAGCAATCTGCCCCACTGTTAGTGTACCCTGAAGTCCACCTTCGGTCTCTGATCATATCAAATCACTGATGGGAATACGCGAAGAAGAACACTGGTGATAAAGACATTCTGGGCCTATGGTCTTGAAAGGTTCGGCATTCAGGCCTCTGCCGAAGCCTGGCAGAACCATCGACGTATAAACGGCGGTTAACTTTACGTGACGAAATACATATGTAATACACACTGAGTATTTTTGTTGTTATATCTGGATCTCTAGACGACTTCTTCATTTGACGGTGCGGATTCAGTACGTTACCAGTAAGTCGTTTTCAGACAGGTTTCTTACTGCGCGCCTCGGTTTCTATGAGTTCTCCCTGATAGGCGCGGAATGCACTGAAGCGGGGCGGGGCGCATGTAGTAGACTTAGTACAAAGCGCACTTCGTACCTACTGCCGCTAAAATAATAATCATCATCATCATCTGAGGCTCTACAGCCCCTGGTGGACCTTGGCCTGGTCGAGTATTATTCCCCATGGCCAGGTCTCAAAATCTTAATCTGCCAAGACGACCCAAGCGAAGCGCTAGGGCACCACCTAAGTATTACCTTTTCTCGAAGCTTTATATCGGTTTGATTATCTACTCATAGATGAGATGAAAATAACGGCTCATAATAGCTGGCGGCATTCTCGCGCAATGCATCAGCATTGCAACAGGGGTGTAGACTCGAAAATTATTATTACTCGAAAAGAAAGAAGGCAAAAAATATGCCTAGTGACGAAAATCCCATTCAGATATCTCAAAGAATTACGAAGCTACAACCGTTTTAATATTGCTTGTTAGAGAGAAAACGCAAACAGTGTGTGACGTCACATTACACGAGGCTGCCGGGGGACCGCGTCGACGGCGGCGCCGCACACGACGGGGCGCGGCACGTTGCCGTCTATGGTGATGTCACACTCTACAAGCGTCATCGTTTCATATGAAGTTGCGTTTTCAAAAAAGGGGCAGAGGGGTATCGCTTCTTAAAACTTTGGACACTTATACCTCCGTGATTATTTAACCTTTTGCGTTGATTTTTTCTCCATTTGATTACATTTTTAATCCTTTTTCGAGAAAATATGACATTGATTATTTTATTTAGTCTCTACACCCGTATTCAGCGAGGAAGGAGCTGCCAGCATCCTCCGTACAATGCCTTTTTAGGGTTCCGTGGTCGACTAGGAACCCTTATAGTTTCGCTTTGTCTGTCCGTCCGTCCGCGGATAATCTCAGTAACCGTTAGCACTAGAAAGCTGAAATTTGGTACTAATATGAATATCAATCACGCCGACAAAGTGGTAAAATAATTTTATTAGGGTACCTCCCCTATACGTAACGTGGGGAGTGATTTTTCTTCATTTCAACCCTAACGTGTGATATATTGTTGGATAGGTATTTAAAAATGAATAGGGGTTTGCCAAAATATTTTTTTGATAATGTTAATATTTTCGGAGATAATCGCTCCAGAAGTAAAAAAAAATGTGTCTCCCCTCTAACTTTTGAACCATAAGTTTTAAAAATATGAAAAAATCTCTAAAGTAGAACTTTATAAAAACTTTCTAGGAAAATTATTATGAACTTGATAGGTTAAATAGTTTTGAAAAAAATTACAAAATAATTTCTGAACTAAGTTTGTAATTTAACCGTATAAGGAGGTGTTTATTGTACCTGTGATTTTGTAGAAAAATTGTGAAAATCGGTTCACGCAATAAAGAATTATCCCATAAAAATCATCTTCCATACTTTAAGCTCGCGCGCAAAAGTTTACTTAATTTGCCGATAGATATCGATGTATGTCGGGTTTTAGGGTTTTGTACTTAATATGTCAACTCAATGTAACAAATAGCCCATTTTTTAACGCTTAAGTGGGGACACTTACTGTGACGGACGAAAAACTACGGAACCCTACACTGAGCGTGGCCCGACACGCTCTTGGCCGGTTTTTTTTATTTAACTTCGTTTTGATTTGATTAAGTTAATGTTGGTTATCATCTCTGTTCGTTCACGAAAGTTTTTTATGTTTGGATGACGCCTACCTACATACTCAGGACACGCAAAAACAGCACAACAGATTTGGGTGCATTGACTGAATGGCACAACTGAATACTTTTCCAGAAATCATTTGGTAAGGGGACAGGATAAGGGAAATAGGGAGTGGATTGATACAGAACTTCACGCGGACGAAGTTGCGGGTAAACGCTAGTCCTCTTTATACAGGGTGGAAACGTTAAGTGACCTCACTCGAGTATTTCTGAACTATACAAATTCAAGATATCGAAAAACTGGTTACTGATCCTAAGAGTGCTTCACGAGCTCTATCAAACGGAATCAATAATAGGTTAGAGAATAAACTGGATCTATCCGAAAATTCAATGTTTCCAGCTTCCATACATTTTGTACAGCCACAGGGTGTCCTGCCGTTTGAACAAAAGTCGTTTGGCAAAATTACACTTGACAAACAACGTTTTGCAAAAAAATGTTTCGCAAATTGATCATTCTACTACTAGTCATTTTACAAATGACTCACTTTTCCAAATGATCAACAGTTACATTTACATTTTATAAATAATTATTTGACTAAATGAACATTTAGCAATTGAGTTACCAGACAAAACTACTATTGGTCTAAAAACGTTTGGTACAATGTATTATTTGACAAGTGGTTCGTTTATGAATAAATCTCATAATAGATATAATAAAAAAATAAATAAAAAGCCTCTTTATTCCAAACTTTGTAGCATTTCCATATGTGTGTGTTGCTTTATGTACTTTATGTTATTAAACTGTTTGCGTACATTGTTACAATTCTCTTAACTAATTATTTTATTTTATTACACTATTTGGTTGCATCTTCCTTGAGCATGCATTAAGTTGGATTGTTTCATGCAAATCAAATAAAATAATATTAATATTTATAAAACATAATAGATATGGTCTGGGTCAAATTAATACACATTATTTGGAAAATTTGGTTTCTTTAAACCAATACGCAATTGTTTTGCTATCTTCGTCAGTCAGGGATACAAAGTGTTTTTCAAAATATTGCGGAATGTCTGTCTACCGTCTCCGTTAGACCCTCTCCGTTAGGTACGACGACGAGCGAAGCGAGGAGGAGTGTTAGGTTGAACTGCGAACTTACAGCGCGTGAGCCGAGCGAGCGAAGCGAGCGTGCCGCGGCAGCGGCCGGCGAAGCGCCAGAACCGACTATTTTTAAAGAAGTTCTTTTTATGAAATAACATTTTGTCAAATGGCATTTGGACAAATGCTTAATTTGCGAATCATATTATTTGCTGAAATGAAAAAAGGTCAATTGACATTTTATTATTTAACCCATTTACCAAGTGTAGTGTTTGCTAATTGATCATTTGCTAAGTGAGTTTTTGTAAGATGATACTTTTGTCAAATGTCTCGTTTGCCAAATGATCATTTGGTGAAACGTTGTTTGTCAAATTACCATTTGTCAATAATTTTTTGGTCAAACATTAGTGAACCACAACCACAGACATACTATTTTTAACTCTCGACGCAAAGAGAGGGGTGTTATAAGTTTAACGTGACTGTGAATCTGTGGTGTCTGTGGTATCGTAGCTCCGAAACAGATAGACCGATTTGAATGCGGTTTTTTTTATTTGAAAGCTGATGTGATCCCGAGTGTTCTTAGCTATGTTTGATGAAAATCTGTCCAGCCGTTTTTGAGATATTGGACTTTGAAATGAAAATGTCGGGGGTTTGTCAACTTTTCTAAGTTGTAGTTATATCACCCGGTTTCTTGCAAGACACCTGGGGATAATAATTGTCCGTGGGGGCTCACCTACGGGCCATCAGCCCCCGAGCTGGCATAGCGATCGCTCTCTAAAAGCATGATTAGGACCTTTCATTTCTACGAAAAGTTCAGCCTTCGGCTTCGCTTGCCTCCGTAGGGGTATGGTATGGTATTATCAAGAGACGAGTGCCATATGTGGCTGTACAAAATGTATGGAAGCTGGAAACATTGAATTTTCGGATAGATCCAGTTTATTCTCTAACCTATTATTGATACCGTTTGATAGAGCTCGTGAAGCACTTTGAGGATCAGTAAATTTTTCGATATTTTGTATAACTAGTTAGTTAAAAAATAGAAATTTTAATAGTTTAAATTTTTTAATGCACGAAATAAAAAAGCAACCATAAAGTTTCGTGTTCCTAAATATACAAGTGTTTTTCGGGTCAATGTATCCATTTTTATAATAAATTACCTAATGAAATATTAGCTCTACCCTTGCCAGCTCTTAAAAAATACTTGAAAAAAACATTGATGTCAAAGGCTTATTACAGGGTTGAGGACTATCTCACTGACAGAAATGCATGGCCCAAACCAGAGCCCAAAATAGCTTAATTATTCATATAGCTTATTCGGACATGTGTTCTTGTAGAACAACGCATTATGGTGATTTTTTTTCATTGTATTCATATTCAGCGACGCTACCACGAACTTCGGAAGTCGAAGTTCGTAATACACGCATCCCTGTCACTCGAGTAAGGGAGTGCGATAGAGATGGAAATACCCGAACTTCGAATTTCGAAGTTCGTGGTAGCGCCGCAGTTTGACTTATTTTAAGTATGTTAAGAACTATAATTGTAATAAGCTTTTTTTGGCAAAAAATGACTGACTGTTCAGTTCATTTAGTTCAGTTCATTTATTGCACTCCTGATCATACAGTAGCATAATACATGAGCCCTTAGGGGTATTTGCAATGATTATAAAATTACACAATTAATTAATTATTTGTTGAGTTTGTTTGGGCGTTTCTTTTTAACAGAGGTCTTCTTTTTCAGAAACGCTGGTATAATATTGACTTGTAAAAGTGCCATTACGTCCTACTTGCAGAATAAAATTCATTTATTTCATTTATTAATTATCGAGTGAGATCACTTATCGTTTCCACCCTGTATATTGCGATTGCTCGGCCTGCTACGCACGATTGGTAAATGCAAGTATAATTATGAATACATCGCACCCGTGAGTAAACGCAATAACGGATACCTACTTCCCGGGAATGTTATTTAACTAAGCCCGTTACTTTGTGTAAATATCAGGAAACGCCATTCATTAATGGCCGTGTTAATAAACGTTTAAAGCTGGTTTTCCACCGGAGGGGCGAGACGAGACGATGCGTGGCGAGAATTGAAATCGCACTGGCCCTTGTCCACCAAAAATTGGCATTAAGAGTCCGCAGTAAGCTCGATTCTCCATACAAACGTAGTTACGCTCTCATTTTAAAACTACATGCCGGATTGTAACGAAACTTTGCATGTACAATGACATGAGGTATATCTATGTCTGTAATTAGTTTATGTAGCTTCAGATACTATAGTAAAAAAATACAGCGAATTTGAGGTTTTCATACAAAACTTATTTTTGCTGTATTTCGTTTGTTTTATAAACTGGAACCATGTAAACTAATTACAGACATAGATATACCTCGTCATGGTATATGCAAAGTTTCGTTACAATCCAACACGTAGTTTTAAAATGAGAGCGTAACTACGTTTGTATGGGAAGGTGAAATTCGGCCGAGCTTACTGCGGACTCTTAATTAGATATCGCGAGCCCGCGCGGGCTCATACCATAAACCTACTTAATTTTTGGCGAGTTATGGTTTATTTGCCGCAACCTCTAATTAAGTAATAGGTCGTTTATGGTTATCGTCAGCCATTTTATGACTCTCACACCATAGGAGACGCTACACGGGCCGATACTTATCGGCCGGACTGCAGAAAAATCTAATATGGAGTAACCTTGATTTGCTTGGAAGCCGTGCCGAACCATGGGTCGGCTGGCATGCAGTCCTGCCAATATCGGCCCATGTAGCGTCTCCTTATCTGAGTTGCGGCAAATAAAAAAAAAACCAGACAAGTGCGAGCCTGACTCGACCACCGAGGATTCCGTAGGTATTAACTAGGTACATATCTACATATGTATTAATTTCTCATTTTTCCCTGTAATTTATTAAGTTACTAATTAAAACAATTATTTCACAAAAATATGATCAAAGCGCGACAATGGGTAGGTACCTACTTCTTTAAATATTATGCAAAGCGTAACGTTTTACTTAGGAAGCCCCCCTGCTCACCACTTGCCCTCCGCCACGCCGGAGCATTTGGGGGCCTGGGCGAATTTCCGAGCGTTTGAACCGCTCCGTTTTAACGTCATTGTCGGCTCAAGATTATTTCATCAGAGGTAAAACGTACTGCACAACCTTTAATCAAAAAAGATTCAGTACCTACTGGTATTGGCTAACATCTTCATCAAAAGTACTCTGATACTCGTACCTTTTAAAAGTATTTGCTGTCTATGACAATGACGAAAAAAACGCCTTTAAAAACGCTGAACATTCGCCCGTCTACCGCGAAACTAAAACAAACTTCGTTAGTGTATCTCCCTCTCTGTCGCACTTGCTAATTCAAATAAATGAAATAATGTGGTGCCGTGCTGGAGGTTGGCGGACTGCATGTCGGCTTACCAATAGCGTTGCCGCGTACAGACGTACGCGCGCGGCGGACTGCCGTGGAAGGTTAAAGGAATCTAGTACGGAGTGAATCCGACAGAACGGAGCGAATTTCATTCATCAGGCGTGTACAGACGAGCGAGCCAGATTTCAGCGCGTCTGGATAAACCAAGGTCACTCCGTACTAGATTCCCTTTGACCTTCCTTGCTTCCTGCTATCTTATTCCGTCACTTTATTAAGTGCCACGATGAATGGCGCTACAAGATAGAACGAGGTAGGGTCCAACAATGACCTTGGAAAGTATTCTGGCTGGTTGAAGCAGTAGAGTGTCTAGGCGCATCCAGTCGGTTCTGCGTGGCGGATTGTGAAGCGGAAGTACGGAGTGTACTTTAGATAAGGCGCGTCCATGAGCGAAATTGGAGTACAGTCCGCCGCGTGATTTCGGCCCGTCTGAATAAGTGCCGGATGCACATAGTTCGGTGAAATCAAGGTCAATCCGTACGGTACTAGATTCCTCTTGACCTTTCTCGGTAGTCCACTGCACCCGGACGTCTGTACGCGGCTATAGACAGAGATAGGGATATACATGTCACTGTCTCGCTCTATCCTACAGCTAGCAAGACGATTGCAGTCCGCCACGCAGGTGCAGTGCTGCTTATCGTCAGGCCGTACCTATTGTCACCGTCGTAGCTTTTTAAAAAATGTATAAATAGTAGGTACCTAGTTACGATTCGACGCTTGTTTATTAGTCAAAGGGCCTACCGCGAAACAAAAACGAACTTTGCTCGTGTATCTCCCTTGCATTCGCACTTTCTAGTTCACCTAGATCAGCCTAAAGACAGTGTCCATAGTAACAATTGCATTCCGTCACGCAGGGCCGTCCGGATGCCACTTACAGGCGCGTCCAGACGAGCAAGCGCGTGATTTGAGCCCGTCTGGATAAGTGTAGGATGCACGGCGTCAGGCAAAACCGAGGTCACTCCATATTAGATTCCCTTTCACTTTGCTCGGCAGTCCAGCTGGGACGCAAAGGCGGATTAAAGGCTCTCACAGACTGCCGCGGCCTGGCCGCAGCGGTCAATCCAGCTCCGGTCACCACCAATCCGGTCGCGCCAGTGTGTTGCAGGCTTAATAGTTGAGAGCGCCGTAGGCAAGCCCCTTATCGGTGCCCCTCTGGCGGCTATATAGATTAAAAATTATAACGCGCGTCGCGCGCCCTAGGTACTAGGCCTTTGCCTAAGTACCTATATGAATAATCTCCCTCTGCTCGGACGACTGTTCACGGCTGATCTAAATCTTCAAGCAATATCCTGTTTGACATGTCTCGGCATCTCCCCTTCTGCCCAGTCCGCCACAGTGTGGTCGCACCACACATACTGCCCGCGCACGGAGTCGCCCGCGTCCAGCGCCAGGAACAGGGGGGCGGAGGCGCCCTCGTCGATGTTCAGGGGGCCCTTGTGGGCTGTCATGTCTGTGGCCACGTGGCCCGGGTGGACGGCGTTCACTTTTATATCTGGAAAAAATAGGTAGTTAAGTTCTATGACCTCCGACAATGATCAAATCCTACTATAATATTATAAATGCGAAAGATGAAATTTCGCACGAAGATAGTTTATAACCTGGATTCAAATATAGGATAGTTTTTTACGCTAGACGAAGTCGCGGGCGGAAGCTAGTTACTTAGCGCGGGTGCAGAGGTATGACGATAACGGGGCGTGTGCGGCCTGCGGGCGCCGTGCTTTACCTCACGTGCGCCGCGCAGGGTGTATTGGCTGTCTACCTACAGCTGCCCGCGTATTACAAAGAATGCATGAATACGCGGGATTCAATATCTAGCCTACTAGCTTCTGCCTGCAACTCCGTCCTCGTGGAACTCGAATATATCGTAGCTCCGTACAAATGTTCACCCCTTATTTCACCCTCAGGCTATCATAATTATGTCCTTCTTCGGGACTCTAAACTATCTCCTAAATCGGTTCAGCGGTTTAACGTGAAGGGGTAACAGTAGACAGACAGACACACGCATTTATAATATTAGTATGGATGTCTAACCCGGAGTAGGTCCATTACTTATGTGGTGGAAGTTATGAATCGGACGAGACGTTCCGGCGACCCCTACGCACAAACTTACAAGTAGGTAACCTCTTTATGATATTAATGTACCTTAGATTAACCCTTGTCAACAAATCACAATCAATTCATTATTATCATATCATGTTGATATCGAAATGTTATGTATTATTGGCATGATTAGCTATTTGTGTTACTTAATATTATTTCCCTAGAACAATCCCTAGCAGCATTTTCGTTGGCATTTCGTTGGGCCAACTCGGTGATCAATGGCCCAACGTGGGGCCAACTTAAAATGCTACTAGGGATATTTTTAGCAACTATTAGGTAAGTAGATGGGTCGTTGTGCCGGTTACGTGATCGGTTTCAGTTAAGGGTCGAACACACAGCACCGTCGCGGTCGCGCGGCGCGATATTTCCCTACAAACCGCTAGCGTGGTCAAACAGGCTGCGCCCCGTCGGCAACGCGCTCCGCTTCTGTCGCGCCCCGCCAGCCGCCCGCCGCGCGCCCGCGACGGGTGCGCGGCGCGTCAGTGTGACGCCAGACAGCGGAGCGCGCGGTGCGTACGTGATGCTGGCGGGTCGATGGCGCGAGGCCAGCGCGAGGCGCGCGGGACGCGCGCGCGTTGATGGCGCGATGCGCGCGTGGTCTGTGTGACCGGCCGTCCCGCGCACATCACGCGCTCGTCAAGCCCCGCTACCGTACCGCTGGCAGTCTGTTCGACCCTTTAGAGACCACCTTGCACCTGAAGAACAAGGAACCTTATTGTCTTGTGGACAAGGTTCCTTTTGGTTAGGGAGGTAGGGTAGGGGTTTGGTTAGGTTTGGTAGGTTTATATGGATCAGCATATATAAATATACAATAATCACTCCGTTATTCAAATCAGGTAGCACTACTGACCCCACTAACTTGAGACCAATATCTGTGCTCCCCAACATTTAGCAAAATTTTTGAAAAATCAGTTTTAGCGCAATTAATAAAACATTTTAATATAAACAATTTGATCCTTATTCCCTTGACATTAGAGTTCGTGTCTAGATCATTTTGAGCACTAGAACTGGTTAGCAACTTCTGCTGCTGACTGTACCCTACAAAAACCCTTAATATGCTACCGGTACCCGCTTACCATCAGGTGGGCCGTCGCTTTTGTGTCAGGCGACAAATAAAAATAAGTTTGTCAAAAAAATATTTTTGGTACAACTTTTATTGCCGACTGTACTTTTCTGTATACCGTCATTAACTACTCATTGAGACGATTCTAACGAGCCCACACTCAATGGGGTTAAGTACTGAATTCCTATGGCGACCTTCTTTCTCCATAATCAGATCAGCTAGATGGTACTATAATATTGAATCGTCATCAAAACTTTACCCAAAAATTCAGCTCAATCGGTTGAAGATATCGGCTTTTTCTTTTGCAAGATTCCACCCGAAGCCTACTTCGGCATAAGTAGGCACCTATGCCTATTTATATACATTGCAAGTTAGTAGAGAGTTAGCAGATATGTAATTGTTCAGTAATTTCGAGGTTCTGGCTAACTGGGCAAACTTAACTCACCTCTATCATTAAGCATCTTCTGCTGAATCCTCGTCAGCGCAGCCACCGCTACTTTCGACACAGCATAAGAGGACTTCCCCCACTTAAGCAGCTGAGCACCTTGCCTCGTCGCCTCTGTATACTGCCCCATCAGCTCGGACAACTCCGCTATCGTCAAGTCATCTTTCAACCTGTTCTTCAGCGTGGCGCTAGGTATTTGCGACAAGTGTCCCAAATTACTGCACATATTGACCACTCGAGCGCCATTTCGGAGTAGCGGAAACAGGATTTCACAGGTTGATACTAGAGAGAAATAGTTCACGAATAATGTGGTCTCTGCTTGGGTGATAGCTGGCTGTGCCGAGTCCTTTCTGAATGCTACAGCTGCGTTGTTTACAAGCACATCTATCCCGCCGTGTTCCTTTTTGATGTGGTCGCGAAATAGTTCTACACTCTGCCTTTTCGTGATGTCTAAGTTGTGATATCTAGGGTTTAAGCCTTCTTCCTTAAGTTTCTGAACGGCGGTCTTGCCTCGACCATCGTCTCGGGCGGTTAGATACACTTCTCCTTTGAATCTCTTACACAGACCCCGGACTATGCCGAAACCGATGCCCTTATTCGCGCCAGTCACTATGGCTACTTTAGTAGCCATTTTCACGGCTGTTATCTTTGACTGTTGGCGCAAAATAAATAAAACTAGTCTTCCAGTATCATAATTCATCCAGGTTATCAGTTTTATCACCCAATTGTCAAGATAACGTATTGTTACAACTTACTAGTTGGCCGCGCCGCGCGGCTCTGACCGCGTATTACACAGAAAGCACGCGAAGCCACGGGATAAAATGTAGCCTAAGTACATCCTGGAGGTCCATTCTATTATACTGGTGAAGATTTTTTAAATCAGATGATTCGTTACGGAGATTAACCGCTACACACAAACTCATAGACTTCCTCTTTTATAATGTAAAACTATAATAAGAATATAATTTATAGTGTTAAGATTTTTCTATTTGTAGTTGTTGTAATAAATTTTAAGTTATATAAATTATAATATATTAATAGTATTTTTAGTATTTACAGTTTTTGAAGCAGCTATAGGTTTATCAATTTCTTTTTTTTAGTTTCCTCGTCCGCGTAGGTATTGCAAAGAACGCAGGCGAACCCCGAGACTAAAATATAGCTAATGTCCATCCAGAAAGGCCATTCTTTAAAGAGGTGAAAAAAAATTTGAATTCGGATTAGTAGTTCTGGAGATTACCCATACAAACATACATTCTCACAGAGTTTACCTTATAAGATTAGTAGGTATAGATAATTCATCTGACTTAACAATGACTTGATATCTAGTTTCTAACCGATATTGTGCTTTTTAAATCTCAGCAATTCATAAAAACACTATCTTATGCTTATGACGCATTGTAAGAATCTAATCAATATTGTGCTGTCCAAGAGGTGCACATAAAATACATAATATCGTTGTATTATGCAACATAAATCGCACGTGATAAATGACAATTGATAAGTAAGACATGGTAGGCGTGTTATTCTGAGCGCACTAATGCGCCTCACCTCACCCGACGACTAACGAAACCAGACCTCTGATTACTACTGGTCACTACGAACCGCGGCGTCAAGATATATTTGAGGTTAAAACAAGTAACAGAATAGCGGGGCTGGTGGTCTCACATCGTAGTAGTAAGTTATGCTCACAGAACAAGTTACTACAGATGTCAAGTAGCGAAAATTAGAAAAAAAATAGTTGTCTACGGCTAGAATCACGATACAGTCGCGCGATTGTATACGCCAGTCATATCGAATATTAAAATCGCAAGCTAACGGCTAGTTGTGATTTTTTTTATATGTGTTTAGTATCACCGTATATCCAAGTTTGCAGCTTCGAAAGACCTGTGCTAACTTTTAAAAACGATTGAAATAGGTAATAGATTTTTCAAAAACCTGGAAACTTTTTTTAAAATATTATAGTCTGTCACTGCCACGATTAAGAGGAATCCAACGACACCACATATGTCGAAACCCGTCAAACAGTTCAGGCTGCAGGGCGTGCCAAAGAATAAGACATACACACAAACATACATACACTCGAAAAACATAACCCTCCTCTCCTTCGGCAGTCGGGTCAAAATAGACCCTAAACAATAATTTTGCAAATTGAGCATTATATTTTGACTGTTAACTTGAAGTTGTGGCTGGCGGGAGGTTTCAAAACAAAACTACATAAAACAAAAATAAAAAACATAGTACAATTAGTCACTTTATTATAAACAATTCTTTCAAGGCACTTAGGTAGTAAACATCTATAGTTAAAACATTCATCGTAATGAAACTAGTAATATAAGTACATTTAAATCTTAAAGCTTATCGTTACTAATGGACGAATTTAACGTAAATTACATTATTAACGTAAATATAACGAGTCGAGATCAAAAGTGACCACCACACATACACTCGCGGTCAAATATTTCGGGTCACCCTAAATTAAATAACTGCAATATGTTTTTTTTAAATATTTAATACTTGTTTTATTTACATATGCTATTCTTTGCAATACCCAACTGTATTAGCAATTTCCTGGATCCTGTCATAAAAATATCAATATCCAAAAATCACGATTTTTGCGATATCTCGCTCCGTTAAGTCCGATTTAAACCTGGTAACGTTATATTTTTTACTGTTATTAGCAGTTTATATGTAGAATTAAATAAATATCATGACAGGATTAACTGTACAACCTCTTACGCACTATTTTAGGAAATATGACGGTATTTTACCGACCCGTATTCTTTGTCCGCGAGTGTATTTTATAATTAATTATATATTGGGGACAACCAACTTTTTACTGTCGCTAGTTGACATGGTAGTCTCCTGGGTATTTTTTTACCACGTCGGTGGCAAACAAGCTTACGGCCCGCCTGATTGAAATTATTATGGGCTATCTAATCATGTTAGAGGTATAGTCAGCGCCTCGACAACAAACTCACAACCGCACTGCTGAGGACACACAGAAACCAACTACGCAGGATAGTAGGAATAATAACAGGACATAACACCCTGAACAGACACCTGTACAACATGGGTATCACAGACAGCCCCATGTGCAGAGCCTGCATGGAGCCGGAGGAAACGACCAAACATATTCTACTGGACTGCAAGCAGGTAGAAGTATACAGGAAAAAGCACCTAGGGTCTCCAGACACACTACGGAACGCAGTCAGGAACACAAAGGCACTCACCAACTTTCTAGAGGAGCTGGGGTGGTTAGAGTAGCGCTACCCCACCATTTCACGCAAAATAGGCACACTGGATGTCGACTTGCGGAAAAGAGCCCCGTATAACTAACTAACTTCAGCGCCTTAAAGTTAGTAGCAGCCAGAGTGGCCAAATATTTCGTATCACCCCCTTATTATTACAGTAATGAAGACGTGTACCGAAATATTTGGCCACCTTGGCTGCTACTAACTATATGACGCTGATTGTACATATTGTATCGGTATTTCCAAGAAACTGCCATGTTGTCTAACAGTACAGAGTTACAGGAAATAGTTGATTGACCATTTTGAATACTAACGGAAGCTACCAAACTACTGTTTTCACAAAATAGAGCTAAATTATAAAAGTGCAAAGTGCTTGCAACGGAGGGAGAGACCCTTGTTCCGTAAGTTTTGTGTGAAACATTAAAAAAAATAGTTATTGCGCAGAATATACTTTTTTTCAATTATATTCTTCCTGCCATTGGTCATGTTAACATTCAGTATTTTTAAAAAAAAAACGCTATTATATTAGCGGTAAATTATATAGGCTCCATAAACATTTCTTACATAGTTTTCTCTCAAACAATATACATATTTCACTAATGTTCGTGTAATATTGCAGTATCCACCATTATAAATCAAATCACATATTATGATATTACTTACAGTATCTCATATTAACTTATAAGACGAAACATATTCACTGAACTGTATTATTTTGAATAAGTATAAACCCGGATTCATACTAATGGTCGAGATTATTTCGTGTGGCCGACTTTTTATAAAGCTGTCATTGGAGTTGCAATTTTCAACCTTGGAGAGTAGTTACTTTTTGAATGGACTACAGTAGTATCACAATAGTACATTACGCACCTAGGGCGGTGAATTCGTAAATGGCCCAGATCGCAGTTGTTTGTGTGTTGTGTGTGTGTTGTCCATAAATATGCGATCTGGGGCTTTACGAATTACCGGCCGTGGCGAGTACACAATTTTACGTCTTCATCTGACCACAATGCGAGTTTTACAGCGTGCAGTAAAACTCGCATTATGGCCAGGTGTGACGTAAATATAACTTACATCGGCAATCTTCGGCCAAGTCGACGAGTGCTGACAAGTACCGAATGAAATCGAACGTATGACTATTTCAATAAAGACCTTGTTGCACTATACGTAAGGTACAATATGCAATGACAGCACGGCTATCACTCGACGGCGCGCGAGCTCTTGATTTTTCTTGGAACACTTTAGTACAAGAGGTAATAGTGCGAGAAAAATCGAGAGTATGTCGCGGCCGTCCCATGAGAGACGTGCAGGTGAACTCGTGCTTTCCCGCTCACGGCGCCAGACAAAATGGCGGGCGCCGGAGCTGGCGGCGTCGCGCGCAAAATTTCGGCCAATGGGCGTTGAATATATTACCCGCGCAAACGCGGTGCCTTATGATTGGTTGAAATGTTTTCAAAAAATGCTTTCTGCGCAGGTACTTTGATGCAAATCGGCCAACTCAAGTAATCTCAATTATATCTGTCGTGATGCTCTCTGACGAGTGACACAGCGGTAGCCGTTTCGTCAGACCGTATCAGATGTATCTAACTAATAAATGTATGAAAACGATATCATTCTGACGCGTCACGACAGACAAATTTAATATGAATCTGGCTTCAGTTTTATAGCTCATTCAATAATTAGAACATGTATATAAAAATATTAATACATTCACATATTCTAGGAATTAATTTTCATTTATAGTACCTGAAAAAAAAGAGAATGGATTAGTAAAGATTTTTGTGCATTAGCGCATGTAGTAGACTGAAATGTTAGCTGAGTACAGAGAGGCTACCGCGAAATGAAAGTCCGTGTATCTCTGTGTTTGTCGCTCGAAGTAGCAAGTGCGACAGAGAGGGAGATACACGAACGAAGTTCGTTTTCGTTTCGCGGTAGGCCCTCAGCTGTATGAGCAATTTAGAGATAATCTTCTGTTTAGTTATCGTTCGTTTATGAATACTGTGGGGTTTAACCTTTTCAACACTCTGTCACAGAGAAAAGTTATCAACCACACTCCAAGTTTCGTGCGGTTGATAACGTGCTGAAGGGAAACAATTTGAGCATCTACCTTAGTTTTAGGAGGATATCAAAGTGTTACGATAGTTGATTGTTTTATTTTGACTAAGTTTTCCTTGAGGTAAAAGTGCTATTTCCATATTTTGCGAAGGCAAAAAAATGGAAATAGCACTTTTATTGGCAAGAAAAGTGGCAAGTGTACCATTTTGAAATCTAGACTAAATAGGCCATCTTTTAAAATAACTTGCCAAGGGTAGTGTGGTACATTTTTTTCCCAACATGTAGTGTCAAAGTTGACTGACAATAATTTTATGAACCATAACTCGTCAAGCCTTTTTTTTACTTAGTTAAGAATGTTTATTACTTTGATTTGTGGTTGCGAATAATAGCACTGTTATTTGAGATTATATTATTAAAAAAAACACTGTAAAATTGTGAAAATTATGATCACAGTACTTAAAATGCGACCAAGGGTGTCAAAATTTCAACTTTTTCGAAAAATGTCTATTACTGCTCGACTAAGTAACATGGAATTTGTTTCTTATTTTTTTCATAACTGGTATACCTTGGCCTCTCACCGAACTTGGTACCGACCAGGTTATCGTTGAGTTCCGGGACACCCTGTATACTAGAGCTTTTCTTTGTTCGCACGAATGGAATGTATGAATGTTGAAATGCGGGGTACAGGTAAAAACAAATAATATGGCGCGCGTCAAGGCGCTTAAGTAATTGACCGAGAAGCTATTATTGCTTGAGGCGCCGTAGGTTCTAACTAACTTCTAGTTCTAGCTAACGGTTTTTAGCGGTGCCGCAATTAATTGTTAGTAGAATATTTTAAGCTGCGTACGAATTTGAGCTGCTCAGCTTGAGGCATGCTCGCCCCGCGCGGCGAGCTGCTCGCGAGCCAATTTGGTGCACATAAACATGCACAGGCGAGGCAGCGCGCTCGCGGCGAGCCGCCATTATGCGTCATTCAAAATGGCGTCGGACACGATGACAGTCGCGGCTGCGTCTTTTGTAATTCACCGTATTATTACCAAAAAGAAGAGGAAATCGCCTTGGTGGTGGATGAAACAGTTGTACAAAAATCGTAATTCATGTGGTGCACATTTACTTTACCAAATTACATCGTTGTCCGCGGCACGCTCGGATACACGCGCACTGAGGCGCCTTCGAGCGCGGGCACGAGGCCGCCCCCGGCTCCGGCCGGCGCCGCGCGCCGCCCGCGGCGCGTGAGCGCGTACGGATTAGAGCGAATAAGGTGAGCCGTGCGTGCCTCAACCCGAGGCTGCTCGAATTCGTACACAGCTTTACATGGCGTAGGTACGGTACCCGTTAACATGGTTTTCACACCTTTCATTCGGAAAAGTAAGTTTTGCTCCACGACGAGAGGGATCAAAATGCTACTTTTCTGTTCAAGCTACTTTTTTAATTCATTCATTGGCATGTAGCATTTACGCAATGTGCTAATTGAACACAGATTTTAATAAAATTATCGATTGTAATTTCATCGTAATCGATTAAAAACGAACATATTTCAAGTTTTAACTTTAACAACGTTATATAAAAATTTATGAAGTTTTCATAATATTTAAAAATAGTAATAAAAATTAAGTAAATTTGTTAAAACTTGTTAAGCAATTTTAACGGCTTTTTTTTAAATTTCTTCTTAGTCGGTGTGAAAAATAATATGTGTCACCTGGGAGCTAAATTATCTTCGTCTTCGGCGTTAATACTTGAGTCCCTCACTACGCTCAGGATCCTACTACGTTAGAATCCCTCGCTACGCTTAGGATTCTATTGTAGGATCCCTAGCTACGTTCAGGATTCAATACACCGCCCTCGCCTTAAATACACTATTTTGCTCCCTTGTGACACAAATAACTATTAAATTGTTGAACCTATTGCGAACGGCACGGCACGGCACCAGGGCACAACTGACCGCTAGCGCTCCGCGTTGAGCAGGTACGGCAGCACGTCGTCGATGCTGACGTCGCCGACGAAGCCCACGAAGAAGACGTCCTCGAGGAAGGCGGCCGCGAACGCGCGCAGCACCGGCAGCTGCAGCAGCAGCGTGGCGCGGCGCTCCTCGTCGGCGCACAGCGCGCGCAGCGAGCGCAGGACGGCCGCCTGGTGCTCCTGCAGCTTCTTGCCCAGGAACTCGGGGGCGCCGTCTGCGGGACGGGCGCCGGACAATGTTGTTCAGCGACTTGACACGATCGCAACCAAGTACAAGTGCCCGCCCAGCGGGCACTCGTAATGTTTGCTCAGGTGCCGGCAGGACCCGCTAGGCGGGCAGTAGTATGAACTTACACGCCTAGAGAATTCTGTCGGTTTCTGGTGAATGTTTACATTTTTAGTCCGGTTGCGAAAGTGTTAATTACTTAAATGAAATGAATGATTTTTTATTCTGCAAGTAGACCGTAATGGCACTTTTATAAGTCAACATTTTACCAGCGCTTCTGATTGATAGTTCTTATTACAATACATACATACTTAAAATAAGTCAAACTGAATATATATAATTTTTATTCATACAAAGAAAAAAAAAGACCGGGTTGCACTCCAGGAGTGCCGGCAGAAGTGAAAACTTTAATAACTTTAATTTTGCAAACCTACAAATAAATGCCCTTACCGGGATTCGAACCCTGGACCTCTTGCTTCCTAGGCAGGGTCACTACCAACTAGGCTAAAGCGTCGTCATATCTACATATTTCTACATATTTGTGCTAAATGGGACACTCACTCAGCATGATGTCACGGAAACCTTACTTTAAGTTTACCATTAGATCTCGTACAGGGTTAGAATTGATCCTTTATTAACACAATAGTTAGAAGCTACGGTAGCCTAGTGGTTCAGGCATGCTGCGGTCGTGGGTTCGAATTCGTACCAATGAGTTTTACGGAATATTTACCGTTAGCTTTTCGGTAAAGGAAAACATCGTCAGGAAACCGGTCTAATTCCAGCAAGGTCTAGTTTTCCCTCTGGGTTGGAAGGTCAGATGACAGTCGCTTTCGTAGAACTAGTGCCTATGCCAAATCTTGGGATTAGGTGTCAAAGCAGACCCCGGGCTCCTTGAGAGGCACAACCGGGAATAACGGTAGGAGGATGATGGTTAACGCTATAATTTAATCATAAAACCGAGTATTCTGAGAACACATCAAATAAAACTACCTTAATGATCTCAATACGGGTGTAGACACTAAATAAAATAATCAATAATGTCGTATTTTCTCGAAAAAGGATTAAAAATGTAGTCAAAAGGAGAAAAAAGCAACGCACGAGCTTAAATAATCACAAAGTTATGTGTCCAAGGTTTTAAGAAGGGGCAAGTTCTGTTCCTTTTCCGCAAAACGCAACTTCATATGAAACTATCGTCATTTACTATGACGCTCGCAAATCGTGACGTCACTAACTGCGAGCGTTTCCTCTCTCTAACAAGCAATATTAAAACGGTTGCAGCTTCGTGATTCTTTGAGATATCTAAATGGGATTTTCGTCACTAGGCATATTTTTCTGCCTGGACTGTATGCCACTAACCTGGTGAGAACAGGCACAGCGCTCGCAGATGCGCATGCTCCCTCTCGCTCACACGCAATTGCTCCATATTGCCGATGTATTGTTGCAAGCGAGACAGCATGCTGCTAACTTCAGAGACTCGCTCGTCTGAATAGTCCGCCGTGGTTATCTGAAGAGGAATGCAAGTAAGTAAATTATAACCTTGCCTTCAAAACTGCCAGTTCAGGGGTCAAATCTCAATAAGGGCAATTGTATATACTAATAGCCGGATTCATAAACGGTGAACAAATCTATTTTAGCTAAAATGCCATTAAAATTAATTTATCGTTATTTGTCACTCTGAAATTTGTGTTTGTAAGAAAGGGACAAACACATTTTAATTTATCAGAGCAATTCTTAATACTCGTACTAATAGCCGGATTCATAAAGGTTCAATAAACCTTTTTTAGCTAAAGTGCCGTAAAAAGTAATTTATCTTTATCAATCACTTTGTTTGTACTCGTAAGAAAGGGACAAAACACATTTTTATTTATCAGAGGCATTTTTAGATTCGATCAATACGGGGCAAAGGCCACTTACTGGCCCAATACTAGGGTATTATTATATTATTAATACACAATGCTCATTGGAATGGAGTCAACGAGTATTTGATAACTGTGCAGTAAAAGCTTGTACAAACGCCAACACAGTTAACTGACCATCCTTTATTACAAGCTTTTATTTTTTACTTTCACATGTCCCGTTGTCTGTCTGTAATCAAATCATGCAAGTTAAATTTGATCCACTTCCCGGTTTCCCATTGAGCTGAAATTTTGCATGCATGTATATTCATATGTATGTGTATGTATGTATTAATAGGTATATATTGTTATATCATATTATATTGTATTGTATCGTATTCTACTATATTATTATTCATCGCATCTTTAGACATGTTATAGAGTTTTTGTTTTAAATTAAGTTGCACTGCCCACATTTTATCTGCTTTGCCTTAAGGTTGACTGGTAGAGAATGCTTTATAGCATTAAGTCCGCCTTTTGTACTATGAGATATTCTTTTGTGCAATAAAGATTAAATAAATAAATAAATAAACTAGCTGTTGCCCGCGACTTCGTCCGCGTAGAACTTGAGATAAATTATTGTTTTTATTTTATTTAAGGCGCAAGCTTAATTATCGCTGCGCTGTCCCAAACAAACTTCTACCATCTTAAGGGATGATTTCCGAGATAAAAACTATCCTAAACCCTTCCCCGGGTCTCAAATTATCTCTATGCCAATGTTCATCTGATTCCGTTCTGGGTTTAAGAGTAAAATAAATGTCCGTTTTTTAAAATATAAGTACATATTTTAAGTGTGATCAACAGACGGTACTTAAATTGTGTTTTTTTTTTTAATATAAATTATTAGGGATTTTTTTATGTCTACTAAGCTACAATTACCTACTGTTTTTTTTTGCCTTAAGCCGTTAGATTTCATTGCGTTAGTCCGGGCGGCCTGAATAGTTTTGAAAGCAATATAATCCTATGCCAAAAGACGTAGAACTTTCCATCTCCATCCCCAGTCCCCATTTAACGGTGTTAGAGATTAAATTATTTTGATTAGCCAAAATAAACTACTTAAATGAACAACATGAGTCGCAGTTTTAATCTTATATTACCTTCTTTTCGGTTCTGTGAGCACCGCAGTTCTAACCTAACCTATTTTTCTGGTAGCTGTTCGGTTCTGTAAGGGTCGCAGTTCTAACTTAACCTAACCTACTCTTCTGCCAGCAGTAGGATTATGTATTCTGAATTAATGGTTCAACAAATAGTACAAATGTCTGACCGAAGAATTCCCTTACTTCAAAAAGTACATGCTCCCCCATACATACTTTCAACCCCTTTTATCCTCCAACCTTAGAGTAAGAATAAAAAAACGCAGTAATTTGTTTTCTAGTTCTTAACCGAAGTTACAGTTCTCTTAATTTAAAAAACTTCCAACTCCTTTTAGCCCCTTTAGGGGATGAATCTCTTTTAAACCCCAAGATTTTTTCTAGTCTTCAAAGAAACAGTCTAAAACCGAAGTAACAAATCTCTAACTTTAAAAATGTCTTGCTCTTCATACAGACTTTTAAGCCCTGTTAAACCCTTTTAGCCTTTTCACATACTCTCTAAGACATAAGTTACAAATCTCTTACTTAAAAAAAACTCGCTCTCGATTCAAACTTTTCACCCCTTTTTAACCCCCTTAGGGTTGGATTTTTCCTAAATGCTGTTCTTTTTTGTATTCAAATAAGTAATCTGTCTACAAAGTTTCAAGTTTCTAGCTCAAAAGGAAAAGTTTCCCTCATACAAATTTTGCACCCCTATTTAACCCCCTTAGGGGTGGAATTTTCTAAAACGCTGGCAGTTCTCTTTTTGTATTCCAATAAGCAATCTATCTACAAAGGTTCAAGTTTCTAGCTCATGAAATTAAGTTCCCTCCATACAAACTTTGCACCCCTATTTAACCCCCTTAGGGGTGGAATTTTCTAAAACGCAGAAATTATTTGTTATGTATTCTAATAAGTAATCTTTCTACAAAGTTTCAAGTTTCCAGCTCAAAAGGAAAAGTTCCCTCCATACAAACTTTGCACCCCTATTTAACCCCCTTAAGGGTGGAATTTTCTAAAACGCAGAGAATACTTTTTTTGTTTCTAATTAGTAATTTTTCTACAAAGTTTCAAGTCTCTAGTTCAAAAAAATATGTTTCCCCCATACAAATATTGCGCCCCTATTTAACCCCCTTAGGGGTGGAATTTTCTAAAACGCTGAAAGTACTTTTTATGTGTTTTAATAAGTAATCTTTCTACAAAGTTTCAAGTCTCTAGTCCAAAAAATAAAGTTTCCCCCATACAAACATTGCACCCCTATTTAACCCCCTTAGGGGTGGAATTTCCAAAAATCCCGTCTTATCCCTTGCCTACGTCATAAAAGGAAGTGGTGTAAATTTCAAGTTTCTAGTCCTAGTAGTTTCGGCTGTGCGTTGATGGTAGATCAGGACTTCTTCTTTTATATATTTAGATGATGACGTGGAGCTGATCTGATGATGGAGCTGGAGGGAACTCCGTAATAAAACCACATAATCCCGTCGAATTTGGGCTCGTTAGAATCGTCTCAATGAGTAGTTGATGACGGTATACAGAAAAGTACATTCGGCAATAAAAGCTTGTACCAGAAATGAAATTTTTGACAGAAACATTTTTATATTGAACTTTATTACAATACACTTAAACTGCACGGATGGTCAGTTAACTGTGTTGGCGATGTTACAGAACTCACCTCAGCGCCTCTCTCTCGCTCGCACTCGGTATTGCCGGCCCGCTCCCGCAGCACGGCCTGCAGATGCGCGACGAGCTGCGGCAGCAGCGCGGTCAGCTGCAAGGCCGCGGAGAACTTGGCGAGCCCGAGCACGAACAACTCCGGCCAACATTTCTTGAGTAACGTCACTTGGATCTCGAACCTGGGGTAAACAATAGTACATTACTACAGAGGCCGGGAAGTAAGGGGTTGCTGGCGAAGTACTTCCACGCCGAGGTATGTATAGTGCTTTTATTAATTCATTAAGAAACAAACAGTCTCTACGGTTACATTTGACACAGTAAAAAGTGGTAAATTATGGACTTACAGTTTCCTTAATCGGAATATTTAAACCTAAACATTAAAAGTTTAGAGTTAAATTGAGATGCATCGTTAGTAGTATAAACATTGCCAGAAAACTTACAGTTATGATAAATTTGTATTATAGTTGTTGAATACATTGGAAAGATAATAGTTTGAAGCTACAAAATGTCTCATGGAGAATATCTAACGTCTGAAAATTTTCGTCAAAGCCTGCACTCTTCTAATGTAATTATTTTTCTTCTTTTTGTGCGAGTGTAAAATATGTGTTACGCCGTAGAATCACCGGATGGTTCCATCGGAAGACCAGCGCCGGCCACCAGGCACAGGCCAGCACAACGCTGAGATGGAACCATTTCGTGGCAATGTTGTTCTCTCTTTTGTATTTGTGATTTATGTGTATGTATGTGTTGTTGTCATGAATAAATTATATTCTATTATATTCTAACGAAACCGTTTTTTGCATAAGAAGTACGGCTACGGGGGATATGAAATAGGCGTTTATTTGTACAAGCTCGCTCGCAACGCCTTTTCTCAAACATGCAATGAAAATTTTGTATGAAATGCCATTACGAATCTCTCGTCTCGCTGCGCCCGAAACGTGACACTTCGAAGCCCATTAAGAAGAACACAGCGTCAATATTTCATTGCATGTTTGGAAAAAAAAACGTTTAATGCTATAGGCAGCGAACGAAAAATCATAGAATGCAAGCTTGCAAATTTCTACCCAAACACGTGCCTAAAACCCGGTATGCGCATGATCGAACTAAACGGCTGCCCGGCATCGTTTTGACACCCCGCCCCCATTCCCCGTTATGATGGCACCCATTCTGTGGGCTGATGAAGCGGCGCTACTTAAGACTTACGTTCGCTGGCTATAGGTCTTTCGAAATAGTTATTTACGATACAAGTGCCAAAAATAGGAAATTCGCAACGAGTGGTGATAAATTAAAACACGACCGGTGGGAGTGTTTTAAATCGACACGAGTTGCGAATTACCCATTCGCACGTGTATCGTACAACGTTTTACTGTACATATGGCTCTTTGAAGTTTCGACATATGCACGAAAAGTGCTCTTTTCCGCACTAGTGCGGGAAAGTAGCACCATATGTACTGTAAATATATTTTTTGAATACTATGATAAGCATACAACCTGCGCAGTGGTAAACAGACGGTAGCCTGGTGAATATGCAAATTATAAAAAGCAGAACTTTGCATAATTATGTAAGTCGCCCGCCTCGCACACGGCGTGCAGGCGCAGGTGCGGCGGCAGAAAGGGACGGATACTCACGGCAGAGCCCTGGCGGCAGGCACGGCGAGCAGCCAGCGGCTGATGGCGGCCAGCAGCCGCGCGCCCGCCTCGCACACGGCGTGCAGGCGCAGGTGCGGCGGCAGAAAGGGACGGATACTCACGGCAGAGCCCTGGCGGCAGGCACGGCGAGCAGCCAGCGGCTGATGGCGGCCAGCAGCCGCGCGCCCGCCTCGCACACGGCGTGCAGGCGCAGGTGCGGCGGCAGAAAGGGACGGATACTCACGGCAGAGCCCTGGCGGCAGGCACGGCGAGCAGCCAGCGGCTGATGGCGGCCAGCAGCCGCGCGCCCGCCTCGCACACGGCGTGCAGGCGCAGGTGCGGCGGCAGACAGGGACGGATACTCACGGCAGAGCCCTGGCGGCAGGCACGGCGAGCAGCCAGCGGCTGATGGCGGCCAGCAGCCGCGCGCCCGCCTCGCACACGGCGTGCAGGCGCAGGTGCGGCGGCGCGCCCCCGGGGAGTGCTAGCTGCAGCGACAGGGACTCCGGGGTCGACAGGATCGCCGACGGGTCCGCTGGGGAACATAACAACCTTTCAGACAAAAGGTCGTGACATTCCGTAACACACGGTGTAAGCGACACGAGTAAGCCGACTACAACCCTAGATTCAGACCTTATAATGAATCGGAAAACAGTCGAAATGTGCCCAGAAACGACTGCAAACTGTAAAATGATGCAGAAAGTGTACGCGCACGACTGTCAATTGGCAATCAATCAACAATGTCACTTGCATTTACTGATTTTATGAATGAATACTTGGTTAGAATGTATAACTTCTTTCCGGAAAAAAACCCATTTGAGTAAATTCACGAAAATGGCCTAAAACTATTCCAACTTTTAGCTTTCAGTAAGATGTCAATTAGTCAAGTCAAAGTTATTTTTTCCTGAATATAGCCCATTCATTGCCACGGCCTAAATCTGCGTCACGTAACGTGACGCCCCCATACATTTTCATTTCCTGCTAAAGAGTCACGACAAGGTGTCGTGAATCGGCGCCGCGGCGGTATTCAGTTTTTCATCGCCTGCGACTTCGCAGAAATAGGATGTCATGCAATTTTTTTCTTACCCAAGCAAAATGTTTCTAAATTAAGAGAATAATATTTTTACAACATTACAATTTTATTGCCAATTTAATCTTATTTGTTAAACACAATTACTTAATGTAGGGAATATTAAAGGGTATAGCCGTGTTTGGATGGCGAAACTCCCTTTGACGAGAAAATGGTTTTCCTTTTGCTCGGATAATTATCTTTATATACGTTGTAATTTCACCAAATATCAGCCCCAAAATCGTCGTGATTTTTGAGATAATAAAAGAAAAGGAAAATCGTTTTTATTTATTATCTTATCTACTAAAGTAGTGCCCGATTTTTTTAAATTTGTATATATTATTTAGATAATGGAGAACTTTTATATATGAAAAAAAAAATACTATGAAATTTTATATTTAAGTAAAAAAAAGTATTTTTCATATTTTAAAAGATATTTTTTTTACATGCAAGGTGGCGACACCTACCAACATTAGATATTTTATAAACCATTTAATACTCTACCACATATATTTTTTTCCAAAAATATCACTTTGATCAACCGGTTGAT
Source organism: Epinotia bilunana (assembly GCA_947049275.1). Taxonomy (NCBI): domain Eukaryota; kingdom Metazoa; phylum Arthropoda; class Insecta; order Lepidoptera; family Tortricidae; genus Epinotia; species Epinotia bilunana. The sequence continues at coordinate 3,526,757 of OX346275.1, read as the reverse complement.
AAAAACCAATTTGTAACATCTCTATCATCATATTAAAACTTTTCCACTGGGGCCGCCTGGGAAGTACCTAGATCTTTTTTATAAACTCTGCAGGTGTTACTGAAGTTAACAAAATAAATTATCACAAGCCTGATAATCGCGCAATATATTTTATTATATTACAAACACAATATTAGTTACCCAAAAATACTGCAAAATACCATCCATTACTCCCTCAAGCCATAACCACATGGGGAAAAAAGCGTAACTTAAATTGAATGCAAATTAACCTTATGCGAATACACTAAGGTTTAAAATTGGCAATTACGGATTATGACGTAACTACATTGACATGATGAACAAAATTTACGTTGCGTGGCCCGCCACATCACACGTTGTCGTGATGTTAAAAAATAACCCAGAGATTTTTTTTGGTTAAAACTGCAATATTATAAAATTTATAATGTACTATGCCAATGTTTAAAGCTAAAATTGACAGAAGTTTTTATGGCTATTACAACTTTGACTCTGAAAAGGACACATATATTCATAAAATAATGTTAAACTGAATATGCAGTATTAATAACACAATGCATTGTATATAAATTCATGAAATTTTAAAAATAAAAATCATTTACCAGGGAAAAAGTATTAACGACACGTTGTCGTGACCGGCGTCTAGCGCGCGCTCCGCGGCCACGACGACGTGTCGTGAGTGGCGCTGAAAGGATTCGGCATGTTACATGAACCTATGAGTGTCAATAAACTACCACCCGTTCGGAAAGAAAAGCTCTGCCTCGAGAAGAACCGGCGTAAAAATCTCTGCGAGGTATCATTTTTTCAAAACAGTATACAACATATATTTTCAGTATCAGAGTAAATATTATAGAATTAAGAACATCGCTACAGTAAAAAGCCTATTTATTTATTTTCCAATTAATTTCTCGTGCAGCATTTTATCACTGCCAAATATCCTTATCCTTTTTTTTGCTTTTGAGTGTCTGTTTTACGACCGATTTGAATTTAGAGCTAAGTAAGTTCGGTAATGTATCTTGGCATTTTATTGGAGAATTTTTGCTTTTACTAGTATGTAAAAATTTGTTTTCCCTGTGCTTCTGGTAACCTTGGGCTTATCAGTGCTCGTTGGGAAGTTGTATAAATTCTTCCTAACATACATTATTATTCCAAATACGTTTAGCGACGGCAGTTTTAGAATATCTGTCTCCTTAGGGCAATATCTCACCGGGACATCATGGCGGCGCAGCCAGTCGCCGCCACCAAAAAATTGTATGCAGTTCTACTTTTAAAAAAGCAAAAAATATGTAAGATGTTTCTCTCTTGTATGTATGTATGTATGTAAGCACTTTATTGTACACAATAACAGGTTAAAGAATATACATGTCACACAATAGATCAAAGTACAAAGGCGAACTTATCCCTATAAGGGATCTCTTCCAGCTAACCTTTGAGCAATTGAGAGGAAGGTAGGTAGACCGAGATAGGCAAACTTATACCGTGTACAAAAACACAGAGAAAATGAAAACAAAACCTAATAGGTATTAATTCTAGACAAATAAAAACATGCCAATACATATATAAATATACAGTATAAAATATAATACACACTATATATATCGCAAATATACAATAAATAAATAAATACTATATTCAACCAATTCACAAGTCATTGGAAAGCCACAAATTCATCTTAAGTCGTTCATCGTTCATCGTTCTTGTCGTGGTGCAACAAAGAGTATTTAGTAAGTAGCGGGCGGAAGCTAGTATAAAATAAGAAGAAGTAACCTTCAGGCTGCGGGTCATCAGCTTGGGGCGCCGGCGGCGGCTCGGGTGCCGCATACGCCGACTGCAGATACTCGTTTATGGCGCCTGAGAACATTCACGACGATCGTTTATGCATTTCAGACTCTGGGTCGATAAAAAAATTAGTTACAATAGAGTTAACAACTTAGAAAAGTTGAAAAAACCCCCGACATTTTCATTTCAAAGTCCAATATCTCAAAAACGGCTGTACAGATTTTTATGAAACACGGCTTAGAACACTCGGGATCACATCAGCTTTAATAAGAAAAACCGCATTCAAATCGGTCCATCCGTTTGGGGGCTACGATACCATAGACAGATACACATACACGTTAAACTTATAACAGTTAGTATAGAGATGTTTTAGAGGTCCAAACGGTCATAAAATTAAAATAAGTTACGAGAACAATATTCCTTTGTCAAACATGCAATGATGCATGAATATTGACGTTGTTCTTCATAATTGGCTTCGAAGTGTCGCGTTTCGGGCGCAACGAGACGAGAGATCCGTAATTGGCCTAGGCCGGCAAGATGGTCTTTCTACAAGCTTTTATTTAACTTGCCCTGTTAGTATGTGACAAATCTTGCAAGTTAAATTTGACACACTTCCCGGTGACCGATTGAGCTGAAATGTTGGGTATTCAATATTATGGTACCATCGAGCTGATCTGATGATTACAAGCTTTTATTTTAACTTGCCCTGTTAGTATGTATGTATGGGACAAATCTTGCAAGTTAAATTTGACCCACTTCCCGGTCACCGATTGAGCTGAAATTTTGGGTATACTTTGGATGACAATTCAATATTATGGTACCATCGAGCTGATCTGATGATGGAGACAGAAGGTAGCCATGGGAATTCAGTACTTAACCGACGTAACCCCGTTGAGTTTGGGTTCGTGAGAATCATCTCAATGAGTAGTTGATGATGGTATACAGAAAAGTACAGTCGGCAATAAAAGTTTGTACCAAAATGAAATTTTTGACAGAAACTTATTTAACTTCCATTCCACAATTTGTGGTAAAGCATCACGGCGTTCAGCCATGAAAGTTAAGGTTTGATTGCTTGTTTTTTTTTTTTCATTGCATATTTGAGAAAAGCACTATACATACCTCGGCGTGAAAACGGATTGCCAGCCTAACTATCCGGCCTTGCTACGCTCGGCCGGCAACCCCTTACTTCCCGGCCTATGTAGTAATGTACTATTGCTATTCCGCCAAACGTGCAGGTCTATTACCGATGATGAGGTGCGCCGATTCGCGTATTTTTGCATGCGCAGGTAGTTTATCTTTGGAACAATTATATTATGCCCTTTGTTAACTTCGACCGCTACTTATTTGTTCAACATAAAAAGGAAGAAGTAATAAGATGGCTAAGTGCTGTGTAAGCTATCCCGTTTAGGTTTCCATTAGGAACGGTAGCCAGTTAGGCGGTCGGCGTGAACTCCGGTCGCGGCACACCGCTAGTGTGCAGTTTCGATTATATTTTGACCAAGATTCACCAGGCCCCTATTTCACCAACTTGACAATTGTCACCTGACAAGAATTGTCGTTGTCAGGTGACAATTGTCGAGTTGGTGAAACATGGGCCAGAAGGCACTGGTCCCACCGCCGGCGAGTAAGCGATGAGCTATCAGCGATTTTCTCGCCCAACAAACGACCAAAAGATAATCGCTCCCGTGTAAATAAAAGAGAGATATATTTATAGTTCATGGCCGGCGAGGACTCTCTCTTCACTAGTTGATCGCAGCGATAAAAGCCATCAACGATAAAACTCGCCAAGCGGTACTCGGCGATGAACGCTTGGGGATCAGAGCGATCAATTCACCGTACAACTGAGCGAGTAATCGCCCGTCGCACTCGAACACTCGCTTATAGCCGAGCGACCAAACTATCGAAACTACACACTCGCTTCTCGCCGCTCGCCCACTCGTTTCTAGTTCTACTAGTTTATCGCTCGTCGCCGGCGGTGGGACCAGTGCCTTAAACCTATTTTTAAAGGCCATGAAAATTTACTTTCCCATGCGACTGATTTTTTAACGTAATTTGTTAAATTTGGGTCACAAGGGAGCAAAATAGTATATTTAGGGCAAGGGCGGTGTATTGAATCCTGAGCGTAGTAAGGGATACAAGTGTTAACGCCCGAGACGAAGATAATTTCATTACCGAGTGACACATACAATTTTTCACACCAAATAATTTTATTAAGATCTGTGTTCAATTGGCACATTGCGTTTATGCTACATGCCAAAGAATAAATGAAAAAAATAGCTTGAACAGAAAAAGTAGCATTTTCATCCCTCTCGTCGTGAAGCAAAACTTACTTTTCCGAATGAAAATTAGTTAAACTTATTTGGCTTGGCTGAAAACCGGCTTCACTAGGTTGTACGACGTTCGTAATGCTCTCTCTGAGTTTGTGCCACATGAATTACGACCTTCTGCCCATGTTACCGGCTACGAGCGCCTCGCTACGAGATCTTTTGCGCTGACTATAAATATAAAATAAAATAAAAACATTCATTTCAGACTAAGGTCCATACATTAAACAATAAAATCTCATTACTAGTTTTAGTATGTCATACAGACTTAACTAAACAATGCATGCAGTCTCTGCCAGCGGGTGAGCACGGGGCCATTTTCGCGCTCCGAAAACCCGCTCAGAATGCTGTTGGGGCTATGTTTAAGGGGATGCCTTGATTCGAGTCGAACACGCCCCCTAGACAAAGACACGCTTATACCTTCCGCGCATGAGAAAAAGAGATGGAACACTCTTCGGAAATGGCTTTTTTGGACAAATTTCGATAAATACGTAACTTAGAGAAGTTTTATTTAAATTTCATAAAGTGAGATTTTAGATGAGATAAAATACTATAGTATTAACTTTATTGTGTCGTAAAATAATGTATCGTTTGAGTAGGCTGAGTAAAAAAAGGAAAATACAGACCCAAATTTGGATTTTTTTTCTATCGATGAAATTTAAAGCAATAATTTATCGGTAAAATCAGATAAACAATCATATAGTCAAGAATCATATATCCGAAAATCAGACCTTATTGTTTCTTGATCTAGTCAGAACGGCGTTTCAAAGCACGCGATAATTTCTAATGCACCGCCTTAACCATGTTCCGACTTAATGTACTCACCGAACTGCCCCATCTTGAAGAGGTTCTTGGCGAGTTGTGTCTGCAACATCAGCTGTTGCCGTCGCGCGCCGTCCATGTCACCTCCGCCCAGGTAACCAGGCACTGAACAATAGGTATCTGTGTCACAAGGGAGCAAAATTGTATATCTACGGCGAGGGCGGTGTATTGAATCCTGAACGTAGCGAGGGAGCCTACAATAGAATCCTGAGCGTAGCAAGGGACGTTAACGCCCGCCCGAGACGAAGGTAATTTTATTCCCGAGCGACACATACTACCTTTTCACACCGACGATAAGAAAATTTAAAAGAGATGCTGTTAAGATTACTTAACAAGTTTCAACAAATTTTCTTAATTTTTATTAAAAATATATATATTACTAACGTAATATTCATAGATTTTCATATAACATTGTTAAAGTTAAAACTTGAAATACGTTCGTTTTTAATCGATTACGATGAAATTACAATCGATTATTTTATTAAGATCTGTGTTCAATTGGCATATTGCGTAAATGCTACATGCCAATGAATATATTAAAAAAGTAGCTTGAACACAAAAGTAGTATTTTGATCCCTCTCGTCGTGGAGCAAAACTTACTTTTCCGAATGAAAGGTGTGAAAAGTATTATTGCTTCAGAGGGTGAAACGGGACCCTATTACTAAGACTCCACGGTCCGTCCGTCTGTCTGACCGTCTGTCGCCAGGCTGTCTCATGAACCGTGATAGGTAGACAGTTGAAATTTTCACAGATGATGCATTTCTGTTGCCGCTATAACAACACATACTAAAAAGTAAATATTACGACTTTTACGTTTATATATATACTAGCTTCTGCCCGCGACTCCGTCCGCGTGGAACTCGTTTATATTGTAGCTCCATACAAACTTTCACCCCCATTTCATCACCTTGGGGGATGATTTCCGGGATAAAAACTATCCTATGTCCTTCCCCAGGACTCAAACTATCTCTATACCAAATTTCATCCAAATCCGTTCAGGGGTTTAAGCGTGAAGAGGTAACAGACAGACAGACAGACAGACAGACACACACTCTTTCGCATTTATAATATTGGTATGGATAGAATTTGATGTATGTTACCCGGGTTCCCCTTGTTGAACGCGACGGCCGCGGCCAGCGCGAAGTTGATGGCAGGCGCGGCCGGGGACACCGCGCCGAACTCGCTAGGCTCCTCCTTCGGGTTTATCTGTATAACAGGGAACTCACATGAAAGGGGCTGTTGTCTCATTGTTATCTTTAGGTATACTCCAAAAGGTAGAAGGCAAACATACACCCCAGGCCAAAAGTATGGAAACAAAATTGTTTTCTTTGATATTTCGTGTTTCCATTTATGTATTACTGTGGGACGAGTTGGACAGGCAGATAAGAAAAACATGTCCAACTTCAAAATCAGCATTGTGGACGAATTTGTCAAAAGCCTGGGCTAATCTTGAACAAAATACCATCGATAAATTGATTCAAAGAATGCCGAGATTGTGTGCTGCAGTTATAAAAGCAAAAGGCGGATACATTAATGAAAACAAAGTTTAGGTCTATATCGAAAACAACACACATAGTCTATAGGAATAGTAAATTGTTGTATATATTTGTTTATTTTAAATAAATAAATTAATACATATTAGGGGACAATCTTACACAAATCGACCTAGTCCCAAACTAAACAAAGCTTGTACTATAGGTACTAGACGACGATAAACATACTTATATAGATAAATAAATATTTAAATACATAGAAAACATCCATGACTCAGGAACAAATATTCGTGCTCATCACACAAATAAATGCCCTTACCGGGATTCGAACCCGGGACCTCTTGCTTCGTAGGCAGGCTCACTACCAACTAGGCTAAAGCGGTCGTCAAAATAAAAACTTTTCGTGTAAAAATTAACGTTTTCTATTATCATCAGGGTGTCCACTGCAAAGCCTGAAAATATTTCCCTGACTTTTCCCTGACTTACCCTGACCATTTTTTCAAATTTCCCGGACCAGAATAGTCAAAATATTTCAATTGATTAACATTTCACGCCATCTCAAAGTACGCATGTCACCCTTCAAAAGAAAACCTTTTTTCATAAACTTAAGAGGAAAGACCATTTTCCATACAAACGTTCTCGACTATTTCCTCCGAGGTTTTTGATCGTAGATTAATATTTTTTTGAAATAAGATCTATATCATCAATATCTGTGATATAGATATCCATGTTAAAGATCTTATTTCAAAAAATTATTAATCTACGATCAAAAACCTCAAGAGGAAACAGTCGAGAACGGCTGTATACTTTGTATGGAAAAATCTGAAAAATGGTTCAGCTAATGCGCGCTCTTAACTACGATGGTGACATACAAGCGCACGGTCTGTCTGATACTGTGTCACCGCACCCCTTATAGCTGCAAACGCACAGAGAGCGGTGGCGGGGCGGCGCGGTGCGGTGCGGAGGCGGTACCGGTTGTAATGTTCGAGTTAATATGAAAGGATCCGCACAGAGCGGCGCGGCGCGGCGCGGTTTTCTGTGCGGACCCTTTCGTATTACCTCGAATATTACAACTGGTACCGCCTCCGCACCGCACCGCGCCGCCCCGCCACCGCTTTCTGTGCGTTTGCAGCTTAGACGTTTGCAAGGCCATCGGAAGCATAATTCATCTGAAAGCCAGACCTATTGGGTTACATTGGCATTGTTAGCACTAACGCTAGTTAAACGCTATAAAAAAAACAAGATATATAGATGACCCACACACCCAACATATACTCATAGATGCAGCCATTAGTAATTCCGGTGGCATAATTACGACGATATCTCATATATCTCGTAGCTATTGCGAAATTATCGCTACTACTGCGAGCTCAAAATGTTGTCACTTTAATCACTTGATACTTATTATGAATACTTCACTGTAACAAACGTAAACATTTATTCAAATGAAGAAATCTAAGTATGACAAATTCAGTCATGCTATTTTATTTATGACAAGAGGGAGAGAGTTCCACAGTCTAGCCTTAAAAGTGAATAAAGTATTGTACAATTTGGGAGATGACGAAGGCACAGTTACTAGCAAATAGTTAGAAGATCTAACAGAATTAAAATAATTTAAACGCTTGAGATATTTGAATGTAAAAAGTTTAAATCTCTAAACACTTACCGGCCCCTGCTGGCCAGCGAGCCCCAGCAGCTTGGAGTACGCCTGCCGCTCGTGCAAGCCCTCCCCGCGCTCGGGCTTCACCTTGTCCACGATCGGCTTCCTCTCGTGCTGGACCGCTGTCGGTATAGCACAAGAATTACTGCCCATCAGTGGATTTTTTACAATTGTACTTATTACTAGGGTGTTGCTTGCGAGCTTGGGAGTGGCATAAAGGAGAGGGCAAATGCACAAAAGATCCCGCTGGGTCGAAGTGCATCCGAAGTGCATCATCTAGATAAGATAAGATAAGGGTGTTGCTTGAGATTATCCATTATCAGGTACACATCCAATTTTCGGTCGTAATTCAAAACATATCTTATCAACCGACACATTCACTGCAAAGAATCGCTGTGCGTTACTGGCAGTGAATATGCTAGCGTAATTGAAGGAATCAGGCGTTAATTTGAAGTCTCATGGAAGTCCTCAAAGTAAGGCCTGATTACTGAACATATCCTAAATTTCAGCCCAATCGATTGTGGTTAACTGGCTTAAAATTCAGTTCCAAGATTTTTCCCACGCATTAAGTTAAATTGTAACTTGTAAATACTAACCACAAACACATCAAAAGTATTGAAATTGAAAACAGGGATGTTTAACCGAAAACACCTCCATCAAATAATGCAGTTTCCTGCAGCTTCGTGGATCGAGGTAATGAACACTCACAGTCGCTCCGCATGCCGCAGGCGAGGCACTTCTGCAGCCGGCAGTATTGGCAGCGGTTGCGGTGGTGCTTCGTAACCTCACAGTTCATGCTGCCCCGGCACTGGTACCCGAGCTTCTTGCGGATGCTCCGCTTGAAGAAGCCTTTGCAACCTGTTGAAAGATTTATAAATATCACAGTGTATTTCACAGGGTATTATTAGGAAAGGGTTTTTACAATACAATACAGAATTACCACACATTATTGTTTTATTTAGTCGATCATATCAACTAATCCCCACAAAATTAAACAACTCACAAAATACTCATGAATAATACTTTTTTATATAGAAGGGTATGTTAAGGTGGTTTGGGCATGTAGAGAGGATGGATGAAAGAAGATTAACGAAGAGAGTGTATATAAGAAGAGTGGAAGGGCAAGTTGGAAGGGGAAGACCTAGGCGAACTTTCTCCGATCAAATTGGAGAAATCTTACTAAAAGGCCAGGTCAAAAGTACCCTAAACCGACGAGCATGTATGAGAAATGTTATGAAAGTGAGTGAAGCGAAAGTGGTTTGTCAGGATCGTAGCAAATGGAGATCCGTGATCTCTGCCTACCCCTCTGGGAAAGAGGCGTGATTATATGCATGTATGTAATGTATGTATGTAATACTTTCTTTTTTCTAGCATATTAAAAGACTCATACAAATCGAGTAACGCGGAAAAAAGTATTACTAGTGCCATTATCATTTAAAAAAACGAATGATGGAGAAATAAAGTAGTATTCGTGCCTATTTTACGAATGTTCGTTATTCGGCCAAATTATTCGGTTCAAATGGCGTATATTTACCAAATAATTTTAGAGGTGTTTGTCTGCAAGTTGCAAATGTTGCAATAGTGTATTACGGTCATTGACTTGTTAAAAGATTCATATTGTTACTGCTGTTTAACTAACTTTACTGTAAATATTTTACTTTAAAAATCAATGTTTTTTTTACCACTGAAAAGGAAGGCATTATGTTGAACCAAATAATCTGTTGGGAAAAGGTGAACTGAACATTCGGCCGAATATTCGTATTTGGTAAACCCATATTCGGCGCATCTCTAGATGATATGATTGATTAAACAAAAGAATAACATAAAAATGTTTTGTAATTAAGTAATGTAGGCCAAAAAATTATATGAAAGGCTAATAGATGGGTGGATCAACTATTTTCTGTCACTAGTTGCCGTGGTTACATCTCCTGAGTAACTTTTTAAAGGTCTTCCTTCGCACATTATAACAACTCAACGGCGACACGATTCTATGCCCAATATTGAAATTTAAGTCACATTTTCTAGGTTTAATTTCAAAAAATGATATTAAAGTAGTGTACGCGTCGTACTTGTGTTGTACCTTAACATCAATGGAAAATAGTGCTGTAGGAAATACAACATAAGGCTTAAATTTCAATATTGAGCTTCAAATGGAGTGGCCGTGAGTTGACTTGTTATAGTGTGCTAAGACATTAAAACTGCGATTTATGGGTTTTAAATCACTAAATGTGGGGTTTTCTTGTCAAGTTCGACCCCTTTTTGTATGGAACATTTTCTAGGCACTTTAGAAGTCCGTATTGTAACAATTTTTCTAAGAATCTGTAATTTTGTCTCTTTGCTAACGGGACAGAATAAGAACAGGAAATATTTGATCAACCCAGATATACAACATACCTTCACAGCTGATCGCTCCATAGTGCCTCCCAGAAGCCCTGTCTCCGCACACGATGCACAGCTCCAGCCCGCCCACCTCACTGCCGCCGCTGAATTTCATCTCCATCTGGTCCTGCCCATCCATACTGAGAAATACATTGTTGGTTACTCTCTTCTGCTCATAGAACAATAATGTTGTGGACCTTCGAAGTAGCATTCAACTGTTTGTTTAAATACTCTCAAAAGTTGGTAGATGGAAGACGAACAAAATTAAGTCTACATTTTAGAAAAATAGGTTTGAATAAAAGCTTGTAGAAGATGTTTTTAATTTGCTTGGTTACTTTGGAAGATTTAATGATATACTAAAAGATATCTCTATCTATGATCCTCCTACCTTCTTGAAGCCTACAAGTTTAGTAAACAAATAGGCAGTATGTATGTTATTAATTTTTCCATTTAACTTATAATAAATTAACACTTGATTTAGGTCACTAAAATACACTAATTGCACAAATTGTTTTAAAGCAATATGCTCGAATACCTGTTTAGCATAACATGTTTTTATCAAAATGCTACATATTTGGACCTTCACATTAATAAAGGTCAACTATGAGCAAGCAAGGTGAACAAACGTTGAGAATATTGAGAACACACGGACACGCGAAAGTAACAAAGTTCTCAAAGTAGTGCAATTGGCGCTTTTAGAAACAAAAGAAAACAAATAGAACTCACAAATATTTATTCGTAATGGCCACCTTTCACTCCCGTAGATGCATGGTATTTTAACCTTTGCGAGTACGTGGGCGGAAATACAATGAACTTGTCCAAGGCGTTTAGTAAAAACAAGACGCCCTGACCACTGAAGTGAGGAGAGCAAGAATGGAGTCATCCATAACGTGGGGGTACAGTTAGTTGAAGGTGCACTTACCTTTTCTTTCACACGGACGGCGTTGTTTTATGTGTAAACACAAACTTTAGGGGGTTTTCTAGTTACGAACGTACTATACGCGGTACTGATACATAGTGTAAATTGTAATGTAGTTAAAGTGGTCGAATGTCGAATTAAGCGGGGAAGAATGCAGATGCAATAAAAATAAAATAAAACCAATGGAGAAAAAATTATGCACTGAACTGAATGAATGAAATGTCATGTCACATCGGTCATCGATGGACGTCGGACGATGATGTTTAAGACACCACGACCACACACACAGCACATGAGCACACTACACTCGTGATTCGCGTAATATATTTTCATTTGTCAATTTTTATTTAACCTACTTATAATAAACTATGACTCAAAAAATCTTCTGTTCTATTAATTTTAGTAAATTGTCACGGGAAACAATACACATCTCTGCTAAAAATAGCTTTGCGTTTATTGATCTGTTTCAAATAGCTTGAGACTTGTTTGAGCTGTTACCAAAGTTCATAAAAAAAAAAGATTTGTCAAAATGCAAAGTGACAATGTCAACTTAGATGATCAATCGAACCACATGTGGTTTTGTTGTAAATAAAAGTTTATAATTTGCGTTAAAAGTGATTTTTGGCGTTCGAGATAATATATATAATAGAATAGGCCCTTCGCAAAAATGCAGGGCATTCTCGATAAATTCAACACGTTCACTGAGAAACCAGCCAAGTTTTTGACCGTCCAAAAGGACCTTAAAGACGACATCACGAGTTTGGTTAAATCTCTTTACGATATCACTAAAGCTGAAGAGATCAGTGGCGGGAAGAAGAGAAAAGGTGCTGCTTTGCCTAAATTGATAGTGAAAGACTTCGACGAAGAGCAAATATGGCAGCAAATAGACCTACACAACTCAGAGACCTGGGATCACCTCGTATGGGAGGTAGCTAACGGTATGTCAATAAAAAAAGATCTTACCTTCCCTGTTAAAATCCAAAGTGAGGTAGACGGGTCACTAGAAGAAGATAATGAAGAAAATGCTGCATCGGAGGATGAGGCTTCATCTGGGGAAGAAATAAAAGATAAAACTAAGACTAAAAAGGTAAAGTCTAATCTAAGGAAGGTAAAAAGTTCAATTGTTGATGATAAGTTCTTTAAATTGAACGAAATGGAGCAGTTCCTCCTTAAAGAAGAAAAGGAGAAGAAAACAGCATCAGATTCAGAAGACTCAATTGATCTATTTGATGATGTGGATGACGAGTCGCGTGAGGAAGGGCAGGACATGTATAATGACTTCTTTGATGGTGATGATGATGGCAATGATCAAAGCAATGATTATGAAGGGGAACAAGATGACAGTGAAGATGAAAATGAATTGGATTTAGAGAATGAAGAACTTGAAGATGAAAATTCAGGTGATAGAAAGAAATCCCAGAAGAATAAGAAAGTCAGATTTGCTGCCATGGAAGACATTGAATCTTATGAGGAAAGGGCTGTAGAAAATAATGAGCCAAACACTGAAAGGGATAAGGATGAGAGTAAGTCAGATTTTGAGCTAAGGCAGGATCGCTTAAAGCAAACTATTGATAGACTTGAAGAGAAGATGCTGAAAGATGCTCCTTGGCAGTTAAAAGGAGAGGTAGATGCTGTTAAAAGACCACAAAACTCCTTATTAGAGGAGGTAGTTGATTTTGACTTAACTTCCCGTCCGCCACCTATCATAACTGAACAAACCACTCTAACTCTAGAAGACATTGTCAGGCAAAGAATCAAAGACAAAGCATGGGATGACGTCGAAAAGAAAGAAAAGCCGGTTGACGACCAGCTACAATTCCGTAAAACAGAAATCCTAGATCAATCAAAGAGCAAGCTAAGCCTTGCTCATATATACGAAGCGGAGTATTTGAAGCAGAAGCAAGCGGCGTCAGGGGAGGCGGTTGAAGAAGATGAGCCGGAAGCACATAAAGAAGTGAAAGAAGCTATGAAGAAACTTTTCGCAAAGCTCGATGCTTTATGCCACTACCATTACACACCAAGAGCACCCCAAGCGGAAGTTAAAATCGTTAGTAACACACCAGCTATCTCCATGGAGGAAGTTGCACCGGTGGCAACTAGTGACGCTGCTTTACTCGCCCCTGAGGAAGTCAAAAAGAAGCTCAGAGGTGACTTACTGAGCAAAGAAGAGAGGAGCACAACAGACAAGAAGAGAGAACGAAGGAAGAAGAAGCAATTGCAGCGTAAGAAGGGTACAGTTGCTAAAGTCACTGAACACAGGAATACCACAAAGGCTGTTGAAGCGAATGATAAGTCATTGAAGACTTCTAAGGCGTTCTTCCAGCAGTTGAATGATGAAGCAACAAGTATAATTAAGAAAAAACGTAAAAATAAAGGGCAATGAATGTTACCTAATTTGTATTTGTATTTAATCTTTAAGACAATGTCTTGTTGATATGTTGGTTGTTTTCTTGCCTCTTTGAAAAACCCATTCTTTGAAATTCAAATGTTTATTCTGTCATTGTTTCACCAAAATTTAGATTTAAGCTTCCCCAGCGCGGTCGACTCGAGTCGGCTCTCCATACAAAAGTTGTTTGATTCTAATTTTAAAACTGCATATTGGAATAACATGACCCTTTTTATAACTCGATGGGAATGGTCTAGGTCGGAAACTACTAATAATAGAATAGAATAAGAATTGTTAATGCCACATATCCAGAATTAGATTCTACATACATACATACATATACTCACGCCCGTATCCCATTGGGGTAGGCAGAGACTAAGGAACGCCGAATACTACGGTCCTTACATACTTCTTTCGCTTCGATCACATCCATACATCTCCTCATACAGGCTCGTCGGTTGCGGGTACTCCTGACCTGGCCTTTTAACAGTATCGCTAAAATTTAGTCATGATACCCTCGCCTAGGCCGCCCCCTACCGACCCTTCCATCCATCTCCTGGACGTATATCCTCTTAGTCAGCCTAGTTTCACACATCCTCTCAACATGCCCAAACCACCGAAGCATACCTTGGTCAATCCTAGTCACTACATCGTCTTCTATTCCACATTTTTCTCTTGTTACACTATTTTTAATTCGATCATTCAAACAAGCTCCACACATACTTCTTAACGCTCTCATTTCAACTGCATTCAGTCTACTCTCATGCTTTTTCTGAAATACCCAAGTTTCACTTCCATACATCAGTGTAGGAACAAGCACTCCTCTGTGAACCGCGAGTCGAGCCTTCTTTGTTATATTTTGGCTGCTCACAAACGCGTGAAATGCTCCATTCACCTGATTTCCCGCTTTCACTCTTCTTTCAATGTCACCATCACACTTTCCATCTCTCGTAAATAAAGAACCCAAGTACACAAATTCATTCACTTGCTCCACTCTCTCACTGTCAATCAGAATATTGCACACAGTCACACGTTCTTCTTTCTCAAAAACCATCACTTTTGTCTTACTCACATTGACTTTCATACCCTTCCGCTTCAGTGAGTCATCCATACAAGTTACCATCTCTTGCAGCTCCTTCTCTAATGACGCAATGAGCACCTGGTCATCAGCGTATAGGAGGCATTTGACGAGTAACTCACCCATTTTTAAACCACATTCACTCTCTTTCAAAGGTATCATACAACTGTCCATAAATTTGTTAAACAACCATGGCGAGGCCACACAACCTTGTCTAACACCTCTTTGGATGCTAAACCAGTCTGTGTAGCCACCATTGATCCTTACGCATGCTCTAGATCCCTCGTAAAGGGATTTTGATGCCCGAATCAATTGGTTGTTTACTCCATACATGGTCAGAGTTGACCACAAAACATCCCTCACCACTCTGTCATAGGCTTTCTCCAAATCGACAAACGCACAGTACACCTTCTGGTTTTTGGCCAGACATTTTTCGGTGATGCATCGTAAGGAGAAAACCTGATCCACACACCCCATCCCCTTTTGGAACCCTGCTTGCACATCCCACATTTTATTCTCAGTCTCTTTCACTACCCTTTCTATCAGTACCTTAGCATACATTTTTCCAACCACACTCAGAAGACTGATGCCACGATAGTTTTTGCAATCCTGCCGCGAACCCTTTCTTTTGTAAAGTGGAACAATGACAGCTTTAGTCCAATCGTCCGGCACCTTGCCATATCTCCAACACAAGTTAAAGAGTCGGTGCAGCAGGGTTGCAACGACTCCGTCACCACTCCGGATCATCTCAGCAGTTACCCTATCATATCCTGCCGCCTTACCCGACTTCATACTTTTTACCGCATCCATAATTTCTGTCATGCTTATCTCCCTTTCATCACCTTCAAGGCCGGGAGTCACCTCAGAGTTCCGTGACTCTACCGTGTCTCTCTCTTCTCTTTCAAACAAACCTTTAAAATATTCTTTCCATCTTCTCAGTACGTTTTGCTCCCCTTTCACTATGCTTCCAGTCTCATCTCTAATTATTCCAAGCTCTGATACTGTTGTTGAAACTCTAGCCGCTTTTACAGCCTTCCAGAACAATTTTCTGTTGGTTTTGAAATCTTTAGAGAATCTTGTATCCATCTTCTCTTGCAAATCATCTTTCTTTCTCAAGATCACACTTTTTACCTTTTGCTTCAATTGCCCATACCAACGTTTTACTTCTTCTTTCTTCTCCTTTAAATCCGTTCTTGCATTACTCTCGAGATTTCCAATGGCTACTAAGTCAAGCCAAGCTTTCTTTTTCTCGTTCACTACTTCTTTCACTTCTCCATCCCACCATGGGGTTAAGTTTACTTTTCCTTTCTTTCTCTTTGTTTCACCACACACCTCGGTAGCGGCCTCTATCATTCCTTCTTTCACACATCTCCATAACTCTTTCATATCTTCTCCACTCACAACCTCCTCTCTACTATTATTCTCTTTCAAAATATCTTTGTAGCGATCCACTGTGTTTCGCTCGGAACATGCTAGCTGGACAAAATTATTTTCTCTAATATTAAGCTTCTAATAGGTCTGTCTAGATGAAATATAATGTTATTCATAGTAAAATCTCCAAAAATTGGATACACCTAAAAATAAAAAAATATTTGTATGGAAAAAAATATATTTACACCACACTACAATACTTAAGCCTAATGACGTACAAAAATAATCTTAATGACCCAATTCATTACTGAAAATACATATAATTATACCTATTTAACAAATAACTCTATACAATTCTTAATAGTACCTAGGTAGTAATGATTCAGTCATCATTACAGTGTTCATCCTCGTCGCTGCTCTTCCGATCACGCAACTTGTCAGGACTCTCACTGACTTCTTTTATCAATTTAGCAACGTTTCGCTTTCCAGATAGTCGAGACGATATTTCGGCAGCTACTAATAATTCTTCTGAACTACGTGTCGAGATCAAATCATCAACACGTCGACGTTTTGTTTTGGCACTCGCATCTTCCATGTTTAGTGTAGGTCTTCCAGGGCCCGGTTGAGATTCCTTGGAACTACAACATGCCTCAGCATGATTGTACGACACAGTAAATGTCAAATCACCTTGGAGCCATTCCTTATTGCTTGCCAAAAAGCGTTCCCGAGTTCTATGAGAACCTTCCCATTTTTCTGAAAGTTTCGATGAAAATCGGGAAATCACGGTCTTGTTTTCCTTCATTGAATCTTCCATTATTCCGCTTATGTCCTGTATTTTCGAAATGTACGCGAAGAGAGCACCATTTCGTTCATTCTTGGAGTTTTTGAGCCATTCTTCAAAACAAGCGATTTTCGGCACGTTGAAAGTGTGACCTAGAAAAAAATTAATAAATAAAAATCAGGCAAAATCGGGCCAGAAACATAAAGACCCTCGTTATCAATGAGGTTATAGCTACTTCCTAAAAAATATTCAGGTCGGGGAGAAGAGAGGATTTTTACTTATACTCCAATGAATTCGAAATTGAAGTTTTTTTTTCTTAAATTTGTAACATAACGATTTATTTTTCTAGTTGTTACAGGTTAAAAGGATCAAAATATAATAGTATTTAAAATAGTACTTACTCTTAGTAACAGAATCCATCACAGCACTTAACCAAAATTAATGAAATATACTTGTGAGACGTTATCGCAATCGGAGCTAAAATGCAACTAAATTCATGCAAATAATGCAATTGTTTTATATACTTACCCCCATTACAAAAAAAATAAATGATTTACGACAAATCATTACCTACCCGTGTAATCACCAACTAATATACTAATTACCCTCATTAATGGTTTCTGAATTAGGTGATGTTGTTTTTGTCCAGCTAGCTTGTTCTACTCGACATACAGTGCGATCTCGTGTTTCTAAGTCTTGAAGATTTTCCACTTTTATTCGTTGGAGTTCAGTGGTAGAATCCGAGCAATAGTGTCGCCATCGTCTGAAGAGGCCTTTATTTAGATTCGATTATTATTAGATTCTACTAATATTATAAATGCGAAAGTTTAGATGTTTGGATGTTTGGATGTTTGTTACTCAATCACGCTTAAACGGCTGAACCGATTTGAATGAAATTTTGCACGAAGATAGATTATAGCTTGGATTAAAATATAGGATAGTTTTTATCCCGGGTCCACGTGGACGAAGTCGCGGGCGGAAGCTAGTAAGAAAATAAGGACAAGGAAAAAACAAATATTAATGTATAAGTACAGTAAAACAAACAAACAAATATGTTGGGCAAAGGGTTTCCAGTCTCAGGGTGTGCCAGGCCGAGGTGCCCGGCGCTGGTTTTCAGACCGGTCCCAGACTAAGACGCTCGGAGGGTAGCATAATAGCAATATCATAGAAAAAAAACCGGCCAAGTGCGAATCGGACTCGCGCACGAAGGGTTCCGTGATACCATTACCTATCTATAAAAAGGCAAAAAATTCACGTTAGTTGTATGGGTCCCTTAAACATGTAATTATTTTATTCTGTTTTTTAGTATTTGGTGTTATAGCGGCAACAGAAATACATCATGTGTGAAAATTTCAACTGTCTAACTATCACGGTTCATGAGATACAGCCTGGTGACAGACGGACAGCGGAGTCTTAGTAATAGGGTCCCGTTTTTCCCTTTGGGTACGGAACCCTAAACGAAGCAACTATGTATGAAAAACGTTTATATTGCTCTGTTTTTTATTTTATTTCAAGGTTTAGAAACGACTGTCCGAACTAAATATGGTGGATCCCACCAGTTTCATGTTATTGCAGCATGCCGTTTTAAAATGTAGAGTCGAGCGTACTGGTCTAGCGACCCTTAAGAGTCCGCAGTATGCTCGGCCGAATTTCACCTTCTCATACAAACGTAGTTACGCTCTCATTTTAAAACTACGTGTTGGATTGTGATGAAACTTTGCATATACAATGACATGAGGTATATCTATGTCTGTGATTAGTTTATATGGTTCCAGTTTATAAAACAAACGAAATACTTACAGCAAAAACAAGTTTTCTATGAAAAACTTAAATTCGCTGTATTTTTTTATTATGGTATCTGAAGCTACATAAACTAATTACAGACACAGATATACCTCATGTCATTGTATATGCAAAGTTTCGTTACAATCCAACAAGTAGTTTTAAAATGAGAGCGTAACTTCGTTTGTATGGAGAATCGAGCTTACTGCGGACTCTTAAATCAAAATCGATCAATTCCATCATTATATTTCCCTGTAAGGCAGGGTTTCTTAAAGTGTGGTCCATGGACCCCTTTGGTGTCCGTGACATGATTGCTCCCTAGCTGGCCGTGGACCCCTGTCCACGGCCAGTTCGTTCACTCTTAACGTAGGCAGGTACCTACGTAGATGGACACATGTGTTTTGTTTTCAACATTTTCTTCAACAGGGATCTGCGGTATTTTGAAATTCTGAAAGTGGTCCATGCCTAACAAAAGTTAGAGAACCACTGCTGTAAGGGCATTACAACTCAAGGGCCACATACAAAAAAAGACACAATGACCTGTGTGCCAGGAAGGTTAGACACTATTAGATACCAAATCAAAAGGTTTTAGGTTATATGTTTTAAATCAACCTAATCTCCACTGAATTGCATAGGTACGGTCTCTAAACTATCAAAATTCTTGTACAAAATGCAACAAAAAAGCATATTGCGTAAAAAAACATTTTATAAAGTTAAATTTTGCGTCAAAGCGCCTGCAAAAAAGTTAACAGCAATGTAGCACAAACGCATAGTTTGCTGTTCCCTGCATGCCACAACACAACAGGCGTTACAACAAACTTGAAAAAACCTTAAGCGGTTGGCATAAGGCGTAATATTCCGTGTAGTTAAATTCAAAATTAAAATTACGAGATTTCAGAATGTAGTTGGTCACTATGCTACATATATATATACTTGTCTCGTCAGCTTATTGAGGCTAAGTTTTTGGGTCTAACCTTAGTTTACGATTATCTTTTTTAATTAAAGGAAGTATCGACTTCAGAATATGTCATTCAATTGGGACACCTTCATGTCGCAACTAACGTTTGGCAACCTGATTCATTTCGTAACTTTTCATTTCCCACTCTGAAACTGTAAATATTTCAGGATTTATTTCAGGGCCATCGTGTAGAACCCTTTAGGTTAGGTTAGGTTAGTTTAATAAAAGTCCTGAAATATTTACAGTTTCAGGAATATTAATAAGTAGGGAAATGAACAGTTGCGAAATGAATTGGGTTGCCAAACGTTAGGTTGGGAAACATTAGTGAACCCATTCAATTACACAGACGAGTGACAGTAACCCGTTAGGAAGGGCAGTCTGCTTGTAGACTTTCGCTGCATATCGGAAAACGCATGTTAAGTATTATCAGCAGCAGTATCAGCATCAGCACAGTTGATATATAGCTTCAAGCAGAAAAACAAATCCGTAGGAATGTCCGATGTGACGCACTCACAGACACGTCGCTACAATAAACTTAAGAGCAAGTCGGGGTAGTCGGCGGTACTTTAATCAGCGTGCAATGCACGCGTAGAACTGGTTTTAAATGGAGAGCAGGAAGAGGCGGCCATACCTGTTGTGCAGAGTGTGCGTTGCACACGGGCGCAGCGGTCCTAGGGGGCGCCGAGCGCCGCACGCGCGCGGTGGCCTACTAGAAGTCGCTAGGGTAATGATTGCGGGCTAGATACACTACTGACATCCGGTATAAGAAGGTCTTAAGAGACTAGTTGAAATACCTACTGCCTGGTCCGTAATTCAAGTCTCGGGGTAGAAGAATTAGTCCAAACGATTCTTGAATTAGAAAAGTTGAAAAACCCCCGAAATTTTCAAATCAAATCGGTCCATCCGTTTGGGAGCTACGATACCACAGACAGATACACAGATACACAGACACAGATACACAGACACGTTAAACTTATAACACCCCTCTCTTTGCGTCGGGGGTTAAAAAAAAACATACAAAAAGACGGTTTACGAGTGTCTTAAGCCGGGAGGACGTTGCGAATTAAAGGGTTAAGGTGTTGATGGACTTGAACATTGACATGGAACAGAAAATCGACCATTCGCCGTCATTAAATTTATTGAAATGAACAACGAACAGAGCATAGAGCCAAACAGCTCTACTAGGAACACTTTCACGATCATTCTAGCGAACGCTCTTGTAAATACTGTGCGGAAGGGGTGTGTAGTGTTAGGTTTTAGTATTTTACCAATCAATTGCTTACGTTTTTTGGCAGAAAATAGTTATAAATTAAATTAAATTAAATAAACGTTTATTTCAGGCCGTGGCCCATATAGTTGTTAGTAAGTACAGACTTAAATTAATTAATGTTAGTAGTGTAATTAATAAATAATGTGAAATTAATAATGATGTAATTAATAATAATGTTTAATTTATTAAGTATTTTGATCATGTAAGATTTCATTTTGTAAAGTAGTCACTCTTAATTCGCAAAAATGGCAACACAGTTGCTAACTTGATTAGTGTAATTTGTGGCGCGAAAATGAAGCGGTTCTCTGATTGGTTCACGACACTGATATCGCGTTATGTCGGGAGCCAATCAGAGAGCTGGATTTTCCCACCAAAATGGTGAGTTGCTTGGCCAGGGGTGGATGCCTGGAGGGCATTCTGGTGCTGGCCGTCAACGGCGTAATGTTACTGTCTTACCATTTATAATTGCTGGTACAAGTTTGTAAGTGTAACTATAATTAGTAAAAGTATCTGAATAAAAGAAGTAATGAGATGTTGGAGTTTCCTTCAAATGCTGCAGCCTTACCTGATTGTTGCGTTTTTACAGTAAGTACTGTGTAAATGAGTGTGGGCGGAGTGATGATGGCGGCGCAACAATAAGGAAATTGCTCGGCTCGGCCAAAAGCTCGAAGCCAAACTGTAGTTCCGTTAGAAAGCTCGCTAAAACATTCATATTTTAATATGATGTACTTAACATTCGGTAGGATGCTCATCAGCCCCTTTATGGCAGCTTTTATCAGCACATTTATATTTACTGTGTTATCGTATACGTACACACGTGGCCGTGGCGCTACGATAGTGATGGGATTAAATGAGTCAACCTCTAAGTGAACATCTTAACGAAACAAATTAAGGTACAAGTTGGTAGCGGACGACACGAAGCTGCAGCAAGCGACGTGTCGCAACGACACTACTGGTTTCTATGTATTTCTATGAAATTCCCTCCGTTGTTAGCGACATGAAGCTAGCGACAGACGGCAGTGTCGCCCGACCGCAGATCAGTAGTGCCGCTGACGCCGGAGCAACGACACGAGCGAGTTTCATTTCAAAATGGATTTTTCCGATTCTGAAGAAGATAAACTTCTAAACCAGGTTGCCCAACATCCTACACTGTACGATGCATCTCACAAAAAATATCTATATATAAAAGCAAGTCATCATCGTCTTCTTCCTCTTCTAATAAAAGATGTAAAAAATTGCGATCACTATTCTCGAACACGGCAGACATCTTGTTTCACGGAACACTGAACTACATAACTGGATGCTATCTGCTGTTGCCGTCTGCAGTCGGGTTCGAAATCATGACTGCAGCGACAGGACGCAACGACGTGTCGTGATGACATGAAGCGACGACATGTCGTCTGCTGGTGCTGCGTGCAGTCGGCCACCAACTTGTACCTTTACCTTTTTTTAAATATTTTTTCGTGTAGGTACCTATTCCCGCCGTTCAGCACCTCGTGTTTTAAGAAATCCTTTTTGATTAGCACTGCGTCAATTTGGAATTCTCTTCCGCCGGCGTCTGGATTTCGGAATCATACAACCTTGATGACTTCAAGGAAAGAGTGAACTGGCATTTTCTGGGTGAGCGTGGTCCGCGAGCCTTGTCTTTACTTTTCATCTGGTTAGACGAAGGTCATACGCGATCCCATTATTACGAGTATTAACTAAAATAAAATAAAAACCAATGCGTGGAAATAGGTACCTATAGGTATTCAAATTTTTCTAATGTGCCCTCACTATTTCAGTAGGTACGATTCCAAGGCATTCTGATATCATAAGCTGTCTAAAATCTGTAACTAGCTGCTCATAGTTTTATTGCATGTACACCAACCCCTACAAACACAAATTCCAAGCAAATTCGTTTGTTTTCTACAAAACTCATTCGGCATATAATTGGAGCCACAGATGCCACGCCACGGTCCTTGTCATTTTCTTTTTTTTAATAATATGTAGTCAGTGCTTTCTGTCCGGTGAAATGTTTCAATTCGGCCAGCTATGCCCTTGTACAGCTGCGCGAGCTTTTTTTCATTTTGACATTGCGAAGCTTTGGGAGGTAAACTAACGCCACTGCAAGCAATATTTGGGTCACGCAGAGATTTAGGTTTGTGTATAGCTCACAGCCTCGCGGCGCCCGCACAACCGTATCGATTGTGCAGGTTAAACAATAAGATGCGTCTTGAAATCGGTGACCGCTTTGAGAGAACTCGGATTAATAGCCAAGTTGCCAACTCAACTCCAGGGATGTCACATGTACGGTGCCGACCTCTATAAATTTAACGCCTTGGCCACGACTTTGGTCTTAAGCGACCTGCGGCAGCGTTTTATCTGTTCATTGCGCGGTCGAGACGCGCAACGCACTGTGGTTAGTTGGGATCACGCGCAATGAATTAGAAAAACCGCTGCCGCAGGTCGCTTAAGACCAAAGTCGTGGCCAAGGCGTAACTCATGGTCACAACAAGGCAACAAGCAACGTCGGGAAATATCAGAGAGGTAAATAAATACGTTATTTAGGTGTAGGTACGCGATTAAGTCCCGTTTAGTAACAATAACGACGTAAGAGCTAACCAGACCAGAATCGTAGCTAATAGAGATTTGTGATCTCTAACTACATATAGATACCTACAACAGGAAAAGAGGCATCACTGTTTGTATATGTACGTAAATACCTAAGTACCAAACCATATTCTGGCAAAACTAAAGACCACATACAGACTGCTTAACTAAACTCCAGAAATCCCCATTACAAGCGCCGTGGCAATAAAAGCAACAATACAAGAAGTAAATCTTACATATTACGGGACTAAGCCCGCTCGGCGCGGAGTAATTAGCGCGGGAAAAACGCGCGATATGGCGCGAGACGAATCAGCCTCGCTGGAGCTACGAAGCGTGGAGTGAGCGTTTATTTGCTTGAGTGTTATTTCAACGCGCGATTTAAGCGCCTGCTGGACGGGCCGATGTTGCGAAGGGACGCCTGGCCGGAAACAGGCTCCCCGCGTGCATTCAGCCCCAGACCCCGTATCATGGTCGGCCATATCACACGATAAGTGATAGGATAGAGCGTCCGTCACTGGCTGACACCGTTCGATAGAACGAGACGACGCTCCTATCTTGACACTTATCGCGTCATAAGGCCGACCATAGTGATAAAATTATTGGAGTCCCAGTTAAGGAGGCAAAAAGGCTACTTTTCGACTGACTTTCCTCGTTAAGTTACGACGTTTTTAATTTTTTATATTCTTTTCTACTCTTATATAGTCCTTCTCCACACATATATGCCTTTGTGGCACGGACGTGGACCGACTGGGTCACCACGGACTATGTTGTTAAACAAGATTCTGTCAAAAATTTCATCTTTGGTACAAGCTTTTATTGCCGATTGTACTTTTCTGTATACCATCACAAACTACTCATCGAGACGATTCTAACGAGCCCAAACTCAACGGTTACGTCGGTTAAGTACTGAATTCCCATGGCCACCTTCTGTCTCCATCATCAGATCAGCTCTATGGTATCATAATATTGAATTGCATCCAAACTATACTTATACCCAAAATTTCAGCTCAATCGGTCACCGGGAAGTGAGTCAAATTTAACTTGCAAGATTTGATTACAGACAGACAGACAACGGGACAGGTGAAAGTAAATAAAAGCTTGTAAAAGTTTCTGCCAAAAATGTCATTTTTGGTACAAGCTTTTATTGCCGACTGTACTTTACTGTATACCATCATCCACTACTCATTGAGACGATTCTAACGAGCCCAAACTCAACGGGGTTACGTCGATTAAGTACTGAATTCCCATGGCCACCTTCCGTCTCCATCATGAGATCAGCTCGATAGTACCATAATATTGAATTGTCATCCAAACTATACTTTTACCCAAAATTTCAGCTCAATCGGTCACCGGGAAGTGGGTCAGATTTAACTTTCAAGATTTGATTACAGACAGACAGACAGACAACGGGACAGGTGAAACTAAATAAAAGCTTGTAAAAATTGCAGGGTCCATTTCAAGACATGCGACATAATGACATAATCCGCCGGTCTCTTGCCACCATCTATGTGCCTGCTTTTCTTGAGCCGCCGGGCATTCTCAGAGATGATGGCAAAAGACCTGATGGAGTGTCTCTGGTTCCGTGGAGTTTGGGACGGATGCTTGAGTGGGACGCTACCTGTGTAGACACGCTGGCACCGTCCCACTTCCAACGCACTAATTCTAAAGCGGGGGCAGCGGCGGAAAATACCGAAAATCTGTAACGCATTAAATATAGAGGCCTGCGCAGAGAGTACAACTTTGTACCATTTGGCGTCGAGACCCTCGGTCCGTGAGGTCCCAGTGTGCAAAAATTATTAGCTGAAATCGCGAAATGTCTGGTTGACGTAACGGTGACCGAAGAGCTGGCGGCTTTCTCGCGTAACGCATCAGCATTGCAATTTAGCGAGGAAATGCCGGCAGCATCCTCGGTACAATGCCTCGGGCCTTTTATTGATTTAACTTAGTTTCAATTTAATTTAGTTAATGATAGTTATCTTGTACGAGTGTATACTTTACTGTATTTAATATATTAACTGTATTAGTTAAAGCAATGACACGTAGTTGCAGTATCCAAGATGGCTCGCGTTATTTGAGGTGCTGAAGAGTTGTTGTACCTACCGCCCTGTGCAACCCGAACTGAGCTCTCGCACTCGCATACTTTTTTTTTATACAACGACGTTGGCAAACAAGCTTACGGTCCGCCTGATGGTAAGCGGACACCGCAGCCTATAGACGCATGCATCTCCAAAGGAATAAAATGGGCGACCCTTGATGGCCTTGATATGTTTGAGGATTCGCCGTGGATACTTGTCAGAACGTAACGGATGTCTTATCCACAGCGATAAGTGACAAAATGTGAACCATTGCTACGCCCGCAGGTCGAATTAAATAAAAGGTAGTAAAAATACAAAAATTGTCATTAGTTTTTCTAGCTCCACGAAAGCTATGGCAGTTAGCTCGGCCGAAGTTACGAAACGGCGCCGTTACTATTTAGCCGGGTTCAAATGTTAAATACCTAACCTAACTGCACTTTTTGCGCGCCGCGATGCACTTACTTTATTATTGTTATTAGTTTCGGGGGCTTTTGGGCGGAAGCTAAATATGTCTGTCTGTGCATTCAATGTATATATTCGAGTGTGTAATGTGTTTAGAATAGGTAGTAGATAGGTACCTTTTTTTGCGTAGAACAGACCTCGTTGATCGTTTGATCGCATACGTACTTCCACCCTATATTCCCTCATGATGGTATAATTATGCTGGACCGCAAATATGATCATAATAATATAATATATGCTGTGGTTGGTACCCATGCCCCATAATTATAATTAAATACTTATAAGATGCTTTTAGACATTATATACACAATAAGTAGCTTAACACATTCACTGCCAAGAATCGCTGCGCGCTACGCTCGTAGCCGATCCCGTGGTTTCTTAGTATACAGCGGAAAGCGACTACGGCGTAGACACCTGCTAGGCGGGTTCCTGGTAGCGAAAGTGTTAACACATTCACTGCTAAGATTCGCTGCGCGCTACGCTCGTAGCCGATCCCGTGGTTTCTTAGTATACAGCGGAAAGCGACTACGGCGTAGACACCTGCTAGGCGGGTTCCTGGTAGCGAAAGTGTTAACACATTCACTGCTAAGATTCGCTGCGCGCTACGCTCGTAGCCGATCCCGTGGTTTTCCTCGTATACAGCGAAAAGCGACTACGGCGTAGACACCTGCTAGGCGGGTTCCTGGTAGCGAAAGTGTTAACACATTCACTGCCAAGAATCGCTACGCGCTACGCTCGTAGCCGATCCCGTGGTTTTCCTCGTATACAGCGGAAAGCGACTACGGCGTAGACACCTGCTAGGCGGGTTCCTGGTAGCGAAAGTGTTAACACATTCACTGCTAAGATTCGCTGCGCGCTACGCTCGTAGCCGATCCCGTGGTTTTCCTCGTATACAGCGAAAAGCGACTACGGCGTAGACACCTGCTAGGCGTGTTCCTGGTAGCGAAAGTGTTAACACATTCACTGCCAAGAATCGCTACGCGCTACGCTCGAAGCCGATCCCGTGGTTTTCCTCGTATACAGCGAAAAGCGACTACGGCGTAGACACCTGCTAGGCGTGTTCCTGGTAGCGAAAGTGTTAACACATTCACTGCCAAGTCACGTCACACGTCACAAGTCACACGTTCACTGTCAGTCTTCTACGTGGAGGCGTAGTGATCGGACATGTCCTTATGGCGTCCTCGCGCGCCGATTTAAATTAACCAAAATCGATAGACCTCTGTGTTACTACACTCCCGTACTTTATTCGTGTCTTATAAAAGTGGTCAATATTCTAATCGGTCCCTCCTTGTCGCACCTGAGGGACAGGATCATAAGGTGCTCCCCTAGGGGGTTTGCTGCGTGAGACAGCAATATCGGCTACAATCTGCTAGGATTGCTACGAAAATCGTAGCACTCATCTCGTCCGCTACAAATAGCCTTCATTACCTATATACAATGGATTGTATGAAATGTAAGAAGGTGTTGGCGAAAAGGGGATCGCACTTCGTGTGCCAGGGCCCGTGCCAAGGCACTTTCCATAGAACCTGCGTTAAAGGACTGGCGGCAGATATGAAGGCGGGCCGAGACCGGAGATGCTGCAACAATTGTGAGGAAGATGAATCTGGAGATGAGGAGGAACAGGAGGAAAACCAAGATGTTGATAAGATACTCAAGGTTATTTTAAAAAAGGTCAGTGTCCTCCCTGGGCTAGAAAAACAATTAAGTGCAATAAAACAAAGCATTAGCGTCCTCTCGGATAAGTATGACACACTGCTGGCCGAACATGAGCAGTCGAAGGAGAAGATAAGTAAGCTAGAAAAAATGGCTGCCAGCACCAATAGCAAATGTGTATACTTGGAGAAGCAGAACATGGTGCTTGAACAAAAGATACAGGAATTTGAGCAGGCTTCTCGGAAACATAATATTGAGATAGTGGGCATCGAGCAGTTACCGGGCGAAAATTTAATGGACATAGTCGCTACGATAGGCAACAAGATTGATGTGACCTGCGCGGAGATCGAGTCAGCGAGACGCACTCACCCACCACGATCTGGACCGAACGCCAAGCCGGCACCAATCATCGTCGCGTTCAAGAGCTCGGGGACGGCGGCGCGCGACCAGTGGCTCGCGCAGCGGCGTCGGCTGGCGGACCTGACCAGCGCCGCGATCACTGGCGGATCCATGACCACCAAGGTCTACCTAAATGAAGACTTGAACAAGTCTACTAGGGTGCTGCTATGGAACGTGAAGAAACAGCTGTATGGTATTTTTAAGTATATCTGGGTGGTGAACGGTAAAATCCTGGTGAAGAAGGTCGACGGCGGCAATTCCACATGGGTAAGATCGGAGAATGATTTAAATGAGCTAAAGAAAGCTAAGTAATACCTATTTAAGCTCATTATAATATAATACCATGACTAAAGTGTTTATTCCTATAACTTAAAATTCACAGCCATAAATAGTATCGACTGTATTGATAACCAGTCCATAGTCAATTTTGTTTCCGTAGATAACTTAAGAGAATTTACAAACTCATTTAGTGGAAATAAAGATTTAAATTTAGTTCATGTCAATATCCGTTCAATTAAAAAACATTTCAATGAGTTATTGGTAGCATTAGATAGCCACTTGAACACATTAGATGTATTAGTAATAACAGAAGCAAATATAAATTATTCAGACTTGTCATTTTATGATATTAAAGGATTCAATGTCAATGTAGTGACTCGCGAAGGGAGGCGGGGGGGCGGCGTGCTGGTGTACTCGCGCGCCGGGATGGCGGCCGCGCCCGTGCCCGCGCATGCGCGCTGCTTTGCTACGGCGGAGTGCGTTTCCATAACCATAGAATGCAACCACGAATCTATCTGCATAATATCTATTTACAGACCTCCAAAAATACAGAATCAAGATAGAAAAATACAATTTATAAGTGAATTACATTCTTTATTACACTCTTTACCTCCTAATTCTAAAGTAGTCTTATGTGGTGATATCAATTTAAATACCTTGGATATAACTAATAATCATGTAATTGCATACGAAAGTGTGTTATCGGAATTTGGATTTATTAACTGCATAAATAGCGTTACAAGACGAGAAATATTAAATGAAGCTGTTGTAGAATCTTGTTTGGATCATATATATATTAGAGGACTCAGCAATAGTATTAATTCAGCTGTAATCAAACACAAAATCTCTGATCACTATTTTATCTCGGTAGCGATAGCGTGGAAACACACTTCGTCGAGCGCGCCGTGTACAGCGCCGCCTGTCGGGCGAAGTCCGCAGCGCAGCGACGGCGCAGGGCCGACCGCGCCCGCGCGCCGCGTCCTTAACAACCGATTAGTCAGAGAAAAATTATTAGCTACTAACTTTGAGGAACTGTTATCCATTGAATGCCCCAGCGAACTGTATAAAGCGTTCTGTAACCTATTTATAAATATATACACCGACTGTTATAAGATCGTAAAAGTGAGCAAAAAAAGAGATAATAAAGGATGGATTAATACTAAGCTAAAATTTATGATTAAAGAGAGAGATAGATTATTTGAAATATGGAGTTACGAACCAAATAATATGTTAAAGCGCATTACATATACAAAATATAGAAATAAGTGTTTTAAACTAATATCTAAGGCTAAAAGTGATTATGATAAGAAGAGTATATTAGACTGTAACAAAAATATTAAGAAAATATGGGACAAAATCAATACTATGTTAGGAAATGACAAAAAGTCGTTGGATTCAGTGATACTTAATAATATGAAAACACAAGGTAGTACAAAGAATATATGCAATGGGTTTGCGGAAACTTTTTCTAGTGAAATTGATCTCATTAAACATAGGTGTAGTGATAAATGGTTGGAGAGAACAGAATATGTAAAAGAGTCGGACATATGTATGCGGTGGCAACCGGTGAGAAGTAAAAATATGATGCGAATAATTAATAGTATGAGCTCTAAGAAGTCTCCCGGTTGCGATCACATACGCATGTGTGACTTGAAAACCGTATCTGATATAGTAAGTCCTATCTTAGCTAAATTAGTTAATATGTCAGTTAGTCAGTCTTGTTTCCCAGAAGGTCTTAAACAAGCAATAATTCGTCCAATTCATAAAAAAGGTGACTTTAAATCATACTCCAACTATAGGCCTATTGCGATACTGTCTAGCATAGACAAAGTAATTGAAAAGTGCATTGTTAATCAATTAGGATCCTATTTACAAAAGAATAATATATTAAACAAGTGTCAACATGGTTTTCAAAAGGGCAAAAGTACAAGCACGTTACTATCAAATTTACTAATGAAATTAATGGTTATTTAGCAGATAAAAAAGTAGTCGTAGCTGTATTTTTCGATTTTCGGAAAGCATTTGATACCCTGGAGACAAATACACTTATCGATGCCATGAGGGAGTGCGGGGTGGGCGAGCCACTGAGCCGGTGGTTCAGTGACTATCTCACTGCGCGTTCCTACCGCGTGAAGGTGGGGTCGACACTGGGCGACGAGCGGGGGGTGCGGTGCGGAGTGCCGCAGGGTTCGGGATGCGGCCCGGTGTGCTACTTGTTGCACGTGAACAGCCTGTGCGGCGTGCTGCGGTACTGTTCTCCGCACATGTTCGCCGACGACCTGTGCGTGCTGAGAGCCGGCGCCGCCCCCGACCTAGCCAGTACCTACCGTTCCGTGCAGCAAGATGTCGACGCCGTTGTCAAGTGGTCGCACGATAATGGTATATCGATATGGTTTTAAATGCAGATAAAACCAAATTGCTAATTTTACACTCACCTTATCTAATCCCTTCCTGTTCGCCAGAGCTTACAATAATTACGCATGATTTCTCCTGTTTCCACAATAGTCTAGTTTCATGCCATTGTAAGCCAATTGAGCGTGTTAAATGCATGACTTACCTTGGCATGAAAATAGATGAAAACTTTTCATGGTCATCTCATATAGAGTATATATGTGCTAAGTTAAGAGTCCTACTTGGTAGATTTTACCACCTAAGCTTTAGAGTTCCATTAAGCACCCTAAAATGTATCTATATATCACTAGTGGAATCGATTATAGGTTACTCCCTGGATTGCTATGGCCTCACCTTTAAAACGAATTTGGAAAAAGTTGAAAAATTGCAAATTAGATTTCTCAAACTATTAGTAAACAATAAAACTAAAAATAAATATAAAAATGATTATTATCAGTTATTCAAAGTATGTAAAATTCTTCCGGCAACACTTAGACATAAGTACTTAATTTTAGTCAATCAGCACGGCAATCAAGAAAGTAACTTATCTCAAATGAGCCAAACATATGGCACCAGATCCGTAGCTGCAGGTAAGTATGCCGTTCTCAGAGTAAGCAATTACTATGGGGACAGGCGCATCGAAAAACGTTTACCATATTTGCTTAACGCTTTACCTGCGGCTATTAGACAAGAGAAAAACAAAAATAAATTTAAAAGAGCCCTGTTGAAACACTATCTCGATAGTATATAAATACCTAAATACCAAATATCTTATATCTAGTTACCTATCCACTTTATACAACATCATTTAAAGCTGTTCTTACTTCTTAAGACTTTACTAATTATATAGACTGATTAGGACTTTGCCACTTTATATAGACTCATTATCATTAAGACTAGCTCAAATTATATAGACTCTTGGATCCCACAGTCAAACTGTGCAAACAGTTTTGTGGGACGTTGTATTTAGTTTTAAGTCATTGTACAGTGCTTTACTGAAATAATAAATAATAATAATAAATAATAATAAGAATCGCTGCGCGCTACGCTCGTAGCCGATCCCGTGGTTTTCCTCGTATACAGCGAAAAGCGACTACGGCGTAGACACCTGCTAGGCGGGTTCCTGGTAGCGAAAGTGTTAACACGTTCACTGCCAAGAATCACGACGCGCTACGCTCGTAGCAGATTCCGTTTTGTTCCTCGTATGTAGCGGAAAGCGCGAGGCGGGCTCCTGGCAGTGAAAGTGTTAAGATCAAGGTACCTAATTCCTAATTCATAATGGTATTTGTGGCAGTGGGCGGGGCACATAGCACGTAGAACCGATGGCCGTTGGGGCGGAAAGGT
The DNA here is from genome assembly GCA_947049275.1 of Epinotia bilunana. Lineage (NCBI taxonomy): Eukaryota > Metazoa > Arthropoda > Insecta > Lepidoptera > Tortricidae > Epinotia > Epinotia bilunana. The sequence continues at coordinate 3,494,545 of OX346275.1, read as the reverse complement.
TCTCGAGTGGCGACCACGTACCGGAAGGCGCAGCGTGGGTAGGCCCCCCACAAGGTGGACTGATGACCTGGCATAGGTTGCTGGGGTCCGCTGGATGCGGGTGGCGCAGGACCGGTCACTTTGGCACTCTTTGGGGAAGGCCTATGTCCAGCAGTGGACGTCTTTCGGCTGATATGATGATGAATGGTATTTGACAACAATAAAAATTTATAATATTAATACTCAACAAACAGAACTCACGAAAATACTCTGAACAAACGAACAGAACTCACGAAAATATCAAGCTACAAGTAATTTTTGCTATCACGTTCACTGCAGGGAACTGCGCCGTAGGTGCTTTCCGCTACCTAGCGGGGAAACCACGGGATCGGCTAGGCGATTGTTGGCAGTGAATATGTTAAAAGATTTTTATATGATGGCACGGGTATCCTCACTGCACGCGAGATAAACTACCCGCATCTTTCTAAATATTAGAAAGAGATAGCCTTGTGCTAGCCGTGGTGGTATGTATGATATTTCTTGACCGTATCGTGGGTGCAGCGGCGACGTCAGCGCTGCGCCCTCCGCCGCAAATTTATAATTTCGCACAATTACCCGCCCGAGACATCGTCGACCACAGACCTAGGAAAGCTTAGATCTCACAGGTATAACCTTTTAACACCCGACGCAAAAAGACGGGTGTTATAAGATTGACGTGTCTGTGTGTCTGCTGTCCACGGCATTGTAGCTCCTGAACGAATGGGCCGATTTTAATGCGGTTTTTTTGTCGAAAATGATCGAGATGGTTCTTAGTTATGTTTCAACAAAATCGGTTCGGCTGGTTTTGAGATATCGAACTTTGAAATGAAAATGTCGGGGGTTTTTCAACTTTTCGCAGTTGTTAATTATGTGTATTTAAATGCAGAGGTTTTGGTTCGAGACTTTCTTCTCTGTGGACGGTAAAGCCTAGTTTTTGGTTGGACCCTTTATCGGGATAAGCGGCGTCTCCTTTTAAATATTATTAAACAAATGAACTAGCCCCATCGTAACCTCAATAAGGCTTGTGTTATAGGTACTAGACGACGATATAATATATATAATAATAGCCCGAATGCTTTACACACAACCAACAACAGTTAACAAATCTTCGTGCTCATCACACAAATATTCTCCCTTACCGGGATTCGAAACTAGGACCGTCACACTAAGACACACTAGGTGAAATATATGTAGGTCGTCAAACCTTTATTCCTATCTCTTCCTAGGAATAAACATGACATAAATCATCGTCATTCTCAGGGCTCAGCCACGAGGTTAAGCGGCGGCGACAGAGGCAAGCACCGCTGCACCACATATCAGAGCGAAAGGCCACGCTCTGATCTCTCACTCCCGCGTCTACACCCACCACCACGATGACCGGACCTGCGCGATGTAATCCAGCGGGCTCCCGCGATCTTCACCAGGTCCCGTATCATGGTCGGCCTTATCACGCGATAAGTGACAAGATAGAGCGTCCGCCTCGTTATATTGAACGGTGTCAGCCAGTGACGGACACTCTATTTTGTCACTTATCGTGTGATAAGGCCGTCCATGTTACTGGGTTTGATCTCTCACTCCCGCGTCTATACCGCTGGACATCGGTCTTCCCCAAAGAGTACCGCAACGACCGGACCTGCGCGATGCAATCCAGCGGACTCCCGCGATCTTCATCAGGTCATCAGTCCACCTTGCATGTAGATAGTTCCAGTTATTAAAAAACCGGCCAAGTGTATGTCGAGCCACGCGCAGTGTAGGGTTCCGTATTTGCCTGTCTGTCTTAGTTACACACGTGCGGTGCGGTTGCGTCGGCCGAATTTGTACGAAAATTGGCCATTCAAGAACACATTAAGTTGGTCGACTATTACTCGGTAATAGTAAATGATAGTATTCCTTTTAAATTCATTATATGTACTACTACCACATCTCCAGTAGTAGCCATTTAGCCGGCAGGGAAAGGGGGGAGGGACACATGACTCCAACAAAAATTAGGGCTTTAAAGCCCAATATCTCGCAAAGGAATCATTGATTTGAAAAATGGTTTAAGAGAACCAATAATATTTTTGAACGAGCTATCCAACGATATCTCACACCATGGGTTTGACGAGAAAAAAAAATTACATCCCCGCTTTAGGTGCTAAATAAAAATAAAAAAAAAACAAGATTTTATTGTACTGTTTTCTCAGCGTGATTGATTTATATACCCATGCCGAAACACAGTTTTCTAGTAGTAATGGTTACTAAGCTAAGCCGAAGACGGACGGACAGACGGACATGGCGAAACTATTATATAAAGGTTCCTTGTTCACTACGGAACCCCAAAAACCCTGCCGTGTCTGCGAGTTTCCTTCGGCCACGTACCAGGACAGCATCGGCGGCAGGAGCTGCGGCAGACAAATAAATTCAGCCGCGATAAGCGCGGTATAAATCAGGCGGGAAAAAGGGTCATGTGTTTGTGAGACTCCGGCTATGATGTCATTGCCGTAAGGTTTATTTGTCTATTGTAGAGTTAGTTTTTAAGATTAAATTTAACAGTGTCCGTGGTTCCCCCAGAATTTTAGTTGAACCCTTTTTACAAACTTTTACCGGCAGGAGCCCGTAGGTGCTTTCCGCTACTTAGCGAGAAAACCACGGGATCGGCTTGGAGCGTAGCGCGTAGCGATTCTTGGCAGTAAATGTGTCTTGCACTGTTCGAATTATTCGTTACTAGCTTCCGCCCGCGACGATATTTGAATCCAGGTTATAAAATATATTGGTGCAAAATTTCATCTAAATCGGTTGAGCCGTTTAAGCGTGATTGAGTAACAAACATCCAAACATCTAAACATCCAAACTTTCGCATTTATAATATTACTAGCTTCCGCCCGTGACTTTGTCTGCGTGGACTCGGGATAAAAACTATCCTATATTTTAATCCAGGCTATAAACTCTATCTTCATGCAAAATTTCATTCAAATCGGTTCAGCCGTTTAAGCGTGATTGAGTAACAAACATCCAAACATCAAAACTTTCGTATTTATAATATTAGTAGGATAGTAGGATTCTAGGATGGAACGCGATCGTTAAAAATTTGCAAATTTTCTGCGACTTGCTGGTGAGCTGGAATTTGGTATACTTATGTAAGTTAGGTGACAATGCATTATAATGGTACCCTATGCTGATCTGATGATGCAGATAGAAAGTCGGCCGGTTACCTGGAACTACCAAACTACACAAGACAATCCCATCGTCTACAAAAGGTTCCCGTTTGCACATCCTAAATTAAATTCGGGAAGCGCCATAAGTGAAACAATTGAAAGTAATTCGGTATGTTACATAAGCTGTGTCTACAAAAATCAGAGCGGAGCCGCGGCGGCGGGCTGTATTAGATTTACTACTGCCTGATTGTTCGCAGGGTAGCTATGAATAGAGAGACCAAATATGGGATATATTCATTTATTGTCCCCGAGCGGTAAGGCACGCGATTTTCAATCTGGATGTCGCGTGCGTAGCGGGAGCTTTGAAAGAAAGAAAGAAAGAAAGCCTCTTTAGCTGTCAAATCCCATACAAATTGAGGGTAAAACGCAAACGCGATCGTAACGTTTTGTTTCGGTAAAACTTATACTAGAGCCTCAGTTGCGATCAGAAACTAATACTTTCTTGTACGAAACTAGTCCCATCGTACACTTTTTGCTCTGGTACGAAACTAGGGTCAGTGATGCTTACAGTACTCAATTTAGAATGTTTTTATCGAGTAGCTCTTTGGTGAAAGTAAACATCGTGAAAACACCGTTTTAATCCCAGACAAGTGTATAGTTTTCTAGTTTTCTGGTTTAGAAAGTCAGACGGCTTTCGTAATACAGTGTCTACGCCAAATTTTGGGATTAGATGCCCGCTCCTCCTGTCTCGTTCGACAATCTTATTAGCGTATCTATGATGAACTCAAAAACAGTCTAGTGTCTTACAAAATAGATTTAAATTTTAGGGGTTCGCGGTCAGGGTTTCCTGTTATTATTATTATTGAACACTCATTTTAACACCGCTTTTAAAGGCCGGTCATTTGATAGGCATGCGTGGGGATACAGATCCAACACATAGAGGCCCTTGGAAAAGTTTAATGTTTTATAGCATAGTACACCTGCTTGAACCCATTTACGGGTAGGTCCACCGGTATCACCATATCAGCCGAAAGACGTCCACTGCTGGACATAGGCCTCCCACAAAGAGTGCCAAAGTGACCGGTCCTGCGCCACCCGCATCCAGCGGACCCCAGCAACCTATGCCAGGTCATCAGTCCACCTTGTGGGGGGGCCTGGCCTACCCACGCCGCGCCTCGCCACTCGCCACTCGAGTACCTTTCCACCGCAACGGCCATCGGTTCTACGTGTTGCGGCTTGCAACACCGAAGCGAAGATCGCGCCCAATTAGATGACGGCATCCCGCGCATGCGCGCACAGCAGCGCCGAAGTTTATAAATAGCGCCACGCGGTCCACCATCTTCCCTTTTTTGCATTATATCCACATAAAGCACACGCGCGTCGCATATGTACATTATACTTACTGACCTTATTGTTCAAACTAGAGTAAACTATAAAATGGTAAAACTCAGTTTTATTAAAATATAACCTATGTCCCAGACACTACGTGCTATGTGCACCGGTAGATACTCGTGAATCGGTCCCAGCAGGCGTTTTGGGGCTATTGTAGGTTAAGTAGAGTAATGAGCTGAATGAAATTTTGATGACAAATGAATGGGCTGTTGCAAGAGTTCGGACACCAGCCACAGTTCCTCATGCTCGAGGTATGGCTTAACCGCAAACTTCCAAGTGGCGTAATTCTCCCGATCAGCTAATTTTTCTATTTGAAGATTGTGTGACGTCATTTTTCCCGTGCCCTTTTTATTCTCCAGAATTTACTTCTCAGTAATAATTCGACTACTAGTAGGCAAGGGACGGCCCATAACCTGACGGAAATAACACGCAAACTAGCAGAATAAACGCGAATATATTATAGAAGATAATATCGAGAACACGGAAAGCACAATTCAGTTGGATAGACAGATGACAATGAATTATTTTAAAACCTTGACACATTAAGTCATCTAGCTAATAAGCTGACAATATTAAGCAAGGAGTATGTTTATACTATTCCAACACACGGGCTAGGCCCTGAAAGCGCCGTCGTAAAGACGGCCAGGGGCAACATCGGTGTGAGCAGCTCAGGGGTGTCGAGAGGTGGTGCTGCGCTTTCTCCGTGACTACTAACGGCGTTATGCCCTTTAAGAATCCGCAGTGAGCTCGATTCTCAATTCAAACGTAGTTACGCTCTCATTTTAAAACTACGTATTGGATTGTAACGAAACTTGCCATGTACAATGAGAGAGGTATATCCAGGTCTGTAATTCGTTTATGTAGCTTCAGATACCATAGAAAAAAAACACGGCCAATTTAAGTTTTTCATACGAAACTTGTTTTCGCTGTATTTCTTTTGTTTTATAAACTGGAACCATATAAACTAATTACAGACATAGATATACCTCATGTCATTGTATATGCAAAGTTTCGTTACAATCCAACACATAGTTTTAAAATGAGAACGAAACTCCGTTTGTACGGGAAGCTGAAATTCGGCCGAGCTTACTGCGGACTCTTAACACTGGAGTATAATACCCCTGGAGTATATAGCTCTGGCGACTCCTCTGTAGACGGCCAATGAAGGCAAGCCAGAGCTGAGAGCCCCTTGGGGTTCCACTCCGACCGACGAAGACACGCCGGAGACGGAGGTCCTGACCGGCTCTCGGGAGCACTCGGGCCAGTGGGGTCGTTACTCCCCGACAGCTCGTCACAATCTGTTTATTATTATTATGTACTTATCTCCGATTTAATTTCACGGGGCGAGCCCCGGTCATTTGGAAGGAGTGCGTGGGGATACAGATCCAACACGTAGAGGCCCTTTGGAGACGAAGTTTAATGTGATGTAATGCACCTGTAGATAGCCGTGAACCGGTCCCAATGGGCGTTGTGGCTATCGTAGATGAAATAGATAAAGAACTGGGTCTATGGTGATGAGATATGGGTGGATTATGAAACTGGGCTATTGCAAAGAGGTCCGGACATCTGCTATATAATTGTAGACAAAGTCATCAAGGCTGGCGTTGACTATTATTGTTATTATTACACTCACCGGCAATAAATTTGGAAATGCATTTAATTATTTCAAACATAATTTTCTGCCGGTGAGTATATTTATATTATATTCTCGTTTCATATTAAATCAAAAAAACGTAAATATGTAACTAATACATTTGTATAACACACCAGTAATTTGTCCGTTTTCGTTATTTTTGGGTTGTTCTCATACCCCGAACCATATGATTAGTTTCCTTTTGACCTAAAGCTTGATGGTAGAGAATGCCTTATGACATTAAATTCGGCTTTTGTGTTTGTGCCTTGTTAGTGTGCAATAAGGTTTAAATAAATAAATAAATATTTAATATATGAAACGTCAATGGCTGTCTCTGCCTCTTCAACTACTCTGCGCCTTGCACCCGCGTCACATATACTTCTGATAATATAAGTTCACATAAATTATGGCGGCATACAGCTAGGCTAATGAACTAGCTCCGAGCGGGAAACTGCATTATACGTATAGGATATGTTGTATAATATACAGTCAGTTTACAGTGTATAAAGTCCACTTTATACTACTTAACCTTTTCAATCAGAATGAAAGATTATGTTCGTGACACTAATGAGCAGATTAGAAAAACAAAAGAAAACGTCAATCTATGCTGTAGCTCGACAGCCTAACTCTGTCCTCGTTTGTTTCGTTAAGAGGTATAATGGAACCTAATATTATACTCGGGTCATTGTCAGTCAGTAAAACCATCAGCTTATGTTTATAATATAATATGTTTTTATCGCATAGAATTATAGAAGAGGCGACGCCGTTGTTACGAATTCAGAGTTCAACCAAAAATTAGGCTTTAAAGCCCTTAACTTTGGCAATGTCCACCGAAAAGACGCGAACCTAAATCTGACAATGACCCACTCGTAAACATAATGTTCTAGTACATACGTTAATGTTTGCTGAATCCCATCATCAGATCTCTGACCTGGGGCCGTAGACAAGGTTACAATCGACAAGCGCTAACGCCAATAGAAAATAATAAAATGTAGGGGAATGACAGATGCCGACGAAACACTTTTCGTTAACATCTGTCATTCCCATACATTTTATTAGTTCTCTATTGGCGTTAGCGCTTGTCGATTGTAACCTTGTCTACGCCCCCTCACCCCGTATCATGGTCGGCCTTATCACGCGATAAGTGACAAGACAGAGCGTCCGTCTCGTTCTATTGAACGGTGTCAGCCAGTGACAGACGCTCTATCTTGTCACATATCGTGTGATAAGGCCGTCCATGCTACGGGGTCTCACAGAATTGTGTGTTTCGATAAAAAAAAATCCCGCGTTCGTCTCTAGCTACCAACACGACGAAGGAAACAAAGGGTAACGCTCTAGTGACTCTGGACTGACTCAGGAATCGCAAGTGTCCACAGGCGACGGTGTCTGGTTACCATCAGGCAGACCGTATGCGTGTTTATACATCGTATAGGATATGTTGTATAATATACTGTCGGTTTACAGTGTACAAAGTCCACTTTATACTACTTAACCTTTTTAATCAGAATAAAACATTTTGTTCGTGACACTAATGAGCAGACTAGAAAAACAAAAGAAAACGTCAATCTATGCTACTTATAGCTCGACAGCCTAACTCTGTCCTCGCCTGCGGCGCGCGGGTGCAGGGGTATGACGATAACGGGCCGCACACCGCGTAGGCGAGGACTCGGTTAAACGCTCTACCTAATCGTATACTTGTCAATGTAGACAATAGCGTTACCCCTGTTACCTATTTTACCCCCAATTTAAATAACCGCTAAGAGGCCTATCTGTTTCTAAAAACAAAGTGTTAACACTTTCACTGCCAGGAACCCGCCTAGCGGGCGCCTACGCCGTAGTCGCTTTCCGCTACATACGAGGAAAACCACGGGATCGGCTACGAGCGTAGCGCGTAGCGATTCTTGGCAGTGGAAGTGTTAAATATCAAAATGATATTTCGTACATAAGGTTTTTGAAAAAACCCTGTGGTACAAACGACAACACTGTTAACTGACCATCCTGTGTTTATATAGAACCTTATTACAATGCACTTAACCCATTCAGGGCCCATGACGACACATATGAGTCAGACAGCCGTGGTCGCTGTCCGCTACATACGAGGAAAACCACGGGATCGGCTACGAGCGTAGCGCGTAGCGATTCTGGGCCCTGAATGTGTTAAGGTGCACCGATGGTCAGTTAGCTGTGTTGTCGATAGTACGAGCCGGGATTGACCCACGACCTCCAAATAGGCATGATGCCTCATGTTCCAATTGATAACGTAGTGATGCTAAATGGATAGTAAACCATCCAATTATCGTAATAAACTTTATATATTATAAAATATAATTAAAATCGTAATAAGTTTCTGTCAAAAAATTCATTTTTGGTACGAGCTTTTATTGCCTACTGTACTTTTCTGTATACCATCATCAACTGCTCATTGAGACGATTCTAACGAGCCCAAAACTCGATGGGGTTATGTGGTTTTATTACGGAGTTCCTATGGCCACCTTCTGTCTCCATTATCAGATCAGCTCGATGGTACCATAATATTGAATTGTCATCCAAACTATACTTATACCCAAAATTTCAGCTCAATCGGTCACCGGGAAGTGGACCAAATTTAACTTGTAAGATTTGACGGACAACTTAATTACATACATACATACTTTTATACTTACATACGAACAAGTCAAGTTAATATAAAGCTTGTAAAAAGAAGAACCTTGAAAGTTTAGAAAAAATACGCATTTTTTTTATTGTCCAAGAGTAAATTTAAAGCTACCAATAGAATCCTTACGCTTTTATAGAAACAAAATTGTATGACAACTATGTACTTAAACGCAGTATTTCGCGAGTGAAACAACAATTTACCTGATTTTCCATACAACGATACATGTACTTTGTACTAACAAATGACGGTTGTGACGTCATACCTATCTGTCTATCAGTATGAAGCGTTTTGCGCTGCCGCCAGCGAGGACAATCTCTGTCTCTTAGTCATGATCCCTATTGAAAGTCCCGTGCCTTACCGCCCGGCTACAGTCTACCATAGATAACTAATTAACGTAATTAAACTGTACGTAAACATTGTAAATAATACTGATAGTCGGGACCGTTAAAAACCGCTGCTAAATGTCTATGGCCATTGCCGGCCATAAAACGATATGGCAATATTGCTAGTTCGTTTATTGGTGGCTCGAATATTGCTACTGATACTGAAACCGCCATAGGCTAGCGGAAAGTATGGACTCACATTTTGAAACAAACATTTTTGGGCCATTGCCTAGTTTTCTATCACCATCATTAACCTAAGAGCCGGGCTCTTGTCGGTGGAGTAATCGCCACTCTGTTCTTCTCTCTGCTACTGTTTTGAGCTCTTAATAAAATAAAATAAAAGTGGACTGTCTTACACAAATCGACCTAGTCCCAAACTAAGCAAAGCTTGTACTATGGGTACTAGACGACGATATATAAATAAATACTTAAATACAAAGAAAACATCCATGACTCAGGAACAAATATTCGTGCTCATCACACAAATAAATGCCCTTACCGGGATTCGAACCCAGGACCTCTTGCTTCGTAGGCAGGGTCACTACCAACTAGGCTACAGAGGTCTTCGTGATACGACATTACATTAACTTTCTCTTTAGCTTGGTCCATAAACGCACGTTGGTTTTCTATACACATGTCAAATTGTTTCATGTATTGTTGCTCAAGTTTAGGTTGTTGTCAAATGCAAAAATTTGTCGCTTAATAGGGAAGTTTTTTTTTTTTTAATGATATAGGAGGCAAACGAGCAGTCGAATCACCTGATGGTAAGCGATAATCGACGCCCATGGACACTTACAACACCAGAAGAGTTAGTATGTATAGCTAGCAGCTCGCGACTCACGGTGCGAACTCTCCGCTGGCGTTCCCCAGGGAGGTGTGCTTTCTCCATTATTGTTCTCTGTTTTTATAAATAGTATCACCGAATCCCTAACTACATCATATCACCTTTACGCAGATGACCTACAGATTTATGCAGCGGCTACTGTGGATGAGATCTCCTCATTAATCTCGGAAGTCAATCGAAACCTTGAGTCGATACGCTGCTGGGCGTGTAAGTTTGGTTTACAAATTAATGCAAAGAAATCGCAAGCGATTGTTATTGGTAGTCCTTACTATGTAAATAAGCTCTCAGAGGTGGTGGTGCCTGACATTATTTTTGATGGAATTTCTATTCCTTTTTCCTCTACTGTCAGGAACTTGGGTATCACCATGGATCAGACGCTTTCTTGGTCACCCCATATAGCTGAGGTGAGTCAGAGGATCTTTAGATCCCTTCCCTCCCTAAGGCGTCTCCAGAATTTCCTTCCTCTTCGTACCAAGTTGACGCTTACTCAATCTCTTTTCCTTCCTCTTCTGGACTATTGCAATATTGCGTTTCTGGACCTCAACGAGGAGCTGCTTGATAGGCTGGAGCGCCTGCAAAATGTATGTATCAGATATATTTTTGGTCTACGCAAGTATGATCATATCTCTGAATTCCGTTCCAAGCTTCGATGGTTACCGATTCGCCGGCGCAGGCACGTGCATACTCGTGTTCTGTCATTACTTTTCAACACACTGTTCAGCCCTACTTCCCCTCCTTATCTTTCTGAGCGGTTTAACTATATGGCAGACGGCAGTGGCCACCGCTTGCGGTCGAGTGCTAACCTTACTCTTGCTGTACCGTCTAGAAAGACGCGAACATACTCCAGATCTTTTACCGCGCACGCTGTTAATTTGTGGAATGAGTTGCCTTTGTCGCTGAGACAGTCGCGGTCTGTTGCGTCACTTAAGATGAATTTAAAGAAGTTGTGGCTTTCCAATGACTTGTGAATTGGTTGAATATAGTATTTATTTATTTATTGTATATTTGCGATATATATAGTGTGTATTATATTTTATACTGTATATTTATATATGTATTGGCATGTTTTTATTTGTCTAGAATTAATACCTATTAGGTTTTGTTTTCATTTTCTCTGTGTTTTTGTACACGGTATAAGTTTGCCTATCTCGGTCTACCTACCTTCCTCTCAATTGCTCAAAGGTTAGCTGGAAGAGATCCCTTATAGGGATAAGAACGCCTTTGTACTTTGATCTTTTGTGTGACATGTATATTCTTTAACCTATTATTGTGTACGATAAAGTGCTTACATAAATACATACAAGAGTGAACGAACTGACCGTGGACCCCTAGCAATCATGTCACGGACCCCTAAGGGGTCCCCACACTTTAAGAAACCCTGCCTTACAGGGAAATATAATGATGAAATGGATAGATTTTGATTTAAGGCTCGCTAGGCCAGGACGCTCGACTACGTTTTAAAACGGCATGCTGCAATAAAATGAAACTATATAGACAGTGGGATCCACCGTGTCTAAAGTGGCCGTCAATAGAATTTGCTAATATAGAACATACAGGGTGGATACATACATACATACTCACAATAGGTACTTTTTATATGAAATTACCATTTCGGGAGAAAACGTTTTCCACTAACTTAATCTTAACAAATCACTTTGATTTTGATGTCGATCGCTTCAAAATAATAATATCTAGGTTTATTGGTTTCGCTTTAAAAACAAACCATTTTTAGGTGTCTATGCACCATTTTCGAAATGTTGAACTTTAATTGCCAGGAACCGACCTAGTGGGCGCCTACGACGTAGTCGCCTTCCCCTACTTAGCGGTAAAACCACGGGATTGCCTACGAGCGTAGCGCGTAGCGATTCTTGGCAGTGAATGTGTTAACCCATTCAGGGCCAAGAATCGCTACGCGCTACGCTCGTAGCCGATCCCGTGGTTTTCCTCGTATATAGCGGAAAGCGACTACGGCGGTCTGACGCATATGTGTCGTCATGGGCCCTGAATGTGTTAACGTTGCGTAAAAATATAGGTGCATGCAGCTTAAAAGTTTCGTAATTATTTTAAGTTTACTTATTTTAAGTAGTTTAAGTACTATCATTGTAATCCCCCCACAAGGTGGACTGATGACCTGGTAAAAGTTGCTGGAGTCCGCTGGATACGGGTGGCGCAGGACCGGTCACTGTGGTACTCTTTGGGGGAGGCCTATGTCCAGCTGTGGACCTCTTTCGGCTGATATGATGATGATGATGAAAACAAGGTACAACCCTTTAATTCAGAACGCTCGTAGATTTTGGCTTGTAAGAGTGCAAATGCAGCCCATATATAACGTGGTAACTTCCACGTTATATTGAAACGAAACAAAAATATTTAATAATTTGTTTCGTTAAGAGGTATAATGGAACCCACACAAAAAGATATACATAGATCACGCAAATGCATGTACTTCGCGTGTCCGAATTCGGTCTCCGAGTTGGCACTCCGACTTACAATCCGCGTGCGTCTGTCGTGGTAGCCGGTTGTCCGTGAATATTAAGAAAATGCCTTATTGCAGAAACGATTTTGCGCGGACAATGGGAATTCACATCACTAATTCGCCCGTGTGACGTCACGGGCGAATGTTTTCATACAGATTGAGGTGTTTAAGTTATCTGGTGTATATCTATATCTGTGATGGAACCTAATATTATACTCGTAATCATAATGTTCTAGTATATACGTTAATGTCTGCAGCATCTCATCATCAGATGTCAGACCTGACAGACATCTCTAGCTACCAACACGAAGGAAACAAATGGTCGGTAACGATCTAGTGACTCTTCTGGAATCGCAAGCGTCCACAGGCGACGGTGTCTGGTTACCATCAGGCAGACCGTATGCTTGTTTGTCACCGTCGTAGTATAAAGAAAAAGTAGAACCTAGTCCATAAGTAGCAGGTCGCTGACCACCGCGCCATAAAGTGCGACGCGAATTAAAAAGAGTTACGATTGCCTCGGGCCGCGCCGGGTGCAGTACTTATGCAATATACAGGGTGATTGTACACGAATATACAGGCTGTACAATAGTGACACAAAATATATACTTGAGTATTTGCTCTGCACCCATTTTTTTTATATCTCCGAAATGAAGTCCGCCATTTGTAAATTATTTTGTTTTGTGCAACCCGCGTAGAAACGTCGTAAATAGATATATATCGTTTTAAACCTATGTTTTTTTAAATGTTTACATCGTGCAAAAATATCAAGTTATTATATGAATAAATAAACTATATTTAAACATTTTAAAGTAGGTAGAAAATATACACACTCCAAAAATACTAACCTCGTTTGTATGGGATACAACATGAAGCGCGCGTAATTCTATAAAATAATATTCTATAAAAAAAAAACTGTAGACAGAACTGGTACCTACTTTTGAAAGTCGGTTGCATATACTGCGTGGAACGGAACGATGGACTTTCCCGCAAGAGGGGGATTATTGAGCGCTAGTACGTCACATTTTCCAGATAAACTATTTTTTTTGACGCGATTTTTTTTTTACATTTGTATGGAGCGTTGGCTGACTGGAGCGACGAGCTCCATACAAATGTAAAAAAAAAATCGTGTCAACAAAAATAGTTTATCTGGAAAATGTGACGTACTAGCGCTCAATAATCCCCCTCTTGCGGGAAAGTCCATCGTTCCGTCCCACGCTGTATATTTATAATTACTATTTATAGATTTGAAGACCGCACGGCGTAGCCTATCGTAGAGGTCTACGCCGAAGCGGGATCGTAGCGAGCGTAGCTAGGATCTCGTAGCACAGGGACTAAGTATTTCTCGCGCTCATCGTATGGCCATTTTACTTTATCACATGTTTCAGTGTAATAAACTAATAAAACATCGTGAGGAAACCGGTCTAAAGGTGGTTTTCCACCGGCGAGGCGAGGCGGGGCGTGGATGGGCGAGAATTGAAATTCGTATGGGAATTACTACCTATTTGCACTGAGCGCGCGCGCCAAAACCACCTTAATCCCAACAAGGTAAGATGGCAGTCGCTTTCGTAAAACTGCTGATTACGCGTAAAACTGCAATTTGGTGCTTGTTCACGCCAAATTCTGGTGAGGTAGGGCACAGCGAAATGTCATCCCGCTCGAATGTGAAACAGCCCAACTGGGGACGTACCTCCGCCTTGCAGAAGACCACAGCCATAATAACACTACCTACTAATTGCTCTGTAGCAGTGTAGTGTTCCTGAAGGTGAGCAAGGTCGCCAGAGCTCCCGAGGATGCGTTGTGTTGAGAGCGAGGGAATTTGTTCCTTCAGCTGTCAACACGGCCATGTTACTCCTTTGGAGTTGCATGCGTCTATAGGCTGCGGTGTCCGTTTACCATCAGGCGGGCCGTATGCTTGTTTGCCACCGTCGTTGTATAAAACACTTGGGATTAGGGCCCCGGGCCTCTACAGGTATTCTACCGAGAAAAAAGGCACTAGTTTTACAAAAGACACTGCCATCTGACCTTCCAACTTTGGGGTAAACTGGACCCTGTTGGATCGGCTTCCTCACGACGTTTCCTTTCTTCGGAAAGCTACTGTTAAAGTGATATTTCATACATACAACGTTTCATACGTGCCGCGGCCGCTGCAGGAGACCATCGCGTGTGCTGACTTCTGGCCGATGGGTGTCGTGTTCCGGCAGTTCCGGGGCAACCTACCGAATTCTACACCGGACTTGACGACGCAACGGAGCCACACTGTTTCGTCGCTTAAATAATAATTCGTTTTTAGGGTTCCGTACCTCAAAAGGAAAAAACGGAACCCTTATAGGATCACTCGTGTGTCTGTCTGTCCGTCCTTCACAGCCTATTTTCTCCGAAACTGCTGAAACAATTACGTTAAAATTTGGTACACATATGTAAGTTTGTGACCCAAAGAGGAACATGTAACGAAAACAAATGAATTTTAAACATGGGGGCCACTTTTGGGAGGAAATGAGAAAATTAAAAAATTAAGTTTTGCATATACTATCGTGTTACATATCAAATGAAAGAGCTCATTGTGTGCATCTAAAATATTTTGTTTTTGTAATTTTAAAATAATTAGTTTAGAAATTATTTAAGAAAATAGCCAAAAAATGACCATTCCCCCCCTTCATCTCCGAAACTACTCTAGTCTAACATTTTGAAAAAAATACACAAAATAGTTCTTTACCTACAGATGACAGGAAATCCTATTAGAAATGTGCAGTCAAGCGTGAGTCGGACTTAATACGGCATTTGACAAAAATCAAATCAGCTTATTTTTATGAAAATCTTGTGATGTACGGAACCCTTTCAACGCGTGTCCGACTCGCACTTGGCCGGTTTTTAATTTCATAATTGTATGTATGTTAGTATTTAAGGTATTTGTAACTATGGGCCTTAGATGCCTTAAATAAATGCTTTATTATTATAAGTTTTTATTATCTGCCGGTTCGAACCCAAAACCTCCTTGAAAGTTGGCTACAGTGGCTGATTTTACTACCATTTGATTACCTAATATATCAGTGTACGCGAGTATGAGACTTTCGGAGATCTTTTTATTATTTCTGGAATAATTTCAAAATGTTTATTAGACGACTTCCTAACTTGGCGGGACGGGGACGATAATGCACTTTGACATTTATATTTCGTACATATTTTTCCAACCTCCACCACCAGATTTAAAGCCACGCTAGGCTACAGTGGCTTCCAGAGTATTACACTTGACTGTATCCACGAAAAATGGTGTCGACTGTACGATGCAAGATTCCGCTGTGGGCCGCGGTGGGCTATGAAAGTGCTAACTCGCCGCTTACATCAAATGATAATCCTCGAGCGCAAACCTAGCAACAACTAGACCGTACCTGAGTTTACAGGAAATATGTGGCGACCTCGTACCGGCTGGCGCGTGGACCCAAGGCAGACTGATGCCCTGGTAAAGGTCGCGGGAGTCCGCTGGATGCGGGTGGCGCAGGACCGGTGATTGTGGCTCTTTGGGGGAGGCCTACGTCCAGCAGTGGACGTCTTTCGGCTGATATGATGATGAAGAATGCATTATTATTATTCTTATTTTTCCATATCTCAGGACCATGGGCTCCCGGAGTTTTGGGAGGCATACGTGGGACCGAAGCCAACAGCGCAGAGGCCCTTCAAAACAAATATAATATAAAGCGAGGGACACACATGGCGGATACCATCTCCGAGCGCACAACATGATACACCCGGTGATGGTCCCCGCCAGGTGCAAAGACTACGATGGATACTAAGGTCATGGGTTATTGGCTTGAATGGTGGGTGGTCTGGAAAATGGGTTATGGGAGGAGACTAGCGGAAACCTGCCGTGACAATTAGTCTCAAAATTGTGAAAAGGCAGGCGGTGACTCGCCAACTCGTTAAGTGGGCCCCACAAACAGTCGCACGCACAGTGCGACAATGGAGCAACACGTCTGAGCGGCTGTGAGGTTATCGAGAGGTGAGTCTGCGGTGCGCCGGTAATCCGTTCAAGGGTTACGTTCCCTAGTAGCATTTTAAGTTGGCCCCACGTTGGGCCATTGATCACCGAGTTGGCCCAACGAAATGCCAACGAAAATGCTGCTAGGGTTATGAAATTTTACACTTCCAACCTGGAGCACAGGTTCTGCTCTTGCGACTCCACTCTGGCCGGCCGGTTAAGGCAAGCACAGAGGCGAGGGCCAGATCACTCGGGCCCTCTGGAGGTTAGAGGTCCGCGGTGTCGCCACTCACCGTCAGCTCGCCACAAGCTGCCCCCGCGGGCTATTATTATTATTATTATCATCGTGTGATATTGTAGGTCTTTATATGCCGCTTCGACCAGGCCCCTATTTCACCAACTTGACAATTGTCACCTGACACTGACAATTCGCCATGCATTGCTTGTTGTAGAAGTCAAGGTGGTTGCTAGTTTACTTGTGGATCCAGCAATGTACGGAGAATTGTCGTTATCAGGTGACAATTGTTGAGTTGATGAAATAGGGGCCTGGAAGTGATCTTTTGTGGCAGCCTTTTGTTTTAGATTTCACCGTTAAGGCCCGTTGCCTCTAAGAAATTCCAGATTCTTTGGGCGGTGATATGTTGTACCTCTTCTGGGTTCACGATGTGCCGCCCTAGGTAGATACTTCTTTTGTGCATGAGTGTTTCGCAGGAGCAGAGAATATGCAATGCTGTTTCCTCTGTCTCCTCGCAGAACCTGCAAGTTGCGTCCTGTTTCATGCCCATTTGAAACAGGTGCTTGTTTAATTTGCAATGAAGAATGCCTGGCAAATGTTTGAGGTAAATAATGTAAATATTGGGGACTTCACATACACATTTGAATGGGCCCGTGCTGAGCCAACGTGGGGTCTACTGCCCATTCCTTTTATCCATGAGAGTACGGTAAACTTAAGTGGCAGTGGGCGGGACACATTGCACGTAGAACCGATGGCCGTTGGGGCGGAAAGTTTCTCGAGTGGCGACCACGTACCGGAAGACGCAGCGTGGGTAGGCCCCCCACAAGGTGGACTGATGACCTGGTAAAGGTCGCGGGAGTCCGCTGGATGCGGGTGGCGCAGGACCCGTCATTGTGGCACTCTTTGGGTAGACCTATGTCCAGCAGTGGACGTCTTTCGGCTGATATGATGAGAGTATGCCTGTGCCCAACAGTGGAACGTATATAAGTTGATGACAATGATGAATGTAAATATTTTTGAACCAAGATATTAATTAGGAAGATGTTAAATTATCCCGGATGAAGCGCAATCATCTCGAGCCACGAATGTTTATCTTGGTACGGAAACATCTTGGTGACGGTCTGCAACAGGAACCTCATTAGAAGGTTCCTGTTGCTAGTCTTTATTTCCATGTAGTTTTATCGTGACTTTATCTCAGAATAGCCGTTTTGATATAATTGTGTAAGATAAATAAATCCTTGGCGAAAATATTTTATGATCAAAAAATGTTGACGACAGGGTTCGCCTAGTGGGTATATAGTGCCTACGAAGCTGACGGTCGGTCAAATCCAGATAAGACCAACCTTTTGAATATTTGTGTTTGAATCTTGGATCTTTTTTTATGGATTTAAGTATTTATATCTTTTACGATATCCTTAAGAACTACATATTTTTATAAAGGATCAAGATGTCTGTATAAGTCTAAATGAAATTGAGCACATTAAAGATTCAACAACGCGGGGCTCATCTAATAACCGTTACATAGAATGATTTACTTTAAAAACAAAGTTTTAACCGACTTCAATTTAGTACTCCGCTAAGCTACGAGAACATTTCCACATTTATTTTCCAATTTACCACATGAACTGATTTCCGACAGCAAATGCGTTGATTATTAGGGAAAAAAACTCATTCGCTGTATGTGGCCCGATAATATTTGAGGACTTCCGTCGATTCCACAAGGATCACCTTTGGCACTTCATTAGTTGCTATTTCAACGGA
This sequence comes from Epinotia bilunana, assembly GCA_947049275.1. NCBI lineage: Eukaryota > Metazoa > Arthropoda > Insecta > Lepidoptera > Tortricidae > Epinotia > Epinotia bilunana. The sequence continues at coordinate 3,476,040 of OX346275.1, read as the reverse complement.
ATCTTATCAGAATCTGTGACGTAAATTTGTACTTTTAAGTACATAATTGAGGAATTCCATAAGTCATCTGTGGTCTTCATCATCAATTCCACTCCACCAAATTTATGATTTCCGGGTGTAAATACACGAGTTAAAATAGAAAATACCAAAATCACTACACGCGTGCCTAATATAATTGAAGAGTTCCCTCAATTCCTCATGGATCCCAACATCCAATTGAATTTTCGAAAAAAATGGGACCCACCTGGAACTACCTACTTACAAACAAAAAAAATAATTTACGAATCGGCTCATCAATGACGGAGTTCTGAGGTAACAAGCATTAAAAAAAAAACAAAAAAAAAACAACCGAATTGAGAACCTTCTCCCTTTTTTTGAAGTCGCAAGCATTTATTGGGTACGCGGCGTCTGTTTATCATCAGGCAGCCCGTAGGTATACTTGTTTGTCACCGCCGTCGTAAAAAAAAGACCAGCATGTCCTATAATATATCTTAAGTGTAAGACTCGTACGTACGAGGGACGGCTGAAAAGAAATCTACCTAAGTATGAAACAAAAGACTGTCATCTATGATTTTTTTTTATTTTTCATATAGTCCCCTGCTAGTGAAATACACTTATTACATTTGTCAAATATTGACATTAACCCATGAAAAAAAAATCTTTCGGCTTCTCGTCAAAAAAGTCACTAACTGCAGCCTTCATTTCGTCATCGGTCAGAAATCGTCTTCCTCGGAGATCTTTTTTGAGGTGTCTAAATAAAAAATAGTCGCATGGGGCTAGGTCTGGACTGTAAGGTGGATGGTTAACGGCATCGAACCCTAATTCCTTCATGGTAAGCGTCGTTGTGCGGGCGGTATGCACAGGTGCATTATCGTGTAAAATCAGGATCCCTTTGCTAAGTTTACCCCTCCTCTTTTCTTTTATCGCGTCTCGTAACTGATGCAGTAAGCTGGAATAATATTCAGCATTCATTATCCTTTTTTTTGGTAAATAATCTATTAGTAAAATTCCTTCTGTATCCCAAAATACGGTAGCCATAAGTTTGCCTGCCGACGGCCTGACCTTAAACTTCCGAGGAGGCTTCTCATCCTTGAATTTCCACTGCAAAGACTCTTGTTTGCTTTCGGGGTCCCACTGTCGAATCCAGGTCTCATCACACGTCACCATTTTAGAAACAATTTCTTGCTCATTACCTCGACTCATTTCCAAAAACTCCTCACAACATTTGACGCGTCGGTCCTTGTCAAACGCCGTTAACATTCTGGGGACCCAACGTGCACTCACCTTGGACATATTCAGATGCACATGAATTATCTCATTGACTCTTTCTTTACTGATGCCCACATCTCTAGCAATCTCCCACTGCTTCACTCGTCGGTCTTCTAAAATTATTTTTTTAACTTTGGCTACATTTTCGTTCGTAACGGCAGAAACCGGCCTTCCACTACGAGCGTCATCTTCCAAGCTCTCACGACCGAGTTTAAATTGTTTAGACCAAAACTTTATAGTAAATTCGGAAGGGCACGAACTACCGAACACACACAACATACGTTCTCGGATCTGTGAGGGAGTATTTCTTTCTTTTGTTAGAAATTTAATCACTGCACGATGTTCAATTTTAGCAATATTCATTTTTTCAACCGATATGTCGCAAACATTCGAGAATTGTAGAAAAATGGAACAGAAAAAACAAATGAACGTCAAATAATTCAAAAAAAGAATAACCAAAGAACAAGAATGCATTTCAGCCAGTATCATTTTCGCATATTTTTTTAACCAAGGAGATTACTTTCCAGCCGCCCCTCGTAAATGAGCGTTTCTCAAAAAAAATGCCACTACATTTTTTCGGAGGTTTTCTGCAACTTTTATGTTATTTCTACTCAAAATCACGATGTCTTTCCATCCCAATAGGAGAAAAAAAGTGTCCCAAAATGTTCATACATTTTTGAACTTTCCTATTGTGTTACCACCATACAAAGTGTATGGTAAATGGTAACACAATAGGAAAAATATCTTTGGGACAGTTTTTTGTACCAGGGTCGAAAGAGCTCCTGATTCTGAGTGGAAATAGTTAACAAAAAAATCCTAGAAGTACAATTAATAATAGTGGCATTTTTTTTGAGAAACGCTCAAATACGTACGTGTCTCCTCTACTAGTTCCTAGTACAGGCTCCCGCGACGTTGCCCGTAATATAAATTCCTATCCAATATCCACAAATTTCCGCGGCGCATTTTAATGGCGCCGAGCAAATTGCAATCTTTTCGCCGTCGTTACTGACTCGCTTACGCGGTTTAAATTTTGATAGTTTAACTTTCCGAGGTTATGGGTACCATACCTTATACCCCAGTGTAGATTGTTGAATCTAAGAAGACGCGCTCCAATCTAAAGCGGCGATTACACTGCTTCGTTCGCCTTATGCGGTCGCCGAACTTGTTCCGAACTACTTCGGCCAAAGATTGTCGTCTTCACATTAGTCTGTCCGCCTACTGCGGTCACATTAAAATTTTTGTTTAATTGACAAATTGTAAAATGACAATCCGTAATCGGAGATACTATTTGCACTTTGACGAAACCTGCGCTGTGGATATTTAACTTTTTGGATGGTTTTTAGCTCTCAATAAATATTTGCTCGTATTTGCACTTTCTGTGTTGACATTTTGAATGTTATTTAATTTTTATTTCTTATTATTGACGATCGTGATAAGGATTCTTATAATTTTGACATTGTATGCGAATCTATATTGTAATTTTTATCTCGAAATAAATCTAATCTAATCTAATCTAATCTAATCATACGCGATTGCAGCTGTCGCTCACAGAATGCTGCCGACTGCTGTCGTCTTTGCACTGTCGCAGTCACGTTTTTTTTCAAACAAGCGTACGGCCCGCCTGATGGTAAGCGGACACCGCAGCCTATAGACGAATGCAACTCCAAAGGAGTAACATGGGCGTTGCCGGCTCTTGATATGTTTGCGGATTCGCCGTGTTGACAGCTGAAGGAACAAATTCCCTCGCTCTCAACACAACGCATCCTCGGGAGCTCTGGCGACCTTGCTCACCTCCAGGAACACAACACTGCTACAGAGCAAGTAGTAGTGTTATTATGGCTGTGGTCTTCTGCAAGGCGGAGGTACTTCCCCAGTTGGGCTGCTCCACATTCGAGCGGGATGAAATTTCGCTTTGCCTCATCAAAAACGACGTTGCATGCAGCAGCCGACAACGTAATAATAATAAAGCTGGACATTCGCCTAAGCCACATAAATAATCGAACGCGCGAGCGAATCGAACGAAGTTCTCCGTTTTAGCTTGGGCCAAAATTCTTTCGTATGTCCGGCTGTTCTCCTCTGCAGGTCGCATTTCTCAACCGATTCTCGTGAATTTTTGTGTCATTTTTTTTTTTTTTGATAGACTTGCGATGTTTACAGCTCATAGAGCCACTACTACTTACGTACAGAAGGCCAGTCTAACGAAACCGATGATTAGCAGCTAGAAAAAAAAAAACATGGTATTCCCTTATGGGCCTTGTTGCCTGACTCAAATAAATAAATAACGAATAGCACGTGCTCTTTCGCCTAGTTCATAGTCATTGTTATGGTGCAACGCTGACAGCTACGGTAGCCTAGTGGTTCAGGCATACGGCTGTCAAGCGGCGGTCGTGGGTTCGAATCCCGGCTTGTACATTGGTATATTATAGCTGCGGTCTTCTGTACATAAGTGACAGTGACGTGACAGTGACACTTAATTGCTCAAAGCTTAGCTGGAAGAGATCCCTGACGGATAGGGATATGTTCGCCTTTGTAGCTTAATCTAATACATCATGTTTATGTTTTAACCTGTTTTGGGTACAATAAAGTGCTTACGTACATATCACACATACACGCATCAGCGTTGTACCATCATTTATTTGACAAATACATTTACGTGAGATTACAGTATAACCAATGCGTCACGAAACTAAAAACAACAAATAATACTATTTAGGCGACGAAACGGCGTGGCCCCGTTGCATCGTCATCTCCGGTGTAGGATTCGGCAGATTGCCCCGGAACCGTCGAAACACGACACCCTTCGGCCAGAAGTCAGCACATGCGATGGTCTCCTGCAGCGGTCGCGGCACGCGCACCACAAACGAGCTGAAGTGCACATAGGGGCGCGAACGCAGCTGGAACACCCTCAGCGAGAAGCCGGTCTTCTGACGAACGTACTCCACCACATCATCAGCCCTGGCGGTGTAATGCAGGCGCGATACATATAGCGCCTTGCTCGGTGTGGCAACCCGCACATCATCAACCGCCTAGCGTTATTCCTGGTTGTGCCCTAAAGCACCCTAGGTCCGCTTTGAAATCTAATCCCAAGATTTGGCATAGGCACTAGTTCTACGAAAGCGACTGCCATTGCCATCTGACCTTCCAACCCAGAGGGAAAACTATAGACATTACTGGGATTAGACCGGTTTCCTCACGATGTGTCCTGCACTGAAACGCTAACGGTAAATATCAAATGACATTCCGTACATAAGTTCCGAAAAAGTCATTGGTACGAGCCGGGATTCGAACCTAAGACCGCCGTTAAAATATATACCTTCTGGAAATATATAGGCTATTTATTTAAGGGGCTCCCATACGCCAATGACCTTCAATCTAAATCCCTTCGTTTTCTACTAATAACGGCTTTAAGCAATATAGTATCCCATATTTACTTCAAAGTTCATTGTTTTCGAGATATTTGGAACTTATATATTTATCCTTTAAAGTTGAACAATTTTAGGCCAAGAAACTGGTTTTCTGGCCATAGGTTTTGTGTTAATTGGTATAAAATGAAAACCCTAGACCAGTTTTTAGAGACGTCACAGACGAACCCAAATATGTAGATTTCGTATATGTTAGATCTATCACGTCAATAGAGATACGAAATAAGTGTTTTTTTAGACAATGTTTAAAAAAAAACATACAAAATTAAGTATTCATTTCATTCCAAATCCGGTAGATCAAAATGGAGATAAAAGATTGAAGAACCGATAGCCGTTTGACTTATAATTCTATCTGTAGTGCAAAAGTAGGAGATACGATTCAAAACTTGTCAAAAATCGATGAAAACCTCGGGTAGCCCCTTAATATCCGACGGCTCCGCGCGGGTTCTCTATAATACCGGAGCGGAGCCACGCGGGCTGAAATATTATAAATGTTCCAATATTTGTGTGCTCACTTTCTTACATATATTTGATAGAATGCTAAGAGACTATTTCAATCTACTACGAATAGTTATAGTATATTTACAAAAACTAGTTTGAATATCCTATACCAAGGACGACGTATAGGTAATATACATCGTCCTTGCCTATTCTATTAAACGAGCAATATTTGTGTATATATTTGAAATCACGTTTTCGAAAACGGCTGTTAACGATTTCAATTAAATTTGGAATGTGGGGTTTTACGGGCGCGAAAAATCGATCTAGCTGGGTCTCATCTCTTGGAGAATTCGTTTTCTCCGTATTTTCATTTTCACCCTAGCAGAGCTCGATCGCCCAGGGACTATATGTGATAAACGAAAATAATGACCTACCATTGTGCATTGTGCGAACGTTCTACCAACTAAGTAGTATTTATAATAATTGACATACCTACACAAATACTTGTCATAGACACATGACATAAATACTTTCTGTCACTCGAACAGTCCATTTAGGCCAGATTAAGCAAATTCATATATAATACTTACATGACTTACCTACATCTCCCATGGTTACATACATTCCATAATATTTGCGTCTAAAAACCAGTCCCGGTCTTATCTCTTAAAAAATCAATTCCAATTTTAAAATATTAGTATTCAACTCAAAAAGTCCGCCTAAACCATTCGAATCGCACACATGCACACTACACGCGAACGCGACATTTATAAACGCGTCAGCTGAAACACGTAATTAAGCAAATTTGAACTTTAACACTAAGTCTATAAAGTCGAAAACGATTACCGCTTAAGCAATAAAATTAGGATATTTCAAAAGTCAAATACAACACTTGAAATAATCGATTCCCAATCTAAATACAACCTTAAGAATATTATCAGAAGGTTGAGAATCTCTTGTGTATTGGATACGGATATGTCATGCCTGTGTTCCGAATTTGAAAGAGCTTTCCGAGGCGAGCCGAACGCGTACCGATCGGGTCCGAGTGGCGCCGAGACGCAGCCACTGCCGCGAATGCATTACGACGTAGTGGCGTAGGGTTGACGACGCGGAAAAATCGACATTATTTTTCGCGAATTTTCTTCACATTTTATTTTTCATGAAATATCACTTCGATATCTTACTTAACGAAATAATAAATAACGATTTCGTTTTATGAACGTCTTTCAAGCAAGTGCTAAATTACATGAAATATCTAAAAGTTATGTTTTTAGATGCGTTGATATGAAAGTTCGTCTGGAATATGTGTTTACTTGTATTTAAATTATTTCCCTATTCTGCTAACTTAGATGGGTTTTGTCCCTTTTTCATAAACAATTGTAATTGAATATAAAAGGCATTTTGGCTAAAAGAGGTATGAATAAATGGATTTGTGTTTTTAGTACTTTCATTTTTCATTCAAATCCACGTTCTTATTCGTCCTCCCTCACACTTAACTCGATGGGTGAGAGTGAGACGCTGTTTTATAAATAGATTGAATACGAGCTATTATAAATACAACGAATTGTCACATAATACTGAACTAACCTGTAACAATATTGTATCAACATACAAATATTTAAAAAAAAACCTAATTATATTAATTTTACCATCCAATTACTCGCCCATAACTATAAATATTATAATACTGACCCTATTATAATACCAAGTGTACCCACATAATATGAAAAAAAATCCTAAATACATTATTAATTTCCTCCAATTAGCCGCAGCCACCAAAAATATGGAAACATTTCCCGCCTTGCAGCCCTGCGAGGGCGGGGCGTCCCGCTCGCCCCGTCAGTCCGCCGCGGCCCGCCGCGTAGGCAACACGCGATGCCTTAGCGTATTATGTTCCTCCCAGACCTCCCGCGAGCCTGTATGGTGGACGACGTAGCAACCTACCTTCAAGCGCCGTCCTCGGGACAGGTGGCTACATTTTAACAACAACATATGTAATTAACAATCATATTAACAGATGTTGTGGCTAAATGTCGCTTACGCGCCGCCGCCGTGGTATTTTTGACGCAGGGTGAAAAGTTTAGTGAATTTTGAATTTGAGTGTACAGTGATGTAAACAGATCGATGGCACGTTTACGCTAGACGGAAATCGCACGAGAAATTTATTTCCTAACCGCCAATGAAATAGTAAATAACGCAAAAGTAATAACAGGCGTGGTTCCGTTAGAAGCAGTCATACATCTATGAAGAAGCATCAGACTATCACAAAGCATTTTGGTGCATAAAAATATTCGAATCCCATAACAACAAAAAAGTTAATATTTCACAATAGGTACGTGATAAATAACCAAATTTATTCTACGTTAGTACAACCCTAATATAAACTAAACATTCGAAATGAAATTAAACGCGAAAAGAATTCCATTTTCAAAATCAAATGTTGATCAACATCTTTTTTATCCGCTACAAAACTATTCTATAACTGGCCAGTAACATTTCAGCCGAACGCGAACGCAGCCGAAAATAAATCTCAAAGCGTTTAAAACATTCCTCCGCAAATTTTCGAAATAAGAACTCTCTCTCTCAGTGTATTGTCAACGGAGCACGTGTTTAAAATGACGGATCAAATCGACTCACCGTATTCCAAAACAACCTACATTTACAAATGTTTATTATTATAAAAATAATAAATAAGGGAGTAAATAAAAGCTTAGATTTAAAGGATGGCTTGGTGGATGGTAAATCGATATGGTGTGGAGATGTAAGCGAACTGCAGAGGAAATACGGCATAGAGTAGCATAACGCCCATTCATGTCTGCAGCGCACGGCCACGTGATTCCATTTTTGAATTGTTTTTTTCAGACTAAGGTCAAGCATAGCTAGTCTGTGGTATAATGATTATCGACATGAAAGTTTTTAATGGTTCTTTGGACAATTGTGGATCACAGTTCTGCTAAAACGCAGCCGAAGGGGCTTTAGATATGGTAGCGAACTGCCAAACCTTACAAATATTTTGCGTAGTCTATGGTGGGAAGGGTGAATGATCCTTACCCCAAGTCTTTTTCTTATGAATTTTAATTTTGTGTTAAGCACATTAACGTCTACTAACGAAAATGATTTTCAATTTAATAGGAAACATTGCTATTTTCCGCGAAGCTCTAAAATTGCAAGTGCAAATCTTGGACGGAGGAATGAAAAACATCCCTTTAATTTAAAATATTTTTTTGAAAATTATGCCTAGGGTACCTCTGTAGTGTAAAGTATAAATGATTCCATAGACATTAATTTTATAATTGTTTGGATTTTGCTTAATTTGTTGGCGGAAGCTTTAGGAGTTAGTTGTATGAGCGTTTCTCAAAAAAAATGCCACTACATTTTTTCGGAGATTTTCTGCAACTTTTATGTTATTTCTACTCAAAATCACGATGTCTTTCCATCCCAATAGGAGAAAAAAAGTGTCCCAAAATTTTCATACATTTTTGAACTTTCCTATTGTGTTACCACCATACAAAGTGTATGGTAAATGGTAACACAATAGGAAAAATATCTTTGGGACAGTTTTTTGTCCTACCAGGGTCGAAAGAGCTCCTGATTCTGAGTGGAAATAGTTTAAAAAAAAATCCTAGAAGTACAATTAATAATAGTGGCATTTTTTTTGAGAAACGCTCGTATAAGGCTAAAAGGTAGTCTTATTGTAAAGAGTAAATTATTTTACTAATAAAATTTATTGGTCCGTTGGACTTTGGATTAACAGAGATATACCAACAGCGTATGTCTTCCATACGAAACTAAATTTTGAATAACGATAGTTTACGTATTGTACTTAGTTTTATAAAAAAAAAAAACAATTATTTAAGTTTATCGAGCAACTATGATTTTTATTCATTTTATGTTGTTATGATTTTTAACTATACTACTTACTTGCCTAGTCTGTGGTTTAGGGATAATAATGATTACCAATGATTTTTACATATTTTAATAATTGCCTGAAGTTTGGAGGATTAGTAATACGTCTTAGCGGCGCTTGTCCGCCTTTCAGACTTTGTAAAACATATTTTCAGATATAAAATATATCTTGAAATAGAAATACATTCACTATATCTTAAAAATAAATTTAACTAACAATTCCATTAGTTATATAAAGGTAGAGAGTGAAATTTAGGCGCGTTTTTATGAACACAATCTAAATTAGGTAGGCATAAACTTGAAAGATAAGATAACCTGTTAATTAATAATACGCATTTTAAATAAACAGATATCGAAATAGTATACATTACAAAACAGTAATGTAAGGAAAGATATTAACCTACTAAGAGAATGAAGAGAACTTCGTTAGAAAATGGCTCAAGGGAATTCTTCAAGAACATTACAAGATCAGATCAAACACGCGAACTCTTTTAGGTCTAATAGGTTTTTAGGGCTAATTTATTTATTTATTTAAGGACCACCAACGGATAACACATCTGAACAAGACATTTGGCTTTAATACAAACAACTAAGTAAGATGCTTAGCCACTTATAGGTGACCACAGATCGCACATGTGTCAAATAAAGAGTAACAAAACAAAAAAAAAACATATAAAATTACTTGAATGAAGATTCAGATTTTCAGATTAGTAAACATTGCCAAAAGTTTTAAGTAGGTAGGTACATTGAAATTTTCGCCTATAAAAAATGTAGACACTTTGTAAATTGGAGATGTTAAATATATTATATTGATTACTTTATGTAGATTCAATCAAGTAGTAAGTTACAGGAAATTAGAGGTACCCGAAGCTAACCGAGAAACAAATGGGTACATAGGTCTAATAGGTCAAGTTTTAGCATTCTTATCGTATGAATAGATAGTGTACTTAGTGTTAATATTTAAACTGTGCCATTATTTCTTGTTGAAGTTGTTATGAGTTTATTTTAGTTTCTTTTTAATTTTTTATTGACGTTACAATATGTGATTGTGTGTGACTTAAATTTAATTTCTTGTTAAAATTTTGTAGTGAAACTTGGTATACCACATAAGTGATTTGGTGTTAAACTGTAAATTTATGTGTGAATGAATAACAATAAATAAATAAATAAAAATAAATAAAATAAACAAATAAAAATAACACTGATTGAAAAAATAATTATGTAAAGTCAAGTGCATAAATATGTATCGATTTATTCCGATTTAAACCGTAATCCACTGACATAAGAGCGACGGGACATATATAAATAGTAAGTTGTATGCACCCATATTTTACACGTGACTGTTCGGTGTATTTATTTATAACTTTATCTTAAATATATACAACCTAAACCAACAATGAACACAACCCTCATTCAGCTTATTACAGGGCTAGTTCCCCTAATATTTTCAATCACTGAATCAATCAATCAATCACAAATGTATTTGTATAAACATGCCTACAAAATGATTTTACATAACAATAAAACCAACCTTGCTCTACCATTAAATGACGTACAAATGTTTTAAAATATGACATACATATTCTTATTAAAGCATTAAAAACTAAACGGACATGCAATGTTTTATTGAGTGTAGTTTTATTTATTACTAGCTTCTGCCCGCGACTCCGTCCGCGTGGAACTCGTTTATATCGTAGCTCGATACAAACTTTCATCCCCCATTTCACCCCCTCTGGGGATGATTTCCGGGATAAAAACCATCCTATGTCCTTCCCCGGCATTCAGACTATCTCCATACTAAATTTCATCTCAATCGGTTCAGCGGTTTAAGAGTGAAGAGGTAGTCAGACAGACAGACAGACAGACACACTTTCGCATTTATAATATTAGAATGGATTGAATTGTCTTTACACTTTCAACAACTACTCGTACCTATTTTGACTGTAACGTCTTTCTTATAAATATCCTCATGATATGATATGGTAATTTCGCAAACACATTTGTGCTAATTTATAAAAGGGTTTTAGCTTACCCCACAATTAATTCCAACCCTTACATTAAATTGACAAATTCACCTAAAGCGCACGAAAACATCTCTTGCAAGTCTAAACAGAATCTACTAACACACGTAACTACTCCTAATCTCCACCTTGCTCGCCTAAGATAAAGTTCAAAATCCAAAGAAACTCTCATAAGAGCTTGCATAAGTTATCCGAAATGCATTGAGCACAGTAACATCTCTAACTTCTAAATAAGACCTTATGCGGAGTTAATAAAGTTGAGAATGCAAGGAAGTGTTGTCGTTGATACGAGATTGCGTGGGTTATCTTAAATGCATAGAGAATTCAGGTCTCAGCTGCAATAGTCAGCAGAATGTTCGATTGTAGAATCGGGGACTTAAGTGCCGTGCTTATCTAAAAGGGGCTATGTCCTAAGGTGTCCCCTCATTTCACCGAATGCATGGTTTCGCCGAATTTTCGTTTCATCGATTTTCTGTTAACTTTTTAGGTACAGCTAGAAAGCAATTCTGTATAACCCATTAGGTTACGTTAGTTTTGTTTTATAACATTCCTGAAAAGTTTACTGATTCTGAAAAAAAAGTTCTATAAAATGAAAATTCTGTGAATCATACATTCGATCGAACAATTGGCGGTAAAACAAAATACAACCCCTAAAGTGTCTAATTTGAGTTATTTTATCTCTGAAAAATGGTATTCACATGACGTTCAGCTTGAAAATAGTGTAATGAAAAATACTATATTCCCTAACAAAAAATGTCATTTTTAACTACTTAACGAATGCAGGTATTCTCAAGGGTATTTACAATACCTGTAAAGTGATGAGCTGTATAAATAATAGTGTACTAAAATTATTCTCATTTCAACTCAAAATAAAAATAACCCACTTAAAAAATCTTAAATACTGTCAATATTGAAGTTTCCGGATCTTTTGTAGCTTATCAGAATATCTATAAGCCTATAGATATCAGAACATCCTAAAATCGAATTCTCACGAAAGAAAACATATACAAAGTGTAACAAAAATGGGGTATGAACCGATCAAGGGCTTAACAGGTATCGTGTTCTGATAAGAAAAAACAGAAAAAAATTTTTTTTTGACGCGATTATTTTTTTATGGAGCTTGTTGCCCCAGTCGCTCATAACCAAGGTAAAAAAAAATCGTGTCAATTTTTTTTTTTCTGCTTTTTCTTATCAGAACACGATACCTGTTGAGCCCTTGATCGGTTCACACTCCATTTTTGGTACACCCTGTATTGTTATACATTTAATGCTAACCTAGAATTTGGTTCGAGGCGAAAAAGTGTACCTTTAAACATTTACATAAATAATGTAATTTTATAAGTGTCATAACCAATTTCCTTAAAAGGCGTCAGTAAATATCCAAGCTCCCTACAATATCAATATTCCTGAAGTGACCCCAAAAGACCGCCATATCAGCGCCTTCGCTCCATAAAACGCTGGAACAAATAAAAAAAACAACATCTAGTCTATTTCGAAGAACAAAGCCGGTACATCTGCGAACGGCCGAGTCAGCCAGTCGACTCGAGCGAAACAAATGAGCGCTGACTGAAGAAAACCGAACGATTCGGTTCAGTAATTTGGATATCGTACAGCTGTAGGTCTTGATTGCATTACAGCATTTGACAACAGTAATAGTAGATTGTTGCAGAGGCCAGGAAAATAATTTGCTGGCCAAGTGGATTATAGACTATTACTATAAGGAATATAACAGCATGATAAAAAATAATTATTTTAACATTATCTACATATTACTACTACTACTTACGAAAATATCTTAAAAATATCAAGGTACAACTTATTTGCAAGTTTAAAGATTTTAATTACTTCTTTTGATTTTTAAAACCGAAAAAAGGACTATTTATACACACACACACTTTATATTAACTAAGTGTAAAAAGTTGCTGATTTGACTGTTAATTCAAATACCGTTTTCTATTTTCTTAACACGGTGTAACAAAATCTCAAGTAAAAGAAATACGGCATATAACTAATATACCCTTCGTATTTGTTTACAATCAAGACGAATTTAAAAATAATTAAAACCTATATTAAAACTGTTTAGTTTAATATATAAATGCATTGTGTACATATACAAATTAAATAACAGCCCCCTTTCAGTAGTTAGTCCAATAAAACCTATGTGCCTACACGTTCACCACTGTAACTGAAGTCCTCAGGGGAAATTACGTTACTTTTCGAAAAATCTACTGTAATTTTCCTATATACCATAAAATGTCTGCCTAACATACGTATAAAGCGTTACGCAATCGATCAGACGAATACGTATACAAATGGGCTTTAAGCTTTAACGTACTGAAAGAGGAACACTAAATGCTAGAATATGAAGAAGACCATCAATCTAGATTGTGAATCATATGAGTTCTAAATGCTTAACATTATGAAAACGAAAAGTATGAGCTATCAAAAAAACAAAATGGCTACAATCAGGTTTAAAAAAAATTAATAGTAAGAGCAAATATTTGAATGAATGAATAAAAACATTTATTTCAAAACCAGTTCCATATCGGTTAGTAACATTTTAACTTAACCTATTGTTAACATACAATTTCTTCTTTTTTAACTATGTTTAATACTAATTCCCAATAAATTATTAAATGATTAGGTTTATATAAAAAAAGTAAATTATTTAAAGTTAATTTTAATTATATTGTCGTCTAAGACGTTGGAAAGCCTAATTGAGCGTACTAGGTGATTTTCGATTTGTGTACCATTGTCACATAGTGTTTAAACAAAAAAACACACACACACAAACCAAGATATACACTGCCGAGTGATAAATTAAAACAAAGACATACACTGCCGAGTGATAGATTGAGATAAAAATGTGATAATTGAGAACTCTCCTTTATTTCGGCTGCGTTTCCACAAAAAACGTTGAAAAACCATAAAAATATTACATGAAAATCCTTATGTTATCTGGCCAGTTATTAGAAAAATAACAAGAGTAAAAACTAATGATAACGTTTTAATAAAAGGCGTACATTAAAAATAAACTTCTAAAATGGAATTCATACCCGTCGTCTGTACTCCGTGTCCATTACGATTTAGGTGTTTTCAAAGCAAGAGTGGACAGGCCATTGATGAACCAGTGAGCTTCATCTAGGGGCCTAGACGTCACTTACCATCAGGTGAGCTTAGGGCAGCGAATGGAAAAACTATTAGTCTATGTGGCGCGGCAAAATGGCCCCACAAAATGGGTGCCATTGTCATTGTGTGGGGTTTGGGGGCGGGGTGTCAAAACGATGCCAGGCAGCCGTTTAGATCGACCATGCGCATACCGGGTTTTAGGCAGGTGTTTGGGTAGAAATTTGTAAGAGCACGCATTCTATTTTTTCGTTCGCTGGATTAGGATCAATCACTGGTCCGTCCATACCAATATATACTTGAAAGTAAAACTGATATATGTATTGTGTCTTACACCAATACTAACTATTTATACTAAATGTGTGAATCACAAAATGTAATAACTGCACTAATTTAAACGAAACGTATAAAACTACACTGAAACATTAAAAAACGCTCGAAAACCATTTGAAAACGAATAAAATCTGGTTAGCGAATAAAGTGGTTGAAATCCGCAGAAAATCACAAACGACTCAAATAGTTGAACGATCAATGAAAACCACGAAAGTAAATCTAGTAAATAAAAGGTCTTTTATATTGCAAAACTGCGTTAACGGAATAGTTTTAATGAGTAAGAGCACATGAAATATGCTAAAATACCACCGCTAAGGCCATGTAGTTCACTTTCTTGACAACGGACTACAAAATAACTCAAAGATTTTAAATTGAGAACTTACGAATCCACAGTGAAAACAAGCGAAAATCGGAAACCGTTAGATCACTAGACGAATTCAAAATAAGAACAGTGAAAAAAAGTAAAAAAAAATGGCCAAGAATACCCGGCGGCAGTTGCCGCGCGCGCGCATCGATGTCTTACAATATACTCGATGTACCTCATGTCTTCTTTCTCACTTTTTCTTGCCACTCTCGGTGTTGAATGTTTTTCACTAACTGTTAATGTTGATATTTCTAATCCTACGTTAATGTTTACTATGGACTGGCTGATTTGAAACAAAAAGCTATAAGGAAGCACACACTAAGATTCCCGGAACAGCTGCCAACCTAAAAAATCAAATTTAATTGAAATCTGATCCGGGATCCTCACGTGTAGATACAGCCGACAAAAAGTTTTTAAAGCATAGTTCTCTGAGTTTTGTGGTCAGATCAGACTGTCTATAGCATTAGTCAAGTGCATATATTCAATTGCGATAATTACTTATTTTTACAGTATAAAAACCTAAAATTTACAAGGGCATGTGAATTTCGTGAGTATATGCGCTAAGACTTGTTATGTGAATCAAAATGTGTGTTGTCTATGGCGCCATTGCGCGTAAAATAAAAAAAAAACTGACGGTTGTTTATGTCACACGCTACGTTGAATATTGTCAAACTGTCGCTCAGATTTCATCAAGGAAAAGTTAAATTTAACTTTAGAATAGCCCACAAATAAGTTTAATAGATTTTATGTAGGTTATATTTTTATGGTCACTGGATATTTGAGGTTATGTTGTGTAAGCTTGTATCAGTTGGGCTGATTCTATTTTTAAAAGCCACTTTAACTGAAGTGATTCGGAATCGCTAAACGCAACATGAAATGTCAGATCGAGATTGAGTTTTTATCGGTGATAATTCAAAATGTTCGATTGCATATTGATTCACGTAACTTTTTTCGTTTTAATGTCTTAATGTTAGTTAATAAATTTGTAAGTGCATGATTCCCGAATGCACTGCCCCCAGGAATGTGTTGCACGTTTTTATTTTTTAATCTTTTTTTTAACAGAAGGCAAAGGTCCATTTGCGGGATTGGACTGATTTGATTTGCAGCAAGGCGAACGTCCGTCGGTTCGGAGTCTGAAAATTTAAAATACGGATAGTTATTGAAATTGGAACATCGATATTTAAAATTCGAACGTCGATAGCGTTTTGTTTTTCACGAGCGTATTGCGATATCGGAAGTAAGGACAGCGGGAAATATTTTTCTTTCACAGAAATACATAATCATTTGGTCGTTCACTTGACTTTCCCGATATTTTATTTATTACTTTGCCGACGGCATTTTTATCTATTTGTGCGGCTGATTATAAATGTAGTGAGTAGGTATTACATATTTAAATTCTTATTTAACACGGGTCTAACGAATTTACCTATATTTCTTACGTTTCGACACGGGTTGCATCTGTCATGGTCGTAGATGACTGTCGTCCCAGCAAGTTGTCAACGGAGATATGAGTACATAATTTCAATGTGTACAAAACGCGGGAGTTTTAAGTGTTATAAGGTATGTATACACTTTTTATAGATAACAAGAAATGTTGGAATATACATTTCGTTTAGTGTTGGAAGTGGAGTTTAAAAGGTATATTTGAGACAACGGTACATCTATTTATTATTTAATGTTAAATCGTTTTAGCAATTTTCTTCTGCGTACGAGATCCATTAGAGCCCAAGCAACGCCATGTGCGCTACGCCGTAGCATGTAGCAGCATTTTTGTGCCTTTTAGCCAAAATCGCTCGTAGATCTATGACTCATATATGGGCCTTGAATGGGTTAAGATGTGCGCTACGGCGTAGCAAATAGCTCTATTAACACATTCACCACCAGAAAACCACGGCATCGGCTACGACCGCGTAGCGAAGTGTTAAATAATAACTATCTATATAATCCAATATGTTACCACTGAAATATCAGCTGTATTATAATAGTAATTATCCTATACATATATTTAGACTACAACTAATCGTCGCAACTAATCGTTACAATATCCTCCACAACCTACTTATTGCCCGAGTGTCAAAACGTATGTAAACCGCTCAACAACCCCGATCCTTTGATCCCCGCTCCGAGCTCAGGCTTACCACAGTTGGGGGAAAGTTGGGCTTGATGTTCGACAGTTAAGATATAAACTTACTCAGCTACAAACAGTCTTAAAGTACAGTCGACTCAAGTCGACTCAGTAAGTCGTTTAAGACTATGTGGCTAGGTTTAGTTAGGTTATATCTTAACACTAGCACTTATTAGCTCAACAACGTTTTGGTTATCATCTTAAAACATATTGGAATAACATTTTTTTTGCGCATTAGGATCCGCCATAGATATATACCTAGATAGGTCGGAAGATAGTTTCTGTTGCTATAAGATATTAGAAAAAAATCGGCCAAGTGCGCGTCGGACCTAGGTTGGCACATAGACTCACGGGTAATTACATTTGCACGGCTATCACAAGATCGTCGTCGTCTCTTTCTAAGTGTTCTTATCACTAAGAGACGGTTAGTCTATCTCGCCGCGAGAAAGTTCGCATGCGTTTCGTGCTGTCCGTGCTGATTGGGGTAGGCACGTTGCATCAACTTAAGGCCTCCACCCACCGAACGCGTGTCGTGCGCGGCGCGTGTGCTTCGCGGGCCCGCGCAAGTTGTAAAGCATTGAAACTACACTTCAAACACACATCGAACGCGGTTCTAAAGTTACAACTCGGCAGCGCGGCCGCGTGCCCGCGCTGCTGCCGCGCTGCTGAGTGTGATAGAGATAGTGAGATACATATTAAATGTGTTGGTAGTGAGAGAGATATGACGCGCGGGCCCGCGCGGGCCTGCGCTGCACACGCGCTGCACACGCGTTGCTAATGCGTCGCTGACGCGGCGGTGTGAATATACCGCTTCAACCGCGCCCGACACGCGCCGCGCACGACACGCGTTCGGTGGGTGGAGGCCTTTATTACTACACACCGATCAACGTCAAATACTGCGCCGGCAGCTGTCATCCCATTGAAACTTGTCAAACTTTCCATACAATAAACATCTTAACGAACACCGCTTACAATCACAGACGGTTTGGTGGCAAACCACCAAGGTGCTGGACTGTACGATCTTTACTCTTTTCGCTCATCTATAACATCCATACAAACTAGTGTTGAGAGTTGAACAGTTAAATCTATCAGTTTGTTTCGTCAAGGACTTTCGTTGGTTTAATAACAGGGATTTAGAGATTTTTTTTTCAGTTTTTCCTTTATTTAAAATTTATAATTTCATTAGCAGGGTTACTGCTTAATGCAAAATTAATTTAGTATGGGGTGGCGCATCGTTACTGACGGTTTCTTAGAATAATTTGAGACGTTGGTGCCGTTAAGACGTCTAAGTCTTCAGTTAGATGTCACTATACGCCTCGCCATTTAGTGGCCGAGACAGATTGTTCCGATAGCTCAGTTGGTTAGTAGCAACGGGCCATGAATGCCTGTGGTCGCCGGTTCTAAAGCATTACATTTTGAAATTTTTCCTTTAATATTTACCTTACTAGCGGAGCAGAAGCTCGCGACTCCGTCCGCGTGGAACTCGTTTATATCGTAGCTCCATACAAACTTTTACCCCCACTTCAACCCCCTGGGGGGTGGTTTCCGGGATAAAAACTATCCTATATCCTTCCCCAGGACTCAAACTATCTCTATACCAAATTTCATCCAAATCGGTTTAGCGATTTAAGCGTGAAGAGGTAACAGACAGACAGACAGACAGACACACTTTCGCATTTATAATATTAGTATGTTCAACGTCCTACGTGTATATTCAACGTTTCATGCAATAAAAAAAATAAGTCCACGTTCAGGGTCCCGAGCCAATTGATACCGTCAGGTACTTACACAGATCTACTATCTCTCGGGGCAGCGTTGATGATATGAACTATGTTTTGATCCTCCATTTTCTGCGAAGAAATTCAAAGGTGTATGTGAAGTCCCCAACGTCCACTTGGTCAGTGTAAGGTTTAGAGACGCGATGCATTATCGATACAGGCGATTATGACAGGCAATGGCTAATGTCGCGTTACTTGTGTAATCGCTCTTGCTGGCCATTCCTCGCCCTTACTCCAGGCAAAATACGGTTTTGAAAAACATTAATTTATAATAGCGGTTTTTTTGTTGATTTCGTTTTAAAATGTTGTTTTAAGATGATATATTCAAGAATCCGGCAAACTATCCACCCGGAAGTAATTATGTGGATTTAAATGAAGCATGCATTGTCTTTTTTGTACGATTTATCTTGAATATTTTAGAGCAAATATAAATGAACCAAAATAAAGACAAAAATATTTATTAATATTTTTTCTCACTTTTCAGTAGCTAGTTAATTTATAATTTTTTTGATGTCTAAAATTTTGTCGGATTTTGTCGCTGGGTAACTATTTAATTGATAATATATCAGTTACACATAAAAAGTTAGCTATTATAAATTATTTCCAAAATTGTCATTTTTTCCATACAAGTTGTCAGTTCATTGACTGGACTACTGCTGCGGCCTGTGCTCACTGATGGAGATGATGCTATGGTATGGTTGCCTTCTAGCTAAAGCCTATTCTGTGTGATATGGAGCAGATGTCAAGGCCACAGATGGCCTGGCACCGCCTCAACGCAGTTTGGCACCCGGGCCTAACGTTTATATGTCACATTAAAACTTGCCGTTTTAGTTTTTACAGTTCCGTGGTGAGGTAACTAGAATGTTGGGGTACTAAGCCACAGTAGTTTTTACAGCGGTTAACTATTATTGCCTCCCACTTAAACAAGCCTCCAGCTAAACGATTTTTGACATCCTGTTAGACTCAAATCATGCCATCCCGCACGTGCTCTTTGGTCTATAAGTGAAAATGGCCTTACATCTAATATCTGACAGCTGTCATCCCTGTACAATTGATGTCATCATATATCATCGGTGACGTTTATTACGGCTGTCAAATATCGGCTGTTAAAAAAATCTTATTATAGTTAAGATTGTCGTGTTTTGTGTGGCACTGACAGACATATGTATATGTACATATTTAGTACCACTGTTCAGTGGTGTCAGCCACGTTCGTGTGAATTTGCCGTATTTGCACCTCGGAGGTGTACGGGTGAGTTTAGCTGAAGTGGCAAGCGGGACAGGCCTGTCTTAGGTAGCTTACTCAGACCCTTAGAGTACAGATTTCTACAGAGGAGCTATGTTAATAATAATACCTCGACCGAGCGAGATGGTAGTACACAGATGTCAGTAAGTGAGACAGAAAGGGATATATCATTCGTTGTCCTTGTCATAGTTCCACTTTTTTATTTGCCGCAGCCGAGTTAGTATGTAGTTGCGGCAAATAAACCATGACCCGCTCAAATTAAGTAGGTAAGTAAGTAGGTTGTTTATGGTAAGCCGTCAGCCATTATAAGGCTAGTTCTTAATTTGGCTGCATAAAAGCCTTTCCGTCAGTAGTCGGTACAGCTTCTCTGTAGATATCTTTAACTCTAGGCCTTTCTCACACGGGGCGACGGCAACGCAACTTAAACTGGTTGGCAATAAGTGTTGCCAACTGCGATGCAACTCAACCTCTCACACGGCGCGACTCAACTTGTCTGTTATTCGCTACGCGCTAAAGCGGCTCACCCCGCCGTTCATCCGTCACGAAAGTAGACCTCTACCTACGCTTGGTTACTACGCATCGCGGTGTCAAGATATATTTGTGGGTGAGCGTTGAGGTGAGCTTAAAACAAGTTACAGAATAGGGGGGCTTGTGACGATCAGTCTCGCGACGTTCACCGGGCAGACGTCCAAGGCCAAAGCAATGGAGTCAAGTGATGATGAACACATAATATTATATTTATTTTACCGGCACAGACGTACCGTAACAAGAGAAGATCCTGGACATATCATTCCAAGCCTTTTCTGTAACGTCTTTCCTTGAATACTCCTTTAGCGTATAATCATACAAGCAAGGATATTTTTCAACTTCCTGCACGAATCGTATGTTTTTTAACGGCTCCGACGACATGAAGCTCGCCAATTTCGCGCAAATTCCATGAAAAGTTGCGTCGGCAACGTGCGGGCGACCAGCCCCCCTATTCTGTAACTTGTTTTAAGCTCACCTCAACGCTCACCCACAAATATATCTTGACACCGCGATGCGTAGTAACCAAGCGTAGGTAGAGGTCTAGTTTCGTGATGGGTGAACGGCGGGGTGAGCCGCATTATCGCTTAGCGAATAACAGCCCAGCACTGCGAGTTGCGCGTTACTAGTTGCATCGCCGTCGCAAACTAGTTTTCGATAAGTTGCTTTGTGTGCAGAACGCCATTTAAATACATATGCCAACGGGTTTGGTCGCGTCACAGTTAACAACAAGTCTGTTTCGGGTTGCCCCGTGTGAGAGAGGCCTAAGCTGTGACCCAACGTGTAACAAAGAGGCCCTATTTTTAAAGCCCTTCCAAACATCAGGACCGACGAAAGACAACTTCAAACAAAATAACAAACGCACATTAATAACAAATTAGTTTTCACCGTAGGCGTGCTTTAGTCACAATTATTTTTAACTGTCAAATACACAATGACACTGACAGTGTGCGGTGTCAAGGCCGGTGGGCAGGGAAGATTGCCAGTTGTCAACTTGACTCGTTTTTATTTCGTTCTACAATTCGCTAAACTACACGAATAGGAACATTAATTTACTTGCTAGTATTATAATATTTATTATAAATGCGAACGTAAGGCGACAGTTTGTAGGTACTTTGATGTAAGCTTACTGCCACTATTCTGTAACTTGTTTTAACCTCACGTCACCTCCCTCACAAATCTGGGGGCACGGGAGTGCCCCCGCCAAGTCGAGCAAAACAGCGGCACGGCCGTACCATCCTTTAATCGATGCTGTTTAGGCCATTTTCGACCCCCTATAACTTCATTGATGGATAAAACTACATACATACATATATTCACGCCTTTATCCCTAAAAGGGGTAGGCAGAGCACATGAAACTTGCGTTCCAGTGCCACTTTTAGCATAAATGTGGGTATAAAAGATCGACAAAATGTGATATCGCAGGATGGATAAAACTAGAAGCCCGAATTTTCAGTTACCAAACTGACTGACTGACTGACCTATCATCAAAACTCTAAGGCACTTCTAGCAGACATAGAAGCTTCAAATTTAGAATACAGTTACCCTCTTATTCATAAAACTTAAAATGCCTCTGCTAAATAAAATGTGCTTTGTCCCTTTCTTACGAACAAAAATATCAAAGTGACAGATAAGGACAAACGAATTTTAACGCCATTTTAGTTAAAACAGGCTTGTAGGACGTTTATGAATACGGCCGTTAGTGTTTAGTGTATAAATCAAGGGAAAACTAAAATATTTTGCTATTTCGGTCCAGTGTTCTAGATAAACCAACTGCATAAATAATCCCATATAAATATAGGATTGCAAAGTTACATTTGTGAGTGTGACAAGTGAATGGGACAAAAAGTGAAACGCAAGGGACTGCATTCATATTTTGTATGTATTGACAATAACCTAATACAAAAAAATGTAAGATCCCATAAAAACTTCTATGTCAAAAAGAGGCCAAGTCTCGAAACTCTTCCATCGGAAAAAGTTGTGAGATGTTTCGTAGAGCCAAGTCTCAGGCTTCTTTATTTGCTTGCTAAATACAATTTTGTGACTTGACAATCACACAGTTTGTCGAACTGAACAACGAACAGAACCAAGCATACTCGTAGAGCCAAACATTGCTACGAACATTTTCACGATCATTCTAGCGAACGCTCTAGTAAACGGTTCGAGAGACGTGTGTGCAGAGAGGGACGGTAACAAAATCGCTCCGCTCCGCTCCGCAAAAGCTCGGAGCAACTTAATACTCGCTAAACTGCTCCTGTTTTTTTTTGTAAATGTAACATTCACTAGAATGCTCATTACAAGTGAATACTGAAACCATCACCTTTAGAATCAACAACAAGCAATCCCGTACTTTAGTAAAATAATCACAGATTATTTGTATATTCATTCCACACAGCCCATTATTGAGGCGGACCTGATCTATTAGAATTTCACACAAACTGGGAAATTCTTGCGCACCACAGAATGGTAATTGTGCATTTGTGTTGCATCATTGTGTCATAAATAGAATTCAACTGTATTTAAGTAAAACGAATATACAATGATCTTACATGAGCTATTAAATTTTTGAGCTATATTTACTTCTCAAAAATAATTACTTAAATCAAAAACTTCAAACACCCTAACATATATCTAAGAACTATCTTTACGGACAAGACTTTCGATAAAAAACCTCATACAAATCTGTCCATCCGTTTGGGAGCTATGATGCAACGGACACACAGATACACAGACAAATCCTCTAGCCAATTTATTTTGTATACCAAAATAACTAGGCTTATTAAATGGCGGCCTTAATAAATAAATATACGGGGCAACTAGGTGACCGAGCGCTGACCGGCGCTCGTGCCGTACTCGGCACGGTGTACCGATGAGGGTAACTCACGACTCACGAGTCAGGCTCGTCGGTCAAACCAAACGCTCTTTCCTGTGAGCTACCAGGACCCTACCCTAGACCATACGAGAGAAGACTTATCAGGTTAGAAAATTTACACGGTGCACATTCCCAATTAGATTTTTCTTGTTAACTAGTTCTTTCAAATAATTTAGGATATATTTTGTACAATATAGATTAATTATAAGTTATGTCACATATTTTTGGCAATATTAGTACCGACTTGAGGTTGGAAGGTCAGATGGCAGTCGCTGTCGTAAAACTAGTGCCTACGCCAAATTTTAAAATTTGGGTGGCAAAGCGGACCCTGTGCAGCCAGCACAACCAGGATAAACGCTAGGAGGATGAAACTTTACCCTTAATTTTGATCTATCTAATGTAAAATTATCAATAAAAGTATAATTCACCTTGATATTGAAAATATTGAAATATTCTCTAGGGTGCCATATCGCCACTTCTCTACGTCATACGCGATAGTGTTTTTTTTCTTTAAAAGCCGCAGCGGCCATCTTGGATACGAACGATACTATCTGCTGTCAGTGGCAGCCGAAGATAGGTTATCCACTCCTTACCCGCGTCTGTTATTGAATGTTACGTGGGAATTTACGGGGGCCTCTAGTATTTTTACAGGGTTTTTAGTTAACTTCCACTGTTTATTGTAATCTATACTACTATTATAAAGAGGAAAGGTTTGCGAGATTGTAGCTTTGTGAGTTTGTATGTAATGTATTCGGAACCACGGGACCGATTTCAAAAATAAGTTTACCTGTGTTTAGAATGTAGTTTCTGGATGGACATAAATGAAATAAAATGAACTGTCGTTTATTCACATTATGAAACGTCTATAGCGCGATGCAGAACACGTCAAATTCGACAGCTAACAGCACGTCTAGCACACGACGGCCGCGACATACTCTCGATTTTTATCGCACTATACCTCTTCTTCTAAGTGGTCTAATAAGAGAGAGACGGAAACATATGGTATAAGCAAGCATTTTCCTGTTCCTTAATATGTTTAGCCAAAACAGGCATGTGAAAATTGGCATTACCAGTAGGTTTGATTCTGTCAAATGCAAGCAAAATAATCGTTAATTGCGGCGCAATTAGGGTTTGCAAGATCCGCCAATATTTCGGATCCGGATATTTCGGATATTTAAATCGAATGGATCCGGATATCCGGATTTTTCGGATAAAACGGATCCACAAGGTTTTTTGTATAAACTAGGAATTGTAAGGCCAAACTAAGAAAAAACTAAAAACGGTTAGGTTAGGTTAGGTTAGGTATTTATATACAGGAAAGATTTTAAATAGATACGCATTCCCGAGGTCATAAGGGGTATAACACTTTATTTTGTTTCAACTTTTAACTTACGACTACAAACTAACTAGCAAAGTTAGTTCAGTCACTGAAAGCTGTCACTTGAATAACTACAACCAGGTCGCGTTAACTCCGTACCTGGTGGTCGTACATACATTTCAATGAGCTCTATGTATACACTTAATTCGATAGGGTTGTAAAAGAAATTGACATGATGACTTGGACGCCTTACTCAGTAATCGATTGAAAGAAGAGCCAGCACGGAAATCTTTAAAATCAAGGGAAGAGGTATTTATTTAGCAAGGGACATTCCATTAGGCTAATTGGACTAAGTATATCTAGATATGGCAAAAACGGTGAACTATATATAGCGCACTAAAAATTTATTACAATTATAAAACGTAGGTATTGTTGCTGCATTTACTTTTTACTTCATGTGTCATATCAAAGACTACAATGTGTCAAATATACTTCTTAAATATTTATTTAGGTACATCTAAACTAAGTCTTTAGTAAGTAGGTAGGTACTGTCGACAACACAGCTTACTGACCATCGGTGCACCTTAAGGTTAATAAGGTTCTATATAAACACAGGATGGTCAGGTTACAGTGTTGTTGTTTGTACATATAGTCTAAGTAATATTGGATTTATATGATTACTTAGTGCCTACGGTGGATTAGTGCATTTAAACCATCGCCAACTTTCGACATCAAATTCCGCAATGTTGTAACTAATAAATTAAAAACAAAAATAATCTGATCTGGGATGAAGAAGTGGCGAATAAAAACAGAGATTGAGAATGAGCTACATTATATCATTCCGTTTTTAGCGTGGACTCGGTACAAACTTCATTTTGTAGTGGTATTTTCGGTTTCCATGGTTGTATCCGAAAAATCCGGATCCAGGAGCCTGTCAGATCCGGATCTGAAATTTGGCGGATATCCGGATCTTTCGGATATCCGGATATCCGGATTGCAAACCCTAGGTGCAATACAAAATGTCTATATACAATTATATAATACTAGCTTCTGCCCGCGACTCCGTCCGCGTGGAACTCGTTTGTATCGTAGCTCGATACAAACTTTCATCCACCATTTCACCCCTTCCGGGGATAATTTCCGGGATAAAAACTATCCAAGACCTTCCCCCGGATTTAAACTCCATACCCATCTCAATCGGTTCAGCGGTTTAAGCGTGAAGAGGTAACAGACAGACAGACAGACAGACAGACAGACACACTTTCGCATTTATTATTTTAGTATGGATAGTGTAATATTAGTATATATAGTATATAGTATGGATAATATGGTAAAAGTTGGTATAAATTTAATATAATATATGTCGTTATAATAATAAGCATGCCATATCGCATTCATAAAAAAATATAGAATAACTAGAATTAACAATTATGATAACCATTACGATCGCTAAAAAATTAAAAGAATTAACACTAAATAAAATCAACATAGAATGAGCAATTAAATTTAGAAACTGGTAGTTATTTTTGTAATTATGTTATGTCATATTTAGCGTTGTTGTATATGTTTAGAATTTGTATATCAAAAAGTCATTTATATACTATAAAAACAATCGTTAACTAATAACAATAAAATAGGCTATTTTAATTCCGCGGGTTCGCTTGTCTTCTTTATGTATATCAGCTATTAGGGTTTGACTCGTTTTTTTTTGCATGTACACCTAATACGTATCCCTAATCAGCTAGTTATTTGTATATAAGTAGGTATTATCTGACCGCAAGAACGGGATTGCAGGTGACAGTTCTGCCATGTTAATACGCCGAAGTTTATGTGATGAATTGACGGAGTGACAGGTATTCGATTTCCTAACTCATCGCAGTCGCATAAAGCGTGAAACACAATGCGGCCTGCGGGGGCGGTCAATTGTAAACTTGACAGTTATGGACAATATTGACCGCTACCGCAGACCGCGTCAGTCTGTGAGAGGCTTAAAATTTTAGTTTGACGTTCCCGCATAAATTATCATAAAAGCGACGGTAGATTTTTACAATAGATTTTTTTGCGATAAAAAATCGTGAGATTATGCCAAATTGCTTGTTTACGTGGTTTAAAACCACTATGCATGAATGGGCTCTTATAAACATTGATTATATTTTGGGGCGTGTGTTTGTTCTTTGTATGGAAGAGGAAAATGTATATATATTCACCGTCGACTAAAAGATATTTGTCACTTACTAATGTCTGCTCGTAATTAACAAAATCGTTACCATTACGTAAATCCTACCATTCTTAATAGTAAAGCTTCAAAGATAACGTATATTTTGTTTTCACATTTATTTTCGTCTAGTCGCGAGGCAACAAATAAATCGAGTCAATTTTCGTTACCTCCAGTCTCACTCAGCCATGTTGTTTAAAAAAGTACTTAATTCCGTGCACTGACGGTTAGAATTTGAAATTAAAATATTACAGTTATAAAAGCTTGCTAAAGCTATGTCTCAAATGAGTTTAAAATTCGAATCAACAGCTGCCAGTTCTGAATGTAACGGAACGTTGACGGACATTCCAAAATAAAATATCTTAAAATTATTGTTTATGAGTTTTATAACATTAATCCTTCGTGGCAGTTATAATAGGAATCTCACGGAAGAACGGATTTTGGGTAAAAAATGTAAATAACTTGTACTTAGCCACACGTAGTCAATGCAATGGGATTTAACATTTGAATAATTCAATATATATTATATTGCATATATATTATATTGCAATCAAATGAATATAATAAATAGTCTTAATATGACTGTAATACAAAACTTATCTAGGGCGGTAAATTAAAGAATTTTCCAGATTACATAAGATATTTGACGCCTGAAGTTTTCTTTATTACCGCCGGAGGAGAGTGCGAAATTGTACGTTTCATACTGGCCAGAAAGTGCATTCTGAAACTTAATGCAAAGCAATACCCCAGTCAGGCTGTTAAAACAGGACGAGAACGTAGGCACATTACCGGCGATAGTCACCAAGAGCCGGAACGAGGGTGCACTCTTCACACCCGCCACACCTCGTCTGGCACATGACTCCACCATCGATTATGTCACGACACGACGACCCCAGCGGCACTTCGACCTTTCCGCGATACACCCGACGGGTGCTTCACTCACTGAGGACACCTTGTTTATGGAACCTGTTAGAGTTGTTGTACGCGATGAAATCGAACGTGTTTTCAATGATCGCATGGCCACCAACATTGGGGAAGTGGTCTCGAAGCAATTGGCCTCAGCTGTGCAAAAAATTGTGTCGAACATAACCGTTAATATGACGGCGATCGAAAAGCGACTGGAGTGGATTGAGCGCCGTCTCTCCGTGGCGCCAGAATCGCC
The DNA here is from genome assembly GCA_947049275.1 of Epinotia bilunana. NCBI lineage: Eukaryota > Metazoa > Arthropoda > Insecta > Lepidoptera > Tortricidae > Epinotia > Epinotia bilunana. Next base: position 3,447,918 of record OX346275.1, on the reverse strand, counting down.
TCCGACGCCCACAGGGCAGCAGGTGGTGTCAGAGCAGGGCAAGCGGAAGAAGAAAAAGCGAGTTAAAGCGGCCAATAAGAGTCCAGTACATGACCTTGGGGAAGGGAACCGCAACTTAAACTCTGCGGAACCAGAAGCTCGAGTGGCCCAAACTAACCGTAACTTTTCCGAGATTCTTACGAATACCACGGCTAGGTCCACGGAACAGAAAGTGGAGGAGCTACCGGGAATTATTGAGGAAGGCGCAATACAAACGTTAAAGCGCGGCGACTGCGCGAAGCATAGTGAGAATGTTGCTGGAGCTAGCTCCTTAGATAGCGCTCGCGGCGATGGCAACGCAAATTCCCACAAGGTGCAGGACAAGAAAGCGCCGAGATTCAAAGAATTGACCAACGGGACTCACAGTTGTGAAGGTGGCGGTGATGGGCCAGCGGGTAGGAGCAGCGGCGGCGGCGGCAACTCCGGCAGCGTTGACAGCGGGCAGGGCAATGGCCGTGGGCACCCAGTACGCAGAAGTGAAAACGGAGGCGTACGCCACGGTACAGCTGCGCCGGGTACTACCTCACTGTGCGCTGCAGAGCGCATGCGCCAGCTGCATCTCTACTACGTACTGAAGGGGACTACAGCAGAACAAGTACGTTCTCACCTTACCACAATCTGCAGTTCTGACGTATGCACGGTTGAAGTGCTCAAAGCCCGTGGGAACTATTCGTCGTTTAAGCTTGGAGTGCCGAGTAAGTGCAGTGAGTTAATACTGTCTCCCAGTAACTGGGCTGAAGACATTTGTATAAAACCCTGGCGGCAGAACTTTCGTGGAGGCCATGGGGAGGGGCGCGTCAGCGGCTCTTCCCCGGTCTAAAACTTTAAATTTCTACTACCAAAATGTGCGTGGGTTGCGGTCTAAGACAAATATGTTTCACAATAATATAGCCCAATGCCATTTTGACTTTATTGCGCTAACTGAAACTTTTTTGACAAGCTCCGTGTACGACGGCGAGCTCTTCCCCAGTGGGTGGACTGTGGCGCGCCGGGACCGCGCGGGGGACGCCGGCTGGGGAGGGGTGCTGCTGGCCGCACGCGAGTGCTACTCAATACGTGTTCTTCATGACATTGACGACCTTACGCCGGATAAGGAATTGTTATTTGCCATAGTTACTTATAAGAATTTTAAATTTCTATGTTGTGTTGTGTATTTACCTCCATGCTATAATGAGGAGCAGTATATGAGTGTATTGTCTTGTATTGAGAATGCTGTGTGTAAATATTCTGACCTAAATTTTTTACTGCTCGGTGATTTCAACCTTAACTCATGCAATTCCGATGTTAAAGTCAAATTTGACATTTTCTGTAATTTTTGTGGGTTAAAACAATATAATAGTATTCAAAATAGCCATGGGGGTATGTTAGACCTCGTGCTGAGTGATCTTGACGGTAGCAAGCTAACCGTATTTAGTAGTGCTGAACTGCTAGTGCCAATGGATGCATACCACCCGCCTCTTGCGGTGTCGGCGTCGTGGCCGTGCGGCCCGCCGCCGCCGCCGCCGCCACCGACGGCTCCGCGCCCGCGTGATTCGGGTTGTCCGGACTGGGACTGGCGTAAGGCTGACTATGAGGAACTCTATCCGGCCCTGGCTGCCATTGATTGGGCTGATCTCCTGGTTGCCACTGAAGTTGACAGTGCTGCTGAGGTCCTTTATGAGAAGCTTTACTCCTGTATCAGCCAATTTGTCCCCTTAAAAAACCGTCTTAGAGTTGATTCCAAATACGTTTATCCGAAATGGTATACAGCAGAAATAATACGTAATATCAAGTTAAAATATTTTAATTTGAAAAGGTTTAGACAAGAGGGAAAGGAATACAATAGACACATGTTTAAGTATTACAGAACACATGTAAAGAACCTAATTAGTAAAGCCTATAAACTACACATACAGGCTGTGCAAAATCATATTATTAGTTGCCCGGTAAAATTTTGGGAATATGTTAAAGATAAAAAAAGTGAAAGACAGCACCGAGATAAACCTTTTACTTTCGAGGGCCGTAACGTGAGCGGGCAAGACGCGGCGGACGCCTTCGCTAAATACTTCAGCTCGGTGTTCCAGCAGAACAGGCCGCGCTTGGATGCTGAAGCTGCTGCGCGCGTAGCTCACTCCTCGGGTGACTCTCGGTCGGTCTCGATCCCCTCCATTACGGAGGTTGATTTTAGAGCGGCAATACGAAGGCTCAAACCGCGATCTTCTGGAGGGCCTGATGGTATCCCGGTGTTTTTGGCCAAGGATTGTGCTTCCGCCTTGGTGACTCCCTTGTTGTACGTCTTTAACCTCTCGCTCAAACAATCCATCTATCCTAGTCGCTGGAAAAAGTCTAGAGTAACGCCGGTTCCCAAAGGAGGATCCGATTCGGATGTCACCTCTTTTAGACCCATAGCAGTTTTATCCGTGTTCGGTAAAGTATTTGAGATGACCCTTAACCGACACATAAGTCAACAGGTGTCTAATCGTTTGCACCCCAGTCAGCACGGTTTTCGTAAAGCCCGATCTACCACTACAAACCTGGTTGCCCTCGCTGACTACGTCTGCAAGGAGATGGACGCTGGACGCCAGGTTGATGCTGCGTATTTCGACTTTAGGAAAGCTTTCGACCTGGTAGACAACGACATCTTGCTGGAAAAGCTTTCATTACTGGGCTTCACGCCAAAGCTTTTGAGTTTCATTTCCAGTTACTTGTGCGAACGGCAGCAATATGTCAGGGTAGGCGGCTTCGAGTCAAACGATTACTGCACGCTGTCTGGGGTGAGTCAGGGCAGCACTCTGGGGCCTACGTTATTTCTTTTAATGATTAACGATTTGCCTGATACAATTCGTTCAGCTGAGTGTCTGCTTTTTGCGGACGACCTAAAGTTGTTGCTCGGCGTCAGTAGTATGGCGGACAGCGCTGCGTTACAGAGCGACATCAATGCGGCAGCTGAGTGGAGTGCTGCAAACCGTTTGCCTTTTAATGAAGCAAAATGCAAGGTCATAACATTCTCACGTAAACGCTTGCCACTTTTAACCGACTACGGCCTGGGGGACGCTTGTTTGGAAAGAGTCGACGAAATCAGTGACCTGGGTTTAGTGTTAGATACAAAACTAGATTTCCGAAAACACGTATCTAATACTTGCAAACGGGCTAGCAAAACCCTAGGTTTCGTCATGAGGGCATCGAAGCAGTTCCATGTCGGAGTCGCTGTGGTTTTGTACAGTGCCTATGTCCGTAGTAGGTTGGAGTATGGGGCTGTTATTTGGGATCCCTACGAGGATAAATACTCTTTGTTGGCGGAAAGAGTACAGCGTAAATTCGCCCGCTGGTTGTACTGCAAATCCTACGGGTATTACCCATACCTGTACCCTTCATTGTTCGTCTCCGGGATGGTTGGGCTAGACACGCTTCGGATGAGGAGGAAGTTGCTGTTGTTAGTCCACTACCTGTCTGTGGTCCATCACAGAGTGGACAGCCCGGCTGTGCTCGGGAGGATCGGGTTGGTGGTTCCGACGAGGGTCCCCCAGGATTTGGATTGCGTGGCGGTGGCGCCTCGCCGCCGGCCGGGCCTGCTGCAGCGTGTGTCCGCTCGCACGCGCCACGCTCGACACGCTCCTACTGCGCGCGCAATATCTTTGTTACACCAAATGCTCACTCAGCACGAGGAGGTTGACATGTTTGCTGATCGCCTTACTAAATTATGCCGTATTGCTAAGCAGTTCCTTGACAATTTTAATTAAAATTATTTATTATTTTGACATATTTTATAATTCATAATTGCGAATGTTACCAAATTGATGATCTTTTATTTTTTGACATGTATTGTGTTCTGTTATATAGGTATGTGTAATAATTTATCGTGTAAGTGTTTTGGTGTTACGTATGCTGTAAACTTACATTGACTTATGAATGAATAAATAAAAAAAAAATGGACAGGCCTGACGTATAAGGATTTGTAGTTCTTTATCGCTAGCGATTATATTTACTTTATGTTTACTTATAAACGGGGAACCAACATCATTAATAACACAACACCGCTTTGATATATAGACGGACGGCTAATTATAGGATCTCACTAGTAGTAAGTAGTTTAAGACACAACATTAGAGACTAAGAAAATGTTCAATGTAACATACTATATTATATGTATCTACACAGGACCGAACTGCTAACAGACTAACGTAAATCCGCAGCGACGCGGTGCGCCCGACTGCCTCCAATTTCGTGATGCAACGACTTTTCACCCCTTAACAATCACGTTCGGCCCTTTTAACCCCCGACGCAAAGAGAGGGGTGTTATAACTTTAACGTATCTGTCTGTGGTGTCATAGCTCCCAAACGGATGAACCGATTTTCGTTTAGTTTGTATTGTGTCATAGATAATTTTATCCCGAGTGTTCTGAGCCATGTATCATGAAAATCTGCTCAGCCGTTTCAAGATCATCAGCTCTTTTCTAGTTGATGAGGGGATCTGACTACCTTCCGTAATAGGTCCTATCGATTCGAAATCTGGTACCGTGTTACTTCAATGATATTGAAAGTATATGGTAAGGTAACCTATGACCTGATCAGCCGTTTGTAGATCATCACTTTAAAAGAGACAAAATAAAAGTAAAATTTAAAAATCCCCGACACAAAACAAACTTTAAAAACTAACAAATAATATTTTAAACCTATTATAATTATTATCGTCACATATAATATGTAAGTTCGGTATTTTCCAAGCGTCGTCGCGTCGGGGGACTGCTTCAGTTGCCCGACGGTCCCCCGACGCGACGGTCAGTACAGCAACAGTTTCTGATCGGGGTTTGATAATACATTATAACACGCATCTGAACTAGGATCCTGCATCTCAAACGACGATAATAATTATTATACGCAAGCACATTGTTAACACTAGCAATAAGGTTTCAATGAATATATAAAATTGATCTTGAGTCACTGGAAAACATCTCGCGAAGCGACAACGTGACGCAACGCGTCTTTTTCTCCTTTTCCCTGCCCTCGCGTCTAGAGCGCGCTACAATTTTTCCGATAATAGAACAACCCATCTCCCTCTAGCGCGACGTTGCGCCAACGGCTCCGAGCTAAAACAGGCACACTAAATTTAGTTCTGCAACTGCAGTACACGTTAACAGGGCCGATATATGGAAACCACATATTACGGACAGATTTTCGGCACATATTGCTGTATAATATTCAATTAGGCCGGTATTGATGGCCTGCCCGGCAATTTTGGTTAGTGCATCTGCTGCGTTTAACGTGCGAGCGATATACGATTAGTTTTCGTTGGAAATGGCCCATTCTGGTAGGCCGGTTAGATAAATATGAGTGTGTTGGCGTTAAGGCTGGGGGAGCTTTAGCCTGTGGTTTTAGGTATGAGTGCTAATGGGTTTGTTACTAACTTCTCTTCCTAACTCTGATTTTGAAAATGTAGGAGTTATATTAGAATACATGATCGTTCGTTTTCTCTACGTCATTAAAACCAATAATGGAAGCAGTACCTAAGCGGCAGGAGAATTTGTCTTAGTCATTGTTTTCCGCAATATTTTTTTTACTTAATGCCTTGATGGCGAATTCCGGCTTATTTATTGAAGCAATGTCTATTTAAATACTAGGAGTCAATTATCGAAACGAACCGTCGGCAGATGAAATCGTTTCGGAATTCGCCTGAAGTTCTATCAAACGCGGCATCAATAATAGACATAGCAACGGAATCTATTTATTACCGACAATGTTGAGACTGTTAGGGGAACTACAATGTACATGGGAATTATTGTTTACTTTGTTATTTTAGTACGCACTCATCCATCCAATAAACTTTCCTAGATACACGAACCAGTTAAAGAAGCTACCGCAACAGATATCTCAACTGAAAAGATAGAAAAAAACTGCTGGCAATATTCAGTGCCTTGTTTACGACGCAATCCAAAGAAGAAAACGGGTAAAAGTTTAAGATTCACACCGCCATTCCTTCATTCCCAACAGCAAGGGATAATATTCAACGGCACTACAGATATTCTCGTAGAATCCGGGCGTCCGTTTGTCCCTCAAGGTGCGTGGCGGGGACATGCCTAATAATAACCGCACGAGTCCCCACGATTTTTACCCGACAGTCGTACGTTCGGCAACCTGCCAACCAAACGTCACACATTACCTCATAAAACTAAACTTTGAGAAAGGACTCCAAAATTAGTAAGGACGCTACCGCTATCACCAGCGCTTTGCGAAACCAAAATGGCGGCCCAGATGAGCTGTCACGGTGTATTTATGAAATACGAACAGAAATAGACGCAAGCCGAAGTCACCTTGAGCTTATATAACGGCGTTCGTATTTGGAATTTTGAAAATCGTGACGTGCTTGAGATGACGTGGCGTGACGTTAAGCCACTCCTTCTAATAAATTTATTGTTTGGCATGTAAACGGATGCGTTCGAGCCAAGAAATTACAGCGTTCGGTAAAAAAAATATTGAATGAAGCGATGGTTCCGATGGTGCAGCTGCCAACGTGCCATGTTTACGCGAGTGAACGATTGCACAGTTTGCCGCTGATTTTGGAAGGTACGCACTGTTGTCGATGGCTCCGAAATTTATAACGTATTTCAGGGGCGTTAAAGGTTTGAGATTTTTTTCAAGATTTGATTAGTATGATGTCACAATATAGTGCTTAACACTAATCCAATACTTGACACTTTCAACCATAATTAACAAAAGAGGTGAATAATAGATGTCAACTTTTAGGCATTAAGGCACCTTGCGACAATTTACGATTATTGGGTGACCAAGATTTCGCCGTTTTTTTAATATCTAGTGATGAGTGGAATTCAAAGGTGTAATGCGCTGCAAACGTGTCTGAAGTCCCTAACCCAAACCCTCTCATTCATGAGAAGAATAGAGAATGAGGAGTAAGAATAATTTATTCGAAACAAAAACATAACAACGTAGATAATAATTAACGACTTAGGGCCGGTTTTTCAATCACCAGATAAATGTATCTGTCAGACAAAACTATCACTATCCTTTTCCCCAGACATATAAAAGAAAAGGACAGCTAACATTTATCTGACAAATATGTTTTATCTGGGCTGAAAAATCGGTCCTTAGTAAAGTTGAAATCCCCCGACATTTTCATTTCAAAGTTCAATATTTCAAAGTCGGCTCAACCGATTTTGTTGAAAGGTGGCTAAGAACCATCTCGATCACGTCAGCTTACCAAAAATCTGATTAAAATCGGTTCATCCGTTTACGAGCTATGACGTCACAGACAGACACAGATACACAGATACGTCAAACTTATAACACCCCTCTTTTCGCGTCGGGGGTTAAAGAACAGTGTCAGACATTTAAAATTATTCATTATCGCGAAACGTTTGTCTGGTTGACGTAACTGGTGACCGAAGAGCTGGTTTTCTCGCGCAACGCATCAGCATTGCAATTCAGCGAGGAAATGCCGCCAGCATCCTCGGTACAATGCCTCGAGGGCTTAGGACTTAGTTTTAATTTAATTTAGTTAATGTCAGTTATCATCTTGTGTATACTATTAATTGTCTTTAAAAATTAAATTGAATATTTCTAACTATACCTTTCAGACGAGAGTCTTTGACCAGTGTGTGCTGCCAGTGATGACATATGGCACTGAAACGTGGTCGCTTACTATGGGCCTCATAAGAAGGCTCAAAGTCACCCAAAGGGCTATGGAGAGGGCTATGTTGGGGGTGTCTCTGCGTGATCGCATCAGAAATGAGGCTATCCGCAGCAGAACCAAGGTAACCGATATAGCCCTCCGAATCGCTAAACTTAAGTGGCAGTGGGCGGGGCACATAGCACGTAGAACCGATGGCCGTTGGGGCGGAAAGGTTCTCGAGTGGCGACTACGAACCGGAAGGCGCGGCGTGGGTAGGCCCCCCGCAAGGTGGACTGATGCCCTGGTAAAGGTTGCTGGAGTCCGCTGGATGCGGGTGGCGCAGGACCGGTCACTTTGGCACTCTTTGGGGGAGGCCTATGTCCAGCAGTGGACGTCTTTCGGCTGATATGATGATCATCTTGTGTATACTATTAATTGTCTTTAAAAATTTAATTGAATATTTCTAACTATACCTTTACTGTTTAAATATTACTAACGTGAGTTTTAAAGTTCTGGGACACTACTCAGACTTAACAGTTTTTATGCCTTTAATTACTTCCGGCTAACGATTCGAACCGTCCTCCACTTTAAGTGTAGACGTGACTTTTCTTTCCTTCCCCAGTTTTTAAAACACGCCGAAGCAAATTCCTGTCTAATAAATTAACTAAATGTGTAAAAAAACACAGAAATTCAATATGAGTGATTAATCAAGACCAAGGAACATGGGTCCATTACGATGGAAAATACCAATTTTCATTACTTTAAAGTATAAAACATTCACTCCCACTATCCCGTGGTTGTCCCCGTACGTAACGGAAAGCCACTACGGCGTAGGCGTCCGCTAGGCGGGTTCAAGTGAAAGTGTTTAATACCAGCATTTTATCCACGTAAACTCGTCAATCACATTCCCATAAAAACTTTCACTCTGGGGGATGATTTCTGGGATCAAAAGTAATCCGTTTTCTCTGATACAAGCATCACGCTCGCAATTTTATCTAAAAAATTCAGCGTTATATTTTATGAAGTCTGTTACTGGCAACATTGACCGCCTTTGTGACCAGTGTTGCCGGCCTAGAGTAATGAAATTGTAACTCTTCGTTTTATAAAATGGGCCCCGGTGGTAGTGTAAAAGATTACAAACAGAGAAACAAAGTGATATAGGTACTTGGTAATTTGTAGTATGCATATGGATTGTTATTTTTAGGGTTCCGTACCCAAAGGGTGAAAACGGGACTCTTATTACTAAGGCTCCGCTGTCTGTCTGTCCGTCTGTCACCAGGCTGTATCTCATGAACCGTGATAGTTAGATAATTGAAATGTTCACAGATGATGTTGCCGCTATAACAACTAATGAAAACAAACCCCGGCCAAGTGCGAGTCAGAGTGGGGCTCCCATACAACAGACATGTTTTTTTTTGTCGTTTTTATAGATAATGGCACGGAAACCTTCGAGTCCGACTCGCACTTGGCTGGTTTTTTATACCACGATTGTGATAAACAAGCATGCATCCTGCTTGAGGGTAAGCAGGAACTGACTCTTGGACGCTGGCGATTCCAGAAGAATCATAAGTCCAAGCGCCTATTCAGTCACTAAAACCGTTGTATCGGTTCCGAACCTTTTAGGGTGCGACCACACCGCTGCTCAAAATACGCTAACGCACCGTAAAACGCAGCAAAATGTATGAAGAATACGTGACGCATACGACACGTCAACGCGTATACGCAGCGTTAAGCACACCGGTGTGGTCACTCCCTTATCTGGTAGAGATCCGCCTACTGTCTAACTTTACCTACACGTTATTGTTTTGTTTTTCTTTTGTTTCGTTTGTGTGAGGTTTGCAATAAAGAGTCATGACGAGTTGGACCTACCTAAGGGAAGTATTCCGCTTGTCCAAGATCTTTGTCCAATGTGCATTGCGTCTCACTCACTCTTTAAGCAAAATGTGAGACGCAAATACACCTTGGACAAAGATCTTGGACAAGTGGAACACCACCCTAACTGCACAGTCTTTCCTAGGTATATGTAATCGTCTACAACGAGCGTAGTGTCCGATAGAAATGGGAGTTGGTACTACATGGACGTTTGACATGAACTTCGTCTTATCTATGTTAAAGATTGAGTATTTGTATTGTACCTATTGTATGATTCGGTGTGTACAGCTGTGTATTTATTACATTCCGAATTGCATACAAAAATCTTCGCCCAGTTCCATAAGTGTTTGGTATTCTGCGCGTATCAGGGGTGGAGTTGCATTTTAAGTGTTTTCTCTCAGTGTGATGAATCGGGGTTTATGATTTGTATGGACGGCGTGTCGTTTACTGTATTTTAAATTATAAAATTTATCATTTTGATGTGCATTGTCAATCCAACATTCCTGTTATGCAAGACCTCGGAGAAAATCGACATAGTATATTAACAAAGAACTATAGAGTAGAATAGGCTATATTCTTTCAATCAATCAAACAATTTGCAATAAAACATAATTAAATGCGCGCAAATACAAGTATAGGAACATAATCAAAATTTTAATGTAATATAACATTATATAATATATATAAGAATAATAATAATATAAAGGAAAAATCTTACACCAATCGTACCTACTAGCCCCAGTACGCTCAATAAGGCTTGTATTATGGATATATTAGACGACGATAATATATATGCGTTTAAGCCCCACAAACCAACTGTTGCCCACATGAAAAAGGGGTTTATTAAACTCCGTATGACTTTTTGTAAGTTATCGTCTCATTATTTTGATGTTAAATTGCCGTTGAATTTTTCCCCCTCTTGCCCTATTTGTCTATTGGCGGTTAAACCCCTTATTCCTTAAACTTAAAAATGCCTCTGCCAAATAAAGTGTGCTTTTTCACTTTGGACGAAGAAAAATGTCAAAGTGACAGATAATGAAAAAAATGAAAAATGATTTATTCAATAAAAAAAATACAACCGAACCGAATTGAGAACCTCCTCCTTTTTTGAAGTCGGTTAAAAACTCAAACACATTGCCCTCTGCCGCCTCTTTTTAAGCAATCAAAATGCCTGTGTCAAATGACACCGCTCTTCCTCAGTTTAACAAAATACATATAATAACAAATATAGGTATTATTTTACTTATGTTAATAGAAGAGGGGAGAGAGCATAGAGCTTATTTCAAAAGTTTTAAAAGCTTGGATTTCTGGTCTCTCTCTCTGACAGAAGACAAACGAATTTTAACGCCATTTTAGTTAAAATAGGCTTGCAATAGGCTTGCAGTACGTTTATGAAAACGGCCGTAAAAACTGTACTTTAATTTGGTTTTGATACAGCCTACTACTTTATCGCTCGATCCGGTTTAGGTATCGTCATAAAATCACAACGGAGGTCATTGACATCGCTGTCGTGCAGACATACGGCTCCCTGTGTTAGCAGCTCATGAGGTAAATGACGCATAATGATGGAACAATATTCCGCTTCGAACGATGACATTGAAAATTTCGTGACATGGCTGCCATGTTTTCATACAAGACTAGCTGCAATATTGCAAATAGCGCGGGATAAAATATAACCTATAACCATACAGAAAGTCCATTCTACATACCATGTGAAAGAATTTCTGAAATCGGATAATCTGTTCCGGATATTATCCAAAACATACAAAATTACAAAGCTACAATCTCACTGGCTTTTCCTGTTTGTAATATAATTAATTAATTAATGTATTTATTTCCACACTTACTCACACACACGTTAATATAGAGTATAGACAAACTTACAAAGCTACTATCTTACAGATTTTTCCTTTTTGTAATATTAGTATAGATAACACAGAGACAAACAACAATATGTCAAAGCAGCTTTTACGCTGACCAATGTAGCTTTTGCAATGTTAGTTGATTACATTTTTCTACGCAATTTCTATTGAATCTCCACGCACCAGCGATGGAAAAGCTGTCTGATTCAAGTGAACTCTTAACCCCGCACATAAACCAAGTATTCGTCATTTGTTTCAAACCTTTGTATGCGTCATTTGTTTCAAACCTTTGTATGCGGACTAGCGTAAAATTAATTCTAAGCCCCATTTTTATTAGGAGATATGACGATTAAATAAAAGGTTTAAATATTTCGCAATTAAGTGCAAAAACATTTACCCCTTAGTCATAAATATCCATTAATTCCTTTTAGCTTAAAAAAATAAAAGTTTGTCTTTTTCTCATTGAGACAGGGACAAAACACAATTTAGTTAATTCTTATGAATAAGTCTATTAGCATGGAAAGTGACGGAAATCTTCCCCCATAAACTTAAACGCCTCAAAAGAGAGACGACAAAAAAGTCTGCCTCTTTACACACATACAGTTCAAAACGCCACTCTATCCGAGAACGTACTTTGTTGTCAAAGCAGTACCACTTTCAGACTACCAGACTCCGTCTGCTCACTTGCGTCGCCGACTGTACCCATGCCAAACACGATAACGCCAATTAACCGGGGCCGAATTACCAGCGATCCGGCAAGACAGCGTCAAATCCCGGATGACGGTTACGGCCGCCGTATGCAAATGGAGCTAGGATTAACAGAACCTTAACTTGCAACTACCCCCGCAGCATATGGAACTAAAGCAGTAATACAACTCTAGGGCTGTAGGTTCGGGGGAAATGGTAAGCTAATTTGCACAATTGGATTTGAATCATTTTGGGAGCTTTAAATAAAATATACACTGGCGTGTCTGTCAGGATATGGGCAGGGTCGCCATGTACTATTACGAGTAGTACCCGTATGGGGCAGAGGTTATATTAAAGCATGATAAGGTTTCTTCAATATTAAATGCGTAAATTATCTCCGATCCGCGAACTATTATAAATTGGGCTAGTTAGGATGTATACCTAAGCGGTTAGATTAGTTCTATAATTTTAAGCTGACAAACCTATGTATGTCTAAACTAAATTTGTGTAACCACATAAATAAAATTTAATTCACTGACACAACGAACATAGCTAAGAACCATCTCGACAAACAGGACTTTTGATTTTATAAAACGCACTCAAATCGATTCATCCGTTTAGGAGCTGCGATACATCAGACAGATACACATCTAATAACACACCTCTTTTTCGTGGAAGGTTAAAAATGTGTGTAAAAACTTTAAAATTAAAAAAAAATGTTCTGCATCATATTGTGAATAAATATTTTGATTTGACTCTACTAATGCCATGCTATGATACTAGTAATATTAGAACATGCCTATAATTTGATTCTAACGTTGTCATAGTTGTATTACTGCTTTAACACCCCTGTATCCTGTACTAAGCTGGAAAGCCCACACAAGTTACGCTGTCGTCGGCTTAGGTAAGATATAGGCAAACATGTTACACCGTATTGGCAGGAGTTAGTCATATTAATGGGCACAGGAATTTATTGTGTGCAGTGCCTTGACTTTACGAGGCGAGGAGAACGAACTAGACAACAGTACTGGTGTGTCGACGGAAAGCTCCGAAATAGCGAACATTTCCTAATGGATCTTGGTAATTCTCAGAATTTGCTATGGAACTAAACTTTATTAAATTGGAAGAGTTTCCTGAAATTACATAGAAGTTTCTCACATTTTTGGAATGTTTTCGCAACATGCACTTCTGTTTAAGCTTAAACCGAGAAAATCTCTTTACAGCTCTAATATGAACAATGTGGTCTTTAAAATTGTTTGTTTCTAAATAAAAAAATAAATAAAAGAAAACAATGAAAACTATGAAAGACGCTGATTAAAGCCCGGTCGCCTAGGCAAAGTCAAATTCGTAAAAATATGTGCATTCGCATCATGCAAAAAAGAGCTTGCAAAATTTTGTGTCTCATAAAATACAATGTCAAGAAAAATGTTAACATTATCGCCGTGTTCACATATTCTCGGTCAATTTGTCCGTGTCACAAGCGTCTATAGGCCTATGTCTGCTTATCCGGCAGGCCGTATGCTTGTTTGCTACCACCGTAGTATTATATATTTTTGAAGTTAGTAAGTTAGGAATCGACCATAGTTACATCAAGCTTCTATCGACCGCATTATGCAATCGAACAATAACAATTAACATGACAGTAATACATGCGTCAGGCATTGTAAAAATGTGCGCGTGAGTCGAATATCGCGCATTTGCAAATAATGGCTGGTGCATCGGCCGCGGCTCACCTTGCGTGGCGCGTGGTGAATACCAAATGGTGCACTTGGTAACTTGGTATGGGTGGTGCATTTGGATCAGCGTTATCGGATTTGGGGTTCTCACAATTAATTGTAGAGTTTGTTGCGCTTTTAAATACTCGGGTGCAATTGTATGCAGCTGGCTGGCTGGTTAACAGGTTGTAGTTTATGGCGTTTTAACCATAGATAAATTATTTATTTATTTTATTATTTGAAGAGTGCCTCTTAAGCCTAGCGGTGAGGCACGCCACTTACAATCGGGAGGTCGCAGGTTCGAATCCCGGCTCGTTCCAGTGGGCTGTTCAAAAAACGTACGTGAGAAATATCTTTGATATTTAACAGCTGCTTTTCGGTGAAGGTAGACATCGTGAGGAAACCGGCCTAATCTCAATAAGGTCGAGTTTGCATGCATCAGACTTCATTGGAGATCCCAGCCCTAAATAGGTATGGGAGGTTGGGATTCGCTCATTTTAATTTTATATTTTATGCTTTATTAACATTTTATTTGAAAGTACTAACTAGGCTTGTGCTTGCTCGTTCTTTTACGGGAGCGCTCCGATCTCGTTCAATCGGTTTGAGGAACTAGTTCGGTCTTTTAGTTCCTTCGCTCTTTTAGGTCAGTGTGGGAGTGGCCGTTAGTTAAGCACTGTTTGTTTGACTGCCATGTCATGGCTCTCTAATTCGTTGGATCGATAATTCGTTATCCGTCGGAACGAATAAGAAACCACTTAATTAGAATATTTTAGCCAATTTTATAAATACGACCCAAACGAAACCGACGACGGAGCAGCTTACAACCGTTTATCTCACTCGCACCAGAGCGCGCGCCATTACCCAGTAACGTCACCCGCATCTGGTTCCGTTCCACTCCCGCTCTGCTGGTGAACTAAGACCGAAGACCGATTTAGATCGTGATTGACGAACTAGTTCTTGTCGTTCTGAGATGGGAATGAATTCCTAATAGTTCCTAGTTCCTGACCGACACAAGCCTAGTACTAACAATAGGTTCACAATGTATGTTTGACGACCGGTTAGCCTAGTGGGTAGTGACGCTGCCTACGAAGCTGAAGGTCCTGAGTTCGAATCCCGGTAAGGGCAAATATTTGTGTGATTTGCATAAATATTTGTTTCTGAGTCTTGGATGTTTTTCTATGTATTTAAGTATTTATATCTATTATATATATCGTCGTCTAGTACCCATAACACAAGCCTTACTGAGCTTACTATGGGACTAGGACGATTTGTGTAAGATTGTCCCCTTATATTTATTTATTTATACTAACCCATATGGACATACGTCTGAAATAAATTATTCAATTCAATTCAATTTCCCTCTGGGTAGGAAAGTCAAGATGGCAATGGCAGTCAGTTTCGTTAAAGTAGTGCCTACGCCAAATCTTGGGATAAGGTACTAAAGCGGACCCCGGACTCGTTAGAGCACTACCGGGAAAAACGCCAGAAGGATGATGATTTTATTATTGAGGAAAGAAAGAAAAGCATGTACTCGTGAGTCTCGTGACACACACAAAGCGACAAACATTCAATAAAAACATAAATAAAACACGTCACGAAATGGTCCCAACTCAGCATCGTGCTGGCGATTACTAGCGTTTGGTTTAAGAAGGGTTTGAATTTCGGTTAGAATACTCCCGGTTATTGCTCGCGAACTTTGCCGGCATTAATGCATTATCGCTACTCAATTGTATGGTTGTTCAAAACGGTATTTATTTAACTTAACGTAAATCGAGGCCGTATATATTATTTAATACGGGGAAGACTTTGATAAAAGCCGTTTTTCCTAAATTTTGCTCTCATTTTCGCGTCACCTATGGGCCCTGTGGCATTGAATAAATATATTAGTGTAAGTACTATCGTATTGATGTATGTTGCACATTACAAATTAATTTAATAAGGTTGTATCTCTGCAGGTCGATCACGTAATGCATTTTACATACGTTAGGCAGATCTAACTGTCAATATTTCTATGGAAAAACCGGCCAAGTGCGAGTCGGACTCGCGCACAAAGGGTTCCGTACCATTATCCGTTAATGAAAGGTAAATTGCGGTTTACGATTTATGACGTATTAAAAAAACGACTTACTAGATCTCGTTCAAACCAATTTTCGGTGGAAGTTTGCATGGTAATGGACATATCATATGTTTTTTTTAGTTTTATCATTCTCTTATTTTAGAAGATACAGGGGGCGGCACACATTTTACCACTTTGGAAGTGTCTCTCGCGCCAACTATTCAGTTTAGAAAAAAATGATATTAGAAACCTCAATATCATTTTTGAAGACCTATCCATAGATACCCAACACGTATATTGATAAAAAAAAATTGAGTTTCAGTTCTAAGTATGGGGAATTTACTGTTTTTTTTCTATTTTTGTGTGAAAATCTTAATGCGGTTCACAGAATACATCTACTTACCAAGTTTCAACAGTATAGTTCTTGTAGTTTCGGAAAAAGTGGCTGTGACATACGGACGGACAGACAGACAGACAGGCATGACGAATCCATAAGGGTTCCGTTTTTTGCCATTATCACCATCAATCATCACCACGTCGGAATGGGCGCGAAACACATTGATATGATTTTCAACACACTGTTCAGCCCTACTTCCCCTCCTTATCTTTCTGAGCGGTTTAACTATATGGCAGACGGCAGTGGCCACCGCTTGCGGTCGGGTGCTAACCTTACTCTTGCTGTACCGTCTAGAAAGACGCGAACATACTCCAGATCTTTTACCGCGCGCGCTGTTAAGTTGTGGAATGAGTTGCCTTTGTCGCTGAGACAGTCGCGGTCTGTTGCGTCACTTAAGATGAATTTGAAGAAGTTGTGGCTTTCCAATGACTTGTGAATTGGTTGAATATAGTATTTATTTATTTATTGTATATTTGCGATATATATTACTTATGATAGTGTGTATTATATTTTATACTGTATATTTATATATGTATTGGCATGTTTTTATTTGTCTAGAATTAATACCTATTAGGTTTTGTTTTCATTTTCTCTGTGTTTTGTACACGGTATAAGTTTGCCTATCTCGGTCTACCTACCTTCCTCTCAATTGCTCAAAGGTTAGCTGGAAGAGATCCCTTATAGGGATAAGTTCGCCTTTGTACTTTGATCTATTGTGTGACATGTATATTCTTTAACCTGTTATTGTGTACAATAAAGTGCTTACATACATGCATACATACATATGATTTAATTTTCGAAATATGTATTTTGACAGGCACTGTAAATGCATATTTAATAAAATAAAATAAAAAAACTTGAATAATTTTAATATTGCAAAAAAAAAGAAAAATCCTGTTTTTCCCCATCCCAAAAAGTGCACAGCGCCGCTAAAGAAGTTTTCACTTACATATTTGGGGACAATCTTACACAAATCAATCTAGTCCCAAACTAAGCAAAGCTTATGAAATACATACTTTAAATAATACTTATTAAATGCATACTTATATAGGTAAATAAATACTTAAATACATAGAAAACATCCATGACTCAGGAACAAATATTACACCAAATATTACCGTTACCGGGATTCGAACCCGGGACTTCCGGCTTTGTAGGCAGGGTCACTACCTACTAGGCTACAAAGGTCGTCCTGTATTGTACTTGTTTTTATGATAAATAATGACCTTTTGCAAACAAACAAACCCCATTGTGACGTCAACTCAATAAAATAGTTATCGTACTTCATCACAAATATGTATAATTTTCGAATCTAATGTCTGATCAACAGGGCTCAAAGTCGCGTAGATGTTTTTGAGGCTGTTTTTATAACCGCCATCTTTGAATCGATACACGATGTATCATCGTCCCAAGTTTTCCAATTAATTCTTATAACAGCAAAGCATGTGGCGAGGACGCCGCCGCAATAGTAATGAGTTTAGAGCTGAGCGAGGGTTTGGAGAAAAGGGAACTTTGTTTTTTTAATATCACGTTGGTGGCGAGCATACGGCATGCCTGATGGTAAGCAGACACCTTAGCCTATAGACGCTTACGGGTCGCAATACGTAGAAAGAGATATTTTTTATAGAAGGTGCGCTGTGTTCAGAGTGAGTGGATATTTGTCTCTAGCTGTCTGACATCGAATCCTCAAATCCATAAAGGGTCGTCTACGTGCTTGTAAGTTGTCTCTTGTCTAGAGTAGCAAGTGTCCATAGGCTGTGTCTACTTAATTCCAGGCATAGCGTATGCCTGTTTTCTACAGTCGTAGTATAAAAATAAAATTTGTGTAGCTTATGGTATCACCTATCTCAGTATTCATTACGCATTCAACCCTTTGACCGCTGTATAAGTAATCGTAAATTTCAACCATGTTATAATTAAAAAAGGCATCTACTCTGTCGCCTTGCCTCGTATATCAACTCATGACGTTTAAACACTGTTGGACATTTCCTATAATATTCGATTTTTAGCGAACAAATTCGTCTACTTCGTTCATCTACGATATACCAAAGGGAAATATTGTTCTAATTTCACTTAATCAATCAATCAAGCGTTTATTGCACCATGGTAAAAAAATACAGTTCTTACATGTATAAAGCACAAAAGTATCTCATGGACCCTGGAAGGGTTTTGCAAAACCTTAAAAATAAGCTTTATGGCTACTATACTATTTCATATGCATAAAATCTAGATTTGGTAATTTACAAACTTATGAACTAATGATAAGGAACAGATGACTTTAAACAATGGAATACTGACAAAAGCTAAGATATTGCTAAAGCTTATTTCGATCATTAAGTGCTTTTCGAACATACTAATAATACTCGTAATGTTTCTGCGTTTAAATATGGTTTCACTTGAAATCGCAAGACGATAACGCACGATTTTTGTAATCCTATATGGAATAGCGATCGCATCAGAAATGTGGCTATCCGCAGCAGAACCAAGGTAACCGATATAACCCTCCGAATCGCTAAACTTAAGTGGCAGTGGGCGGGGCACATTGCACGTAGAACTGATGGCCGTTGGGGCGGAAAGGTTCTCGAGTGGCGACCACGTACCGGAAGGCGCAGCGTGGGTAGGCCCCCCCACAAGGTGGACTGATGACCTGGTAAAGGTCGCGGGAGTCCGCTGGATGCGGGTGGCGCAGGACCGGTCATTGTGGCACTCTTTGGGGGAGGCCTATGTCCAGCAGTGGACGTCTTTCGGCTGATGTGATATGGAATAGGTTTTAACTGTGTTTTTTTTTAGTTTAATTAGGACACACAGTCGCATAAACAAATATGTATGGGGAAAACCGACATAATTTTTAATTTTTAATTTTTTCATTATTTATTTATTTAAAGACAACAAAAGGTCCAAACAATTATTAGTATTTACTTAATCTAATGTTAGTTCCTTAATAATCTATACAAAAAGAGATTTAGTCCTCTGACCCATTTGCCACAACAGAGGACAATCTAGCTTGTTAGCTACCATGCTTAGGATGTTGTTCCTTATGTTATAATGCTAACGACGCGGCCGTATTCATAAACGTTCTACAAGCCTGTTTTAACTAGTGGCGTTAAAATTCGTTTGTCCTTATCTGTCACTTTGACATTTGTGTTCGTAAGAAAGGGGAAAAACAACATCTTATTTAGCAGAGGTATTTTAAGTTTTATGAATAAGGGAGTTAGAGTTTCATTAATATTATGATAATTGTGATAACTAAACAACCTAATCATGCAACAGAAAAAAATATTTATACTGATCGTCGACACAGTATCAGTGTATGACACAAGCAAAAGTTAATGTAACAAGTACCTGCATACGATGAAAAACTAAAGATATATTATAAAAGCCATAAAGAGTGGACATCATAAGAGAGAAAAGAGTCAAAGACTGGCACACATCACTTCGATTTAGGTACATATTTGTGTTAACTATAACCGGGAAAACGCTATGAGGATGTTGGGTAGTTCATTCGGATCGTTGTACCCTAAGCCTGGGGTCCGCTTAGACACCTAATCCCTAGATTTGGCGTAATGCCATCTGACCTTCCAACCCAGAAGGAAAACTAGACCTAGTTGGGATTAGACCGGTTGCCTCACGAAGTTTTCTTTCTTCGAAAAGCTACTGTTAAATATGATATTTCGTAAATATATTTTTTAAGCCCTGTGGTACGAACCGGGGTTTGAAACCACGACCTCAATTTAATGAGGAGATTAGTTTCATATAATATTAAGGCACACATTTGTTAGTGTTTATATTGCAATTTATAGCTTTTTAGTCCAAACACTAAAAATATTCCAGGCCACTCAATAGAAATAAAAATATAATTATGCCCAGACTTGTGAATTTTAGGGGACAACTTACACTAAATAGTCTAGTCTCATAGTAAGCTTAATAAGGTTTGTGTTATGGGTCCTCCACACTTGAATTCATGGAAAAAATGACGCGTAACTTGCCGCTCGGCTACAATACCTCTAGGAATGAACTAGCCATGAAAATTTAATTTTATTTAACACTTTCTCGGCTTCGCGGGCGGCTACGCCGTAGGCTAATTTCAACTACATGCGGAGAAAACCACGGGACCAGCTACGAGCGTAGCGCGTAGCGATTCTTGGCAGTGAATGTGATAAGCAGGGCAAGCAAAGTTCCCGGAGAGTTAAGTCTGGCTAGCGAGTCGCGGTATCCAGAATGATGGTATACAGAAAAGTACAGTCGGCAATAAAAGCTTGTACCAAAAATGTATTTTTGTCAGAAACTTGTTTTTACCTCCGACGTAAAAAGAGGGGTGTTATAAGTGAGTGTGGTATCTATATGTCTGTGTCAGTGGCATCGTAGCTCCTAAACGAATGGACCGATTTTGATCCGGTTTTTTGTTCAAAATTAGTTCACCCAGTTTTGAGACATTGAACTTTGAAGAGCAAAATGTCGAGGTCTTTCAACATACCTAAGTTCTCGTTAAGACTCGCTGGTCAATCTCTAAATCTAACCCTTTCAACTCCCAATAGTAAACACTAGACAAAGCCCTGCTCATAACCTTGAAGAGTTGACCGGGCGCCAAATAAAATATTAGCTCCACTATCAGCCGCTCGAAAGTTATGAATCATAAAGTTGCCGGCAGTTTTCAGTGATTGGTTGGGGTTGGGGACTGATTAGATGGGAAGTGGGGTTTCGTGAGTAGGGCTAGAGTCTGGCCATCGAAACGTGATACTGAGATTTATATGGCAACTTTTTATATGGCAACAGTAATATGATTGTCAAATGTGTCAAACGCTTTAAATTAGTATGATGTCCTAATCTTGATACTTGACATGGTAACTAAGAAAGTAACTGTTCCATAATAAATTGGTCTGTTATTGCTTTCTAAGAGAATTAAAGGGTAGCTTACTGCTAATATTATTCACATTGAAGAATATCATAAAAAGTTCAATTATCATGTCTCGCCAAAATTTAAATTTTGGAGTGGTTTTGAATAAGCTTCTTAAATATAAAGTAGAATGAATTTAAAGAGTACTATTTCATATAACTTTACTTCCTTCTCTTTGATCCGTTGCATTTTGAGAAATGAATAATAATATAATAATTGTGTAAGTATCACTATTATTTCATCGCGTTATACACAGTGTTGCAAAATGCATTTTTTTTAAATTTGCCGCGGTTTTCTAGGATCATCTTTCCCTGACCAGACTCTATCTTTATATTTTCTCGACTAGATATTGTCATTTTCAAAACTCAAATTATTTGTCACTTAAAATCCAGGTTACAACCACCATACTTAGAAACTCTCTGTATTGATATTAATTATTTGTCCTTTTAGTAATTATAAACCCTTTTAGGTTCAGTTTTGTATAAGCCCTTCGAAAGTGACTGTATTTTACACGTGTAGTGCTCCCGTGCGCGCACAACATTACGCGTGTGAACACATGCACCAACACATTAAACTTCTGCGACAAATATTTAGCCAAAAATGCGCTCGATTTGCGAATGGTTTGAGCTTCTTACCGCACCTAAGCTATATTAAGTTAAAGTGTTTATGTAATTTTAAGATACGGCACTCAAGGTCTTTTATTTAACATTATGTAAAACTTCACTTTAGTATTTGACTGTTTGTTGCCTAAATAAAAATAAAAAAAATATCGGCTAAATCGCTGAATTTAGTGTTCTCTACTCCTAAAATAGACAGTTGAATACCGGGAAGTGGCTAAGAATCGCAAATTATTAAGGACTGCCAGTGGGTAGTGACTATCTAATATATTTTTGTGAGGATGAGGATGAATATTTGTTTGAGTCTGTATGTTTTGTATGTATACATACATACATACACTCACGCCTTGCATACCTAAAACTTGTGTTCCAGTACCATTTTTAGCATAAATGTGGGTATAAGATATCAACAAAATGTGATATCGCAGTGACAGGTTGCTAGCCCATCGCCCACAACACACTTCAATCCTGTTCCCTTAGTCTACTCTTACGACACCCACGGGAAGAAAGAGGGTGGTGCTATTCTAACCCGACACCACACCGGGATATGTGTGGGGTGATGTGTTTATATGTATTATTAAATATACCGTCGACAACTCATTAAACAAGGCTTATCGAGCTCACTATGAGGCTAGTTCGATTTGTGTATGATTGGCCCCTAATATTTATTTATTTATTATTTATATAGGTATGTATACAAACAGTGCAAATGTAATACTGATAATATACATACAATGAAGGACATATGTTCGACATCAGTAAGCTCAAGTCAAAGTAAAAAATACCGCATACCGATCCGCCCCGCCAAGTCAGGTAGCCGCCTAAAGCTTGGAATTATAGGAATTTACGATTTTATATGAATACGGATGCACATTCTAGCCTAAATTCTAGCTCAAACTTCATCAGCATACCCCGGACTCCCAAGATACCGTTGTTGAACTTGCACACGCTCCCGGATGTTTGTTTGTATGTATGTATGTATGTACACGTAACCAGTTAATACGTGAACAAGCGCCATTATAATAATGAGGCGGATTCTGAATGCTGAGTGGGTTAATGATTGAATATAAGCTTTGGAGAGGGATTTGTGGGAAATGACAAGTGTTTACGGGTGTAAATTAATATATATACGTCTATACAGGGTGACTCATTATAAGACATACGAAGATCTGTTCTTAGGAACCATGTCATCAATTTTAATATGAAGAATAACTGCATTCATACATTAAAAAAAAATCTGTACACAGTTCGGGAATCGAACCCGGATGATTTGAAAAAAAAAACACTATTTCTATGTAGATATCGATTGTGTAGGTCTTTAGCAGTAAATGGCTGTATTTAACATGATGTCTTAAATGAATAAAATGCATTGTTTTACATACTTTAATTTTTAATTTTAGTAGGTGTTCGAAGTTTTTTTCAATACAATATTCAACACGTTTAGGTAACGATCTTACAATTGCATTTTGTATCTTCATGTGCTGAATTTGCGTTAATTTTGACTCCATGGCTGCTTTTAGGTTTTCAACGGTGTCATAGCTTGTTTTGTACACTTCATCCTTAACGTAACCTCAAATAAATGAAAATATGTGAAAACAATGCATTTTGTTCATTTTGGACATCATGTTTCATAGAGCCATTTACTGCTTAAGACCTACTCAATCGATATCTAAATAGAAATAGTGTAAGTTTTTTATTTCAAAACAACCGGGTTCGATTCCCGAGCTAAGTAGATGTTTTTTTTTAAATGTATGAATTAAGTTGTTCTTCTTATTAAAATCGATGACATGGTTCCTTAGAACAGATCTTCGTACGTCTTATAGTTTCAGACTTTCCCATACTGACCGATTTAAATGAGACACCCTGTATAGTGTCTTATTGAGATATAGTGGTGTATATTATATAAATAATGCGATGAGGAATAAAAACAATATTAACTATTTAGGTACTAAACTTGAAAATACCGTAACTAATTTCCAATGATTCGTTTTCTACGTTTTGGATATTATCTCGATTTTACAAGGATGAAGCTATTCATGAGCTTTCAAATATAAAAGGATTTTCGAAATGATTTATTGATAATAATAATTCCACCACGACAAGAGAGAAACATCTTACTTTTTTTTTGAAGTGGGGCACTTTTTGTGATGGGGAAAAATTGTTAAACTTTTTTGCAAAATTAAAATTATTCAAGTTTTCACTTCTGCCGGCACTCCCGGGGTGTAACCCGGTCTTTTTTTTATTATCTTCATCGTTATCATATCAGCCGATTGACGTCCACTGCTGGATAGGCCTCAAAAGAGTGCCAAAGTGACTGGTCCTATGCCACCCGCATCCAGCGGACTATATTCATGTGCATTGACAAACCCGAAGTTCCTCCAATGGTTGAGCTTGAATGAAGAAGATTCTCTCGAACCGATAGTTCTTTTGGCTTAAGATGATTTTGCTTCATTCGATACTTTGACATATTCCTAATGAATTTCTTGGTTCAAGATTATTTACCTTAACTGTTTTTTCTGTTATTTCTTAAGGGGATGCCTTGATTTGAGTCGAACACGCCCCCTAGACAGAGACACGCTGATGCCTTCCGCGCACGAGAAAAAGAGATGTAACACTCTTCGGGAATGGCTTTTTTGGAGAAATTTCGATAATTACATAACCTAGTGAAGTTTTATTTAAATTTCATCAAGTGAGATTTTAGATGAGATAAAATACTATAGTATTAACTTGGATTGTGTCGTAATATAATGTATCGTTTGAGTAGGCTGAGTAAAAAAGGGAAATACAGACCCAACTTTGGAATTTTTTTCTATCGAGGAAATTCTAAGCAATCATGTATCGGTCAAATCAGATATAAATAATAAATAAATAAATAAATTTTAGGGGACAATCTTACACAAATCGACCTAGTCCCAAACTAAGCAAAGCTTGTACTATAGGTACTAGACGACGATAAACATACGTATATAGATAAATAAATACTTAAATACAAAGAAAACATCCATGACTCAGGTACAAATTTTCGTGCTCATCACACAAATAGATGCCCTTACCGGGATTCGAACCCAGGACCTCTTGCTTCGTAGGCAGGGTCACTACCAACTAGGCTAAAGCGGTCGTCAAATAAACAATCATATATTCAAGAATCATATATCTGAAAATCAGACCTTATTGTTTCTTAATCTAGTCAGAACGGCGTTTCAAAGCACGATATAATTTACAATGCACCGCCTTAATAAAACTCCGATAAAGTTTAGCTTCAGAATAGGCGACTCGCGACTGTACAGCAAGTCCGTATACCTACGCCATACGTCAGTGTTATCTTGGGAGCTCCCTCCCCGATGTATCACTAGCCGCACCTGTTGTTTTGATGGGTTTACAGCGAATAAAACATTTATAGCTGTTTTTGCCGTAAATTTACGTTTTAAAACCGAGGGCTCTATTTTAACGCAGCTGAGATTAGCTTGGAATAGCATTCATTGCATATATTTTTGTCAGATTGTCGCGCAGCTCTTGAGGATGCGCTGTTTTGTGAGAGTCTTAAAAACAATAAAGAGTCGGCAACGCGCTTGTGACTCGCCGAAACTGGCCATAGGCATAGGCCATTGACACTAGTGTCTCCTTACCTTACCAGGCAGACCGTCGCGGTATATAGAAAAACTTAACTTTGCTACGCCTACGCGGGAAGGCAATTAAACAAATGACTATTTCATCCCCAAGCACCATCAAATTCCTCCCATTGACGCGCCTTATCGGTAGAAAACCTCCATTAGCGACTTACCGGCACTGCGCCTGCCAACATGTCCTGACCAATTTGACCATTGTAATCATATAGAGAAAGGATAGAATAGAGGGACTCTTACTCACATGACCAATTTACAAATACGAAGGCCACCATTTTTCCGCTTTGTAGCGGATATCACGCGTAGAGACATGAGCGTGACTGATATGTGAGTCATGGCCTGGAATGAGTTGAATGAGTGGGACTACATTCGCACATTGTTTCTGTGTCTGCTCGTAACAATACATATAATGTGCATTACACACACAAATATGATCAACCCATATCCGTGGGATAAAAACTGACAAGAAATGTAGCGCTTGTTACGAGACTTATCTATTCAACACGGCGTGGAAAAGTAAGCCAATTTTGTGTTGGAGTCGTGTTTGACTGATCATCGGAACCAGAACTAGGATTGCATTAGCGAAGGAAGTTATTCGATTGGTTAGATGTAAGCTCGAGGCCGCTGCAGCGCGTGGGGCGCCAGTGTTAGCGGGTGCTGGTAGATAATGCATTCTGCAAAACCTTCTATGAACTGCTATAGGGTTTTTCAATGGGCACGCTCGAACTTTGCCGGCGTATACCTACTTAGTGGCTATCTTGGAAAAGCAATGCCTTTCAAATTATCCCCAAGATACACCAATCTACAGCGGACTCGAGGCGGCCATTTGGCTGAGATAATGTTTCATGAATAATGTCATCAAAGGTACTTTAAAATATTATGAAAATTGTCGCAATATCAGCTACACAGGTTAATTTATTACATTTCAAAGTTCGAGCGCTCTTAATGAAAGACCCTTTATTAGGTTTCAGTACTGGCATGTCCAGAAAATACCCTGCCATGCAGTGTCGTGTATTCAGTCGTATCTTTTTCACGCATCACGCTCATGCGAAAATAGTTGCAGTGTCAAAATTGTAATAATGAAAATTAAATGAAGATAAAGTTATAATCGCATGTTCGATGTTGCTTGCTACATAATATTCACAGCGCTGACCATTAGGCAAGCATTTACAATGTAGATGGTAGGTTTGGCATAATTGGTTCTAAGACACATACCACATAGGGCATCCTTGTTACTTGAAACATCGTTGCAAAACAAAATCTTGTTCATAATTCACCGACAAAACATTTTGCGAACACGGACCATCGGGAATAAAATTCGTTCTATTTTTCGTCACAATTATGCGTACGTTTCAGGAGCATTGTTTGTGGTTCTCAACTAAATATTTGTTTCGGTGGCGTTATAGGTATCTAAGTTATTGCTATATTCTTGTGCCTTCCACCGGATTAATTAAGGTTATATATAAGAATAAGAATTACTTATTAGAGACAAAAATATAACAAGATATACCTAGATAAAAAATAGTGTCAGACATATTGCATTGTCACGAGACATTGCTGCTAGCGCTGATCTTCCGATGACTGTCAATTGATTTCACGGTGAATAACTGGGTTTATTATTCCTGTTCCGTTATAGAATCGCTCACAGCTCCGCCCCGCCGCCACACGGCCGCAGCCTCTGTTCTTGAAACTATTTTCTATCGCAGCGTTCAGCTGGCGGTATAAATACGCGCTGCAATAAAATATGGCGGCCCGTGATTGATTCGATGGCGAGTGGCGATCGCCGTACAAACTAGGTATTCGAGAAGTTAGCTGGCACCTGCTTTTGGATTTATACTATTAAATGCTGGAGTTTGTACAGACCGCATTTCTCAACCGATTTTCTTGAAATTATGAGAGCAGGTTCGATAATTATATCGTTTTTTTTTGTCAATTCAGCATGCCGCATTCGGTAAACAACGGCTGCTGTCACCGGAGCCCCGCTATTATGTAACTAGTTTTAAGTTCACCTCAACCGTCACCCAGTAATATATATTGACGCCGCGATATTAGTATTAGCTAGGCGTAATCAGGGCTGTTATTCGCTAAGCGTTAATGCGGCTCACCCCGTCGTTCACCCGTCACAAAACTAGACCTCTACCTACGCTTGGTTAACTACGCATCGCGGTGTCAAGATATCGTTGTGGGTGAGCGTTGAGGTGAGCTTAAAACAAGTTAGAGAATAGCTGAGGTCTAGTTTCGTTACATTCCCTCTAGGTGAAAAAAAAAAAAAGTTTAGGCGCATGAGCGCGTTCAGAATAAGCCCAGCTCGGTTAGCACAAGCCGCCGCGAGAGCTCTCTCGCACTATCCGTCTCTTTCTAAGTTTTCTAATACGAGAGAGACGGATAGTGCGAGAGAGCTCCAGAGAACTCGCGCGCTCTCTTGTGCTAACGGTAGGTACTGGCGAACAGACTAATGAAGATGACAGTCTTTGGCCGAACTAGTTCGAAACAAGTTCGCCGACCGCATTAGCAGTGTAATCTCCGCTCATTGATTGCGGCAACCAGAAGAAAACGCAAAGCTACGTCAAACAATAGTCGGCTGAAAAAACAGGGAGTTGCGAAACTGGGTGAGGAGGACGTTTTACGGACGGACGGCCACGGGCTATCAAACGCGTTCGGTTTGTAGTTCCCGTTCCGTATTTACGAGTAACCGAGGTTAGGGTAAAAGAAAGCGTACCATCAGGCGGGCTTGCTTGCAACCGAATAGGGGTGTAGACACTAAATAAAATAATCAATAATGTCATATTTTCTCGAAAAAGGATTATAAATTTAGTCACATGAAGAAAAAATCAACACAAAAGGTTAAATAATCACGAAGTTATAAGTGTCCAATGTTTTAAGAAGGGGTACGTTCTGTCCCTTTTTCGCAAAACGCAACTTCATATGGAACGATGACGCTGGAAGAATGTGACGTCACTAGAAGACTGCCGCTCATCGTGTTCGGCGCCGCCGTCGACGCGGCCCCCCGGCAGCGTCCTGTAATGTGACGTCACACACTGTTTGCGTTTTCTCTCCCTAACAAGCAATATTAGAACGGCTTTTTGAATGGGATTTCGTCACTAGGCATATTTTTTTGCCTTCTTTCTTTTGGAGTATAATAATAATTTTCGAGTCTACCCCCCTATTGGTTTTAGAAAACACCCAAGGCGGTGGGTAACAAACACGGCCGTGTTGTCAGCAGACATTGTAGCCTATGGTCGCTTGCGACTCCAGACGAGGCACAAGACTCACGACGTAGCTATTGCCCACCCTTATTGCTATATGACTATATAGCCACCAACGTAGATGCGGCAATCCATAGGTTACTAAGCGCTGCAACAATCATCTGACATAGATGCTGTGGCAAATGATGATGATGATAGTGATTGGAGGACGTTGATAATGAGAGACAAATGCAGGTCCGTCACTCTCAACTCAACACAGCACATTCTTGGGAGCTCAGAGCTATATTTGTGGGTGAGCGTTGAGGTGAGCTTAAATCAAGTTACAGAATAGGGGGGCTGGTGACCACAATTACCACCGGCAACACAACACCACTATTTACAGAGCTTGCTTGTAGTGGTGGCATTCCCCAGTTGGCCGCTCTAAATATGAGCGAAATGACATTCTGCACCTACCTCACGAGTAGTAAAGTTGTAATAAAAGTAAATAAAATGAATAGTGCCCCGACAAATAAAGTGCTATTCGCCAAAAACTGCATTATTGTACTAATTCTGACTTTTTATCTCAATTACCATTTAATATGTGAATATTTTCATATTTTGTATTCGGACAATATTTTATTGTGATGTTTTCATTAACTTTGTATCGTTTTTGTTACTTGCAGAAGTACTTTTGTAAAATTTGTTTTTTTCGGCTGGGGGAATATTCCCATTAACTGGGAATATTCCCATTGTTCCGGGGAATATTCCCGGGAACGTTGGGAATTTACTTTTGCGGGTAAATTACACTGGTTAATGTCTTGGTAAAAAAATCAAGGGCCCAAGTTATCATGGAATAATATACACAATTTCAATATTCCCGTATGTTCCCTTATATGGGAATATTCCTGGGAACGGCACATCACTACTCACGAGTTTTTAAATTAAATTAAATATTAATTTATTTCGAACCCTGCAGTCCATAGCATATTACATTACAATTATTACAAATATTAAATAAATTATAAATAAGAATACAATTAAAATTACAAATAGACCTTAAAATCTTAAAAATGCTATTGGATTTTTAGCCATATGCATGGCGTTCCAAAGTCCCACCATCGGACAATCCAGTCTGTCAATAATGGTATTCAGGAGGCTGCTGGTACTGTCCCGCATGCGACGCACCAGGGAGGCAACTCGTTTCCGCATTATTGCTTGAAAGCTATCCACACGAGCTTTTAAGATGTGTAAGAAACTATTACAACATGAACTATACACTGAAATGCTGAATTTCATACTATGTAATTAATTGCCTTACCAAAATTAAAGTTATAACTACTTATGAACGCTTGCCACAGTGCCGATGTCGATACGATATGTTGTACCTACCCTCATAAATGACGGCGGTTTGGCAAAAATATCGAAAACAATAATTAGCCTAGTTGGCAATGTCCAGCCTACGAAGCTTGCGGTCTAGGTTCGAGGCCCGGTAAGGCCGAAAAAATGTATGGTAAGCACGAACATTTCTTGCACAGTGTTTTATGTTTTGCGTGTATTTTGAAGTATGTATTTGCGAATGTTGAGTGGGATGGGCCCATAAAATCTATATTAGCTTTATGGCGACCTTGTGACATGGCGTGTAATTTCCGCCATCAAATACGCCCCTTAATAGCTCACCTCTACTTTGGCAATGTAAGATTACTCCCTAATATTTAATTTTCACAACAAGTGCTCAATCCATCAAGTTCCTAGAAAGTTGACAGCACCGTTCCCGGACTTTTCCATCTTTGGAAATTCTAAATATCTGCGCATATTCACCGTGCGTACGCGCACGGCCTTTGCATTCCGGTAACAGACGGATTTATTGTAAAATTACGTGCGATGCCCGCAAACGCATCGCTGGTTGCGCGCCAAAATGGCGCGTGGCAAAAACAAGATGGCGGTTTACGATGCGTTCCCTAAATAAAAAAATAAGATAGTGATAAAAGCCATCGTAACCTTTATGATGTTGATGCAAAGTAGACTTCCGACTGGTGTGTGGAAGGATTTTTTCACTGTACGCGCGTGTTAGATACCCCGATTTATAACTTTATTTGAATGGGTCAAGCTGCCTCGTGGTAAGCCAGTCCACCTTTGTTTAGTATGGCAATACGTAAATTACTTATAAGTTTGGAAATATCAGATGTTTTTTATTTCAATCGTCCTGTTGGATTGTTTATGGTAAAATTAATGAATCATTTAGTTAATTATCGCCAAAAAGAGTTAAATGCCGTGTATTTAAAACCTAGGTATTTAATCTGTAATAATAAACATAGAAAATATAGAACAGCTTATCAGGGGCGGAATCGGTCATGTGCGTGATCAACAATCGATCTCATGCGTTTATATCGTAAAGACACGGCACACGCATCACTTGTTGCGCCAATCCAAGATGGCGGATTTTTTACACGGCGTTTCCTCGTGTGCCGTGTTTTTGGCCAGTGTTGCCGTGACGCAGCGTCCCAGTTAGGCCCGCCAACCGATGCCACGGCCAAGTCCAGTCGGGCATCCCCGATGAACCAGAGCCAATATCTATAAAATAAATTTGACCGCGAAAAAAAATAATGAAGTAAACGTCATAGATTTCCCGCCAAAATTCAGAGTTGAACGAACTCCAGTGTTTTGGCATGAACTCTTGGAACTTGTCCTAATAGTTTGATTTGATAAGGGAATAGTATTAGTATATTTGTTTGTAAACAAAGTTTGTTCCGAGTTACCTTTGACTTTGATTACGGAGCGAGCGTTCTAATGTGGCTGGATAACGTGTTTAATGGGTTTACATTTGCAAAGTTCATTAAACTATTTTCTCAGATGGTTGCAACGTAGTCTTCTGGGTTTCAGTCAAGTTTAGGTTACCAATCACCATTCGGGACTAGCCAAGGGAGTAACTATTTTCTCTACACTTTAAGAGAGTAATTAAAATAAAAGGCAGAAGGAGACTTTGGAGTAAGGATGAAGTATTTTGTGTTATTATGTGGTTTATGTACTACATGTAGGTACAATTTTCTTTGTCTTCGACTTAGGCGGTGTTCCTTGTGTGTTATTTTATTTGGTTACGTGTGGGATAAAGATATTAGCTAGGACATAGCAACGAGTTGTTAACTTGAAAAATGTAAAAGCCTGCATTTCTATTTATTGTAAAAAAATATTCAATACATCAAGAACTAAGATTAAAACCTTTCCAGTATATATGTGCATCTGCACTATATTCGCATTGACGATATTTCCTACCAAATGATACAGATATCAACATCTGGCAGAGTTATAGCTGCCAGCAGATGCAAGATTTTTGACGTGAAAATATGTTCCGTGATTTGTTTTCACGGCACGAGTTATTCGTGAACCTACTTATATTCTGTAGAGCACAGTATTAGACTAGGAGATATCCGCTGTCTGTTGAAAATTTGTTGAATCTATTATTTTCACGGTATTTCCGCACAGTACATGGCGGGCATATGTTGACAACTTGACATATAAAGTGGAAGATTTGTTTTGAAATTTCAGTTCAAATTTCTTCCAGTTTTCCTCTCTACTTATCAAACTATGCCTGCCATGTACGGTTTTTATCTATGTAGTTAAAGTCCAGTGAATATATTTAACCTTTTAATTTTTGATTTTCTCCCTGAATGGCAAAATGTTACATTTCTCATCGAAGAGGCGGATTTAAGGTAAACGTCCCAATACTTTCCACTTTAATCCCAATAACCGCCACACTGTCATTTACCTACATTGCTACGAGTTAAAATTGAAGGTGACAAGAAATGGGCCAGTGTGGAATTTCCTCCCTCGGACGCTCCGGTTGTGGAACGAGCTCCCTGCCGAGGTTTGCCCGAGGGACTCAGTATGGGGTGCTTCAAAAAAGGAGTGTATACATTCTTAAAGGGTCGGCAACGCGCATGTAACCACTTACTACCAGGTGGGCCGTAAGCTTGTTTGCCACCGACGTGGTATAAAAAAAGAGTGTCGTTTAAACGTTAACAACGTTGCTGAATGTTCTCTGTTACAAAGACACTTCATACCACGTCATCATTATAATTATCAGCCTGTAATCGCCAACTGCTGAGCATAAGCCTCTCTTCGAGTACGCCACTTATCCCGGTCCGTGCTAGTCTCATACAGAAACGATATACCACATACAGGTCTGATGTGATGTGCCTGACCCATACCATGTAATCAAAAATGCAACGAAAATCTGACCCCGTATCATGGGCCTTATCACGCGATAAGTGACAAGATAGGAGCGTCGTCTCCGTGTACAAAAAGCCTAAAAAAGGGTGTTTTGTCATTGTAACATACGATGTAAGTGGCTAGACAATCATAACCTATAGATGTAGTCGATAAGCGATCCCCGGGTGATATCACCGGTTGTTGTGCCAAATATTACTATTCAGCTGTTCGCTTTTGCCAAATATTCGTGCCTTATTTTGTTTTACGATTTCATTTTGTTTCCATGCGGTTTTTGTTTGCAAAGCAAAATTAGTTGCACTAGCGTATCTTTTGGGAGACTCAGTCCTAAAGGCAAATTATCTTTGCGATATAATCAAGGTACTTCCTGTCCTCATCTTGGCCCTAGGGTGAACGTAGTAAAGTAATCAAATTGGCATTCAACTTAGAAATATACAATTAACAGAACAGTTTTATTGTAATAAATAGGATCATTCGTTCTTTGCCACAGGAATCTGAGGGTTCAGTTCAGATATACACTTCACAGTTTTTGGCAAGGTCCCAAACAAACCCAACAAGCGATAATATGGACAATGCGTCTGCTGTGTTTGAGTCGTATTAGTAAGTTTGAAGTGCGCTCTAGGCTCATTCATAAATTATTGCAAATTTGGGTCAACTCTGCAAAATTACAATGCTTCTATACTAGAAAATAGGCTACATCGACAGTGCGACCAAATCTCACATAAGATTCTACAACTTTCCGAACACCAAATGGCCATTGGTCGGATGCCCTATATGGTGCCACTAACGCGCCACTAAATTCTATCATTCGTATCAGAATATAATTTCTAAAAGTCCATTCCTTTTTTAAAATGCACCAAATTTTCTTTGCAAGCTTTTGAATAACATTATTGTTTATACTCAAAACCGCTCTATTGCCAAATATTCGCACCTTATCGCGAATTCTGATATTTTTATGACGGCGTTTTGCATTTCGAGCTGCACCGCCTTTGGGAATTTATTTTTCTTTCGCAAATTGAGTTAGGAAGGCCATAGCAATGTTTGGGGTATTTTTATACCTTATAAATCTTT
Source organism: Epinotia bilunana (assembly GCA_947049275.1). Lineage (NCBI taxonomy): Eukaryota > Metazoa > Arthropoda > Insecta > Lepidoptera > Tortricidae > Epinotia > Epinotia bilunana. Next base: position 3,414,073 of record OX346275.1, on the reverse strand, counting down.
GATAACTGGACTAAATATTTTGTTAGTGTTGAAATGATTCAAAGAACAAACAAAAGGGTTTGAAATGTGATTTACATAATGTTTGGAAGTTAGTTCTCGGTTGGGGATGTAGAGATTGGCAGAATAATGCTAAATGCTTCTTATTGTTACAATACTAAACGTGATGATGGAAAATTAAATAATCTTGGATTCTCCTGAAAACCGTTTGTGGTAGGTATTCCGTTGTAAGGACTCCGGCCATATTCAAAAGATGATTTCAGTGGCCAAAGTGGCGTCATAAAGTGACTAGAGAAATGCACTAAGTGTCTTTATTTAGCGCGACAGTGTTACGGGTCAGAAATAAATTAATTTATAATGTCATCTACTGACCAAACTGCAGTTCTCGTCTTCTAAACGTTCGCTTACTCCTGATGATCGTGATTCTACCGGTTTTTTTAAATGCAGCTGAAGGAAAGGATAGAGTTAGTTCTCTTAGTCGGTTGAATTGTGGAGAGTGTCGCTTCATAGCATATCTATTTGACCTGCTGAGCTATCACAGGGCGGCAGCCGGCTGTGTCGCGGCGAGATACCCTTTCTAATAAGAACGCTTAGAAAGAGACGGATAGTCTATATCGCCGCGACACAGCTCACGGGTTATCCTGCTATATCCGTGCAGATATCTGGTTGCACCATCGGGTTCTGCAGTAGAAACATTTCTGGAGTCCTTGTCACCGGTGACGTGAATTTTCCTTGAATATCGGGGAGGATGTTTATCCAACTGTTATCGATGGAGCTTTGTTTGTGTGCGTTTGCGGTTTGAAGTTGACATTGATTTATTTTGATTGTTTGAAGGACGTTTAAATCAAGATTTTGATCGATTATAAGCTTAGATCATTTCTATTTTCTTCTATAGCTTCTAGAATCTAGTGCTGTTAGTGTTAATAATGTCAAACGCTTTCAGTAGGTACATATAAACAGTTCACAAATATTTTGCTTTGCCAGGATTTGATCCCAGGACCATTACTAGCTTCGTAGGCAAGGGTACTGCTAGGATAAATTGGTCGCCAAAATATTCATGTATGTAATCAGCTGCAGAGAAACATGCGGGGGGGTGCATGCCCCGCCCCCCTGCATAGAAATTTGGTATACAGGGTTGTTTCTCCGCAGCTGACTGACTGTTCATGAGTTAGGAAATTACTGTAAAACTTTCACAAGAATTCAAACAAAGACTCAATATATGAAACGTTCTTCCAGATATATTTTTTTATACAAGGACGGTGGCAAACAAGAGTACGTCCCGCCTGATGGTAAGCGGACACCGCAGCCTATAGACGCATGCAACTCCAAAGGAGTAACATGGGCGTTCCCGTCCCTTGATATGTTTGAGGATTCGCCGTGCTGACAGCAGAAGGAACAAATTCCCTCGCTCTCAACACCTCGGGAGCTCTGGCGACCTTGCTCACCTCCAGGAATACAATACTACTACAGAGCAAGTAGTATTATGGCTGTGGTCTTCTGCAAGGCGGAGGTACTTCCCCAGTTGGGCTGCTCCAAATGGGATGACATTTCGCTGTGCCCTACCTAACCCCCCACCACCACCACCACCATTTTCAAATTTTCGTCATTTTTAAAATGTTTCACCCTATTAAATAGGATAATGCGAGTTCCTATTTATATGTGGTTGATACATGACTACTATGAGACACGCCTTACTTAGAGGACTATTCATCATCATTTTTAACTTAACAGTAGCACTTGTCGGTGGAGCAATCGCCAGCCGTTTCTGACCACTGCCATTTCCTTTACTTTCTGATATAACCCGGCGACCTTAACTTTTCCTTTATTTGTTCGAAGTCGTTTCTTCTTGGCCTTCCTCTGCCTCTCGTTCCTTCAATTTTCCCTTCCATAATAGTCTGAAGACTATTAAATGCTCTCAATTTTAACTGAGGGTAACGGCACCGCTACTTCAGAGACCAACATCAGTACTCGTTGTAACTACTTATGTTCCTTAGCCAGAGAGTACGTTTATGTTCTGCAGTACCTACATATATGCCTTTCACAGGAACCTAGTTGAGAGGACTCCAGAAGGCTTGGAGGGAGTATTAGAGTTAGATAGCCGTATCTTAGATCTTTTCTAAGCGGCCATCGACCTCTCAAGTGCACCGGGCGCATACTAAGCAGGGAAACCCCAAAAATATTGCCAAAACGCTATTTTTGGCCAGTTCACGAGTTCACAGAGGCTGCCAGGAGATTCCGTGACGTCACACGGGGTCCTGCCAAGTGTCTGAGTCGTACGCCAACTAAATGTTTTGACTGCTGCTTGTTTATGCCGTCTAGAGGTTGGCCGGTTTTTAGTTTATTGTGACTGCTCGTTAAAGGTAATGCTGCTAGTTGGTGAAGGTCATAGACAAATTGCACATTTCGTTCGATATTTTTAGAGTCACTGATAGTTTAGAATGCGTTGATGAAAATTTTATAAATTGTTGCGACATGGAAGGATTTCCTTAACACACTCGTTGCAGGCAACAATTTCGTTAACTAAGTCAGTAGGTCGGCGTCGTCTATAAAGAGAAGTCTGTGAGATTGTAGCTTTATAAAATGTGAGTCTGTATGTAATGTATTTTGACAACCGGTTCGCCTAGTGGGTAGTGACGCTGCCTACGAAGCTGGAGGTCCTGGGTTCGAATCCGGGTAAGGACAGATATTTGTGTGATGAGCATGAATATTTGTTTTGAGTCTTGGATGTTTTCTATGTAAAAAAAAATATAATTAAGTATTTCTATCTATGAAATATATCGGTCTAGTACCCATAACACAAGCCTTATTGAGCTTACTATTGGACTAGGACAATTTGTGTCCCCTAATATCGTCCATTGAAACAGATAACTTATTCCATAGAAATCATTTACCATAAACTAATCGCGGATTCGAACTAGGCCCGTATCCTTCGCGGAGACTGTTTTCTGGTAAAAACAGTGATAAAAAAATTGCTCATCTGTTTTCAAAAAATATTTCTCTATGTGCGCTTTCAGTGGACGTGCTTGCATTCTTTGTAATACACGGACGGATCCGCGCGGGCAGATAGTATCATATATTCTTGTTGCACATATACATTATACGCAAATATTTCGGAGAAACAACTTTGTATCGAATATATTTAAAAACAATTGAATGATTCTCGACACACAAAAATGAATGCTGAATAAATTATATCTTAAATACCGTTAAGCAAAAACCAGGACCGTTTTGGAAAATCTCGTATAAGAAGGTCACTGAACCTTGAACAATGGCCTAAGGTCAGTGACCCTGGTTTTTATGGTTTGCAAATATGTCGCATTGATTTTCTTTCAAGCCTATAAAGGGGTAAATTGATTGTTTTTATTCATTACCTAGCTTAAGGTAAAGTTACTGTGAAACTTATCGGTAGATCGCCTAGTGACTGCAATACAGCCACATCTCAAGAATAAAATACATCTGAGATGTGGCTCTATTGCACAGTGCAATACGGTCACATCTCGAAAGTAAAATACATTTGAGATGTGGCTCTATTGCACAGTGCAATACGGTCACATCTCGAAAGTAAAATACATTTGAGATTGCCGTATTGCAGACACTAGGCGAGAGGTTTACTGTGCTGTACCTACTCAAGTCGCGGTTTCCAATTCCATTCTATATCAAGATTATATTAGATTAGAAAGTGATTAATGTATGGATCAAAATCAGGAACTAAAACTAGTCTTTCAAAAGTCCTCAAAATTTTGAATGAACCTTTACTCATAACATACAGTAGTTATTTTTAACCCAATTAGCTTCAATATGTGTCGTCTTTCAATAACAATACGAGTAATAACCTTTATTAGACTGACTATCATTAATAAGTATCTCATAGCACCTAAAAGTTCCTGGAAATTCGTACGTCTAAAAGCATACAGAATGATGTTCTTCTCGCAGAAACAACATCTTGGAGCTATGTAATATTATAATCCTTTCATTTACTGTACGTATTTGGAACTTTAATTCTGTAGCTATTTCAAAAAGATAGCGAATACAAACTGTTCACATAATTATTGTAACAATTAACACAGTTCTTATAGAGTACCATCGGGCAAGTCGAGGATTTTAAAACTTTAACCGAAGAAGTGGTAGCATACTTGAGAACTGTAAATCTTTGAAGTAGAGAAATATAACACGATAAATAAGTAAATAGATTGGTTCATTATAATTAGTTCGAACTGATATTGCCTTTTTACAGATTTATATGAGAATCTATTTTTTTACGTTAAATTCTAAACCGCAGCACGCTTTGTATGGAACAAATATTCCTTAAACTACTGGATAAATTCTTCAAACCCTCCCCTTAAGGAAACCCCTGACCCCATTTCGAACGTACATGTGTAGTATCAAAATACATACAATTAATAAGGTATTCACCGCGCATGCGCAAGTGTATTGTGATGTTGAATCATAACGTAATGTATGCAAATGTGCCGATGTTTATTATGTGAGGAATTCGGGATTTACCTAACTGTTGTGTTCCTGTTTTACGATTTGTCGTAAAGTTTAATCGGCAGCATGGCTGCGAATTTAAGGAAGCTCATATTTAGGTTAGGATTGAGTTTGTAAATATGATGAGTCGGTATATGCCTATCTCTACTTTATTGTTACAAAACGACACGTCATTGATATCCGGATCGAAGGATCAGGTTTTGTTGTACAAGAATTACAGGATTATGAATTTTCATTAATATAGGTTCGTGTAAGAAATTAATAAAAAACATGCGTGACCATAATAATTATCATATCCGGTTTGAAGGACTGTTTAGTTCGGTACCTGTAAGAATGTTTGTGAATTTTCATCTCATGCTTAAATAAAAAATAATCTCAGTTTAAAGGTTATTTATTCATGAACATTATAATTAGCTAACAAATTGCGACACACTTTATTAAATTAGTCAATTTTTTCTATCTATTTGATTATTTAAGTCTATCCCGTAAACTGATGATTTGCTCAGTTCAGAACACTTCTCCAGAGTTTCGCGGAGTCCCTTATTTTACCGATAAAAGTTTCACGGAATGCATTTTTCTCAGAATTATCATTTAAACGATTTTTTCTTTTCTAAGAAACCGTTAACTTTTTAGGTATAGCTCAAAGTTATATAGGTTAGCTTTGTTTCATATTAATCCTGAAAAGTTTAGCGCCTGAAAAACATATGTTTTCGACGAAATGAAAATTCGGCTCGATGAAACGTTTGTCGGTAAAGTTTCAACAAACGTTTCAGTTCGTTTCAGTGTCTACGCCAAATCTTGGGGTTTAAAGCCCGACCAGGAAAATAAAAAACCTGGTCTGGGGGCGCTAAATTGGAAATAATTATGGCAACACTAATTAAAGTCCACTCTGTCATGTTGACAACAAGGTCGGTGATGTTATTTAGAGGAATAGAGTCTAATCCTTCAGACTTTCTATCCGACAAATACTTCGTCATATTGTAAATCACTTTTCTTCAATCACTTTTAATAGTTTTCGGCATTTTAACGCAATACAACACGTACCAACGACAACTCACTTTGACAGCAATTGACAGATGGCATTAATGACGTCTTCAAAGTTACTGTTGCCAGTTGAGGAAATTAGTTCCAATAGTTTTCCGCAATATGGCGAAGTTTTTATTTTCCTGGTCTGGCTTTATATTCATTTAATCTTTATTGCACAAAGAAGTAGTATTTACTGTTGTGAGCATTCCCTACCATGTTAGGTGGTTAAGTGGACCCTGAGTTCCTTTAGTATGTAACCGGGAAAAACGGTAGGAGGATGACATGATCGGCCCATTTAATACAAGGCACTCTGGGCATCAAAGCTAAATAATGATGTCGGCAGTCTATTCAGCAACACCAAGCATTCACCTGTTGCCATATCGATCCTCTACTCTCTACTCTTACCTACATGGCTTTTGTATTCTTTATGAGCTTCAAACAGAGGTTCTATTCGATGAAATATAATAGATTGGTACACAGAAAAAAAAAACATTTCCCAAACCAAGAAATTGAATATTGTTACGGAGTTTTACAAAATATATTCTTGGACTAAGAATGTATACTTCAATTAACAGTTTCAGGCTTATTCAATGTAAAAAATTAAATTGTGTAAGTTATTTCTTGAATCAAGTAAATTAATTTACATTAAGAAGACAATTCTATGCTTGAGGTAACACATCTTAAACAAAAACATACTCTGAATCTTCTATTAACAATATATTCTTTCAGATAAATACAACACTCTTAACAATATATATTATTTTACATTTGAAACAATATTGTGTTCCTTATATGGAAGACAATATTGTCTTGGATCAACGATATCTGCATTGATTTAAGAAATGTTTTTTTCTGTGTAGCGATGTGATATTTGTTGTGCGCGTTGTTTAACATGAACAATATATTTCATCATTTGCATAGGCAGACTGTAATATTTTATCTACCTGCAATATAATGACACGAGTTTATTATTTTTTGAGAAATTAACTGTGGTTCAAATCAAATTGTACATAAGTCGTTCGCCTTGCAGCTTTTACCTTCTGTTTTAAAAGACTGTTTAATTCCTTTTATTGTTTTGAGAATATATTATGACAATATATCATCAAGACATTCTGATGTTTGTAACTATGTTAATAATGTCAACCCCTTTGTATCTGTATTCCTATTTAGAATAATATTTGTATGTCATAATTAACGAATGTTTCCACAGCTACTTAAGTGCATAATAAATTAACGAACTCTGGATTAAGTATTCCTATAGGAATTGCACTTTTGAAATACGGCTATTGTCTTCAAGTTTCCTGAAAGCAGTAATATTTTAAAGCTAACTGCTTGTAAAAAACTTTGGAATGCAAACTTTTCTGGGAAATTCTTCGTCGCCAAACGTGGTGCCATGTTGGGCGCCAGTTTTGAGATTTCCTATAAAATAATATCGGGTTCGATTCCCGGTTAAATTGTTCTGTAAGTACTTCATTTGAACAAGCGATCAAAGGGAGAAAATATGTCTCGTATTGTGAAGGAGAAGGTAATAAATATATGCATAATCTTAGAAAATTGGTAAACTTTTGCAAGCTGGACATAACTGTATACAATAAATGTGTGTGAGAACTTCATGATATACAGTTTTGGATCAATGATACCTAATAATGTCTCTGATTTGTATATCAGTTTTTCTGTCAGGTCCATCCCATAAGATAATTTCGGGACTTGATACTGACTATCCGTTTGTATATTTATTCTAATTAGTGTTTGGTTATCTGAATGTTCACAGGACGAGTTCCATCCGTTCATAGAGGCCCTGATGCCCTTTGTAAAGTCCTTTTCGTACACATGGTTCAATTTACAAGCGGCGAAACGGAAATATTATAAGAAACACGAAAAACGGATGAGTCTTGAAGAGGAAAGGCATACAAAGTATGAATTACAGGTAATTTTAGTATTATTTATAATTACTACTAATAAATCCATGGTTAAACTCGCGTATCAAATGTCACAACAGGCGACATGTTTCGAACTCTTTTGGTGAGTTCTTCTTCGGGATAAGTGTTAGTACCTACTCCATTGATGTAGTGTACTCTATTGATGTATAGTGTATATTCTATTTTAGGAATGTAATGTAGATACTATAGATAGTTGAACACATCTTTGTGCGCGGCTGAATGTGTGTCGCTGTGTAAGTGCGCCTATTTACGACTGCCGTGTCACTGCCGCACAAACAGCGAACGAAAAAACCATAGAATTCGCATTCTATGGTTTTTACAAATGGCTCCTTACAAATGTGTACCCAAACACGTGCCCAAAACCCGGTATGCGCATGTTCGATCTTTGATACCCCGCCCCCATTCCCGCATAATGGCAATGGGACAAATTCTGTGGGCCCATTTTGCGGCGCTACTTGGACTTCTATGATATTTTCGTTCGCTGCGCACAAATCAAACCTGCATAGTTATAAGCGAATGCACAATTGCACACATACAGTCGCACACAATTATGAGTTGCTGTACACAACTTCCAACCATGGGTGCCGTAGATTGTGAGAGCAGTGATTCTGATGAAGGGTAGGTACTATATTGTATGTGTGTGAGCAGTATTTATGAAACATCTCAAGTACAATATGCTCTCCGTCTTTGTCGGACATCAGTCTGTTTCATTTGATACTGGTCGTATGGAGAAAGCAGACTAACAAACGTTAATCGTACGAACTCACGTCAATTGGAATCGCCTCGCAGTTACAATTTCCCTGCCAAGAACCCGCCTAGCGGGCGCTTACGGCGTAGCTGGTTTCCGCTACGTAATGGGAAAACCATGGATCGGCTACGAGCTTATCGATTTTTGGCAGTGAGTGAAAATATTTCACGATTAACCACTATGCAAGTGAAAATTCACTACGGTATAATTGTAGGCACTAACTTTTTTAAATGGATATTTCAGAACGAGAAAGCTGAAGTGAAACAGAAATGGGCGTCGCGGCTGCTAGGAAAGTTAAGGAAGGACATCACACAGGATTGTCGAGAGGACTTCGTTCTGAGTATCACGGGAAAAAGGCCGGCGGTGTGTGTGCTGTCCAATCCGGACCAGAAGGGCAAGATGAGGAGGATAGACTGCTTGAGACAGGCTGATAAGGTGAGACAGAGTTATAGTTTTATGTAGTGAGAGAAGGGCATGACATTAAGCTGTCGGGAAGAGTTTGTTATGAGCAATACGGGTACACGATCGGTGGCGGGTGCACGTAGAACCGATGGCCGTTGGGGCGGAAAGGTTCTCGAGTGGCGACCACGTAACGGCAGGCGCAGCGTGGGTAGGCCCCCCACAAGGTGGATTGATGACCTGGCAAAGGTCGCGGGAGTCCGCTGGATGCGGGTGGCGCAGGACCGGTCATTGTGGCACTCTTTGGGGGAGGCCTTCGTCCAGCAGTGGACGTCTTTCGGCTGATATGATGATGATGATGAAAAAAAAAGATGAAAGGTAAAGGTTGACGGTGTGTGTGATGTCTTATCCAGACCAGAAGGGCAAGATGAGGAGAATAGACTGCTTGGGACAGGCTAATAAGGTGAGACAGAGTTATAGTTATAAGTTATGAAAAAAGACAAGAAATAAAATAGTCGGGAAGAGTTTGTTCTGAGCAACACGGGAAAAGTTCGAGCGTTAATAGATTGCTTGACAGAAAAAATGCAAAATGATATCCACCTTCAGTAAATTTGGTTGATCTAAGATGGAAAGGTCAGATCAGGTCCCTCATCAAGTTAATTCTGTGCAGATGCCTGGTTATTTAACATTTGTGAGTTCTAGGCATTGCTCGGACATTCGCAACTTTGCTTTTTTAGAATAACCATAAAAAACCCATAGTCAGAAACCGAAAGTGTAATCGCTCAACTTCTACATTCCAGGTGTGGCGCCTAGACCTGGTAATGGTAATCCTATTCAAAGCAATACCCCTGGAGAGCACAGACGGGGAACGGCTGGAGAAGCACCCAGAATGCACCCAACCAGGTCTCTGCGTGAATCCGTACCACATCAACGTCTCCGTCAGAGAGCTAGACCTGTATCTGGCTAACTTCATCAACAGCTATGGTAATGGGAGCGACGGTCTACCAGGTCTTTCGCTCAGTTATCTAGAATATGTAGCTAGTTAAGACAATATTGTTCTGATCGCTACAGTAATGCACCGAAGAGAAAATACCAGAGTTGCGCAACTTTCTGTAATTTTACAACATTTTCCTGACACTATTCCCTTCCTGGAATTTCACATATGCCTTAACTTCTCGTGTAAAATTCCGGAAACTTCTAAGAATATTCCTGTTTTGGAGAATGTTTTGCAACTTTTGCATTGCTCGATAAGTGGTTGGGGTATTCAAACGGTCTGTTCAGGTGGTTATTATTAGAACTTTCTAATAGGAAATTTGTGATTAAAAAGCCGGATTGGTCAAGATTATTAATGAGATGGATGCAAATTCCCCACTTTGTCCAAAATTATACCCAAATAAGGCGATCAGGGCAGTTACAAGAGGTGTGGCTTTTTGCTAGATTCCAATTTTCCAGAGGCTTTCACGCTAGTTCTGAATAACTTACATAAAACTTAATTCGCTTTGGTGCAGTATTATCAAATCTGCTCGTTTATCATTGTGTTACTGAACCACCATCAGTAGGTATTGGTATGTTACGAGACAGCTCAAGATAATAAGCTCTATAAATAATCAAGGATGGAAATGGAACCCAGCAAAATGCTAAATGTTTTATGCCTTACTATTAATAAGGACAATGTCAATACACCTCCGAAGTCTCATTGTTTCCTCCCTTGGCCTCTAATCCCATTTAAATTTGATATTAATCTCATTGTCCCGTCGTATGTCCCGCTCACACACATGTCGTTATGCGCTTTCGCAAGAGGGAGCATATTAAAAATCAAAACATGATTTCAGTCGCGTTCCACAATTAGAAATTTTCATATTTTGTATCATAACTATCATAAGATCTTGAATAAATTAGTTTGTCGTTGTCCCTACTTGTACTATAGTGACTCACCATTATTAGAAATGCATGTGAATCACAATGAAATGTTCCACGTTTGACTAATTATAGATTTAAAACTAAAATAAATTTAGTATCACGGTTGCTTGGGTCTGGTAAAATTAACTCGCTAATAAAATCATGTGCGTACATTTTTGAAAAGATGTGCACTCATTCAAAATTTGCACGTATTTTAGACTTAGAGCGTACGAACGAAGACTGACTTATTTTGAAGTGAGTTATCACGTATTGCTTTAAGCATTCACCACAATATGGTTACTATATTACCCAACATCGTTTTATGGTAAAGCACTACATTCGTGCAGATATATATGCCATTGATGCACAGCGCCATCTGACGGCCGGACGTATGAAACAAACCTAAAGTCGAAATCAAAGTTTCATTCTTCAATTATACATGCACCTGTGAATGTCGATAAACTTTTAGGGAGAGAAAACATCTGCCACGAGAAGAACTGGCGTAAAAAACTCGCTACTAAACCAAAGCGCCATCTTTAACGTTCACTGATCAATAAAGTGGTCAATGGTGGACGTAGATGGTTGGCAGTCCTCAACTGTGCGTTTCTCCCGAAACTTTCTGCCTCGCACAGCCAAACTCTGGAATGAACTGTCGCCTGCGGTATTTCCGGACCGTTATAACCTTCAAGAAAAGAGCGTACTCCCATCTTAAAGGCCGGCAACGCACCTACAACTCTTCTGGTGTTGTAAGTGTCCATGGGCGTCGATTATCGCTTACCATCAGGTGATTCGACTGCTCGTTTGCCTCCTATATCATAAAAAAAAAAAATGCGCCCTAAGTCTAATTTGTTGGAAACTGTCAGTACAATAGTCGCAAGGAAAGAATATTTATTGAATAAATATTCCAATAAATAGAGACGAACCCAGCCTTATTTTTCATGGGTGTGTAATATAACTAATTTTTTAACACAACGACACATTCTACTGTGGAAACTATAGTCCCAGCGGCAATTTGAATTTTCGTCTGGTATATACGGCCCGTGGCCTTTTAGAATAGGATTCGGGGTTATATTTCTCTCTCACTTGCTCTTATGCCAATCTTGGCGATTTTACCCGAATACGTACTATAAGACCTTACGAATTCTACCGATTATAATTGCAGTGTAGCAAACGGTTAATTATTACGAATATTTGACTACGTTGTAAGATCGTTAGAACTCATAGACTTTAACAGCTGATGTGTTTCAGATATCCTAAGTGGCTCTCTCTCACCCAACCCAAGGGAGAAAGAGAACGAACATGATGCGAAGAGCAAAGGTAACGCCGGCGTTGTCGGTGTGTGGTGTGTTCTTTGTTTACATGGTGGTCGGTTTACAATACAAACAATTTTTATCCAGTCTATTCATATTCAATTAAGGTTTACTAAAATTGAAAAAAAAAACAGCGACGAGTGCGACGTCAAAATATAACAACTAGTTACCTGACAATAGCGTCTATTCAGTCGAGTTCTATAGTATCTATACAGGCAACCTTTCAAAATATCTACACATCCGTCTTGTGTCAGTAATAATAAAGACTGTACATATTTTTGAGAGGTTGTATGTATAGATATTGGTGAACTCGACTGTACTATGCCCTTGAGTTTATAATATATAAGCTTCCGCCCGCGACTTTGTCTACGTGGACCCGCGATAAAAAATATCCTATATTTTAATCCAGCCTATAAAATATCTTCGTGCAAAATTTCATCCACGTCGGTTGAGCCGTTTAAGCGTGATTGAGTAACAAACCTCTAAACATCCAAACTCACATTTATAATATTAGTAGGATTGCCGTTTGAATCATAAGTTCGATAAAATATTTCACAAATAAGTATACAATCCGGTACAGATATTCTGTCTCACAAAACGGGATTGCGTTGATATACTTTACTTTTTGGAATACTTTTTACAGTAACCTTTGCCTCTGCGTCAATGTTTCCATCAGATACGTAAAGCTATATATGAATTAAAAGATCCTAAGTCATTCACCAGTGACACAGACACTTTTTAAATTTAAAAATAGTAGATATTATTAGATGTAACCGTCTCTAAATACGAATGGTGCGAGACGCAGCGGGGGGGCTATTATCACGATAACTTAAAATTAGATCCCAGTTGTTGCACAAAATTAATTTAGTACCTATGGGGTGACGCATCGTTACTGACGATTTCGCAACATAATTTGAAACGTTGGTGCCGTTAAAGAAGCCTCAGTCTTCTGGTAGATGTCACCACACGCCCCCCTAAGGCGTTTGTAGGAAAGAACTGATTGAAAGATTTGGTGACCGAACCGGATTGTTCCGATAGCTCAGTTGATGAGTCGCTACTGGCGACGAATGCCTGTGGTCACCGGTTCGAATCCTACATTTTTCAATTTTTACTTTAATTTAAAAATGTATTGTACTTAATTCAATAAACAAACAAAAAAATATTATTAATACAATTACAACATAAATTATAAATGCGAAAGTTTAGATGTTTGGATGTTCGTTACTAAATCACGCTTAAACGGCTGAACCGATTTGAATGAAATTTTGCACGAAGATAGTTTATAGCCTGGATTAAAATATAGGATAGTTTTTATCCCGGGTCCACGCGGACGAAGTCGCGGGCGGAAGCTAGTTATACAATATTAATTCGGCATCGATTTATCATTACAATTATACACTACTCACTATCCCAGCACGGCTAGCACGCGACGGCGCGCGAGCTCTCGATTTTTCCCGCACTATCCGTCTCTCTCTTATTAGAACACTCAGAAGAAGAGGTATAGTGCGATAAAAATCGAGAGTATGTCGCGGCCGTCGTGTGCTAGACGTGCTGTTTAGATCTGAGAGATATATACTACTACCTTATACTGCCTACGAAGCAAGAGGTCCTGGGTTCAAATCCCGGTAAGGGCATTTATGTGTGATGAGCACGAATATTTGTTTCCGAGTCATGGATGTTTTCTACGTATTTAAGTATTTATTTATCTATATAATTACGTTTATCGTCGTCTAGTATCCATAGTACAAGCTTTGCTTAGTTTGGGACTAGGTCGATTTGTGTAAGATTGTCCCCTAATATTTATTATATTTATTATTTATTATATAGCTATTTCTCAAATATGTACATTCAATGTCAAGAATTATCGAAGGGCGAATCGTAAATTGCTAATATTTTTGTCAGGGCTATAGTTAGATTAATAAGCTAGACAAGGGAATCAAGTCAACCAAGGTAGTTGTGTATTTGGGTCAATTAATTATTTCTTGATGTTCTGTCTGTTAGCCAAGAGACAATATGACAGAGTTTCTTAGAAAATATGTTAGGTACAACATGGAGATCTAATAGGCTTAGAAGATGGCTCTCACAAGAAAATCCCACATTTGGTGGAATATCGCAGTTTTGAAATGTGACCCAGTAGACTCTCATGGCACCTATGTAGTGACAGAAAAAAGTTGATTTATTTATATTATTCTGTTAGTACAATAGCAGTACCTACCTATATATTTATTTTTATGTGACTAGACGGCAGCATCCGACATGAGAGCCCCGAGCACATGACAAAGTGCTTTTATGTTTCTAAAAATCTTCACCTCTTCAACTCCGAGTTATAAACAATGGCAATGGCATTCGGAATGAGATTTCAAATTATGATACAGGGTGAATTTGTAATGGGTGTCCAAATTCAAGTATATGGTTCTTCAGCAAAAAATATAAAATACGTGTTTTTTGCTTCATATCATTCAGTACTAAAATTTTGAGTAATTGCTGCTTAAAGTTATCCCAAAAAAAACCTTACCGCGCGGGCACCTCAGCGGGTAGTAAGGGTTAACACGGCACGCCTCCCCCTCCCCCGCCCCCATCCCGCTCCGCGCGGCACACTGAATCCCGAGTAACCGCGCTGTACGGATAATTCTTTTGGGATAGACAATTTATCATTGAAAAAATACTTTAAATTTTTTTTTTCAAAAATGGAGTCTATTAGTGATACCAAATGCCTACAAAAAATTTGGACACTCATTAAAAATTCATCCTGTATAGGACAAATAAAGCATTATGATATGAGTCTCAGAAAAATAATAAATAAATAAATAAAGTTTACATGTAAACCGACCACTGCTACTAATAAAGAAAGAACATAACCAGTGATTGGTGTTGCACAGTGTCTTTCAAATTTTCTTTAATTTTCTCAAGTAATTTGTGTATTTTCTATCTTTAATCCCCACATTGGCTTGCTCTCACCTCTCATGCTTTTGTTTCTAAATTATTTTGATATTTGAAAGTATAGTTATCGTTGTTTGTATTCAATACTGTGGGCGAAAAATTTGAATTTCTTATTAGTCTTTGCAGTGTCATCTACCGAAATGATAAATCTATATTAAAGGGAAACAAGGTCTCTAAGATAGGTAAGGCGTAATAAGAGGGAACTATTTGAAAAATTCGTTGAATCGAGTAATGTCCTCGATAGCTCAGTTTATTAAGAGTAATCGACCCAGTTTGCCAAAAGGTCGCTGTTTCAAATGCAGTTAAAAACAGTGAATTAAAAAAAAAATAGTTTAAAGGGTCATTTACATGGTGCATCAACTCGTATGCGATTTTCATTACATTGCGGGCAGCGGGCTAGCGGAATACGACGAATTGAATAAAACCCTGCAATGTAATAAAACTCGCATGCGAGTTGTTGCCCCATGTAAATTGCCCTTTAGTAAGTAAATACACTCGCGGGCAAAGAATACGGGTCACCCTAAATTAAATAACTGCAATAGGTTTTTTAAAATATTTCATACTTGTTTTATTTACATAATATGCTATTCTTTACAATACCCAACTGTATTAACAATTTCCTGGATCCTATCATAAAAATATCGATATCCAAAAATAACGATTTTTGCGATATCTCGCTCCGTTAACGTTGTTTTTTTTCATGGGTTTTTACGAGTCCGATTTAAACCTGGTAACGTTATATTTTTTACTGTTATTACCAGTTTATATGTAAAATTAAATAAAGATCATGACAGGATTAACTGTACAACCTCTTACGCACTATTTTAGGAAATATGACGGTATTTTACCGACCTGTATTCTTTGCCCGCGAGTGTAGTTACGATAAAACTTTTACCTTTACACAGTAGTGAAAATTAAAACGAGTCAAAATCAAAGTAGCGAAATCAGTCGTTCATCCCTATCTTTTAGCCTGATAGAGTAAGACAGAGACAAGTTGAAGATTTCAGCTACCATCTGGACCAGACTACAGAACATTTTGGCATTCATTCTTGGTAACTAAATTGGTCAAAAGTGTGCACAAAATTTTTGAGACAATTGTGTCATAGAATCCTCGTAACTTGTATAGATGGTTGAATAGAAGAGATTGTTTGCACTATCGACAACACAACTAACTGACCATCGGTGCACCTTAAGTGCATTGTAATAAGGTTCTATATAAACACAGGATGGTCAGTTAACAGTGTTGTCGTTTGTATGATAGAAGCGTCAGTTATCTGAGTTTCAGTGAAATCATGTGGTATTATGTGGTATGCAACAAGGAAGGTAAGCATCACCCTAGAACCAACCTAAATGGTCGCGTACGGTACCATTTAAAAAAGTTTCCTCGCTTGGACGCTCCGGTAGTTGAATGAGCGGATTTCCGAGGTTTTCCCGAATGACTACAGTTTGGGGCAACGCGCATGCGACACCCCTAGCTTCTATAAGCTACGGTGACCGCTCAGGCAGATCGTACGCCTTCATGTCACCGACGTGGTATTAAAGAAATCCAATTAAAAATCTACTAGAGACAGTAACTTCAGTAATTTTCGCCCACAAGTATTTTGTTCATGCTCGTTTGTTGATATCTGTACGTGTAGTCGGTGTTCTTTCTCTTTCACTCCTTTTATCTCCGTATTCGTCGGTGCTTTTCTAACGTATACTTCATTTTAGTTACAGGAAAGCATCGATTTTTTCAGTTTTTGATGACGTTGGTGGATGAGTCAATGGTGCTAAACATGTCAACTTTATAACATAAAAACTTAACTCTAGAAAAGGTACATCCAATCACATAACTAATGTGGTTCTTAATAAGTACCTTTGTAAATTACCGTTTAAGTTTGGTTTCCGTGACTGATCTGCCTCGAAGTATATGTCTCATATTTTGTCGTTTAATTATAGAATTTGATATTTTTGGTATGCGATGTCTCATCTAACGGAATGTTGATGTGGCTTCCTGTAATTACGCCCACCCTGTATTTGTATGGAGTTATCATAGACCATGAAATAGTCTTAGATATTAGACCAAGGGAGTCCTAGCTTGCATACAATATGTATGAAGGCGAGGACTGCATAGTTTCTAGTTTATAATTCATTTCAGCAATCAGACACATGTTTCAACTGAGATTATTATTTCGTATAGCTGTTTCAATTTTAATTAGAAGTTTGGTGTAAAATACTAACTAAAACATCTTTTCTTGGCCAGTTTTGTGTGTTTTTTATCGTTGAAGGCAAATTTCCTGTAAGGTAAACTTTCTAGTCCTTGACTTGCACAAGTGTACGACATGGGATATTTATGTCAAAGCAATATGGGTTAAATTCGAACTAATAGGATTTTTCTTCTTTCGAATTTAAGCCATGTCACTGACATAAAGTGCCTATGTGCCATTTCGAGGAGAACGTTTACCTTACCGGACCTTTCTCGGAGTTCATTTTACGTGACAGGACTTACTATAATTATGATAAATCCCATTGAATATTTAAATTTTATACTACGAGCGTTTTTAATAATGCTTATTACACATAATGTTCTCGTCTGTTTACGCGTTCTCAGGGCTCGGCCACGACATCTAGCGGCGGCGGAGCGAAAGTGCGCCATGGGAGTGAAAGATTGGATCGCGGCCTCTCGCTACCATGTATCGCGCAGTGCTGCAGCTTCCGCCCCCGCTGGATGTCGTGGCCGAACCGTCACGTATAATAGGGGTCTCGAAAAACGCACCTTCATATAAAACGATTGTCATTTACTATGACGCTCGCAGATTGTGAAGTCACTATCTGCGAGCGTTTTCTCTCTCTAACGAGCAATAGATATTAAAACGATTGTAGCTTCCTAATTCTTTCAGATATTTTTCTTTCTTTTGGAGTAATAATAATTTTCGAGTCTACATCCGTATTATAGGTAGACCATTCAACTTCGTCGTCCCCTGCTAGCGCGCGGGGGATAACACGGGGGGCGAAGCCGCGCCCCGCACCCGCACGCCGCGTGCTCCACCGTTGTACCCCCCGCGCGCATGCAGGCGAAGATGAGTTAAAAGGTCGTACGTAGAACTTGACATATTTGCATGCGTTTGTGTATTAAAAAAAATGTTATAAAAGGGAGGGGATGTTACAAGAACAGAGCCATGTCTTATTGCTGAAATGTCTCCCCCTAGTTTACGACAATGTCACAAGCACTGAATGTAACGTCTGGGAAATTTCAGGCTATAGCCACAATCCGTACAACGGAGTAATTTGCAACGATATTATTCTAGCGACCGGCGTCTTCTCGTCGAAGGAACTCTGGAAACTGTCCAAAGGTAATTTGCAACTCCAATATTTACACAGTTTATTTATTTTTTTATTATTCGGAGAACCAACAGCTAACAATTCAAAATAATAATATAAGCTAGTTATATAACTTAAGTAACAGAAAGCCAATTAAAAGTTCCCACCAGTAGCAACAGGTTAACATACAATTAGTAGTTATCAATACATTTTACAACGTGTTACCCACAAGCATACAATCAATAACTATGTAAGAAAAAAAAGAAAACGTATTATTTATTAAGTGATATAAGTCAACCGTTACAGTAACATGCTGTCGCGCATGCGACTCGCTCACTTAAAAACCTCGTCTGTTAAAATCCGTCTCATAGTGGTAATGTTGCTATTGAAAATGTCAATATCCCGCTCCTTCGTTAGTTCATTTAGGCTTTTACCAGCTCGCAATAAAAAGCTATTTTTTCTATAATTACGTGATGTAAATTGAATTGAGAGGGGAGGGAAGTATCTTTTAGACCTAGATGGAGTATTGAAGGAGATCTTAGCTAGTAATTCCGGTCAATCAATGCTACCATTTAAGACAGTTGAATCCTATAACCCATTCAAGGCCAAAGACACGCATATAAGTCATATATGTAAGAGCGATTTCTGCTACCAAGCGGAAAAATACTGCTACGCGCTACGACGTAACATACCTAACGTTGCTTGGCCTCGCATGGGTTAAATCTACCCTTGATGTCTTTTCACAAAGTCTTCTGACCCGCTTTAGGGTTTTATGATGATGGTTATCACGTGATAAACGGCAGGATAAATCATCTGTTATTTTCTATTAAGTGGTGTAAAAAGTAGCCGGATATTTCTCGTCATAGTCACGCGACAAATGTAACCATCATAGCATGACGGAGCCCGCAGTGTGATACGCCAGTTACGCACTAGATCACTCTAACTTTTATAAGCTTGGTTAGTGTTTGTTATAAGGGTCATGCAGTTGAGAAAAACAAAAGACGTCTTTCCCTTTGGTCAATATATAAGGACTTCCGTGCAATAAAAAAATGTCTCAATTGCATGAAATCTTGTAAAATGAGACGCCGTTTATGCGGATTAAGTGGCTTACCCAAAAATTTGGCTTCACACCACCCCTAACTTCGGCAAGGTCCGCAGAAGAGACGCAAAAGTTCTCTGTATGGCTCATAATGTCATTCCAGGCGCATTTTTGTATTGATTGACGAGGCCAGACACATGTTAGCAAGTGCAAAGGATAAATTCTAGTTGAGCCATAAACCATTTAAACTTTAACTAAATCATACTTATTGCTTAACATTTCGCTAACAGTGTCAATGAAGTGTTGTGAAGTCCACATATTGAACGCCTGTGGACGTACTGGCCAGTACTGTCACCGAACGTGTTAAGTATTTCAATGATCTGGGCTAGGCTTATTTTGGAACTAGGTCGATTTGTGTAAGATTGTAACCAAATATTTATTTATTTTATATCTTATGTACAGCCTCGATCCTGCAAGAATCGGGGTCAGAGTCTCCCAGCGGCTCGGGCGGCATAAAACTCGAGACGGGGTACTACTGCGGTTACAACAGCCCCGCGCCACCCGCCTTCGAGCCGCCGGCGGATCGAGCCACGCCCTCCATGCTCGTGGGACAGTGCTTCAGTGAGTATACTGTTCCGTACAGCTCGAGTCGGAGTACAGTGGGTCCAACAGCGACGCGGGCTGCGAGCCGCTGGCGGAGCGAGCCACGCCCTCCATGCTTGTGGGACAGTGCTTCAGTGAGTACTGTTCCATACAGCTGGAGTCGGAGTACACGGGTCCAACAGTGACGCGGGCTGCGAGCCGCTGGCGGAGCGAGCCACGCCCTCCATGCTTGTGGGACAGTGCTTCAGTGAGTACTGTTCCATACAGCTGGAGTCGGAGTACACGGGTCCAACAGTGACGCGGGCTGCGAGCCGCTGGCGGAGCGAGCCACGCCCTCCATGCTTGTGGGACAGTGCTTCAGTGAGTACTGTTCCATACAGCTGGAGTCGGAGGACACGGGTCCAACAGTGACGCGGCCTGCGAGCCGCTGGCGGAGCGAGCCACGCCCTCCATGCTCGTGGGACAGTGCTTCAGTGAGTACTGTTCCATACAGCTGGAGTCGGAGTACACGGGTCCAACAGTGACGCGGGCTGCGAGCCGCTGGCGGAGCGAGCCACGCCCTCCATGCTTGTGGGACAGTGCTTCAGTGAGTACTGTTCCATACAGCTGGAGTCGGAGTACACGGGTCCAACAGTGACGCGGGCTGCGAGCCGCTGGCGGAGCGAGCCACGCCCTCCATGCTTGTGGGACAGTGCTTCAGTGAGTACTGTTCCATACAGCTGGAGTCGGAGGACACGGGTCCAACAGTGACGCGGCCTGCGAGCCGCTGGCGGAGCGAGCCACGCCCTCCATGCTCGTGGGACAGTGCTTCAGTGAGTACTGTTCCATACAGCTGGAGTCGGAGTACACGGGTCCAACAGTGACGCGGGCTGCGAGCCGCTGGCGGAGCGAGCCACGCCCTCCATGCTTGTGGGACAGTGCTTCAGTGAGTACTGTTCCATACAGCTGGAGTCGGAGTACAGCGGGTCCAACAGCGACGCGGGCTGCGAGCCACGCTCGTTATGCTCGTGAGACAGTGCTTCAGTGAGTACTGTTTCATACAGCTCGAGTCGGAATACAGCGAGTCCAACAGCGACGCGGACTGCGAGCCGCTGGCGGAGCGAGCCACGCCCGTCATGCTCGTGGGACAGTGCTTCAGTGAGTATACTGTTCCGTACAGCTCGAGTCGGAGTACACGGGTCCAACAGCGACGCGGGCTGCGAGCCGCTGGCGGAGCGAGCCACGCCCTCCATGCTTGTGGGACAGTGCTTCAGTGAGTACTGTTCCATACAGCTGGAGTCGGAGTACAGCGGGTCCAACAGCGACGCGGGCTGCGAGCCGCTGGCGGAGCGAGCCACGCCCTCCATGCTTGTGGGACAGTGCTTCAGTGAGTACTGTTCCATACAGCTGGAGTCGGAGTACACGGGTCCAACAGTGACGCGGCCTGCGAGTCGCTGGCGGAGCGAGCCACGCCCGTCATGCTCGTGGGACAGTGCTTCAGTGAGTATACTGTTCCGTACAGCTCGAGTCGGAGTACACGGGTCCAACAGCGACGCGGGCTGCGAGCCGCTGGCGGAGCGAGCCACGCCCTCCATGCTTGTGGGACAGTGCTTCAGTGAGTACTGTTCCATACAGCTGGAGTCGGAGTACAGCGGGTCCAACAGCGACGCGGGCTGCGAGCCGCTGGCGGAGCGAGCCACGCCCGTCATGCTCGTGGGACAGTGCTTCAGTGAGTATACTGTTCCGTACAGCTCGAGTCGGAGTACACGGGTCCAACAGCGACGCGGGCTGCGAGCCGCTGGCGGAGCGAGCCACGCCCTCCATGCTTGTGGGACAGTGCTTCAGTGAGTACTGTTCCATACAGCTGGAGTCGGAGTACAGCGGGTCCAACAGCGACGCGGGCTGCGAGCCGCTGGCGGAGCGAGCCACGCCCTCCATGCTTGTGGGACAGTGCTTCAGTGAGTACTGTTCCATACAGCTGGAGTCGGAGTACACGGGTCCAACAGTGACGCGGCCTGCGAGTCGCTGGCGGAGCGAGCCACGCCCTCCATGCTCGTGGGACAGTGCTTCAGTGAGTACTGTTTCATACAGCTCGAGTCGGAGTACAGCGGGTCCAACAGCGACGCGGACTGCGAGCCGCTGGCGGAGCGAGCCACGCCCGTCATTCTCGTGAGACAGTGCTTCAGTGAGTACTGTTCCATACAGCTCGAGTCGGAGTACAATGGGTCCAACAGCGACGCGGGCTGCGAGCCACGCCCATCATGCTCGAGAGACAGTGCTTCAGTGAGTACTGTTCCATACAGCTCGAGTCGGAGTACAGCGGGTCCAACAGCGACGCGGGCTGCGAGCCACGCCCGTCATGCTCGTGTGACAGTGCTTCAGTGAGTACTGTTCCATACAGCTCGAGTCGGAGTACAATGGGTCCAACAGCGACGCGGGCTGCGAGCCACGCCCATCATGCTCGAGAGACAGTGCTTCAGTGAGTACTGTTCCATACAGCTCGAGTCGGAGTACAGCGGGTCCAACAGCGACGCGGGCTGCGAGCCACGCCCGTCATGCTCGTGTGACAGTGCTTCAGTGAGTACTGTTCCATACAGCTCGAGTCGGAGTACAGCGGGTCCAACAGCGACGCGGGCTGCGAGCCACGCCCGTCATGCTCGTGTGACAGTGCTTCAGTGAGTACTGTTCCATACAGCTCGAGTCGGAGTACAGCGGGTCCAACAGCGACGCGGGCTGCGAGCCACGCCCGTCATGCTCGTGTGACAGTGCTTCAGTGAGTACTGTTCCATACAGCTCGAGTCAGAGTACAGCGGGTCCAACAGCGACGCGGGCTGCGAGCCACGCCCGTCATGCTCGTGTGACAGTGCTTCAGTGAGTACTGTTCCATACAGCTCGAGTCGGAGTACAGCGGGTCCAACAGCGACGCGGGCTGCGAGCCACGCCCATCATGCTCGAGAGACAGTGCTTCAGTGAGTACTGTTCCATACAGCTCGAGTCGGAGTACAGCGGGTCCAACAGCGACGCGGGCTGCGAGCCACGCCCGTCATGCTCGTGTGACAGTGCTTCAGTGAGTACTGTTCCATACAGCTCGAGTCGGAGTACAGCGGGTCCAACAGCGACGCGGGCTGCGAGCCACGCCCGTCATGCTCGTGTGACAGTGCTTCAGTGAGTACTGTTCCATACAGCTCGAGTCGGAGTACAGCGGGTCCAACAGCGACGCGGGCTGCGAGCCACGCCCATCATGCTCGAGAGACAGTGCTTCAGTGAGTACTGTTCCATACAGCTCGAGTCGGAGTACAGCGGGTCCAACAGCGACGCGGGCTGCGAGCCACGCCCGTCATGCTCGTGTGACAGTGCTTCAGTGAGTACTGTTCCATACAGCTCGAGTCGGAGTACAGCGGGTCCAACAGCGACGCGGGCTGCGAGCCACGCCCGTCATGCTCGTGTGACAGTGCTTCAGTGAGTACTGTTCCATACAGCTCGAGTCAGAGTACAGCGGGTACAACAGCGACGCGGGCTGCGAGCCACGCCCGTCATGCTCGTGTGACAGTGCTTCAGTGAGTACTGTTCCATACAGCTCGAGTCGGAGTACAGCGGGTCCAACAGCGACGCGGGCTGCGAGCCACGCCCGTCATGCTCGTGTGACAGTGCTTCAGTGAGTACTGTTCCATACAGCTCGAGTCGGAGTACAGCGGGTCCAACAGCGACGCGGGCTGCGAGCCACGCCCGTCATGCTCGTGTGACAGTGCTTCAGTGAGTACTGTTCCATACAGCTCGAGTCAGAGTACAGCGGGTACAACAGCGACGCGGGCTGCGAGCCACGCCCGTCATGCTCGTGTGACAGTGCTTCAGTGAGTACTGTTCCATACAGCTCGAGTCGGAGTACAGCGGGTCCAACAGCGACGCGGGCTGCGAGCCACGCCCGTCATGCTCGTGTGACAGTGCTTCAGTGAGTACTGTTCCATACAGCTCGAGTCAGAGTACAGCGGGTACAACAGCGACGCAGGCTGCGAGCCACGCCCGTCATGCTCGTGTGACAGTGCTTCAGTGTTCCACACAGCTCGAGTCGGAGTACAGCGAGGGGATCCAGCCAGGGGAACAGAATTCAAGACGGAAAACTACCATGAATCCTGACGGTAAGCGACGCGCTGTAACCTGAAGCGCATGCGAACTTGAACATTTGCGATTACATATTCTCAATGGCGTTGCCAACTTTAAGCTACTATGAGTATGCATTAATTACAAGTATCAACTTTTATACATTGCAATTGCCCTTACCCCCCAAGTATCCACGCCCGAAATACTTGCACTTTTGGGGTTATAATATTCAGTTTCAGAAGTTGACCCTCAATCTCTAATTTTATACTCTGTAGTTTATAACTCACAGAAACATTTATCTTTGACGATAATAGGCATTTCTATTCGCTTTCCTTGCAGGTATCCCTCCCAGCTCGGCGGGTCTCAGCCAAGCTCCGTTAGTGTCATCTAATACCATATTCTACCAGCACCCGCCCCCGCCGACAGATACGCATCCGACCGGTGAGTTCAATATTGTTTATTGATTGGCAAAAGAAAACACAGCATTATAATAAACTCCTTCTATAAGGCGTAATCTAGTCAATCGGTGCTTCTAAATAACCTGTTGCAGGCAGTAATATGCTATAGCGTCTGATCTGTAACTCCAATTAATCTATGTCCGGTCCATGTTGTTCATCAAATTATTAAATATTAAGTTGTTTCACTTCGGCGTACATTTGTATTTGTGCATTTATAGGTGATTTGTACATCTAGAGATGTTCTCACTGGTTGCTTATATAGGATTTGTTTCTTCTTTTGCTTTTTATATTTACTTTGATACTTATATTCCATACTGTAACATTTTGTATCACATACTGTGCAAATGTTATCATATAGCGTGTACTGTGTAACATATTATTATATTCAGTTTCTATTTGCGAGTTCCTATAATTGGCTCTGTATTGCTATTTATAAAGTTTAGCGAATATTTCATAGCTGTTGGAATTCCTTGTATAAATAAATAAATAAAAAAAATAATTTTCATTAAGGCGCTGGAAAATTCAGTTTCAACTGTCTATTCCATTTTTATAATAAATAACATAATACAGATTAATTATTGTTGGTTCACGACCATTCATCGTCTCATCCCACAGTACTGTACTTAAAAAAATATATATTTTGGGGACAATCTTACACGAATCAACCTAGTCCCAAACTAAGCAAAGCTTGTACTATGGATACTAGACGACGATGAACATACTTATAAAGATAAATAAATACTTAAATACATAGAACACATCCATGACTCAGGAACAAATATTCGTGCTCGTCACACAAATAAATGCCCTTACCGGGATTCGAACCCGGGACCTCCGGCTTTGTAAGCAGGGTCACTACCAACAAGGCTACGGAGTTCGTCTGAGTATGATGGTGACTATTTTGCATAGCTTCAGACGGGTTGAACAGCCACCATTCGAGCGCCAAATACGACGGCACGCCGCAGGATTCCCTCGGGGACTTCGTCACATTCGTCTGTCAGGAGCCTACGGACGTGCAGCAATTACAGGTAAATCTTGTTTAAAAAAAATAACTACAACTTTGAAAAGTTGAAAAACCCCCAACATTTTCATTTCAAAGTCCAATATCTCAAAAACGGCTGAACATATTTTCATGAAATGTAGCTAAGAAATCTCAAGATCACATCAGCTTTCGAATAAAAAAAACCGCATTCAAATCGGTCCATCCGTTTGGGAGCTACGATACCACAGACAGATACACAGATACACAGACACGTTCAACTTATAGGTAACACCCCTCTTTGCGTCGGGGGTTAATAACTGTTTCCTTGTATCATTTGCTTTCCTAACAAAAGTTGATAAGCCTGCCTTTAGTCCCCTGGAAGGGCGACAAAGTGTTTGATACTAAACTAGTTTTCTCTTTATAAATTTCGAGCAACAGAAACTTGCTTCCAATCTGGATATGGCTGATCCAATTATGTATACGTTAATTAAATACTAGTACGTCGTTTTCAAATGTGAGCCAAACTACGTTTGTATGGGGAGCCCATTTCTGTCGAGCTTTCTGGGGACTCTAAAGGCCTCCACATAGCGGTCGCGGTTGCGGGTCGGGCGCGGGCCCGCGCAAGTTGTAAAACCTTGAAACTACACTTCAAATACTCATCGAACGCGGCGCTAAGTTACAACTCGGGCAGCGCTTCCGCGGGTCGGGCGCGGCGCGGGTAGTGCGCGGCGCGGGTCGGGCGATTGATATCTCTCTCACTACCAGCGCATTTAATATCTCTATCACACAGTAGCGCGGGCCCGCGTTACTACCGCGGCTGGCCCGCGCTACTGTGTGATAGAGATAGTGATAGAGATATTATATAGAGACGCCGCCTGCCTGCCTGGTGAATATACCGCTTCAACCGCGCCCGACCCGCGCCGCGCACGACCCGCGTTCGATGTGTGGAGGCCTTTAATGTTTGCCAGAGAGCCCTGGTACGCAGTATTTTAGACGTGGAATGCATTAAAAATACAATACTGCGTTCCGAAGCACAGATAGCCGACGAAGACCACACAGCCGCCAAACTTAAACGGAATAGTTATGGGATAGATTTCTCACCAAATGGGTTCCTCAAAATCGAATACGGCGTCGTGGTAGACCTTGTCGGAAATTGTCAGGCAAACTTGACGTCTGTTGACTAAGACTGGTGGTAGGTAGAATAATTTACTTTAAAAAACAAAGTCTTAACCGACACGAGAACATTTCCACATTTCTTCTCCAATTTACCGCATGAACTGATTTCCGAGAGCAAATGCGTTGATTATTAGAGAAAAAACCCAATCGCTGTATGTGGCCCGATAATATTTGAGGACTTCCGTTGATTCCACAAGGATCACCTTTGGCACTTCATTAGTTGCTATTTCAACGGAATCTTATCAGAATCTGTGACGTATGGAATTCCTCAATTAACTTTCAAGTTAATTGAGGAATTCCATAAGTCATCTGTGGTCTTCATCACCAATTCCACTCCACCAAATGTATGATTTCCGGGTGTAAATACACGAGTTATAATAGAAAATACCAAAATCACTACACGCATGCCTATATAATTGAGGAGTTCACTCAATTCCTTCATGGATCCCACCACCATACTGTATTTTTGAAAAAAATGGTACCCACCTGGAAGCATATACCTACTTACAAAAAAAAAAAATGAATCTACTCATCAATGACGGAGTTCTGAGGTACCAAACATTGAAAAAAAAGAAAAAAAAATACAACTGAATTGAAAACCTCCTCCTTTTTTTTAAGTTGGTTAAGGATAGGGAAGC
Organism: Epinotia bilunana; assembly: GCA_947049275.1. Classification (NCBI taxonomy): domain Eukaryota; kingdom Metazoa; phylum Arthropoda; class Insecta; order Lepidoptera; family Tortricidae; genus Epinotia; species Epinotia bilunana. Next base: position 3,387,053 of record OX346275.1, on the reverse strand, counting down.
CTTAGCCAACCAGTGACATATAAGGCTCTAAATAATAATAAAAAAAGCTGTACTTGTATAAGAACGATTTTAATAAGTACCTACGACAGGACGTAAACTACGTGCCAGAATAGAACATCTCTATAGCGCGAAATTGACGCATCAAATTGGTACAGCGCCATCTAGCTGGTAATTCTACCAACCTATACAAAACTCTTAGAACGCATGAATGCCAATATACCAACACAAAGGACGATAAATCGGATCTTTTATTACCTACTAGCTTCTGCCCGCGACTCCGTCCGCGTGGAACTCGTTTATATCTTAGCTCCATACAAACTTTCACCCCCCACTTCATCCCCTTGGGGTTTGATTTCTGGGATAAAAACTATCCTATGTCCTCCCCCAGGACTCAAACTATCTCTGTACCAAATTTCATCCAAATCGGTTCAGGGGTTTAAGCGTGAAGAGGTAACAGACAGACTTTCGCATTTATAATATTAGTATGGATTTATTTAAAAACAGCAATTCTTTAGGGGGCAGCATTGGTATCTAAAATGGATGGAATAGATAGGCAATCGTGGTCATTAAAATAAAGGGGTAAACTATGTTTCCAACCTTTCAGTGCCCAGCGGCATCTATTGATGTTGCAATATTTCAGACGTGCAAATGCCTGGATTCCAACTGGCTGATAGCCCACGGGGGTAACGATATTGAAAAGGTTAGGAACCATTGATCTATAATGAATTTGCTTACGTAGAACAATAGCTCTGGTTTCTTAGGTTTGTTCACATAATGTCTTGCCCGTTCCAGGTCCACAGTCTCTCCCGAAGTCCGAAGCCGGCGTATTTCAGCAGCTCGATGCTCCCGCCAGCGCCGCTGCCGCCCATGGCGCGTCCGGTCGCCATCATACGGTCCACAGGTAATTGTTGTAAGTCACACATACGCTACATCCATTGCAAGACATAGGAATAAGTTTCTGTCAAAAATTTCATTTTTGGTACAAGCTTTTATTGCCGTCTGTACTTTTCTGTATACCATCATCATACACTCATTGAGACGATTTTAACGAGCCCAAGCTCAACGGGGTTACGTCGGTTAAGTACTGAATTTTATTGGCCACCTTCCGTTTCCATCATCAGATCAGCTCGACGGTACTATTATATTGAATTGTCATCCAAACTATACTTATACCCAAAATTTCAGCTCAATCGGTCACCGGGAAGTGGGTAACATTTAACTTCACAAACAAGATTTGAATTTGATTACAGACACAGACAGAGAACGGGACAGGTGAAACTAAATAAGTACATAAGATCGGTTACATATGGCGACTTTTTGCAGCGATACAAACGCTTGTCACGAAAGTAAACTAAAGGCCAGCCATATTTGACCAGAAAAATCGCTAAAATCGCAAGCTAACGGAATAGTTTAGGAATCATATTGATAATACCAAAAAAAGGCCGAAAATATCGTTAAAGTTAGCACAGGTCTTTCGAAGCTGCAAACTTCGATATACGCAACTGTGTTTGTGCTTCGTTACTGTGTTTTGTTTTTTGTACCCATTATTTTGTCCACCAATAAATGTTTTCTTTCTTTCTTTCAACTGTTAGTGGTCCTAACAACACATAAAAAAATCACAACTAGCCGTTAGCTTGCGATTTTAATGTTCGATATGACTGTCCTAATACGTAAGAACACCTGTTAAAATTACATGCACGTATCGCGTCGTCTCTCTCAATCTCTTCTGTTTTCATATCAATACTGACATACAATCATCTTAATGCCGTTTTTTGAATGAGAGGTCGAAAAAGTACGGACAATTTACTATGAACAAACTCAAAAACTTCAATAAATAACCATGCTGTCTAAGAAAACCCTTTACTTGTGGACTCAGTAATGTACGTCAAATTGTCTGTCATTATCCCATACAAAAAAGTTAACATACGTTAAATGCGTTACGTATTGGCACAACGGTACTAATTTATATAAATTAGAGGAATAGCTGTGTAAGCTTGCAATCACGTGATAGTAAATAGTACTTTGCGTCTCTGAAGTTAGCCTCAAGTGGCCTTCCGCACACTTGTCGGACTCCTTTGACATCTCTGTGAATTCTGTGAGGGTACTAGTAGCTAACATCGCAGACGCAAACTCCTTAGTTTTCTGACCCTAGCCCACAAGGCACGGCAAGCGATCCTTCGGCGTACCTAAGCGAAGGCGCACACTAAAGGGAATTATAGCCGAGGCGTCCTCAGGCGAGGTGTGCTTGGGAATGCCGAGGCATCACTCAGACATGCCTAGGGTCTTTGGGCATGCCAGGTAACAGCATGACCACTACCGAGTTGTGCCGATGATGTAGCGCAGGCTCTTATGTGGTTATCATCATCATCAGCCCTTTTTTTTACGTCTACTGCTGGACATAGGCCTCCCGCAAAGAGTGCCAGTGACTGGTCCCGCGCCACCCGCATTCAGCGGACTCCAGCAACCTTTTCTTGTGGGGGGCCTGGCCTACCCACGCCGCGCCTTCCGGTACGTGGTCGCCACCCGAGAACCTTTCCGCCCCAACGGGCATCGGTGTGTGTGTTACGTGATTATACCGTGTGCTAATGGAATGTGTTGACAGCGGCGCGCGAGGACTACATGGCGCTGTCGTCGCTGCCGCCGAGCGAGCTCGGCTCGCCGCCGTCGCCGGAGCGCTCCCCGCCGGCGTCGCCGCGCCGCCGCTCGCCGCACTACCGCGCCGACTGCCACCCGCCCATATCGCACTACAACCATTTCCACTCGCAGCCACAACAGGTCAGTTGAGCGGCCGTTACACCTGGCTATATCTCATCATCATGCCGCTGGACAGAGGCGTCCTCCAGTGCGACAATGACCGGTCCTGCACCACCCGCAGCGGAATTTTACCAGGTCATCAGACCTTGTGGGGGGTCTACCCACGCTGCACCTTCCGGTGCGTGGTCGCCTGGCGATGTGACCTGACTATATGATATAAACCATCTCGCTCTAATCAGTGGGTGGGTAGTGCTCTGCATTTAGCCAGGTCTAAGGGCCGCTTTACACGTTCACAGTAAGAGCGGGTTATACACGGCAAATTTTACAAACGCGCGACATTTGCCATAGATTACATGTTAAAATCACCTGTATCGACACTGAGTCGCATTTGTAAACGTCGTGTGTCACCGTTCTTATATACGGTCACTTCGGATTTTCAAAAAGGGAAGCCTACATAGCTTTTTCTTTTCAACGCCCCCATGCTCACTTACTAACTAAAGTTGTCATATTATTTATTTATTTAGGATTACCAACAGATAACACATCTTACAATATCTAAGTTCTATTTTTATTCTGACTGGATGCTTATCTAATTAAAGGTAACCACAACATGCACCAATAGCTTTCAGTACGATTACACATTAAGATTAAGGATTACAAATTAAGAAATCATATTTACTTTATACATGCTTTATGTTGCGTGAGAGCAAAATTGGCATTGCAATCCTGGTTGCCACAAACTCAATGCTTTGGTGCTTGAAATTATCTGCGCACTATTTCATTCAATGCGGTCTTCATCAGAACACGGGACTAACTTGTCAAAACGAATAACTCAGTGCAGTTCAGTCTCTGTTTATTTAAAACCATCGAGTTGGTCGGTCTATCGGGGATTAAAAATAACTATAAATCTGACTCGCGATTCTGACTATAAGTTTCAAGTAACGCGTGTTCTACAATCTAATTATAGACCAATGGACGAAGTCGGTGGGTTTGACAATCATTCTCCAGTCTGTTTCGTGGACTGTAGGTTTCTAGGATGTAGACTGACACATGACGCAGTCTCTGAAACATGTTTTTGTCTCAACTGTTTTTTCTGTCTTTCCTTTCTTACTGTCTGTTAAATTACGTTCTTGTGAGACAACATAACTAAGACTGAAAACTATCTGCCAGCGAAAATTCTAACAACTTTTAACTATCTACTATATTATTACGTTAGCAGCAAGATCGAGAGTGTTCGTTGTGCCCGACCTCTTTAAGAACAAATACGGGTGTAGACACGAAAATTATTACTACACTAAAAGAAAGAAGGCAAAAAATAGGCCTAGTGACGAAAATCCCATTCAGGTATCTCAAATAATTACACAGCTACAACCGTTTTAATATTGCTTGTTAGAGAGAGAAAACGCTGCCAGTTAGTGTCGTCACAATCTGCGAGCGTCATAGTAAATGACAATCGTTTCATATGAAGTTGCGTTTTGCGGAAAAGGGACAGGACATACCCCATTCTCAAGACTTTGGACACTGATAACTTTGTGATTATGTAACCTCTTGCGTTGCTTTTTTCTCCATTTGATTATATTTTTAATCCTTTTCGAGAAAATACGACTTTATTGATTATTTTTAACCCCCGACGCAAAGAGAGGGGTGTTGTAAGTTTAACGTGTCTATTTGTGTATCTGTGTATCTGTATCGTAGCTCTCAAATGGATGAACCGATTTTCGTTTTTTCTTGGGTCATAGATAATTTTATTCCGAGTGTTCTTAGGCATGTTTTATGAAAATCTGTTTAGCCGTTTTTGAGATATTGGACTTTGAACTGAAAATGTCGGGGGGTTTTCAACTTTTCTAAGTTGTAGTTATATTGAGTGTCTACACCCCTATTGTGGTGATTGGTTGCAGGTGTTCAGCTACGGGTCGCTGAGCAGCGTGGGGCTGGGCGGCGGCGCCGTGTGCGCGGGCGGCGGCGGCGCGTCGCCGCCCGGCGGCCTGGGGCTGTACGCGCCGCGCGCGCCGCCCCGCGCGCCCGTCAGGTCATACTCATACTCATACTCATACTCATACACATACTCATATTCATACTCATTATTCTCAATACCGTCATAGTCCATAACCTAATAAAACTTCATCTTACATAGTGACGTTTATTCATTGTTTTTTCTTCTACACACCATAGACAATTATTTTGTTATATTAAAATTATTTTAACAAATATTAAAATTAAAATTCAAGCATTTATTCGTGCCAAACAAAAAAAAACATTAAATTTGTCACGAAATGGACCCAGATCAGCAAATTGCTGGCTTTTTAGCCAGCGCTGGTCTTCCACTGGGTCCATTCGGTAAAAGCACGGTGTTAGCACCGACACATACACTAAGTGAATTAAGACAGTGACAATAACATACCTAAACATTTGACACCTTCATTCTGTAGCTAGCATGATGTGATGAGCAAGAATTGCATGAAATTTATCCACGCAGTCATCTTCGATGTAATTATTTTCAATTACGTAAGAAAAACTATCAACATCCATGTAAAATTTTCTCTTTAAGCTTTTATAAACCCGTAAAATATAAATTACCCTCGTATGAAACAGAAGAGAAAACAACGAATTCTAATACCTCAATGTATCAATGAGTATATTTTATTTAGTTTTTTCCTAGCCGATGCGCTTCAGTTTTTCCCATTACGAAGCCAAAGCCCAACGAATACGACGACAAATAGACCGAAGTAAATTTCGCCTGTTAAATAACTTATTTTAACCCAACACAACAGAATTCAATTTCAAACAACGAATAACTTTTACACCAAGACCATCGAACTACCAAAACAATTGTGTCACGACTTCTTTTTGACCTGCTATTGAAAGATACCCGTCCCAACCCGATTCATTTTAGAAAAATCTTAACAGCGCGATGTAGAAATGGGGTCAGCGCCATCTATCGGCCCCATTTGGTACTAACGTGCAAGGGCAATCAGCTTAGTATGTATGTTGGTGTTTTAGTGATGATTGTTTATCACCAATCTCGATTATTATTTTTTTATTTGAAAGAGAGTACTTCTATTATAGTTTTATACGACTTTCAAAAGAAAAAAATACTTATAAAGTTTATTAAATTGCAAACTTAACTAGGAAATGATTTTTGAAAATAAAACAAAAAATACGCTAGACATAGAAAAAGTTATACTTTTCCAGTAATATTTAAATTTATCTTAATCACAAGTAATTATTTCAAATTTTTCGCTTTGATAACTTTGGAGATAAGGGGGGGGGAATGGAATTTTTTTACATTTTCCTTCATAAATCAAAATTTTTCCAATGTAGGAAAAAAAAAAAACTGTTTCAAAAAGTACAACTCAAGCCCTTTCATATGATACCCCTCTTGACCTAATAGTTGAATATTTTTTTGCCCCCCCCCCCCCCCTCATATTCGTAATTTTTCATAGAAAATTAAAATGTTTATTTAAATTTCTCATTTTCCATGCACGTGGATAACTCTCATTTAAAACCATTCCAAATTTCAAATTGATAGCTTAAGTAGTTCGTGATATATTTCACTTTGTGACAGACAGACAGACAGACGACGGACGGAGTCGCACCATAAGGGTTCCTGTTTTACCTTTTTTGGTACGGAACCCTAAAAAGAACGACTATTTAACTAACATACAAACTAAAACACACAAAAAATAAATAAAATCAAACATATTTAGGAAAAGAAATTATACAAACCCAGCAGCTTGTTGGGTTTGTCTTATCATGATTCCAGCGTGCGTCCACAGGTGGCGCCATACATAGCCGCGCTGCACTTTTAAATGAGTACACCAGTGACCGAACTACTTTCACGTCTGCGTGAGATGTCGCTACTTGTCCTGAATTAAACTAAATCCTACTAATATTATAAATGTGAAAGTTTAGATGTTTGGATGTTTGTTACTCAATCACGCTTGAACGGCTGAACCGAATTGAATGAAATTTTGTACGTAGATAGTTTATAGCCTGGATTAAAATATAGGATCATTTTTATCTTGGGTCCACGCGGACGAAGTCGCGGGCGGAAGCTAGTTGAAAATAATTCGAAAAGTTAAATAGAGTATGTTACAAGTGGGCAAAACCTACAAAGGATCGTTACTATAGATCCCTCAAAGGGATAAGTTCGCCTTCTTACATCACTTGTCTTTTGTTTTACTGTTTATTTTGTAGAATAAAGGGTTATTATACTATGTGTAGGTACTACTACATAGTACTTGCGAACTTAGTTGGGAGCTCGAAAGCAGTAGGTATCTAGTGGACCCGATTCTACGTGCACATGGCTTAACTAGCCTAAAACAAAAAACGGCTAATTTTTAGACATAATTTAAGCGGCAGATTAAAAACGACATAATTGGAATAGCATTTAGGCAGCTAAGTAAGTTGTATAGAGCGCCTAAAATAAGAAACGTCAGATTCAAATTAGCGCTGTCATTTGATTATGACAGCTGCTCATAGAATAGCAAAGTGTTTTAGCGACACCTAAATAAAATTAGGAAGTTTAGAGGCCACTGTAGAATCGGGTCCATTATTCTAACTAAAATCTAACCACTCCAAAAAGGGCCAGGTAATCACTAGGCAATTCATGGCCGTATTCATAAACGTTCTGCAAGCCTATTTTAACTAAAACGGCGTTAAAATTCATTTGTCTTTGTTTGACATTTGTGTTCGTAAGAAAGGGACAAAGCACATTTTATTTAGCCGAGGCATATTAAGTTCTGTTCTGTGAACAAGGTGGTTAGTCTTCATCATCATCATATCAGCCGAAAGGCGTCCACTGCTGGACATAGGCCTCCCCCAAAGAGTGCCACAATGACCGGTCCTGCGCCACCCGCATCCCGCGGACTCCCGCGACCTTTCCCAGGTCATCAGCTCACCTAACCGCGCCGCGCCTTCCGGTACGCGGTCGCCACTCGAGAACCTTTCCGCCCCAATGGCCATCGGCACTAAGTGCAACGTGCCCCGCCCACTGCCACTTAAGTTTAGCGATTCGGAGGGCTATATCGGTTACCTCGGTTCTGCTGCGGATAGCCTCATTTCTGATGCGATCACGCAGAGAAACTCCCAACATAGCCCTCTCCATAGCCCTTTGGGTGACTTTGAGCCTTCTTATGAGGCCCATAGTGAGCGACCACGTTTCCGTTTAGTCTTGAATGTTCTCATTTCATTTCAGATGGAACGCGCCCTTCCCGACGCTAGAGGAAGAATTCAACATAATGACGGCGCCCGCGGGGCCTGACCACGTGGTCCTTTTGGATGACGGTGAGTTCTCATCTCATCACCATCATTTTAGGGTTCCGTACCCAAAGGGCAAAAACTACTAAGACTTCGCTGTCTGTCCGTCCGTCCGTCTGTCACCACGCTGTATCTCAAGAACCGTGATAGCTAGACAGTTGAAATTTTCACAGTTGATGTATTTCTGTTGCCGCTATATTAACAAATACTACTACAAACGTTTTTTTATAGATCATGGTACGGAACCCTCCGCGCGCGAGTCCGACTCGCACTTGGCCGGTTTTTTTAAATACTACGATGGTGGCAAACAAGCATACCGTCGCCTTTGGATGCTCCTGACCCCGTATCATGGTCGGCCTTATCACGCGACAAGTGACGAGATAGCGCGTCCGTCTCGTTCTATTGAACGGTGTCAGCCAGTGACGGACGCTCTATTTTGTCACTTATCGTGTGATAAGGCCGACTGTGATACGGGGTCAGGTGAATCACATGCCCGTTGACGACCCATTATTGAATTGTAACTTTTTTTAAGTGAAAACTAGGTACTTTAGCGGCGCTGTGCACTTTTTGGGATTGGGAAAAAATGTTAAACTCGCCACAGGTCACGTAACCGTAAGATTCGACAGATTGAAAATTCGTAAGACGGACACGTGACCTGACCCCGTATCATGGTCGGCCTTATCACGCAATAAGTGACAAGATAGAGCGTCCGTCTCGTTCTATTGAACATTGTCAGCCAGTGACGGACGCTCTATCTTGTCACTTATCGTGTGATAAGGACGTCCATGCTACGGGGTCTGATCGAAAAACTGTCGTTGCACTTCTGCCGGCCCGGTCTTTTTTGAGACTATTCTCTCGCGCCCTGAGGCTTTCGCCACTCGTCTGAGCTGGCCGTGTCTAGCCGTCAACATAACAAATTCTAAAGTCGATAAAAGATCACGCGTCCATACGCTACAGTATCTGCTTCCCACCAGGCAGGCCGTAAGCTCGTTTGCCACGTTCGTATAAATAAACACACTTTAAACTTTGCTGGTAGTGGTACAGTCAGCGTCATAAACATATACACTTTCCAACCTTACCTCTAAGCAATATGGTCTTGGAACCTTCAGAGTCCGCAGTATGTTTGTATGTGGTATGTTTTATGTGCTTTTCTTGTTTATTTTATTATGTGTGTCCTGTGTGTTTGTGAATAAATGTATCTTTGGGTGAATCAACTTTGTAGTGTCCTCCCCGTTTCTACTATTTGCTGTTTAAATGGAGATAACAAGAAAATACGATGTCTGATGTAGTTAATTGTTGTTGGATTCCTTACTCAATGAATTACACTGTGAAACCACATGACAACTGTATTAAAAAATATTCATCATCCCTTAATTTCACCGGTTGTCCAGCGGACGTAAAATGTCCCCCGATTTGTATGAAAATTGTGATTGGTCACCTGGACAACCATGTTTTCCGCTAGAATACATTTCTTGTGTGATGCAAGTCATATATATTCAAATAGATTGTTTACCTAGCTATAAGAAATTATAGATCTTATCAAATACACATGTTGTGGTAACTTGATAATGAAGAAAAAACCAAGGGTCAAGAAAAAGTTGATTGACCCCTTTCCTTCTTTCAGTAAGCTCGATTCTCCATACACACGTAGGTGTTCTCATTTTAAAACTACGTGTCGGATTGTAACGAAACTTCGCATGTACCATGACATGAGGTATATCTATGTCTGTAATTTCTAATTAGTTTATGTAGCTTCTGATACCTTATTAAAAAAATACAGCGAATTTAAGTTTTTCATACAAAACTTGTTTTTGCTGTATTTCGTTTGTTTTATAAATTGGAACCATATAAACTAATTACAGACTTAGATATACCTCATGTCATTGTATATGCAAAGTTTCGTTACAATCCAACACGTAGTTTTAAAATGAGAGCGTAACTACGTTTGTATGGGAAGGTGAAATTCGGCCGAGCTTACTGCGGACTCTTAAATGTATAGATACCCATATGTTTATGATGCCGACAGTATAAATATAATAAATATAAATAAATATAAATATAAAGGGGACAATCTTACACAAATCGACCTAGTCCCATAGTAAGCGCAGTAAGGCTTGTGTTAAATACTTAAATACATAGAAAACATCCATGACTCAGAAACAAATATTCATGCTCATCACACAAATATTTGCCCTTACCGGGATTCAAACCCAGGACCTTCAGCTTCGTAGGCAGCGTCACTACCCACTAGGCTAACCGGTCGTCAAAGTATAATTTCTGAATTGATGTATGCGGCTTCTTAGACAGCCGCTTTGAAACTTGAAAACCAGTATATTTCTTCCAGAACGCTTCTTCCAATCAAACGTAATCACCTCCGAAGCAACTGCCATGGACACGGCGGCCGTGTCCGTCGACGCCGACGACATCGCGCCGGACAAGGCGCCGGACCTGCGCTCGCCGTGATCCGCGCCGGCGTCCGGCGTGCTGGACGCGATGCTGGACGCGCCGGACGGGCACACGGTGCTGCGGTGGACGCCGGCGCCGCCGCCGCACTGGCGCCCTATCGTGCATAGAGCGAATTAAAAGTACACTGATTTAAGAGATAATTCTCGTACTGAGACGTTCACTGCTGACGGACACGTGTCGTTTTGAAGGGAGAAGGGATCATAAATGATAAGTAATGATAACTCATAGTTGCATAGTTGTTTCACGTTATATTAAGAAACCAAATAATCCATCTAAATCTTGAAAAGTAATAATTGAATTGCGTCAACCAGAAACCAAGACCTAACTTTGGTTTCACCTCGGTTCTTCACCACCGGTTAGTGGAGTGGCCAAATATACGGTCAAGCTTTTGTCGAACCGAATATTCGGCCGGATTATTATTCAACGCTGAAGGCATCACGGCCGTTCTGAAACTGACTGCTTCAGTTGTAAAAATCTTGTTTCTTTTTTGAGTGAAATATGGACAGCAAAGTATACCGTATAGGTAAGTAATTATCGAATATTCTGTGCATCAACATCACAACAAACTTCAATATAAGCGCGATGTTTGGCAATGACAAACGTTAGGGCCGTCTAGGGGACTATAGTTGAAACCAACACTTAATGTTCGAAGTGCGTTTAATTGATAGTAAAGTTACAACGGTGCAGATGTGAGATTACAAATTAACTTAATTTTAGAACTAAAATAATTGATCGAGGTCGATCATGACCTTACGCGACCGCGATGAAAGAATAAGACACTTGGTTCACCACACTTTTCACATGATGTTAACTTGGTCCTTGTATTGGCTAATTGCCCACTAAGCAAAAGAGCAATCGATTTTCGAGAAAAGGGTATGACTGGGTGGTGACTCGTGAGAGCTGACCGTGGGACTATCGTTTCGTAACAAATGTAAACGACTGCAGCAATACATCCCTTTTTTTTTGTTACGACATATACAGTTTTGTTCCTAGTAGGCGCCAGTTGGCAGTGAATGTATTAGTAAGGGAATATAAGTAGATATTACAACATCTATTCATCAATAGCCTATAACAGACTATTTAAACAAGTTCAAAATAAAACAGCGCTAAAATCAATAAAACATGTCATGACATTGATTTTTTAAACCGTACTATAGAAGTTGAGACGCGGCGACTTGGCGCTATTTCACGAAACAACAAATTTCAATTTTACAAGTCAGTTTGGACTAAAGTTAGAAGTAAATTGGTAACTTGTAGTTTCGTGATATTGGTCCCATTTTGGTCGTGATGGCTCAAATATCTAAATACTTTTATGCTCAATACAATGAGCAAGTACCTACCCTTTATAGAGTCCAAAAGTCATTATATTGACTTAGTATTTTCTATGCATTCGTCTTTAAGACGAAACCAACAAATAACGATATATACCTACATGGAGCATAGATCGAGAAAGTTTTTCTAAGAAAAAAGAACAAATTTAACGGTGCTGTTGAAAATGTCGTCACCATCCGCATAATAATATGAAATTGGGATTAGTTCCAATGTTCGCCACCAGCAGTTTTAAGTTTGTGGCGATTAAAACTAAAAGCAATAATAATTCAGGGCAAAGACGTTTAGTGTAAATATTTATATTAATGGTTGTAGTTGAAATTTAGATTTTACGTCACGGCGTCGCCTGTCTTAATTGAAGCTATTTTCTTAATTAATAAAAGAAAATGTTGAATTAATTTGCCTATAGTATTATCTACGTGTAAGTAGTAAATTTGGGTCAGTGACTGTAATGGCGTCTTTGGGAATAGAAAACAGTGCCACCTAGCGGGAGTCGCCGGCAACTGACGGAGACAGGCGGCGCTCGGTTCATTATACTCATTAAGGCGAACAAAATACAATACTCCAACGATGTAAAAATAGCTACGAACAAACATTATATATTCTAATATTTTTATAGAATACGAAAACGAGTATGATATGATCAAGCCTTCCAGTAATTTAGTGAAATAAAAATAAATGCAGCTTATAATTCGTTTGCTAAGCTGTGAAACAGTAAGGACAAGCTATACTCAATTTGATTAGGTATTTAAGAAAAAAAAACTATTTTTTAAATACCTAGACAGGAGTATAAATATAAAATCAAATGCTTCCAAGTCAAAACACGTTTATTATTGACAAAAGTGTGATATTATAATTTGTTTTTTGTTTCATTGTTGTGTGTTTTGTATTGAAGTTTAGAATAAGTATGTAGTTTACGAATTTGTTTTAATTTATTGAACGAATATTTATGAAAGACGAGCCTTGCTTAAGATTAGTTTAGTGATTACGATTAGTAGCCAAGAATAGTGTTTAGTTGTAATTTCGATTCGAAATATATGTAAGAAAAGACTATATCTAAGTACGTTGTTAAAACATATTAAACATTTCGTTAGTAACAAGGTTTGATTTTGGATGATTGGTAAAACAAAGAAATAAAAATAATCTACTCTGCAATACTACTAAAGAATACGGCTCATCACAATAAAAATATTTTTTTAGTAACGAAAAGCAATAAAATCATCGAATAATTTCGAATCGAAATGACAATAAGCGATAATTGTAGTTGGACATTCGTCTGGACATTTTATAGGTGCCTTTCACGAATAAAAAAAACGTATAATAATGTAACTTACTTATGGTAACTTGTACATTGTAGTGATCTTTTAAAATCCATCCGCTCATACCTGTAATGTGGACAATTCATACCTATTTATCTTAAGACGATCATATTCGGATATTTAAAAACTCTTCTTTTATTGTCATTGATTACAAGAGTACCACCATAACAAAACGAGCAAAATTAACAATTTGTTTACATTATCAATGGATTTATTTATGCTATTTTTATTGCACAATAGAAAAAAAATCTACTCTTTTTAATCGTTTTTTGGATATTCGAATATGATAACTAATACTTACCTATAGCCTTAATCCTCTAATTATAGAACCTAGTTTTTTTCTCACCCTGTTCATTGTATAATCAACATTATTTCAAAGCGTTAAGTGCCATTCCTGGATGGCCATCGTTGACTTTGAACGGGGTTTTTTTTTCGAGCCCCTCGAGAAAAGCTAGTCATTAGAAATACAATGTAAATTTAATGTTTAAAATTTAAATTATATTTACATACGCCCCTTACGCCTATTAGTAAGGGGCAGAAACTAAATTGTGGCCAAATTACACTTAACGAAATCCAAATATATATACATTTTTAATAGACTTAGGGATATATAAGTATACTTAGGATTGTTTGCGTGTCTGTTACTTTGTTGATGACTTTTCAAAATAGATTCTGCGGGTCTGAATAACATACGATTCGCAAGCTTGTTTTATTATTTACATTACTTATTTTAAAAAACACAAATCGAATGAGCGTTGAAAAGCTTACAAAAAAAAATACATTAAAAACATTCTCTTTGTGATTAACATTGCAGATTTAAATTCATCAGTAAGGTTACATGAATAAATATCATCAATTTACAAAAATTTGTTCACAACTTTTTTCAAAATTATAAAATGTTTATCAGTACTAAAGAGTTGAGTTACAAGGTTCAACTAACTAGTATAAACGAACACATTTTGCGGTCGCAAGCTTGCGAAAGTTCTTGAAATATCGACACTTGCCTCGTTTAAAGAAATCTCATTTGTTTTGTCACCAATCGTCGATCGGTAAGAACGTATAGCATATTTGGTTAAATAATATCAAAGATGGCTAGAACGAGTTCTAAACTGGCTGAAACTCCGCATTGCTCCGCAAATAAAGAGTATGGCTTTGCCTAGCGCTTGGTTATTTATATACGTAACTATTTAAAAATAATCCAAATTGTTACAATAAAGCAAAAAACAAATGCTTTACGTTCTGAGCCGTGATATCAACATATTTATTTGAATTTTGGATGCATTAGGTATACCATATTATTTTGATAAAATTGTTTTTGTCCTGCCACCATTTTATATTCATGCTTTGAATAAAATAGTAAAAATAGCCTGATAGGGAAACATTAGCAATATTGACAAGCAATAAATAAAGTATATTATAAAATCAGCTTTAGGGAAGCTAGATATTGGTACTGAAGTAGAACATCCTATATAATAATGCCTGCAAAACATATTTTTTCAATAGAAACTGGCTATGGAGCGTGTTTATAATATGTATACTGTCAGTGTTATTGACTCTTAGGCTTTATACAGTATATATATGTTTTTTATACAGTTTTTTTCGTATATTCAGAATGCTAGAGTTTTCGAATTGCTATAATATATATGCTTTCTAATGTATTGAAAATAACGTACGATACAGGTTGGAATATAAGGTAAATAATACATATTTGTAACTACGTGTGACAACACATTTATGTGGTTAATAATACTGACAGTGTGCTGCGACAAATAAAGTCGGATTTGATGTAGATTTCGGTACAATTACATAGTTGGTACACAAACATAGTCAGCTGATAGTTCAACTAGGCAGAAAGGCCAGAATTAGTCAATTGCTAGCTATAGACATTATTAGACGATAAAAAACAATTATAAGGAATAAATAGTTACTTAAACGTCACATAAGGCTTGTCGATTGCAATTGGTCTCATGATGATGAGGAATGACACTGAGAAGATATGGCAATAATGTTTCTGTATTTTACCGAACAAATTTTCTCAGTATAATTTTTTTTTAAGTTTAAAGCAATAATTAAAGAAAAATTCTGTACAAAGTTTAAAACCCTAACCAAATTCGACTAATTTGTGAAACATTGTTCGGCAAAATGTCAGGATACCCAATAAAATAAAGTGGTGACGAATTTAAAAGCTCATTGGTGCCGAAACTTCTAGACTGTGATTCAACTGTTCATGCTGAACGTGTCTTATATTGAAATAGTTGTTTTTGTATGATTGGCGATAAATATAGCGCGCCGTACGAATGCATACGGTGAAGACGGTCATGTTGTATGAAATGCATTTGGTAGTGAACAGAGATCTGCTACAATTAAATTCTCTAAGCGTATTTCCGTATCTTTTACTAATGAGAAAATCCAATTGGATTCCTATTTCAACACAAATGTGAGATCATTACACACCGGTAGCACGCTTAGAGAACACACTTGAGCAATATTATAGCATGCTGGAAGGCTGAGAAAAAAGCCAGATGCTATAACAACTGAATAACGGAGAACTATAAAGTTTTTAATGACAACTGTCAGTAGTTTCGATAGATTTTATGTTTTAGTAGCTTTGCGTTGTTTTTATGCGTGACAAACACAGAAGATTGTGTAAATATTCGATCGTTATATAGAACAGAATCTTATGCAGTCATATTTATTAAGAAATCATATTGATACCTACACGAAAACATCTTTTAAATTGAGAATATAAATAGGAAAGTATGCTACTAAAAGTCTTTTATACTAGATAGTTTTTGAAGTCATAACAAGTATGACTGCAATTAAAGTATGTATTTCAAAACACCAAGATACTTTCAAACATTCAAAGTATCCAACCAAAAACTAAGGTATGTCTGTCACAGTAAAGTTTTTATTTTATTTTCATAGCACCAGTGTACTATAATGGAGTAATGAAAGCCTAAACATTATGTGCCTTAGATACAACAATATTGTATGATATTTATGATGCGTTCTATACAACGTGCTAAATAGAATAAATGATAAACATTATTTTAAATGCCTGAATGATTGTCATTGTAAGTGTTCCTTTCAGCGGCTTGTGTGTTGATCTCCTGTGGGACTGCGTCACCCATTTACTTAAAGGTCCCAAAACTAATGGCCTAGGGCTTGGTAATGTATTACTAAACTCCAAGGTGTTCTCTTCTTTATGTAAGGCTAATACCAACAATCAATGACATTAGTTTAGTATTTGCAAAACATTGTCATTATTGTTTATCAGCCGCTTCCCAATCTCTTTTGTTTTGAAATTCTTGTCAAAAATTGTAACTAGACACCAGTCTGGAGTTAATTTCGAATCCAGTACATTTGTAACCCTCTTGTAATGTTATTCTACTATTAAGTAACGCTTCGGAGCGTAGTTTGCTGACATATAAATACTTCTACTATATTGTATAATTTTAGTATTACCTACATTATACCCATTTAAGTACCTAATTGTATATTTTACTGGAATATATCTTAATCCGAAATTTGAATTAGCGTCGCTTTTTGTTTAAAAAAGTAGGTATCGCATGGCTTATAAAAACTATTTCTATATATTTGGAACCACACCTATTCTATAAAATCGCACATAATTTCTTATTTCTGTTTAAAACTAATTATTGGAAGTGAAAACAAACAGATCCGTCTTATTACTAGATGAATACACACACTCAATAAGTAATGAATGCGCTTAGTTCATGATGATACAGCCATGACGAGCATTGATTAAAAATACTCATGCGAAACCATCAATATTTATTGACAGTGTGTAAGTTATACATTTTCGTGGATTTCTGAAAGTAAATAACACATACGTAAATAGTAATAATATTAAGAATAAATAACCAATAGTGACTCGTAGCGACGATTTACTTCGTTTAAATGCAATTACGTTTTTTTAGCAAATTTCATTAAAACCTAGGTTTATTCTAATTGTGTGTAAATATGTTATAATTGTATTTAATTGATTTTAAATTTAGTTTTTACGTAAATTACAATGTTTGTTACGATCCAGTTTCGATGCTTTCATATTCTACTTTCCCATTGTTTTTAGTTTATTAAACCTAAGTAACCGGTTAAATAGCATTTGCTTTCTCGAAAATAACTAGGAATCCGGATAGGTCATATGTTTCACTAATGATAGTCTTGTAAAAATGTTATAACTTGTATTTTTAACCTATACATAGTAAGATATTTATAGAATTTTAGTCGTTTAAATATTTCGAACGACTTGTTATAAAAAACATTGGTGCTTAAAGCTTAAAACAAAATATGGAGGCAGTTCATGTCGAGTGTGTATTGTCATGGGAGGTTAAGAGCATATGACATAGCATGCGTTGTTACGCTCTCAGTCGCGTTCACTTGTTTCTTAAAAGTAATACACATATTCATACGCATACTCAATTCAATTGTATACTTTTTGCACAAAAGAAAATGTATGGTACAGTAAGCTCATTATACTCGTACTTATAAAGAATTGTTAGGTAGTTAATTCGTTCAATTTTAATTTATAAATTCACAGTTGGTTATAAAGAAAATGATATCAGAACAAGAAGATAAGATTTAAATGATACTTAATTAAAACCAAAACTCACCTCCCAACAAAGTCACAGCGTGCGGCACCTTGTCTCTCTATGATTGCACTCTAAAAGCGACTTTGTTAAGTGTAGGTACTTAAATCTCAATTTATTACGAACGGACACGCACGATAATGAAAATAAGGAAATCAATTTCAAAAGGTCCTATCCTCGTATGATTTTCAATATTCTTCAAGCCATTATTTTTCAAAGTGATTAGATTGATGAATGTCAACAAGCTGGGATGCGGACGTTAATTTTAGCGCCATCTACACTTCATCATCTTTCTTTAGTTTCATTGACGTCTTTACTTTTTTAATAATTACGGCCTGAATACGAGTTATTTAAGCCACACGTGTTCATTTTGTTGTTAGGATTATTTGTGTGAAGTAAACGAGTGAGCGCGGCAATTTGGGCAGTTATAATAATGTAGGTAAACTTTGCTCAAATATCGATGAAAACTGAAAGTGTTACAGTTGACGCAATACAAACAAACAAACACACAGTTGAGTTTTATTTTGTTTCTCCCCTTGCAGGAAGTTATTGTGCGAAATATCATTTGACATTTGGGTCGATCAACAATTTCTTGTTGTTATTCCGTCCCGAGTTTCTTAGAAAAAACGTTAAAATACGGAATTCTAACGTGCCTAGATGGCCCATAGAAAAAGGGGTCGAACTTGACAAGAAAACCCCACATTTGGTGATTTAAAACACATAAATCGTCGTTTTAACAAGTGACTCAAGGGATGTCTATACAATGGCAACTAGTGACAGAATAGTTGATCCACCCAATAACAGTGGCTTTTCGGTGAAGGAAAACATCGTTAGGAAACTGGTCTAATCGCAATCAGGTCTAGATTCCCCTCTGGGTTAGAATGTCAGATGGCAGTCGCTTGCGTAACACTATAGTCAGTGCGTATGCCAAATCTTGGGATAAGTGTCAAAGCGAACCCCGGGTTCCTTTAGGGCACAACCGGGATAACGCTAGGTGGATGATCCCTTCGCACTTTGCAGGAATAACCTATCTTCCAAGGAACATCTTAAATACGGGCACAGAATTAATACTCGTAATAGTACCACGTACAGATTCTGGTCCTCTGTTAACAAATTCCGTTTAGGTACGCCAAACGTGCCTAAAAGTGGCATCCCTCTCTATCGCATGCAACGCGCTGCGATGGAACGCGTGCGTGCAGGCAGCACGCTCACAAACTAGCCGGACGCGTCCGGTCACTTAAGGGGATACTTTGATTTGAGTCGAACACGCCCCCTATACAGAACGAGAAAAAGAGATGTAGGTACTTAACACTCTTCGGGAATGGCTTTTTTGGACTAATATCGATAAATACCTGACTTAGTGAAGTTTTATTAAAATTCCATCAAGTGAGATTTTAGATGAGATAAAATACTATAGAGCAATTTAGTTTGTTTATGGGTGCGTGAGCGTGTGCTAAACTTATTTGGCTTGGTTGAAAACCGGCTATCTCCGTCCATCTTTTTTTCTTGGTTTGAGTGTTTGACTAGACCTAATGGCCCTCATGCATTTTTCTTCGAAACTGAATTATTCGGGTTTTATTAGTATCATCAAATAGAAGTCATTAATCTAGGTTTGGTTTGTTTTGCAATAAGTTATAGATTTTACGACCCAGCTTAAAAAACTTCATTAGCTCTTTGTTAGTATCTCCAGAATCAGGTCAGCTCGATGGTACCATAATATTGAATTGTCATCCAAACTATAATTATACCCAAAATGTCAGCTTAATCGGTCACCGGGAAGTGGGTCAAATTTAACTTGCAAGATTTGATTACAGACAGACAGACAACGGGACAGGTGAAAGTAAGTAAAAGCTTGTAATAAGTTTCAGTCAAAAATTTAATTTTTGGTACAAGCTTTTATAGCCGACTGTACTTTTTTTATACCGTCATCAACTACTCATTGAGACGATTCTAACGAGCCCAAACTCGATGGGGGCTCGTCATCATAATATTGCATTGTCACGCGATTTGCATATTCGTGCAAAATTTCAGCTCAATCGGACACGGGGAAGTGGATCAAATTTAACTTGCAAGATTTGATTACAGACAGACAGACAGACAACGGGACAGGTGAAAGTAAATAAAAGCTTGTAAAAACCGTGCCCGGTGACCCGTACCGTGCAGGTTGTCGCTAACCTCAGGAAAGCGCAAAGTTGGCGGACAATACCTGCGGTACAGGGATGTCCTGAAGCGCCATCTGTCTGCAACCTGGCGAACTGCTGTCAACGCGGGGCTCAGTAACTTTTAAAGTACCCGTCTCGAAAATCTTGACGCCAAACGCCAGTTTCGTAAAACTCGGCCCAAACCCTCCTACCATTCATTACACTTGCAACTCAAGTGGAGACCTTTATTGTTTTTCATGTCACCGGAGCTTCAAAACCAAGTCTGGATTTGCGAGTCATTCTCGCGCCCATGCACGCAAACAATAACTTTTACAATCGTTTTATCAGTCAGTATGTCGCCGTCGACGGACACGTCTGGGAGGCCATCATCATCATCATCATTTCTGGTTTAGGTACGGGAATTCAAACTAAACTGCCAAATTTCTACCCTGGTAATTTTTTTACGTCACTGGCACACACAAAGCAGCAATTACTGCCCAATGTGCGGAAAAAGTGGAAAAACGTCAACCTCTGATCGAATATTTATCGCCCTTGCCTTCGGCTCGTGCGGCAAATCCTGCTGGGCTAGCACAAGAACTTGCTGCCTAGTCACGTCGCGCATGACACAGCGGCTCTTGTCTCACTCGTAAGAAAGAGGAGGGTAGATTTTCTCGTCTCGTATCGCGTCGCGTGATCATTTGTGGTAGCCCAGCTGAGACATTCTTTATTTTACCGCTCTGGGCACTCGCCCTATTGTAGTATAACGGCATGGACACTGCGATATTTATCTTCAAAAAAATTATCGAATAATAACAAGCGACGTTGCCAGCATCAGACCCACAATACTTAATTACAGAGCGTCTACTTTAAAATCACTCGTGCTATCGCGTTTACACACATGCAACATTCTAAACGGAAATCTTAAACGTCATAAGTTTCAAATAAATTAATTGCAATCTAAACTTTATATTGCTCGAGATAAGGTTCAAAATACAGTGGCGTGTATAGATGATGTTCGATGTTTTGTTTACGAACGCGGGGCGCCGGCATCGGCCCACAGTCAGTACGCTGACGCTCAGTTGGTATTTGGACTTTGACGGGGGAGCTCGGTCCGCCCGCGCAGCAAGTACCGTTAGCATGGCTGCGAAAAGACAGACTATAAAAAGTGAGGTATGTTTTTTGTAATGTTTATTTATATTAGATGTTAATAATAGTCATGTGATGTTGAATAAACTTTTTCTATTCTATTCTAATAATACTTTTGAAGGGCCATTATGACTAAAACGACGAGTGTTATATATAAATCGTATAACGCTAGTGCCGCCGGACAATGTGGAATTTTATTATGTAATAAATAAAATTAATGTTTTAGTCGATCTATGGTTTAACTGATTGATGGTATTTTTAATCGTAAAATTTTGCACGTTCTATCAGTAAATGAGGCATAATTAACGTTTCAGGTAACGTTAATCATGCCTTTCTTGTAAAAAGGGGTAAGTACAAGTCCAGTAAATAAGTTCCAGACTTGTACCTCTTTTTACTTGTCTCAGATTCAATAGAAACCTAATTGTTAGAGGGAGACGGCTATAGCATAATATGGCATGCCAACTCAACGGCTAGTACAAACGCTCTCTAAACTGAAAGAATACTAGTAATATGAGTTGAATGTTACTTTTCCTCAACCTAAGGCCTGATTGTGTATCTTCTTTTAAATCAAATTGAGTCATGTATCTTGGAGACAGTTA
The DNA here is from genome assembly GCA_947049275.1 of Epinotia bilunana. Classification (NCBI taxonomy): domain Eukaryota; kingdom Metazoa; phylum Arthropoda; class Insecta; order Lepidoptera; family Tortricidae; genus Epinotia; species Epinotia bilunana. The sequence continues at coordinate 3,365,430 of OX346275.1, read as the reverse complement.
CAATTTTCTAAACTATTATGTGTAATTTTATAGGGCAAAGAAATGGTCGCAAAAGTATACCACTGGCTGAAACACGAGGCAGAACATGGTGTAGAAAATGTTTTCGCTTCAAGATGGCGGACTTCACAAGCCACCGGCGTCAGCGTTAAAATTATTTCAAAACTGATGGGAGAAGAAAATTACGCCACAGATACAACTGACAAAGCTTCTAAATCAACAAAGAGAAAAAAAACTACAAAATGCAACCTAGAAGATTTCGATATGGGTGTTTTGAGAAGGACTATAATAACATTCCATGCGGATTTCAGCGAACTTCGAACTTTAAGGAAACTCAAAGAAGTTTTAGCAGATAGGATGGCTTTTGACGGCTCTTTAGAGACTTTAAGAATCATTTTAAGGGTAACTGGCTTCGAATGGTCAAAGACTGATGACAATCGCAACATAATTAGAGAGAAGCATAAGATACAGCTGTGGAGGTTTAAATATTTGAAACAGATTAAAAAGTATCGAGACGATGGACGAAATATTGTATTTACAGATGAAAGTTGCGTAAATATGGACAAGCAAAATGAAAAAGGCAACCGCGTGGTCGTAATTAATGCTGGAGGAAGCAAAGGGTTTATCTCGAATGCACTATTAATGTTCAAAGCTGTAAGCAGTGAATACCTCTACGATATAACCCACGACCGTCAGAAAACTTGGATAACGACTCAGCTTTTACCTAATCTGCCGGAAAATTCTGTTATCGTTATGGGCAACAATTTTTACCAAAACGTCTTAACTGAAAAGCCTCCTAACCCCCTGTCAAAAAAGGTAGAAATCCAAGCGTGGTTAGAAGAAAAGAAAATCGCGTATGATGCATCGATGGAGAAAATTGAGCTTTACGATTTAGTGATGCAAAATAAAGACAGATTCAAAACGTATGTAATAGAAGAACTGTGCAAAAAGAAAGGTTTTGAAGTTATTCGGTTGCCGCCTCACCATTCGGAATTGAATCCTTTAGAAAGGATACATGGACTAGTTAAAGAAAATGTAGACAAGAAAAACATTGGACCGGAAGAAGTATTTCAAAAAGCCTTGATAAGGCAAGAAATTGAAGCAGTTGATGTCAATACATGGGCGAATATTTGCAGGCTTGTTGAACAAACGGAAAAGCAATATATGCAATACTTTGACATGGATAAAGAAGGCACTATTTGCTATGATGATTCTTCGTCTGATGATAGCGATTCTAATGAGATGAGTGAATAACGCTTGAATGACCATCCATTATTGCAACATAAAAGAGCATTTTTTAATAATATTCGTATTTTTTATTTATTCAAAATAATTGATAAATAAAATAAGTCTGTTCATCTTCACAACACCAACAACAACAAACACTAGGCATACTGACTTTAACAATATACATTTTTGAAGTGTCAGTCTTTGTTCAATCAAACTCGGTTCTATTTCCACTAAAAAGCTCCTGCGCAAGCGTAAGACCGATTCGACATAGATATAAAATAAATGTAGTCGCTGGCAAAACTGCATTGTTAAGAAAAATTATATTGGGAATGGCAACGAAAATTTATAACTTCTTAACCCGATGCTCTTAAATGTCAAGATCTTTACATGTTTAAGAAGGACCTGAAAAACAAACTAGTAGAAAGAGCTTATTACACACTAGACGAATTCTTTAATGACAAAGTCTGATTGCATGCTTATATAATTTCACTTTTACTGTCGTGTTTAAAATAGAATTGTCTTGACAATTTGAACTTTAATTATTATTATTTTTGTAAATCTTTAATTGTGACATTCCTAATTCTTAATTCTGTATGATATCTAATTACTATTGGTTGATAATATTGTTTTTTTTTAAAAATCTGTTTAATACATATAGGCATTTAATATAAGAACATATGTGCTATGATGTAACCATTTATTATTGTAATTGTATTAATATTTTATTTTATTTTTGTACGCCGCAAGGCAGAACATAGAGGGCTTCCAACCTATGTTTCACAAAATAAATTACTTACTTACTTACTTCATACCCAGTTATATACACACAATATAGAAAATTGTTAAATATAAGAAATAACCAAAACAGGTACCTGTATAATATGTTTTTGTTTTTAAACTTCCCCGTTTCGTATAAAAAAGGTAGGTAGGTATCTACATATCTTATCTACACATAAAAAAGATATGAATGTTTTTTTTTTTTAAGAGTACCAAGGACTCCCAGGACAGGAAGTCGGCTCCCCATACAAACGTAGATTGGCTCTTATTTTAAAATGGCGTGTTGGAATGACGTGAAATTGTTTATGCACAATGGGATCTGATATATCAAGTTCGAAAACTAGTTTCTCTAGAAACATTAACAGAAAAGAATAAAAAATATTGTTAGTAATAAAATCTTCTGACCCAATTTTTTCTCTTCTTCTGACGTCGGAAACACCCATAGGCGAAGGTGTCTGATTACCACCAGGCAGGCCGTATGCTTGTTTACCACCGTCGTAGTATAGAAAAAAATACGATTAGTTTCTACGCTGACCGTACTCACGAACTGGTTACAGATGAACTGGTCTAAATGTGAGCGCCCCTCCTTACGCTCACACACACATGTAGTACGGTCCATTCGAAACGCATTTGCCACGCTGAAATTATTTGTGAATTGGCTTTGTGCTCTTTCTTGCACAGTCAAACGAGTGAGCGAAACGCACTGATAATAGAAATGGAATTAATAATAATATGACATTTAAATAAAATAAAGCGCAAAAAACATATGCAAGAAGTTGCATGCACTACATTGCGGGGTTTGATATATAAAACGCAGTATAAAATACCTCGGTACCCCGCAATGTAATGGAACTTGCGTGCAATATCTTGTATGTGTAAATTGCGCTTAACCGAGCGGTAAAGCAAGCGACTTGCAATCTGGAGGTCGCGGGTTGGAACCCCGGCTCGTACCCGTTGGTTTAAAAAAAAAAACGAAATATCATTTGATATTTAACATTCCACGTACCGGAAGGCGCGGCGTGGGTAGGCCCCCAACAAGATGGACTGATGACCTGGTAAAGGTCGCGGGAGTCCGCTGGATGCGGGTGGCGCAGGAACGGTCATTGTGGCACTCTTTGGGGGAGACGTCTTTCGGCTGATATTATGATGATGATGATGATGATTTAACATTGGCATTTGTGTGAAGGAAAATAACGTGAGAAATCCAGGTTCCCAATAAGGTCTGGTTTTTCCATCCGGATTGGAAGGTCAGTTGGCAGTCGCTTTCGTAATACTACCTATAGCTAGTGTATTCACCTGATCTTCTTATCCTTTTATTCTTTCTTCACTTGTTCCATTCAGGATTAACGGTCGCCCGTATCATTAGCGAGGGCCGAAAATCCAAAACAACAGGTCACAAACACCCCTGGGCTGTTATTCAGTTCAGTTCAGTTCAGTTCAGTTTTTTATTGATAACATAAGTTACAAGTCAGGTAATTTACATGTCACAGATATTGCATATTTCATTTTATCTCTAATGTCTTATTATGTACTTATATAAACTTAATTATTTTTGTTTAGGAATTCATCTACGGAGTAAAAAGCCTTATTTATTAAATATTCTTTTAACTTACTTATAAATATGTTTTCAGACATGTCAGGCTGCTTAATGTCTTTTGGCAACCTGTTATATATTTTGGGACCTATGTACCATATACACTGCTCCGATTTCTTTAATCTGTGCCTATTTGGGAGAAGGTTATTTCTATTACGACTGTTATGACCACGTCGCTTAAATTGATGCAAGTTCCTACGAACAACTTTTGCAATTTCTAGTATGTAAAGGCTAGGAACTGTTAGAATTTTTAACTCCCGAAATATGTCACGGGCAGGCGTATCCCACCGCACCCTAGCCATTATCCTAATAACCCTTTTTTGCAGTATGAATATTCTTTGCCTATCTGCTGCCAGCCCCCACATATCAATTCCATAGGTAATTGTTGATTGAAAGTAGGCAAAGTATGCTAAGCGTTAATGCGGGTAGAGACCTCTACCCGTAGGTAGAGGTCTAGTTTTGTGACGGGTGAACGGCGGGGTGAGCCGCATTAACTTGGTTACTACGCATCGCGGTGTCAAGATATATTTGTGGGTGAGCGTTGAGGTGAGCTTCAAACAAGTTACAGAATAGGGGGCAGCACGGCTATCACAAGACGGCGCGCAAGCTCTCGATTTTTCTCGCACTATACCTCTCTTTCTAAGTGTTCTAATAAGAGGAAGACGGATAGTGCGAGAAAAATCGAGAGCTCACGCGCCGTCTTGTGATTGCCGTGCAGAAACGCAAAACATACACATTATAATCGCACTCTCATACACTTAAGGGACTACCCGAGGTTTTCATTGATTTTTGACAAGTTTTGAATCGTATCTCCTACTTTTGCACTACAGATAGAATTAGAACTCAAACGGCTATCGGTTCTTCAATCTTTTATCTCCATTTTTGTCCACCGGATTTTGAAAGAAATGAATACTTCATTTTGTATGTTTTATTTAAACATTGCCTAGAAAAAAACACTTATTTAGTATTTCTCTATTGACGTGAAAGATCTAACATACCTATACGAAATCTACATATTTGGGTTCGTCTATGACGTCTTTAAAACGTGTCTAGGGTTTTCATTTTAAACTAATTAACACAAAAGTGATGGCCAGAAAACTGGAAAACTGTGACCTGATACGACATGACAATTACATAAAAACTATAACTATTTTTTTTTTTTTTTATGATATAGGGGGCAAACGAGCAGTCGAATCACCTGATGGTAAGCGATAATCGACGCCCATGGACACTTACAACACCAGAAGAGTTGTAGGTGCGTTGCCGGCCTTTAAGAATAATTGAAGGAAAGAGAAGGAAGGAGAGCCTGAGGACTTCCTCAGGCTCTAAAGTCAAAGTCAAAGTGATTTATTTGTAAACATAGGTGACTGTATATGGTGGTACAAACAATGTGGCAGCACTATGTTTCGCAGTTAGGCATACGAATTCGTTGTTGAAGTTAATATAAGGATATACCTAAATTATTTATTATTTTGACATATTTTATAATTCATAATTGCGAATGTTCCCAAATTGATCTTTTCTTTTTTGACATATATAGGTATGTGTAATAATTTATCGTGTAGTTTTTTGGTGTTATTGTATGCTGTAAACTTACATTGACTTTTAAATGAATAAATGAAAATTTGATTTCATAAATATTATAAAAATAAAATTCAAATTGGTTAAAATCTTAAACAAAATAAAAAAAGTCAACGTTACAAAAAATTAATTAAAATTGTCAGATAATCAGCTAAAGAATAATAACATTCAGAAATAAATAATTTAGAGGGGTTAATTTTAAGAAGACCAATACGTGGGACCGAGCTAAAGAGAAAGTAAGGTAAGGTGGGGGAAGATTGAATGGTTTTTTGATTAGATGGACAGTGTTGTGTTAAAACGCTTGTAAAATAAAAAACTATTTACTTCCTTTCAATTGTATAAATTGGAAGGTATGTGCAAGGACTATATTTGTGTAATTTGTCGCCAAACCTCGGCTACGCTTATTCTACTATACAAAAATAATAAAATAAAATACATTTTTGTTTGAAAAATACACGGGTTAAGATGGAATGATCGAGGGGTAAGATTGACATAGTGACTAAAGGCTTTTAAATGAATGCAAACGGTTACTGTTGATCGTTATTCCATAGAATTCCTTATGCTTAACAGATACAGTTGATTTTTGCGTAAATAGTCCTGATAGGTATCAAGAAAACTGCAATTGAAAAAAAAGTATTTCACTCTTACCCCGCTTTACAGGGAAAAGGACAGTGATACTCAAACTTTTTATTGTATAGTCTTCGTATTATAACCTAACACGTTTTTTTATATTAAAAAGATCAGCTTGGAATTAAAATAACAGTTACAGGGAAACAATTATTTATTAAAAAAAGAAATGAATACAAAAAAGTAAGTATTTTCTTGCAGCATGATTAATTTTGTTACAAATTAAGTCATCACATGTAAAATGTTAGAAAATCAAATATGAATCTGTGTAACATATTAAGTAACATACATTTAAAATAGAAAAAAAAACAAATACTTAGTAATCTGTGTATCAAATTAAGTCAGCCTTACATTTAAAATATTAGAAAACCAAATAAGTAGGTACTGTAGTAAAATGTAGGAGTTTTTTTTCGCCGAACAAAAATAAATATTATTAAGTATCCAGAGATCACGAGTATCACGACTCAACAAAAGTATTTGTATGAGCAAGCAAAACAAAACAAGTAGGTTACATTAAGGCAAATCTAACTAAATAAAACAGCTATAAATAATTTCTCAAAGGGAAAGTAGTGTTCCCAAACGGGAGCTTCATATAATTATGTCAATCTTTAAAATATGATAAAATCAACAAAATATAAATTACGTCCTATTTAGGCGTTTAGGAACAAAGTTTTCTTAAAATTTTAGGAATATAGTTATTATTACAATAATATTTCACTCACTTGTATTACAAATTACGATAATATCTATCTACGGCAAAATCAACAAATCAAATTTAAATTAAGAACCTATTTTTGTCATAGGTTTAGGAACTTTAAGTTTTCTTACAATCTTAACAATACTTGTGTGAAAATCAGTCAATCCTGAGATCAATATTAGGTACTTATATGTATTAGGGTGGAATGTTTTTACACTCCTTTTTGTAATAGTTACGAGCCTTAATCTAATCTACGCTATACTTTTTTCAGATGTGTAACGACAGTTATCCATACATTTTATATGGGCAACTTTCGTTACACAACTGAGAAAAGTTAAAGCGTAGATTAGATTAAGGCTCTTAACTATGTACATTTTTTTTGCATTCCACCCATATTAGGCGGGTAAACATAAATGATGCAGGAGTGCTAAAAATGTTAATCTAACTGAATGACTCACTGAATATTATATTTATGGAAATCAACTTGGAATTTAATTTGACCACGACGAGATATAGTAGGCTGAGGTAATACACAAAGAATATCTTCTTTGCTTCTTATGACACCTATATCTTCTACTATTGGGTAGGTAAACGATGTCACCGCGTCAGATTGTGATTGCTTCACTTTTCTGACATATTTGATAACAGGCAGTTTGTCTACAAGCGAGACTATAGTTCCAACAAAATGTTTGACACTCTTTTTTGTTGTAAACTTTACTATGAGCCAATCATCTTCTTTTAAATCGTTTTCATCACTATCAAATGTAATGTCACTCAAACCCAGTGGAATGATTGTGTACGGATCTATGTTTTCTTGGTCTTCATCTTGCTCCTTCAAACATTTATCTATAAACTCACCCATATTTTCATAATCAGTCATCAGTGTCCATAGTAATGATTTCCGTTTCTTTTTCAAAGCTGCAAGAAGCAAGTCTGTATCACTCGATGAATTGTATTTTCTAAGTTTCTTTTTAAGCGTTTTCATTTTTCTGCATCCCTCTTTATTTTTGTATTTATTTTCATTTATTTGACTACTTTCACCAATCTCTTTTGATTTTGTATCATTCTCAAAACGTTCTGTTTTTCTTTTCTTTTGTTTATTTTTATTTTTTTTCATTTTGTGGTGACCTTCTTGTTTTATCTTATGTTTACTAACGTATTTACTTATTACTTGACTAGTTTTACGAATCATTTGATATTTTTCTTCATTTTCTGTGGAATCTCCATCACTATGTAATCAAAGTTTTCTTTTTCTTTGAATAACATTTTCTTTCATTGCCTTATTTTTCTTCGTGGCATTCGTTGTCTTCTTTGGTATTGTTATTTTGGTCTGAAGTATACTTTGTGTTTTCTTTTCTTCTAGTTGTTTTTTCATAGTCTCCGTGATCACTTCAGCTCCTTTCGACACTCGTTTTTTTTTCATATTACCATCATGTCGAGGGCTTTGTTTTACCGTATTAAGGAGAAGATCTTCAAAACTCATTAATGTATTACTAAGTATGTTGATATTTGAGTGAGGTTTTGTTGTTGAATCTTTAATTTATTTATTCTTTTTGGTTCCAGGCATATCGGAAAGTTTTCTTTTTGGTTTGCTATGAATGTTTGTGCTTGTTCTTGACATTTTAGTGCATCTGTCAACATATGAACATTTTCTGGTTCTTTAGTTGAATTATCGTCTTCAAACATTTGGGACGTAATGATGTCTATGCAAAGTTGTTTTAAACTTTTAGTAAACTGGACCTCTAATTTGGGATCTTGCTGCGGAAGATGGGCATTTTCGTAGAGTGGCGGTGAATTTTGTGGTCGATCGTCTGGTAGAGGACACGAAGACTGTTCCCCTAGAGGACTCGGTTTATTTTTTTTAACTTCTTGCCAGCGTTTGTATGCTCCTGGGTCATACTTATCAGTAGGGATCACGTTAGAGTTAAAGGGATGTATGCCCGCTTTTCTAAATCCGTTCATTATTATTTGGGGTTGAGTATCGTTCCAAATTTCAGCAACTAGTTCGGAAAATATCTTTTTTGGCAATTTCACACCCGTGTTTTTTCTTTGCCATTCTACCAATTTCGCGTCCCATCTACTTTTAAATGATTTAAACACAGCAACATCTAACGGTTGCAGAAGATGGGACGTGTGTGGTGGTAGTTTCAATATTGTGATATTGTTTTTAAGGGCCAATTCCACTACATTTAAGTTGACGTGGGAATTGTGTCCGTCATATATGAGCAAGACTGGTCGGCCTTTCCCAATTGCTGGAATAAATACTTTTTCCATGTAATTCAGAAATATATTCGTGTCTATCCATCCGTTTGGGCTTGCAGCATAGGACAATTCAAAATTATATTTTTTGTCTGTATTAGCCATCCATGAATCCCACACAAATTTTCCTTTAAATATTATTAAAGGACTAATTTTCGCTCCATCCGCATTAACGGCCGTTAACACAGTTGTGTTATCTTTACCAGTCCCATGTGTGGTTCTGGAGGACGGAACTCCCTTCTTTCCTACTACTTTTGTCTTCGAGGGGTCAAAGCTTACGGATGTTTCATCCAAATTCCAGATTTGTGATGGATTCTGTTCCAAATTAATTTTTTTAAAAGTTGTCTAAAAGTTCGAAGTATTCATTTATGGTAAATGGATCAGTGTTCACTTTTCTGGCGTGTTCAACAGGTTGAGCTTTCTTGAGAGAAAGACCATGGCGTTTACGAAAATTTGCAAACCAATCTGGGCCAGGAACACCGTCTTTAAATGGGGTTGGTATATTATTAAGGCGAATATAGTTTGTCACAAGTGTAATTACTCCATTTCTAGATAGGCCAAACCCCCATTTTTCCAATGTCTTGAGGCCGTTTGCTAATTGCTCTTCAATTTCATAGGTAAAGACAGGAGGCCGACCCAACGTACTGCTTTTAATGCCCGTTTTCTTATACAACTTATTGTGTAGAGTTGAAAGCGGTATATTATAATTCTTAGCTGCTCCAAATAGAGTTATCTCCTTTCTTTCAATTTTCTCTATAGCTCTAACCACATCCTCAGCAGTGTAACAGGTTGCACGTAGAGATTTTCTAACATATTTGCGTGGCATTTTGAATCTGCATGAAAAAATAACAATGATTATTATATGTTCCCATAACTACTAAAGCTCTAAATGATATAAAAAATATATGGACAGTGTAATATCCATAGACACATGATAATCTCGTCTATTCTCTAAGTGGGTAGGTGAAAGTTATTGAAAGTACGTATTTAGTGCCACATGTATTTTAAACAATTAAAAAAATGATATAGCGAAATATTTATATAGTAAAAATTAAACGTTTACCTTTAAACATAATCGTCTATCCTTTATTCTGCAGTGGATACTGGTATAATTAGATTAATTAGTATTGGTTTTTATGGCTGAAAAGAAAAACAACATTCCTTAGTTTATTTTTATAGCACCCTAATTAAAATAAAATGTTATGCCTCGTCGTGGTGTACAGTCAACCACAAAGAGATATACCCACCCAATATTCAAAAATATCTATCCAAGTATCCACAACCCCAGACAATATAGTCATGGATACATATTTTTTGAACATTGTGTGGGTAAATCTCTTTGTAGTCGACTGTAAATCTGACCATGTTACATGTGTGTAAGTTTATGACTTACATGAGTACCTAAAGAAACAGATATATACTTTTATATTTTCATACCTACTCATAAATTGTACAAGTTTACGATTTATATGAGTACCTATACAAACATATATATATTAATATATATTTTACGTTCCTACTGATACATAATATTATAACATGTTTAATTTATACTTCTAATTTATTAATCTTATAGTGATTAGTTCAGTAAATAAACCTAACGTTAATATTTTTTTTAAGTGCAAAGTTTGAGAATATGTCTGATTATCTATGACTTTCAAAAACGGGGAAAGATTGAAACATTACTATTTCAATGTTACCCCATCGAGATTTGCTGGGTAAAGATTGAAACTGCTCGTAAATCTCTATATATGATTAATAGCTACACCTAGCACTAGTAAATTAAAATAAAATCTCAAATAACACATAAATAGTCAGTCAGAACTTACTCACCTTATTAATCAAGTTATGAAACACGGGGTAAGATTGAAAATCGACGAATTATCCACGAATTCCTGACCTTCACAAAATAGCACTTAACACGCGTCTACTCACTCCGAGCGGTCACTGGCGACTGAGCGGCGGATCGTAACAAAATGGCGGTTTAAAGGATGATACCAGCACTAAAAAAATTAAACCAAATAGGGAGTTTTGTGAGACTTTTAATCATTCCCCTTTTTTCAACTTCCCTCACCTTACCTTAATGCAATGTCGTATGAAGAGCTCAAAACAGTGGCAGAGAAGAACAGAGTGGCGAATACTCCACCGACAAGAGCCGGGCTCTTAAGTTTATGATGATGATGATAACCCCCCCCTAACCCTGATTGTCTTACTATTATTATTATTGGCTGACTGTTTATGTATTATATATTTTTATTTGTGTTATTTGTATATATGTGTGTATGATTGTGTATGTATGTTTATATATAGAGCTATTTATGTACGTGCATTAATATAATTATTTTGATTTTTGCCTTATTATAATCTCTGCACCACCTACTACATAATCTAGTTTTATCTCTTTCTCCGATACCCAAAGGTTCTCTGGAAGAGATCGC